>OX402001.1:2402500-4802500 GCA_947859395.1 Eupithecia insigniata | reverse complement strand
CCTCGGGACTCGGGACTGGTAAGGCCAGCAAGTTTCGATAGATTACTTTATATGGACGTAGTTACGCTGAAAGGACTCAATCCACACTTTTGTCAAAAATGAGTTAAATATACCAAAATGGTCCTAAAGGTCGGTTCTATCACCTCGCAAAAAAGATCCGTAATCGGATAAGGCTAAGGTGTTTTTTTTTGAAATACGAGAACTAAGCCACATGTATGGCGGGTATTTTTTTGCAAAACACTGTAATAACCTAGGCTACATGGATCCTTTTTAAGAATCTCAATCTCAAAGAAGTGTGTATTTAAGTAATTTAGCAGAATTGTCTCATAACACCTGAATCATTTCAGTTAAATTTACTTTCATAGAAAGTAGTCTATTTTTTATTTAGCTAAAACGACTCAAACTGTGTAGGTCATTTCTGTTAAAGTAATTTAGTAAAAAACAAGACGATTTTACATTGAGCTAAAAGAACTCAGACCATGTGGGTCATTTGTAATAAACTGATTTACTAAGAAACAAACCCATTTAGCATATAGCTAAAACGACTCAATCTATGTGCGTCATTTCTGACAAACTAATTTTAAAAGAAACTACCCGATTTTGCTTTCAGTTGTAATGGACCCAAACTATGCGAGTCATTTCAGTTTATTACATTTAAAAGAATTAATATCATTAACGGAACTAAATTCAGTAAAAATTAATGAGATTTAATTATTATTTTAAGAACTTAGTATCGATATTAGAAAAGCTCTTTTAAATTCACACCCCACTCTGCAAACAATCCGTTTGAAATTTTTAGAGTCTGGGTACACATTTCTCCCGAATGACACCGACTTCTCAAAAATCGAGTATCAGCTAAAATATCACGAGAGATTATATACCGCTGAAGAATATATAAATTTAATTAAAGCCTGCAAAAAGAAAAATCCTCTTATACCTTATAGAATGCAGAAGGAGGATTTCTTTGGAACTTCCAAAATAGAAAAAAAATATTGTTAATAGATAAGTATTTACAACAAAAGAAAAAGGTAGATAGATAGATAGATAGAAAATACTTTATTGCACACTTAAAACTAGAAAACAGTTTACAAATGAGACAAAAACAATATAAGTAACAATGGGCGGTCTTATCGCTCAAGAGCGATCTCTGCCAGACAACCTGGTATGGATAGGATCATTGGATATACATGGGGTAAAATATGTGTGCATCTAATAAGGTACTACTAAGAAAAATAAAATAAACAACTACATCCTATAATTACAAAAATACATAGTAATACATACATACAAATACAAACATTTATATATATATATATAAATATAACTATACCTACACCTATAAATACAAATATATACTTATTTTCTACTTACAAAGAAACAAGTGACTGTTCAGTGTCAGCAGGTCAAATAATGTTCTTTTACCATATCCTTAAAAAGAGTTGCCATAGAATGAACTAGAATGGACAGGTGTTTGGAGCAAAAGGGTTTCAGAGGAGCGGAGAGAACGAGAATGAGAAAGATAAAGAAAAGTGAAACGTGCCTTGAGATAAGGGGGTGCAGAAGATAGAAATAAAATATTATAAAGAAGATTTAGAATGTGAGAGTTTCGCCGAAGCCATATGGGTAGCCACTTGAGCTTTCTGCGGAACTCCGAGACATGGTCATACTTGCGCAAGCCAAATATAAACCTTATACCGACGTTCTGCAGGCGCTCAAGTTTGTCTAGCTGCTGCTCAGTTAAATCTAGAAAGGCCGAATCGGCGTAATCAAGTATGGGAAGGAGAAGAGATTGTGCAAGAGAAATTTTAGTAGCAATAGGAAGAAAATTGCGTAATCTTCGAAGGGAACCCGAGCTGAAGCAAACATCCTGCGGCTGATTTTAGAGAGCTGCGGTCCCCACGACAGAGTTCTATCAATGAGGACACCTAAATTTTTCACCGTTTCAGTTTGTCCAACAGGAGTCCCATCGAAGATTACGGTTGGTAGACTACCCCAGTTTATCCGAGCTACCATTCGCGAGCTCCCTACAGTAACCACTTGTGTTTTTGACGGGTTGACTTTAAGACCGAAGTTTTTGCTCCAGTCAAGGATACGACACAAGTCTTCATTAATCGCGGTGATAGCACCAGACAGTTCATGCACGGGAGCTTATGCGTAAATTTGGAGATCATCTGCATAGAGGTGGTACGCTGAAGTTATATGTTGAGATATTGAATTGATGAAGATAGCAAACAGGAGAGGAGAAAGAACACCGCCTTGAGGAACGCCAGCAGAAATATCACTCCACGATGAGTATACATCATCAATGCGTATACATTGCCGACGCCCCTGTAAATAACTTCGAAACCAGTCAGCCACTGCTGGAGATACATTTAGAGAGCGTAATATACCAAGGAGAATTTCAGAGTCAACGGTTTTAAAAGCATTGCTGAAATCTAATAAGCAAAGGACAGTTACTTTCCCATCATCCATGCCAGAGCGTATGTCATCAGTTATTTTAACTAACAAGAGGTTGATGTTGATGAACAAGGCGTTCTAGGACTTTTGACAGGAAAGGAAGTATAGATATAGGATGGAAATCAGAGAAAGAAGCAGGATTAGATTTTTTTGGCAAAGGAGTAACCTGAGCTAATTTCCAGGCTGCAGGAAATAAGCCAGTGGATTGAGAGAAGTTAAGAATGTGTTGTATTATAGGAGCTATTTGGACCAGGATGGGGACAATCATATTTCGACTAATGCTATCGTTGCCAATAGCCTTAGAAGAAATAGACATAACCGCTCTCTTAACATCACAGACAGTGAACTGACTAAAATGAAAAGGTAAGTAGTCAGGAACCGGTATAGAAGAAAGATAAGATTTCAACTGTATATCGGAATCGGAAAGAGAAAGGACATGTTTATTCAGAGAGATAAGATCAAATTGTGAAGGAATTTTTGTACGTTCTTTAGATTTTCCGATTCCTAATGATAAGTTAACTGGATAAAAACCAAAGAAATTTTTATAAACAAACATTATTTCACAAGATTGACATCAAAAAAACCTTTAAGGGAAAAATAATTTCCGATATTACGGAAAACGATTTTGTTTGTCTTTGGCCTGAAGGCAAAGACATTGCCCAGGCTACATTAGATGACCTGAAATCAATGATGCACCTGATTCCAAATGATGGCCAGGGTTTTTATAAGAGTTTGATAGGGATGCATTTTGTCGAGGACGTAGACGGTATCGGGTCACAGATAGATTTTACGGTGAATCAAGGTGAAGATGACTTTGAAGAGGACATCTAAGAACATCCTGTCCCCGAGAGCGGTGAGTATATGACGCAGCGCGTTAGCATTGCCATACAGCGAGGCAATGCAGCCAACGTCTTGGGGACGCTTCGGACTGGTATTGATAAGGACCAGTTGAGCTACCTGTAGATTATTTGCAACAATCAGCAGTTAAATCAATTGTTTCAATTGTAAAAACTAGTTCTAAATTGTTTCTATTATTTTATACTTTACTATAATTAAAAGAAGATTCAAAATTCAATTCCGTTTCGACTCTGGGATCAACATAAGTTGTCATTTTAATTAGGGGTTATATGTGGAATTCGTTGTCTAGAAGACACGATTAACAAAAATACAGCCGAAAATAACACCCCTTTTTACCTTGATTAGAACAGAACAACGTTTAAAAAGCTTGATTTTTATATAAAAAGTCATGTCATGTTGTAAAGCTAACATTTCATGAACATATACATATCTACCGTGGCCAGGGAGTCTTACCGACGCTTGGGTTTCGTTCTTCGCAACTGCAATGACCTCAACAATATCGCAGTAATTAAGTTCATATACAGCGCCTTGGTTCGCAGTAAGCTCGAGACCAGGTCGTGTGTGTGGCACCCGTACGAGAGCAAATATGCCCTTCTATTAGAGAAGGTCCAGAAGGCCTTTCTTAGGTACCTGTACAAGCGCGTGTTGGGATACTACCCATGTACCCGACTGCGTTTCTTTTGGGTTGTCTGGGGTATAACTCACTAGAGGTCAGGAGATCTAATGACCAAATAATGACCATGTGCAAGATTCTCAGGGGCGTAGTGGATTGTCCGGGACTACACAACGAACTATGTAGTTCTCTTTTCCCAAATAACTACTGCCGAGCGAGGAGACACAAGTTATTTGCTGTCCCGGCGTCACGCACTGTTGCCCGCGCTAGATCACCTATTTTTCGATCCCATTCCGCTCTTAACGCTATGCTTGCTCTACATCCAGACCTCGACGTGCTTGGACAACGCTCCGACATACATGCTTAGAATTGCTGAAGGACTCTAATTATTTAATTTATTTCTTTGACATTTTAGGATATTTAACTGATTTTGTCGTTATTATATTTAATAATGATATGAATGTGTATAACGCTTAGTGATAAGTAATTGAATATATGGACCATAATTATAATTTGTGTAATAGGCTTAAGGTCGTTCAAATTAATAAATATAAAATAAATGATCAGTGTTTTTCTATAGACATCAAATTTACTTTTATTTATACATAGGTGTTACAGTAACATTAAAACCATTGCATTTAGGGTAGTCGTAAATTTACTGGCACCTTAGTTATAATGCACACCTAGAGCGTCTACAAAGTTTTTATCGCTTGATCGAAACGTGAGGATGGAACGTTATTATTAAACTACCTAAAACACCCTGATATATTCTAGAATAGCATGTTGGAACGTAAAATGTTCTATTTTACGTTCCAACATGCTATTCTCGTTGAGTTTCGATAGTTGGAAATTACGATGGAAATTCACACAAGTCCGTAGACTTGTGCTAATTTTTAAATGAAAGAAAAAGTTACCGAGTACTTTAACGTTTTCCAATACTTGTTACTTAGTAGGTCCGTAACTCATTGTCACTGTAGTTCCTCGCACGAAAACTTGAATAGTTACCTCCTAGGGGTAAGTGAAGGGCGAGCGCCCAGCGGAAGGAAGAAGCGAAAAAAATACGGGTAGTTAGTTATAGCAACTTAATAAAATAAATTAACACCGATATTATAGACTAACTTGCAATTGTGCGAGCACTTAAGGAAACTATAAAAATTCAACGAAAATATATCCACCTAACTTAAGCCAGCCCTGGTCGAAAATGTATTTATTTTTTCATTAATTCTGTTGTAGTTCTTTGATACCATGCATTTCAGTTTGAAAATACCCCACCTAGGGTTAGGTTAGGTTATCATCCATCATACCCTAACCCACACACTATATTATCTAGATTCGCCTATGCCTAGATAGATGTACATATGTAGCACAGAATAGCTCAATATACTTACTTCCAAGTCCTCTCAATCACCGATAGTGCCATGTTACAAGCAACTACAAGGAGAATTCAGACTCGATTTCATTTTATCAGAAACATCTCTAAATAAAGTTTAAGGGTATCGCCGAAGAAAATAAAAAGAACTCTAAAAGGAGTTTATTTTTAAACTTCAAAAAGGGGATATCTTTTGAAGAATCGCTCATAAAACTGCAATACCTATCTAGTAATAGGTCGTCTGGACATTTCCAATTCAATTACCTATGTTTGAAAATAACTAATTCGGATTGCAAGTTGATCCAAAGGGGCGGCGTGGTGGGCAGGTTTTTGGGGGATCAGGTGAGAGGTCAAGCCTTGTTTTTTTAGTGCAATGTTTGTGCAGGTTATGTTTATGCATCGAGCACATATGTGCTCGATGGGTTTATGTTTCGATTCCCGCCTCAATGTAAACTAGGCTTTAAACTTGACGATATAATATTAAATCTTATAAAGGTCAATCGTTTATAAGATTTGATATGATATCGTCAAGTCCGGCAGTGCCTTTTCGACCACCCACGATACAGGAATTTCTAAACTTTATCAAAGAACCATAAGACCTCTCATACTTATGTGGATTAAGAATTACACTAACTTCGTATCTCTTTCTAAAAAATCTAAAAAAAATACTATTATTAAAACCATAGACTGTCACTCGGGATGATGTACTCGTACCTAAGGATTAACCATCCTACTTCCTACTAATATTATAAATGTCAAAGTTTGTATGGATGGATGTATGGATATTTGTTACTCTTTCACGCAAAAACTACTGAACCGATTAGGCTAGAATTTGGTGTGGGTTGGGATGAGATTGGGACCTGCCCCGCTAGCACGGGCTTTTCATTTCTACTCTACCTAGACTAGAAAAGAAAGTTTCTTGTCTTCATAATCTTTCTCTTGCCCGAATATGCCGTTTCGAGGAACAAACCCTAGAAAACAGTTTCTTCGTAGAGAAGCGCTTTCTATAGCAACGGGAACCAAACCACAGAAAAAATATAAATGCTGTAAAAAGTTCGTTCTTTGCGTTTAAACCCGCCGTATCTGAGCCCGTAAAACGAAACGTTTTTGATTACACCAAAATGTCACTTTATTGTATTTGTCAATGTCAATTACAATGTTTTGAAGGGTAATTTCTTTCGTTCAAAGATGTATTTTTCTTTTTTCTTTTATAGGACGAAAGAAATACCGAAATCTTTTCACAAAATGTTTCGGTGAAATACTGTCTTTGGCAAAGGCAGCAAATGAAGATTATTGAACTCATAGCATATACAATACAGAAAAACGGAGATTAATTTGGTTTTGTAGCAAACAAACAAACAAATTATTCTCCGATTTTTTTATGTTGCATTTGCTCGTAATGGCTGCGGGACGATAACTAGACACAAAAACCCCAAAAATCAAAGAGATATTATAATAATATAACTAAACATCCAAATATTGCGAGATGCGAGGGAAGAAAGACCTTGTCTAGGTCTCGAGAGATGTAGACAATTTTAGAAGAAATGTTTCTATTCTCAAATGTCAAGAAACGAGTAAATTGATCCCCCATGTTCGCATCGGTAGACTCATCTCTAGGGTAGAATAGAAAACATCTCTACTGCTTATTCTTCCGAACGCCGTGTTCTCGAACGAAGAAAACTTTCTACTCTCTACACCTAAATGTGATTTTTACGTATTTTTTTAACTATTCTACCTAGACAAGAAAGCCTGTGCTAGCCCTACTGGAGTAAAATATAGGTTTTTTATCGCTATAAAACGCGGGCGAAGGCGCGGGCAACAGCTACTACGTCATACATCTACATCTGGTCAGGGATTTAAAAGTTATGTAGAAGTAAAGAAACATATAGGTACAATCCCTGAAAAACATTACATTTCTTTTTTGGGCAGTTGCGTGAAAATAAAAAATCGCAGCCCCTTATCACCCCTCAGTACGCCCACACTAGTGAAACCATTAGAATGATTGCTGGGCCGTCGAATCGTAGTTAGTTTGATGCAAACTGAAGTTCTGCAGACGGCCTCTTATGCGATTGAATTTTATACGGTGTCCCGTCCATGTCCATCTAGAGTTGGAAGTAGAAACTGTAAAAAAGTTAAAAGTTTATCGCAATGGGAGATTGGAGTGACATTTTCATCATTTCATCAAGGTTTTTTGCTAGTATAATATCTTATGAATATATAAATAAATATATACTTCTTATATAATAAATACATATAAAGGCTTATGAAAATAGCAATGTAACCACTCAGGTTTCAAGGGGGAGCTAAACTAGCAGAGGAATCAGATATTGGTAAAAATGGTGTTTGACAGGACATCAGAGCAAAGTACACAGGTTATATAAATAGGTATTAAAATTATAAATTGAAGGCTTTAACACTTTGACTACCAATGTACACGGTGTTGTAGGACAAGTTCTTGTACAGCGAAACGCCCATTTGTGCTTGGCAGTGAAAGCGTTAATAAATATTACATGCCAGCTTTTTTGAGAGTAAATATCTTTAAACCTAAATCTAGAAGATAATACGACCCAGTTCCTTGCCAGCACAAAAAAGGGGTACCTATATAGAAAACGTATCTCTAGCAATATTTTCAAAGCAAGGCATTGAGAATTGGTAGTCATCTAAAAGCCCTGCTATGGCCGACCCTTTCAGCCATCTTAGATGCGGAATATTCGAAATTCAAATCTTACTGGTATGTAAAATTTGATGAAACCTGCAAGTCACATTCACAATTGCATCCGAAGAGGGCAGTTGTCGCCAACATTTTCTCCAAACGCCGCAAAGGAGGTGTTTACATGCATTTTATACCGAGCGCGCTCTTATCAAGTCACTACATTTGCGCCCCAGGCGTCGTCAACCTTCGGGCTTCAGCGCATATTTACTCTGCTCACTTTACGCGACTATAAATGCAGGTGAAAATTGAAAAAGTTTATGTTACGACGTTTTTAGAATCCCTAAAAGGAGTTGGAGACTGGTCTAATTGACGTTTGGGACGACTCGGCGTATTTTGGTGAATATATTTCGCAGGGTCTGTAGGTACTATATTTATATCTAGCTTGATTATATTGTTGTTTCGAGTTGTTTTAGGGACCACCATAGACCTAGATTTTTTTTTCTGGAACCTCCTTTATTTTTGTCGACATATTTGGACATGGAATAAATAACAGAAAATACATTTATTATCTGTATGGAAAAAGTCAAGCATCATTGATTGATGATTTTTAAGATATTTTTTTTAATAATTAGACTTACATCTTAAGCCTAGATAACTACAGCCAGCTTCCAAACCCATTATCTAATGAAGGAGAAAGCGCATGTCTCAGACTGCTATTTCACAGCAATTCTAGCTAACATGTGAGCATTTACCACGAAAGATGGTAAAAGATAATGCTGCCATTACAACAATTTCCTAGGCGGAGTCTCACAGACGGTCGTAAAAGTGAAATATTATTACCGCGTTCACTGAATTTAAAAAATCGTCTCGCTTCAAACCAAATACGAGCTTTAAATCATAAAGGAAATGGTTCGTTTTGTGAATTTGCGATATTGGAGCCAAAATTGTCTGTCCTGAAAGTTATATTATTTACTAGTAAGGAACCTTCATGGACCTTTCAAAGTTGAATTCCTAGGCGGAAATCAAATTAAACATGAAGGTTCCATTAGTTACGTACAGGCTAAAATTAACTTCTTTGGTAGGTACACTAGGTACCTACAGGTAGTCCATAAGCTATACCTACTATACCATTGAATGAGTAATCTGCTAGTGATAGACGTAGTTATCTACCTTAGGCTACAATGGCAATGACAATGTCAGAGTTTTAGACAATGTTCAACTGCCCAATGACACCCATAGACACCCAATGGACCTTTCCAAGTAGTCGTGTCATAGGAAGGCCTATGTCCTAGCAGATCAGTAATTTGCGTGAACCATTTTCTATAAACTTACCTATGTCAAAACTAACTTCAATTCTAAGGTTTTTGTTAATACAGTGCTCGCACTCGGGGTACTCTCAAAAAAATTAAATGAAGTATTGAGGTCGCGAGTTCAAGTGCCGCCGAAATCGAAATTTTTGGGATATCATATAACTTCCATTAATTGGTGTTTTTGGAGCAGTGTACTAGTATAGGCTGATGATGATGATGATGACCAATAAGTTTCACATCAAAACAATTGTTTTCTAGATTAGAGATGAGTAAATTTTGTAATAGGTGCGATTATTAAAAAAAAAAAATTGTATTTGGTTAGTGCTCTTGGATACCATTCTTCAATCTTTCGTAAGGGGCGAAAGAATGGTTAATTCAGTGTTATGTTATTGTGTATATTCCTATTCTAATCATTACTTCCATTGTACCTTTTCATTGAGACCTTTGTATCCCGTCACATGTGTTGCATGCAGTAGATATCAAATAAATATTTTATCTACTCGTATCTATCACTACATTACTAAAATCCATTGCTCTATCTTTTCAGTTTCTACATTTTGGTGTACGCTTCAAAGATAAGCACCCTTTGGGAAAACAAAAGCGGAAGGTGTGAGGGTGCTGAGAGCGCTTGCTTTAAGCAAACTTCAGGATCTGAGCACTCATCTCGCAACTGCAACTTCTTAAGGTTGATCGTTTCGTGTTAGCGCGTGATTTAATTTATATGTGATTTTGAATTTTTTCATCGTTCTACGAGGAATATAACCAGAGAAAAAGTAGTTTGCCGCAAATCGTAAACCAATTTTTATAAAGTTAAGAAAAAACTAACTTCCTTTGATTGGTATTTTTGGAGCATTTGGTATGATAATGAAATTTTACCAATACACAATTTCAATAAAGTTGGTTTCATCATGGGTTCATAGAAAATAGTCTAGTACGATTTGCGGCAAATTACTTTTCCGTTAATTTTAAGACTTGTAGAACGCAGACAAAAAACCACAATTTTTTTTTTCCCGCCAACGTAAAACCATTAACTTTAAATATAATCTTGTTTAAAGAAGATATAAGACAAGCTCTAGCTATGAAGGAAGTAAACTTTATTATGGGTACTCCGATTTAGAATCTAAGATATTTTATATCAACAATGACATTTAGGAATGAAAACTTAACAAAAATTTATAACAATAACAGAAAACAACAAGGTGTACGCGGAGAACTCATTGAAGACGGTCCGTTGTTCCGTGAATTAATTATCTGCACCTTTCCTTGTAAATTAATCAAGAGAATTGCTTGATGACTAAAATAAACGCAATTAAAACTTTCGGAATTAACTTTCGCCTGATTTCTTTTTTAATTTAGGCCTGACTTAGCTAATTCCGTCAACGCAACGGGGGTTGACACACCCTCTATTTAACTGACCCTTTTGTCATAAGAAAAAGGTTTTTAAAAGATTTGTAAGGAGATTTGGATAGGCAAATTTGGGCTTGGCAATAATTAATTCTGTTTTGAATACCTGGCCGAGATTAGGAGGGTTTGTGAGGGTTTTTTTTTCACAAATCTTTTTGTAGGTAGGTCAATATAGCAACCAAATTAAATTGGGTTTTTAAATTAGTACCAAGGTACCAAATGTGTTGGTCTATCTATCTGTACTAAAACTATTAGGGACGGGAGCGTATAATTCACGTTTCTATTTGTCCAACCACCAGGCAAACTAGTTTCGCCACCACCACCACCGGTCCAGTTACCTATCACGAGACCGCAAATCGTATTCGCGAATTCAAACTTTTCCAAAATATTGTACCTACCGTACCTAAGGCAGGTACTGACCGGTGTTACGGGGCATAATGTACCTCCCATTCGCAGCGAGCATGATACGTTACACCATGTGCTCAAATCCATCTCGTTGCTCGTTGCGAGCGTTTTCTGTCCCTGGGCTTCTGTCTGGACCCGTACACGTATAACAACAAACGAAGTTTCTGATTAACTTTCGTGCAAACGTTATTTTATGTAATGTAAGTGACATTAAGAGTTAGTTCAAATCAGAAACTTAGATTTTTGTTTTCGGAGTAGGCCCCCTTACTGCACGAACGTTCGTTGTTGTGTACACACTGCATTACGCATCGTAACGCCCCGGTCATAGAGTAAACTTATCCAATATGTTCAACTGGTTGGACAGATAGTAGAACATGACTACACCAATTACATCTACCTACCTACCTCATCATATCAGCCCATACACGTCCACTGCTGGACATAGGCCTACGACGACGCCACAAATAGCGGTCCTGAGCCGCCTCTATCCATCGACTCCCTGCGACCGCTACGATGTCGACGGTCCATCGAGTGGATGGTCTCCCATGTAGTATTTGAGGATTTGCCATAATCACCACGCTTGGCAGGAGGATTGGTGATCGCAGTGTTGGTGTTGAAAAATACTCAGAAGGAAGCTGCTGCCCTTCCTCTGGTAGGTTCCCTTAGTCAGCTTTTACGACATCCACGGGTTGAGTTGGAGGGGTCCATTTTCGTACGCCGTGGCCCCACGGCCAACCTACCGACCTACCGACTCACTATTGACATTTGCTGTCACTAATAGTGCCTAAGCATTATGGTGGGGTGGGACGAACGGGAGAATAATATTTTAAAGTTTTTGATGTCCCGTTTGTCCCACTGCCTATATTGGTGGGTCGAACGGTACATAATTTTAATTAAGACTATGATTGTCCCATTCGTTCCACTACTGGTGGGACGAACGGGATATCACTAAAATAAGTGTCAAACGAAACGCAATTTCCCCTGAAACTTCCTGCTCGTAAACGGACAGTGATGCTTCATTAAACCAAACATTGATCCGGAACTATACCTATATCTACCCACCTACTATTAGATAGTATCAATACTATAGGTAGGTATTTATTGTAATGGCTACCTGAGTCTTTACAACGAAGGGTTTACGACTCATTACTTTTGCTGACCGCAGACGTGACGATCTATGACTATAGGGAGGGGAAACTTGAAGCTGGAAAATCATTTTCAGCGGAAGTTACCTATAATGTATACCTATGACGACTTCAGTAACGCAGTGAGCGAATGTGCGCCTGCAACACAGAAGGTTGCAGGTTTCATTCCCGCTTCGGAACAAATGATTGTACGAATTGTAGATACTTGTTCCGGGTGTTTCCTATATACAGTAAAATATACCGGGTAAAACGGGATGAATGAGAATGAATCTCATTATGAGTACAACGTAGTGGGCTATATTTTTATAAAATGTATAAACTTAATTTTAAAATATAGTTAGTTGTTTGTTGTGCCTGTATGGATTGAAAAAATAAATAGAGACCAGGGTGAAAATAAATGGACTAAATACCGGACCAAGACATTACCTGGCTTGTAGCAGTGGAAGAGTACCCTTAGTCCGTGACTGTTCAACTCCTGTGTCTGTGGATCAGGAGGGCAATTCTGGCAATATATCTACTCGATAAATATGTCAAGAACTGTCCAAATATGGAGTGATAAACAAGCGTATTCTCAAAATCTGCAATTCGATATTTATAGAGGGTTTTTCTTAGATGAGTTGCTCGATAAGTGGTAGGAGAATGCCAGTTTTGGCGGTACTCGATATTCATCACATGATATTTTTATCCCGTGATAATGAGTATAACTCGATAAAGTATCACGTGATACGCAGAATTGACCCCCTGACCTCTGCAAAAGGATGTTTTTCCTCCAGTATTTCGTTCATTTCTAGTCACCCTGGTCCCATCCAAACTCTATTCACCCCGTTTTACGGTACCTATACATACAGATATTTAAGTAATATGCACATAACACAAGTTCTGCTAGGTACTGTGGAGCTATATGATGTGTGGTATGGTTTGTCCAGCATTGGTCTAGCATTATTATAGATACTCACCTATCTTATATATACATATATCAAGCTGATAGACATAAGTGCCAAATAGTAGTAAGGAATTGCCAGTAAAAAAAGGGGATACACACTTAAAGATGCCTGAATGAACGGGTTTCCAGAGCTCTACATTAGTTCAGATTTTTTTCTGCACTATATTATGTAGGTAATTTGTCCTGCGCTAGATGCGTTGAGACTGGCCGTCGTAGCTGAAATTTGGCTAGGATCAACTCCGGAGAATATCATCATTAGGTATTAGTGAAATCGGCGACTGCTGTTTTTTTTATTAGGGGACTACTCCCCCATTTCGCCGTTTTCAACCGACGAGGAGGAGATTCTCAGGTCGACAGTATGTTTTTTTTATGTGTGTTACGCGAGCATTCCGCCAATTATGGACCGGTTTAGAAAATTATTTCACTATTGTATAGAAAAGGATCCCGGGGTGGTCCCATAAAATTATCCCCAGGGGATTTATCCCGCAAAACTTAAAAACAGTGTAAAAGTAGGGTTTTCGAAGTCGATTGTTAGGTTTTTTAAAATAACCAAATGACTAGTATGAAACAGTTTCCATGGCAACGGGCGTAAGCAAGAGGAATTTAAAGGACTCGTATCAGTTTCCATGGCAACGGGTGTAAGCAAGAGGAATTTAAAGGACTAGTATCAAACAGTTTCCATGGCTACGGGCCATACCAGAGGAATTAAAAGTCGATTTAACGTTTATCAAAACACGCCAAAGTATCGTCATCTATAATGTTTTCCAACATAATCCGAAAATTTAATAAAATACCAAAATGGAGTAGGTATATTTTCCCAGCACTATCGTATCAAAAGTGTCGCATAATATTTTTTATGGACGGAATATAGTTGCGCGTGTTACAGTGTTCATCAAGACAAGACATAAGGGAGATTGGGAAAAGATGGGTGTTCCCGAGACCCCAATTTTATTGCTTGTTACGCGTCATAAACACGGACGGTTGCGGTTTTCAGATAATGGCCTTTCGAATTTATTTTTTTGATGTTGAGAATAAAAATTGTTTAATGGGCGTTACTGGATAATAAAGTAGTGTCCCTTGAACTTACCTACCTATTTTGGCACAAAATCACATGATTTCAAGTGCCTTTTTAGCCAGACTTGTTTTGCCGGATATATTCGCGTAGGTACCTAGGTACTATCTTCTCACTGTTCTGCTTTTGTGTCTGTCATAAATGTCATAATGTACTTATTGTAAGATTGTGCCAACAATGAGAACTTTCCAATGCGAACATGGTAAAGTTCAGGACTTCTGGACTTACTCTATCGTTCATGTTTCGAAAACACGATTTCATAAAATTTTCTCTATAGAAAAAAAATCCCAAGTTCGCAAACTGTACAAATAAATCGTCGATAATCGTCGCTATTCAATAAATACTTTAAAATAAGCCTTGATACTTTTCACTGTAAACAAACAGAATATAATGCAGACGTTACCTACATACATATGTATTAGGTACTATAATTTTTACCGTAAAAAAATAAAGTCATGATTTTTGCTGTTACGAACACTCTGCTCTGTTCCGCTCCTATGAACGCGAAATCCTATGCCTATCCTTTTCAATAACAAAAAATAATAAAAAAACAAAAGAAAATGCTGAGGTAAATGCTGAGATATAGGCCCTAGTGCACCGCCGCCGCCCGGCACCAAGGCCAGGCAGTGCATGCGTACATGTGACATGGCCCAAGACGCGCTGGTCCGTTTGAAGCACCACATGGCGGCGGCGCGGCGGCGCGCCCCAGCAGCGAGCGGCTCGCCCGCCGAGGCTGGGCAGTGAATGTGTTAACTTCTGCTGGAAAAATTGCGTAGGTACCTACTTAAGCAGTTCTACATCCGCACGCAGAACGATAAAACTGTTTATGTTCTAACACCCTAGAGGTCGCCACTGCCCAGTTTATCGTCGTCGTCGGTCTTTTTATGATTCTTAAATTTCTATCAAGTTTTTATTTGGGGTTGTAAAACACCCGTTGCGTATGTGCTCATACGGAATACCTTTCCAATAGCTTCCAGATGGGTATCATACCTAGGTACTTACTTTCTCCAACTTACCTAGTAAAAAATTATAGCCTTAAAAGAATGCGTTAGTAAGTAGGTAGGTTGGTTGGAGGTGCTGGAACAACACTAAATAGTAACGCATGATATCCCCGTTTTTTTACGCAAATTTTAGCGTGTTAAGGCAGAAGTCGATTTTAGATTTTTACACAGTTTTATAACTGCGCAGAACCCCCTCCACTCCACTCTCGCTGAGCGCTAACGGTGACGAGACCGGAGCGAGAAGGGAGTAGGCATACGCTAAACGTATATACGCGACTGGGCCGGATCTAATTCGATTCCAGATGGGTGCGGACATTGTCCAGGATACTATTTCGCGGATCTGTTTGTACCTGCTCACAATTTCGGTTCCTACATATCTATTAGATGTTTGTTTCAATGGATCTATCTAGCAGATTTGTTAAAATCCGCTTGCAGTGACGGTTCCTACATGTCCATGGGATGTTTGTATAGGACACGTTTGTTTCGGTGGATCTAACAAATCAATGACAAATATACTTTTGTTCTAGTTTAGTGAGTAGGGACAAAAGTTTAGTACTTCTAGGTTCATAAGACTATTAAACTAGTATTGTAGTACCTACATACTTATTTATATACGTAGGTATATTATAGATTTATTTAGCATATTATAATATATGTAGTAGGTATAAGTAATTTGTTACTTGTTTACTCATAAATGGATCCGGATCCGTCAATCGAACACGTCCGAACCCGAACCGAAGCCCAGATCCACACAGCTCCAATCGAGACAATCAAGACATTCATTCAACTCGCGGCCAACGTGTCCGCGGACACGCCACGAACGCCAATCCGGAGCGGAACCACACGGATCCAGGAGCGGACACGACTAAGGAGTTGTTTGACTCCGGATCTACACACCTTTAGAAAGGAGCGAGTTCCACAAATAGTGCGTTTCATGCTGTGAATGTGACTACATAAATAAATTATTTTGATACAAATTAGTTGTTTGTCTTCCCTACCCTCTAATTTATTTATTTATTTAGAACTGCCAACAGGGAATAATAGCTCTACGCCAAAGTAATCTAAGCAGATTTGCAGTGCTTATTCTCTTGGTTGGTAGGTACCTAAGCTACCTATTTTAGCATTAGTAAACTACTTAATTAACTTCAAATTATAATACTAGGCAGGAACCTACTTACTTCAATCGTTATTGCAAAAGTGAAGTACCTAATACCATCTGTCTGCTACCTATTAACTCTCAAATTGCTCAACGGTTTATAATGAAATTTGGTAGGGATGTAGATAGTATCCCAGTAACAGGATAGGCATCTTTTCATCCCAGTTAAGTTTGTGCGATCCGCAGGCAGAAGCTGAAGGTACCCAGATATTTATATGCCCCCATGTCATGCTCATGACCATGACAAACATCTTTGCAGATAAAAAAAACTTTATTAAGCACCTTGTACCTACCTACTAACATAAAAGCATAATTACCAAATGTGTGATAGATTCAGAAGTGCCCCACATCGCTGACTGAATTGTAGCATTATAGATACTACAATTCAGTCAGCGATGTGGGGCACTATTATATTGCATTCAAGCAAAAAAATATTCCTCCGAGATCTTCGAACTCAATGCCAGAGGCATAGCGGTGCACAATGGGGTAGAGCCCCGGAGTGTGCAAACAAATGTAATCTGTATAGTATGCCTCATCTAAAGCTACTGACGCACTAAGGATAGGAGTCATAATCATTGTCCTCTATTCATGTTTCCTTCTTTGAGTGGTAGTCAGTCACATAAATCATGGTTTGAATCATGGGTTGCTGTCTGAAACAAAACAAAATAGAATTGATGAACTTGATAAAAGGCTGTGGAATAAATTATTGCCTACTACTCAACACATTTGCTCTATTGAAGAAAAACGTTTGTATTGAATGGAATAAATGACAATATGAAAAATGAAACATACCTCTGTGAACCACAGCATAGCCTCATGGTTTATGTTTTCTTAAAACATGGATAGCCTGAACTACACCATCATCTGCAAGGGAGCCCTAAATGCGCACGGCTCTCTTCTAAATTTATTGCAGACGAACACAGAACAATATGTACATAAAAAAGACGAAGCTATTTGCTATATAGCTGCAGCGATCCCTTTACTGCTGACTGACCGAGCAAGAACAAGCGTATTGTTGTTGTGTTCAGCAAACAACACAATGTGTTGATTTTACGTACGGTAGTTATTGTATACCAAACTCATCATTATAATGTTGACAAAAACTTAGCGTAGCGTTATAATAATAATGTTCTATTTGTTTGACATTGACATGTTCTTTATAAAAACTTGACTGTAAAAGTGACATCTCAAACTCTTGGACGAACAAAATCACCCGTTGGTCGTGGTTTTGTCGCCTGGCTCATCCATAGACATAATAGCATAGACTAGAGACTGACGTTTCGCTTTGGGTTGTTTGTCGCTTTGGGCCGTGTAGTGTAGATACGTTTTACCGAGGTTGCGTGGCAATTTATACACAAGTCAATTAGGTTGGGTATTGCTTGAGTGAACTCAGTCTTTCCTGCGTCTGGCCGCGACGCGAACGTACTTACGTATTGGAGTATCTACGAAAAAAAAAATGCCATGTTGTGTGTTTAGAAAGTGTAGTACTTATACTGGGACGGCTGTAAAAAGTAGAAAGGATGTTTCTTTTCATTTGTAAGTACTGTTTATGTATTAGTCTATTTAAAATTGAAAATCGTAGATATTATTTTATTCAAAAACTAGCTGCTTCCCGCGCCTTCGCCCGCGTTTTATCGAGATAACAATATAAATAGCCTATTCCAGGTCCAAACTATAGCCATACCAAATTTCCGCCTAATCGGTTTAGTAGTTTTTGCGTGAAAGATTATCAAATATCCATACATCCATCCATACAAACTTTCACATTTATAATAACATTAGTAGGATAGGATCACTGTCAGGCATAACACCACCGCGACGCTTTGCTACCGACACGAACGAGACAGGTACCTAGTGCGTTGCATTTATGAGTGACAGAGAGAACGACATAATAGGCGCGCGATGTTGTCCGTTTGAGCGACGCTAGAGGAGGTTGGGGTGATATGGGGCCACATGGGGCTGATCGAATATCACATCGGCCCTCCTAGCATGCTATAATATTATTTTTCAGCACTGGTATCCAATACGTATTATCCATAGTACCTAGGTAAATAAGATTATTTAATATTTGACTATCAACAATAACTTCTATTTTGTTTAAGATTTCCTAAAGATGAATTGATTAAAGAAAAATGGGTACAAGTAGTTAAAACCCAAAGACGAGAAGATGAATGGATGCCAACGACATACTCGACAATTTGTTCTCAACACTTTGTGGAAAGTGACAAGTACGTTACGAAAAACAATGTTCGCAAACTGATAAAGACAGCAGTGCCGGTAATTAAGGTAAAAAAGATAAAAACTATTTTTATTATTGACCTTTAGGGAAAAAATGGCTCCGGCGGCGGGTCTTGAGCACGCGACCTTCCCCTGAATACGGGACTGCGCTGCGCTAACCGACTGCGCTAAGACCTTTGGGAAGTAAGAGCGTTGATAGTACACGAAGCTCATTTAATTGGTAGATAGATTTTATAAACAGGGTGGACTAAACAGTGACGTCAAAAAAGATGCCCCCCCCCCCCCCCCCCCCCCCCGGAGTACCTAAAAATCCCTTATGTATGTCCTTATTTTTTTTTGACATTACTGTTTGTTCTATCCTGTACATTGTTATAAGGATTTAAAAAAAAACTGTGATTGTGATTCTGTCCATCTGTGCTTGTAGTTACAGCCTGTATTAAAGATTTCTTTATTTAAATTACAATATTAATCTGTGTATTATATTTTTTTCAGCATGAAGAAAATTTTAGGGAAGGAATTATTTCTGACAACGACTCATTAAAAGATGTATATATTTCGAACCATGACTCAATAATTGACACACGAAGAGAAGATTACCTCAAAAAAAAAATTACAAAAATAATTGAAGCTAAAAAAAAGATACAAATAAAGAATTATAATTTGACTAAACAAAATAAAAGACTCATAGAAAAATGTAATAAATTACAAAATATCCTGTCAAAGCTGAAGAAGAAAATTATATTTTACAGTAGGTAGATCAGTTTACCGAGTTGAAATTAAAAGCTGAAATAGCAGAGTTGACAAATCGGTTAGTTGCAAGTCTATGTCCGCCATTTATTTGAGTAGCCAAATAATCACCAAGTTCACCTCATTACGAGCAATTATAAATAAATTCATCAATGTTCGCTTAC
Source organism: Eupithecia insigniata (assembly GCA_947859395.1). Classification (NCBI taxonomy): domain Eukaryota; kingdom Metazoa; phylum Arthropoda; class Insecta; order Lepidoptera; family Geometridae; genus Eupithecia; species Eupithecia insigniata. The sequence goes on along the minus strand of OX402001.1, from coordinate 4,782,965 downwards.
ATTACGCACATAGAAATAATATCAATTTCAAGAAGGCTTCAAAACACAAAAGAGAATTATACTAAGCTTATTTGAAGGTATATAAATAATTACAAAAATGTGCATCCTAATTAATATTGTAATTTGTAAATAAAAAAAATTGTTTTGAACATTTACCTACTGTTTATTTTCTTCATGCTAGGTACCCACTTTACCCACTTCACTCTAGCTGCTAGCCTATATACGATGTCATAGGCTGTCATTGGCCGACAGGCAGCTAGCCGCTCATGTAGGGGAAAAGGGGCGCAGTGGATTCACTGCGCCCCCTTTTCCCCTACATGAGTAAAAAGAGCTTTACAAAAAAAAGTGATTACTTTTTTGTAAAGCTCTTACTTTATTAATATTAAGGTTGGATTTTACTCGCAGTGTGTTAAATGTAGGGTATTGTTTTATCTACAATATTGTGTGTGAAAATTGGGAATATAATGAAAATTACATAAATAAAAAGGATTTTATTATAATATAGAAAATTATCCACTGTGCCTCTATTATGGGGCTCTGTGGATATTGACTAGTTTATAGGAGAAACTATATTATTATATAAAGGAACCTATGTGTAACCTATATTTTTTTCCGTTTAAAATCAAATATATGCCTTTCATCAAAGCTGCACTATGTCCGATACTAGTCTTCCTCTTTCGATTACGAACCATTTTGCAACCTAAAACAAAAAAAGAACAATGATCCACTGTACCCCAAGACAAATCAGTCCAGTGTGCCCCAGCAGGTAAACAAAACATTTGTGAAAAATCAGTTAGTTTTTAAGTAATACGTAATACTGAAAAGCCATTTCCATAGTTATTGATACTGTGGTATCTAAAAATTACGGTTTTAAAAACCAAGTTCGTAAAAATTATAAAAAAACTAAAGGCTACATAGCGTACCTACATGTTACATGTCACAATTTAACCGTAACGCGCCTGCTCGACGTTGTGGTCCAACGGTCACTAGCGCGGGGGAGGGACGTTAGGTTAAGGGCTCATATACACGAGCGGCAAAGTACCAGTGCGGCAGAGGTCACTGTAGCCGTCGACACCTGTTGACGGCTACAGTTCTGCCGCACTGGCATTTTGCCACTCGTGTATATAAGCCTAAGGGCTTACAGCGTTTGGCTTGTGTTTGCGAGTGAGCCATAGTAAATGAAGGGTACGGGAAAAGAAGAGGCTCATAACAAAATAAGTATTCATATATAATGGCTTTTTAAATGTTCAACATGTAATTATATTGTCTAAAATCCGCGCATTTATTTATTTACTGTGAACTGAGAGTTTATTATATTATAAAATTTATAATGTATCGATATTTATCGCTTTTGAATCAATAAAAAAAAGCAATATTTTAAATAAACAAGTTTTTTACATCTAAACCACTATAGCAAAAGGGGGCTCATTGCTACAATGCGTTCTTAAATTTATTTTGAACAATGATAACCTTTTTTACCGTTTCTCAAATTAAAGGCCCGATTGAAACGATTCGAATGGCATAATTAGGTAGTTGGATTTTAATAAAAATGTCGATGAGCCCCTTCTTTTCCTGTACGTCCTTCAACTGAGTTATGGATGTTTAACCACTGTGCTCCTTGAATCACTGCGCCCCCGTTCCCTTATCTGTGAAAGTTATGTTTATCTCTTTCTGACAACGGGGTCCTATATAGGTAATATAATTATAATTGTTGAAAGAAGGTCATCATGGTCCACCTAAAAAGTTATTTTATAATGGGTACCTACCTAGGTATGTCTGTGATTCGGGCTTGTGATCATAATCGAGTACATGTCTAGTCTAGCCTAGGACAGGTCGCGTCATGGTTTAATACCGCTCACCTGGCGCTAACTTTGATGCGCAGAAGTCGATTTTTAGATTTTTACACCGTTTTACACCTGCGCAGAACCCCCCATCCACTGTAGCCGAGTGCGCCAAGTAACTTACCCGTTACACATTTAGGATGTGGGTGGCATCCACCCCCTTCCACCTACAATACAATAACCAAACTCCCTTAATAGTGCAAGTGCAGGGCTTCTACCACTGCAACCACAAGTGGGTGGCAGTGGATGGTCATGGAGAAAAGGCTGCACATACAAACGAACATAACACTCCTTTTATTATATGAGTATCATTTAAACGATCAGCAGATTAAAGAGGTTTTGATCAGCTGAAAAATCGATTTTGCCAACAGAAAAAATGTATTGAGCTGCATATAGTGGTCGGCCAAAATGATTAAATTGGTCAGCAAGTAATGAGAAATTGAACAGCGTTTTAAATATTTCCGCAGCAATCTATACTTATAATAAAATTCAGGTCCAATTCTGTACATTGAAGATATTTTGAAAAAAATTTTTGAGGGCTCTCTCATGTTCAAAAGTAATTTATTTGCGAACATGAGTCATAAAGATGTAAAATAATATAAAAGCACAACATGTTCTACCTAAGTGTAAGGCATGCAAATATACATAGGTTTGATTTAAGGGACATATTACAAATCAAATTAATATACATTAACGACGGATCGATAGGAGGAGACGTGGACACAGTTTTTAATGATCTAAAAATCATCATCATCACAGTTGAATTTCGGCAAATAGGTTTAGACCTAAATTTTTATTTCGGACTCTTGTGTAGACAAAAACAATATCATAATAAAATTCAATAGTTTGGCTCCCAACATTACAGTTGTAGATAAATGTTCACTTTGCCTCCTTGGTTCACCAATTTTTGATGAGTCTTTTCAGTCATTTGTAGATGAGAAAATTCAAAATTTCAACAAAACCTCGGACAGACTTCTCAAAATTAATAGCCATATGGCTTTTACAATTATTCGGTTTTGCTTGTTTGTACCTAAATTTACGTACCTATTTTTTGAGATGTTGTCAACTGTGGAAACACAGCGAGCTCTTAGAAGGCTTAGACAACATAATAAATATTACTTTATCATCGGTTTTGAATATCTATTTCGATGACAAGGCATGGTCGCAGGCCTCCCTGCCTGTCAAATTGGGAGGCTTAGGTATCCGCAAAATTTCAAGTGTCGCCCTGCCAGCGTTCTTGTCTTCTGTCTACAGCACTAGTTCTTTAGTGGAAAAAATTTCAAAGCCGTCTTTGGTCTCACCTGGAAATTCATTCAAAATTTCGTTTTTAGACGAGGCTCGAATGGCTTGGCATAGTGCTTGCCCAGATGCTGCTCCCCCAAAATCTCTTTTGTCCCAACGGCAATGGGACGGGCCTCTGTGTGAGTTGACACGGAATTGTTTGTTACAAACGTGCTCCAGCTCTGCAGATCGTGCCCGTCTCCTGGCCGTTTCTAAATGGGAGTCAGGACATCGGTTGCAAGCACTTCCTTCATATAATACTGGCACTCTATTGGATCCCGTAACTTTCCGTATAGCAACATGTCTTCATTCGGGTGCAAGGTGTTGCGCGCCTCATCAATGCCAGTGCGGTACTGTTGTCGAACAGCTTGGTCATCACGGATTATCGTGTACTAGGGCTGCCGATCGGATATCTCGCCATGCCAGCCTTAACGACATCATCCGATGGGCCTTTGTCACCGCTAACGTACCAGCTATTCTCGAACCGAATGGCCTGTTGCGTGACGATGGTTAGAGGCCCGACGGCATGACTTTAGTCCCTTGGGAGCTGGGGAGGCCTATTGTGTGGGACGGTACATGTGTCGACACACTTGCGCCTTCCCATCTTTCAAGGACATCCGTGAGGGCGGCAGATTTGGCCGAGGATCTCAAGAGCCGCAAATAAGCAGGTCTCGACAGAGCCTACGCATTTGCTCCCCTTGGAGTCGAGACCCTAGGTCCGTGGGGTTATATAAATTATCTGAGCGCCTGGTCGAAGCGACGCGTGACCCGAGAGCTGGTGAGTATCTGGCGCAGCGCATTAGCATTGCCATACAGCGGGGCAATGCAGCCAGCGTCTTGGGGACGCTTCCGACTAGTATTGATATGGACCAGTTGAGCTATGTGTAGATTGTTTGCAACAGTCTGCAGTTAGCTCAATTGTTTTAATTGTAAATACTAGTTTAATTTCTTTATATTATTTGATTGTTATTTTCTGTGTCAATAAAGACTTTATGTCACTTTATTTCATATACATTAAATGATAAAAATTACAAAAAATAATTACTTCTCTATTATCGATACTGATGCCAAAAATGTAATTCTTTTCCATCATATCTGTCTGTCTGTCTGTGTGTATCTTGGCCGCGCATAGCTCCGAAACTACTGAACGTATTGAAATGAAACTTGGCAGGAATTTAATTCATACTACGAGGAAGGATATAGGATACTTTTTATCCCGGATTTCAATAGGGTTCCCTTGGGAGAGGGGATGAAAGTAAAATTTGTTGGCTGCGCGTTGCGCCGAAATTACAAAATGTATTCAAATGAAACTTGGCAGCTTTAAGTTCATACTATGATGAAAGACATGGATACTTTTTATCCCGGATTTCAATAGGGTTCCCTTGGGAGAGGGGATGAAAGTAAAATTTCTTGGCTGCGCTTAGCGCTGAAACTACTAAATGTATTCAAATGAAACTTGGCAGGCTTTGAGTTCATACTATGAGGAAAGACATGGATACTTTTTATCCCGGATTTCAATAGGGTTCCTTTGGGAGAGGGGATGAAAGTAAAATTTGTTGGCTGCGCATAGCACCGAAACTACTGAATGTATTCAAATGAAACTTGGCAGCTTTAAGTTCATACTATGATGAAAGACATGGATACTTTTTATCCCGGATTTCAATAGGGTTCCCTTGGGAGAGGGGATGAAAGTAAAATTTCTTGGCTGCGCTTAGCGCTGAAACTACTAAATGTATTCAAATTAATCCTGGCAGGATTTGAGTTCATACTATGATGAAAGACATGGATACTTTTTATCCCGGATTTCAATAGGGTTCCCTTGGGAGAGGGGATGAAAGTAAAATTTCTTTGCTACGCATAGCGCCGAAACTACTAAAGGTATTCAAATGAAATTTAGCATGATTTAAGTTCATATTACAAGAAAAGGGCATAAAATACATTTTATCCTGGAATTCAGAAGGGTTCCCTTATGAGGATGGAAGTGAAATTTTGCGCGTTGCAGAATGGCGTGCGGGGCAAGGGCGGTAGAGAGCGATAGCCCCCCACTGTGGGGGGCACTGGCAGTGGGGCCACAGGCAGTGGGGGCCACAGGAGTGGGGACTCCAGCAGCGGGGCCCTTCACGCAACCGGACCCTCCCAGTAGCCCCCCGCAGTGGGGCCCCCACATTGCCCCGCAGTGGGACCTCAGTAGCACCCACAGTGGGGGCACCGGCAGTGGGGCCCCGGAAGTGGGGGCCGCCGGCAGATGGCCCCCCGAAGTGGGCCCCCCACATTGCCCCGCAGTGGTACCCCCTCATTAGTGGGGACTAATGAGGGGGTACCACTGCTGGTGCCGGCCGGGGGCCCCCACATTTCCTCGCAGTGGGACCCCCAGTAACCCAGGCAGTGGGACCCACTCAGTAGGCCCCCACAGTGGAGGGCACCGGCAGTGGGGGCTCCCGGCAGTTTGCAATTCTACGCCTAGATACATTTTACCAATAACCGAAGGTTGCATTGCTCACCTGCAAAGGTTTCGAGGTTTGTTTAACCGTTTTGTGGTGGAAACTTATGCCAAAATTAAAATGGCTGGTGGAAACTTACGCCAAAATTAAAACGAAGCGTTTGGTATACATCAGAACAGAACTAATGAGAGAAGACTGCGCGCTGAGAATTATGTAGATCTGCGAGACGCCATGAATCAAGATAGAAATTGTGAAGATTTTGGACGGTGATTCTTCCTTCCAGTTTTAGAACTGGACAATAGATGTGTAGTGCTCTATGTAAATGTGGAGCTGTGTGACGTCCAGTCAATAAAATTTAGGTGTATATAAATCTATACTATACTACACTAATAAAAATAAGTAAGGTTTGTGTGGTTGTAGGGGGTAATCTCTGAAACTACAGAGCCAATTTTGAAAATTCTTTGACCTATTGAATTTGTTTGTTTATTAAACACTCATCGTTTAAACCACGTCATTTGAGTTTTATAGACTACTAAAAATGTTTACCGCCCAACAAAGTGGGCACGGGTCAGCTAGTATTATAATAAAACTGTAACAGGTCCAATTCCGTACATTGAAGATATTTGGAAGGCACTCTATTATCGATACTGATGCCAAAAATGATTTTTTTTCATCATTTCTGTCTGTATCTAGGCCGCGCATAACTCCGAAACTACTGAACATTTGAATAAAATGAAACTTGGCTGGATTTGAGTTTATACTTTGAGAAAGGACATAGGATACTTTTCATCCCGGATTTCAATAGGGTTCGGGAAAATTCTTTTACCTATTGAAAACCACGTTATTTGTGAGTGTTATAGGCTATATATTAACAACTAAAAATGTTTACGGTCCAACGACGTGGGCACGGGTCAGCTAGTATTTAATAAAGCAGCAGCAAATCGTGATTCGCATTTTATGATTAATATTGGGACGGTATAAAATTTATTGTGATTTGCTAGTTTTAAAAGTAGGTAGGTACCTACCTGCCTAGGCATACTATAATATTCTGTACCTACTTCTCCTTAACAGCTGAATTAAATTTATTCACATTTATTGTGTGTGTTTCAATGGGTCTCTGTCCTTCAGATCCCCTGCAGAAATTCAGACTTATTGACCCCCCGGGGGCGAATAAGAAGCTGAATTACGGGAGGGGGGCGAGGGGATCTGAAGGTCTGAAACTAAGTTACTAGACAAGGCCAAAAAACTATTTTATTCTTCTGTAACTTTTACAACTCACTTTTCTGCTAAACGGAAGTAAAATCCTGCTGATCAAATAATTTAATCTGCTGACCGAAACATTAATTTTACTGTCATCAAGCAGCTGGGTATTTATTTGCTCGTCAAAATTAATTAAGTTGCCGATAAAGTACTGCTGATCGATTGTTTTATAGTCAACCAAAATTATATATGGCTGTCCGAATAGTTTTTTGGCTGTTAATTCCGCATGACCAAATATTTAAAATAAATACCAATAAATTTACTCCCTTGTATGTATTGGATGGGATTCGTCAAATTCTCCATCAATCATGGAGATTTAATTAAAATTCTTTCGCTATTGAATAGAAAATGATCCCGAGATGATTTCATAAAAATTGTATTACGAAGGGATTAGTAGGTATTTATCCCGCAAAACGTAAATATGTATAAAATTAAGGGATTTTAAATCAGTTTTTAGCATTTTATTAAAGTTAGTTCTCTAAATATCAAATATATAAATAATATAAATAACAAATTTAAATGATTAACCTAAATAAGGTAGATTAATAAATAAAACACTGGTGGATATTTTATTGTTTTTTTTTATTAATTTTATAAAGGTTTCATTGTAATCGTAGGTAGTGTTATTTGAAGATGCCATTGCTAATAAATTAGCTTTCAAATTATGTGTAGTAGGCGATTACGTTAAGCGAAAATAATGGTAAGTAAAAAAATCTTTACATGATTATATTAAAGTCTAAATAGTTATAAGTATCACTGATGTGTACAAATTAGTCAAGAAAATAATGTTTTAATTTGTTAAATTGTGCTTCAACTAATGATAGAGATTAAAAAATAAAAGCTGCTTAATACAATTTTGTACCCATTGCGGCAAATAATCAATTTTGGACGAATAACTTAGCCTAATTAATGGACGCGACAGACGTAGTTTATGTTGTAAAAAAGTTAAATATACACGTAAAAATACCAATCAGCTTTGTGGGATTTCTACTTTCTACGATAGGTAACCCTTTGGTATTAATGGATACCTAAGAATATTTTTAGAGAAAATACGAAAATTTCGTCAACATTAAAGATAATAAAATTTCAAATTAATTTATATATATATATATATCGATTTTAAATTAATTTGAAATTGTGCTATACACTCGTAAGTCGCATCCATTTGACAGGCGGCCAAGGTTGCCAATAATGACAGCAATGTTTACATTTATTTTAGACATCACGGCTCAGAAAATCTGGAAACGCTAGCAAAAGCGTCAAAACCGACCCACTTTAAAACAATTTCCATTCAACAACAGTCAAACAAAATTGGAATAAACAACAACGAATTTGTACTTTGGGGTTGTGATATAAGAGAAACGACTAGGTTCTCATCAAATGAATATAAATACTCAATAAACATCGTCATATAATTTAAGCAATACAAAACATAACATAATGGGACTCCTAGTTAATAAATTCTGCTAACTGAAATAATTCAGGTTCCGCCAGGGCTGTCACGGGCCGCGAAATGGGAATGAGCTACTTAAGCCGAGGCTTCGAGATCTAGAGCGAACCCGAACACAACTGACATGGAATTGTCTAACAATATTACTCAAATAGAATAATTAAAAAACTTCGCTAAGAATTTGTACCGAAAGTCTAGCGTCGTCGTATGATATGCTTACGAACAGCAACACTTTGGTTAAGATCACAACTTGTCCGCCCGTCTCCAACGTATGACTCCCCACTACACATTCAGATAAGGAACAGTGTTGGCTGCTTGTTCCTGGTACTGCGTTATCGATATTATTATAATTTTCACAACATCAAGCCGGTATAAAAAACACTAAGCCTACTAAAACTACTACCTGCGAAAACTCTTTAAAAGAGCAACTTACATTTATCTTAGAAAAGTAACATGAAAACCGTCTTACTCGACGGACTTTCAGAGTTCGTATAAAATATAACATGTTTTTTTTTCACCTCTCACGTTTTATTACAATTTTCTGAAACAACCTATAATCTAAACTCGCTTTCCAACGCTTAAACATTTCAACGCTCACAAATCCTTACAAAAATTTATATCTTTCATATTACAAATGGAACTTTTTTATCAAATTCTTAAATTTTACTTGTGCCAATTCCTGCCGCATCGACTTCAAATGTACAAAAATATACGATGTGACGTAAGACAATAATTTAAAAAATTATTTCAATTCAATGGTACAAAAGTATTTTATTCGTAATATCGAATTTTTAAGACGAATCTTATAATAAATACAATTCAAGCACTTATCTTTTAGCTAATAAATAACTTGGCGTTTCCGTCTGAGCTCCTTTTCTTTCCTACCTTTAACTTTCCATATTCCGAAAAATTGTAAGTAAACAAGAGATCATAGAAAAATTATACATGACCACACTCCATACTCATGAATATACCTACGTGGATACGCAGAAACAGTAAACGGGATAATATAATAATTAAAATATAAGTTTTAAGTTATACACACATTCGTTCACACGTACCGGTCAGATAATTTGATTTTACTTTTAGAGCTTTATTTAAAATTTCGAGTGCGAAGCAAAAAAATTTATTGTAATATTTTAAAGAGATACTGACTTTTTTTAATTGTTTTTTAACTTGTTTTCTTATTATAGCTTGCCATTAATTAAGTTAATTTTGAAACAAGAGGTTAAGTCTCCATTTTTTTGTGACTTGAGATTATAGACGGTACGACAACGACCAATTCACTCACGATTATACTTATCAAAGCATCCGATTCCAAAATAGAAATGCACAGAATAAACTTACTACTACGACCGTTCATAATGAACGTGTAAAGTCAAGAAGGAATCTTACACTTGAGTAAATTTAATGCAAATATGTAAACTGGCTAGATTCCTTCTTAAAATTCGACGAAACATCGGCCTTAAACCTATTATCGCTGTGATACACTTACGGGAACTATTCCCGGTTGTCTTACAAAATACTACTACTACGATTCAGTAAAAAAGTATATTACTTGACGCTTATTACGCATTACACATATTAATAGAAAACATTAACGCTAAATTACTTTTTACCATTACGAAAGTACAAAAGATTTTATGTTATTACAAAATTATGACACTCATACCCTGATGTACCCCTCGCTTTTCCCCTTTATCGGTTCTCTAAAAATGTTATTCTAATTGCCACGCAATCTTACTTATTATCATTACAATTCGACAGTTATCACTTTCCTTCAATTTCGCTTTCAAATTCATTGGCTCTAACGTCGGTTCCCTAAATTTTATCGTTGCATGAAACGAATGGTTCATGATTGATTTTGCTAATTTGGTGGCAAAACGGCGTCTCTGTCACATCTCTATCATGTAATATCACGTTTTAAGTATCCCATTTGCTAGTCTATTTTTTAAATTCAGTCAGACATTGATAGTCGGGAATTTTTTAACTAAATAATATGAAATCACACAAAGATAGATAATAAAGAACACATTTTTCAAAATGTCACGAGCTCGATTTGATGTAAAGGGAAAACAAAATAATAAAACTTGTAGACTAACAAATGGAATAAGACTCCCATATTACACGAATACTAAAAAACGTTATAAACTACATTAATGTAGAAAACATCGAGTATCAAAATATTATCAAAAAGGTTTTTTCACTAACCAATAACAGCCGTATACTTGAATCAGCCAATGCGTTTGATGAATCTTGAGCTTACGACGCTGGGTTTCAATGGAGGGTGAATGTCATGTTTTGAGTCAACAGGATTTTATCTAAATTTACTATGTTTTTCATGAATAACACATGAAAATATTTTGAAAATTATGATCAATGAAGTTACATTATGCGAACTAGGAATACGAAATGCATATTAACTGATGTGCGTTATTAAACCTTAGTTTGAAGAGCGCTTTAGCACACTTCCTATGACCAGAATAAACACGATATTATAAGTAACTCATATTGAGTTTATATAGCAATAATGCAAGGAATATGATTAACCCTATGTTAAGTGTGACCACATCCATACATCTCATTCGCACCAATATTAAAATAAACTCCTAAATATCTAAGAGAACTACGATGGAAATAAGATATAAGAGTAACCTACTTAAGCGAGACATAATACCAACAAAACAAATATATTATGCCGATTTAAATAGCCAGTACATAATACAGTGCTTCTAAGAGGTACGTATCCTAATTATAAAGGTGATAAATATTAAAATTAAGGTAATGAAATAGAAATGAGAGATATAGTTTTCAATAAGTAACAATTTTGCATCTAAATTTTACGCACTACAAAACGAAACTACTAAAACATGAAAAACTAATATATTGATCCAAAAAATTAGGAAAATCACGGTTACTTACTTTAAGTTATAGGATTACAGCATCTATTTTATAAACATTATCTAACTGAGGAATTATTTTATAAGTATTTAATTTAATTTATAAAATTTGCAAAAGTAACAAATTGTTTCACTTTGTACTTTTAAGCAATTCACTAAATTACACCTTAGTAAATTCAACGTGACGTAAGAAACTCGGATGTCTAAACAAATTGGTATTAAATTTATTTAACAAATATTGTGCAAATAAACTAAGAAGAGGGCAACGTTAGTTTCATTTTTATAACCTTAATGAAAAATGAACGTAACTAAGTGACTAAAATCTGAATAATCAAACAGTAAATGTAAAAAGGGAAGAACAAAACTTGTGTTTCGATCTCATACTAGGTACGATATTACATACAATACAACCTTTAAAAGCGTTTTATATTAATAAATACTTCAAATTATCAAAATGATTTTTAATTGTAAGTTTTTTGTTTTTGTACAATGCGTTGAAAAATCTATTTTTGCTAAATATATTTTACTCTGAAAATTCGAATCGTATGTTTATAATGTACTTTAAGGGGATATAAAATATGTTTCAAGCCCAATACTAATTTATAGCCATAATGGTTAACTATAATTTGCTATTTTTTTTTAAAGATATAGTGTAAACGTTAATTGATTTTTATATTGAAATATCTATTAAATATGAAATGAGCCTTGACTTTGAATCAGAGGATTTTGATATAATTTATTGGTGTAATTATTTATTTTTGTACCGGAATGGGGATTTTTGTAATTCAAGTGTACTATTATTATTAAATCTAAATATGGGCTTTGTATTAACTATTAGAAATATATGATTTATAATTTGTCGTTCACCTATAATGCATCGCAATGACAGTTCACTTCACATTTGTACATGGCCACCATCAGATGATCTGGTTCTTTTTTTATATTTTCTAAATATACCAACAACAGCTCGTAATTTTTCACAAATATATATTTGCTTACATTTTTAAAAATGCGCATCTTAACTTTAAATATAAATCTATATTCGAACGAGCAAACTTCGATAAAATTAAAATTGATTAACATATGAAATGTCATTGCGATGCGTCAGCTACAATATATTTATAGGGATCTCTGATATTGTGTTTATAGGTACTACCGATTTAGGGCTAATCTAGAAAATATGCATAGTGTCCTTTCTGAAGCCACCGTAAATCTGAGAACCATAAAATTGACTGTGAAAATGAAACATTTTGTCATTTGTAGTTGTTACATTCAATAGTCAGTTTTACATGTCGTTTATCAAGGTGAGTTCAGAATCGGCCGGTTATCTGCTTAAATACTCTTAGAGAAGCTTCTGCAATCTGTTACGGCATATTTACATTATGTTAACGCCTCGCTAATAAAGGTTTGTCTAAGATAATGGTAGATATCTTAATATTTAAGCAGAGGATATCTAATATTAAGGTTAATTAAAGAGGTATAATACAAGCACACACGGCGACCGGCAGCTATGATCTGAAGACAGGCTATTGATAGATCACTGTCAAATAAGCGCATTCCGCAAGTAACAGTTACTTGCGGAATGCTCTTATTTGACAGTTTTCAGACAGTTAACAAGTTACTTGTCAACTGTCTGAGACGTCTCATATTAAAGTTCTGTTTCATTGCTGTAGCTTGCTCTTTAAGTCTAAGCAAGGACTCTCACAAATTCTGGAGCTGAAAGGTAAAAATTTAGAAATGGTGAGATGTAAGAGAAGTTACTAGTAATAAGGTCATAGAAGTAACAGTTCATTAGTAGATGATAGTAGCCAGTCGCCGACCACACAAACCGTGCGTGATGAAATGACAATGAGTTGCAGTGATGCGAATGATGGCAGGTGGTGACCTAACACTACGACACGAGACAGCTCGTATTCAGTCGAAAAACGGAGCTTGCTACATCATTTGAAAAAAGGAAGTCGTAAAATTTCAAAATACGTCAGATAATTCTGCGAATTTCGGAATGTAAATGATTACTAATTTTCTGTCAGTAAATTTGGAATATCAAGCTCCGTAACCTAGAATAGAAAATGTTATTGGCAGTACCGAAGTGTTTATATAAAAGTGTCTCTATAAAATTGCAAGTCTTCACTGGAATTATCGCCGTCTACCGGCAATTTCATCACTACATTCAAATCCTGTATAATTCGCATCATATCCGCACCACCCTTAACCTCTAACACGCACTATACTAATATTATATCACTTTTAATCACTTTTCGTAATTGTAAGTATCAAATGTATAAAAACCTACCCTAAACATTAACGTTACAAATTTACTGAGTTATGCGCACATCACTTAATCGAAGCAACACTAGTCACTTACTAATTTATAGACATTCATGACAGTATAAAACTTACCCTAAATATGATTATTCACGCCGAAATTTCACATAACAAATCGCCGAAACGTACTAAAATTTAAACAACAAACAAAAAATGGTGCTTTATTTTAATTTCGACTGTATTTTCTTTCTGATATGGCACAATTCCAAAATATTCTCGTATATACTCATTGATACGAAACACCATTTATTGTTGATCATTGGAAAATACAGAAATAAACCAACAATTTTGAGATTAATCTTATAATAGACATTGAATTGCTAATCATATTATTGGTGACACAGCAATGACCTACAATAATTATATCCTCTAAAAATAATAAGAAAATAGAAAGAATAATTAAAATGTTAATGATGAAAATTATATTGAAACCTTGATAGCTTCATGGCATCTTTACGTAGGTAATACGATGACATAACACGTCAAGCGCCATTTTGGTGGGCAAAACAAAATATCGCAATAAACCCTAGAAATATTGTTTAACACTTAAGTTACGGTTTAAAATTTTGCTAAAATAAAACATAACTAATAAACTAAATTGAACTAAACAACACGCCACTCAAACTCCCCCTATCAGATAGGGAACACTATCACTGAAAGAAGGTAATTAATAATTTAAAAATTCGCTTTAGACTCCTTCAAAAGGAAACTCCCGATAAATAAACGACCGAAATGCATTTTCTGGCATCACACTCACTTATCATCATTTCCGATAAAAATCAACTTCTAATCAACAAAGTGCAAATAAAATTAAAAAAAATCATTAGTTAGATCTTAAACCACATAAAATTATTTTCAATAATACCAACTTAATCAGAATTTACTTATAGAGATAGAGTCCCAATAAACGTAACACATAGAGTTCAATTTACACCACATTCACTGTAGCCTAAGCGATTTGGTTTAGATAGTTCATGAAATCGTTGGAGAAGAGCTGGAGAGTTGGTTCGATGACCGGGACCCTCTGGGGAATGCTGCTGCAGCTGCTGAAGAGAGAGCTTTCCAGAGACGACGGCTTGGTCCGGATCGAGGCGAGGTAGCGCTCTGCTAAAGATTCACCAAGACTCATGGCCAGGGTTTCCGGGCTCAGACCAAGTAGAGACAGCGACTCGGTTATGCTCGCGAGGGTCGGAGCTACCTTCGGCTCCTCAGGTTTAGGCGGTACAGGTGCGACGAAAGACTCTACTCGCGGCGCCATACTGGTGTTCACGACTGGGCGCAAAGCCGGAGGGGAGGCCCGTCTAGGTGGGGACGGAGCGAGGCCCCAGGGCTCGGAGGTCGGGGGGGTGCCGGGAGAGGTGGTCCCCGGCACCGCCGACTGTTATGGCCACTGCTGGAAGATCGGGAACACCTGTTTGGTGAAGCAGTAGGGCAGAGGCTTCACGAAGTGCGTGTCGTTGACCCGGCAGTGCGGGCAGGTCACTGGATGAGAGTAGTCGGAGTAGTTCAGCCGCTGTTGCGGGTGGAGCAATGGCTTGTAGCAGTTGTTGCACTGTAACAAAGGAAATATCAAGTCAGTATGGTAAAATCAAAGGATCTTTAGAGGTTTACTCTATAATTGGATTGTTTCGAAAAAACTAAAAACATACTTCGAGTCCGTTAGTTTGAAACTGTGTTTTAAGCTTTGCAGAATAAATACTACCTAATCCATCGGCAATTTTTTTATAGTACCACCTCGGGTATGGTCCTCTGTACAACTGCAAAAAAAATTATCTAAATCGGTCAGTAAACGATAGAGAAATGGACGAAATTACATAAAAATTTTAAAAAAATACAGCTGATAATAGAACCTCCTCCTTTTTTCGAAGTCGGTTAAGAACAGCTGGACACCTGTTCCAATTCCAAACTAATTGTCACTATGGAGCTGGACACATGTTCCGATTCCAAACTAATAGTCACTATGCATCCAGCTATTATATTCTAACCAAGATTCTATTTTTCTATCCATGTTACACTCGAGGAGCCGCGGGTAAAAAGCTACAGTTATCATAATTTGGAGACCAAATACATTTATCTATCTATCCAGGAACATCGAATGATATTGGTCGCGTCACGGTTTAATAGCGCTGACCTTGATGCGTAGAAGTCGATTTTTAGATTTTAGCACCGCTTTACACCTGTGCAGAATTCCCCTCCACTTTCGCCGAGCGCTATTAAACCGTGACGAGACGTGTACCATCACACTAATATTTAAACGCGAAAGTTTGGATGTCTGCATGGATTTTATTACCTCTTTACGCCATAACGTCTGAACTCATCAGGCTGAAATATTGCAGAAGTAGCTGGGCGTTTTTAAAAAAAATGGCCCGTTACTTATGTGGAAACCTTATTTCTAATGAACGGAATTCTGCATGAAATTGATGATAAACCTAAAGACTAAATTAAGTAATTAAATTTAATAAAATGTGTATATATTTATGAAAATAAACACAAAGAGAATAATAATAATAATAACACAAAGAGCTCTCTAAGCCTCAAATCAGCGCCGGCTTGTAGCGGCATAAAGCTGAGACAGGGACCTTTTTGACCCTTCATCATCATCAGCCCGTATACGTCCACTGCTGAACATAGGCCTCCCCATTGGTCCCCTATGTAATTGGTGTTGGTTTTATAAATTTCTACATGTATATGTTTTCTTGAACTTACTACGGATGTAAGCCAGAGGTCTACTTGAATGCTTCCCCGTTCAACCCACAATTTTTCTACTCAATATTATTTTCCCCCTCTCAACCCAAAACATATGCCCCGTTCAAACCATACTTTGAAAAACAAAGAAGCGTTTTTTAAATACGCCATTTTTTGGTCTTTCTTCAAACATAAGCTACTTTTTATCCCTTAAAACAGTTCCCATAGGATAGAAATAACCTATAACGTTCCCAAAGAATCAAAGCGTGGAAAGCCGCGGGCAGAAACTATAATTAAAATTAATATAATACTACGATACATTACAAAAACCTACTAGTAGGTAAATTGGAAAATGCCAAAGATATTAAGACCATAACATTTACTCTTGGACGCAGCGATGCAGTGCAAATACAAGTCTATTTTAGTAACCATGATGTCATTAAATCGTAAAATCCTCTACGCAGCGGAAAGGAAGATATGGTTGCGGTAGGTCTGGACTGCAGTGCGATTGCATAGGTAAACAACGTTTCAAGGGCGTTTTATTAATAGTACAAAATACGTAGGTACTTTCATAACTGACATGTTTGTGGTTTGTTGTTCGTAAGCAACATTGTTATGCTTAGTCTAAGACTTAAAATAGACGGGATTCTTCAATCATTAAGAAACAAGCTACTTTTGAGAAAGCTGGTGGTTTAAATTAAACGAAGTCAACAGAGGACACGGCAGCGAATACAATTCAACAGCAGCAGTTCAATCAATAGTATCAAAGACGACCGATGTGGCGCTGCGGGCGACCGGCGAAGGACTGCCTGCAACGCAGGAGGTTGCGGGTTCGATTCCAGCCGTGGGGCAACTGTTTGTACGATCTGCAAATGTTTCTTCCGGGTGTTCTTCGCTTTTACATTATAAGTATGGATTATGTATTTCTCATTTCCGTTACATTTGGCCATATAGTCCTTTGAGAGGTATGCGTGGGGCCGAAGCCAACAGCACCGAGGGCCTTGATGAGAGTTAATCTAAAGGCGAGGGCTATACCATAAGACTCCGTTCTTACCTTCAGCCGGTCAGGGCAGCAAGGCGTTGCCATGAAGATATCATAGCTATACATAGTGCCCAGCACCAGAGAGGAACCGTCCCACTTCTGGTTGCAGAACCGACAGCGGATGGTCCGGTCGGGGTCGTAGCGCTCCAGGCAGCCCATGCACACGCATGTCAGATACTGTGTGCGCCCTTCCACGGTAACCTGAAAGGAGATACGGCATGAGGATGCTGCGATGTTATGAACCCATTACCGATGAGAGTCAGAAATTGAAGGCTAGGGATAGACCCAGCAGTCTCTACTGCGATATCGCAGTAGATTCTTATCCATAGCGATATACCATCATTATTGCCATAGTCGATAATGATGGTAGGATAAGAATACGGTTTTTGCTATTATCGTCCGTAAACCTCTCACACTGGAGAGAACTTCTAAGAAATTTTATCATATCCCAAAAAAAATCGACCTCAATCCATAACCCGCAGTACGGGATGCGCTAACCAATTTCGCCACGAGGTCAAATGACGTAGGAGTCGAAAAACTCTGAGAGTTTCTTCAGACTCAAGCGCCGCTAGCTCCACCTAGGGGAAACATTGAAGTTTATCCAAACCTGACTGTTACGTTTAGTACGATTGACGAGAGGTGTCGCGTTGCTTTATTATTTTTGCGTGCGTAAGCCCCTGGGGGTAATTTCTAAGAAATTTAATATCCCATTTTTTTGGGATATTATTAAATTTCTTAGATGGTAAGAATGGTGAAAAAGATTAACAAAAAGGAACATAGATATTCTGCAAACAGAGCGTTGTTGCAGAATTTAATAGCGATCAAATTTGGTACCTAATCTGGAACAATCCATGCAATTTTTATGACTAGTGCTAGAATTTCTTCGATAATTTAAGTCAGGCGTTTTATGTAGGATTTCTTAGTA
Source organism: Eupithecia insigniata (assembly GCA_947859395.1). Lineage (NCBI taxonomy): Eukaryota > Metazoa > Arthropoda > Insecta > Lepidoptera > Geometridae > Eupithecia > Eupithecia insigniata. Next base: position 4,764,815 of record OX402001.1, on the reverse strand, counting down.
GTTAGCCCTCCCACACGAAAATAACTCAATGGATTGTTACTATTTAGAGTATACCGAAGGCCTCAATCAAAACTAGGATCAAAACTATTCGTCAATACATTATTGATTTTATAATTCCCATTTCGGGTTACTTTTTCCTGGAATCCCATACAATGGCGTGCGACCCTCCACTTTCACCTGTTTATTACAGAATACTCAACAGTGAATAGGTGCCAGCAAGTCCTACAGTGCTTTTGTTGGGTCTGGTTGCTATGTGAGTAATACAAGGATTGTATGCAAACATAAATCGGTCACGAGCACTTTTTGTTTCGCAAGGCGCGCCACGAAAATTGATGTATGTTTTCGATTTCGTCACGAATCCTTGGCTCGTTTTAACTTGAGTCATTGTGGTTCCGAAAGGATTATGCTTCCTATCATCATCAGTGTTTTGTCTCGTTATTTTATTTTATTTGGGAAATACATTGATACCACACACGCAAATTTCAATCATCTCGCTCGTCATTAATAGTCAACATTACGAGCATATCTCACATAATATATGTTTTTCTATTGAAGGTTTTTTATGTAAGTGTAATTTGTTTTGTCTGTATAGTCGTCGAGAGTAGTTAGTCCGTAAAGCCAACAGGTGGCTCTGACGGAAGACGCAACCAACGCTGGGTTGCTAGCTTGCAGTCGACCAACTCATGCTGAGTAGAGCCAATTTGTTACTTAATTTACATTGTTTTTAGAGTCCATGTTTCTCTTAGTTTAAGTGTATTATGTAAGTTTTATAAGAAATAAATATATTCTATTCTATTCATTATCAGCCCGTATCTTACCCACTTGTTGAATGTAGGTTTCCTCAAATCAGTCGTCAGCGGATCCACCAATACTCGGTCTATACTCAACGTACAATGTACAAACATTGAGATTGATACATTGAGATCGTTGAGAATAGACCCAAATTTTCTTATTGGCATCGTCCACGAAAATAAGTTTCAATTTTGAATTGTTGATTATTCCACCTATGTTCTAGTATATTTTTATGTGTACCTACTATTTGAATTCAATTACGTGTATAAACATTATTTTACCAATAAATGAAACATTAATTGTCAGCAATAGAGTTGATTTTTAGGTTAAGTAAGTATGGTGGTAATGTTTATTGAGTTTCACTAAAGTACAGGTAAAATGTTTCCGACATGTTTTACTTTAAATATTCTGTTAGACTTTTTAAACAACGCGAGATATCATCAAGTTGCTTGCTGTAAGAGGGAATTAGGGCTCTCAGGTGTCGAAATTTTTAATGACTACTCAAAAAGTGCACCCTAAGAGGGGAAAGCATAATAATTCCAACGCCAAGCAAACATGAAGGCGTCTCAGCTCCTAATTCACTGAATAAACAGCAAGAAGTTACGAACGAGCGCAACATTGTAAAATAAACTTTTGGATCTTACTTATTTGAGTTTATGAACAAACACGGTATGTTTATGTTATTCTTGATCTGACTGTATTATGAAAAATTCGTCAACAAACATACAAATACTGATATGGCATATTTTAATTGGAAGAGAACATCCCTTTGTACATTAGTTTGATCGATGGCTCGAGTTCCAAGTAAAATGCAAAGATGTAAATCGTTAAAATGTGTATCTTTCTTTATTGAATTGAGATTATCCCACATTTCAGACGCGATAACGATGACAATGCAGCAGATAACCAGAAGATATATTGCGAAAGGCAAATGTATATGAAAACAAATAAATAACGAACATGTACATATTTTACAAGTAGATACATTACCTCGACAGCACTGCTGGTGTGTTGACGAGGGCTCAAGAAGAAAGTCCCATCGACTAAGGGATACCGGTCGAAGACGTGCAAGGTTTCCAGGCACAGCGCACAAGACACCTTCGGCTTCTGCTGACCAGCCAGGGTCGACAGGATGAATAGCCTCGTATCGTCGTTCCCGTGATTACCTTCGTCTTCAATCTGCAACAAAACAAATGAATATTTAGACAAAAGAAAAGTAATTGAGAGTCGAATGGGCCTGAATAGGCTCGTTTGTTCCGAGCTCACCCTCATCCGAATCAAATATGAGCCTCGCCAGCTATTTCAATATTTCATACCCCACATTTACATATTACGATTAATGCATCCACCCACGATACTTACACCAACTCTCCCTTCGTAATAACACAAGTAAATGACTGCATAAAGTTGAATAATGAAAGGCTGAATGGCAATTACGCTGAATTTGGAGTCAAAGTCAAACAAAGGCTAAGAACGCCGCAGAGATCGATTGTGGAGCACGATTCACGTACGAGCAATTTGTGAGAGAATAATAATGAAAGTTTAACGAGTCGATGTTGCAGCGTAGGCACCGAAACACGCCATAATGAAACATAATATTATGAACTGTCAAAGCGTAACTTTATCCACGTTCCATGTCCGCCCGGCATGCGTTAATAAAGCATTGTTCTTCGTTTGGAAATGGCTCCGTCTGGTTAGCGATGTTAATTGTGATGTATGGAGCGATTGCACGCTCCAATGGCTACATGGCGTCTACACATGGAAGAGAATGCACGGCGAATAAGTAAGGAACTGGCGGTGCAGTGTAGAGTGCATATTGAGGCATTCCGATCTATTATTAGTGACGTCGTGACACCAGGAACACATAAAACGTACCCGCCGAGAGCGTTGACCTACGCAAACAAGCTCACTATGATTTGCAGCATGGCATTGCAGTTTGCCAAGAGACGAGGCGGGGGCGGGTCATCCGGCAAACACTGGCGCATATCTCGACACCCGACCGACTACGGCCGCAGCGCCAGCTATTTCGCTCGCGTCCAACATTTAGTTATTCAATTCTCAATCACAACATTCAGGGGCGGTTCTAGTCGCCTCTCAATTTGTAAATTGCGACAGAGAACTCCTGTCGCCGCTTTGGAAAGTGATATATAACTGGCAGCTTGCTCGGCCCTCGTGATTGATTCAACCCGATGAAGCAGATGTTCGCTCCACAGATTCGAATGATTGATGGCGTGAAATGGCGAGAGCAGATACAACAGTTTTAAACGAGTTCCCAGCTAATGAAATGTCTATGAATTACCGAGTTAATTAGAACGGCGCTGGAGTCGTCGCCTTAGGACTAATGAGTGACAATTAAATTGTTAAGTGTCGCGCTCACGACAGTTTAGTGAGGTTGCGGGTCGCGGCCGACGAACCCGACCGTTGTGCAGCGAACTTGCACAATTTACTATTGTACTGCAAGATTGATGAGCACTCCGACACAGACTATTTATTTAGTCAATCCGATCACGCTTTGTCTCGCAATCGTCGCAGTTTGCAAGGTACACAACCGCCCCGCTCGTAAACCTGCTTATAAAACTTTTTGATGAGTTGGATTAAGTACACCGACAGTTGGGGCAGCGTAAGATTCCGTCTACCAGACCAGACAAGACAAGTCAGTTAGCACAGGCTGAGGACATTCGAGAACACGACTATAGCTTCTAATTACGCCAGAATTTACATAGCGAAACTTGGCAGCCGGAAAACTAGGCGGTCTCAATGGGTTCAAACGTTCCAAGTCTTCGGTCCTTCCGCGCGCGGATTAGTCTCCGAAAGTAGAATTGAGTTTAAAACACATTTAGCCATGTAATGCGGAAAGTTTGTATTCGATGGTCGAAATTTAATCGTGGTTTTGGTCGCTTGTTTTGATGTTCAAACAACAATAGTGAGAAGTGCTCCAAAAGATGAGAGGCTTGGAGTGCGCTCGAAGCGTCGTCGTTCGCTCCGCGGAACGAATGTACACACATTAAAACTTTCCGAATTGAAGGTGACGAAATAATTAAAGAGGTATGGGGTTCCACGCCATCCCATTAAACTATCGGAATGTGTGAAAGTTTTACATGGAAACTGTTTTAGCAACTGTTGCCACAAATAAAGCCATCATTGTCAGTTGCACTTAGTAAAGTATCTTTATACGTAAGTACCACTCAAGAGTTACATTGTATTACATGTAAATACAAAGTAGTTAGTAGTTGTATAGTCAACCATTGTTGCCCGTATCGAGTCGAACAACACTGTAAAGTACAAAAATATTCACAAACGAGCTTCCATTATGAAACAACAGACATCGTCGACTGGAGGCAGTAACGACAATAAATCTGGATTGTTCTCCGGGGTAGCTTATTTTTAATTAGCCAAATGAAACTTTTCCTATTATATTTTGCCGTCGTCCGCACTCCGGTAAATATAGCCGCTAAGATAGATATTAAATACAAAGAGCGAAACGAACCGTCGAGACTGCTGAAAGGGTGGAAAAATGTGAAACCTCCCGCAAATCCAATTAGCCGCTACAAGATATCCAATACTGAGGATTTGAAACCGATAAAGTAATTTAATTGAATTTTAAAACGCCTGATTTGAAGGGGAATAGCCGTCTGCTATTATAGCTCTAAAAGTAAAGCAGTTCAGACTGAGAGATTTTTCAATAGGTCTGTCTGGAGTAGCAAGCAATATTTCTCCAGTGCCATCCTAAACAATAAGTCTTTGAACGGTATTTGCGGCGTTCGATACATTCACTCCGATGGTTCGTTCCGCCTCATGTTTGCCATTGTCTGAGAGCTTCACGCTAATACTTTGCTGTTTCTATCAGAAAATGCATTTCCACAGTAATGCAATTGGATTCCTCCCTGGCTGTTTTCCTGCGTAAGGACTTTGCAGATTCTGTCATAATAATATTTCTCCAGTCGACCGTTTCGAGCGTCTAGGTAAAAGTTTGTCTCAGGAGATAAATAACAAAGTAATGAATCTTATCTTGGAGAAGTTATGGATAAGCCTCGGGTCAGACCGGGTCGCAGTACATAGAATGCTTTAATAAAATTTATCGGAAGGTTTTACACATTGTATATTTCCTTCATTTGGCTTAAAAAATGTTACCGTGTGTATAAACAAGATCCAATAAATAGCAATAAATGTCTTTCAGCTGTAAATACGTACAGACAAGAGTGGAATTTTCGAAGCGTACAATTTGGAAAACACCAAGTTTCTGTAAAATTTACGGCGTTATTGAAGCATTGTGTGGATGTTATTCACAATATTCGTATTCGCTTAGGTATTCCATAGGTAAAGAAAGATTCTCAAGTAGGTAGGTTCTGTTCTTGTGTGAAATATTTTTGCGCGTGAATTAATCGCGACCCGAACATTCCGCAAGAAGCGACGTGAAAACGCATACCAGAACCGGGAAAGTGTTCAGGCATTTTAATTCGACGCTTAAAAGACGCGGTGAAATATTCGCGACTTTACGAAGATCAAGTTAAACCTGGATAGAGCTATAGCTGTGTAAAGTTATTATTTTTATTGCGCGCTGTCTCGGGAGGATATGAAGTGTCGGAGAATCGTCTCGTCACAACGAGAATTTAGATTCAAATTGGTGTTAAAAATGCTCGAATGCAAACCTGAGTGGGTGTTGGGGGGTTGATGCGAGTTTGATGAGCTCCCGAGCGAGCGGTGACATTTTTATTAAAATGTTGCCCGACAATAAAAGGCAGTTTCAATGAACGAGATGTCGTAAATTCGTCGAAGCTAATTGATTGGGTGGTCCTGTCGGACATTTGGTTGCAAACTGATCGATATGAAAAAATGCCAATGGAAGAATGGAATCGTTGTTAAAACTGGTTGACCGCAAGTTCGAACATGGAAAACTGCTTATACCGACTTCATTTTATCGTTTCTAGTCTAGTAAGTTGCTGTTGTGCTAAGGTCATCATGAAATGAATGGACGAGTATAACTATTCTATAAGTGGGAACTTGTAGCCACCTATCTCTTCACACATCGCTATTATGTAGGTATATTGAGCTGTAAGATCCCTTAATATAAATAAATAAATATCTGACATACATTATGTATGGGGCTTTCAAGGTCGGTGTTATACACGTCACTTTGCATCAAAGGATCAAGCTGTTGTTTAGGCAGTTCTTGATCTCCGTTTGGTAAAAATATGTGGGCAATTCTTATTTTACAAATGCACATGCCAGTCAAATTTAGTACAAACATCTTTCGCAACAAACATAACTTTGCTGTGTTAATTTTTCAGCAATTCTCGCCAATTAGCAAAGTGCAAATGCAATTAATAAAAGCCCACTAAATTCCAGTCTGTCTGTCTGTTTCTAAACTTAGCAAATAAAGTAGGCGTCCGTACGTTCGTTCAAGACAAGGATATCAATTAGCTCTTTTACAGGGTGTTACCATTTTAAATCTTTGGGTGTTACCAGCTTTATTATGCATTTCTACTAACAAAGTACCTCATTATCATCATCCACAAGCTATACTAGTCCACTGGACACAGGCCTCCCCCTGATAATTTATTTATATAATAGTAGCTGCTGCCCGCGCCTTCGCCCGCGTTTTATCGGGATAAAAGTAGCCTATAATGTTATTCCAGGTCCCAAACTATACCATACCAAACAGCCCATCAGTTCAGTAGTTTTGCGGGAAAGAGGAACAAACATCCATCCTTATAAATTTTGTAATTTTTTATATTTGGTTTTTACTTTGGTATAGTATTAGTAGGATGGGTGTATTGACTATAATCCCCACGATAGGCATGCGGATTGGGGATCGATCGCACTTCGGTGGTAGAATTGTTCTGCAGCAGGGTCTGCTGCCTGCCCCTCGGTGGATTTTCCCTGAGTCGCCTCTTACGACACCCTCTCGTGTAGAGATAGGGTGGTGCAAATTCGAAGCACCACATGGCATACACACTATAATCTACTACTAGCTGCTGCCCGTGGCTTCGCACGCACTTTTCATGTACCCTATTACCCTATATCCGTTCGCGGGATACCATCTACCTCCCTGCCAAAAGTTCATTAAGATCCGTTCAGCCGTTTAGGCGTGAAAAGGTAACAGACGGACTAATAGACAGAGTTACTTTCTAATATTAGTAGGATTTACTCAAATTCTTTTGTTAGGTCAATGGAGAGAGATTTTTTTCTATTTTCGTGTGACATATTATATGGGACAACCATGGGACTACCTCAGAATTATCCTTAATACAACTCCAAAGAATAATTAAAATCAGTCCATAAATGACGGAGAAATCGATGAACATAAATAAAAAGCATACTCGACTGCATCCGAACATAGAACATCCTCCTTTTTACGAAGTCGGTTAAAAATAAGACTGCGAGTCTCTCCCTCCTGAGCTAGGTAGAATATGTTTTATAAGCTTATCGTAGTTTCTATAAATAGTGATTGAAATTCCCCGATAAAATACTGATACGATATTTTATTTCCATAGCAAAATATTGACATAAGATAAACCAGTCACATTGCAAGAATTATGAACTAGTCCTTCTGTGTTATGTCTATTTTCCAACAGTGTGCTCTTACACGTGCTAAGACCGGCTGAGTCAACACACATAACTACAGTACCTATACCTTAAGTAGGTAGTATAAGATTAATATTTTACAGTAAAAAAATACTTTTTCGTGGGTTGTCTCTATTTCGTAATTTTTTTTGGTTATGCATATTTTTACGGCATTTTATACACTGGCTAGCTGGACAGTGAAAGTAAAAAGTGTTTTCTATACGAAATAAACTAGTCATTATCATATCAGCCCATACATGTCCTGCTGAAAAAATTTTACTCGTATTGTTGAAGTAAATGCACCAAAATAAGAAAAGAGAATTACACTTTCTAAAAATAAATAAATAATAATAAATGAATACATAATACAATACAAAGATAAATAGATATTTTTTACTATACATAAAAATACCCAGAACACCCGGAACAAATATAATTGCAATCGTACAAACATTTTTCCCCACACACGAATCGAACCAGCAACCTTCTGTGTCGCAGGCTGACCTGCCTTACTGCCGTTCCACATCGGTCGTCAGGTCAGAATAATAAGAACAATAAATAGGTACACTATATACACACTGAAATTTAAATAGGTAGTTACTTCATATAAATCTAAGAATTGTAAACACCTAGGTCTTCTGATTGCATTATTTATCTGAATATAAATTATATTAACAGTGCGTCATAGTCATAACCACAGATAAAATGATATAATAGGTAGAATCTATAAACTTGTTTATACCAACCAAAATATTAGTCACGGAACATTATCTATACTTAATTTATAAAGAGATTTGATTGTTTCTTTGAAGTGAATAGGTTCCGAAACTACTGAACCGATTTGAAAAATTCTTTCACTGTTGGGAAGCTACACTAACCCTGGGTGACATAGGCTATAATTATATATTTTTTTTTAAATTAGGGATCTTGAAATTTTTGCTATATACCCGTGCGAAGCCGGGGCGGCCTGCTAGTAATAAATAAACCCTGGTAATAAAAGAAAGAGATTTTATTTTTGTTTTAATTTCAGTATTGATGCTGGAATTGACGAAGAAATTATACATGAATGGAATGGCATAAGCAATTTTAGATATCACGCCTTTTTGTGTAACTTGTAGATTAATCATAAAAATTTAAACAAAGAACATTATTTATTATGTTTTCAACTTTTTTTAAATCTAATCCAATCTAATCTAGTTTCTGCTCATTGCGTGCGAAACGCGTTGTTTCTATGAAAACGTTTAAATGTTATTTCTATCCCATTAGAACCATTTATGGAAGAAAAAGTAGGCGATTTCTGGTATTATTATTTTATTCCTGGCCAAGAACTACCTGTATACAAAATTTCAGAATAATCCGGTCAGTAGTTTTAGTGTGATGTGATGAGGTAACAAACATCCATACACCCAAACTTTAGCATTTATAATGTTGGTGTGATATTATAACTTGTTGATTCATAGCAATAAATGTAAAACAGAATATAAAAGCATCTCATTGTACCATTTAAAAATAACTCGGTAGGTAATTAATGATAATCGAGTAAGTACGAATGTAAATGATTACAGTATCAGCGTCCACAGCCATTTGCCATGCAACGATAGATAACCCTGCACTTAGTTCGTAGCGGTATCTGTTTTGCAAAGTTGTAGTACAACAGACAAATACATTCTAACTAACAAAATCTTTCACTATTTTAATGTTAGAAATCATATATAAAAAGGCTTTCTGAAATTTAAGGAAAACTATCAGATAGGTATCATATACCTATCTGAGAAATACCTATTTGAGATATACCTATCTGAGATATACCCAGCTATATAGGTATATCTTATACCTTTCAACGGACAATTCTTGTCTCTTCAATATATAATCTGAATCTCGGAAACGGCTCCAACGATTTTGATGAAATTTAGTATACAGGGGTTTTTCGGGGGCGATAAATCGATCTAGCTAGGTATCATTTTTAGAAAATGTAGTTTTATTCGTTTTTCATTAATCAGTTTTATAGATAGGGCACTCCCATAGACAAGATTTCAACGCTACAAAGCCTTCATGTATCATGTATGACAGTTTTTTAATTTACTGCATATACTCGGTTATGACGTCACAATAGGGGAGGAAGGAGGTTGTCAGCTAAGATCCGAGGCTAAGATAGATGAAGATGATGTCCATTATTTTTGTTCGTTAATTAAAAGCCGTGACTGAAAAATATGACTCTTCCTGACATCTATTGACGAATAATATTACTATTATTTTTTAAATTGGGAGCAACCAAGGAGCAAGTAACTGCTCTAACGACACAAGACCACTAAAGCTACTCCAGCAGGTGGCGTTGTTAAGCAACACTAAGCCAATAAGTGTTTGGTTTGAGGTTAGACCAAGAAAAATAATTGTTTATTTATATTATTTATAACTTTTTAACTCACGTGTTAAATATAATTTCTAAACACAATATAAAAAAATACCAGGTACTACTTATTATAACAGTAATCAAAACACAACAGATTTACTAAAACTGCTCGATTTTCTAAAATCTGAAAGATTCGTACCTAAATAACCCAAATTCCTTCCTAAAACCTCGGAGTCCACCTAGACAACTCTCTTTCATGGATCCATCATACTAACTCTACAATAACAAGAGTACATACGTAAATTTATATAAATTTTTAAGAGACTTAGTAATATCAGTACAATGCATGTCTGTTAAAGACTAATCAAGTAAACACACTTCATCACAAACAAAGCGAGACTTAAGTGGCAGTGGGCAGGCCACATAGCCCGCAAAGAGACATCATAGTGCAAGAGACTCTTGGAGTGGAGGCCATGGGGGAAACGAAGACTGGTGGGATGGCAAATGAGATGGAATGACGAAATCAAAAATATATCGGGAAGCAGCTGGACCTCATCTACCTAACGAAGAAGGAAATGAAGGACACCAATTTACCAGTCGACAAAGGGTAAAAATAAGTAAAACCTGTCATTTAAAAAAAAACTCGTCAATATCTTAGATCTTGACCGAAATATTTATTGACCGTGTAGGTCAAGTTGATCAATATTACATTTCTAGAAAGAATATAGACAAGTTTAAAAAAAATCATACAGCATTAAAATAATATCAGAGCAAAAGTGAAACAGATACTTACAGTTCAGTTTAAAACCGAGATATACTTGCAGTGAACCCTGGTTCGGTTATCTGGCACTGACAACAACGAGAGTGACGTTTATGATGATAAAGTGGAATTTATTAGCAAAGAAATTGCTCTTACTGATATGAAAGTCAAGCTCGAAACCGCAAACCTTATTATTTAAATATTTAACAATAAGTAAAAATACTCAGAAGAACCTTGAGAAAGCATGGAACTAAAATAGATTAGAAAATCCTAATCAATATTTAAAGTATTGCTGACAAATTTTATCAGCAAGTCATGTTTACTTTTCATCTGATGAATGATAAATGTTATTGAAAATAGTGAGGTACAATCGAATTTTAATGAGTAAAAAACAACGATATCATTATTTAAAACATTACATATTGCGAGAGTAGATAAACAAAACTTCAAACAAAATTGCACAACAAAATCTAGAACTGAAAGCTCTTAGCCGTTGTATCGTCAGAGAGGTTTATAAACAAAGACAGTGGTAGACAAGTAATGTTCAGAAAAGACTAGTCAACTGCACACATGAATGTTTTTGTCCTTTGGTTCAGTGAAGCGAATATCAGAGATACGAATGCATGTTTCATGTTGTGCAAACTAAAACTGAATATAAAAGTAAAAATGTAGAAAATTTTTCAATGGAAATAGACGTTTCGTAACATGACAAACACAAACAGCATTATTATATCCATTTATGTCTCACTCAGTCAACCTACTGCGACAAATAAAGGTTTATAATGTTGGAACAAAAATAAATATACTATGCAACTACATTACGTATGTCGTATCTACGAGAAGTGTACCAGGTACCGACATTTTAAATAATAAACGTATATTTAATTTTTGAACAATTAAATGATACTTTATGAGTGATATGATAATGTAATAAGATAACGTAGCAAGTGTTGAAACATGTAATTAAACATTAATAGAATAAAATGCAGATAAATTACAATAGAAAACGTGCAAACAATTGATTACAATTAATTAACATGCGAGCGTGCTAATGAGCTAACTGATTGTGATTACAATAGAAATGAATTGAAATACGCTGGCGTTAGAAAAATAACTTATTCCTCGAATAGGAATTAAATGTAAGCTAGTGCTGATAAGAATGCATGCCTAAATTATTAGAGAATAAAAATACGAACTTCGAAATAATAGGCGCATGTAGTTTTACAAAAAATATTATATGAAAATACTTATGGCAAAATGATGAATAAGGTGTTTCCTAACTAGACTATTTATTTACAAATGAACGGTGGGAAATTCATGGAAATATATAAACCGATACTATCAGAATCAGAACCCCACGCATTGCCTACAATACAAGTGTATACTCCCATTTATAACACTATCAGTGCGATAAAAATGAAAAAACAATTATCGACGTGCAACCTACTTTGGAGACTCTAGAAACATTTAGCTACCTACGATAAAATAAATAGAATATAAGCGTTTCAAATGAGCTTTTTATCGTGGGTATTGAAAGCTAGTAGTACATAGTAAGTAAACATGAGCTAGGATAGGATGTGGTGTCGAGCGTAGCAACAAGCGATAAAGTTAGTTCAACGAACTCTGTGAGAAAATACAGAAATAATAAAGCTTAAACAATACAAAAAACCAATTAAGCCATATATTACATGAAGAGGAAATTAAAACTTATTGATATCAACGACTGAAGTGGGCAAACTAAGCAATTACATAAATAACTGATAATGGTTCTAGGTATTGTTTACAAACATTCGATAAAAGAAGGATTATTTTAGTCGAATTCGACATTGGTATTACAAGAGCAAGTTCATTTATTTGTTCACAAGATTATTAAAATATATAAACAAGGCAAGTTTCTTTCATCAAGCTTGGTCGTTATGGACCGGTGCCGCGGTGACGTTTAACTTAGTTATGAACGTGACGTGACAAATGTTAAACTTCTTTATTCATAATCCTAACTAATATTATAAATGAGAGAGTGTGTTTGTTTGTCCTTTCTTCACGCCCTAACAAAGCAACCAATCGACTTGATTTTTAGCATATACATAGTTGAAAGGATGGAGAGTAACATAGGCTTTTTGTCCTGGTAAAACATCAAATCCCCATATGAGATTGATGGGGAATTTTTTTTTATCCCCCTATAAAAGAAGATAGAAATTAGAATTTAACGCGGGTGAAACCGCGGGGTACAGCTAGTATATGTATAATTAATACACAAACGTCTACCTGAAACAAATTATATTGTGTATATTTGGCATTTGTCAAAAAAAAAGAGGGGAAACCATTTTTTTTTATTGAATCGCCCTCGCTCCCGCTACAGTGTCTCACTCAACTATCCTACGACGTACACACGACGACGTGCGATAAGCTTCAACCCAGTATCGCAGAGGATAACGCCCGCGCCAAGGCAATGCCACAGATTACTACACTAGCACTAACAGCCTATCGCCACAACAAACAATCACGACCCTTACATAACAAGTTAAATATTGTTCTAGGCTAGACTACAATCACCTACAATGTATGAATGACGCATATGTTTCAGATTTCAGCTATTTCAGGCGCGATGTTTATAGGGTATACGTCGCTGAACTTTGCAATGGAGCAAAACAGGATTATGTAATGATTGAGCATAGCAAAATTCGAGACTTGTTTAGTAGAAATAGTCAATGAATAATACTATAGAAATCGTTGAAATTTAATTGCCCTTTAACGTCAAATAATATTTTGATTCAAAGGCGTGAATTCCCTGAATGCAACATAAGCAAAGTTGGAAGTCCAGGAAGTTCATGCATCAAAATAGTATTACAATCGTAATGTAAATGGAGACAGAACTGTTACTTGATGACGGGCAGCACTCAGCAATATCTTACAAGCTGACCCATTCACTAATACTATAAATAAGCATTTGCGTAAGTGACTCACTAACTAGCACGATCAAAGCCCTTATGGAGTCGAACGCCTTAATCCAACCATTCAAATGGGTTCCACTTATCATGTACACATCCGGCGGCTTTAATAGCTAAATAATATAATCACTGCAATTGAAGACAGCAACCATTTTTAACAACTTGCCAGTAAAATTAACATATTTATAATGATTTAAGTCTTTTTTCTAGCTGGAGTGGAATCTACAGATGTTAGGATTCAAGTCGTTTCAACAGATATTGCTAATGCCTGGCTATTACTGCCAGCAATATACTTATGTATGTATTTCTACGTAAAGAGCTATACAGATCAACTAATAGTTCGTCCTAAGGCACCTTATCTAAACATACCTAAAGGTATCGTGCAAGGGGCAGCCTTGTTCCGCTGTCATTTCTTGCGGCCATTGTGCTCTTACGCAAGGTTTTCACTACTTAAAATTTTAGTTGCAGATAAAAATATCAATAGTTTAAATGCTCGCTCAGATAACGCAATTGTTGTGCATGAGCTGGGAATTGGTTTAGGTGAGCACCCAGATAGTATTGAAAACAATGTTATCACTTATCACCTTTGCCTAGTACACGATATTTGTGATTTTGCAAGTTATTGCAGCTTCTTAAAGTAGATCTAGATAAAAGTATGTGCTACATAAACTAAGTCTAGATATCTCATAAACAAATAAATGAAATCGTGTTTACGTTCGATTTAGTTACAAATATTGTAAAACAATTTATCCCTAGGGCAATATTATAAATTCATCGATGCGATCCTCATAATAACAACAAATTGCCAGCGGTTAAGAAAATATATTCATTAAAAAGATTAATTAAATCTAAACTGCTTAATTGTTTTGTACAACATTACACCAAAACTCATAAATCTTTCGCTAAAAGCAGTTAGCCTTCGAATTTGAGAATATTTGCATTCCGTTCCCATAACGATACTATTAACATTGATATGCAAATGAATGCAACAAATTCTAAAAGGATTAGATTCCAGTTTTATGACGACACAGTATTCAGGTTGAGTGAAACAAAATAATTATTTAGTATATCGGGTACAGAATTATTAATGCACCACAGTTAAGACTTCTCGTCGGACAAAATACAGGGTGTTATTAGGTGGCAAGGGTTCAGTTCGTCTAGAGTGGAGACGAAATGGATAAAACGAGGCCGTAATGATAATGTTCTTTCTTTGCAAGACGTAAACTAAGACCCGAAATTACCATGAGTATGGCCATGAGATGGGTATGACTGACGAGCAAAGCAATAATAAGAAATATATCCCAAAAACGCTGGCACAAAATATGGGAACGGGCGGGACAGACAGAAGACAAAATGAGTCAGGATGATGAATACCAGCGTTTACGGCGATACTAATCCTATACTGTCCTGTACCTCAACGAGATTTATCGTCTTCGCCACATTACATTGTTGCTTGTACTTACTATGTAAGCGTTGGAACATGATACGGTACTGGAATATTTTGAAGAGTTATATGTAATAAGTAAGATTGTAAACAGTATAGTACGTGGCACGAAGTAAACAGGATAGAGTTTTGCAAGTCTAATAACGTTAACAAGTCAACAGAATCCTTTCGTACTATAATTATGCCGTTAAAGGTACCTTTACTCATTACTACAACACATTACTACAACACCTTTTTTATAGAGGTACGTTATATACATATGTATGTATATACTAGTAAATTCCAACGACGGAATTTAGATCATTTTATACATGGCGATTTGCGAGCCTACATACATATTAATTATGAAAGACATTCGTATCCTAGCGATAATTTGGTAAAAAAGAAATGGCCAAATCCAAATGGAAGATCAGGTGAATTTAGGATACAGACAGAATAAAGAACTGCAAGATGTGGAAAAATTGGAAACCAATTTTCACCGCACATTAGAATGAACGATTTCAAAGCACCCAACACATTTCAAGGCATACTAGAACTAGCAAAGTACATATGTGTATTACCTAGGGATGAATTGATTGAGTCTGAAATAAATGATTTTTATTTTTATTTATTTATTTAAAGTAGCATAGCAACGCTATTTTACCAATAGGCTATCCGTTCCGTTCTTAAGGAGTCAACCCCCGTTCCCGTTTGTTAGATAAGAGTGTTTTCTCTCTAAATGCGTTTAAGCATTTAGAGAGAAAACACGATCCAAAAGAAAAGCGAAACATTAAGGTCGAACGAAACCTACTTCGATTTAATTGTATTTTGAGAGCATTTGAGAAAATGTCGATTTTAGCGCAAAACCACTTATTTTCCTAAATGCTCCAAAAATACCAATGATCGAAGTTAGTTTTTTCATAAGTTAATAGAAAAAGGTTTACTAATTGCGGAGCATTACTTTTCCGCTAGTTTTATTCCTCGTAGAACGCAGGAAAAATAATTAAATCCACAAAAACGAGGATTCCGTCACGAGAGTCAACATTATACCAGCGCTGAGTAGGTATACCGACTTACCTACTCAGCAACAAGCCGAGTTGAGACCTTTTTGGCTCGACACTTGGTGGTTTACCAAGCAGTTAGGGAAGTACCAATATAACACATACAAGCATAGCCTTAGTTGTATTTTAGATTTAATTTGTACACTTGTCTTTTGTTTGTTTTTCTAAAAATTATATCGTAAATTCCTAGCTTAGTGTTTCTTATTTAAGTATGTCTTGTGTGGTGCCAAATAAAGTTTTTTCATTTCATTTCAAAAAAAAAAATTTACGCGCCAACACGAAATCACCATAACCCGAACTGACCGGTTTTAGGGGGAGTAATGTACCATTCGCAGCGAGCATGGAATGTCAAAAATCAGTCTCATTGCCCGAAGTTTTTGTTTTTAAAAAAATATTTTTGACATTCCATGCTCGCTGCGAATGGTTAGTTAGTGTTTTTTTAGTTATTGAAAATCTGAAATCTGTGAGCGCCTTCTTTTCCCGTACTGACTGCACGAACGCTCGCTATGTAATACATTACGGCTTACGGCCCGTAACACCGATCAGTGTGTCTACCATGAGTTGTCACAGTTAGATCACCTGACGTTACTACAGTAGTTACGTAAATACGCAGATAGTATAGTTAGCGTCTTAGTCGCTAGCGAGTATAGATTGTGAAAACTCATGGTAGACCTACAGTACCCGTCTTTAGGATCGTGCGTGATACCTTACTTGTCTTACAACTAATCTACAAGATTTAAATATTTACTTTATTTCGTCTTTTAGCTGCGTGCCAAATTTTTCATAGAATTTTTAATCGTTTGAAAAATGATGTAAGGCTGAACCAAGCTACAGTATCAAGAATCCCCTCCTTTTGAATAGTTTAAGATTTCGTCTTGATTGATGATTCATAATTGACTGTAACTCCAGGTTATTCCTATCATCAAGTATTCAGTAACCTGTTTCTTTGTTTTTTCACGGACAACAAACAGATTAATTTTCCAGTGGCAATAGCTAATTCACAGTTGATTGTTGTCGAGGTTGCAATCTCAATTAAACAAGGGTCTACGACCTTTTAGTAATTCATAGAATGAGCAAGTGAACGTGAGGTGTGGTACTGCCCGATATGGCAGGTGCGTTATGTAAGCAGACTGCGCTGGCGCACTTTAGTGTTGCCAACTGGATTTAGCCAATTAGGCTAATAACAAACGGTGAAAAAGTAAAGTTCAAACGGTGAAAAGAATGCGAAAAAAGCACCATATTTCGAATAGCAAACAGCTGAGACAGAATAATGTTGTTCGATTATGCGAAGCAATAAAACTTAATGTTAATGCTATGCGTACGGCCCAAATTGCTTATACGGTAGATAGTTTGCAATTGCAAGGAAAACTCGTTAAATCTGGCGTAAACCTGACTAATTTGGCAACACTGCGAAACCAAATGCCACAACTATTCCTAAACAGGCGACTAGATCCCGTGCCAAGGCCCCGCCACAATTGAAAGTTGATGTCCATTGAACCTTTCGCACAGCACCTGAGTTAAATACCGATACAACCAACGATAGAGATTAAAACTATAAGAGGTTAGATGCACATTCATAACAGGTGTCGTCTACACTTGCCAGACAAATTTATAATGATATAGCCCATTACCGCTCGCACGGTCATGACGATAACCGTAGATATAGCCGTTACCGTCCCGTCCTAACTACTTTATAAGCGTACAATTTAAAACATAAATTAGATAGTGCAGTATCTAAATACGGAGAGCACGGGAGCCAAACCCCACCCGGTAGTCTAGTTAGAGCCGGTGAATAACGAAACGAGAGGGATGGGTAATAGGAAATTGCTAGGGATGGAATGGGAGAGAGTACATTAACAGCCAGTGTGAACTGTGCACACAGACAGCGATCGATTAGTGGGTTTGCCGCCGCTTCCCGAACCAATATCGACCTTCACAATGCATTCCTATTTTAAATTTATAACTGGCAATTGTTTCCATAATATATTGGTAATGGAATTGACATTTGGTGCGATTCGTTTTATCATTATAATATTTATGATGCAAATTGAATTTTTCACAGCTGGCGTCAGGCTAGACATGTCGCGATTGATAAAGAATTCAATACAACCCGTTGTGCGATTTATTGCGTATGAAATTGCCTTTGATTTGTCTACGGTTGGCGAGGCACTTCCAAATTCGCCATACAATTGAATTTAGTTTTTGGCGTCCAGCATAGTGCATGTGCCAAGATGAGGTTGAAAGAGGTAGTCCTGTCCTGCCAGACCCAAAGACCAGATACAAACGAACACAATCAAAGGAACAAACATAAGAACATTTTTTTTATTGATAATGACAAAGTTTTCACCATCAGACTTGAGGAATTGAAGATGGGGCGGGGCCTAAGATGGAGCACGCTTTCCCAAAAGGAACTTATTCAATCGAGATTAGAAGAATTTCATTGTTTTGAAAAACTTTAAGGTTTTGCGAGATAAATACTTAATAACTCAAGAATAAAAAAATAATAGGATGAGCCAGAGATCATGTGCGAATTATACATTAAAATCAGCCCACAATTAAAAGAGAAATCGGCGAATATACATAATAGTAGATTATGCATCAAGTGTGTAAAGCAGTGTCTTACGTCACGGGCGTCATTGAATCTCCTGAACTCAGGATTCTAGAATAATTTGGAATTACTAGAATCCTGAGTGCGAGAGGGATTTAATCACGCCATAGACAGCTTCATGCGCGAGGAAAATACTCTACTTTTTAAAACTTAACTTTTTTGAAGTCGGTTAAAACAACTTTTCTTCTACCGCATCATAGAAACGGTAGTAGACGCAAAAAGAAATAACTTCCACAGGTGACATTCTCTTGCTGTTCACGTCTCGGCGGCGCTGATCACTTATTTAACTTGGGAGTCTTGATTCTCAAGAAAAGCCAGACATCGCATTTTTTATTTATAAATATTTTCTATCATAGCTGTAATGGAATAATTTTATTGAGCTGCTCTGTATTCAGAAACCCGCCTCGGCTTAGCTGTAAAGATTAGATTGGAGTTGATTGGATTAGAAATGACTTCTGGCTGTGTTTGGAAAGAAAGAATACCGTGGTACGGTTAAATATGTCGACAAAAACAAATTAACACAAACGTCAATATTATCTTTTTCTTGTAAAATAATACAAAAAATATCGATTTTGATAAGATATTTTTTTTTTGTGGTCACAAGACACTTTTTTTTTTTCAAATATAAACCACAAACCACAATTCATATGTTTTAATATTTTTAAATATTCCTATACTCTACATACATGCAAATGTTTTGTTTATAACAATGAAGTAAGTACTTACATAATTAATATATGTAGTTACTAAACTAAACCCATTGCTTAGTAAGAAAACTGATTTATAGAATGCGAGAAAAAGCATTAAGAGAAACCCTTTTGTTATCTTGAAATCTAGAGGAACTTTCCCGCGCCCGTTTTTAGCGACGCAAAAGAATGAGACTAACCTCAACCAATTTGTTCAAGAGTCTGGGACTAGCAGATTTATGAAATTACGGGTCATTGAATGCGCGAATACCGTCTGACCCAAGCTATACTTCAGTCATTTTTATGTACAATGTTGTAAACTCTCAACACAAAAATCCAAAATTCTTCTCTTGCCTTCTTGTTTGAAAAATTGACAGAATTATGCATTGTAGGGAAAGATTTCGAATTGACACGTGCAAATTCAGTTAAGTATGGAGACAATGTTTACAAACATTGTGGCTTCAGTTTGTCCAGAGTTTAATTCCAAAGTGACCTAACCAAACGTACAACGCATAAAATGTAACTTACAGCTTACAGTCTATAATTATCACATCTGATAAGAAATCATAAACCACCCGCTATTACTTTTTATGATTAAAGAGAGTTATCAGCTTTTTATGAGGTATTCGAGATTCGAGAACTTGTCCAGGAAACGCACTGAGCTTGTCAATGCTTGTCAATGTCTCAGGAAATACGTGTGTGATAAGAAAGTCGTTTCCGAAGGGATATCGGGCCCTTTCTACCAACAATGCCTGATAGAAATAACTTATATTCCCAACCTAGCAGGAAAACAACTGTCGCAACTGTAGCCCTAAATGATAAGACTTCGCAGGAAGTTTTTAATCTTATCCGAGTAATTGTGTTCGTTGTTACCACACGGTGCAATAATAAATGTTTTTCCGCTTTAAAATAAACACAGACATCCTCTGCAATATTTGCTCAAGTGATAATGCAATGAACAGAGCCGGGAAAACAAGTTCAAGGATTATTTCGTCCGAATATAGAATCTCCGTAGCTCCCCCCCAGCCCCGAACGTTGCAAGAACAAAGCTGGGCTAACTGAACAATGTGTTTAGTTTCGAGATTAGAGCTATCCCGCCCAACACCTAAACACGGATTTCAGATAACATTCAAACTCCAACCGCACTGAATATAAATGAGATTTTAGGACCGCAGAACCCGTCTTAAGGCTCTCGTGCATAATTACTAGACGTTAGAAACGTTCAACTTGCTCTCAACACCGATGAATAACTTTAATGGACGCTTAAAATCAAATATCTAGTAGCAAACTTAAATCTGTCTGTTGTGTCGATTAAAAAGGAAAATTGGCAAGGGAGTTTGTGGAGACGTCGTCTGTTAGCGTCCGCTTGTCTCGTCCGGGAGAGATAGAGATTGCGTGAGGGCGCGGCAGTCGGCACGCACCCTTACTTCCCAGCTGTTTGCGTCTATTTCTATTTCAATGTCAAGAACGATCAATATCGGCCGGGGATGTAAAATTTCGGCTGTTTTCGGTCTGTTCCGGGAGCTACGATCGGGAGTTGCTTACTAACCTACCGTAACACGCCGGGTGCGTGCTCTGGACGATCAATACCCGGCTAAGGCTCGCCTCCTTTATAAATAATCTTGAACTTCACCTCCACGCCCGGTTTGTGGGCGAAAGTTGAAATATCTTCGGGTTGCGTCACGAGCTCACGAACAATAAAAAGCATTTTCTTTGTCTGAAGGAAATGAATTCTCGAATGGTGCGATAATAAGCTGTTGGATGCTGCAGTACAATGCGAAGTGTCTCATTATGCAAATAAGATGCACAAACCCCGCCGGAGAAAGTTTCAACATCTCAATATAACGTGACAATCGGCAGCTGATGTGAATATTTCACAAAGTTTTCATGTAAATCGCTGTTTCGAGTGCGATGACGCGACCGCTGGAGAGCGTCCCGAGTCGGGATTGCGGGAATATTTCCAAAGGCACTCGAGAAGCTAATATCGCCGCTGCACTCTCATCAGCATGCATACTGACGCAATTCAAACTCGTAATATTTAAAGATTTAAAATTGAAATCTGAGCTAACAGCGACACGGTCGCAAAATAAAGGAATTAATTAGAGGAGCACAAAACCGATGAGGTGGAGTGAAATCAAGCCGAGCGCCATTACAGTGAGTAAAGGGAGTAGAAACGGTAATATTAAAGGACGAGAACGAGCGGTTCATTACTAGAATGCCGGCAATAACAATACAGCTAATGGTCGTCTCGCGATCCTCTCAATTCCCGCTTCAACTAAAAAACGAGCTAAATTTACTTTACAAATCCTCTGATATTTCCATTGTTATAGTATGTAATTGAAGCTGTTTCTATAAATAGAGTTGTTTGAATTGATATAATGATAGTCGAAGTACTATTCTACAATGACGTGTTATTGTTGAGTAAGGACCTGTTACATCGAGGGTAGGTATGTTGATTATCATCAATCAACAATGGCAGTAGGTACGTTCGATACGTTGTTACTTTTCATAATTGCGTCGTCGATAAATACGTGGTTTTTGCACATTCTAGAAGGCGATCGTAAGCGTGACCTAACTGCAACAATTGTCGCAAGTACATAGTTATATGTTGGGTAGGTCACGTTCACGTATTTATATTCATTGAATATTGTTTAACTAGTAAACAGTCGATAAGGCACATTTTAACCTACTTCGATACGAATGAAGGCGCACACACTGGCATTAGAATTTAATATCAATTTAGTCAAGATTGAATGTTCATTTAATTTTGTGCATAATGTGTGAATTTAAAGTCCTTTTCCTGGGAAGCTTTCACAGTTTCAGGAGCCAAAACTAAAATAATTTAACGGATTAAAATACTGTAAATAGATCTAGAACGTTTCTATATTTTTACCCGACTACCGGACGGTTATGATTTTAGCACCCTATGTACGTATGTATGTATGTATGTATGTATGTATATATGTATGTATGTATGTAGCCGATTTCTTTGTTCCCACGTAGCGCTGAAACTACTACTTCGATTTCAACAAGTGAGGTATCGATGGATTCGTCTCAATACCCCGATGGTTATAGGCTATATGGTGTCCGACAAAATTGAGGGTCTTAAGAGATAGCTGGGTCTAAATTACACCTGGAACACTTCGATAGCGCGATAAAATTTTGCAAGAGACGACATCTAGTTACAGTTCGAGTCTAATTTAGTTTGATGTGATGAGTGAAGGATGACACACCCGTTGCCATGGAGACCTCTTGTGTACAGCTGTTGGCATGGAAACTATTTATTTGTTACCATGCCAACGGGTCATCTAGGTATGGGCAAATGAAAGAAATGTATCGATATATATTGTATCGATATATGTATGGTAAAAAGTATCGATATTTATCGATATTCGAGGTTAACGATTCTCAAACTATTAGCAAAAAGGTATAAAAAAAAATGTTAAAAACTAAAACCCGACTACATAAAAGTCTTAAACAAGCGTTCACCTATTGTCCATAGCATTTTCTTTTGATACTTAGGTAGTCGGAGGCCTTTGTTACTAATTGTCCCCTAGGTATATGGGGTGGGTGCCTCCGACT
Source organism: Eupithecia insigniata (assembly GCA_947859395.1). Classification (NCBI taxonomy): domain Eukaryota; kingdom Metazoa; phylum Arthropoda; class Insecta; order Lepidoptera; family Geometridae; genus Eupithecia; species Eupithecia insigniata. The sequence continues at coordinate 4,742,041 of OX402001.1, read as the reverse complement.
ACCTAAGTATCAAAAGAAAATGCTATGGACAATAGGTGAACTAAGACTTTTATGTAGTCGGTTTTTAGTTTTTAACTATTTTTTTTGAGTACTCAGACCAGACTTTTTATAAGTTCATCAACGCTATGAATAACAATGATCTAGATGTTAGAATTTAAAATACGAACAAGAAATTAAAAAAAGTATTACATATCTGCTTTAAAAAGTATATAAAATTGCCACTCTTTATAACAAGCTAGCTTCTGTTCGCGGCGTTGCACGCGATTTTCAAGTAGCTTATCTCCGTCCCCGGGATACAATTTACATCCCTGCCAGCGTGAAAAACTAACAAACAGACAGACCGAGTTACTTTCGAATTATTAATATAAGTATGGAGGAATCAAGATAAGAAAAGGAACGCTAAGCCCAAACTTGTCAGAGGGTTTTGGCACCAAAGGCCAACAATTCGACTAAAGCGCTCAATTTTCTAGTTATCTTAATAATAACCTGTTAATGGATTGAATAAGAATGTGCGTGACTTAGTACTTAGTGGATACGATAAAGCATATTTATATGAAGAACTGGGTTTCTTAACCGCTTCCGCATTAAATGCGGAAGAAAAAGCTCTTCGGGTTTATGATTATGATTACATAGCAGGCAGACAGATTGGTAGACATTGTATATGTATATCAAATTTACGAATCCCTTCAGATTAATTTATCAATGTCTTGTCTGTTAGCAATCATTTATTTAAAAGATGCGGTAAACATATTTACTGCACAAAATTCCACCTGGTGATATTGGTAGATACTCGTATTTCCTTTACACCACATTTCATCATTTGAAGCAATTTCCATACATTTTATACTAATTTCATAATTCTTCCCATTTCATCATTGTCTCATATTGTCATTCGCTCGAATTTCATAAGTTTTATACCCATTTCATCATTTTCGCATATCATTCATCATTCACAGCAGTTCTATACTATTTGTATTTATAAACACCTTCAGTTTTCGTTCAGCATACATGCCTACCTTCTGGAAAAAGTTACAGAATGCATATACCTCGGCCGGATTTTGTATTTGGGTAGAAAGAAATAACTGATGATAGGATTAGGACTCATAAAGATTATATCCGCAGAGAACCAAAGTAATCGAAGTAGCTCAAAGAATTAAGCAAACTCAAATTACTGCATCTTATATGATAGACGTTTTACGAATTCCGCTACCACCTTAAACAAAATCAGTACACTACACAGAGTAAGAAACAAGACTGTCTTGTCTACTGGTTATTATAATTTGCTTAAGCAATAACTCTGTACCACGCCTCACAATTAGATGAAGGTTGAACTTATATCAGCTTAGTGTGTGTAATTTAGTAGTTATCTAAGCATAGTAAATTGATCCTTACAAGGAAACTGGATGGACGTAATCAGAATAATAACGTATATATTTTTCTTCGTGACAGGTCTAAAGGTTATAAAAACCTTCACATTATGATACTACTGGTGGCGATGTAAATCAAAACAAATTGCCGGCAAATTACATAACAACTAGAAATGTTTTGGGTTCAATGAACTATTATTGAGAAACATAATAATGGTTTACCATATGTTATTAATATACCATTTTCGTCGTAGAAAATATTAAATTGATTTACCATAACATAACACGAGTATCGTCAAGTAACAAGTGTGACCGAAACTTAACATTCAAAAGAATCGTATCACAGATCGATTTACTATGCGCCTGCGTCGAATGTTTGCGACTTTGAGCACTTGAATGAAATATTCACTATTATACACAGTTATTTATTAAACAAAAGCATTTGAATTTGAACCTATGCCAACAGGTAATAGCGTGCGACGTAACAAATCAAATCGCAGAATATGGCAGCCATTACTCGATGTTATGAACCCAAATGGCTAGGGTTGTCAAACGAATCGGTTAGTTATAGGCGTATATATTTTACTTTAGAGTTGTTTATGCGATCACAAATATGCAGTCTATAAATGCAATACAAACCTCGTTTTTACCGTGAAAACCGTGTTTTTCGATTCATGACATGAATAGGTTATGGCAGGAAGGTTCGCCCAAAAACTGACTTGGCCGGTTATCCTAAGCGTAATGTTTTAAATTTTTTTGTCAAGGTCAAATGTCATATTTTCTTCTGTTTAATTGATTTTAATGGCACAATATTAGAATGAAGAAATATTTAGTAACAATTCCGCGTATAACCTTCTCTGATAGTATTCATCAAAGTAAGTTGTCTACTAGTTTCGTCTCTCCACGAGACATCTTCAGGACACCACAATACTCGACCTTGACATTGAGATTGGTAAGCACAGCAACACCGACAGAGTCCCGCCAGTGATGTTGCCTCTCCGAGCTCCGCGCGCCAACTTGGCGCGCGGAGCTCGGAGAGGCAACATCACTGGCGGGACTCTGTCGGTGTTGCTGTGCTTACCAATCTCAATGTCAAGGTCGAGTATTGTGGTGTCCTGAAGATGTCTCGTGGAGAGACGAAACTAGTAGACAACTTACTTTGATGAATACTATCAGAGAAGGTTATACGCGGAATTGTTACTAAATATTTCTTCATTCTAATATTGTGCAATGGATTTCCGCAAAGTAACGCCTGAATCTATTATTTATGATTTTAATGGCATTTAAAACCTTACTTTTCATGTTTTTTTTTTAATATGGCCGTGAGAAGCTAAGAAGGCTATTTCAAGATAAAATATTAATTTTCTAGTTATCTGCTCTGAATAATTTTATATTATGAAAACCATGCAAACAGCGATGTTAGAGTCTGAGAAATTTTGAGAAGCATTATTATAAAACAGCGGAAAATATCTTTAATCGTTAGCAGGTAGAAAATGCTATGTATGTACTGTACAAATATTTAATAAATTTTATTTGCATTAAATATTTTTCTAGCAATCTCTATGATTCTTGTTAGGTACTTTAAGGAAAATATAGATATCATGTATTTATTTTAAGGTTCAAACATGAGGAGGAGGAGCAAGGAGGTTCTCTTATCGACTGTATTTTTTTCTTTAATTATTTAATAAAGATTTAACGTATTACACCGTATTTCTTATTTGATAATAATAACTATGTTTATAGTATAAAATTTGACTTGTCCAAGTGCTTATTTTGTAAGCCTAAAGAAATAAAGTTATTGATTCTGATTCTATTAAAATGCCGGTTCGAGTGGCAACCCTGCATTAGAGATTTGCAAGAGTTGCGACTGCGTCGCTGCATTGGCATCGTGCGCTGTATGTAGGTCGTGCGCGAGCGTCGACCCCCGCCCGACTTCAGGGTTAGCCAGATAGGGTTTACACATTTACACATGTATACCTACTACATATATTTGTATGAAAAATAAAATGAATAAAAATCTCGGTCGAACAGCGAGTAGGTAGTACAATACAGATAATGCTGCTGCACGAAGGTGATTATTAAAAATACTAGAAACATAAAACAAGATTTTTTTATTTATTTGTAGGTATCTATAGTCAGACCAGCGTTGCGTAAATAGTAGATACGAGCTGATGACTGAAAATAACATTACTCAAATAATATTGACCTATATATATATAAAATTGAAACACGGACAAAAATTTAAGTAAAGTGAAAATCAATATCACATTTTTTCTTATTTAATAATAATAACTATATTTATAGCTGTTTACATAAAATTTTCCTCGTCTAAGTGCTTATTTTGTAAGCCTCAAGAAATAAAGTTATTGAAATCTGAAATCTATAGGAATGTACTTAATACAGACTGAGTAGCAGATTGGGGGAGGTCTACTATCAACGATGAGCCTAGAACGACATCTATTGTTGGTCCATTCAGTAGTTTTGGTGAGTATAAAAACTCTCCCAAACATGAGCAGTTAAAATATTAGTGCGATTTAATTTATAACGTACTAGCTGCTGCCTGCGCCTTTACTCGCGTTTTATCGGGATAAAAATAGCCTTATGTTATTCCAGGTTCCAAACTATACCCATACCAAATTTCAGCCTAATCGGTTCAGTAGTTTTTGTGTGAAAGAGTAACAAATATCCATACATCCATATATACAAACTTTGACGTTTATAATATTAGAAGGATAGGATTTAACCCGGCGGCGGCGGCGGGGGTATTTTGTCAAGACGAGATTCGTCTTTATCTCCTGTATTACAAGGATTTATTAATCCCTTTGTTTTGATTGAACTAGGGATTAATAGCCTCTTTACTTTACCTATTCTATGTAGAACACTGAAAATTAAACGTCAATAGCAAGATTTATACATGTAGGTATCAAATCAAACTGCCAATCTACGCAGACTACCTCGCAACTTATTCACAAGTTTATGAATTATTATTCCCTCCATTAAACCAGCTATTTCGGCCAGTAAGCTTGTTTTCTAAACATTATTATCGTAGTTATGCCTAGAGATAATAATAGTAGTGAGTTCAAAGACCGCTCCAGTTCTATTCACTAAATATTGGCAACTAGCTGCTGCCCGCGCCTTCGCCCGCGTTTTATCGGGATAAAAAATAGCCTATATGTTATTCCAGGTCCCAAACTATACCTATATCCAGTTTCAGTCTAATCAGTTCAGTAGTTTTTGCGAGTGAGTGAATCCATACATCCATCCTTACAAACTTTGACGTTTATAATATTAGTAGAATATAACGCTATAGCTCCTACGATATAATTCATATTTGAATTTCAATTAAACTAGAAGGAATGGAAAGTTCAGAAGATATAAGTGGCTTTTTTAATTGCCTTGAGAGTTTCCGAGTCTCAGGGCTGTAAAATTGCGTCTACAGTCATGTTATTTTTCAACGTTACGGTTTTTCACGTCGTTACTACGAAATTTACTGAAAAGATCGAAGACTTTTGGTGCTGAAATGGTTGTCCAGCGTAGCTACAGTAGTTTTGTTTCGACATGGTCGAAGGCTTCTACTATGAACAGATAGTCAGATAGTCATTTTATTGGTAAAATAATATTTACAGGTCATCAAATTAAAGTTGGTACATAATAACAAATTAAATAAAAATTATACAAACTAAAATAATAATCAGTTGTCAATGTACCCAATATAAAAAATTAATTCATTACATAGTAAAATAATAATTAATACAATAGGAACATTGTATGTAGGCTTTGTATTACTCGCTTTGTCAAACTAAAACCAGCTGACGTAGGCGAGAACCGGCATTACCAGCAATCCTACGCATGGTCAGACACATTACATATGCACAAATACTAGCTTTCCACCGAGCTCTCTACCATCAACTCTAATTTTACTCAGCTATCGAAATAAACTCTAAAAATCCAGCGAAACGTTCCGTTTTATTACAATCCTCAAGCCATAAAAGTTTCAACACACCCGCCAAATTATGGGAGTCGATACGAAACGTTCGACGAAACGACTGCTAAATGTACGCAAACATGGCGGGATATAAGATTGAATTCAACTAAAAGATGGCCGCAAAAACCCGCTCTGTAGTGGCACCTTGTACGGTAATAATGTCCTGCAACCGCTTGCAGTATACACGTTTCGGTTTACAAAAAAAGTTGATCAGCTCACCAAACGCTCTCGCAAGTTTGCGGGTCGGATAAAGTTCGCACGCCTGTTTACCTTTTAAAGGGCCTGTCTACTCGTGTCGAAAGCTGGACGCAGGACTACGCAAGAATCTTACGACATTGTAGCGGTCCGCAAATTCCCCGAGTTTTTCTATTGGACTCGAACATCAGTCAAATAGATTACATTGATAGTTATGAAACTGCCCGTATCTGTGCCGATAAGAAGTTATTGCACGCGTTCTATCATTCTACAAGTTTTTGCGGAGTAGGAAAGTTGATCGGCGGGACCTAAGCAGCCCTATTGTATCTATTAGCCGGCTACTTTCTCATTTCTTGCCATTTATGGTCCGTTGAGAAAATCGAGATGCATTTTGTATCAGCTTGTGATGAAAATGCTGGACGTCAGCATAACTCACGTTTACTATGTCTGACTGATTCTCATATGGACATGGGTTTGTAGCTGCACGACTAGAACTGTCTGTTACTATGAAACATCCTCAGTATCTATAGAGTTTAAGTTTGTAAGTTTTTTGTATTGGGGAGTCTCTGGAAATACTATTTCTGAATAAAAACACTAATAATAAGATAGGTGCCTAACCTTTAAATACACAAGCAGTAAGGTAGGTTACGTTTAAATAACAAAATTTAACAAAACTTTTAAATGGTCTAACAATTACTTCGAAGGAAAACAGATGAAAGGAAGTAGGTACCTAAGTAAATCATTTATTAGTCACATAAATAAAACACACACGTCATACAATTGGTTTATTCGTTATAAAATGGCAAAATCAAAACATAAATTATACCAATGTTGTGTATTCTGCAGTGTGACAAAAATGCCATGGCTTAGTGAAATTTTTTGCTGGCAAGCAAAAACCCAGATTTTTAGCCAAGACCCTGAGCGAGAGCGAGCAAAACGAGTTGCAAGACAATGTATAGGTGTACCTAGCTATGAGATATTATTGTGTTTGTATAGCAAGTAGTGTTCATGGATTTTTAAAGATAACGTTGAAATTATTGAGAGTTGAAGAGAATGAATGAAAGTAGGACGCTACCTATAAATTCGTCTGTTTACTTTTATATCAGTTATTGATTCGATCCCTACCCAGCTGTGGGGGCCATAAATGACCATAAATGATAATGATCATAATTGATAATCCAATCTCTCCATCCGTCTGCAGAATAGTTTTCGTTAGTCGAAGTGACCTTAACGCATTCACTGCCATGCCTATGCGATGCAACCCGCAGCAGGGGCGCCCCGCAGCTGTAGCTAGTGGAAGACGTTCATGGGCGTCAGTCAATGCATCCACTGCGATGCTTCTGTGGTGCAACCAGCAGGGGCGTGCTGCATCTGCAGCTGGTGAAAGACTTCTATGTGCATCGGTGACAGTTAAAGTATTAAAGGGGAAAAGACCAAGAGGACGCACACCAAACCACTGCGGTTCTAACACAAAATAAGGCAAAAACGGGACTCACTTGGCCTGCAGTCTTAAGACAGGCCGAAGACAGAGTAGTGGGAGAGCTTCAGTTTCATCAGCGTCTCTTTAAACGCAACGAAGTAAACGACAGAGAAGAACAAGCTGTCTTAGCGAAATACAGTGTGGATTTTTGAGACGGAGCTGTAAGGGTAGGTACCTTAACTGGTGTAGCTATCGGAAAATGGTCTTTGGAGACTATCAATATATTTTGGACAAATATTTATCCCTATTCTCAGATTTTCTGAAAGAACGATAAGATAAAAATTGGCATTTTACACGAAAACTTTTTTGAGGCCAATAAATCATGATTCTTATAAGTATTGATCAAAAACTTCTATTGGACCAAAATAAGTCACTAATCGCCAAAAACGTTTTCCTTTCGTTTTGTAGATATCATCGGCTCATCGCCGATTCGAAGGCCTTGTAACCCTAATATACCAAAAAACAAGACAAACTGATAACGTAGGAATGCTATTGTAAACAAATCAAAAATTAATAAAAATATAATATTAAAAATTATTCTTCTCAGTTTAGGTTTTATTTTTACTAATTTCTTTAAGATATAAATTATATTTTGTTTTCTACCAAACCTTAATACAAGATTTTTCACGAAAAGTTTTGTTGAGTTTGAAAAATTAAACCACATTTGGGCTCCTTATAAAATATATGGGAAACGTTTTTCGCGATTTCTGCCTTTTTTGTAGGCACTCCAACCTCAGTTGGTCCGATATAAATTTTGGATCAATAAGTATCAATAAGGAATAAAAAACAGGATGATCGGCATAAAATAGTGTAAAATGACAATTTTTATGCTAAAGTAATATTTAGAAACTTTGAGAATGTTGCTGAAAATTTTTCTAAAAAATATGGATACTCAGTCTCCTAAGACCATTTTCCGGTACCTAAACCGGTTAAGGTACCTTCCTCCTACTGTCCGGTCTCAAAAATCCAATGTGTATAACAAAAACACAGTAAGACAATTCGCAAAAAACTTAGCGTACCTAATGTACCTATGTATCCGCATTGGGAAGCCTTGAGTAGCGTCAGTGGCGTATCGGGTGGCACGGATCGGTTACTCGGCGACCGCGGGCTCATCTTCAACGTGCTCTGAACACTTTGTTTTCATAGCTGGTGACATCAGAATGTACCTTATATTGGGTAGAAAATAATTATTGTAGAGTTTTGAAACGTTTTCCTATGGTATAAGTACCTACACACAACTCTGTCATAAAATATAGATCCTAGTAGGCTTATATTGCCGCCCACACAAAACTGCACTCTGTGGGAAAAATTGCTATAGACTATAAAAGTGTTTAATTAAACAGCTAGAGATCTAAGAGATTTCCACATTAATAAATTTAAGACAAAACTCCAGTAACTCATACAGAAATATTATTATGAAATCAAAAAAATATTTTAATGTTCTAACAAGTCTAACAATAATAACCGTTAAAATGATTTCGATAAAAAACTGTTAGAAACCAAAGGACAAGGATCCCAAAACCTGGTGTTCTAATTCTAATGGAATGGTGATTTTACAGCCACGGATTTCCATGTTGCGATGCCTTATTTATGTGTTGATGTTTTTTATGTAGATATTATTCTGTGGTTAATGTGGTTATGTCTTGAACTCCTAGAGAAAAAATTACTTAATTAACCGATAGTGCATCCAGTCAACGAAGGATTGTGGGTGGAAAGGTCGAAAGCAGAAAGATTGAATTCGGAACTTTGTTTGGACTACTTATGAGACACACATAAAAGTCCCCACCCCTGTGAAGTGTGCCCTAGAAGTGGATGCATAATGGTCCCATTTTTTGTTTTTTGCTTACATCTCGTAAACGATGCATCATAGGAAATTTTGTTGCACTACATAAGGAACGCTGATAAAATTCTCTACAACTTTGTTTATATACTTTTTCTTTATTCCCAATCATTGTCTACATTATGTATGAGTCCCTCGTCTGTCGAACCGTGGTTTTATTTCTATTTAGTAGGGAAACATACAGTTCTTTTAAACTAAATAAAAAAAAACTTAACTAACACTGCAACCAGCAAAGTTTTCACCATTAAATGGAACATCAATAGACAACAGAGTTCAGAGCTCTATAAGCAAATAAAAACATGTATGTATACATATAACACAAGGAACATTAAAACCTAACAATGATAAAAGGCTAAACAAATAAAGGATAACATCATCGGTTGGCAATGCTGATCAGATGATGGTACGAAAGCTACTATTTCTGCTACATTATCAATTGTTTATATGTAAGTAGGTACCTATAACAAAAGCCCTTGCAAATTAAATGAGGATAAAAAATCTTCATCGACTCATCTTGTAGCCGTAGCGTATTATGAAATCACAGTCCGTACATAATGTCACTTCATTATACATCAACATAGTAATGACTGACTGTAATTCTAAAACACGACATATTACTCAGAATTCTGAGCGAAAGCGTCAGCCCTTGTTAGTTTATTCAAAGCACTGACTAGTTAATTTCAATGTAGCAGACAAATTAATTCCCAACGTATGAAGTAGTTGAGCTCGTTAGACTAATGTTTGATCATATGGTGATACTGTCTGAACACGAGATTGGCAATTTGATAACGCACACGGAATCATAGATTTTGGAGCGATTCCCTGAAATTGAGATAGTATTTTGACAGACTACATAACATTTTCACACACTTGACTTGACATCTCCGCCGATGGCGGAAAAGTTTTGTGGGATAGGATAGTTTGGAACCCATAGAAGTGTTAAAATAAATTACAACATGATCAACACGTGCTTTGAACGATTCCATTGGTTGTTTTTATACATCTATCCTGTCTGTGAAAACAGACATAAGCATGGATATCAACAATCACAAAAAAAAACCCGCTAATGTTGAAACGCGGCACAAAGTTGTCAAGTTGCAATTTTTTTGCCAGCATTTCAAAGATTCGTTGTCAACATTGGATTCGAATGACCATACCGAGCAAATGTGCTGTCACTTCGTACATAGCCTGCGGAATCTTAGCCTTAAGAACCGGTCTTACCTATCAATATGCTGCCATACACCAGGACACCATAAATAGGAGCTGTTTGCTTTAACGATTCTGGAGAATGAAACCCACCTAAAATCGACTCTACAACGACGCAATAAGATGCATCTCCAGTTGAAAACAGTGATATAACTTGAGATGGCACTATGTCTCTTATCAATCACGTTTACCGCTCACTATATTGATAGTTCCTCTGAGTTTCGCGTTTCACCTTTGAATGGCATTGCAATAGAATTTCCGAGACAGAATTATTGTCTGATTCTGATCTCGACTTCAAATGCGAACGCAATTCCAAGGTGTTATGGTAAGCGCTGTAGCGCAAACGGAATCAGAATTATGAATTTTCCCCAACCAACTGAACAGCGTCACGCAAAGCCCAGTAGACAAGACAATGCTGCAGTTATTTACGCGATATTTAAGTGAGGATTTTTTTTCCCCTGCTTTAAATTATGTAGCGTGCTAGCAACTTGCCGTCTGATATTTGCAACCAATTTGGTGCTTTTAGTAGCACCCGGCTTGTCACAATCGTACGAGAACCTTATTCAAACGGCTCTAACTAGACAGTTATAGGTTTCACCATTGCCACTTGGAGTACTATGTCACTATCAAAGTTTGCATTAGATTTATTAGAATAAATTCAGCTGAACAGGATAATGTATAGGGCTGAATGAACTGCATCTACCTGCCATTGTTAATGTAATTATGTTTATTGTGTTGTGATAATGAATACAAAATTACAATTGTCTGTCTATTGCTGATTATTAAGGAAAATAACAATAGGTTGCTAGTTTGTATTTGAATCAATTAAGACTTAAAAGGAGTTGTACTTGTGCCTACGATAACTTCATTCCACTTTTAGCACTATTGTCTTTGGCCGGAGTCTGTTAGTTTGTTAGGGTTCCGTACCCAAAGGGTGAAAACGGGACCCTATTACTAAGCCTCCGCTGTCAGTCTGTCCTGTCTATCCGCCCGTCAGCGTGCATCTCATGAACCGTAAAAAGTTATAGATTATACAGAATATGTATTTCGATTGCCGCTACAACAACAAAAATAAAATAAATATTATAATTAAAGGAGGCTCACATACAAAAATTTCAAATAATAAATTTGATGTACTTTTGTCAGGCTGTATGAATATCCTGAACCGTAATAGCTAGACAGTTGAAATTTTGACAGGGTAGGTATAATAACTGTTGCCGCAAACATAATAAAAAATAAATTTAATAATTAAGAAGTCCAACGTGCGTAGCAAGCTGAGTGTCCGAAGTTAAGCAACGTCGGGAGCGGTCGGTACTTGGATGGGTGACCGCGTCATGTTGGCTTTTTGTTTCGATTTAATAAAAATATATTATTTAGGGCTCCTATTACAAAATTGTTCTCTACAATGGTACGGAACCCTTCGTGTAATAAATATTTGGTTAGCTGGAAAAATCTGTAAAAAAAATTTTTACACCATTATTTGTTTTGGTCGGCTGTAAAAAATAAAACATCAGCAATCAGTGGTCGGCACGATTTGCTGCTGCTGCTTTACTAATATACTATTGCTGCAGAAATTTTTATAAGACTGCTCAACGTTACAACACTTGCTGACCACTTTAGTCATTTTAGCCGACCACTAGATGCAGCTCAATTCATTTTTTCTGCAGGCAAATCAATTTTTTCGCTGACCTCTTTAACTCGTTCATGCATTACATGAAATGCATTAATAAATAAATAAATAATGCTGGACAATTCACACAGCATTATCTAGCCCCAAGCTAAGCAGAGCTTGTGTTATGGGTACTAGATAACTGATATACTTAATATAATACACTACATAGATAGATATTTTTTATTATACATAGAAAACATCCAGAACACCCTGAACAAATATCTGCAGATCGTACAAATATTTGTCCCGAGGCGGGAATTGAACCCGCAACCTCCTGCGTCGCAGGCGGACGTTCGCCCTTCGTGCCACAGAGGTCGTCTAATTTTTTTCGGGCATTAGCCAAAGGCAATTGATCCGCGTTTCATGGGCTGACTGTGAGCTAGAGCTTTGATTATAAAAGGACGTATGAACAATGAATTGGCGAAAATAAAACTCAAATGTCCCTTGATTGGTAATAAATAAACTATTGGACGTACTACCCAAAACACAAGTGCATAAAACTTTCTCACTATCAGAGAATGGCGGCATAAAACCCGTAGCCCTTGACACCGTAACAATAAATTCAATCGCTGTAATAAGTACATATATAAAGTATCGTACGTATTTATGTGAGTAATAAACAAGTTGCGTGTAAAAATAGAATGATGGCGAAGGGGAATGACCGTTGACAACGAGCCCAAGGCCTGGGAGATTAGATACCGGCGCGCGGCGGCGCGGGGCGGCGGCGGCGGCGCATACACTGCAGACAATTGCAGAATTGTACAAGCGGTCTCATCATTCAAGTTTATTAAAACGATAAACCGACTCAAATTCCCTTACTTTTACACTTATTGTAAGTTTTGCGGGATAAATACTAATCCCCTGGGGATAAAAAAATTATGGGACCCCTTCGGGATCATTTTCTATACAATAGTGAAAGAATTTTCAAAATCGGTCCATAATTGGCGGGGATATCGCGTAACATACATACAAAAAAACAACATACAGACGAATTAAAAGAGAAAAGAAACCTTTGAGCTTGTAATATAGTAATATATTTTATGATTGCAATATGCAAGTAGAGAAAAAACAATGACAAAAAGTATTAAAAAAATCTTGTCTTGTGACACATTATTGTCACAAATAAATATTTTAAAATAGGCTTAGCACTCTTGATTAAAAATTAGTTGATATCCATATTTGATACCAAATCATCAATTTAAAGTAGACCGTATTTATAAATCTATTGCTATTCGTTTATCTCGCTCAAACTCGAGAACGGCTGGGCCGATTTAGCTGATTTTGGTTTCGAAATGTTTGACGTAGTCCTGGGAAAATTTAAACGGTGATAAAATATGGAAAAATTACGAGGAATATAGTAAAAATAACAACTTCATTTTTCCCGCCCAACGAAGTGGGCACGGGTCAGCTATAAATAAATAATGCTGGACAATCCACACAACATCATCTAGCCCCAAGCTAAGCAGAGCCTGAGTTCGTGTCATGGGTACTATACTAACTAGATGATATATTTAATAGATATTTTTTTTATTACATATAAAATACATACATACATAGAAAATACCCAGAATACCCTAGAATACGAGGAACAAATATTTGCAGATCGAAAAAACATTTGTCCCAAGACGGAAATCGAACCCGCAACCTCCTGCGTCGCAGGCGGACCTTTACCCGCCGTGCTACATCGGTCGTCACACAAATTGGAAATTTTTCTCAGTTCAAAAACCCTGCCTTTGCACAATGTGACGAATGTGGAACGAAATCACCACTGAATTTGATTTTCCGTGTTCTACTACTTTGGGACGAAGCCAGTAGGGCCGATAGGAAATGACCCTAATGGATCGAACCGTAGATAAGTAAGCTTACAAGATGTTTGCGACAGACAGACGTAGACGGGTCTACAACGAGCTCGCGTGATACCTAATGGATTAGTCGATAGATAACTGGAACCAACAAGCTTCTTAGGAATTAGTCTAGGACGTATAACTAAGCATGCTGTCACTGATTGTGGCCATTGCCCTTGTAGTGCCTCTGTAAGTGAGTTTTAAACTGGATTTTTTTGTATTTCGAGAATCCTCAGAAAAGTAAAAAGGGATAACGAGACCAAATAAATATTGGTGGAAAATATTAAACGAATTATTATCATCGCAAAAGTTCTGAAGTAGTTTTGGTTTTGAAACCTTTATTCATGATTTAATTTAACTCTCGTCTGTTTCCGAACTAGAATTTGAACTTTTTTCGATGCGCCTGTTCAAATATGCATTGTTGAAGTTTTCTTGTAGTCTTGTAGTCTCTTTAGCGATTACATTGCTGTATTTTTTCATTTATAAATCACTTTGTTGACATAAAATATCTTGAAATCTGGAACCTAGTATACTTCTGTAATTTGTATTACTCTGTTAGAGAGTTTAACTAATTTCTACAATAACTCAAGGCTGACACGACGGTTAGTTGGAAAGTTGAGAAAACGGAGGCTTAGAAAACTTGATCTAATATAATTGATGCAAAATATCTGAGAAGTCGTGAATAAAACTGTTTGAAATTCTCCATATTTTTATAAATTCTAAAGCTTTACGTCTATCGGATCGGAATCGGAGCGCTCTTATTTACGATTAAACGCTCACACTACGCAGTAGTAGTGAACGTTTAATCAACGAACCGTTTTTTTTTAACAGTTTTTCTACTGTTAACGAGTTAAACGTTTTCATTTTACTACAAAACTAGTTAATTCTATCAACTTGTCAAAGAAAATAACAATCAAATAATATAAAGAAATTAAACTAGTAACTTGTTAATTCATTCAACGACATACGAATGAAACACACGGGATAAATTTCAGTTGCGAGTTGGTTTTACAACACGTTTAACGCACAGTTCCATTAACTACAGTTTACGTTTTAACGAACCAAACGAGTTAAACGTCACCTAGTTTTTTAACATGTTTAACGTTACTACGATCCAAACCAGTTAAACGTCAACTAAACTAGTTGACCGTTTAAAGAAAACTGTTTAGTTTCGTTAACGCAAAAACAGTGAACGACCCATTACTATTACGCAGCTTAAAGCTATAAGGAACAAATTCTGCCGATACCGATGCCAGGCATATTGTAAATACCAACGATGCCGCGTTCGCTGCGTACGCTCCGATTCCGAGGTCTTAGTCCTCTATAACCAAAACTTCTTTATCCAAAGTAAAAGTTGAAAGCCATGTTTCCTTCCAATTTTAAAGCATAAGCTATTTTAGAAGGTAGTAAGTACGGAGATGACGGCGGATAGAGGAGAGTGGAAGAAAAATAATGTTGAGCCGACAACCACGTGTGGGACTTATCCCATGCTTGGTGGCTTCTTCTGTTTCTACCTCTTCTCCTTAGAGAAGAGAAGCTATTTCAGAAGTTAAACCCGAAGGTGGCTAGAAAATTTGTCTCAAACGCAATGGAGAGTAGGTATGAAATAAATAACACAGTTGGAAGGTCGAAACACCCCAGCGGCGGCGGCGGCGGCGGCGGCGGCGCGGCGGCGCCACCTTGACAGGGGTTTATCGCGAAAAGTGTCACCCGCTGGTTTTATAGCCCGACAACAAAAGTTAACTTTTACCTTTGACTTTTCAGCAGTAAAAACATTTTTAGTGCCCTTCTAATGTTCAGACAGAAATGTTTTTGTTTCTGATGATGAGGGTCTGATGTGTCTTGTTCAGGAATAATAGAGATACCGGTAAAATGTTACAAGTTTCATTCAAATCAGTAGTCAAAGTGAATATAGATTTTTTTAAATTTAAATAGGAAATGGGTTCGATTTGATCGTACATTTTTTTATTTACGTCGGTATTGACTAACATCTGTGTCAATCAAGGTCAATACTGACGTATTCGTGAGTTGATACACCGAACTGTGCCAGTCTGTCAGAGCCACATTTCTAAGTATATTACCCGCTCATTGGCTAATTTTATAAATAGATTTTCTTCATATGTACATGCCAAAAACAGTATGATTTCACGATGATTTTAACAGGACTAAGATAACACTGACAGAAATGGCGAACAGAACTTGAACGTCGCATTGTCTGGTGGGACCACAATGAGTGATACACTCGCTAATACATGACACCGACGAATACTGAATCGAGCAGCTGCTGAACTATGAAGAGCTTAAAAATAAAACGGGACTGACCTTGATCTGATATGAATTGACTTTGTGTTTCGGAAGATGGTTGAAAGTGGAGAAGTCCAGTCTTCTTGAGAAGATCCCGTTAGCACCCGCTCCAGCTCTGTGAAAAGAAGAAATAATTGGTTAAGTACTGACTTCAATAGAGCTGCTCTAAAATTTCTACGGAAAAATAAAATATACTGAAAGTAAGAACCAAAAATAATGGTTCTTACTGTGTCAATGTTCCATTCCATTCCATTCAATACTTAGTTAATTATTGGAATGGAACTTTGAAAGTGTCAATGACAGATGATGGACACCGGTTGTCCATTCTAGATATTTTTTGTTGTTGATTGCCTCAAACAAACACCGATCTAAGTAAAATGCTGAGTGGATTGTTCAGCATTATTTATTTATTTTTAATTCTTAGATCGATTGAAACATCTGCCTTCTTCATACACTTACCAAAACTTAATAGTAGTAGTGCCAATTCAGATATAGTCTAAACGTAATCAGACAGCACTAAAAATTATGTTATCCGTTTCATTTCGATTATTATGAAAGATTAGATGAAACGCATTGAGTTACAATAAAGGACTGCAACATTTTAAGTGTTTGCCATATTAGTTTAGGTGACATCTAAATTGACACCAGGGTCTGAATAAAATACGCGCAATAAACAATAGAATAACAGTAGATCTTCTTATAATGATGGCTATCCACTAATGGAGGTTAGCCGTCAGCTCAGTGAACTTTTCACGATCTTGCACCAAGCTAAATTTGTAGGTCTTCGGTGCTGGCGATATTCGTCCTCGGCTTTTTCGTCTGCCAACGCGTCCTTTACCCCTCACTTTGCCCATCATGATAAGTTGGGCTCTTTCATGCCTAAGCATATGTCCTAAATACCCAACTTTTCTTCGCTTGATAGTTACCGGTTCTTCGCAATGCGCTGGAGCACTCTCACGTTGGAAACCATCTGCGTCCAGCTAATGCGTAACATTCTACGGTAGCACCACATCTTGAAAGGCGAGACGATAAAAAGTAGATACAGGTCGCGTTTGGGAATTGCATGATTTGTTTTTATTGCCATTCAACCTTTGTTTCCAAAAAAACTATATTGGATTGAATGCAGCGCTTAATGAATGAAAATCCAATTTGTCCTTCGAGTCTACATTCCATGTCAGCGGCGGTGCTCAAACGGGTTAATCACTTGGTAAAGTACAATTTGATTTAAAAAAGTGCCGGAACGGTTACCATAAAGCCGGATTATTTGACCTTTACATACAACCAGTATGATAGTATAATTTTTTTTGCATAATATTTTACACACTTTTATGTGAATTTAGTATTGCATAAAAAACTAACAAGACCTCAATTGGTCAAAGTCCGTTTAGTCGTTTGGGCTACAGCGACAGACAACCGAACTAACGAAACGAACCGAAACCACACAAATAAATACAAAATACCGAAATAGCCCGCTATGTATTTACAATCCACTTTCACAGTTGGACTATTAATATTGCATCGTTTTAGCCGGACAGAAGCCTAGGGGTGACATTTGTGAAACCCTATTTGTACAAAGTTAAACGCATAACGTGGATTAAACTGAGCACGCACACTTGCATGGTTTTTCTGCAGACTTTTCGCACAGAATACTCAACACTTGCCGTAGATATTGCAACGATTTTGTTTACGTACCAGGCAGCGTGTTTTTCTCTATGCGTGCTGGCAACTGGCATTGTGCCCGAGATTTTTACTGTGGAAAAGTCATTAAACCGGCACTGAGGCACTGATTGTTACTAGGTCTTATACTCAGATAGGTACTAATTGGTTCCAAATCATAAAATCATAATTGTAGCTTATTTAACACTTTTAGTGTGCATATGGACTGAGCGTGATTATAATTCGCATGACGAATGTAATAAAAATGTAATGTGACTGTCTTAAAAGAATAACTCTACTATTGTAAACAAGGGGTGTCTGTGAAATTGTGAATAGCGAATGAATCGAATGATATAATTCGAATGTATGTCACGCGTTCGCTAACGTGAAAAAATTTGCAGCAAACAAGTTTTTATCTACATTTTATCAAGCGCCTTGCAAAACGTGGGTCTTAACACAGCTTAAGGCGCGATCACGCTGTAGTTTCAAACCTGTTACAATTGTCGAGGAGACGCACTCAAACAAAACAAATCCAACTTGCTCTGCTTGCAACTGGCAAGCAGAACAATCACAGAGACCACATGGTCATGGTGATGACTTGGGTTAGTCCAGAAATCGGCTTGGAGAAAGTCCCGAACAAAATAGTAGCTAGCAGAAGCATCACAGCAATGACCAAGTCATGGTGATGACTTACTTAATTAGTCCAGAAATCCAACAACTTTGAATTTCGAGTCAAGTACAAAATGAGGTTGGACTACCCACAGAGAAAACATTTAATAAGATCATATTGTGATTTCAATGTAATAGGTTAAATAGTCAAGACCTTTGGGGTCTGATTAGCAGTTTTTTATTTATTTCATGGTTGAATATTAGTTACAGTTAAAAATAGTGCTGAGAAAACACCAGTGGCCGCTTATAAAATACTGAAATATTTGCTATGCAATACAGAAGTCACCTTATAATATTTCAATTTCGCTGAAACTGAGACAACTTCCCTATAAACGTGCCCTTGCCGAACGCATGTAAGACAGCGTGGGGTAAAACGTGTTTTTCATTGCCAAGGCCACACGAAATAGATACCGGCCCGTATCTCTCCGGGCGTGTCAACAGAGCTTTGTTTATTCATACACCACCGGCGCGGCGGCGGCGGCGGCGATAATAATAAATATATACCCGCCAAGAACATATACCCAGATAGACTTTAACTGTGTACTAAAGAACGTCGCTACATCGCGTCTTCCTGTAACCTATAGCGGTTGACATCCCATTAACCCCAGCACTGGTAGTAGCAGTAACTGGTGGGTTGTAGGTACGCAAGATACTGTTTGACATGGTCGATCATGTGTTAAGTACAACCTGCCAACGGGGACCACCAAGCTCTAACTTTTCGGGCTGGTGGCATTTGCTCAGTTCCATCACGTAGATCCATCACAAGAACTTCGAAGTTGTAGTTCCATTAAAAGAACGTCCAAATCCTAATGCACCTTATTAGGTGCTCATCCAAAATAAGCCACAAAGTATTCCTGGTGGAAACGATGGGTGGAACCAAAAGTCAAACACTATCATCCACCTAGGAGTCGAATGCAGTACGATTTTCACCCACGGCACTAATATCTTTGTGGGCCTTTAATCGGTGATGGCCAGAAATGCCAAAAACAAAAACCATTAATGTAAGAGCCTGCACAGCCGGTTTTGGATAGGTAATGTACTTACGGCATCAAATTATGGGGGCTTTAAACGAATTGTTTTTTGTCCGTTCAAGCTTTAGATGTCTGCTTAATTTAATTATAGTGTGTTGACGGCCTATTTCCGACAATATTAAATGTCTACAATGGATAGACCATCACATTTTTTTAAGACCCACCCATTCTTTTTTGTTTAGTTATAATAACAATGTTTTAATAATTATTATTTGTTGTATTTTTACTGAAAGGAACTTGTTTTCATTGAATAATAACATTTATAACCACGAGAGCGATTCCCACTGTAATAGTTATTACAGTTATTACTATACAGTAATTTCAACGTGGAAAAGAGACACCTTTTGAGTTGGGACCTTCACCGCACTACCACAACGAACTGTTAGTTATTCCTTAAGCAAACATTGTTATTCTTAAAGTAGGTACGCATGCTTTGACGGAAGCGACACAGACTTAAATGGGTAACCTTGAACACAACAATAGATCCAGATTACTTACGAGTAACTTTAATTTCATCAACAAAAAAGCCGCCTGGCACAAATTACGTAACAAAAACCATAACAAAAACTTTATTTTATCTTTATGGTACACACGTTTTATAAATTACCCCATTAGCAATGAACATGATATGAACATGAACCGCCACTGAACCACCGTCTGATGGTTGGTTGTATACCACTGACCTACTATACCCGTATTTGTTTAGAAGAAACTCTTGATAAGGTCCATGTTATTGAACCGCATGGCCTTAGCTAGGGCTAAGTTTTAGGTTCAAGAGTTATGTTATATTATAATTATAAGTTCTGATCGTATATTGTTTTGGACATGGATTTCACACAAACCTTGTAGGATAGTCACGAATGAAATAAAGACACTATACAGCAAACATTACCTACTATGATTGTTGTGGCACCAAACAAAACAGACTGAACAGAATATTCATTTCTGCAATACCAACCAATGTGCTCGAAGTGAATTGCCAATAAAAAAACATTAATCTATCCACTTGTCACGACCAAGAATTCCAGAAAAAACATTTGAATTAAACCACTATTGGTTTTAAAGTGCGTTGATAAAAGACCTTGTTTACCAGGACTCGACAGCGAATGCAATATGGCTGACTTGGCCTTGGCTGCTGAATACAAATAACGATGTTTTTGTCGAGTTGATTTTATATCAGTGCGGGCGGACGTAGGATCGCTAGAGTGTGCATTCGAGCAAAACACTCGACACGCACGAAGCGGCGCGAGAGCACGCTAGACATTGAAATACGCTGCCATTGTTATGGTTGTTCAAAAATGGAATAATAAAATATACATTCCATGCTCAGCATAGTAGGTACTACAGTTCAAGGTTCCTTCGCTAGAGTTACTCATCCAACAAAAGCCACAATTTTTTTGTTTGTTCTGTCTGACTGAAGTACCTAGTCTGAACTATACTTATGTTATGTATGATATATAATATTAAATACAACGTTATTTACGATAGTTTTTTTTATCAGTAAAATAGTAAAATGTTTATCAGCTTAATGGCTAGGACAGGAATAGGAGCAAGGTAGGAAAGCAGTCTTGCGTGATGAGATGAACAACTACTGGCTCATTCACTTTCTCTATCTAACCTACGCTTGAAACCTAAGCTCTAAAGACTCCTCATTACTCATTCCAGTTTTAATAAACATATCACCAACCATTTCCATAACAAATAAGATAAACCAACAAAATTAGAACGGCCAATCAAAAGCCGTTTGGTTCTAAATGGGAGCTAATAGCCAACTCCCAAATCTCATGTCAATCTGCGTCAATAACAATCAGAGATAGGATAATTGTTTGTTTAGGACTCTTAAATCGTAAATCCACAGCTAAAAGGTGCGGCTTGCGATAACACGCCAATATCTAGACGTGTAGGTATTACTCAAGTGCTAAAAGCAATTGCAGTCGTACAAGTTGCTCTGTATTGTTTATAGAGACGATTTAATATTTGTGTTGAACAAATGCCCCAAGGCCGTTTTATTTACAATGGATGTTTTAGTTACAGAATTTAGTTTTCGGGGATATATTACACACATGGATTAGAAAAACAGCTTTCATCTTACTATAATTTATATCAAATAATAATAAGTAATGCTGGTCCATCCACACAGCGCCATCTAGCCCCAAGCTAACCAGAGTTTGTGTTATGGGTACTAAAGATGACAGATTAAGTATATCAGTCATCTTTACAGAGCATACATCGATAGATATTTTGTATTATGCTTAGAAAATACCCAGAACACACGGAACCAATATTTGCAGATGGTACAAAAAAAATTGCAAAGGCGGGAATCGAACTTGTAACCTCCTGCGTCGCAGATGGACATTCGCCCGCCGCGTCACATCGGTCGTCCGTTATAAATATAATGTATTAGTTTTAGGAAAATCAGTGAAAAATCTGAAACTTATGGTAGAGTTCAATAGTTACTTAAAAATTTACGACCTCTGTCGCGGGTTCGATCCCGCCTCGGGACAAATGTTTGTACGATCTACATGTATCCACATTAATATTATTCTTGCTGTCGTCGCCAGACAAAACTACGCCAAATGAGTTGCTATGGATCTATCCGTGCTTTGATTATCCATTATCATCTTCATAGATCATAAATTCATAATTAATGATTCATAAACCTTAAGCATAGACTTCTATTCATTAATCAATATTATAAGTATCGAATGTCTTATCATAAAAATAATTTTAAATTAAATACCTATTGTAATTATTATATAACGGAACACCCTGCCTGTGAGGAGGGCGATGGTCCCTTTGTAGTTTTACTAAAAACTACTGCTAAAACATCATCGAATTCCAATAGTTATCCATATAATACGTTCCTTAATAAATAACTTGAAATTACTTGGAATCCATCACCAGTCACGCAATATCATTAATACCGTTTGAAATGGAAACAATGAGTCATTTCAGTACCTATCTCATTCCCGATGCATCCTACTTTCTTCGTTAGTCACTGCACTAACACCCACCATTAAAATAACAATAGATCCGAGACCAGACAAAAGCCATTCTACATTCGCAAGACCAATTTCTTTCCGAATCGAAACGGGTCAATGCATTTTATTACTATTTTACTGTGGTAGAGAACGAACGCGCTAGGGTTGGCTACAGAACGCCATGAGAAAGTTACAGGAGTCTTTTTTTATAGTAATGCATTTCGTATCTTGAGAATTTATTGTTGCCGGAATTTCAAATCTATAAATTGTGCAAAAAAATCGCTTCATGTTTTCCAAATATCTTTTTGACAAGGTGTTTTCGTCTAAAATCAAACACGTGTTGGCAACCCTAAGCTACTAAAAAGGTCGTATAGTGACATTAAAGATATTGAACAGAAGCCGATAGATAAGCTAGTCTATTGTGACTCGAAAGTAGACTCTGTGTGGGAAGGTTTACGAACAAACCCACCAGGCCGGTTTGGGACTTTCTCATTCAAGCCTACGCTGTAAGCTCATACAAACTCTTCACTTATCCCTGACTTCTCTGACAAACTATTTATAATTCTTTGTAATACATATTCCTTATCTATGGAACAACCGGCAACGAAGCATTTCTTGTAGCAGAGCAATTACAAGATTAGATCAAATAATTACTAGCTAGATTTAAATAATTGCTATATTTTTGAGGGACGATTTGTCCGATTGATGAGATATGATTGCTGGATTGTAATAGGCCGGTTTTGATAAAGTTATTGATTTTCATCTGTCTGACATGATTCAGATTGAAGTTAAAATTTAAGAGTTTTATGCAATCGTTCATCTAAAATACCTGATAGAGCAACTTTGGTCAGTGTATTTACTAGAGTTTTTACTAGGTACTTGAGAGTTATCAAGAATCAAATAGATATAAACCGCATTTCGATGTGAGCTCCCACATTCACCGGACCTTGAAACCTGGATAATAGAACAATTAACGCATAAACCACAAAGGAAACTAAAACAAAGACGACTCAAGGTGCCTTTCAGGCGCCATTCAACCGTGAATAAGTACTTCGAAATTTTCTATATAACTACTATACGACCTATATATTATGACCCTTTACAGTACGACAATGACATTCGTCAAGCCTCTGTGAATAGCATTGCATAATGGCTGCTTAGCATTCTGTCAATATGTGGGTATTGATTTATTGGTACGGGTTGAACGATGGATGAAGACGATTGAAGACATTGAAGGAAAACAATGACAAAATGATAAAGGTGAAGATGACGTCACGAAAGGAAATTCTAAAGGCAATATGCTAAGGACTTAGGAAGTAAATAAAACTATAGACTTATATATAAGGCATAGATGGAGGCGGGTTGTGCCTATTTGAGGATAGTATTTAGACGTGATCGTAATGTCTTGTTATTTTAAAGGACTTAAGTCCTCTATTGTGCAGACCAATGGACCTAATACTACTTTATTACGTTAAAATTTTATGTAGGTATTGTGATTATCTGTAGGAAGTAAATCCTTAGATGATTAAATAAATAGACATCGTTTGACGTCACTAATACGTAAATATCCCTTGAAAAATGAGGGTCTTTGACTTGAATTGTTGGACTAGGATGAAATGACTATCGCAGATATCGATTATGAACTGGGATAAATTCCCAGCCTACGACGACGATAGAAAATTATTTGATAACTTGGACAACATTTTTATGCCAATTTATTTGTGATTGTGGTCAAACACATTTGTTACAACACAAACACATAGTCTAACCATGATAGTAAAAATGAAAAATAATTGATTGACAAGAACTTGTTGACAAAGCCGTTATACATATCTATGTCTTCAATCACCGATACCACCTATGTGACGAAGACATAATTATGTATTTACGAGAATATAGCGTAGGCTACCGTTACATCATACAGGTTTAGAATTAGCATGACTGTTATTTGAGTTATGATAAACACGCGTAATCCGAACCCATAACAAAGCTTTTAGCGGATATATGAAAATCGTGATCAGTTCAGTGTAAAACCTTGATTGGATGATAATAGGCTCACAATTGCGGTCGATATGAATACTTTTCAGACTCCAATGTTTGTTTTTTTTACCAAAAACCAGTAAATATATGAAGTTTGGTCCGTGGCTTCTCACGCACTATTCCAGGATAAAAAGGAGCCTATATCATTCTCCGGGATATTGCTCGTACTGTTGTGTGATAATCGGCCTCAACTATTTCTGTTCTATGCTGTATAAGGGATGTGTATGTCAATAAATGTTTCTCTATATCTGTATGTCAACGGAGACTATCCAGCACCATAATGGGTTATTATAACATATACCTTCATATATATCAACAAAATAACACCAAAACACAGTCTGTTAGTGACGCTGACTCACCAGACAAACAAAACAACTAAAGACTATTTAACCAAAATGTAAATCGGAAGAGATCGTAATCGTTTTTATAGCTGGAGCAGACGTAATGAGTTTTTACGAGCATTTAATTCGAATTGTAATAGCAAGGCCAATGGTACGCCTAAATTCAATACGGAATACTGTGTCAGTTTTGCACGCACGATCATTTTTTATGGTCGTAGTTACAATTGTCTGGTGGATTACGTTAGGTGTACAGTTCCGTACAAATTTAAATGATCAACATATTGAAGGACATCAAAATACAATTTAGGTAAAGTATTATTAAGAACTTCAATAACGTAGTGGTAAAACCAAATGATGTGATGAAGAGCATGTAAGGATACTTCCATAGAATACTGTTATTGTACGAGTTCAAGTAAAAATAAATGATGGCCTGGAAAATTGACAGACATTAGAAGATTCACCCTGAATAAGTCCCTCGTTCAGTCATGAAAAATTCGTGTTCTTCCAACACAAATAAGGTTCGTAGTTAACCTGCTTACATCCGTAATGAATTAGTAAATCTACGATAGTTTTTTATAGTGGAAAAGTTAGAAGGGCGTATATAATTGTCATTTGTTGTTGTGTCTTTGTTGAAATAATCGTTATATCACAAATTAGATGGCATATTTACGACAACCTAACATCTAAACTTGCCAATAAAATAAGACCACAGGCTAAGAAGACAAAAACTTCTCGCGCAGTTACACAATAACAGAATTCCAAAGAGCAAACCCCAGAATAGCGAGCAGTACTACATCTCACGTGTAAGTTTTTGCGAATCCGATGCATCAGCGTCTAAGCGTTGTAAACAAGCGAGACCTTGGCCTCGAACAATATGTCCCGCAGGCCTCATCGAATTCGATTACCTAATGTCGGATATTCGCTCACGATTTTTGCTGGAGTGCGGATGCGACTTTGGTGGTTTGATTTTTTCGTGCTGGTAATTTTTGAATACGTTATATACATTTTTATTTAGATTGAAATTTAGACCAGCCTAACCTGCAGAGGTTCTAATCTTATCGGTTAATCTTTGGCCAAGGTCCGTGTAGGAACATACTTTTAAACATATTTTTGTTGACACTGTATATTTAACTTAAACACACAGCGGACCGAATATTTGTTTCGACTTTATTTGTTTGTATAGGTACACGGTCAATACTTATATCAAGGAACCAATTACAATAATTTCAAAACATTTTATTTAGGAACAAAGAAACCACGTGTTTGGAATTGGAATACGCCGGAATGGAACACAAAATAAATTTAAATACCAACTTAAATCGGAATGTGTCGTTATTCTTCTGTTTTGAGAAAAAATATCTGTTTGCAGGTTTTCTAGAGGTTGAGTGGGTCAAGTTGGTGTCGTAATTTAGTAACAAAAAAGATAAGGAATTATATTTGTGAAAGGAATGTGAAATGGCCATAGCCCAAACAAACGGGTAATAAAAATAATTAGGCAATTCATTCAATTGTAAGCGGAGGCGGA
This sequence comes from Eupithecia insigniata, assembly GCA_947859395.1. Taxonomy (NCBI): domain Eukaryota; kingdom Metazoa; phylum Arthropoda; class Insecta; order Lepidoptera; family Geometridae; genus Eupithecia; species Eupithecia insigniata. The sequence continues at coordinate 4,715,905 of OX402001.1, read as the reverse complement.
GCGATCGGTCCACGACTATCTTCATCAGAATAGGGTTGCCACAACGTTGAAAATGCTACTGTTTTTCAGACCATATAACTAACTTAAAAAAAAAATTACCCACCTACCTAGTTCATTCATACGCGTATTTGCGACTAGGATATTTTTTGTAAATACTATTCACATTTTTACTTGCACGGTATTTTCCTAACAACAATACTAGGTATTTAAAAATAATATTTTTTAATTATGTACATTGTTTTTTTATGCAATAATTAGTAATCTTCCTAAGCACAGGCAAAAATATTTTTATAATCTATATGATGTACGGGGGTACGTTATTAAAAATTAAAGAAAATTAATGTGTTAAACTGCATTAAAAGTGATTCAGCAACCATGATTGACATGATGACATGTAAGTGGATCAGCTGAGTCACTCAATCGTCCGTAACGATGAAAAACAGTTCCATTCTTGTGTCCAAATAAACAGCGACCAAATTGTTTAAATTATGATCTCAAATTGTTTTAACCACTTACGTAACGAGGTTTTTAAGAATCTAAGTTCCTTGTCTTGATTTATTATCCTAAACCATACTAATTTCATATGCGATAACATTAAACTCATTCATTAATTATAATTTTTTATTTTAATTCTATATTTGACCTTAGCACAACTTAATAGCTGAAGGGACCTTAATAAAATTCGGCAAAGAGGTAGATTGTATCCAGGAGAAGAATATAATGTAGGTACATTTATGTAGAAAAAACGCAGTAGAACGAGGGCAAAACTCGGCAGCACCTGCTGCGACGAACGAAATTAAGTATATTACTGATCAAATCGCAATAATAAGGAAAATAACAGCGATAAAGTGGCAACTTAAACTTATTTGAATAAAGAACACATTAGATTGATATAACAACAAGTCTTTGTTGTCCAAACAAGTTTGAAGTTCAAAAGAGCCACAGAATGGAAATGAATAGAATGTCAACCGGTTCGATTACGTTTAAATGAGATTTTCGAATGATCTCGTTGGGACTAAATTGACCACTTATGATCTTTTTATAATATAGTTACATAGATAGTTCTTGGTCTGATTGTTTTTTTAAGTACCCAATGAGTTTTCATAATAGGATAATCAGCATAAAACACCCAAAAATCCTACACATTATAATTAACTTATATATTTCACGATCATTATATATACATTATATATTTTATTTAGAAGGAAACATTTCATGTTTTTTGTTTACCTTCTAAATAAACTTTCTAATAACATAACGCCATGACAGTGATTGAAATATAGTATAATTGCACGTTCGTATTCGTAAACACTTGTTTAATAATTATAAACACGGTATAAATAAGGTAAGGCGAAGATAAGCTTTACGCCCTTTTGGGTAAGCTAGGAATTTAGTTCGTTATGTTTATTTACTGTAATTGCACCTCTCGTTAAGATAACAAGCATTTGTTTGAATGTCAAAGGTCTGCAGAGATCTGCATGCCGGAGCAGACGATATTACCTAACAACCGGTGAATGCGGGTAGAATCAAGGAAAACTACAGTTAAAATGGCTATTATAATATCTTAAATACAGTCCAGTTTAAATACTAACCGATCCTTTCCGTCCGAAGAAGAGATAATATTTAGCGATAAGGCTGATGGAGATTCTGTCACACTAGATAAGTTAGTATTTATTTTTAACCAAATTCAAAAGAAGAAGTTTCTCAACTCGTCTGTTTTTTTTTTGTATGTATGTTACGCGATATCTCCGCCAATTATGGACCGATTTTGATTTGATTCTTTCATTACCTATTGTATAGAAAATGATCCCGAATTATTATCCCCAGGGGATTAGTATTTATCCCGCAAAACTTAAAAACAGTGTAAAAGTAAGGGAATTTGAAGTCGATTTATCGTTTTTAAAACACGCCATATTATATATTTAGTGCTAAAGAAGTATAATCTAGTGCTAAAGAAGTATAATCTATCTACGTATCCAACTATCAGCCATTTGCAACGGCCCTAATGAAACAAAACGAAAGAAGTCCAAATTAGAATTTAAAATTAACATGGCCACATCTTTATGACGACCAAATAAAATAAGAAATAAATTACAATGTGTGTTACATATTTATTTTAGCGGCACAGCGCAGTGTGGGAACCATTACATAACAATGCTATAAAACAGCAGGTTTTTTCTTAACATTGGTAATGTTCGTGATCAGGCCAGGCCGGGTTTCGGATTCTACTTAAACTTAATTACGTAAGCGGGTTAACTACGAACCTAGTTTGTTGTAGGAAGAACACCAAACACATACTAGGTTCGTAGTTAACCCGCTTACATTCGAACGAGTTCGTCAAACTACGAAAGTTTAAATAGTAAAATAAAACCTTAAATATTATTAGAACATTTTTGGTGTTGTAAATATAAAGTCAAAATATGTGTATCCAAAGGCGTGTCTTTAAGTATAACAGAACAAACATCCTACTAATATCCTGTCCTGTCCTACTAATATTATAAATGTCAAAGTTTGTATGGATGGATATATGGATATTTGTTACTCTTTCACGCAAAACAGGTATGGATATAGTTTGGGACCTGGAATAACATATAGGCTATTTTTTATCCCGATAAAACGCAGGCGAAGGCGCGTGCAGCAGCTAGTGTTTAATAATGTGGACGTGTAGGTATAATTAGAGATTAAACTAACCTTTGGTGTAGTTCTATCCAAATTGAATGAGTTCATTCGTCCGAATATATTCATAAAATATATAACATGTTATACTTAATCTGGACGTTAAACAAACACATTCTACAAGGCACATCGTCTTGTGTTTTTATACAAAACTAGCGACCCCCCCCCCCCGGCTTCGCATGGGTGCAATGCTGAAACTAAATTATACATACATTCCTCTTGAATCAATCTATCTATAAAAAAAAAACGCATCAAAATTCGTTGCGTAGTTTTAAAAATACATAGAGACAGACAGCGGGAAGCGACTTTTTTTATACTACGTAGTGAGAAGTTAACAGAAGTTAACCCCCCCCCCCCCAGGCTCCATCTAGAACAAAATAATATTTTCGCATAAAACATCGCACTATTTGATTAGTCTATTCACAATGCTCAATGAAATGTAAAATTGATAAATTGTGAAGACTACAGCTGTTCTACTGGATTTTCTATTTGACTGCGCGTAGTTAAGATCAAGTAATTTTTTCGGCGGTCGTTTTTGATGTTTTTTATGGTATTATAAGGGTTCTTAAGTGAATTATATGGTCTATTGACCATCAGTCGAATGCCGATACAAGATTTACGTTCATTGATACGACTCATTAAGCTTGATTTATTCCAAAGAATTGTTTAAATACCCACAAAGAATGCTTGTTTAATATTATTAAAGTTTTTTCGAACTAAATATTTGATAAAAGCATCAGATATAAGGTACAGCAATCTATATATATAATTAAAAAATATATATATATATTAATTATATATATATATAGCCTGCGTCCAGCAGTTGACCAGGATAGGATGTAAATATATATATTTACATCCTATCCTGGTCAACTGCTGGACGCAGGCCTCCCGATAAGGGCTTTATTGGATTTTATCATATCGACTGCTTCCGAAACAAAAGGGCGTAAAGACCATTTAGGACAAAATGACTGATGCAACCTTACATAATTTCGGACGCTCTTTCGATCTGTGTATTTAAAATTGTGTTACGGCGAAGAAAGTGAAAGTTCTTACAACCAATTTTTTTTTTTCAGGCCAACCATTATTTTCTCAAAATATGGTCTTTAGAACCAGAGAGTAACTCTTGTATGTACTTAAATGGCTTTTACTTCGGATGTTTGTTACCAGGCTTCAATAGGTCGTTAATACTTTTTTATGTTATTGACGGGTGTAAGTCCATTCAAACTTTTTAAATAACGTTCGTATTAACTAACTGTAATTAAGTGGAACGAGGAGAAGAGCATCGCTGCAAAAATCGCTGCAGACTGGTCTTTTTTGAGATATAGATAGATAGATATAAAACTATTGTACCACACAAACACAAAATACATACAGAAGGAAATGTTGACAACAATGAAGTACAAAGGGCGGCCTTATCGCTTTGAGCGATCTCTTCCAGGCAACCTTGGGATGGACTGGACATAAAAGAACAATAAAGACGGTGGCGTTAAGAGTTACTTATAAGAAATAAAACAATAATTACACCTACACTACGTACTATAACACCTACTTATCATAAACTTACATAAACATAAAAATAAGGTTATTCTAATTGTTACACGGATAATAAATAATGTTGATGAAGCAGTTTTTTAAAGATAGGGAGAGATTTTGCACGTCTGATATCCAGGGGAAGAGCATTCCATAGACGGATAGCTTGTACAGTGAAGGATTTTTCATAGAAAGTAGTAGAGTGAGAAGTGAAGTGAATGAGTGAGATATATATCTTACAAGCTGATGCCCGCACCTTCGCCCACGTTTTATCGGGATAAAAAATAGTCTATGTTATTCCAGGTCCCAAACTATACCCATACCAAATTTCAGCCTAATCGGTTCTGTAGTTTTTGCGTGAAAGAGTAACACATATCCATCCATACATCCATCCTTACAAACTTTGACATTTATTATATTAGTAGGATAGGATTGGAAATGGTCACCTTAACAATGAAACTATATTATAACAATGTAAAATAATGTAACTAACCACAGTTTCACAGAATTACTACAACATAAAACTACAAAGTACCAACACGTGAGTGATAATGATAACAATGTTCATCGCTTTACGAACATAAAGGTATATAGTCATAGCCAACCTTTGACTACTGCGCGTTTGTTGAGGAAGGTTAGTTATGTAACGAACTAGTATAATGCCTAGATCACCCATGTTTCACAATTATCACTTGCACACCAATGATATGCAATTGGTACCTATCTACACTACCTACAAAAATATCAGGTAATAGATTCTGGGTGCCCTTTAAGCAAAATGTACTTTCCTATTCGACCGAGACAATTTTTCGTCTATAACTATCTGTGTATTCATTGTTTTCCGAGTTTAAATACCCTCGGTAGGTAATAGGCATCCTATGTGAACATTATGCGTGTAAATATTATAATATTTCTAGATTTAACGACATCAAGTGTAACAAGTGTACTTACAGTGGAAAAAATAAATACAAATACTGGGAAATGATAATCATTCAGCAATAGACGTACATACTCATATATCTTTTTATACATATTTAGTTTGTTTACTTCATCAACTACGCATGCAGTTCTAGGAAATTTTCGATGTGATAATTGAAGCGCTGATTAGGTGGTGAAACCATAATAAGTACTTACTAGACTAATTTTAGGAACTGGAAACTAACAAGTCTATAATACATACCGTGTCAAAACCGTAATTTTGTATATCCCACAGGGTACAAGGCAAGATGCTAAGCTAGAACCCATACTTCTAATTGACTATGGGCATTATTTATTGGGCATATCATATCGAGTCAACGTTACTATAAATTTGCCGGGCACAAAGGTCATACTAGAACTATTGTAGGCTATTTGCGGAGGATATATCGCTGGCAATGGGACCGTTAACTTCGGGAAACATCTATTTACTTTTGTATAATAAGCACTTGATATTTATAATCTATATTTGAAAATCATATTTTTATATTCCAAAGGCTAACTAGAAATAAAAAAAAAGACATACAAGTCTCGATCGAACAAAACCGAATCGCACGAAACAAAAGACAACCTTACTTTAGAAAGCTATCTAGATAGGGCAAGAATGACCCAGCCGTTACACTGGGCGATTTATCTGATGACAAATAGGCCAACATCTACACAATGCAGAGATTTCATGCAAAATGAAAGTGTGAAAGCGAATATCAATATGCTTTACACTGTTTTTAGATTAAAGTCGGGGATTGCAGTTTCATTAGCCCTGTTTAATGGAAAGTTAATTTATGGAAGTGCCGAGTAGAGTGGTCGGAATGACTGTGGAGTTTACAAAATGTCAAGGATTTTAGGAACAATGCAACGTAAATGTATTTGTACAATAGAAGTTTGGACGTTTTTGCTCGGTAACGTGGAACTAACTACAGTTATTCGGAAAACAGAATAACATAAAACAACAAAGTATCTTGTTGCATGTACTTACTATTATTTTTATCGCATGATAATCGCTGTTTTCCCCAAACAGCTCAATAATTATGCCCATACATTTTATATTTACCGAAGTACAAATCCTAACAAATAATTTCGCTGCCCCGTTTCGGTACAGTAATTAATTTTATTTGTGGTTATAACGATGGCAGAACAAAGCTTCGCACAGAGTCAAAAGTCAGACGAAGCTCGTAAAACAAGCCCTGCAGATGAAATATTGCCTCGACATACAAGCCCCTCGAGACTTGCTATGAGAAATTCAAGCTTGGCGCTTACGTTATAATTGAAACTTTAGCGTTTAATATTGTCGATTCGGGAGCAAGAGGCAAGAAATTGTAAGAAACGACAATTTTCTGAGTGCATTTGTAAAAAACAAGTAACGTATTTTTGAGGTCTTTTTTATGCGGGCAACGGTGTCGATTACACTTAAATAATATCATTTAGTTAGACGAAAAGTGTAATTGTTTGTTGCCCTAAATCAATTAAATAGAAGGGGCAAATTTACTTTTAAGACAGCTTCTCGGTATAAAGGAAAAGACGGTATAGCAACGAAATTAATATTCGTCCTGCCACCCAGTCAAGTAATCGTTTACTCGGATTTTGTACTGCCCATGAATAATTTAAATTTACTTCATATTCATAAGGCATCCCAACCAACTCCAACAACCAGGAATCGTTTTTAAAAGCTATCGAAAATACATAAGGAAGGCAAGTATCTTAAGGGACACGCGACGAACAAGTATGTAATTGTACAGCAGATGTGACCTTTGAAAGGGACAATGAACGCTATAGTATTCGAGCTCAACAAACTAAAACGCAACTAAACTACTGAACTTTACTAAACTACTCACGATGCCAGTTATGATGACAATAAATTCTCTACGATATCTTGTTTCAGTCAGTAATACAAATACAAAAGCTTCGGTTTCAACTAGTCGCAAAATTAAAACATGATAATCTGTACAGCGATTTGGCTTGTTGCCAAAGGTGTTTTCGAAATGTTGTCATAACTTGATATGAAACGACTGCCCTTTAGGGAAATAGGCGAAGCGCTAAAATGTAGATGGTGATAAAGATAAACGTATCCTCAGAGGAAAGTTTGAGTTGAGTAAACTACTTAAGGGGTTTGCGTATATTTGCGTATGAGCATCATAAAACGGCGGCAATAGGAGGATGCAGTATTGATTGAGAGTGGAATTTTGTTGCATATATTTAGGAGTTATAAAGCTATATCCGCATAAATCATCGGGAAAGAATAGTAATCCATCAGTTTATGAAATTGCGTGCAAATTGCATATAATTGCTAGAGCAAAATGCGCTGGCTTTCAGACCGCTCGGTAACACGGAACGCCATATATTTAGCTCAGGAGTATAAAGCTTCGCTTACAATTTTAATTGCATCGACGATCGCCCGCCGCGAGCCGTAAATAGCCCTTCGTCCCTGAACCTACCCGAACTTTCTCCCGCTGCATTGCAAACTAACATTCGTTTATTTTTGTTGGGGACTAAGTTTGGACGTTGATGCATTGCAAAGAAAGCTCAGTTTCTTGTTGCTTTAAGTTCTTCTGTAAAAGAATCTAATCCGATTGCATCAGATAATACTGTATTTGAAGTTGCATTCGAAGCAAACCCAAGGAACGGTCAGATTCGTCTGGCGCACAGAATATCGAGTCATTTTGAGAATTAATGGCTAAATTATGCATAGTTCGCTCTGAATTGTCGCTGCTCTGTCTCTTGACTGTGCAATGAGCTTCAGTTGACCATGGGACGTGACTATAAAATATCCACACGCTTCATGATATACATTTCAGAGTAAGCAAGTTGAAGTGGCGATGGGTATGTTATGCAGCTTGCAACCGACATGGATGAGGAATAGATGATCTGGACGACCACTACTTTAAATTTACAACTGGGAATACTATTTCTGAACAACTTTTGTCAAGCAAGTTCAATACCATTTAGTTAGACTGGTTAGACCTACGTATTATGGTGATAAAGACAGACAGGAGTGGAGTTTTGCAAGCGGGGACTAAGTGCCTGAAAGTGCACAGCTAAAAATAAATAGGAAAGTGAACTCTAACACATGCGAGGGCCATTAATATTTTCAACGGCGAAGTGCATTTAAGAGTTGAATCGATTCGACAGAGGTATTGTGGCACGAACTGAATATGCGAACCGTTCAGTGAGGGGGATTTTAATATTGATCCCTTGTTCCGAATCGTCAGCAGCTGCTTTATCTGTCAACTTTGAACCTAAAGCGCTAACCAACTATCCCTTGCTTAATATAATGGTCGATATCTGGGGTGGACAATTGTATTTTGCGCCTGGCACTGGGAACCTGAGTGCCGAGATGACAAAAACGTTCAGTGTCATTCAGCTTTGTCATTTTACACGGTTAAACGGACTAAGTATGATTTAGTCGTTCCTGTCGCATGGTATACTCGTAGAAGCATAGGGTTCGGGAATCACCCCTCTAGTCTGGGATGGTGCATGCCCACACGCGTAACAATGCACACGTAATATATGTACCTTCAAATGAACACTGCATAATTACTTTGATTTGCAAGTTAAATGACGACCAAAAACGGCGCTTTTTGAGCGTGGCAAATGCACGAATATAGTAAGTATTGCTGGTGAATTGATGAGATTGTGGGCTCAGGACAAGGTCGTCTGCGATGCTGTGCCAAAGGGTTAACATATTTTTTAATAAGTTAAACCTAATGCACCAAAGAGAACAAAATCTCCCGGGTCAAGTTTGAAGGTAGCAAAGGGACACTAGCGAATTACAGGGATAAAATAGATAAGATCAATTACTTACTATTCAATGGACAACCATTCTCGTGACGACCGATGTTGCGCGGCGGGCGAAGGCCTGCAACGCAGCAGATTGCGGGTTTGATTCCCGACTTAGGACAAATGTTTGTATGATCTGCAAATATTTGTCTCGGGTGTTCTGGGTATTTTCTATGTATAATTTAATATATATTCTATGTATATGTAATTTAATATATCTATCTATCATATGTATTATGTATATCAATCATCTACCTATACATAAGTTCTGCTTAGGGCTAAATGATACTGTGTGGATTGTGCATTATTATTTATTTATTTAGCCTTTCTAAAACACCTGTAGTATTCGTTGAATCACTCATGACTGCGTTTGCAAAGTTGCCAGTATTGCAACATTCATGATGACGTATAAGGCCGTGGTTCATGTCGTTTTTCAATTCAAATGTAGGTATTTGATGGCATGCAGTGTCTGATCACGCCCTAAAAACAGAAGTAAAGAAGCAGGCTGACAAGTGGGAACGGAAATCTCTGACTTTCAAAGGGAAACCCAACGACGTGAACCAAGGTCAGGGCGATTTTCTTAAATTAAAATTGTTTTCGGGTCAGCGTTTTTATGAGGCGACAATTGACAAAGAAAACAACAATCTAATAATATAAACAAATTAAACTATAATTTACAATTGAAACAATTGAGCTAACTGCAGACTGCTGAAAACAATCTACAGAAAGCTCAATTGGTCCAATTAATTTGATAATATATTTAAGTTTGAATTTTGAGTGGAAAGAATTAAAATTTACTTGCTACATAATTATGACGTAAATTCACTTTCTAACTCATCATACAACACCAATTAGTACATACCTAAAGCCAGGTTCACCAATGTCTGATACTCTGATACGACACGGAAGATTTTAAATACCTACTAAAAATCTGTTCTTAGTTAGAATATGAATCAAGTGAGATCATTTTATCATTTAAAGACAGTAGGTTGATTTTACAAAGAAATATGACATAAGCGTGAATACAGCCATAACTTTCACGAAGCTTGTATGTACATTATATTCATTGTCATGAGTGCATTTGTGCAAAAGTGCAAAACCACAAGTGTGTCGAGACAGCCTGACTCATTGACGGTGATTGAATAAAGAATTCGAATTGCGCATTCAATATGCATTATTGTCATTGTACAGTAGAGCATGGATACCAAAACATAATGGTCTGGGTCATGTTGTTAAGTCTGAGTCCAATTCTTTTTTTATATGTATTATATGTATTTATTGATCGTCTATATGCAGGGTTATTGGGAAATATTGTCTCTCCTTCTAGTTTGACTCCGGTTCACCATTTGAAATAGCCCTGTTATACACGTCTCGTCACGGTTTAATAGCGCCCGGCGAAAGTGGAGGGGGGTTCTGCGCAGGTGTAAAACGGTGTAAAAATCTAAAAGTCGACTTCTGCCCATCAAGGTCAGCTCTATTAAACCGTGACGCGATCTGTACAAGTAAATCGGTTTTATCCTATTAAGACAATGCCTTGCGAACGCGCGTCCACGGCTTTTTGTAGTGATGCAAACGTGCTAGTGATCACATAACATGTGATCGCTCTGGGGTTAAACACGACACATACAACTGAACATACATAACACTACACTATTATACATAACAACGGTAGGTAGGAAAATATTTTATGATAGAGTAACCAGTAGAGCAAAACAAACTAGTTATCGGCATAAATGTCAAAAAAAATGCAGTAAACCAGCTCCTCGTTGCGATAACATGCCAGAATTTATCTCAACAGCGCGCCTCCAAAATGTCAAATGTGACACTCAAACTTGTTTTGTATGAATTACATTTATATTATGTTTTGTACGGTAAATCGGCCCACCTATCTGTATTATTCTTTATTGTTTGATTGGAATAAACAAAAACATAACACAGCTAAGATACAATGGAACATGGGAAAGCGCAAAGTTAAAAACAGTGTCGCACCTTCCAGCGCGCTGGGCGCTACGCCCAACCAAACCAGACACATCAAAAAACAGACCATTAATACTGCAGTTTTGCTATTTCTTTATTGAATATTGTAACTTTCGAGTAATCAATAAATTATTGATTATTGCAAATTGTTATGTTGGTGTAAGGTGTATTGTATTATGAAGCTATCTACGTGTAACGTCTAACGTTAGCAATGCATGTACACAGGATATAACATCGTACTTAGGATAGTTCAACAGTTTGTGGTTACTTTGTGGTTCAAGAAGGTACTCATAGCGTTAATGACTAACACACAATGCATTGTGACTAAGGGTAAACTAGGCCAACCGATGATCAATAAGAATATGAAATAGAAAATAGTTTACAATGGCCATAGGTGGTCAATAATAGTCACTAAGTGGGAACCTGAGGGCTGACTTTCGGTTGACCAGAATCTCACCTGATGGAAAGTGAAGATGTGGTCGACGGTGTATCACCTATTAAAAATTACTTATCGGGTATATATTACTGCACTGCAGTCGGACATGGTCAGTGTAGTGTGTCGTAATGTGAACTTGGACATTCCTGATTCTGTAGACGAATTGAGTCGCGGATACTGCCATCAATTCTCAGCGGTAATTCAAGAGTACATTCAGTTGCCCCGTGGCCACGATCGCTGTAACGTGATGGAAACGTATGGAAAAATATAACAAAAGGTACGCGATAAATACCCGATAAATTATAATATATCCTTAATATTATAAATGCGAAAGTAACTGTCTGTCTGTCACGTTTTCACGCCAAAACTACAGAACGGATCACAATTAAATTTGGTAGGGAGGTAGATGGTATCCCGGGGACGGACACAGGGTAAGTACATAAGAAACGCGTGCGAAGCCGCGGGCAGCAGCAGTCTTTGATATGTTAACCAATCGCGAATGTTTAAAAACGTGTATCACCTTAAAGTGCAAAGTTTTTCCTTTCCCAGATAAAAAGCCAGTTACCCTTTATCGAGCTCCCCTCTTTCACGCTTCGCCGGACTGAATCACTGGTCGCGCCTGAGATGGCGTCCTTAAGGGATATGTTTATTTCTATTTAAATAGCAACGATACTGTTTTTGAGTGAACAGATCACACGAGGGTACTTACTACTTAACAAGTAGTAAGTACCCTATGGCGTGTTTTAAAAAACGATAAACCGACTTCAAATCCCCTTACTTTTACACTTAATTTAAGTTTTGCGGGATAAATACTAATCCCCTGGGGATAAAAATTTTATGGGACCCTAAACATAGTGAAAGAATTTTCAATCGAAAAATAGTTTATACTGGGTATTATCAATTGGCGGTGAGAACTTTTGGTAATTCTTTTCCATAACGATAATTATAAGAAAAAATAGAGGCGCTAGTGTCGCATCACCATGCGACTCAGTAGTGAATCATGATATAGGTTTATACTAGCAGAATTCTTATTTATTACGAGCTTACTTTGCTTACATACTAAAGGGTTGTCTCAAGGCTACGGTGAAGAGAATCTATTGAATAAGTAGGTTCCTATAGATGTGATCCAAACTGGTTTGTAGTAAGGCAATAAAATTAATAAACCTGCTATGATATAATTTGAAACAATATAAAAATAACAAGCTGCTATGCTATAGTTTTAAGTCATTAAAAATCTAAATAAGAACATTTAAAAGATGAAATTTGATGTTAGAATTTTAGGTAGGTACTTATCTGTTTCAAAATTGTTTGCTGATAAAACGTCCAAATAAATTTATTACACAATCTTGATTGTGCACATTTTAAAATATGTTCCGCGTGTTAGCATGTTTTTATATTAACAATTGTATAAATTACATAATAATTAATGTATTTTTCGTAAAATTTAAGCGATTAATATAGTTACATAAAATAACCATTATAATTAGTAGAAAAACCGGATTCGATAACAACACTAGTATAGAACTAGACCCATTTGTTATTTGGGGGCGCGCCTTTTTTATGGGCTGAGAACACGACAGGATTTTTGTTTAAAATTATTGAACTCAAAATCCAGTTTATCGTTTTAAAAGAATGACTTTCACATTTCCGTGCGATTTTTTGGTTAAGAAATATGATTTGTTTGTTTATAAACTTGAAATAAGTATAAAATAACCGTTACAAACTCCACAAAATCATGAATTTCCTGTGAGTACCTATTGCAAAATTTAATCTAACTCTTCAATCAACTGATAAAACAATATGCCTATTATTTATTCATTTTTAAAAAATTCTAGTAATTATTTTTTTTCTATTTTTTATTTTTTTTCTAGTACTTACTTTTAAATAAAGTCCTTCTTTATTTCATAACGATCTCTTGTTTTTATAAATACTTACATAACTAAAACCATCCAGACAACAATAAGCAATGGAAGTATGCATCTAGGCGAATAATTATTTTCCGATGTTCTTACTATGATAATCCTCAGTAATAATAAGACTAAACGATGCGTTTGCGCATATAAAATACTTCATTTGTCTGTAGATTGAATCGATCGATTGATCAACATTCGAATTTTTCAAGCATTTGTTTTTAGTTTATACTGACGCGTTATGTTTTTAATAAAAAAATTATAAACGTCAATTATAAAAAATATTGTTTCGTTCACGTAGGTACGTTTTATACAATGTTCTCCAATAAATTACCGATAGTTATCTAATAATTTTCCCGTGTCAAGGTCAACAGATATAACGTAATAGCTGTTATTTGGTTTTTATAACGTCACTTCAATTCTCGCCTACAGTTTAATCAGCTATGTAGACTATAAAACAGGCTATTCGACTCCCACGCATATTATACGATTAGTGAATCATACGCGTAATGCTTCGTGATTTTTAGCATGTTTTTATGCGTTTTTTTTTTTCTGACTCTTAATGTTTACATGTTTGATTTCGGAGTCTTAGAAAAAACGCTTTAAAATTGGACGTGACGTATCTGAACTGTTGTCTCTTGTAGCTTCGTATTGAATTTATTTTGAAGTTCTGGGATCGAGTTTTTGGTCCGAAGTCATAAATAAATCGGATCGCGATTGCGTTCGTGTTTTTTTTTTCAGACAATCGCAAAGGCCAGTAGAAAAAGTTAAGAGTGTAATCATTTGTTTAAGGGGCTACCCCGACTCAATCAGAGCCGGCACCTATTTTATCGTATTATTACGATATACAAAGGAATTTTCAAAAATCCCCTGGCCCGTTTTTGATACCTATCATAAGCTTATTTTTAATGCCTCTGATTACAGAGGCACAAAACTATTAAGTTTTATATTGTATAGCTTAGGAGGAGATGCGAAACCCGAGTTTGGTGGCCAAAAAGTGCAACTTCGCATCTCTTCCTAAACTATACAAAATAAAATTATTACAGAGTCTTTAGAAAATAGCTTATGATGGTATCCCAAACTGGCCAAGGGAATTTTAAAATTCCTTTGTTTAACATAATAACACGATAAAATAGGTGGCGGCGCTATTTTGGGTCTGGGAATCGCCTTAATAATAAGCAGGCAGTAATCATTACACAGAGTTGCACATGTACGTACAGTTCACCAAAGGTGCGTCTTGTTATCCATCATCATCATATCAGCTCATACACATCCACTGCTGGACATAGGCCTCCCCCATACGACGGCACAAATGGTGGTCCTGAGCCGCCTCCATCCATCGACTCCCTGCGACCACTACGATGTCGTCATATAAAATATTACTTATCTGAACCATCTTTATAAAGGTACTAGCTGCTGCCCGCGCCTTCGCCCAAGTTTTATCGGGATATAAAAAACAGCCTATATGTTATTTCAGGTCCCAAACTACACCCATACCAAATTTCAGCCTAATTAGTTCAGTAGTTTTTGCGTTAAAGAGTAACAAATATCCATACATACATCCATACAAACTTTCACATTTATAATATTAATAGGATGTGATGTGATGACAATTTAACCCTGTATGCTCATGCCCAACTTTTTGCGCGACAATTTGGTAAGTACATAGCAGATGGCCGGGCCCGCCATAATTTCGGGAAAAACGCATTTTAGCCAGGAAACGGAAACCAGCTGTGCAGCGGTGCGGTTAATGTATAAGCCGGTGAAATTGCATTTTTAGGGCTTCCAATTTGGGAAGTTGCCGCGATATAAACGGACAGTCCACCAATAAAAGGGTTTTTCTATAGATATTCCCTAGATAAATTTGACGATTGACGGGTTTCTCGTATTTATGTAGTTAATGGATAAGTACATATATTATACGTAGGGCAAAACCCCCCTACATGGGAGACCATCCACTCGGACCGATGACATCGTAGCGGTCGCGGGGAGTCGATGGATAGAGGCGGCTCAGGACCGCTATTTGTGGCGTCGTATGGAATAGGCCTATGTCCAGCAGTGGACGTGTATGGGCTGATGTGAACATATGTAGATTATCTGATGATCATCTTTTAGAGCGCGCGCCCACGCACTATGGGTCAGGAGCGTAATTTTCGTGCCAAAAATCAATTTGTCAAAAGTGAGATTTCTACATTTTTCTCAGTGAATATATAAAGTAGGATAATTGAACTATTATACACCACAAAAAATATGCTATAATAACATATTTTAATAGCGATAGCTTGAACTTGAATGGAAGTAGATTGATTGATGTAGGAAAATTTGTGATATGACACTTTCAGATCGTTTTTTTACAAACATTTGTTGATAAACTATAACTTATTATACATTATTAAAAGCGTAGTACTTAACACTTTCCAAGTAATTCAAGCATATTTTTATATAGCTAAGAAAGTTAGCTTTTACAGACCATTTTTGAAAGCCCTCCTATTTTTTCAGTTTTAAAAACTCAAATTGAGTTTTCGTATTTACCGCTGTCTCCCGACAAGGAGATATGACTACTATAACGTTCCTTGATCTGTATACTCACAAGATTTAAAATAAAATTTTGCCCCAATTTGCCCCAATATGACTTAGAGGCAAAAAAGTGTACTGTGGGAAAAAGGGGAAAAATCATGAAAGTAGATTTTTTGGACAATTTGGTTTAAATGGTAGTAAATATCCTAGGTTTTATTCACTTGATGACCTTAACTTTAGTATTGATTGTTTTATTTTAATAAAACTTAATTACTTTTGAAGTGGAAAACATGGTTAACTGAATTTATGAAGGTACCTATTTTATAATTATTTTAGCTGTAAATAGAGAATAACCGCATTATTTGATAATAGCTATCACCTTATCAAAGAAAGAAACGAAATATTGCGGTTGCCGAACCGGAAACCGCAAAGAAATAAATAAGTTATCTATTTCCAATGGAATATATTTCGAGGAACGTGTGCAAGAAACCGCAATGAAAATCTGTACTGTCGTGTGCAAATATGTTATCAATTACTGTCACTATAAAAAGGGATTCAGGTTCCAACTACAAACATTTAAACTGTTTTGCTAGTTTCGTGGAAACAAGTGTATTAAAAAAACTAAAATGTGTGAATTCATTGTATCAAAACGCGAATTATGTTCTTTTTTATTCGAGAACGATGCCACTTCGTAAATCTTCTTAAGTATTTGGAAGAAAACTATGACTTAACACCAACTAAACGCCAAAAAGTTGCCGAAAACATACAACAAAATATCTTACAAAAATTCCGTGATCGTTGGTCGAAAGCTAAAAGAACCAAATCTCGATTTTTGGAACAAAACGCTTCGTGGTTAGATAGCGAGTTCAAAATTGTGTTCGATGATGAAGAATCGTGTCCCACACCAGGAACATTTACCGGTCGTGGTCGACCATCAAAAACATATGAAGACCTGTCAGACAGAAGCAAGAAACGAAAGAACATGGAATTATTGCAAGAATATGGACTCGAATTTATACAGAACGCGTATGTACAGGGACTTCGATCACAAGGGGAATCAGAAGAAGCTTCCCTCGTAGCTATGCTAAGGCCATTAAGCAGAGATGAGAAGAAAACGATAAGATGGCAAATACTCCATGAAACACCAACCGTAAGTGCGTATTCTATTCATGAAGCATGTGTTTTTCCATCATACAATCTGTTGAAGAATGCAAAACTATCTTGCTACCCACCTGTAAGTAGTATTGAGATAACTGATATCGGTGCCAAAGTAAAATTACAGGATTTATTAGATCATACTGTGGCTCGTATATTGAAGATTGAATCTACGTATAAACCTGGATTACAAAGTATGAAACTATATACTAAATGGGGATGTGACGACTCTTCGGGACAGAGCGAATATAAACAAAGATTAGAAGGAGAAAGTGAATTAATATCAGACGCTAACTTATTCATAGCTTCGTTAGTTCCAATAAAACTAATTAACTTGAGCTCTAATGAAATTATATGGGAAAATAAAGCATGCTCATCTCCGAGGTATTGTCGACCTATTTTAATGGAATTTTCAAAAGAAACTCCTTATTACAATTTTAATTATGTCCATTGGATTAGTTAAAATCCGCGAGAACCTAACAAAAATATTGTTTTAAGTTTAGTGGCAATTTTTTTATACTAATAAAGGATTTTTATTTAATTTGTAGTCCATATATCTAAAATTATAATTGCGAAAGATTCATAAAGATATTTTAAAAACTGAGAAAGTTACAGATTTTTGACACGATAATTACGGTCCTGACTGACCCATAGTGCCACGCCGACGACGCGGCGGGGCGGGCGTGTAATAAAATGCCTGTACCTAGACCTAATAAAATATTCTAACCAAATTCGATGTGAAGTGTTTGTTAACAAACCGTCATGTCACAGAAAATCTAAGAACTCACGTGTTTGGCCTCGAATTTCAGATTCAATTGTTATCAATATTTATCAAATGAAAGTCTTAAAACGACAAGGAATGCCAATTGTGTAAAAAAATAGGTATGGGTGGTTTGTTAATAAAGATTTTACTTGTTATTTGGCTGGAGTATAGGAATATATTTTATTTACTTTGTGTGACATTTAAATGAATACTTCTCTATAATAGTAACATTTTCTAAACTAGACAAGTACATTTTCTTTTAACGCAGGTAAGCAGGTAGTTCTGCGAAAGACTGCAGACGTCCAGCAGTGGACTAACATAGGCTGATGATGATGAGGATAACGCAGTTCTAGTTATAAGTACACACTTAATTCTAGATCGTGCTAAAATAGAAGTTGCAGTGGAGACATGGTCGAGTAAGGTGTAGTGTAACTGGATTTGCTTATCTAAATTCAAAGGCGAAGGGCTGGGTAGCCGGTTTGAAACCCGATTTTCTAAACACGAAGTAGGCACCTATCTAGGTATGCAGCTTATACTATTCCACTAAGTACATAGTACCTACCTAGGTACTCAACAGTTTCCACAAACTAGATAGGTATCAATAGGAAGGAATCAAGTAGGTAGGTACCTAGGTTAGGTACTTACTTAGCTATCCAATGCCTGTAAGAAATGTAGCCAGGACAGGTGATTTTTGTTTTACTTACTACATACCTTACCTAGTTAGGGTTATTTTTATTTTGAATGTTTCTGTGCGATTTTTAAATATCCTTTAAATTTCTTGGGTTTTCTGAAATTAAATATAAGGTAGGTAGTGGATCTTTACTAATTTAATATTAGTAAGCAATACAAAATACAAAAATCGTAAGCTTAAAAATATTAGAAATATAATGACCAAATGTCCTGCATCATGGTTTGTGAAAAATCACTTAGTAGGTACCTAGGTAATATACAATTTTTTTAGTCACAAGTTGCTAATTCATAATCATTATTTTTCTTAAAAAATACGAAACAGTTATTTCTTAGCTTATGCTTCTTGCGAGAAAAAAGCTGTCCAAAACGATGACCCATGTTTTGGATTTCGGAATAAGCTTCCGATATGATAACGATTAAGAGCGCGCGCCCACCCACGGTGACTTTTTGTAGCGCTGCTGTAGCGATGCGGTCGAGCTTCAGTCGCGATGCTGTCGCGATACAGAAATGCCTGTGAACGCTACAGTCGCAAGATGGATCTCGTCGAGACAACATTGGTCATGTTGTGTTTGGTGCTGCTTTTACGTAAACGTAACAAGGCGTAAAGGAAGCGTGCGCAGTGTAAAATATATTGGATGCACCCATTTACTAAAGAAAGATTACTTAGTGGACATTATATCACAACGTTTAAAATACTAAAAGAGCATAATGAACATTTCAAAAGCTGTTATAGAATGTGATATTATATATATTATACTGACTGCCCCATCCCAGCACCGCTCTCCTCTCCTCGTTCCCCCAATGTCATCTGAGACGGTCGCGGGTTTGCGTGGATACGGTCGCGCTACTACAATACCAAAGATGGACGATATCTGGTCTCACGTACCAGTTCTCGACCACAATATTTTGGCCTTTTAACTTATTTTAAGATGAAGTAGGTAATACTGAAAGAAATATGTATAACAGACCATACTTGATAACTGAATTGTTTAATAACTACAATTTTATTGAAATTATTGTTTGGTTTACACAAATCAATAGAGCTAGGGTTGAAATCTGGACGTCATTTAAGCTAGTCCCATTCCCGACCTCAAGAAATTTCTTCACTCTATTTTATAATTCGTTGCTCTGAGATTGGACGAAATATGGTTCTTAGATACCTAACGAGCATAAGGTCCAAATTTAATCAAAAGTTTTAGTGAATTTTCATACAATAATGAAAACAAGAGACCACCTTATTGACGCGATATGTCCAGTTCTCGACACCCGGAAAACGGGATTTTCTTAAAATATCGTGGTACAGTTCTCGACCACGTAAAATTACTAATTTATTTATTAAAATATGGACAAAATAATACATATAAATATTTTATACCTATTCCAAAATGAAGTCACACTAATAAACATCAACTCTGAAATGCTTTAAAAACAATGTCAAACTAACCGGTGAACTTGCGATACACTTCTATTTTTTTCGTTGATTTCGAAACGTTTGGTCTTGTTGACCACTTTATTAGTTTGTTTTAATTATTTTACTGATACTTGTGATGTGAAGTTTGATTGTGTGCGTAGCTTAGACATCCAGGTTGATGAAAAAATTAAAAAATAAATGTCTGCGTGCGAGTATAACTTTGGCTATTTTCGAAAAAATAATACCAGTAGTGCCATGAAAGGACGAGATAGGGGCCTGGACGCATAACAGGCGCACGTACCCTACCTACTTTGTTGAAACCTACAAGACCACGCGCCTAGGTACATTATGTTTAAAAATAATTCTTTGGTAAAAACATCGTCATAACATAAGAAGACTTTAGGGACCATCCATTATGTAAGTACGTCACACGTTAAGGAGGAGGGAGGGAGGGTCAACGAAGTGTCACATTATGTGACAAGGGGTCCTAAGTGTCGTGACGTCACATTTCAAAATCTAATAGGTTCCTATACCTATATAAGTGTAACAAATTGTTTTATTTATGTATATTAATCACGAAATTAAAATTTGTGTTGGAAATATATTTTTACTAGATTTCAACTTGAAAAAGAATTACATAACCCTGACTGACTAAGTTCTTGCTAATTTTAAAAACTTCATGGGTTCCTTAGTGCGCGAAATAACACAAAATGTTGATACTGGTTGATACCTTAAAGGTTAGTTTTTTGCGAAAACAGAGTTTAAAGTTGATACAATCGAAAATAGTTAAACTTATTTCTTACTTAAAAAGTTAAAATGAATTTTCTCACATTGTTCCGATTAATATGGTGAATAAATCATTATATAAATATAATTTAAATGGAAATAAAACTAATTTCGTAACTGCTGTTTTCATTAAATAATTTCTAGATGTAAAACTGCAATATATATGACGTCACACTAGGGACGGGGGAGTCACACAAATGTGATAAACTGTGACAAGGACGGGGAGGGGTCAAAAAAACACGAAATTATTGTGACGTAGGTACTTGATGGATGACCCGTTATTCGAGTACCTACCTTCCGGCCACTGCGGATTCGGCATGTTTAGGTAAACGCCAGGCATACCTACTAGTCTTGGGTTATACTAGGCAAATTCCTATACCTGTGACTTACGTTACTGTGACTTCAAAATACCTGTGGAAAATAATAGCTAGTATTTCTAACAATCACGTACAAATTCATTGTTTTACTGAATTGTAGAGATGACTGAGTAAGTAGCAGTACCATGTTGATTAACCGAATTTTAAACGGTATTTATTTTCTTCAACAACTTTGTTACATTGCGGTATACATTTCAAATTTCCAAGTCTTAAATAATAGGTGTGTCTCATTCTGACTTAGTGATATTATCAAAGAGAGAATATATAAGCGATATTATCTAGCTGAAGCGATTTATTGCGTAGGTTAGGTACCTAATAAAATAACAACGATATAATATCGTGCACTCGTGACACTGGCACTGCTTGTGTGAGTCACAGATATAATTAGTTTCTGTCACTGTGACATACCGCCAATTCAGTCACGATAAATACGCCTCAAGCCTAATACCTACCTACTTAGTAAGTAGAATACAATTTTATCAGTTCCAATAGGAATCTACTAAGAAAGGAAAAATAACTCACCTGATCCTGTCAGAAACCAGCTCGTGCTTAGAAATTCTCTTCGCCGGACTGACAGCGAGGTTGGGAGCGTGCGTGGGGCTGGCCGACAAATCTGAAGAGTTTGACGGCGGCGAGCAGGACTCCGAGCTGGACAGGCTGAAGGCTCGCGAGCGCACGTCCATCACCGCTGGCGTCCGCCCCGACCGTGCCCGCCGACGGCGCTTTTTCTCCTCCTCAACCTTCAACCCAAACCCTGGCGGCGCCCAATCTAAGTCTTTCTTCAAATGCCCGCGCCCGCAACGACATCCGCAAGCCTTGAACGCCAAATCGTAACCCTTCTTCGTCCACAGATTCTGATGCCTCTGCCTTTCCGACCACGAACGAGCTCGCCCGCAGGACTTCAGATAAGATAGCACCCCAACCTCCCACTGGTCAAAGCATTCTCTGTGCATATACCGGCCGGCGACGCACGTGTCATTGTTGCATAGCACGCGGACCGCGTCCTCAGCGCGTACCGGCTCGCGGGGGCGCAGGCACTCGCCGGGTACGCAGCACCCGCGAGGCTCCTCTGTCTCCCGTTCACCCGTCGCGCCCTGCCGACGAGGCGCCATCCCGAAAACGAAAACGAGCCTGTGAATAATGGAGCGTCACACGGGACACATGCTTGCCGGAGCGCGCGCGGCCGACTAATAACCGCGACTGAACGAAAGCGAAATTTCAAGAGCGTCGCTTGCCGCACGCCGCGCTTCCCTTCCCGCCTGCAAGCGGGGCGGCCGTGGGCTGCGGGGCTGACCTTGCGCTGCGCGGGGTGCGGGGGGGTGCAGCGAGGGGCGGGGCGAGCGCAGTCGGCGGCGGCGCGGCGGTGGGGAGAAAGTGCGTAGCAGAATTTTCACTTTCGCGTGAAAGCGGAAGCGACAGCGGGTAGGAAAGAGTAAGCGGGATGTTCAAGTTCAACACTTTTCAGGACGACGCGACGCGATGGTTTTTACAGCAAAAAGTGCAAACACGGTGCCCAACAATAATAAAGTAGGTAGGTGAGTACCTAGTACAAATATAATCCAAAATTCTGTCCTTCCTCTTCTCATTCGATTTCGACCTTCTCATTATTTAGAACTATCAAAATAAAGGTCGCAGCACACACTTACCCAAGTACCTAGGTACCTATTTAAAAATTGCTTGTTTCCGCAATAATACAGGTTGTCTAAGTTACGGGTAGCGGGGCGAGAGTGATAGTAAGTAGTATCTTATCTACCTACCTAGGCACTAGGGATGTAACGAATACTCGCATTCGCATTCGCAAGAATTCATGCGAATGTTATGCACAGTGGCGGATTTACAAATTTGCCGCCAGTAGGTTATTCAAATTTTGCCGCCCCTAATAGCCCGGCTACACGCCCAAACGTTTGTGCAAACATGCATGCACAAACACAGTTTGTGCAAGCAAGACGGAGCGTGTGACCGGGCTCAAACCAATTTGCGCAAGCAAGATGGAGCGTGTGGCCGGGCTCATCTTGCTTGCGCAAACTGGTTTGTGCATGCATGTTTGCACAAATGTTTGAGCGTGTAGCCGGGCTATAACTGACTTCTATATTCAATACCGAATCACACTTATTTTAAATCATATTTATTTTAAAACCAATTGTCGGTGAAATTACAAGTTTATAATTTTAAAGCTTTTTCCCGTTAGTATGATTGTGTTGTGTACTAGGGGACCAATGTGTCAGTTCCAAGATTATGGAAGAAATCGCTTCTAAGCGATAAGGCCGCCCATTGTACTTTTTTTATTTATCTTTGTGGTGTACAATAAAGAGTTTTGTAATTGTAATTATTCATAAAACTCACGATTTAGTAAAGATTACGTTGGACCTAATAACATTTAATGATATTCTTTTCTATATCTCCAAGACAAGCCGCCCGCTCAAATTTGCCGCCCTAGGCTTCAGCCTACTCAGCCTGCTGATAAATCCGCCACTGGTTATGCAAATGTTTCAGGGCAAAGGAAATCATTTGAATGACGCACTTTTTTAATAACTTAACTGAATTACGTAAGAAAAAGGAAATCATTTGAATGACACAGGTTTTATAATAACTTTAATATAATAATTACGTAAAAATAAAATGGAAATAGCTCAATAGATAACGTCTTATTACCAATGTTCATGAACTTTTAATTGACGAACTAACTTACTTTTTAACCAACTTCGAAAAAAGAAGGATGTTCTTTGTTCGGCTGAATGTATGTTTTTTTAATGTATGTTCATCGATTTATCAGTCATTTATAGACCGATTTGGATAGTTTTTTCAGTTGTATAGAAAATGATCCCGAGGACCACCTCGGAATAACCACCAGGTTATTCTCGAGGGATGAGTATTTAACTCACAAAACTAAAAAAAAAAACAGTGTAAATAGGAACTTATTGCTCGGGAATAAATTATTTACGGAACCACCTCGAAATCATTCTCCATACACTAGAGCAATAAAATCCAAATCGGATTATAATTGACGGAGAAATCGACGAATATATTATAAAAAATACATACAGCCGAACATAGAAAATCCTCATCTTTTCATTTTCGTCGGTTGAAAATTGAATGTTAAGTAAGATCTTCCCTTTACTTAAATTTTTTGTCCGCTACCTAGTGGAAAAAGTGATCGGCGCTAATATTCCATGAAAAATCCAAGAAGGAATAACAAAAACACAGTCAGTAAAAATGTCAACTGTCTACATTTTACGATTCATGAGATACAGCCAGCTGACAGACATACAGACAGCGGAGGCTTAGTACATGTAATAGGATCCCGTTTTCACTTTTCAGGTAAGGCACCCTAAAAAGCTACACGAATTGGCGGCAAATTGGTTCGAAAAGTCAATATTCGTATTCGCGAATGTGAGCTTCCGATACTCGCATTCGCGTTTGCGAATGTGTAAAAATTGGCATTCGTTATATCTCTAGTGCCTAGTTGCCTACCTATATAGGTAGGTTTATATGTAGCATCATCATCCGATTTCGCTCTTGGTTCTGTTTTATGAGATAAAAACGAAATAGGTAATACGCTCTTTCTTACTTGCAATGGCAGCATGCCTGGATAAACCAGTTTGCGCAGGTAAGACAGAGCGTGTGTGGACGGTAAGACTGTAACTGCGCTAGCTTGGAAGCTCGGCTTGTGTAATATTAGTTTGCACGTGTTTACTTGAGCGTGTGGCCGTTCAATCAAGCCGCACTTCAGTCCAGCAAATTTATTAATTAGGTATTTTAAATCCGAAAGTTTGGTTAAATGTTTAGTAGAGGTTTGTCGGTACCTCTGTACGACACAACTACATACTGAACGGATCGGGCTGAAATTTTGCATAGATGTAATGTAGCAGTGAGCCTGGAATCTAAACTACAAAAATTAAATTGAGATAAAGATTAATGTTTTTATGCCATAAATCAGTTCCCATGAGATATAAATTTATTTATTCATTTAATTATTTCACAAAAAGTACGACTATTTTTACAGAGGCACCCAAAGCAATAGTGTACTTGTAGTGTACCGGAAACAGCGTACGAAGCCGCGGCTAGAAACTAGGTAGTTGTTTGTTTGTTGGCTTGCACAACGTAGTGTTCAGTGTCAAAGCCTCGTAGAGAAGCATAGCATAAGCATAGGTATTTACTGGACAATCTACACATCTTCTAGTCCTAAATAAGAGCTTGTGCTAAAGAGGACATTTAAATATTTCTTTAAACAAAAAAAGTGTGCTTAGATTATCCGGTTTGGTAGGTATCTACCAAACCGGATAATCTAAGCACACTTTTATAAATAAAAGCTTAGCTTTTAAAGCGCCCCTCAAACAATACGCATCTCGGAAAACAGTGAATAAATACGCCATTCATTGAATCGGAGTCTTAGGCAATCTCATGCGCACGTGTTTGAAGGGGATAAACTATGAAAAGAAACTTGTGTGCTTAAGTCCAAGAACCGGTCCCCTTATAAAGGGAATTCAGGATAAGTAGGTAGGCAATGTGTGACCCAATTTTGTTCATGCTCCTTACCAGGTGGATAGGTGCATGGGGGAACTTGAGTAACACATGTTGTAGACTCTTCTTTGATTTGCATTTTGGCCACTATTGCTTGGTGTTAAGAAGTAATTCGGCGTATTGGGCGGAAGTTTAAATTGCGACGCAAATTCAACCGGTTTCGGGAACTTTCCATAAAATGTGAGCACTTTCAAGGAACAACTGCGCAATTTGTTCATGGGGATTGGAATCGAACGAGATATTCCTCAATTCCTAAACCCAGCCGTGGCCAAAATAGGATTGTGCTCAGTGATTATGGTACAGTAAGGTATTATGGTATTATAATCCAAATTAGCAGTTGGCTAGGTAAGTACAAGTTATGTATATTAAACATGAACAAAAACTATAAAAGTGTTGCAATAACCTTTAAAACATTATTCCTGGCCATGTAACTATGTCAAAGTAAGTAGGTACCAATAAGTAGCTTGCATAAGAAAGAGGTAAAAACGATGGCTTTTTTAAATTTTAACATAAACATCCCATTTGGTGCAGGGTCCGCAGTGTTGCGTATAAAATATAAAACCGGCCAAGTGCGTGTCGACTCGCACGCGGAGGGCTCCGTATGATTCCGTAAGTTCCCTCTCCGTGGCTCTAACCCAAACCATTTCATTTATTCCACCGTAGGTATCTATGTACATGTTAATACACTTGGGTACATGTTTATACACTGGATGTCGCGTCGTTCTATTTTAATGCTTAATTATTAAGTTAGTGAACTTATTTATATAATATTTGTCTTTGAAAAGCAAGGAAGCATCATTGAGGGATTTTACGCAGCAGAACTAGAAGTGAGACAGAAAACAGACAGACAGGTATTCAGCTTAGTATAAAAAAAACACATAAAAATTTAAAAATGTTTGGTTGTAAAAGGGTCTAGGATTAATAATAATGTCAGGAATAAAAATAATATTAAAATACCTACATGGCAAGAAAAGTCATAATAAAATTCACAACAGTAGAGCAAAAATTGCCAAAAAAATCTAGGATCCCCTTTAATTTTTAGTATTTGTTGTTGTAGCGGCCAGAGCGGCCACATATTCTGTGAGAATTTCAATTATCATAAACATAACATAAACATTTATTTTATTCTTTTTAAAAAAAATAACTATGTAGGTTGGTACAATATAATATTTTGGTAAACATTAGTAGGTAGGTTTTATATAAAACTAAAATGTATGTAAATAAAATAACACGAATTATATATTCTATGCCTACGACTTTGTTGTTATTTGGTAGCTATGTCATCAGAATCAGAATCTTAGTAAGGTGACAGTCCTCCGTACTAGTGAAAAACTGTTTTACGGCAGGACGCCATGCTCTTCCTTCGGAACATTTTTATAACATATTTTGTAGGATGGTGTTGTATATAGTAATTTGTACCTGTTAGGTTCTTATCTGGTTTTTATATTATATGCATGCAATGTAGCTTAAAACTATAGAAACTAAGAATAAAACTAACGTTAATGGTATATTAGGTTATATAAAGATACGAGCAGGTAAGCTCATCCACCTACATAAATGCAGGTAGGTATATGCCTGTATTAAAATAAGACAGTAGGGAGACAACGGAGGTTGATGTAACAATAAAAGAAAGTAAATACATACATAAATATGCATAGGTGAGATACTACGGCCAGTGAGATACAGTCCGCTGAAGGACGGACGGATGGAGACAACAGCAGCAGAGGCTTAGTAATATGGTCAGGTTTTCACCCTTTGGGTACGGAACCCTAATAGGTGGGTATGTTGGTCAAGCTGTATGTTAGGTACCATTTAGCACCCTTTGTTTCGAAGCCGAAGGTTATGTGGTTCCGCAAGTAAAAAAAACAATGCTCAATGTCAAAACTATTTCAAATTGCCAAGCAGGTGGCACCTCACATGAAAATAAAAATACGTTATGACGAACGGCTCATGCATAAAAATAACAGATGGTTTTACTAGACAATTTTAATGTGGCAGAACCCGGCAAGTTGCTATTTATTCTAGATTATTTGAAAGAAAATAAATGCAATTTTCTTAAAGTTCTTATGTACAAAATAATTAGGACCTTACATGCTTATAATGAAGGTATGTAATGTACATACAATATGAGATATCCAATACTCAATACTCAGTGTTTTATTGCTTACATGTGTAGTGTAGGTAGGTACTTAATGTCTTAAAACTAAATGACAAGATTCCAACATGCACCCAACAAGGGCATGGCAAAATGCTAGGTGGCTACCTATTTACATTATATTTTTAGGCATAATTTCCCGATTATAGTAAATTATGTTTATCAGGTCGTATTATCCAGTTGAAAAGAAACTTGTGGAACCCTGATGTCTGTCTTTTTATTTGACCCACATCTACGGCATAATTTGTTGGAGGATAAAATTATTTAATTATTGCTTTTATAGGTCAGCGTATAACTAGGCAGGTGCATGCTCGGATGCACCTGCTTAGGGCTGTTCAAGGTCTTTGCAAAATTTTATTTTTACACTGCTGTACTGGGTTCCATACAAGGCTTCATTATATTTTATAACTCCGTTCGTAAGTTTCAATAGGTATTTTAAAGTTTTATTAATAATTCCAATAATTGACCATGGTCAAAGAAAAAATTACAAGGCTTCATTATGTAGGTAAGTATATTTTATTTTATAGCCTCGTTCTTAAGTTTCAATAGGTATTATTAAGTTTTAATAAAAATACAATTAATGATCATACTCAAAGAAAGAAAAAAACTGTTTTTTCCTCTTCCATGTCCATTTCATCATCATCATCATCATCATCAACCCATACACATTCACTGCTGGGCATAGGCCTCCCCCATACCGTGCCACAAATAGCGGTCCTGAGCCGCCTCCATCCATCTACTCCCTGCGACCGCTACGATGTCGTCGGTCCATCAGTCCATCCCATGTATGGGAGACCATCCACAGGGGTGTCATTTACTATCAGGAAAAATAATCAATTCATTAGCAGTTGATGAGTGAATTGCAAGTAGAAATTTTTCTTTAATTGACCTCGTAATCATCTCATGACAAGTCAAGATAAATTTCATATGATGCACTGCAAGAATCCTTTCAATGCCAACTAGCTTGCTACCCACGCGGGCGCTTCATAAACAAAATTCCATAGGAACACCATATAAGTCTATAGGACTATCTATATAAACCCTACAGAACCGGTAGACCTTGATATTACAAAGGGACCCTCGCCAACATATTGGCGAGCTAACCTTGAGTTATTTTTAAACCAAGCTTGAAGCTTGCATTCGATTCCCGTCGAGCGACTCCTTCCTAGTATTACATAATGCAAAATTATAGTTTTCTTATTGCTTGGCCTTCTCCTTGAAAAGCGTGTGGCCCTGTCATTTTCTTTTTATGCCCTTTGTTTGGGCTCGCACATTTTTTATTTCTTTCCTCGGAATCGTAAAAGGAAGAGGCAATGAAGGGTTTGTGCTTTTTGTATTATTTATGGTGCGTAATAATGGCTCTTCGAGCTCGCCGCTATTCCGATGTGTCCAATGTCGCACAACTGTGAAAAACGTAAATTGCGATGTATTCTCTCATCTGCTATGGTTTTTACAATGATTAGTTTTAAAAAAGTCTAACAATACCCAAATTTTTTAGCTTTATTTGAGATCTAATATTTACCTATGGCGGCTCAGGACCAATATTTGTAGCGTCGGTCGTATGGGGGAGGTCTATGTCCAGCAGTGGACGTGTATGGGCTGATATGATGATGTACCTATTGGCATATCCTTACCTTACCTAAGCAAGGATGAAACTTTCCCCTTTTAGACTATTGCTAATGCAGTGTACTTACCTATAAATAGGTAAATAATTTAAAAAATAACGATAAGTAAAGTAAAGTAACGATTCGTTAAACTACTTCGTTAAACCGAAGACTCGTTTAACCAGTAATTTTGTGCTTGACATACGTAGCAAAAATAGTTGAAATTAAAACTGCATTGTGCTTTAAGTATGTACAGTGAAGTGGTTTCATGTTTTAATAAATAATATACCTACCTCATAATAATGATAATGATTGGACATATGCATAAAGATGTTTTATTTTATTTTATACTAGCTGACCCGACAGACGTTGTCCTGTCATTCAATTAAAAATTCAACTGACAGTTATTCAAACGTGCTTAGCTAATAATCGTATGTATAGTAACGCTGGGGCTAAGGGTACAATAAAAAAGTTTATAATGAAGGACGTTAAGTTTTCTTAAATTTTCTAAACTTCTGCGCAATTTTCTTATTTTTTTAACTTTATACTAAATAAAAAAAAAAGATGAATGAAACCGGTAAAGCCGTTCTCAACTTCTCAAGTTAAAGCGTGACCAGGAGAAATGGGAATACATGTTTATATATTAGATTTTTTGAATGCTTAATAACAATATTAGTTACTATCATAACCCGTTATTGATTGTAATTTGAGGTCATTCATTAGAAAAATTTCGAACAGACTTATTCGCAGAATCTATCACTAATTCAATGAAAATATTTTAAACGCCACTCAAACAATCCGCCGAATCCAGATTATGTTCCCATATCGTGTCCAAATCGATAAAAACCTTCTGTGTTTTTCTACAAAGCACGATTCTTAGAACTATTCGGTCCGGGCTACTTCAATTTCAACTCTTGGTTGCATAACTCGAAAACAAAGCTACACATTGTATTAGATTATTGACCTGGCCTTAATCAAATTCTGGGAAAAATAAAGATAGAATAACTGTGTGACAGTTAATTTATTGATGGTGATTAACCATCTCGTTTACTACATTAACTTTAAAGGAATAACGATGAACAAATTACACAACGCGTAACGGTTTGGATCTTACTTGCACAATATGGCCCTTCTGTGTGTGGTAAAGTTTACCTGCCTACAATAACTTCATTCACAAACAAATACTAATAATTCTGTATTTGTTTGTGAATAGAATACGCGCCTTGAAGTATCCTCATGAGTATTTAAATAAAGGTAAATACATTAATAACTATTGAACTTTTTGATCCCTATTAAAAACTTCCAAATTAATGTGAGCCTTTTAGTTATTTTTCTGATATGAATCGTTAGGCATTCAATGTTTGACCTCCGTACTTAGCAAATAAGTACATTAGCTTGATGCCTATTTGGTCTTGGTAGGTAATTTATATAGGCTTGAGGCGTATTTATCGTCACTGATAAAAGTCACAGGTATAGAAAATTTACGGTATTTCACAGTGACAGAAACTAAATATATCTGTGATTGTCTCACAGACAGTGCCAGTGTCACGAGTGCACGATATTATATCGTTGTTATTTTATTTTACCTACGCAATAAATCGTTCAGCTAGATAATATCGCTTCTATATTCTCTCTTTGATAGTATCACTAAGTCAGAATGAGACACACCTAGTATTTTATACATGGAAATTTACAATTCAATACAATTCAAGAGGAATTTTCGTTACGGTACTATTGCTGCAATAAATATATTATTCAATCAGTAAAACAATGAATTTGTACGTGATTGGTAGAAATACTAGCTAGTATTTTGTCACTGGTATTAACAGGTAAGTCACAGGGATCGGATTTTGCCTAGTATAACCCCATACTAATTTATACTGTTCTTAAAAAGACAGAAATATCAATAAATCACCAAAATTAATAGTTTATGTTAGTCAGTGGAAGTTGTCCTAAAATAAATAACCTCTTAAAGTATTTAACAAATAAATAAAGATCCCTTTGTCTCTTTTATCTTATTGTACATTATGTTCACACGGTACTGTGCCACATGTTTTTCATTGCGTATGTTTTTTTATTCTGGTTCCATACTGGCTTCAGCATTTGTCTTCTGTATAGTTGTGTGTGATTTATTGAGTATGATCCAATTAAATCTTTGAGTAAATTGAAAATACCACTTAAAGTCTGAGAAAATACCACTGCAATTAGTTAGACTACACTAGACTACTAGTGTAGTCTAACTAATTGCAGTTCTATAATAGATATCTAAGCCTTTATTAACAAAGAAAATTAAAATCATATAAAATTTGAACTTGTATTTAAAATTGAAACAATTGAGCTAACTGCAGACTGTTACAAACAATCTACAGATAGCTCAACTGTTCCATATAAAAGCCAGTCGGAAGATAGCTCTATCATAGGTAATTATCTTATAATTTGTGTAGTATGATATTTTTTTGTAAGTAATGCTGGACAATTCACACAGCATTATCTAGCCCCAAGCTAAGCAGAGCTTGTGTTAAATGCATAATTATGACGTATACATATTATTGGAAGAAAATTAAACTTTTATACTTTGGGGTATTTACTTATATTTACGTATACGTTTTGAAAAAGTAAGACGACAACCAAAATTTGTCAATGTAGGTACTGTACTGTCTGTACGTAGAATTAAAAATAAATACCCAAATAACTATGACGTCACGTCATATGATTGAAATACATACGTATAATGTTGATATAAGAACAAATTTTAGGTATCAAACTCGTGTTGGTAATCAAATAGGATTTGTTTGTTTATATTTCGAGCTCATAAACTTTAATTATTCATCGCAACGCTGCTTCCAGCCAGAATTTACGCATTAGTTTGCTTAGCAATAAGTTTGTTAAATACGTCATGCTAATAAAACTATTTGGAAGTTAAATCACAAAATATGGTTAAGTTATCTGTCAAAGAAAAAATGAGGAATTTACCTGCACTATTAAGCTTTCCATTCGTTTTAAAGCCCAGACACCATCAAAGCGGAGATGAGTGGAGATATTCGAAACGGAGACGAGAAAAGACGTTTTTTAGTTTGGGTGTATCATCCACCGAAGCTGTGCGGAGATGTGTGTGGAGTGGAGTGTGCTGGATAAAGCAGAGATGTGTGCTGGCTAGAGCGGAACTGAGCTCCGTGCTGCGAGCGTTGGATGTCTGCAAATGTCTGTTGGGACTTGCGGGGCGGCGGCGGCGGCGTCGTCTTCGCATACTCCTCGCCGCTGCGCTGCGACGACGTCACGCCATCTTCCGAGGCACAGCTCACATCTCCACTTCGATTGCGATATACAAATATGATACATCTCCCCCGATGGTATCCATTGAAGCTGAGCGGTGACTAGAGAGAGATGTTTCAACAATAATGACATTCTATTGGTTTACAGTTGAAGGGTTAACACATCTCCTCTGGTCTCGTCTCCGCTATGGAGTCCAGCTCTAAAGATTGAACTGAATTTTATTTAATAGTTACCATAAAATACAACAATAATAATAACAATAATATAGTAATAATATATAACAATAATATAGTATTTAACACAGCTGTATTCAAAATACTAATATGTTAAATAATAATTTTAAATAATACCTCAATATTTTTAATGTTCAAAAGGAGGTTATGAATTAATTAGTCTGTAAGTTTTTTTTTGTATGTATGTTAAGCGATAGCTCCGCCAATTATGAACTGATTTTGAAAATTCTTTCAATGTTGTATAGAAAATGATCCCGAAGGGCCCCATAAATTTTTATCCCATAATTTTTTATCCCCAGGGGATTGGTATTCATCCCGCAAAACTTAAAATAAGTGTAAAAGTAAGGGAATTTGAAGTCGGTTTATCGTTTTTTAAAACACGCCTTATTATTTACATAATATTAATTTCCAAAAGATTTCTTATCATTTAAATTCACTTCCCGTTCCCACATAGGTAGTATGCAGTATTTTCATCTAGTATGCGCCATGCATGAGCTTCAGTTTTCTGACAATACGGCGTATTTTACCTATTATGCTATCATTATTGGTAAAATACGGAACCCTGAATAACCAGATACCTTTGTGTCGATTCAATTAAATAAAATAATACTACTGACTAAAATTTTTTACAGCCACAGTCACCAAGCGTAACTCTAAAGGCAGGCAACACAACACAAAAGGGAAGTGATTTAAAAAACATTAAATTTTAATAAAAAAATCCCTTTGATACACCGTTCATAATCTTAACGACAGGAAAATATACGATGTCAGTAAAATTATAATGGGCCCTCATAAAACTGTACGTTAAGTACGTACCTACCCGCATTTGAATAGAAAAGTTACATATCAAAAATTTTCAGTGATCCGTATTTTACGAGTTCGTCGTAAATGTGTAGTACTTAGCGGGACAAAGCTGGCCCCCAATGTTACTGAGGGAAGGGTCTCTAAAGTGAACCTTATTTGTGACGAGCTATGATACATTTCCTTATCATATCTTCTTCAAAAGTGTCGATCCATAGTTTAGGTACAGACAGACGGACCCTAGAGGTTGGTAGTACATACTTAGTAGGTAAGGTACCTATTGATTTCATGTGTACCTTACCTAGGTAGCTAGCTACATACATACCTATGTGACTAGTTTGTGTAGTGTAGGTAAATACCTACTTGTACCTAAAAGGACCTTTGCAGAAACAACACGATCGCTAAAACCTGATTCATAAAGCATTTCATAAAAATTTACTCGTCCCCCAAGAAACCGGAAACCTATTGAGCCACACAATAAGGTTTTCTTACGTAAAACTTACCGAATGGGAACACAGGTGGACCAACAATAGCTCCCTGGAGTACTCCCCTCTTACTATTTTAATAAGAAAAAATCTATTCACTCCGTATAACTTTGAATCTAATAAATAAATGAACAGGATCAGAGAAGATTGAATTAAGAATTTGTGCGTAGTAGATCGGTCCATTCATAAAAGTTATAAGGGAGTGGACATTCGACAATACAATGACAGACAGGGTCGAGCGAAATCTATTCTCTGTTCGGAAAAATCATAGAACTTAGGAAAGCTCAGGAACAAGGGGTTCTGGAGGTAAATGATTCCATAATTTTAAGAAGTTTTCGTACGTCTATCAAACTAATAAAAAAAAATATTTAGAAAGTTTTTATTTTGTTATCTAAGATCTCCAAAACTCCTGAACAGATCATTATCAAATTTCGCGTACATTTAGAAACATAACTTAGTTAAAAGACTACTTATTATACAGAAAATACGCGTGCGAAGCAGTAGTGATATATATAAGCTAGTTATGATATATTAAAAAAAAATATATTTTTGTTTGTGTTTTCTAAGTTAACGGTAAGTAAAAGGTTAGGAAACTTCTGCGCCACACATTACATACTCTGTTTTTACACTCAACATTCAGTGAGAATATTTCTTCCTCTTGCGTCAGAACAAGGCAAGAAAAAGGATCACTAGGTCAATGAAAAACCCGTAAACTGGTTTTCAGAATTCGTACTTTCAATACGGAACCCTAAAAATTTTCCCAATGCCTCCTACCTTTGCAGGGCAACATCCACAATGGCGACAGGTATCAGTGCGGAAAAAGGATCAGTTTTCCTTAGATGTGACATCAAAAAGGTTGGCAAGGAACCAATAGGATTTTACAAAAGTTAATAGATATTGGGAAAATTGGGTTTGATGACATTATTCAAAACATCACTCTTGTTGAAAAGGAAGCCTTTGAAGACACAGTAGGTAGGGAGGGCTATTGGGAGCCTTGTCATTAGTGACCAAGAAAGGACACAACACAAATAAGTGAGTAGAAATGTCTGTTACGAATTTACGATATTTTAAATGGACATACTTTCCACCATACCACAAAACAGTTTAGGCCGTTACAGTTAGGGGTGTTAGAATAGACGACTGCAACTCAGCCCGTGGACGTTGTAAGAGCTGACCCTCAGCCTCATCGTCACTTTCCATCTGGTGAGATTGTGGTCATACGAAGATACAATAGAATATAATAATTAATTGGCAAAAAGAATCATTTCTTGCAGGACCAGCAGTTGACGTGTGTGCTGTTGAGGACATAGCTTCTCTCCAGCGACGTAAACGCTCACCATAATCTCCGTTTTCATGAAACGACACAAATCGAGTGTTCGAGTTTCATAATATCTAAAAGTTGAAACCTAAAATATTCTTAGGGTACCACACCAATCGATGGATGGTCGATCGATGGCATCGATTGTTTGGTGTGGGATGGATTGGTTTGGGATTGGACACTGGTCTACTTACCAATCGATCGATCGTCGATCTATCATTCATCGATGCTATAGGTGTGGTAATATGGTAGAAACTATCGACCGACGTCGACTAATCTATTCCATCATCGATCGATGCCGTCGATCGCCGATCGATCGATTGGTGTGGTAACAGCCTTAAAATATTTATCGTAAACGAATCTAATATAAGTACTTACCTTATTAAACAATTTAGAGGTACAAAGCACCTACGACCATTGACCGATAAGGTTGAAATTGTTTTGGAAAAATGTAAAATATAAAAACCCAATTATTTAGCAAGGCCCTTTAAAAAATGTGTCTTTTTTGGAGTTTTATTATTATTGTATTATTGAATCTAATAATAATGACGAAAATATTTACATTTTAAAGGAAATTATTACCTATAATAATAAGATTTATTTTTTTATGAATTTGGTGTTTTCTCTGTCCTGTGAGCAAACCTGTGAGAGTAAAAACGCCGCGCTCGTTTTTTGTATTTTCTACATCAATTTATTATAAAACTACACTAAATATTTTAAAATGTAATATTTTATCGTAAGGAACAGATATTGCCAATATTTTGTGTTTGGTTTTATTTTATTATTATTTAAGAGAAATACTACCTACAACGGTGAGGACAGAATTGGGCAATTTTTCAATGGCATTGTCGAGTAAAGGCCTGTATAGAGGCCAATAAAAATTACTTAGTACATCCAAGAACAGCGGCGAATGAGTGTTTAAGAATTTATTGAATAAGCAAAATATATGCAATAACATAAATTTGGTAGAATTAGCGGAGGTATATATCTAATTTACTTTAAAAAAATATGTTTTTATCAAAAGACAGCAAAAGGGTTGTAATGTAAACAACTCATTTCAGCAGCCTAGCAGATCCTACAGTACGAGTGACACATTATTCCAACCACAGATTCCAACCGATGACCAACCGGGAAAAGTATATCCACTACATACATACCTACGATGATGGCTGCCGGGCTAGTCACAGCGGCGAATTGCACTTAAAATGCACCGAGAAAGCAAGGCCAAGGTCGTGGGCCCCCCTCCCGGCCGTCTGCCGCCGCATGCCCTGCCTATTGCGCCGCAATTAATATTAGGCTGCGCTCACATGGGACACGATTTCGTGCGAATTAGATTCGTGCGGAAACATACGGGATATATAGCTACATACGACACGAATAATTTCGACCTTCCAAACACAAAGGGAGCGTGCTGACTGCGTGCAATTAAATGGAATGTGATTATGTATACTCACATTTTTGGTCACATTTTTGGATGTCGTACGTAACTAAACGCACGTAGCGTTTACGACACGGCGACGTCCAACAATGCGAACTTGTTGGAATTTTTGTACACTTTCGTCAGTTGATCGCGATGCTATTTGATGGGGTAAAACGCAATCAGTGTGCGCAGCCAATAAGTACGAACAGGATTCATGTGTTTAGCTAGATAAGTACGCTACAAATTCGACCCAAAGCGAGCGCGGGCTCAGGTACCAGATGACTCACGGGAAAACCCTGATAAAAAGTAATTTCTATAGAAATTTTGCTGACATTTTAGCGATGAGCAAAAAATGTGATGATGTTATAGGCAGTGCACAAGTGTGTGGACACACATCGCACCCCTACAACAAGACGGAATTATGTCGAAAATATAATTGTCTTTTTTGGCATCAATTATATGAAACAGCAAAAAAATTTCATGTTTACCACGAAGACAGTCAAAAATTGTAATTCGAGGAAATGCCTAACGGGCTCACTACATCTTTTTTGTTATGTGGTGTCTATGTTTGTGAACGAAATAAACCATATATCTTCTATCTACATCACTCTGTGAATGAGTGTAAGTTCATACTACAAACATGAATTTATTTCTGGTTGCTACTTGCAATTTGCTTTCTCGATGGGAAATGTACGTGATGCAAACGCATCACGTACATACATACACCCTTGCGTGTTTACGCAAGGGTAAAGTTTAGTGATTGGTGTTGGTAAATATCGTACGAGATTTTTTGCTTTAGTTAACTTGTTTTAATTAATTAAAGATTATTTATCGGGTATTTATCGCGTACCTTTTGTTATATTTTTTTAATTAATTGTTGAACAATTCTGATTCTGCGCTTTGGGACTATTTTGAAATGATATAGTGTTGTTTACGAACGTGTATAAGAGTTATTTTATTACGATTCCTAAATAGTATAGTATTGTTTAAAAAAGGTAACAAACTTATATTTTCACTTTATAACCATTAATTGAAGCGAATAAACTATTTAATATTCATTAAATTTTTATAATTTTCATGAAACGTTCAACAACTTAGCAATAACTATTATACAACAACAAAAAAGGTTTTTCTTTGATAACGAAAAAAAAAATGCTATTTTAACTTAAAGCTGTCTTGCTCAAGGGGTGCAACATGTGCGCTCTCATTATCTGCACTCTCATAATCCGATGGGACGGCAGACCACGCGACTGAGGATAGGTCAGGCGCAGGACCATCCTTACCAGGGTATCTACCCAGGTAAGGATGGTCCTGCGCCTGACCTCTCTTCTCCAGAACCACAGTAGGCTGCGGTTCTGGATTCCTTACTGACAGTAAAAATCCTGTGAGCTCACAAATATCACCAAACACGAAATATTTAGTTACTTAGTAAAACAGCTTTTGAAGCCCCTTTACTTACGTAAGTTACATAAAGCTTTTTATATAATCCATAGACACACACAGAAATCTAAATTTTATTTATTTATTTGTTTTATTATCTTTCAGCACAAAGATACATAATAGGGATGTGTAAAGATAACAGGTGGCTATTAATTAATTTAAAATAACGTTCCCACTTATAGCTATATTTATATAGGTAACTTGTCTTTTTGATTTCCATGGGTAGGTCACACGAATTTGTCCCCTTTTATTTTGCTTTGGAATTGACCCCTACCTATTATGTACCTCTCCTTAGGACGCTGTAAACGTCAATGCAGGGTTAAGTAGGAATTTAAGTAACTACCTACTTCCTGTGGATTCATTACTGATATCTCTGATAAGAAAACAACAAAAATCTAAAATCAACAAAACACTAAGTAAAAAAAAAATATTTATTCGGACCCCTTTACTTTCGTAGGCACAAATAAGCTCTTTCTAAACTTTCTATTATGTATCAAGAATTTGTTCCAAATTATTTTACTTTGAAATCGACCCCGGTTCCGTCTCCTAGCACGTCGTAAACGTCGAACCAATAATTAGGAGTTGGGAGAGACCATGACATCACGCTCGCTGCCACAATAAGAATCCTTTGTTCGAAATTTAAAAACAGATTTAAAATGTGACAGATATGGTGTAAATCTCTGCGCGGTGACAGCTCAGAGATTATTAGTTGCCAGAATGTTTGTCAGAGAGGTTTGAATATGGTAGAGTCGGACATTTTTGTTTTTTTATTGCATGAAATAAACAAACATTTAATTAAATAAGTGTTTCGTACTTAACCCGGTTACTTCTTAATAAATTATTTGTGTTAAGTACCTAGAACACCTAGGTCCTCAAGTAAGGCTATGCGAGGCCGAGAAATTACACTTCCATGGCCTCTCTCAAGGGAACCCTAATGAAATCCGGGATGAAAAGTATCCTATGTCCTTTCTCAAAGTATAAACTCAAATCCTGCCAAGTTTCATTAGAATACATTCAGTAGTTTCGGCGCTACGCGCAGCCAATAAATTTTACTTTCATCCCCTCTCCCAAGGGAATCCTATTGAAATCCGGGGTAAAAAGTATTCTATGTCCTTTCTCATAGTATGAACTCAAATTCTGCCAAGTTTCATTAGAATACATTCAGTAGTTTCAGAGTTATGCGCGGCCAAGATACAGACAGACAGATAGACATGATAAATAAAAAATCATTTTTGGCATCAGTATCGATAATAATAGAGTGCCCTAAAAAATTTACAGACATTGGTACAGAATTGGACTTGTTACAGTTTTATTATAAGTATCGATGATCAAGGGCTCAATAAATTGGAAGATGTTTTTCAATAAAGGGGATATAAAAAGGAAAGAAATAAAAAAAAAGTTTTTGTAAATAAGCTTTTATATTATCTAGGACCAAAGTGCTTGGGACAAAAAATACAACGAACCCACTCAATAAAACTTTTGAAACTATCATGGTGGTTCAGACTCGATGTGGTTAAGTCGTTCCGTGGGTAGTTCCTATGACCACCTTCGGTCTCCATCATCAGACCAGCTCGATGGACTCATGAAATTGCATTGTCACCGAAATTACATAAGTATGCCAAATTTCAGCTAAATCGTTCGGTTCAGGATAACTGGTATAAAATTCAGAAACAAACAAACAGAGCAAGTAGTATAAAAACATGTTAAAATAATTACACTATGGTATACATCCACCCACCTTACATACCTTTGTGCTACACTTTAATATAGTACTTACCTACTTACGGTAAAATCAGCAATACCTATTCTCATACAGCACATACGTTAGAAAAAGCTTTGGTAATAACTGCCTGGCAGTTCTACGTAGTAAAACTTTTTGTTGTTCTATAATGTGAACTTATTTAACTCCTTTGTCTCAACCAAACGACAATTATTACGTCACTACCCTTAAGAGAAGTAGGTACCTACTTACATAATAGGTTGGGTTTTTATAACTACCAGGTACCAAACAGTACACAGTAACTTTGACATATTCCCTGGCTGTAAAGTCGAATGATGAAATGGTTTTGCAGATGTTTATTCAGAATATGAAGATGAATTATCCTCATGAGCGGTATGATTCTAAAAAAGAAATAATAAATTGTCTATGTCTAGCTCTTGATGATGTTTTTTGAGATAGATAATGAGGCTATTGTTGGGTAAAATATTTATCATCTAGCTAGATAAGAGGGTGGTTTTACTGTCTACTTAGGTATTGTATTAGATATGAATGTATAGGTGTTCTTAGATAGTTAGTTACCTAACTATAGGTACTTCGACTAAGTAGGTATTATGAATTACTGCCGCTGAAGAACCAGACCAACCAATGTTTGGATTAGGATCGATTTTTCGCAGTTGGACCTAGTTCTGCAATAAGGAACCAATCTACAAGATGATAATTTTGGCAGCATATTTTGTGAAAAGTTGTGTAGAAAAATGTGTGAGTCTATTTTTAACTATGTATGTCTATAATAGTTCAAATTTTATCTATTAGTTATTTGTAAAGATTTTTGTTGTAAAAACTGACTGGTTCACTGAATATTGCAAATAACTAGGTTCCTTTTTAACCGAATAAATTCTTTTATTTTTGTTATGTGAGTTAATATAAAAAACTCAAGTTATTAATTTAAAAAAATTACCAAGACATCTAAACATCGAAGACCATTTAAAGCTTTAAGGTGGTAAATTGAACTCCAATTTTATTTTTAATTTAGTTTCATCCTTAATTTCAAAATCAGGTATACCTGAAAAGCCTTCCATATCATCATGGATTCTTTCATTGTCTACTAGGTTCACGTAAAAACTTTGTGCAACTTAGGAAATCAGATGGAACCACTTTTAAAATCAGTTTTTTAAGAACCATCAGGGTCTGCTTCCTTTACCCATTAAATAAAAAAAAAACGCAATAAAGAAAAAAATCTGTTGTTTGTGGGTTGGCTTGGTACCTATGTCGATTTATTACTTTGCTAAGTGAAAAATGTCACATCTCGGTTTGTTGATTGACGGCTAAATTTGCAAACTTTTTGCGTATTTAACTCGATTTTGGCACATGTGTGGATTGGCTCCTTATAGCAGAACTTGGTTCAATTTATAATGAAATCAAAAAAATTACATACTTATCTATCCCTTGCAATTTTTTTATTCAAAACTGTCAAATGCCATAGTTACATATAAATTCTCTACCATTGTGATTTTGTAGATATGG
Source organism: Eupithecia insigniata (assembly GCA_947859395.1). NCBI lineage: Eukaryota > Metazoa > Arthropoda > Insecta > Lepidoptera > Geometridae > Eupithecia > Eupithecia insigniata. The sequence goes on along the minus strand of OX402001.1, from coordinate 4,674,431 downwards.
GTACCAAAGATATTTCTCCTAAGCCCTCTAATAAAAACAGAATGTGTACCTCATCATCATCAGCCCATACACGTGCACTGCTGGACTTAGGCCTCCCCCGTACGACGCCACAAATAGCGGTCCTGAGCCGCCTCCATCATCCATCGAGTGGATGGTCTCCCATGTAGGGGGGATTTGCCATAATCACCACGCTTGGTAGGCGGATTGGTGATCGCAGTGTTGGTCTTTAAAAATACTCAGAAAGAAGCTGCTGCCCTTCCTCTGGTAGGTTCCCTTAGTCGGCTCTTACGACATCCACGGGTTGAGTTGGAGGGGTCGATATTCGTACGCCGCTGCCCCACGGCCCATGACCGGCCAACTGAATGTGTACCTATTAGCCGGCAATCTTATCAAAGCCTACCGTGATCTTACTACACTACTATACTACAGACTGTATTATTATACGATATAATCTGTGCTACAGATTAGGTAATGTTACTATAGGTACTCCCGTTATCTCATTATCCGTCGGCCACACCCCATTATCATGACAGGGGCTAAATTGTAACTTGTAAGTGGAAGTAATTACAACCAGCTACGTCTTTAACAAAGACTGCGCGATGGGTCCCGGGGCGAATCAACTAGGGATGTACTTAGGATGACAGGGTAGGGGCAGCTGTCTTTTATATGATTTAACAATCTAATGAGTATCAAATCAATACAAATAAAGCATATCCCTAAAAATTAACAATTAACAGGCTAAAAGTTTCGTAGTCGCATCTCTACTTTAGTCTACATACCGAAGTGACAAAAATAAAAAATATCACTTGACGTCCACATCATTTTCATCTTATAGAATTTGTCCTTATAGTTTTCTAAGTGTACGTTTATTGTATTTATGGAAATAAAGACTTTTTGATTGCTGATTATTCATCTATGTTGCAATTCTAGTTTGCAAAAAGTGGCTCCTAAGCGAAAGACTCAATTTCATTTTATTTTACCCAGCTTTTGTTGAAAACAATACAAAGTCCGTTGTACTGGCACAGATCCTAATCACGTCTTTTTTTTTGTTAGACCTTTGAGAGAAGCATAAGATCTCAACAGTCTAATGTTTTGACAAAGCAACAGAGGTTAGCGCGCTGTCTATCCTTAGCTCAACAGCTGGTTTATGTTTAGCGATATAATAATGGTTATTACAATCGAGATGTCCTTTTTGACCAAACATCAGAGCATCGCTCGCAGCCTATACTTCCTTAAAGCCGCGTTGACACGATCAGAATCTATTCAGATCGAATGGAATCGGATACCTACTCGGACGCAACTCGTATTGTGGCAAATCCTAATACAATTACACTCGGTCGATGGCGTTCAATCTTAGTAGACTCTGAACGCAGTCTACTTTTTCTATGTTGTCTAAGAAAATGATCCAAGTGAACTAGGTTAATATCAACAGCTATTCTAGTACTCGTTTGACGCTACCCTATGATTCCACTCGCTCCGAGTCTTGTCCGAGCAGACTCTGATCGTGTCAACGCGGCTTTAGCCATGCCCCACAGGCGCCTCTTTTGCCCCCTTGCGAGCATTGTGTACATCCTTAACACTTCCCTGTAAGTTACTGCTAAGCAATCTGCAGCGGTGGTGTCAAGCACAGGAATAGCACACAGCCCCCGACCGAGGTGTCTCCAATTTAAGGCGTCGCGACAAGATTTACAATCGGCATTAATTTAAAAATCGTTCCTTTGTGACATAAGTTTATTTGTATGAGTAAGCCGCCCAAATTAGAAACGAGATGAACTTACTGTTTGGATGATGCAAGTTAAATTTATTCTTTGTTCCCAACAAAATAATACCAGTATTCGTCGCTAGGAATGTTTGTATAGTTTGTGTTTACGAGCGATTTTCGTAGCGATCGATGCGATATATGTAGGCATCAACTACATAATTATGTTATACGTTAGTTAGTATTATTTTACACATATTTTCTGGTTATAACAGTATACCTACTTCACATCCACACATCAGCCTTTACTTAGGTAAATCTACTGCTGGACTTTGGCCTCCAATTATAGACAGTTAAAGTTTTGTCAAAAAGATTTCAATGTGTTCAATATGTTTCTGGTAAGTGACTAACAACCTAACAAGGTAAAGGTTTCTTGTTCGCTTCTATACTTTAGTTTAAAAATATTGAAGTGAACAAAAAATCTAAGTGATCACTTTATTTCCCTGTTTTACTAATGTAATTTTAATTTTGTGACCTGTCCAGGCCAGTCAAATATCAAAGTGCTTTATTTCTTATAGGACAAGAAATAAAGCACTTTGATATTTGACTCTACTTAAATCCTAGATTACAGAAGTTCAGAGGGACTGATTTTATTTCGTGAGGTGAAAACCGATTCTGAACCGATCTTCCGAATTATCGGAAATCTTCTAGGAAACTAATTTTAAATTTTGTAAACGGACGAGCTACACTGTTCTTGCTCACTCCGTCTATGGAAGTAAGCTTTGTAGATAGGTTAGGAAACTAATCTTGTTATTGGCGATAATCTTGTTATTTGTTGATGAATCTTGTTATTAGTAATCTTGTTATCCTACTATATCATACTATAATATCCTATCCTACTAATATGTCAAAGTTTGTAAGGATAGATGTATCGATGTATGGATATTTGTTCCTCTTTCACGCAAAAACAACTGAACCGATTGGGCTGAAATTTGGTATAGATATACCTGGAATTTGTGGCGTCGTATGGGGGAGGCCTATGTCCAGCAGTGGACTTGTATGGGCTGATATGATGATGATGATGATGATACCTGGAATAACTTAAAGGCAATTTTTATCCCGATAAAACGCGGGCGAAGGCGCGGGCAGCAGCTAGTTAGTAATAATCTTGACCGATGTGGCATGGCGCGGCGGGCGAAGATCCGCCTGCGACGCAGGAGGTTGTGCTTTTCGATTCCCACCTTGCCACAAATGTTTGTGCGATCTGCAAATATTGGTCTTGGGTGTTCTGGGTATTTTCTATGTATTATAAAAATATCTATGTAAAATATTGTTTAATTATATCAGTGATCTTAGTACCCATAACACAAGCTCTGCTTAGCTTGGGGCCTAAATTATGATGTGTGGATTGTCCAGCATCATTTATTTATTTTTTATTCTACCAAGGTGGTAGGTATTTCAAAAGTTGGTGAACCCGACCCTGACCTTATTCTTAGTATAAGGAATTTATAGCATGTTAGTCCAACTTCGAATCGAGGGCGTAACTCTATAAAATATACAGCTCTGTTTTCCGAGAAGCTTGGATTAAAATCTATGGTAATTTTGCGATAAATTGAAGCGAATAGCGTTATTTACGTAGTTAATCATTTTGAAAATATATTAGCAATCTGCTATGTGTGCTATCCTATAATGTAAGGCGTAGGTTAGGTAAAGCAGATAAGGTATCTAAGAGGACTGCTTTTAAAAATATTCCAGGCGCCTGGATAGGCGCCTGGAATATTTTCACACAACTGGTGACTGGTGAACTGGTGTTCCTACAACTGGTACAAGCCATTGACCGAAGCAAGTTGAGTTAGTAATATAACAAATAAATAATGTTGGACACTGGATCCAAAGTAAGCAGGGCTTGTGTTAAGGGTACTAGATACCTAATGGATAATTTTACATAGTACTTAGGTACTTACATTAGATTACACCGATTGATATTTTTATTTTAAAATAATAGAAAATGACCAGAACACTCGGAACAAAGGTATAAAAAATTCAACAAATATCTGCAGATCGTACAATTATTACTCCCGAGGCCGGAATCGAACCCGCTACGCTACCTGTGTCGCAGGCGAATCTTCGCCCGCTGCGCCGTTACAGTCTATAAACTACCTACTAAATATAAGTACCTCCCTACTACAACTAAAATAAATTCGTAACAAAGTATAAAACAAAGCAATTTTTTACTCACGATGCAACAAAATCCCCTACAATCTCAGGTTACAGATTAAAAGATTAATCCGAGGTCTTGATACTTTTAGCTCCGTGTTCGTGAATTTTGATACTCTGAGTTCTGGCACTGAATAAAGGTTTTTTGTTTGTATGATTTATGCATGTCTTGTTGGCATTTTTATCAGTGTCCGCATCTGTTAATATTGTTGGCTGGCACGTGTATTGCATGCAGGTTACACGTGTAAACATCGTGCGTGTAAAGCATTGTCAGTTTGGGGTGCGAAGGCGGGAGCATAAGCGGGAGCGGCAGCGTATTTTCTAAGTAACTGACACATTTTGGGTTGTTATTGTTTTAAATTTAAAATAATCAGAATCATAATAAACTATCATTGTTACAAGCTTGCGTATGTGTAGGATAAATCTTGCAACTGAATTTCAGACCCGTTATCCCTAATCGATTGAGCGGATATTTGGCAAATGCTGCATATACAAGCATATGATTATGTAAGTTCATTGCAATGTCATGGCACCATGGAGCTGGTCTGATGATGTAGACAGAAGGTTTTCAATAAGTGAGGGAAAAATATTGTTAATGAATTTAAGACCCGGTTATCCTCAACCGATTGAACTGTTTGGCATATGTAAGTTCGAATACAATGTCATGGTACCATTACCTGGTCTGATGATAGAGACAGAAGGTGGCCATAGGAACTCCTAAATCAAACGACTTAACCCCGTCGAGTTTGGGTTGGGTTGGATGGATTTGTTTTCTTTCTTAAGCACTTTGGTCTCTTACATGATATAAATGGTTGTTTTTAAAAAATATAATTGAAAATATGGTTTTTCTCTACTGTTTGATTAGCGAGTGTGAAACACAAAGGACTCGCAGATCTAAAGTGCTAATAGAAAAATTGAGGTCGTTTAAATTCCACAGTTTCCATACTGCTACGGCCGACGGCAACGATCCAAAATCACGCAGACCGAAATACAACTAACTAATTCGGAGGAAGGAAGTGCAATCAACCTACTAGGAAAACAAAAACCGAAGTTTCTGAATCGTTTTTGTGCAAAATCTGTGTTCAAAACCTACTCTTATGTTACTTACCTAAGATAGTATTTCTACGAGAACGAATTGGAAACTGCGAGTTTCGTTTTACGAGTAGGTACGGTAGCTTTCGAAGGTAATCTAGTGCTCGGGGCGAAGAAGAAAGAATCTTAGGGCGGCGCGCGTTCCATGAAAACTTACTAAAATCTGCTTTTGCTCAGGCTGTCTACTGAAAGCGCATAGAATCAGAAAGAGTAGTTAATTGCGGCATTCGTATTTCGATCAAGAGATTTGTTTTCCTTACTATACCTACCTACATACGGGCTGTGGGGCCGCGGCGTACGAATATCGACCCCTCCAACTCAACCCGTGGATGTCGTAAGAGCCGACTAAGGGAACCTACCAGAGGAAGGGCAGCAGCTTCCTTCTGAGTATTTTTAAACACCAACACTGCGATCACCAATCCGCCTGCCAAGCGTGGTGATTATGGCAAATCCCCCCCTACATGGGAGACCATCCACTCGATGAATCAGAATCAGAATCAATAACTTTATTTCTTTAGGCTTACAAAATAAGCACTTAGACAAGTCAAATTGTATACTATAAACATAGTTATTATTATCAAATAAGAAATAAGGTGTCATTGACATTCTCTTCACTTCAATTTTTTGTCCACTAGTGGAAGAAGTGAAAAAGAAACCACTAGCACATTATAATATCACTTATGTGTCTAATACATGTCCGACGACATCGTAGCGGTCGCAGGGAGTCGATGGATGGAGGCGGCTCAGGACCGCTATTTGTGGCGTCGTTCGGGGGAGGCCTATGTCCAGCAGTGGACGCGTATGGGCTGATGATGATGACCTACCTACATTGAAATATTTGCGTCGGACGAGTGGGAAAAGAGTCGAAATAAAGTGTGAAACGAGTTAGGGAGACTGACCAGATAAAGGTACATATATTTATTCTGTGAAGTAAAAACAAAGTGACGTCATAGGAATATAACGTGACAGAGAGATAAATGAAGTTAATAGTTAATAGATGAAGTTAATAGATAAAGTTACGAGTAATCAACGCAACCCGATTAAATCTCGGTACTTAAGTAAACTTAGTAGAGCGTGGTAGAGCGTTTGAATGGTAGAACTAAGTAGAAATAATCCAAATAAACGAAAAGAGGCTCTAATCTGCTCTAAGTAAAGCTAGTTAGGGTTTGTTGAGGGAAAATAAATCAGAGCCGGCGCCGGCCGTCGTTCGACGACCTCTGAAGTTGGGAACAATTGGTGGAGATGTAAATTAAATCGAGTGGCTCTGTCGCAGACTGGGAGGCGTATTTGAAAAATGTTGTTGAGGTTTAGGCTAGCTAGACTCATCATCATCATCATCTTTAACATCCATGAAGGATGATTTATGTTAGACGGGAAAAACAGATGCGGCTGTAGTATGACAAAGGAGCTTCCAGGTGGTGGTGGGTCTGCGGCAGGAGCTGCAGCCCGTTGATGTCTCAGTAAACTCAAGCTAGAACTCTATGTATGAAAAGTATTAAATTTAATTCTAATAGCTGGTTATTCGTACGCTGTATTAATCTATAATATTTTTTAATATTCTTACTCGTGAAACCTTTTAATAGCTTTCTGCTTCTATTTTATGAATTTTTAATATTTTGAATGTGCTGCTGGTTTTCCTTTAATAAATAAATAAATGAATACATTTTACTCTAGGAGAACCATTTACGAAATAGGGATTTTACTCGGTGATCGATGAAGACGCGCTCCGATCACAAGATATTTTGGTGTACTCAGCTTACCCTACTAAGCACACGGGATAGGTGTTAATACCTACACTGTGCTGCAAATTACTGCTGTAAATTCCATTTAGATTTTTGTGTTTTGTGCTGTGGGTTTTGTCACCACGCAACCCGGGTTCACGGGCTCGGCAGGGACTCTTAACATCTTCCAACGAGTTCTTTTCAGTTTTCTAACAAGTTTTACTTCCAAACGTTTGTCAGTTGGATTCTTGGAGTGGACGCGAAAATCTCTATAGTTAGGTTTAATACGTGCTTCAACATTTATCTTAGACTTTCTTTATTGTGCGTGGAAGGTTTCTTTTAGGATTTGTAGAAGTTAGTTGTTACAAGTTTTGTTATGGTATGCTTTTTAATCTTTTGTAAAAAAGGAGGAGATTCAACAGAATAGGTGGGAGTAAATGCTCAATTCGTCTATATGTTTTATTTCTGTGTATATTTACACATAAAGAAGGCCTGGAAGAGATCGCTCAAAGCGATAAGGCCGCCCCTTGTACTTCATTGTTGTCAACTTTTCCTTCTCTATGTATTTTGTGTTGTGTGGTACTATATATATATATATTTAACTGGATATCTCCGCCATTGATTAAATATAAATGGTTGTCTGGGAGAGATCGCTCTTGAGCGATAAGATCGCCCATTGTAGCTTATTCGTTAATTATTATTTTGTAAATTAAGTGTGCAATAAAAATATTATCTATCTATAAAATTAAGAAGGGCTGCCATACAAAAAACGGGATTTTTGCGTGACAATGCCAACCCTCAATCCTACCGTCTAAACGCGTGCAAACCCGCGGTTGAAAGCTAGTTTATACTACGGTGTGATTAGTGTGATATTATTATATGATTTGTAAAAGATTTCTCTAGATTTGTATATACCAAGCTTTTCTCTAAATTTCTAGCTAGAAATAGAAACCATCAATCCAAACAAAGCAGGTTCTCTGAAAATTCATCAACCTTCAAAAGTTGGAATCCCCGCAAAGCTTCTCATTCGGTTTCATAACGCGATAAGATCAGTTTCAATATTTGCATGCGAGCTGGGTTACCTCCTTCAGATATTGAATACCTACCTTGAAAACATTTTGCTGGCATCTGGCATGTTTTCAGGTTTCATGAGCTGTTCGTTTATAAAACTACGAGAATACGTAAAATAATAGGTACGGTTTTGAATTAAAGATGCGCGACTGTTAATTATTTCATTCGAATTATTCGACTTGACAAGTCATTCGAACGATTCGAATGACTAATTAGTAACTAATTTGGTCAGTAATCGCGAGTCGTTCGTTCGACTGCCTGAGTCGTTTTCGATTCGTTATTCGACGTGGATAGTCGCCCGCGCTCGAAGTAAGAGAGAGATAGTATTCGATTCCGGGTAGACTCACTGTCCACCACACTATAACATTTACCCTAAAACCATATTTACACTAAAAGCTAAAAACTAATATATTATACACATCTTATCAACCGCACAAGAATGATAAAATTAGTTACTAATCTGTTCCATTCAATCCCTGCAGGAGCGACGAATAATTCATTCATCACTCAAAACCATCGGTCGACTAACAAAGTCGAATCGGAGCCATGAATGATCCATTCGTAGAGACATTAGTAATTACTAATTAGTAGTTTCATTCGACTTTGAAGATTAGTATAAAAAATTACTAATATTCAAGTCGAATGAGGAAATTAGGAGTTGTTCATCATTCGACTAGACGGATAATTCGCAGTCGCGCATCTTTATTTTGAATACATTGCTGCCAGAAAGGCGCAAGTCCGCAGTTTTGCTCGTAGTGAGAGTAGGTAATGGATGTTGCTTTACTAATAAATAAGGCAATGATGTTCATAAAAAAAACAGTAGGGTAATTAAGACCAGATGAGTATACGTACTTTAGGTTTAAAGTGGTTGCTTGTATTAGTCTAACAGGCCTTTGTTTTTAATATTTTAAAAAACATTTATATACAAGCTTTTATATACTAATCGTCGACTAATCGGTCCTAGTCCTAACTAGGAACAAAGTGCTTGGGAAAAAAAATCTATCGAACCCAAACGCGACGTGGTTAAGTTGTTTCGTTTAGGAGTTCCTATGGCCACCTTGTGTTTTCATCATCAGATCAGCCCGATGGTACCAGTGTCTCCGAACTTACATAATCGGTCAGCTCAATCGGTTGAGGATAACTGGTCAAAAATTGAGTTGCTACATTTCACCCGAACAAACATTAATTGCAAGTTAAATAAAAGCTTGTGAAAAATATGGACCTACCTAAGTTACATACTGGATACCAAATTGAAAAATAAGCTAGCTTAGTGAGTAGGCAAGTCAGGTAGTGGATAAGTCAGCTACCGAGTGCGTGCTCTGGTCTGTAGCGATTCAGGCCAAAGGGTTCCACGGTTTTCAACAATTTACTTGTTAAGCGTCATTAGTTTCTATATGTCCCCAATCAATTAAATCCCAACGGATGACCTTGTCCACTTCCTAACTTGGCCACTTCCAAAGTTTTTCACTTTCTAAATCGTCACTTCCTAACTTTACCACTTCCATTGTTGTCCACTTCCTAACTTGACCACTTCCAATGTTGTCCACTTCCTAACTTGACCACTTGCAATGATATCCACTTCCCCACTTTACCACTACCAAAGTTGTCCACTCCTTAATTTGTCTTCGTCCTAATTTGACTATTTCAATATATATATGAATTTATATATGACGTCAAATGCAATTATACAAAAATTCTAAATCATTGTCAAACATGAATATACCGTACACATCAATCACCCGACATCTGCTTATTCCCTAGCCTATCAAAATAAAAAAGCAGGACATTGCTAACGCCTTTCTTAGGCTTTATAGCAAACACAACATGGTGCTATTTCTAAACTCGAGTTTTTTTTACGAGTTTTATTTTGTGCAATAGCTTTTAGCATTTTAAATTGATTGCCGGTACGATAGTTACATAATCGACTACTAGTTCTACCTATAATACCTATAATCGTGTTAGATACCGGTCCATAAATTACTACGCAATACTTATAACAACTGAAACACAAAGAACGACCCTATTTCCTAACACACAAGGGGTAAAATAGAATAAAAATTTATCCCCTTTGAGATGAGGGAGTGACCCATTGACTCACTACCCTAACAGCCTAGGGGATGCATGACGTCATCCTTCCCCCTATGAGATGAGATCATCGCATTGCTACTTGCAATGTTTTAGGCGCTACAATTTATTTGCAAAATTCATTGCATTTCGTGTTTTCCAATAAATGTATCGTGTTTAAAATTCCAATTTAATTTAGTAGGTAAAGATACATTTTTAAAAGCTGGCGCTCTTTTCCTTTTTATTGAATTATCCACGCTGACACCTAACCTCCAGTATACGAAAAACAAAAGAGCATCTCGCCAGCTTTTACATAGGTAATAATAACAGTAACAGGGCAAATCTGGATGACGCTAGCAGGACCGTAAAAGGTTCTTCCACACGATACGCTCGTGCCGAGCGTATCGTGTGGAAGTATGATGATCTCCCTGCCGAATTTTGGTCAAGGCCAATCGCTACCGATACTGCCCAGTGCACACGATTTACCTATAAAGTGCACAAGTGAGTGTGCAAACGAAGGTCTCACTATTCCCAAGCACGTTGGAGACATAATATTATGTAGGTACCACCCCAGCAGCGGAAGTGAAATCGGGTTGCGGATGATGATGATGTAAGTACTTTAGTTTAATTCCTCTTGAGTCCTTTACCTTTATACTTAAGGTAAAGGGTAATTGGTAACCGTGTAAAATACTTATAAAGATAACGGTACAATATGAGTAGGTAAACTAAGTATGTAACGAAAATGTATGGTCATAGTCCTGAATTTTTTTGTATTGCTAGCAAAGCGTCTAAACGTGTGGCACATTAGGTTCAAAATATTCACAAATCCGAGTAAAACTTATTTAACATTATATTTACAAAGGTGCCAGTACGCTGGCTAAGAACCGAACACCTGAGGAAGAACTGCGTCGGAGGCCGTAATAAACTTTGGGCCGCTGAGGCAATGTAGTACTAATTTTGTTTACAAAGGCATTCAAATCGCAATAACCATAACAATTCCCATCCCGTTTTAAAATCAAATAACAATGAAAACCATCAGAAAATGTAAACAAGATTTCCATTCCGCGCATTAATTTCGTGTTTTGATCCCTCTACGATGCTTACCAGAATTAAATTATTATTGCTTCTGTAAACAGTTACGACTGACGGTTAAAACTAACCGCAATAATGTAGTACGCGGAATGTTAGAATGTAATAAACGATTCGAAATATTTTTTAGGGAAATTGTCATTTCCCTTCCAGGCTGATTTGGGTCAATAATTATAGAACATCGAGATAGTACATATATGTACAATGTCCACAAAAAAAAATGTTACGCGGGCCAAGTTGCAAGTTACTGTTGCCAAGTCTTGCCGATTTTTTTTCTTTTACGCATTTGTCGGCTGGCTGTTGGCACCTGCCTACAGGAGTTGGTAACGTAATATGTATGGATAAGTAATTAGAGGTACCTATTTACCTACACCTTTGAATCACAGTGTTCGATAAATAATAGATTCAGGCGTTACTTTGCAAAATAATAGATTGAAAAAATTTAGTTTAGTTACAATTCCGCGTATAAACTACTCTTATAGTATTCATCAGAGTAAGTTGTCTAACAGTGTGTTGTTCACAAAATGTTGTAACAACATCATTAATCTAGTATTTTGCAATGGTTTTTTTCAATCTAATATTTCACGTGTTCGGGTAAACCGACCACGCAGCACACAACACAACCTGTCACTTGATCTTGGTTTAGCGAGAATATCATCTAAGTATAGGAGCATAGCTTTTCTACAGAACCTAACCACCTCATCCTATTTTCCCCACGGCCACGCCACGCAACAGTAGGTGATGATAAGCTATGGTGCCAACGTAGCAGACGCTTACTGTACCCAAATAGCTAAAGGCGGAACAATAACATACATACCTTTATAGCTAATATACCCTACAATAGTCACATAAAGCTGACATTAGAATAAGCGAGACCCTAAGCCGTAAATCTAATGCCACCTTAGATTTTAAATGCGATCTAAAAGGTCCTCTTAAACGCACACTTTACTACTAACGTCACGGTTTAATACCGCTCGATGAAAGTGAAGGGAGGATCTGCGCAGGTGTAAAACGGTGTAAAAATCTAAAAATCGACTTCTGCGCATCACGGTCATCGCAAGGTCAGCGCTATTAAACCGTGACGCGACCTATGGTAGTCTCCAAAAAATCCAATAAAAGTATGCTCCTATCGTGAACACTACACACACTTGATAATTACTTTATTTTATGCAGTAATAACTCTTATCGTTGCTAGTTTGGCGGTCGGAACCGAAGTGTCCCCTTTTTTGCTAGCGATTTTACATTACAGCTCGAAGGAGGGAAACTTCCACGGTTGGACCCGCCTTGAATGCTTGTTTACGCGGGCTTACGCGTCTCGTCCAGTCGTGTGTCCCAATTATAATGTTGCCAAAAGCTGATGGTATTACCATACCAACTAAAGTAATACTTCAAAAACGATGACAAATGATTAGTAATATTCTACCAGATACCAAAAATCACGACATTCCTAAATTAGAAAAGTTGGTTTAATAACGTTCATTTGGGTTGCTTTCTGTATATAATAATTCGAAAAAAATCGGTCGTTCTATCCTATCTCGCACTGGCTTTGACATTTACGTCGAAAACGTATGTATGTAGTTGCCGTTTTATTTTGCGAAACAAAAAACAAACAGATTTTTTACGGCCCTTATAAATGACATTAGTCAGGTCATTTCTATTTCCAAAAAGTTTTTGGAAATGGTAAAAAAAAGTAAGTAAACGAATATGCACTAGCCTAGCCTGAGGGTGAAAAAACGTTGAAACTTTGTATGACCCTCTAAGATTGGAACACCCTGTACAGTAGAGCCCGTAGTACTTATGTTACTCATAAAATGTGTATTTTTCAAATGGATTCTTGAGCACCAGATTTTTTTATGGGAAAATCTAAGTATTCGATTTTACTGGATAAGGGTGGTTTTAGGTTCCTTTATTTTTATAGTGTGTTATAAAAAAGCGTATTGAATCTTTTTTATAACATTGCATAAGTAGTTGATGACGACCTCAGTGGGGACAAATGTTTGTACAATCTGCAAATATTTCATCGGAGTGTTTTTTCTTTGTAAAATATAAATAAATAGGTACATTAAGTTTTAACATTTTGCTCCAGAGAACCTTAAAAAACAAATTTCAATTTTAAATCGTAAATAAATTGAGCAAAAGGTTAAAAAAACTATTTTGTAGTACACGTACGTCACTTTTGTGACAAAAGTGACTATTCTTATGTCAAACGAAGGCCTCGTTTGACCACAATCTTACTTGATGGTAAGTGACGATATGGCCGATTATGTACATACATATCACGAAGGTCTAGAATACACCTATTCACTCAAGTTTTTAACAAACCCAGGTTGCGTAGTTGGCCGGCGAAACAGACGCAGGCAGGCAGCGAGTTTTATACCTTGTTGTATGTTATTGCAAGCTCATGGAAAATTATGAGTTCCCTTTTGCTCAATTCAATTGCGCAAAACATTTGAGCAAATTGAGCATTGGGATCATTCCTTATCGAACTTATTCTGTTCCTCATTGCTCTACGCAAGTTGCAATCGCTCAATTGAGAAAATCAACAAGGCTTAAGTTGGTAAATTTAAAAAAATTACTGTTATGTATGATGACGGTTATGTCATATTGAAAACTAATGTCAAAATTACAAACTTACAGCTACAATTTACCAGAAGTTTAAATCCTATAGCTACGTTCTATCAAATTGACTGTTTAAACTGATTTTTGTGACCTTTGAACACGAGATTTTATGAGACTTTTGAGACGAATGATGCCAAAATAAAGGTTTTTAAAAATTAATATCAAAATATTGAATTAAATGTTAAAATATATTCATTTCTGTTACTTAGTATATTCGTTACAATAATATGGTCCTCTTTTAAGCATGATTATGCTTGTGTTAGAGAACCCCGCTCTTCTATAACATTAAGTTCGGTAGGTACATTGAAATTTGGTACTTTAGGAGTACCTAGTACAAAAATAAACATTTTTACAAGTTTATAGCTTACTATCTTTCATTACGAGGTGCAACTCCTAATATGACCTAGACTAGTGGCAATAATATTATAAAAGCAAAAGGTTCTATGTAATAAGTGAATGTGTATGTTCTTAACCCTTCACGCTCAAATGACTGAACGGATTTGGAATAAATTGATAGGTGCCAACCAGGATAACTTATATCTTGGATTAACGCGTTGATTACTTTTGATCCCGGAAAAGTGTAGTGTTCCCGTAAGATGATCAAATTATTCAAGGAAAGTTATTCACTGCATGTAACACCGCGGGCTGCAGCTAGTATGCTATAAATCTACATGAAGCGGCATGTACTAAACAGCTTTTAAAATCGATAACTTTCAATATCTCTTTATACATCTTCGGAGCTTTACTTGAGCTAAAGTTGGCTATTTGTTTGCTGAATCGCTTTACCACAGCTCATAATGGACATGTCTGATTCACCGTTGGATCCATGAATAAAGGAAAGGAACTACAAATGAATGAAAGAAGGAACACTTTATTGTACCTACTAAAAATTATACAAAAACTCTTATATCTAAAATACAATAAAGACAGTACAAAAGGCGGCCTTATTGCTGACAGCGATTTCTCCCAGGTAACCTTGGGATGGAGAAAAATATATAAGAAAAAAAAGGACTGCTAGTGCACGGACAGTAAACAACAGAATCTTGATTAAAATAAAACATACTTATGCAATACAATACTAACTATATTATCTTATAACCTAAAAACAAAATAAACTAATAGGTACAATGCTTCCAGAGGAAACAATTTTATTATAATAAAAGCTTATAACATTTCGGTAATAAAGGTACTTGGTCAGTCATTCACTCATTCATTCAGTCATCAATCAGTCATTCACCTAGGTACGTATCGGGTTAATCTATGATGGAATTGGACTCGACTGATGATTTTACCTGTCTTTCTGTAGAGTTGATACTCTAAAGATCAGATTTTATTCTATGGAGGAGTAGAGTTGGTGGCTTGACTGACTAGTTACCAGTAGACCAAGCCCGGGGACTGTTCTTTAGGGTAGAACAGCCATACCTACATTGCGTATATTATTGAAGTTGAAGGAATCAATTTTAATTAATTTACGCATTCGATGACAAAGTGACGTAATTTTTGTCCATTCCGCCCTAGACAACAATCCCCGTGCTGGCCTTTCAGTAACCCATTTTTTGGGCACATCTAGTTTCTTGAGCGAAATCCATTTATACCGACATCAAAAAAAGAGGAGGTTCTATGTTTGCTGTATGTTCATCAATAACTCCGACAATTTTGGACCGATTTTGATGATTATCTGCTATTTATTGTACAGAGAATAATCTCCGAGCGCTTAGTAGTTCGGCAAACGGAATTTGTTTATTCACAGTCCCGGCAAATTAGAGTCAGTTGTTAGTTTTTTTGACAATCATTGTTGAAATGAAAAGCTTTGAAACAAGAATTCCTGAAAGCAAAGTAACCCAGCTGATATTCTAGGCTGTGGCTCCGAAATGGCCTTATTAATTCCCTTTTATGTCTGGACGAGCACACACGCTAAAGCGAATCGCGACGTCTTTACAACGTTAGCTTTTCTTTATGCGACAGTAAAGTAGGCGTAACGTTATAACAACGTCGTAGCGTTTTAATTGCGTGCCTTTGCACCTGGGTCTGGCCGCTTCTGTTTTTGGGGTGAAATTACAAGAGATGAGATACAATTCATTGTTCTATTCTAGCGTATAATTATCACAGTACACATTGCCACTACAATAGAATAAGACGTAAATGTAAAACTCACTTTAATTCTTGAAATTATCGCGTTACTGTAGAGAAGCTTTTTTGCACTAATGCAACGTCTTACCCTATGGTAACCAATACTAATTTAAAGTAATTCAGTCGTTTTGGGAAAAAGTCTTTTCAATTACAGCTGTATCGAAATTAGCATATTTGTGGTTTCAGCAGGTTACGTATAATACAGAGTTCTATTCAACCTTTTTCAAAGCCCACAAACTGTAAACAGCAGTATAAGTACATCAACAGCAGTATATATATGCAACAACAGCAGTATAAATGCATTCACAAATATCATCGGATTTGTTTTACAGATCTCGGACGAAAGTTAATTTACTTGTTAGTGGTTACGAAGGGGCAATGGGGCAAAGGGGGCAATCGCTATCATTACCGGCCCATTTGAGGGGCAATCCAGTTAACATTGACGTTAAATAATGATTCTTATTTCCTCCAGTTCCGGCGTTCGGATCTAACTGAAAATGTTTGAAAGTTTGCGAAAATTGCCATTTACGAATTGAAGGGATTATGAAATTGAATCAGAGGAATAAGCTTGATTCTTCGTTGAAATGTTTATTTTAGTAAAGTTGGCAAAAATTATTTGCTCGTTTAGTGACTAGTAAAACTTTCGTGAAGAAGAATCAAAATTCAGACACGTTTTACAACAAAGAGAAGTAGGTATCTCAAAAAAATTATAAAAATGTATTTCAAACTCCATCCTTAGAGTCTAACATAAAAAAATATATGAAAATGCATTCAGCGCAGTAATTATGTATCTCATTTCCATGATCACGGGCCATATTGTGACCCGGTCCTTTGGGAGGCATGCGTGGAGCCGAAGCCAACAGCACAAAGGCCCTTTATGAGAATTAATGTAAAGGCGAGAGCTACACATGTAATTATGAACAATTGTCATCATAATTCGAATAAAAAAATCGTAAATAAAAATCGAAATATTGAGAAATTTAAGTTCCATCATCGAACAACTGAAGTTTTCTTTTTACACTTATTTGACCACCACCGCACCGATCAGCGAACTAGTTAGAATTAAAACTATGAAGATTGTTTAATCATTAGCATTGTTAAATAGAACAGAATATACTAACATAGAATAGAGTGCCTAGACTAGTAGCCTACTGGCTAGTAGGGCTATTATAGTCCGATTCAGAATAGAGTGGACTTATCTTAGTCTATTCTGTTCTATTTAACAATGCTAATGATTGCTAATTATAAAAAAAACACATCTCATCACACTTTTAAAAAGAAAGTCTATGAATATTATTTAGGTCAGACTAGGTAATTTGTCCCTCAACTTACTACTAGCTATGTATTTGTTATTATGTATTAGTGTATATTTCTATTTGGTATATGTGCAATAGGATTATTTTAGTTTGTTTAAGTTTGTATTCGTTTTAGTTTTATTTTCGTATTTAACACCTGCACCGCCTTCCTTTGATCTTTTCGTTTAAGCTTTGGTTGCCTGGAAGAAATCGCTTTAAGCGAAAAGACCGCCTATCCTTTTACCTTTTTACCAAACTGTTTAGTTTTAAGCATTATCTATTTATCTATCTACCTATCTATGATTAAACAATCTTCTGTGTCTTCAAAGGCTTCCTTTTCAATAATATTTTTTTAATAATGTCATCAAACGCAATATTCCTAATATCTAATAACTTGTTCTTTTGAAAAAGAAGGCAGTATTGGACAGTAATCTTTTTTTTTTAAATATAAATTTGTAATAATATAGGTTTCCAAAATTTGGCCAAAATATTTAATATTTTAACCCTAGTAACATGATGGTGAATTCATCATCATCATCATCAGCCCGTACACGTCCAATGCTGAGCATAGGCATCCCCCAAACGACGACGCCACGAATGGCGATCCTGAGCCGCCTCCATCCAACGACTCCCTGCGACCGCTACGATGTACGATGGTGAATTACTTACTATTTTTTAAAAGTTCTTTAGAGAACTTACGTATACCTTTGTAAATCTATATCTTTTAATTTATTACTGAAATGCCATTACAAAATCAGGCTTTTTGTGGAATCAAAATGTTGATTTTTGGTTCATCATTTAACGACCTACATTCAAGCTCAAATGAAACAACAAACAAATAAATCCCGAGTTTCGTCTATTCCCATTCGTCCCCAGCGAACTGGCTCCAGTGGGAACGTGATTGAGAAAATGAGCGATTCACAATCGTTTATTACGGACGGCAAACAAACCAGAGGCGGATCTCATTCGGTCCGGGCATGGAATCTGTAATAGTTGTTAGGGGTTTTCCACTAAGATAAAACACCTATCAATGTATATTTACAGATAAAATATATTTCATTTTTATCTAAGTGGAAATTCCACTTAGATAAATATATTTCATTTTTATCTAAGTGGAAATAACACTTAGATATTTATATTTTATCTGTAAATATACAGGTCAGCTAGGTCAGCTATAATATACTAGCTGACCCGCCCGCGATTTCATTCGCGTGGTCTTTAGTATTACCTCGAGTACCTAATGTTGGTTTCCATGTAAACTTAATACAAAACTTCAGCCTCGTAGCTCTTCTAGTTTCTGAGATTTCGAGATATGTCAGTGAGTCGCCTAAATTTGACTCCACACAACTGATCGGTGTGAATTTCAAAAAACCCTGAACCTCTTGTAACTTTAGAGATATCTTGATGAGTCACCCAGTTTACTGTTTTATAAATATAGATTTTGCTTTCTTTTCGCTTAGTGATGATGTCTTAGCCGAAAATCGGACACGGTGGCGGTCAGTCTCAATGGAGACGGCTTGTGATATGCACCAGATTCTAAGCAAACACAGGTGATGCTCTATCGATCAGCATCGTGAGGTCGAATTTTTTAATGGGATTTAATAAGTACAGCGCCTCTAGTGTGCTGAAGTGGAACTACGCAAATTTCTTTTAAAAAAAAAACACGATCCCATCCCAAGTTAAGGTTCTGGTATTCCACTTTGATCAACAACCATTTGTAAACACCTTTACTTTTAAGATAAATCTAGACTAGAGCCTACCTACCTTTGTATTGACGTGTTTTGTCTAAGCTGTGCTTTGTTTTTATTTCGTTTACGAGAACCTAGCCAAAGAGTAGTCCATCAGAATATACAAGGCTTACCCAGCAAAATCTTAGAATTAGAACTATTTTTGAATTATTTAAATGTAGATGTTATGTGCTGAACAGAACACTGGATTGTAAAGAATTTGTTACTTCCCTTTTATCATAACTATTGTTTTGAAAGTTCCTATAAAAGAAAGGCTGCTATACGTGGTGGCTCTCTAATTATAGTTAAAAATAGTCTTAAATGTAAAGAACGGAAAGATATTGTAAACCTCACTATTGAGAGGACTATTGAACTTTCATTTGTGGAACTGGAACGGCATATCATAGTGTGTGTACCGCCCCCCCGATGCAAATCAGGTAGCTTTTGAAAGTACTATGGAAGAAGTTTTGCTGAAAGTATTTACCTATTAACATATAGGAAGAATCTCATTGTTTGTGACGACTTTAATATAGATATTTTAGCGAATCCCCTTGCCGATAGATTGCTTAATTTATTCAAATGCTTTCGTTTACAACATCTTTTTAATGAGGGTTACCCTAACATCTGCCACTTGTTTAGATAATATTTACTGCAGTGAATCTCCAACCAGCAAAACAGTAATCAAGCATTTCAAATCAGACCATTATGGTCAGAGTGTTAATTTTAGTTATAATTTGAATGATACAAACAATCTTGAGGAATATACCTACAGGCCTATTACAGAGAGCCGTATTAAGAATTTTCAAAGTAAAGTGGAACTAGCAGTATCTAATATATCTTGTTCTGATGACCCTAATGTTCTATTTGCCAATCTTTTTAATGTATAGAGACAGGGTCGGGTTTACTGATTGGGCAACTCCAGGCATTTATAGAAGTAGGGATAGACTATACGATCTTTATGGTGCTAGAGAAGCTATGTTACATGATCCTGTGTTTCTCTTATATGTAACCAACTACTCGAAAATATTTAAGAAAGTCTGCAACACAGCAAAATGCCTATTCTTGAGGAAAAAAATTATAAACTCATCTAATAAAATAAAAACAACATGGAGACTAATAAATAACGAAACGGGTAAATCAAAGCCACGTTCCAGAGAAATAAGGTTAAAAATTAATAACTCAATTATTATACATGAAAAGGATATTGCCAATGCTTTTGATGCTTTCTTCTCCGATATCCCTAAAGTTGTTACCCGGACTCTAAACTCCTCACCTTCGATGGCGGTTGAA
The DNA here is from genome assembly GCA_947859395.1 of Eupithecia insigniata. NCBI lineage: Eukaryota > Metazoa > Arthropoda > Insecta > Lepidoptera > Geometridae > Eupithecia > Eupithecia insigniata. The sequence continues at coordinate 4,654,417 of OX402001.1, read as the reverse complement.
TTATTAAAATCATCTGTTGAAAAATGTAAAGGGGTCTTTTTATTTACTCATGTAAATGCCAATTATATAGTCAAAACGTTTAAGTCTATTAACATCAAAAATACTGAGGATCTCTGGGGTATCTCAACCAAAGTACTAAGCTCAATTATAAAGGTAGTGGCTCCTTGTTTGGCCTATATTTTCAATAGTTGTATCGACGCAGGAGTTTTTCCTGATCTCATGAAATATAGTAAACTAGTTCCTCTTTTTAAATCAAGAAGTCATACTGATCCGGCCAATTACAGACCAATTTCAATACTTCCAGCAATAAGTAAAATTTTTGAAAAAAATATTCTCAGACAGCTGTCCTCTCATTTCGTCCTTAATAGGCTACTCCATAAAAATCCATTTGGCTTCACAGAAGGTAGATCAACAACCGATGCTGGTACAGTTTTACTAAAGCATTTATTGGATGCATGGGATAAAGCGAAAAACGCTATTGGTATATTCTGTGACCTTTCTAAGGCTTTTGATTGTGTAGATCATGGTACATTAATTAAAAAATTGAGTCACTATGGAATTCAAAACAAGGCACTGGACCTTATGTAATTATATTTATCTGATAGAGTTCAAAAAGTAGCTATTGGCAAAGAAAGATCTAGGGGCTCAAAAATTGAATTAGGCGTCCCGCAAGGATCAATATTAGGTCCTTTTTTATTTTAAGTATACGTAAATGATCTCCCCTTTTTAGCAAAAGATCTGTGTGTGTGTCTTATTTGCTGATTTTTAAAGTTGACAGAAATAAATGTAATTATGACGATGTAAATGATTCGCTTTCACACGTACTAGATTGGTTCACCGCCAATAACCTCTTACTTAATGCTAAAAAAACAAAGTGCATTAAATTTATGTTACCAAATGTAAAAGAATTTCCAACTAATATAATGCTAAAGGATGAGATTGTTCACTTTGTAGACTCTACTGTTTTTTTAGGGTTACATATTGATTCCACTCTTCAAAGGAAACCGCAAATTGATGCTCTCGCAGGCAGACTTAGTTCAGCAGCCTATGCAGTTCGTACAATTAGATATATTACTGGTGAAGATAGATAGATAGCTAAACAGAACATTGAATTTTTTACATACTAGTGTGTAAAAAAATCAATGTACTGTTAAGCTTTATAGAAATATTGACATGTATCTAAATCGCATTAAATTTAGATTTAGATAGGCAAAATAACAATGTATTAGACACATAAGTGATATTATAAATGTGCTAGTGGTTTCTTTTTCACTTCTTCCACTAGTGGACAAAAAATTGAAGTGATTCTGAGTAAGAGTGAAACAGGCAAACACAGTCACTCGTTGATTTATAGCACTTGTTCGATCCAACAACGACTGTCGTTTATATCAATGTATACGAATCTGAAAAAAGCTTTTAACGGAAACGTATTCAACGCAAACAGTCCCTGGTTAATGTGCCCATTTGGGAACGTATTGATGACTTTCTCTTTGATTAGAATGTTAAAATACTGCTGTGAAAAAGTTTTTGATTTCTATGTAAGCTTTGACAAACGTTAGCATAGCTCCGATAGGTATACCTACCGATCAGCACTAATGTTTCGACTGCCGAACAAGCCGAATGCTGCTGCCAAAAAGTTTTTGATTTCTGTGAATGCCTTGACTAACTTTAGCTTTGGTCTGATAGGTATACCTTCCGATCAGCACTACGTATTCAACGTAAACAGTCCCTGGTTCATGTGCCCATTTGGGAATGTATTGATGACTTTCTCTTTGATTAGAATGTTAAAACATTGCTGCCAAAAAGATTTCTATGTAAGTTTTGACTAACTTGCAGTATTACTCCGATAGGTACTTACCGATCAGCACTGATGCGTCCACTTCTGACCGTGCCTTCCCCAAATTATGGGGTTTTGCAAAAAGTACTACGCTCTGTTAGGTTCCCTTAGTCGCCTCTTCTGACATCCGACATCTGGGACCGCTCGGCCAAATACTAGCTCGAAGCTTTTGAATCGATTGAGCGGCACTCTTGCTAGGCTCTTATGCGATAATTCGCTTGTGGATAACAACCTGCTCAGCCTTGAACACAGACGGCGCGTTGCCAGACTGTCGGTGTTCTACAAGTCTTTTCTACCAATTTAGTGACTGTGTCCAGGATTTACTTGATCTTATCCCGACCTCCCCCTTCTACCACCGAACAAGCAGACGCACTGGTCATACCTAGTCGACATACCACAGTGCCGAACCAAACGTTTCCGCTCTACTTTCATTATAAATACCGTTAAAGAGTGGAATGAACTTCCTTCGTCTATTTTTTCCGGTAGAGTACAATCTAGTAGTCTTTAAATCCCGGGTGAATAAGTTCCTTCTGGGAAAGCGTGATCCACCTTAGGCCACATCTTCACTCTCTCAAGTGTGATGGTGTTCAAACGCTCTACCATTACAATAAAAAAAAAGTCCAGGGCTGATAATGAGTTGGACGGGTCCATTCTTACACCACGACCACCATGGCAGCTGCTTCGATAGAACCTGAAAATTCGAGCTTTGTTGCGTTTTTGAGGAAATTCGGACAAAACCTTGCAAGTCACGACCTCTATCAATTCAGTAGCTAGCATATTAAACAATAAAATGTAGTCACCTATTTAATGTTTCTTATCCAATGTCCTTCTCTTCCTAATGTGAATAAAAATCAACATTTTCCTTAAAAATACCGACGCAATTTATTCACATGTACCAGGCGATAATAAATCAGCAGCAGTCAAAGATGTTTGCTATGCGAGCGCGTCAGGACGAGCATTGGCTACCCAGTCGTTATAAATAATATCAGGAGAGCATGAGCACCCAGGAGCTATCGATAACTCTTAGTCTCCGATCACGAGCAATGGCTCGGATCTTTTCTTATTTCAATATGGCAGACATGTTTACCGAACGATCTTTGGGCAAATAAAGCGGGACTTGCAAATGTTTTTGTTGCAATTTCATTGATATTCTGTTGAGATATGTGATGTGGTGATTTTGGCGTCTCCGTAGTAAATTTTGACCCTATGGATTGGGGCAGAATTTTCACTTAGAGTTTTCAAATCTTAGGGTGTTTGTTTTCTTCCCTTTGGTGTATGAAAATCATCATCTAAAGATGATCATTGTTCAGGAAAGGTCATACCTGCGACACTCATTTTATAAAGTTATTTGGGCTATGTCAAATTTTTTATTCACACGAAGAACAATTTTGTTATGAGAACCTTCATTCAAATGGTAGGATTGCATTACAGCAAAGATTAACAAACACACTAAGAGAGTATCGGTGACGTCACGGATGGGCATTACGAATTAAAGCAGTATTTTATCACACGAGACCCGAGAGCTCGGGAGTACCTGTCTGGTCCAGTGCATCAGCATAATCTAGCCAGCGCGTCTTGAGGACGATTCCGACTAGTATTGATATGCAGTTGAGCCTGTAGATTGCTTGCAATAGTCTGTCTTTTGTTTAAATACGAGTATGTTAATTTTCCATGATATTTACCTGCAAATATGTGATTTTGTTAAAAATAACGCACTACCACAGATGTCGATCGCGCTGGTTTTCAGAGCTGGCCAAAGCCAAAGGCAGGTCACGTGACGACCAGATGGTCATGACGTGACCTGCCTTTGGCCTGCGCTGAAAAGCAGCGGGTGAACACTAGCGCGTCTGCTCAGCATAATGCTGAGTGTACGCCATATTTGCCCTATACCCTGCTGCGCACAGAAATAAGCAGCTAAGCCTAAGATTAATTTTGTGTCATAATCTGTTTCTTTCTTTCTTTCTTTCTATTTCGTTTTTTACCCGACTACCGGAGGGTTATGATATTAGCACCCTATGTATGTATGTATGTAGCCGATTTCTTTGTTCCCACGTAGCGCTGAAACTACTACTTCGATTTCAACAAGTGAGGTATCGTTTGATTCGTCTCATTACCCCGATGGTTATAGGCTATATGGTGTCCGACAAAATTCTTCGGTCTTAAGAGATAGCTGGGTCTAAATTACACCTGGAACACTTCGATAGCGCGATAAAATTTTGCAAGAGACGACATCTAGTTACAGTTCGAGTCTTATTTAGTTTGATGTGATGAGTGAAGGATGACACACCCGTTGCCATGGAGACCTCTTGTTTATTTGTTACCATGGCAACGGGTCATCTAGGGATGGGCAAATGAAAAAATGTATCTAAATCGCATATATTGTATCGATTTATGTATGGTAAAAAAATATATAGTTAAAAACTAAAACCCGACTACATAAAAGTCTTAAACAAGCGTTCACCTATTGTCCATAGCATTTTCTTTTGATACTTAGGTAGTCGGAGGCCTTTGTTACTAATTGTACCCTAGGTATATGGGGTGGGTGCCTCCGACCACCCATGATTTTAGACAAAAATTAAAAAGAAAAAATACTTATTAGCCCGAGGTATTAAACTCGAGTTTTAGGCCCGCTAAGCTACATTATTATGATACACTTTTTGAGCAAGAGAAGTGAAAAGTCTATTATTTGTGTGTCCGTACTCAAAAAAAAACTATAAAAAAATGCAGAAAACGATATGTAAAAACTAATAAGCATAAAATAACATTATTGAAAACCCGATTGGGCTTTGAGATCGTTTACTTTATTATATTATATACGTATTTTTACAAAAATAAGATTACTACCGTGATACTGTAGGTAAAAAGCTTGTTTTACTTTGGATTACTTATGTACCATAGGTAAAATTGAAACTGAAAAACCATAATTATTAAAGGTTTTTGTTTTTTGAAAATCTTATGCAGACGGGGCAAGCAGAATCGTTTTAGGTTTTGCTAAAATAAATAATACCCCCTTTCCCATAAATTTTAAAAAGTATTTGTAAATTGCTTTTGCTTATTTTTGATTTTACTTAAAATACCTCCTGTATTTTAAGTTGCTAGCTTAGCTTGTTTTTTGCTTCTCAGTTACGATCTATGAAATAACGCAGTCAGCTTATATTTTTTTAAATAATTTAATTTATTGTATGCAGTTCATGAGGCATTCTGGCCAACCGGTGCGGTGTGTCCCGGAACAAGCTCTCTAGATATTTACGTAGGGAAATTCCCAGTTCAGAGGTAGGGTCTACCTTTCTTTTTACCTTGAATAAACCTGTATAGTTTCTTTTAAATGACGCAGGGTTGGTTTTTTGGGGGAAACACAGCGAACCTTAGTGATTGTTGACTTATAGCTGCTTCTTGCGTCGGCTTTGTTGGTTCAATTTTATATCCTTTTAATCCGCCTGATGTTGCTTGGTCGTGCGTGACTAGTTTAAAACAACTGCAAGCGATGGGACCACGAGGATTTGTTGCCCCGGTTTCGATTCCCTGCGTGGTGACTTCCCTCGGTATCGTGCAACCTCGGCTTTGACTAGAGTACAGTTAGTGATACAAGTGTTTTAGTTTTATAATAATTTAACGTCATCGAAGCAAAACACAGCATCCATCATTTTATCGATTTCTGGTTCATATCGAATTCAAATTATAATTTTTTTGCTACCCATGTGAGATTATGCGTTGTTGAAGTTTGTGTTTTCGTTTTTAGTGATAACTTTAGAGGTGTGTGGATCCTGGAGTCGTGTCCGCTCCTAGATCCGTGTGGTTCCGCTCCGGACTGGCGTTCTTGGCGTGTCCGCGGACACGTTAGCCGCGCCGCCGCGTCGTCGGTCACGGTTTATCGAGTCGAATGAATGTAGCGAGCGATTGGAATTGTGTGGATCTGAGCTTCGGTTTGGGTTCGGACGTGTTCGATCGAAGGATCCGGATTCATTTACGAGTAGACAAGTAACTACTATAGACAAATAATACCATATTATAATTTGCTAAATAAATCTATAATATACCCACTTATTTAAATAAGTAGGTACCTACTATCGTACTATATACAGTAGGTATAGTCTTATGAACCTAGAAGTACGAAACTTTTGTACCTACTCACTAATCTAGAACAATGATTGTAAAAAAGGCAGGAAAGTTAAATACTTTCCTTTTTTATATTATATAACAGATCCGTCAGATCCACTGAAAAAACAGATCTGCGGAATCGTATCCGAACCCATCTGGAGTCGGATCAGATCCGATTCAGTCGCGGACACGTTTAGCGCATGCCTAGATAACTTTGCTGTTACCTTGTTGTTTTCTGTTATTGTTATCAGTTTTTGTTTAGTTTTCATTCATAAATGGCTTTCTTTCTTGACATAAAATATATTTGATTCTAAATCGGAGTGTAGTTTGATGTTGTTAGTCAACATGCCTACGTGCTCTACGTATTGTTGACCGATTGATTAACACTTCAAAGTTTCTTGCATTATGTCACTATTTATGTATCATTCTGAGCAAAACCGCAACCCAACATTGGGTCTTACACAAAATGTGTATATTTCAGATTTAAATTTTCTTTACGTTTATAAAATAAGCACTAAGACAAGTCAAATTTATAATTTAAGTAAACAGCTATAAATAAAGTAATTATTATCAAATAAGAAATAAGGTGTTCGTGATTTTCTCTTCACTTAACTTTTTTGTCCACTTCTGGAAGAAGTGAAAAATATACACAGTGTAGATACACATTTTGTGTAAGACCCAATGATACTCTACCTATTTTGACATAGACTATAGGTACTTACCTAAAAAAGTACTAACCCATAGTCTATGTTATGTAATTATGTCTGTGCTCAATGATGTCAAAATACGATAAGCAGGGTCTATCTCCCGCACAAGTTTTATCGTGCTTTACGAAAAAACAGGACCAAAAAACCAAAAAATCAGGATCATATGGGTTTTTACAGAATCTACGAAAACAATTCGTAGATTTCGTAAAAACCCATAAGATAGCCACCCATGAAAGAACATTAATTAGTAGATATCTAAGTAATAGGTGGTGGTGGCTTCTTCAAAATATTGGTCTGTAACTTTGAACTGGTCGAACGGCCGTCACTCACGGTGGGTCGATCAGTTCAAAATTCTGTAGGTCATGACGGGTAGGACGCACTGATGAAAAACTTTAGAAAACTTAACGTAGTTTCCCGCGACGTGTTAGTTCATTCATTTAAATTTAAATATATAATATATTATTTATTATTATTTTATTTAAATTTAAATACTCACGGTAAGGCCGTTCGAACAGTTCATAGTTCTTTAGGTTACGACGGGTAGCACGCAAAGATTAAAAACTTTCAAGCAGTGCAGTATGGATGACGAGAAGACTCGACGTAGTGTCCCTCGACGTGTTAGTGCATTCATTCAAATTTAAATACTACTTACCTATTCTGTTTATCAATATTGTATCCGTCTGACTTTTCCTAGTGTACTTTTGTATCTGAATGGAATATATGAATTTATATTGGAAGAAAAGCCGTAACTATGTTAGCGGTGCCAACATAGTTACGGCTTTTCTTCGTATGACGGCATAATCACAGTAGCCATTCGACCAGTTCAAAGTTCTGTAGGTCATGGCGGGAATGGTCCCGCAACGTGTTAGTGCATTCATTCAAATTTAAACCTAAAACTGGAATTGAAATCTCGATTGTATACATAATATGTACCTACCTTGTGGAAGCATTATTCAACAATAATTCTACAAAAATAAAGTAAAAATCGATACAATCCAAAATGAACACTAATCGCATCCCTAATCGATTACCTACCTAATACCTTGATACACATAACGAGTTGTTTTACTTTTAATCGATTTACTACATACTCGCATTCCGTACAGAATTATATTCATTATTTACCAATCGATTATTAAATAATAACAGTCCATTTATTCAATATCATACGGTTCATGGAATTCGATATTTATGATAATATTTTAGCCTGAAATTATTTGGGAAAATATTTTAGCCGGGCAAAGAGAACAAAATTGTCTCTTCATAGCTACTTTCAAAAGATAAATATGTAGGTACTGATGTGGCGCGGCGGGCGAAGGTCCGTCTGCGACGCAGGAGATTGCGGATTCGAATCCCGCCCAGATATTTGTTCCGGGTGTTTTGGATGTATTCTATGTATAAAATAATAGATATGTTTGTAGTGTATTAAGTATATATCAGTTATCTAGTACACATAAAAAGTCTGCATAGCTTGGGGCTAAATGATACTGTGTGGATTTCCTCGCATTATTTATTTATTTATCTGCAGATCGTTTTGAATGTTTCCTATGTTTAAAAAAAATATATATTTGCTTTGTAATTTATTGTATTAAATTTAACAGTTATCTAGTACCCATAACACAAGCTCTGCTTAGCTTGGGGCTAGGTAAAGCTATGTACCAGACACCTTAAGACACCTTATGTTGGACAAATCACCGAGGGTTGTCATGGGTACTAAATAACTGATATACCTACTTACTCGAAATAATAGATATTTTTATTATAACCACGTAGAAAAAGTACAAAAAAGTACATTTGTCATGCGGCGGGAATCGAACCCGCCAAGCTGGAAATAGTAAATAATAGTAAATACAAATAGTAAAGATAGGGATAGGGTAATGTATTTCGTATTAATTAAACAGGGTAGTTTCTTTTTAAATTGATTCGTATTCTAAAAACATCTGTTATGATTATGAAGGAGCCATATTATGCTATTTTGTGAAAAGGATAGGAATAGGATTCCCGCTTCAGAGCGGGACAGAGCAGAGTGTCGTAACCGCAAAATCATGTTTTTACTAATTATAATATTAAAGACTTCTATATGCAAAAATAAGCCCAAGGTTCCCTTGGTATTGTATTATTTAATACAGAAATGACAATAAAAAAAATCTTGTGATAGCTAATTTAGGAAAATACTGTAGTAACTAAGAAAAGAGATGGCACTTTGCTTAATTATTTCTGATATTTAAAATTGTTTTTTTTTTTCATATATTCATTTTTGATGGGGAGCTGTCTTCTATCACTTAGATTATTATGTTTTTTTTTTCGAAGCTTTTTCGATAGAGATTACGGAGAAAAAAGGTTTTAACATAACATAATTGATGGCAATTCATATATATCTGGGGCTTAAGCTTCTGATTCTGTTCATGCGAGAAGAAAATGTAGGTAGCCATCATTATTGCGAGGAAATAATACTCCAGGATTTCGCTAAACGAAGAACATAATCAAATATTGGCAGGAATTGGGGAGCCAACACAATTAGCAGACGAGACATGAAAGTTAATGTATTTAATAGCTAAGCGAATTGCAAGGAAATTGCACCCCACTTGGGGGCAAGTCGGTTGATTGGGCAGTGGGTCGATGGGATATTTGTGACAATTCTATGTTGATGATAAATTTACGGTTAAGACACAGTGGAAACGCACCCTTCTACTGTGTGTCAGTATTAGTCTCTAGCTTTTCCCATTATAACGACTGTTTGTCGTCATTGTGTCGTTGCGATTTTTTATCGTTGAACGACTATCTTAAATATCTTGTTATTACCATAACGACCTCTGTGGCGCGGTGGGCGAAGGTCCGCCTGCGACGCAGGGGGTTGCGGGTTCGATTCCCGCCTAGGGACAAATGTTTGTACGATCTGCAGATATTTGTTCAGGGTGTTCTGGATGTTTTCTATGTATAATAAAAAAATATCTATCTATGTAGTATATTATATTAAGTATATCGGTTATCTAGTACCCATAACACAAGCTCTGCTTAGCTTGGGGCTAGATAAAGCTGTGTGAATTGTCGAGCAAAAAAAATATATTAGAATAGTGTCACATACGTCACTAAAACACATTGGCATGCAAAATTTCTTAAGTAGGATCCTATATAAATTAAATTTAAATTCGTGACTTAATTTTACTGGTTCACGGCAATAGTTTTGCCGTTTTCATATCACAACAACGACACAATATTTGCAGAGACGATTAGTTATGACGTTTTTTTATCGTTTTACTACTGTCGTAGGTAGTTAGTAATAGCTGTTTCAATTATAACGATAGTATATCGTTACTACAAAAAAGTCGTGGACGATAGTAAATCGCACCGTCCTATATGTGAATACCTCCATTTAAATAATACAAGCCACGATGCTTTAAACTGCACTTTTTTCTTTTTTCTATGTGCACATCTATTGTAGGTACATACTTATATTTACGGATATAAAGATTTTTGATTAGAATTTTTTTCTTTGGTCCATTTATGAAGAAAACAAAAAAATATACCCCCTTATTCATAATGGTTTGCTAACTTAAAACAGCTGCTAAGCAGTGTTATTTCTCACTCTGACTTATGTCAATAGAAGAAGACAGAGCGAGATTTAGCAATGCTTTAAGTTAGCGGACCATTATGAATAAGGGGGATAGTGTTTGCACTTGTTACTGATTTCTGATTAAGTAGTACAAAAAAACATAATTCTCAAATACGTGCTTATCCCTAGCAAACAGCTTCCTTGAATTTTTGACAGAATACCCGACCGTAAGCCCTGAGTTTTAGGATTTTCCAATCTTAATCACATTTATTGCGTAGATTATTATTAAAAGACAATAATTAAGATGGAGAAGACAAATGAAATCGGTCACCACATCCGTCAACTACAAGGATATTATAACGTGGGTAGTCCAATTTTTTTTTACGTATTTTGTCCAGAATGTATTTCCCAGCTGTCCCTTAACATAACCGCACAAGTTTCCGATTTGATCCTACTAATATTATAAATGTCAAAGTTTGTATGGATGGATCTAAGGATGTATGGATATTTGTTACTTTTTCACGCAAAAACTACTGAACCGATTAGGCTGAAATTTAGAAATGGGTATAGTTTGGCACCTGGATTAACATATAGGCTATTTTTTTATCCCGATAAAACTCGGGCGAAGGCGCGGGCAGCAGCTGGTCTCCAATATAAAAGTAAATGTTTGAAGTTACAGGAAAGGCTTTAGAGCTATTTTAGTAACCGAATTAGAAAAAAGGAGGAGTTTATGTGTTAGGCTGTATGAAATTTATGAATGCGTGTTTTTATGTATGTAAGTCGATTTCTCCGACATTATGGATCGATATTGAAAATTCGCTATGGTATAGTAAATGACTCCAAGGTGGTTTCATAAAATTTTTATTTCCCAGGATTTTGAATTTGTCCCTCAAAACTTAAAAACAGTGTTAAGGGTTTCGGTTTAATTTTTTCATAACAATAAAATTATCAGAACATCGAAACGCAAGATGGGTAAATCCAAGATCCGCACATCAATTGATGCAAACTTGTTCGACCACTAATGTTTACCTACCTATACCTATTATAGTTATTCTTATATCTCCTCGTAAGGTTTGCAGATAAATCAGTTGCAAAGACCAATAGGTAGCAATAGGTCCTACAATATCATCATCATATCAGCCCACATGTCCACTGCTGGACATAGGTCTCGCCCATACGACGCCACAAATAGGCCGAAACAAATAGGGGTCCTTAGCCGCCTCTATCCATCGATTCCCTGCGACCGCAATAACAATAACTAGGTACTTACTTAATATGTAATATGTCTTTATTGACACTGATTTACAAGAAACAAATATACAGACCAGGAAAAAACTAAATATAAAATTGTAAAACGGTAGGCAAATTAATGAGAGGAAATTTAGATATTGAGAGGAGAGCAAAGCGAAAAAATTAATCACTCCTCTCCATAAAGGAAAAAAATTTAAGGTAAAACAAAAAAAAATTGGAAATACGTTAAAAACCACAGAATGTAAAAAAAAAACATTTACGTGCATTAGCTGAAATTCTGGTATCAAAAATGTGGCGGGCATGGTGGTGACAAGCATGGGGATGATAAGATGACAGGCCTGTGTAGATGACAAAGCTGAATGACAATGATGACGTAAATGTATTTGCAAACCCTACATGTATGAACAACAAAACGTATTCGTCAAGTATTTAACGTAAGTCTTGACCTCCAGTAACCAGTATACTCGAGGCGAAGCCGAGCTGTGGTCTCGATAGCATAATTAAACAGCCAATTAAATAAATTAATTCGTCTGTGATTTGTTTTTAGACTCATAAAATCCATAGAGACTTATAGTAAAGTGATATAATAATGGAGAAACTTTATGTATGTTTTGTGTCAGCACTTTTATGGAATGTTGCCTGTGAGTACTTGATTTTCAACTTAGATTTTACGTTTGTCTTCTTATTTGTTTTGAATCCTTTTCATTCAAAATTCTGCGCTGTTTAAAGATCTTGTTTTTATTATTAAAAAGGCTTGATTGGCGACTAATACAAAAATGCTATATAAACGTAGTAACCAGTAGTAACCCACTTTAACCCAAGAAAGCGTTATCAAAATGTAACCAAGTAAAAACATCGTTGGTATCTACCTAAAAAAAAATTTTTTTTTGAATTTTCCAACATATGGATCTAGTCCTTCAAGGTGATGAATTTCCTCTGTGAAGTCTTTAATATTATCATCGATTGTCCTCTGACATTGCCATGGACCCCAGGGCTCATAAAAACCAGTGCCAAAATACTATTTCTATTTCAAAAATGTCAAACTGGCAATCTGGCGTGATCCGGCGAGATCTAATTCTGTTCTTTGAAATTATTATGGGATAAAATTAAGGACCGGACTAGCTTCATCCTCTTCAAAAAGACACAAGAACATCAATAATGTTTGACAATGATATTTACAAGACAGAAGCACCTACTTGCGAAACCGGATATTCTAGTATAATGATGTGAGTCTGATACAAGGAAAACATTCTCAGATATTTAAGAACTAATAATAGTCTTCGACACACGTATTATTGAGTTCTAATGTTCCTTGTTATTATTATTGTTATGTGTGTGAACATGTCCAGAATTATTTGATTGTCATTGTTAGAACTTTTCTCTCTCTCTTCTTTGATGAGAATTTCTATCAAAAACTTTATAAAAAATCATCGCCAATCCATATCTACTAATATTTTAAATGCAAGCGTAATTCAATATGCTAGTTTCTTACCTTTTCACAATCAAACGGCTAAACGGATTTTTATTAATTTTGGCAAGGAAATAGAATGTGTCCGTCGTTAAGGTTATAAACTATCTTTCTCAAAATTAAATAAGAACTATGTGAAGTTTTTGCAATATAATATTATACAACATTTACCTGTCATGTCACCTGAAACCTGCCTACTTGTTTATTAGTCAACCAGTTTTGTTAATCCTAGAAATAACTAACTCCAAGTTTGTACCTATCACGTAGTTCCTCAGATGTCTGTTTTGAGGAAATGAAGTAAATAATCAACTGATCTTGAACCTAATCAATCTTCTCCAGTGAACTTATTAGAGGTTATCATTGTATGACTTAATATCGTCAAACTACTAGTTCCCTTGCTGCATAGCATTAGTTTAGTTATTAAATACGATTCTAATTATTTGCTTCGTTAAATAAATCTGTTTTAAAGTTTTGCCTTTTTGCAGGTAATTATTTTGGTAATTTGAAACATTAAAGTGTTTCAAATTACCAAAACAATAGATAAATACAATTTAACAGAAATTTATCGCGTTTATTTATCTATTTTGCAACTTTATATGAAACACTTTATTTTCAAAAATAATAAATTATAATTTCAAGAAGGATTGGTCTTTTATTCTGTTTGCTAGAAGCCAACCATTTTCAATTTATCTGAACGAGAGGACATATTTTATTTTGGCCTCCAAGAAGTTTAAGGCTTCAATTGCCTTTATTCTGAAATTGTTTATTTTATTGACGACCTGCGACGCAGGAGGTTTCGGGTTCGAATGTTTGTTCGATCTGCAAATATTTGTCTCGGGTGTTCTGGGTATTTCATAAGTATAATAAAAGTATCACAGAACTCGTAATAATAATTACGAGTTCTGTGAAAAGTATCTATTTCAGAATAAAGGCAATTGAAGCCTTAAACTTCTTGGAGGCCAAAATAAAATATGTCCTCTCGTTTTATCTGAACGAGAGGACATATTTTATTTTGGCCTCCAAGAAGTTTAAGGCTTCAATTGCCTTTATTCTGAAATTGTTTATTTTATTGACGACCTGCGACGCAGGAGGTTTCGGGAGACAAATGTTTGTTCGATCTGCAAATATTTGTCTCGGGTGTTCTGGGTATTTCATAAGTATAATAAAAGTATCACAGAACTCGTAATAATAATTACGAGTTCTGTGAAAAGTATCTATCTATGAAAATCTCTTGTACTAACTATATATATCAGTCATCTAACACCCATGAACACAAACTTTACTTAGCTTGGGGCTAGATGATGCTCTGTAGACTCGTGTTGCATTATTTATTATTTATTGATTTCAGATACCCAAAGTAGATGCCAGACACCACTGGGCGGAATCAGCACTTGCTTAGGACTATACGACTGTCCACAAATAGTAGCCGCATTTAGTCATAGACCTCTTTCGAACAAAATGGCCACATTTTTACAGAAGTCTCAATGTGGATTCGATGGTAACATACCCAAAGTTTGCTGTGGGCCACTACCCTCGGAAAACAATAATTTACCACAGCCCACGGACAATACATATGATCCACCTGAACCACCAACGGTAAATATTTAATTGCTATTGTTGTTTAATACTAAATTCATATATATTTACCATAACAAAATACAGAAACAGTTTACTGTTTACTGTTTACTGCTAACAGTGCTAATCCGTATTAAGTTCAGAACGTTTACTTATCGCGGGACGTCGAATAATAGAAAGCATTTTATTAGCATTCCCTTCTTCTTTGCCCCGGCCTTTTTCTTTACACCAAAGACCAGCGACAGCCGCATCTATTACACCCTGGGATGTGTAATATACCCACCTTACAACCACACAACATCGAGTTACATCATTCGTGCTTTGTTCGTCATTATCTACTCGTCCACTGTTGAACATAGGGCTTCCCTAGTGTGTGCCATAATGCCCTGTCTTCAGCTTGCCGCATTTAGCAATCAAGTGTTTTGCTCATGGGTTCCTGTGTGCTTAAACCTATGTATTTAAAACTCAACACTCATAGAGTAAAACTCGCTATTTCAAAACCTCAACGACTTAAACTTCAACGTACAACACTTGGAAGTTTTCATTACACTTTTGAAAGATTGATTCAAAACAGTCATCATCATCATATCAGCCATACAGGTCCACTGCTGAACATAGGCCTCCCCCGTACGACGGCACAAATAGCGGAAACAAAACAAAACAGTAGAGTGAACTAAACTGGAGAATCATTTTAATAAGTACTTAGTATTTACTTGTAGGTATTTATTTTTATTTTATGTTCTTGTTTTATATTAAGAAGTCAAATTAATAAAAAATGTATGTACCTACAGCTCGTTTTTCAAGTTGGTTTTTGGTTGTTAGTTACAGAATTGCAATCTGTTGGTAGATTCATCTACTCGTAATTCACGAGGTATCTATTTATAAACATTGTATTAGGTATAATACTTTTGAAACCATCCGGAAACAACCCTTTAACGCTTAGACGCGCGCCGACGGCAGCCGTTGACGCGCGGACGGCTGCTATCGATAGTTGACGGCAGCCGTTATCGCGTGGGCGGCAGCCGTCGACTATCGACAGGAGCCGTCCACTCGTCGATGGCTACAGTTACCTCTGCCGTGGGCACTTTGCCGCACGTGTATATAAGCACTTACATAACAAGCCGACAATAATTAGGTATTTCTATTTAGACCTCCAATTATAAGCAGATGCTGGGTGCGGCATAAAGTCATGACATTATGGCACTCTTTAGAGGAGGCTTATGTCCAGTAGTGGACTAGTATTGTAGGCTGATGGATGATGAAGATCCAACTGTGAACCTATTTGTGGTTTAAAGCAGTTATGAGAATTCCGTTTCTTCTAAATTTCACAAAAATAAACTACAAACGCTTCAGCGTCCCAAAAGGTCCATTGCCAAGGCCTCCACTAAAGAGTGCACAATAAGGGGACCCCATAATCGCTTTGTAATTCTTGTTTGGCGGACATTCCTGGTGTAATGCAGGTGTAATGAATGTTTTCCAATCATCGTCTCTTAAACGCTTGGTTTAATTTTTCAGCAATCGAACAAAAACAATGTGAAAATCAACAACTTATCACCAGATCAAATAGATCCAGTGGTAACCGAAGATTCAGTTCCAGCACCAAGGAGTAACTGTGGGGTGGAAACAAATGGAGACAGGATTTACGGAGGAACAGCTACGGAATTGGACGAGTTCCCCTGGATGTCTCTGATGGGATATCGCCAACGTAAGTTACCTGTCTTCCTCTCGCAAGATGATGACATCATCAAAGTAGTGCATAGGTATTTGAACGCGAAAAGAACAGGACAGGAGGTTGGCAGAAGTAAAAAGAATCCTTGTAATAGTAGTGTGTGATGTGGAGCTAGAATGATGTCGAAGTTATTGTAAGCAGCGATAAAAAAAAAGTAAGTGGTGGCCGAAGTTAGGGCCACACTCCATATAAAACTCTTCAGTCTTTTAACAACACAATTGCTACCATTGTTATGTTTGCATCACTGTCTTAAACCTTCTAACCTATTTTGTAAAAGATCACGGTAAGCAAAAATGGATCTAGCTGTGTTTTATCTTGAACTCCGTACAAACTCCATAGAATGCCCCCACCTTGCAAGAAATTTCAGTAAAAGTAGGAAGAAATTAAATTAAATAAAACTCGGAAGTCGAAACTGTAAAGTGGCATGTTTAGGGTTAAGGAAATATTTTTTTATTAAGATGATAAGACCAATAAACCACCTTGTAAGACAATGAGATGCGTTGCTTGTCTTGACCACTACCTTATTAAGAAACTTGGATGCTCAGTGACCTCATATAAATTATGTAAAACCGATATACCGTCCTTCTTTTACTACCGTTATTTCATCATTTACTTGTTCTCCTTCCTTTTCTTTGATTCTGGAGGCTTTGATTTCATCATCATTATAGTCTCGTATTAGTCTATTTAGTTACGAACGCTATACAACCCCGATGCTGCTCGGATCATCTGTCACAGATGCAAAGATCTATGTGGCTTTTACGGCCTGCTATGCGGTTTCCTGTTCTTTCTGGATACCGTCTTCCGGTATTGCGTAGTACAGTCCTATATTTTGTATCAAAGTCAAACACTTTCATTTTTCTTTGTACAGGTGAACCTGTTTCATTATCTTTATTTTAATGAAAATAACAATCAAATAATATAAACAAATTCAATTAGTATTTACAATTGAAACAATTGAGCTAACTGCAGACATCTGTAGATTGTTTGCAACCAAACAATCTACAGATAGCTCAACTGGTCCATCCATATCAATACTATATTATTTTAATTGTTCTGTTTATATTACAGGTAATGGTGGTCTCACATATCAATGCGGAGGTGTGCTGTTAAACCACCGATACGTTCTGACAGCAGCTCATTGTATCACTGGCCAAATCGAGACCCAAGTTGGAAAGCTGTAAGTAAACATAGAACAAGTAAACCCCTTATTCAAAATGGTCTGCTAACTTTAAGTTACTGGCAGTGTTATTTCTCACTCTGATTTATGTCAATAGAAGAAGACAGAGTGAGATTTAGAAATGCTTTAGTTAGCAGACTTTTATGAATAAGGGGGGCCTGCGCGTGAGTTAGGCGTACACATTTGTAAAAAGAAAAGTAAAAGATTTTCATTTGCCAGAACAGATGAGTAATATAATACAGTAAATAAACCTTAAATAAAAAGAAAAATTGACAAAATCGGACTCCACTCAGCATATGCTATGGTAGAGCAAATCATACATCGAGGTGGTCGTGGATTAGCCACTTACAAGTACCAAAACGATATTATTTGAAGTACCGTTTACCTACCGCGTAATATAAATTTATTAATTTTGGATATGTCTGCTTCAATCAAATTATTAAATTGGTCGTAATAAACAAAATCAATTTATTTATGGAAAACTTCAAGCTCCAATAACAAAAACAGGAAAAATCTCTTTATTTAGTAGCTTGAATTTATTGCAATTTTTGAAGCCAAATAAAAATAAGTAAACACCAAAGCGGATTGCACATGGAAATACAAACAACAATAAAACATACTTAGATTTACCTACTCATAGTAAATTGATACCTATTTTATATGTAGGAGATCTGTTTATGGTCCTCATGATTTTTGGTCCTTACTTATAATTTCATGAAGGTCTTTGAGTGGCAAAATAGCTTACTTGAGATTAAGAGACTTTTTGAGTCAACTTGGGAGATAATAATTTGATTATTTGAAAAAAATATAAACCTATTTCGAATCGAAGTTTTAAATAATTTTAGAAGTTTTATGGGATAAATAGTAATCCATCGGACATACTATTTTATAGGATCATCTTGGGATTATTCTTTATAAAAGTGCAAAAGAATCATTCAAATCGGACAAATGACCAGAGAAATCGACGAACATACATAAAAAAACCATATATACAGCCGAACATAGAACCTCCTCTCTTTTTCGAAGTCAGTTAATCACTACATACTATAAAACAAAGTCGCTTCCCACTGTCTGTTTCTATATATGCTTAGATCTCCAAATCTACGTGATTCAAGCGGTAGTTTTATATGTATAATTTAGTATCAGCATTACACCCGTGCGAAGTCGAAGCGGGTCGCTGGTAAATAAATAAAATAATTTATTCAAAAATAACTTAGGTAGGACTAAAAGGATAACAAGAGTTAGTTATGGCCTTATATTTTTATGGGATAAGATAATACATATGCCTGAACTAGGTAAAAACCTGTTTAAACCTGAAATAATAATGTACAATCGTTTTGTAGAGAAACTGTCCGTCTCGGTGAATATGACAAACGCACAGAAGTGGACTGCGTGGATGGAACCTGTGCAGACAGCCCTCAAGACATAGCTGTCCATATCGCCGTGGCCCACCCTGGTTACATCGACAACAATAAGAACAGAAAGGATGACATCGGTATCGTCCGGCTTGCAGGCAGGGCTCAATATAACTGTAAGTACAACAACTAAGTAAAGATTAAATGTTCTCAATTGATTTTGATCTCTTGTATGGATAACTAGCTGCTGCCTGCGGCTTCGCACGCACTTTGCATGTACCCTATGTCTGTCCCCGGGGTACCATCTACCTCCCTGCCAAATTTCATTAAGATTCGTTCAGCCGTTTAGGCGTGAAAAGGTAACAGGCCTTTTTTTATTAAAATGTTTACTTTTTTTTTCATATGTTTATGATTTCTAAATTACATAATTTTGTTGCCAGATTACGTGAATCCTATTTGCCTGGTGAGCAGGAATGAGAGAGTTGATATCGGCAACCAGGTGTTTGTTGCCGGCTGGGGGAAAACCTTGAGTGGTACGTAAATTTTTATTACTCACCATCATTAATAGATAGCTAAATTATTGCATGTTTTTAATAGACATAATTCCAAGAAGAGTGGTTTTAAACGTAGATCTGAAAACATGTTTAATGACAATGAAATTAAAGCAAAATTCTGCTTGATCTTGAACCATGACGTATTTATATGCATTAAATATAAAGCGTTATGTATTAAAGATAAGATGTATTAGGAAAAGAAGTATCTTTCCGGTTTAAATGATGACTTCTCTATTGCCAGTATGAGATTTAAATAAAAAAAAACTATACTCTGGCCAATACCTATACTCTGTCTCAATAACTATCTTAATGTTTGTAAACATAGCGTCAATTCTTTACCTAAAAATCACTTTCTTGCTGTAAATTGTTTTCACAGAACTTGCACTTTTATTCGAAGTCGATCCCAAAAAGAGAATTTTGGATTTTTGTGCACTAAGTTGTATACAAACATTCTACATTGAGAATTGCTAAAGTATAACTAGAAAATGCTAAAGAAATTATCAATAACCAATCCAATTGTTAGTTTTTTTTATAAGTCTTACCTACAGACTGTATAATTAGGTGACATAAAGGAGTTACAGATGTTGTCATTGGCCTGAGCGACTTTATAACAAACACTATAATTAAAATATACTTACCTATTAGAAATAGATTTGGATGCAAAGATTTATAAAAAAAATATCATTTGACAGGTAAAAACAGCGACGTTAAGGAAAAGCTAGCAATGCCGATTTTCAGCAAGGAGGAATGTACCAGCAAGTACGCTCGCCTCGGCGCTGCTATCACCGACAAGCAAATCTGCGCTGGAGGGCAGTTCAGAGAAGACACTTGCAGAGGTGACTCCGGTGGTCCTCTCATGAGGAAGCGGCCTGAGGGTATCTGGGAGACGCTAGCTGTGGTCTCCTTCGGACATGGCTGTGGTATGGACGGATGGCCAGGTGTTTACACATCGGTAGCACATTACATAGGCTGGATCGAGTCTACAATGCAATCCACTAATGTTAACTGATAAGTTTCGATGTAGATTTCTTACGCCATGACTGACATGAATTGTGTTGACTGCTTGACTTAGTGTGGTGTTCTACGTGTGGTGTAATTGTACGATCCGATTACCTTTAAGAAGTCGGGAAACCACTAGAAATCTGTGAAAGTAAATCTTTGTTAGAATTTAATTACCTACTGCAATTCTATGTCCTAATTTATTCACATCAAATATATGTTTAAATTTACTTAAACCCAATCAATGAATGACTGTTATAAAATTAAAGAAGTTTAAATTTAAAAATAAATTCAGAATTCCTTTTTTATTCTTATTCTCAGATACTTGTAGTTATAATGATAACAAATAATAACCTCTCGGGGCAAGTAACACTTGAAATGACATTAAAACTTGTATTTTGGAGCCTGTTTTTTGTGTCAATGTTTTTTGCCAATCCGGTTAAGGCAGTTAAATTATCGGTACAAGGCAACATATAGGCAGAATAGACATGTGGGTTTATTTTATAAAAATCTGTATGTACCACAGAATCGATGGAATTACCCCTTCAATCATTTAATTGAACTCGTCGATGATTCATCATCAGATAGGTAAAGGTATTTAACTTGAGAACGCTCTTAAAACGGATGAATATTCAACATAGGGGAGTCCCAAACGTCATCGAGTCCCAAAGTGTGTGAACAAAGATATTCAATTACGTATAACGTATCATTACGCATACAATACCAAATATACTGTTCGGGCAAATGAAATTGAAGCTTAGGCTGTTGCTTATAAAATTTATCTCAGGTCGTAGTAAAATTTGTACCACTATCGCCGTTGTAAACTAAATGTAAATGTGGAGTACTTCGTATGTCGGGCGGTAGGTGTCACTGACAATCAAATTAAGTGGCACGATGAAATTTCCAAGCGCATAATTTAACCCTTACCCTTTCTATTGTAAAATTCAATGAATTCCTCTATTTAACTCCTCTTCACCATTTTTATATTGATGGATAGTTTTTGATTGTTCAGTCAATAAAAATTTACTTACTCCCGTAACTTTGACTCAAAGTGTATCTTGGCCTCCGAGTCAAGATTTCTATTTCGACAGGCTTCTCAGTTCTGTGCGGTCCTTCTCCACCTGGGAACGTCAAATTTGCGTAGATGGGCTTCCAGTATAAGGATATTGGAAGCCTTATACTGGAACACAGATCACATGGAGGACATCAGGTAAGGTCCCTGATGACTGCCTGTTGATTGAGTAGGCTTTTCATCCTCCATAACAAAACACACCACAACCCGCCTCTTCCAAATCAGTTTTGAAACACGCAACATATAATTAGGTACTAAATGCTATAATTTTCTCGTTTTATTTTGTACTACAAACAAGATATTTATCAGATATTTGTATAAAACTTAGGTGTAACAGAAATTTACTTTTAGTTCATCATGGCCCTCTATGCAAAGTATTTGTTCATTTTACTTTTCTGGGCATTTAGAAGAGGATTATGCTACAATAATCAAGTAAGTATTTTTTTTAAGTTCCCTATTTCTGCTTTAGCAGCACAACCAATGATTTAGAAGATCTGGGGCTCTTCAAGACAAGAGGAAATAGATGTCTTCTAGACATTTGTGATACACCGTCGGCCACCCACATCGTCACTTTCTATCAGGTGATGTTGTGGTCAAACGAAGGTCTATCACCTAATAAAAAGCCAACTTTGGAAGGACTATAGCCAGCAATAGTAGTAAAAATAAGAGTTAAGCTGTTCTTGATATTGAATGCAAAGATAAAAGCGTGATTATACTTAATTCACGCAAGATTTAAATAGTTTATTTTCTCTATCTAATTAAATGAAGACTTCATATCAATGGTCCTATTTTTCAGTATAGCTCTGCAGCTGGATATTCATCAACAGGATCTTCGTCAGGATCACAACAATATGGAAACAACTACCAAAACAATAACAACTACGAGAATAACTACCAACAAAACAATAATTACCAAAACTATTCAGGGAATCAATATAATTATGGATCATCGAAATTTGATGTACATACATACATACACTTTATCCTACTAATATTATGTACATGCCTATATTATAAATGAAAAAGGTTGTGAGTATGGATGTATGAATGTTTGTTCTTCTTCACTCAAAAAATACTGAACTTACTTACAGAACTGATTGGGCTGAAATGTTGTATGGGTATAGCTTAGGGCCTGGAATAACATAAGTATAGGCTATTTTTTATCCCGATAAAACGCGGATGAAGACGCGGGCAGCAGCTAATGAATCATAAAATGATGACTCGTAAGATTTGTACAGACCTTTAAAAATCTTACGAATAATAATTTTTATTAACACACATATAACAGCTGATAAAATGAATGAATAATGAAATGAATATTGAAAATTATTTACACGAAGATTCCGTATAGTTCAAATGTTACATTTCATTTAAAATATTTGATTTTGACTTTTCGATTTTCAATAAATCGTCATTCGTGGAAATAACAGTGGCAACCCAGACACGAATTGACTTCTTTGTTATTGGCAATATGTGTCTGGGTTGTCAAGTCAAGTCGTGAAAATAATTTAAACTCTTTACAGTTCAGAGTAGGATTTTCATCAGCAGCAGAGTCCTGCCCAAACTTTAACAATCAAAACTTCAATGCAGAAAATGTAATCCTTACTCCATTATACAACGAAGATGAGGAAGGGCCAGAGTTGATGTGCATGGATGGAACTCTTGATCTATTTCTAGTTGTCGTTCCGGGAATGCAAGTAAGGCAAAATACATTCTGCATGTGTCCAAGGCTTTGTCTAGAATTGCATTAATTTTAGTTATTTGTTAAATTAAACGCTATTTGTGGCGTCGTCGTCGTAGGGCCTATTTCCAGCTGTGGACATGTATGGGCTGATATGATGATGATGGTTTACTAAAGTCTGCAGATAGCTCAACTGTTTCATGTGTATATTGTTCACTTTGTAAATACTTGTATCTATTAGTTGCAATTTTCTCTGTGAATTTAGTTTTTTGTATATTTCTATAAATCTATATTTTTGAATTATTAACTTCTTATATTTTTCTACTTTTGGCAGATTACCGTCAATGTAGACAAGCTTACAGACACTGGCAGCGATCCTATGTACAGTTTGAATATGGATTTATGCTATGCCCTTAAGGAAGAAGACGCGGTTTGGACACCTTTAAGTAAAGCCCTCGGAATTGAAAGTTGTCCCCTAAACATCGTAGGTATATCATCATCATCAGCATATATAAGTCCACTGTTTAATATAGGCCTCGCCCAAACAACGCCATGAATGACGCTTTCATCTATCGACACCCAACGACCGCTACAATGACGTCGGTTCATCGAGTAGGAGATTCAGATTTCAGATTTCAATAACTTTATTTCTTTAGGCTTACAAAATAAGCACGTAAACAAGTAAAATTTTACACTATAAACAGCTATAAATATAGTTATTATTATCAAATAAGAAATAAGGTGTTATTGACGACCGATGTGGTGCGGTGGGCGATGGTTCGCCTGCGGCGCAGGACGTTACGGTTTCGATTCCCGCCTTGGGACAAATATTTGTACGATCTGCAAATATTTGTTCCGAGTGTTCTGGGTATATTCTATGTATAATAAAAAATATCGATCTATGTACATATGTACTATGTCATATGTAATGAATATCAGTAATTTAAGTACCCATAACACAAGCTCTTCTTAGCTTGGGGCTAGATGATGCTGTGTGGATTGTCTAACATTATTTATTCTGTTCCTTATGTGTTCTATTCTCGGAATGTGAATGACTCAACATGACGGCAAGTATTCTTATCACACAAGCCAACACTCGAAACCAGGCTGACCACCGAGTCGTTGGGTGGACTATGTAATGTAAAGAGACAGTTTAGAGTTCTATAACCCGCAGTTCTATAAAAGGCAGAATAATGATATGACTATATTAATAAATAAAACCTATTTCAAATTATTACAATTATCCTGTAACGTCTACTGTTGGGCAAAGGTTTGCTGATCCCTCCATGCATCAAGATTCTGAGCTAGCTGGACCCACGTTCTATCAAAGGTGTCTTGTTCGTCGCGCTTTCGTTTCTTCTGTCTACGGCGACGCCTTGCGCTGTTGGGATCATCCAGGGCACCAGAGCACCACTCAGTGGAGATGGAGTGGTGATCTTAGCCTACAGGTCTTCGGGCATGCGGCAGACAGGACCAGCCCAGCTCCATTTAATTTGGCAACTTTTGGAGCTTTGTCTGCAATTTGAGTTTGGGAGCGCAGTGTTGTATTACGGATACGGTCGGTCCGTTTTACACCAAATATGCTGCGCGCCATTGCTCGTTGGCAGCAAACCTACATAATTTCTAATAATTTAATTCTCATCACGTCAACTGCTGGACATAGGCCTCCTAAGACGCCACGAATAGCGGTCCAGATTATTTGTAGCAGCCCCAGTCCCGCGCCATTACCATGGTTGCTACCGTGAACAGGATAAGCGAAGCAGCCTCCGGCTATTCCGCTGGGGTCTGTTTCTTATTTGTAATAAGCATATTTTCAGGGGTCCTATGAAGTCAAGAAGCTGATGCTTGACATGAGCTTTGCGGATGGTATGCTAAACTACAACAACGTGGGAGAATACTTGGTGAAAGTGCAGTTGAAAGACCAAGATAAAATGGAGCCAATTTCCTGTCATACTTTGGGAGTCTGCGTCGTGGAAGCTTAAATTGTAACTTGGTAGTTTTCTTTCTATTAATTCGTAAATAAATAAATAATATCCAGCATTACATATTTAAAGGAGGAAACCTAAACGTGATTTTATAAAATAACATATTTAAAAAGCATGGGGCAGTGGTTTATCATTTCATTTTCCTAAAACTACCGAACAACCTACCTCCGCCGCAATATTTTCACTTTAGTTTCCCAAAAAACAAATAGGGATATCAGATAGTAGGTACCTACTTCAGAAACTTAGATGAAAAAACACGGTAAATCAAATTTGTGAATATATTCATTTGTAGATAACAAAACGTGGAGGGGAAACTGTAACGGAATATAAAAATTACGACAGTTTAAAAGTAGGCGCTATTTACATAAAACAACTATTATAGGAAATGATATATTCCCAGTACCTTTTGGGAGCACATAAATACCTACAAAAAATACTATGAGGATTCAGGAGAAAAATAACTGATTTCCTAACAGCCGGTTTCTCGAACGCTAATCAAATCGCAAATCAGTTGACAAAGCAATTAACTTGACACACTGGTCAAATCAAATCGGGTTGCACGAACGATAATTAGACAAAAAATAACTAATCAATGATCATCTTACGATTGTCAAATCAGTGTATATTTTGATATGGTCACACATAATTTAATCATTCCTTCAGTTCAATCCTTTACTCCTAAACTTAAAAAATGTCACGTTTGCGCTGCGAATCCTAGTTTCAACTTCAACTTCTTTAATGGCGCCGCTTGGTTTTCGCTACGATTCTGCCAGTGTCTGTGTCAGAGATAGAAATATTATTTATAAGTAGGTATTATGGTGAAGCGAAAGGAGGCCTATACCCGGCCTATCCCAGGCTGATATAACGACTAGTTTGGTGGCCTTATGCCTCCGCGCCGAGGGGGTCTCGATTAGGGGAGGTATGTTCAAGTTGTGCCAGACTCGGACCCTGTTCCACTTCTCCCTGAGAAAAAGCCTACTCCAGTCCTGAACCTCCTTCAGAGTCCAGGTGTATTTACCTCATCAGATTCACTGCTGCTGCTCACTCTTAAATCCGAAAGCGACATCCTAAAATAAAAGAGGTTATTTTAATTTAGGTACCTACAAGTATTTTTTTATTGATAAAACGATCCATAAGTATTGTGAAATGTAATTAAACCACTTTTGGAGTACCAACCTGTTAATTTTTGATATTAACAAAGTTTAGAACTTAGCAAACGCAGTAAATTGTAGTAATTATTTCAGCTAATTAGAGCAAAATCACCGATTAGTTGATCGTTGATTTAACAAGCGCTTGACTAGAGAAGAATGCCTAATTAGCGTTCCAGAAACCCATTTTGATTTTGACAAGAGATTTGCTTCAATGATTTGACAGACTGGTCAACTAATCTCTGTTCAAAGTCAAAGTACGTAATCAACGTTCGAGCAACGCAAATGATACTTGATCAGAGAATTGATCATTGATTAGTTAATTATGAAGATGATCTGCGTTTGAGAAATCGGCTGTAAGAGTTAGGTACTGAAAACATAAATTAACCGGCTCATGTAATTATTAGCCAAGCAATAGCGGTAAGTCGTATAATATTACTGGACCCAACAGACGTTATGGTCCTGTCATTGAAGTCAAAAAACTGACAGTTATTTGAAACGTGCTTAGCAAAGAGTATTTATCGTAAGGTTACATTAAAAAGTTTATAATAAAGGTAGTCGTTAAGTTTTCATAAGTTTTATGCGCAATTTTTTTTTATGCAAGGACGATCTACGATATTTTAGAAAACATTTAAAAGAGATGTATGAAATCGGTAAAGCCGTTCTGAAGTTATAGCCGTTTCAGGAGAAATAGCGTTTATTTTTTTATATATATAGATAGATATATGTATAAGGGCTTCAATGGTACTGACTTCGTTCATTGCGGGTACTTATGTTTTTACTTTATAATAAGTAGGTATATAAAATGTGTTATATCAATTTAATTTCAGGTAAAGGGGTAAAATATATTTATTTTAATGGTTTTAATACATCCCAAAATGTGCATAGAAAAGATAAGCTTGCTGTAGGAATGTTTATTTTATGTCATATGTAAATAAAGCTTCTGGTTAATTAAGCCACAGATTAGGTAATGTTAGATTATGCCCTAACGAGACAGCTTGAAGAAACTAGCCCGTCATTTTACTCGACTATCATAGGAGCGGTTATAAAATAAAATCGTTAATTTCAGACCATTAGTCCATATAAAAAACTAGCACCGTACCTCATCATTAGTCATTAGGTACGGTGTTAATGTTACTTACACACAGTTTAGAAAACTAAAACGAGTCATTCCGTGTTCGTCCCACTGGCTTCGGACCAAAGTGATTTCATTCCTTATAAAGTTTGATGACACAGGCAGGTATGCACTCAGTGCCAGGTGTGGGATGCAAGCTGTGAATGTAGGGTGCAGTGCATCATGTATTGCATGAAGTAGGCGTCACCTCCGCCGCCCCACCGCCGCTGTCCAAGACTTTGGGGAGGGCCACACTTGGTCAAGGCCAAATTTTATTGTGATGCGAAAGTTTGGATGTTCAAATATATGGAAGAAAACTACTGAACGGATGCACAGTACGTACGTGCGTAGTTCTAGGCCTGTAATAAAACAAAGGGTACGTTTTATCTCATAAATCAGTTCCCATGGGATAAAATTCACTTTTAAACGTTTTCATAGAAACAAGGCGTGCGAAGCCGCGGGCAGAAGCTAGTGTATATTATTATTGTGATTTATAGGTGACCTAACAGTTCTTCAACTTCAATTGGTAGTTTGGAATCTCTAAACAAATATTGAAGTTAATTGTATACCTACCACAAAATTAAAAGCTTGCGATTAGATTATAGATTTAGATTATAGATTTATTTATTCAAAGTAGCTAGCTTACAGTCTAAACCAAAGCACTAACTACACAAAAATATATTAGGACTCTATTTGATTAAAATTACAATTAAAATAATAATCATCATCATCATCAGTCCATACACTGCTGGACATAGGCCTCTCCCGTACGACGGCACAAATAGCGGCCCTGAGCCGCCTCCGCATTAAAATAATAAAATCACCTAATTCAAGTTTGTATAGAAAAAACATTAAAATAATAAATAATTAAATTAAAAAACATATTTCATTTAAAAGTAAGATATGATCTAAGGCATAAATAGATATGACTTAGACTATCGTTGCGATGCATAGGTAAAAACTTGCCTCGTCTTAGTTACGTGAAATCGAGCATCGTCGGTCGGTATTCCTGGTTTATTAGGCTTACAAACTAAAATCAAACTGGAAATTATAGACTACAAAGTTAACTAGCAGAGATGTTTATCTTAACAATCACACCAAGCTAGTTGGTACATCGATCTTACACCTTTTGTTTTTAAGATAAGGGGTAAAATTTAAATCTGGATCCAAACTGCATGTAGGGAACAGAATGGCTGTGGAAAGAAACTCCCGGTGGCCGGCCTCTATGCGTACTCAATGGACCTCGGTACACTGATGGGCCGTGCCAGGCCCATCTTTGTGCTTAATTTGACATGAATTGCCAAATTCCCTGCATTTGGCAAATCTTCTTCTTGGCGTTCCATTCCACACCAATCGATCGTTGGTATCAATCGATGGTAGATAGGATTAGTCGACGTCAATCGATAGTTTCTATCTAACCTCTGTCATAGATTGACGTCCATCGATGCCATCGATTGACGATCTATCGATTGCTTAGTCGACCGGTGTCCGTCGATCAACTTAAGCTGCCACACCAATCGATGGACGTGGATCAATGTCGATCGATGCCATCGATTAACTTAATTATTTAAATTAATTATAATATTATAAATCCTATAATGTGGAGATATCTTATTCTAAAGTAAGCTAAAAGTAGTAAAAGTAAGCTAGTAAATAAGTAAGCTTCTAAACTAAGTAGATTAAAAATTTAGTAGTTTAATTAGAATAACCATGACCTTCGATATATCTAGCTTTATATTGTATTTACAGTGAACATAGAAAATAGCGTGACTTGCCTAGTTAAAAACACGTTCAAAACACGCAATATTCTATCATTTACACATCTCTTGTACAACAGAAAACAAAAGATAAATATCATGAATTCTATATAAAACTATGCTGAGATGATGATTTCCTATTAGTCCAACATGGCACACCATATTAGTTTTTCATTCTTTTTAGTCTTCATTTTCCTCAATAAAGGATTCTGTGATGACGGAGTGAGTACAAATGTTTTCTCGTAAATTATTTTAATGCTGTGAAATTATCATACCACAAAATTAAAATCATACCAATATATCAGAGTCAGAATCAATAAATTTCTTTAGGCTTACAAAATAAGCACCTAGACAAGTCAAATTTTATACTATATATGATAATAAAATAAGAAATAAGGTGTTATTGATATTCTCTTCACTTCAATGTTTTGTCTACTATTGGAAGAAGATATATATATAAAATTATATTATAATAGTAGGCAGATCGTCGTTGTTAGGACCCACTAGTAAATACAGTAAAGGGTTGAAAAGTTATCCGCCGAATCAATCGGTGAATTATGTGGAACTCATTTTAAGCCTAAGACCTTTATCGAACCATTTTTCATGCAATGAATGATTATGATTATGAAAGGTGTCTCAACAGAGCAGCATTGTTATGATTATTGTATTTTTTAAACCGAATTCAAAAGGACCTCCTCCTTTCTCAATTCGTCTGTAGGTTTTTTTTGTATGTATGTACTTACATATGTAGTATGTACAACAACATGTGTTGCGCGATATCTCTGCCAATTAAGGGCCGATTTTGAAAATTCTTTCATTATTGCATAGAAAATGATTCTGAAGGGGTCCCATAAAATTTTTATACCCAGGCAGGTGATTAGTATTTATCCCGCAAAACTTAAAATAAGTGTAAAAGTAAGGGAATTTGATGTAAGTTTATCGTTTTTTAAAATATGCCATATTATTACAGTACAGAGCGGGATTTTCATCGGAATCAGAATCTTGTCCGGATTTTGATAACAAAGATATAAAGTTAGAGTTGAGTCTTACTCCGTCAGGAAATGATGATGACGATACACCACTGATGACTATGGAAGGATCCTTGGGGGTGGGAGTGAGTGTCGATTCGGAACACATGGTAAGATCTGGGAGGTTTCAGTACAAGAGGAATTCATTACTAGCCATCATATTTTTTTTACTTAATGTAAATTTAAGTACAAGAAAGTGTTAATTCATTCATTATGTAACTTATCTGCAATAGTAGATTATGCACCGAGGCAGTCACGGGCATCATTGAATTCTGAGCGCAACTCAGGATGCTAGAATAACTCACGAGCACAGGGAGTTACTAGAATTCTGACTGCGAGAACGATCTATGTTCACGAGAAGAATACTCTAGTTTTCACACTTTCTGCGAGTGTAGTAAAAGTTTGGTAACGTGTTCCGCGGCATAAGTATTTTATTCCACCTTCTGAACAGGGGTCAGTTCGCATTTCGAAGAAGATCTCTTTGTTAAGAGACCTTCTTGGTATAAAATTTCACATGTATTTTCATAGATATTCCAAATTCAATCTCATTAGAGAGCGTTATGTCTAAGAATTGAATTCGGAACCTCAGAATATGTACCTACCTATAGATATGTTGACCAAGGAGACTCGAACTAAGAGATCTCATTCGATTTGTTTGAATTTGGTAAATACTTCACATTTTTAATTTTTTTTTTTCAGCTAACAGGCCTTTAATCACTTGCTTTCGGTTAGAGACATGACGTATAAAGCTAGTTTTAATAGCATAGAGCAGGTATGGCGAACCAATGGCACGCGACATAATATTTTGGGCACGTCACCGATCATAAAAACTTATTATGTGCTTATAAAAAAAAAGAGGAAACATAGAAGGTATTATGACGGGTGAAAGCGAAATTGAAGAATTTTTAATGCAGCAAAATTTAACAAAATTTTTGAAATATAAAATGCGTTATAAGAAACATTCAACTGTTTGAAGAAGCTGGCTCGTGCTATTTTGATAATATTTTCATCTACCTATGCCTGCTGTCATTATTTTCAGAGATGAATAACATTAATTAAAGACTCGGTTAGAAACAGTTTGACAGATGACTCTAGTTCAGCATGTAATCTGCTAAAAGTAACATCTTACAAGCCTAATTTAAGTTATTGGTCATCTAATCTGCAACAACAGAAGTCACACTATTTTTAGTTTGATTTAAATTACGCGTATAATTATTGTGACATCGCAAAGAGTATAATTTTTTGAAGTACATAAAGAGTTTTGAGTTAATATTATTTATTATTATTATATTGAGGCCTGGCCATATCTTGCGAAGAACCGACAACCGCTGGGGTAAACGTGTTCTTGAGTGGAGACCGTGGCTCGGCAAACGTAGTGTAGGACGCCCTCCGACCAGGTGGGATGATAATTTGCGAAAGACTGCACGCAGATCCTAGGTGCGGCAAGCTGAAGACTGGGCGCCATGGCGCTTATTAGGGGAGAGCTATGTCCAGCAGTGGACTGTTAGTCTGATGATTATTATAATTATTTTTATTTTCCCAGTATGTCATCACAGTCCAAATTATTTGATGGCACGTCTATGACATCATTAAACATTGCTTTAGAAAAAATGACACGTTGATGCATAAAGGTTCGCCTCGCCTACGCTGGCTTAGAGTGTACAAAGAAAATTTGTATTTAAGAATGGAATCAAAATAGAACGAATATTTACAATTGTAACAGTTGAACTATCTAGACTAGAGCCACTTAACTATCCTTGTATGACGAATGCAGGGTAGAGTGATTTCTCAATAGGCTAGTTTGACAGGGATATTGGTTTCCATCTTAATCTCCAGAATCATCGTTTTATCTTATGGACAAATTTGTTGATCGATGATATTATGTTTTCTAGTTGAGTATTGACATAGTAAAGCAAACGGATACTGGTGAGGAGGTAATGTGGAAAGTATCCATGCCCTTGTGCGACGCAATAAAAGAAGACGACGCTCCTTGGAAGCCTGTATTCGAAGCTATGGGCATCGAAGGTTGCCCTATTGAAGCGGTAATATTGCTTTTTTATTTCATAACTATTCTATAATCTACCAGATTGTTCCCATCCTACTAATATTATAAATTTGAAAGTCTATCTATAAAAGTCTATGTATTTAGAACTATCTGTTACATTTTCACGCCTAGACGGCTAAACGGATCTTAATTAAATTTGGCAGGGAGGTAGATGGTATACCGGTGACGGACGTAGGGTACATGAAAAGCGCGTGCAAGCCGCGGGCAGCAGCTAGTATGTATATATATATATATATATATATATATATATATATATATATATATATATAATCACGTTTTCGTTTCATCATGAGATGAAGAGAGCGCAATAATTTTAGTATTATAAATGATAATTACAATGCTAAAATTTGAGCTTTTTTTGTTCTAAATTATAACACGAATAGCTCAAATTTTAGCATTGATTTAGATTCAGAATCAGAATCAATAACTTTATTTCTTTAGGCTTACAAAATAAGCACTTAGACAAGATAGATTGTTATTATCATAAATTTTTAAGCATTGTTAAAGTGAAAATATATTTTATTCAAAAGAATAAAATATATTTGTGTTATGTGTTGTTATTTCAGAAAACCTACGATGTTAAAGACATGAGCATTGATATGAGTTTCGCAGAAAGCTTCCTTGACCAAAACTATGTTGGTGAGTACTTGGTGCAAGTGAAAATTGAGGACCGGCAGACGAACCCAATGTCCTGTCATGTACTGGGTGTGAGCATTGTAGAAATATAAAAAAATTCTAAAACAATAAGAAACGCGAAAGATTTTTCTGACTAAAAAGGACTACGATAGATATTGTGTGTGTTGTTTATAAATAAAATTCCAACTGGTGGCACAGAAAATGGTATTTGTTAATCCTGAACCCAAAAATTTAGAGCATACTTTTACTATGTTCATCGGTTATTGTAATATATAGGAGAAGAAAAGAATCTATGTATCTATGTATATAATATATATGTATATGCATATAAATAAAAATAAATCACCAATTGCAATGTTCGAGAATGGCTGGACCAATTTGGCAATTCTTTTTAATATTCCTTGAAGTCCGAGGAAAATTTATGAAGAGAATTTGAAAAATTACTTGAAAAAAACCTAAAAAGCACTAATCAAATACACCGCGGGTAACGCCGCGCAGCTATTAAAATACTAATTCGTACCTATCCTACTAATATTATAAACGTCAAAGTTTGTATGGATGGATGTATGGATATTTGTTACTCTCACGCAAAAAATACTGAACCGATTAAGCTGAAGCTTGGTATGGGTATAGTTTAGGACCTGGAATAACATATAGGCTATTTTTTATCCCGATAAAACGCGGGCGATGTCGCGGGCAGTAGCTAGTCTACTATAAAATATACAAAGAAACCACACTGTATCGTATCCATTTATAAGCCGAATATTTTGAGCAGAGCTCATTACTCACTCAGACATCTTCACAGTAAATTCATTTAAAGGTCTACGCCTCTTCTCAATGTGACTAAAGATAAAAAAAGTTAAATTAATGGAACACAAGTATACCTTCGTATTTTCGAAAACAATTCTAATTCAGATCTTCTCAAATAGAAATATGATTACATAAAGTTTGTTTACAGCTAGCAGTCAACAGATTTCTAATAAATTCTATTGATAATCCACTATTTACATACCTAGATTCAACGAATAAATAAATGAATCGTTTTCTAACTCGAAATATTCTTATAATTCATTTGGGATCATACATTAAAGGTTGGCATCCATTATTTTCATTTTTGGAATCCACTTCTACTTTCAAAATATGATCTTCAGCTCGATATTATTTTGAACTTTGTTTTAAGATGGATTCGTCGTGATTGTTCTTATGAGGGGACTCTAAAACAATGCCATAGATGTGGATCCTTAATGACGGAAATGTTTTAATTTTCGAAAAGGGATTCGAATTATTTTAGAGCTAGATATTTTAGCTTACTTTCCTTTCTTCATTGTTGGCATGTGGTGATTATACATATTGAGATAGGAATCTAGAGTAGGTAAAGGTACCTATAACATATTTCTTCGGCTGTGTTTTATGACTTTTCATTAAAATTTTGTGGGAAATACTAAACCGTAGAACCCTACTTATCTCTATGCATACTTATAAGGTTTCTGCATCATTGGATGAATCTTCTCTTACGTACAAGGTTCTATACGGGCATTTCATTCATACATCGCGACATCATTTCAGTTTACAAAGAAAATTCGACAAAATACGAGAAATAAAAATCTCAAATAGCACTAAAACAAAGTTCTTCAAAGAGACCCTTCACGACATCCGTTTGACAAATCAAAAGCGAAAATCCTCGAATCACCTCAATACTCAATCCTCAACTGTAGAACTATTCTCTAAATTGAGAAACCGTGTCCGAGGATGCCACTTGAAATCTGACGAAAAAGGAAAAGCGGACACTGGGGGTCGGGGCGAACTTGCTCGTGTTTTCTGGATTGCAGACAAATTGCTTTAGCAAGCCTGCAGGATTCACGTGGATTATAGCGACCATCTATAGATATTTTTTTTATTCCATAATGATGATATTTTATATGAGGTAGGTACTTGGAGATAATTTTTTTGATGTCTTATTATCCACTTCAGCAGTCGCAATAGTAGGCAATTACAAGACTAAATTAGCTTAAAAATTGTAATGTTGTGAAAATGTTCATCAAGTTGTAGCGTAGGTATCTTACCTACTCGCCACTCTATACCGTTTGGAAACCTGCATTCCTTTCAATCTTGAATTAAATTTAAATTCTGCAGGTTGGGTTACACACCCTAAGTGTGACGTAGGCCCTGACGTAGCAACGCAAACTTCGGAGCGATTAGCCCGCGCTTTTGTTAATTCACTTATGTGAAAAATAACGCATAAATAATCTACCTATAAAGTATAAGGTAATATATTTCCACAGTGGTACGCAAAGTACCTGATTTTAATTTAATTATATCGTATTATATTAATCGTAAATCTGCAACTGGTTAATCTGAACCATCAGATCCAAAGCTAGATAAAATACAGTCAAACCTTGTGTGTTTTGTGTACGGGCGCGGGTCGACCGGTCTGAAGTTTGCATTCCTACGGGTCAAACTTCGGGTGAAGCCTAACCTAAAGAAAAAACAAAAAAAAACAGTAATAGAATGCGGATATCTGAACGGTAGGTACTAGGTACCTATTGAGTGGCGAGTGAAAACTCAAACCGGAATATACCGCACCCTGCAACGTTCACCAAACACTCGAGCGTCCAAAAAAGGCATACACATCAAAAAGTGATAACTAGCGTAAGGAAGGTGTAAAGAGCACTCCTCTACCAATAAGGGAAGACGCAATAAAGTGAATAAAGGCTCAAGTGGAGATCTGCTAACGACGCACTTCCCGTTTGAGTTCCCGATTGAGGTGTAAACACGTGATTTTGAGGTGTTGACATTTTATACGTCGAGGTCTTTTTTCCTGCCTTTCTTTATTTCTTACTTTACCTTATATCTTTTAAGATGATATACCATCCAAAAATCTATGTTGGAATTTATAAATCAATAATTTAAAAATCAATTTTGTAAAACTCAATATCCATTTTGGAACATAATGGTTTTTGCTTATTACTCGTCGGTACTTTTGGTCTATGTTACTATAGGATGCTATTTCGCCTGTGCACTTACTGCACCCCAAGCTTTCGCTGGACATTAGGAGCCAAAAAATCCACTTTTTACTTAATTCAAACTTATCCGTTTGAACGAAAGTAAAGTAAATTAATAAATAAATAATGCTGGACAGTACACACAGCATCCTCTAGCCTCAAGCTATGCAGAGCTTGTGATATGAGTACTAAATGACTGATATACAATAA
Source organism: Eupithecia insigniata (assembly GCA_947859395.1). Lineage (NCBI taxonomy): Eukaryota > Metazoa > Arthropoda > Insecta > Lepidoptera > Geometridae > Eupithecia > Eupithecia insigniata. Next base: position 4,618,416 of record OX402001.1, on the reverse strand, counting down.
ACTACAGAGATAATATTTTTTTTTATTCATAGAAAGAAATGCCCAGAAGACTCGGAACAAATATTTGCATACCGTAAAAACATTTGTCCCAAGGCGGGAATCGAATCCACAACCTCCTGCGTCACTATCATATTCACTGTTTATTACTGAGTATCTAACACAAGCTCTGTAGCCCCAAGCAAGCTAAGGGTTAGATGATGCTTTGTGGATTAACCAGCATAATTCATTATATTATATTATTTATTTATTATCTGTTTATAATCCGCTGCCTCTTTATGTGACATAATATGACAAATGACGTGTATGGTCGATCTTTTACTTTACTTGTCCATAGTGTTTTTTAAAAGGGATCATGAAATAACCGTGCCCATTCAATTTGATGACCAATTTCTTTAATTCTCTACCAAGGGGACTAATTTAAAATATTCGCAGTGAATCCCATTTCGTTTCATAGTATACGGAACCCCATACGAGCAGACATTTACGAAAAAGTTAATGGTCCTTAAAGCTTGGACGCTGTCCTGTAATTACGAATTAAAAACTTCGTCCGGCGAACCCCAGTTTTTTCTCATTTATTTGGATGCGAAGATAATATTGCCCCTAATCTATCTTCCCCCCAAACAAATATAAAACCAAACTGCGGCATTTTAAAGTCTAAAGTTGTCTGATGGGAAACTCAATTACTTTTAATGTTATCTTTGCATGCGACAATTGTATGTCTGTTTCAAACCGTATTTACAGAAAAATTCAGAATGTATTTCGAGAATATATTGGTTTCCATCCATTAGTGGCTAATGATCCTTAAAAGTATTGAAGATCAAAGGGAATAAATAACAAATGAATACTATTCCAGATTCTAGTAATAAAGTACATAAAACATAGATACGTGTGCATAAAACAACAAAGTTTCTGAAATACACAGACTTTGTTGTAAAACTTTGTAGTAAGCTCTCGAGAAATAAATAATGCCCTGAACGTAAAATCTTTGCAAAACGTGGTTTGGCTTAGTAGGGTTTATTTTATTTATACTTACGATAAATTGATGGAACATGCTTAAATATCAGATTATCTAGAGGATAAAAAAGCATGGGACGACTTTTGCTCCAACTCGAAAACTAACAACGTAACAAGGTAAAGGTTCCTTGTTCGCTTCTTTACTTAAAAAGATTGAAGTGAACAAAAAATCAAAGCGATCACTTTATTTCCCTGTTTTACTTATGTAATTTTAATTTTGTGACGTGTCCAAGAGTCCTGTAAGGTCTAAAGGAAATAAAGCAATTTGATATTGATATTTGAGATAGTTTCAGACACAATGGTAAAATCAACATTTCTCACATGCCTTCATACTTTAGATAATATATTTTTGATGGAAGTAAGCAGGTCTTTGACCTGAAATAAGTAATAGAAAATAAGAAAAATTAGAACATGCTAAGCTTACTTGATCTCTGAAAATAGAAAAGTGAATAAAAGCATCCACGTTGAAAAGTAAAATACAATGAAAACCTGATGAAATATTGCACCCACCAAGTTACACAGTAAGTATAGTTGAGAAGTTTAAACTTACGAAATATAATAACATAACATAACAGTCTCGGTACAATGTTACAGAGTTATGACGTCACTGCAGCTCTGCGACTAGACTCGATTTAATCTACTGATATAAAGTCGTTACATGACTGACTGACAGTCACAGGAAAAATTGGTACCTAAAAAAATAATGAATAGATAAGCCTTTCCTAGCTATACGCCTTACAAAGGACTTGCCAATGAATTGTTAGATGTACTGCTAAAAATTTATTTTAAAAAATACTAGCTTGTGCCTGCGGGGCGAAGCCCTTGGATATTTTTTATGCGCGGAACCCAAATTTTTTAGTTTTTCTCCTATTCAGGATAGAGACAAATCCAACAAATCAAAGATCATTAACATCTGTCCAGCCGTTCTCGAGTTATAAGAGGTGTAACTAACACGACTTTGTTTTATATAGATAGATTGCCTCTTTTAGACCTTTTAAAACAGATTAAAAAATTTCGCATATTTGTGGTGGAAAAGTTAAAGTTGTCCTAGAATGTGACTGAGTACCAATGATGCTGCCTTTTTATAATGTATAATTCTAAAGTTCTAAAATTCTAAAATTTTTCATGGTAACAGAAACAAGAGGCACTCACTAGTTCAGCTATAAAACAACCACGTTATATAATAAAAGAAACCCGTCAAGAACGAATCACACACACAACGGGTTCCGTAGGTTGCTTTGCTACTTAATCGTTAGATATTATGAGCAACTTTTTATTTTGTACCCAACTTATAATGTATTTTGTGATCTATTGGAGAGAAAAAATTAAAATATTGTTTATTATGTCAGAAAATAAAGAAAAAAATATCGGAAATTACTCTAAATTAACAGGGAACCCGACACTCACAATCAGAATGTGCTATGGTAGAACAGATCTTTGCGCTATCTTATCAGCGCTGGTCTTCCGTGGAGTGAGTCTCTGTTGAATGTTTCGATTAAGGCCGGTTGGATAGACAAACGGCGACGCGTAGGCATAGTAATAGAGGTTGTGGTAATGGGGTTCCGTGGGCACCCTTTGGGTAGGGAACCCTAAAAATGAATTACAATACGTAATAAAATCACGTTGAGAGAATCTGCACGGTATTAGGGGTTCAGATTATTGTCTGAATATTATTTTGTTGTTTTACGACATGAAAATAATAATCGCCATGTCCTTTATGCGTGTCATAAAAGTTGTATGGTTGTTCACGCCTAAGTGAGATTCAATGCGAAGATTGAATGATAAAATATTATATAATACATCTTTATTGACAAAGAAAATAACAATCAAATAATATAAACAAATTTAAAAACTAGTATTTACAATTGAAACAATTGACCTAACTGCAGACTATTGCAAAAAATCTACAGATAGCTCAACTGGTCCATATCAATACCAGTCGGAAGCGTCCCCAAGACGCTGGCTGCATTGCCCCGCTGTATGGCAATGCTAATGCGCTGCGCCAGATACTCACCAGCTCTCGGGTGACGCGTCGCTTCGACCAGGCGCTCAGAGAATTTTTGAAAACCCGGAGAGCCTCGGTACCCCACGGACCTAGGGTCTCGACTCCAAGGGGAGCAAATGCGTAGGCCCTGACGAGACCTGCATACTTGCGCCTCAATAATACGTACATATACCATAATCTTTAGCAGATATTTCAATGCAATGGCAAAAGAAGTTAACTTCTCCCAGTAGCTTCAAACGTATTAGTGGTAATCAATTCTTTACTTCCTAATTTCACAAACCTATGTTGTTTGTCCACAAATTATCCTGTTTAATACTCTTTTATACTACTTGTGAAAACTTTTAATTGGCCTTCCTTGTATAAATACTAGCTGCTGCCCGCGCCTTTGCCCGCGTTTTATCAGGATAAAAATAGCCTATATGTTATTCCAGGTCCCAAACTATACCCATACCAAATTTCAGCCTAATCGGTTCAGTATTTTTTGCATGAAATAGTAACAAATATCCATACATTGTGTGGATTGTGTGGATCCATACAAACTTTGACATTTATAATATTAGTAGGATATCTAATATTTTCATTTCATGTTAAGCTGTCACTTTTACTAAGATTAATAAATAAATATATTGTCGATATAGTCCCATCAAGACGCTTGTAAAAAGCATTGCTCGAATCACTCTGGGAATCTAATTAGTATGAGTTTACAAAATACAAAAACTGAAAAAGTTTTCGAGACTTACCCCCGAATACTCAAACGAAACTCAGATTTAAGCACATCTCAAGTGACGAATTTTTGCCAGATTTTCATTGAAAACTGTCAAAAAATCGCGACTTAAGACGTGCTCTGAGTTACGTTTGAGTATTCGGGCGTTAGTTACTTGTCAAATGTACACATTATTAGAAAATATTGAATCGCTGTAATATTTTTCGAAGAAAATCCGTTTTAGGAGTTTTTTTTTAGTAATGTGTAAATAACCTACAGTTTTAGTGTCAGGGTAATTATTATTTTGTAAGTCTTCGCAGTCATAATTTAATACATATTTACTCCTACGTAAATTTATAAACTTGAAGAATATTTAAAGAAGCATTAAACAAGCTTTTAGCTCTAAACAAAAATAAGTTTTCGCTGAAATCCTTGACTGACGGTTGACTGCCTCTTAAAACAGCGTTAGTTATGCAGACAAAAATAAAATCAGAATAAGTTTTTATAATATTTATTTTGTTTAGATAAAAAATACCTAAAGTTTGAATAAAAACAGCTTTATGTTAAAGAAGGTTCGGTAGTTACAGATGTCACAGCCAGAAGCCGCACTCTTGAGAGTCCAGACGCCAGTCCACGTTTAGTACCTTCTTACCATATTTCTTTCAGTATTTTTAGTTCATACGTAACTACCTTCCTGTAGGATAAGCACAGCGATGGCTGTCTAGAGTTAAGATATAAAAAGAGATTATATACATAAAATTACGACGCATCGTCATCGAATGCGTAAAATATTTGAAGTTCATTGCGTCAGCTTCAATAATTACGCAATGTATGATGATACGATGTAAGTCTCTATTCTGCAGTAGACAAAAATCACTGTGCTTTGTCTACAGATAGGTAGATACTAACAATACTGAAAGAAACATGGTAAGGTACTAGAAGTGCTGAAGGAATGCGTTACTTTAAGGGAAAATTAAACTAAGTGTTGAAAATGTAAAAAGATCCAAGGCGAATAAAAAATAAGTTCTATTAGTTCCAGAATTACTTAAACAATATGATTAACGTTTTATTTTTAAACTCTAAAATCTTGACATAAACGTTAAATTGTGTAGTAAATAAAAAATGACGATGTAATTCAGAAGCTCAAAATCTGTGATTTTCTATGCAATATTTTGCAATACGTTTTGCAGTGCATAGCAACTTTATTCCCCTACAATTTTTATTTTAGAAGATAAAAGGGCTGGTTTTTTAAAAATACTTCTGCCAGTGGATGGCCAGAGGATAATTTCAGCCTATTCGATAAGCTACATAGTTCAATGGCCAGCCGACGGTAGCGGCGCGTGCTTACTGACTGTAAATTCCACGGTATCTCGACGCCTACGGCTACCGTGTTGAATTGTGGACTTCCAATATACAAGCCATTACATACCTTATATTTATCGATTTACCAAGCAAAAACCATAGTTATCCAGACAATAATCGGATAGACGCAATGCGTATACATAGAGTTACTTATTCATGTTACAGACCTAATTATGGACTGCCATTGCATAAATAGACGGATCAATCTTGGACGGATGTGTCTTGTCTAAAACTCCGTTCAGACCAAAAAACATGCGACTGTTGTTTTAAAAACGAATAATATCTTTTCTATTTTATAAAATTACAAAATAAACTAAAATTACCCAGTAGTCAAATCTATGGCAAGATTGTAATGTAACTCTAGTGTGTATAAATATGTATGCTAGAAAATAAATATATATACATACATATATATCTTCTCAGTAAAAAAATTACGAGGTGAGGAGGCTTGAGCTGTATTTTTGTCACCAGACGACTTAACTGAAATCTGTAAATTGAAATAACGAAATTACTCGTAAAAGCTTGAAGTCACCTTACATTAAGTAAGTGGTCGATGTGGAAAGCATGTGATTTTAAGACTTCGTTTCCATGGTAAACAGTATCTCTCATTTAAAAAAATTACAATAAAATCATTTCCAACCTTAAAATTTTCCAAGATCACGAATAAACCAAAAGAGAAACAAGAACGTAAGCACAAATGAATCTTTTAATTCCAAGTAACCACTGAGATTGCAGCGATGTCTCCCTAATTGTGAAGAACACTCCACGTTCCCTTTATTAACTAAATTAAATTAATTGCAAGGAAATATTTAAATAGAAGTGGGAATACTTGGTGCTGCCAATTGCAGACCTTGCTTTTGTCTAGACTTTAACTAGATGCTTGTTGCCAGTCTTTTGTAATTCTGTTACCGCATTTCTGTGCGGATAACTGAATTTTAAAGTTGGGAGGAAAGTTGTCGGTGCTTAGATATTTTTCATTTATATAGAAACTAGCTTTTCCCCAAGTTCCAAATTCACATTTCTAGGGGGATAAGAAGGTCTTTTTTCCCGTACCTAAATGTCCCGTGGGAATTCGATGTTTTACCAGGAGAAAAAGTATACATACCTATGTTACTCTTCATCCTTTCAACTAACTCTATGCTCAAAATCAAGTCGATTGGTTGCTTAGTTAGGGCGTGAAGGAAGGATAAACAAACAAACAAATACACTTTTGCATTTATAATATTAGTTCATATGGGCTATTCCCAATGTCTCATGTGAGACGTTCATATTCCCAAAGTCTCACGAAAAGTATTCCCAGCGTTTCACGTGGGACGTTGCCTATTCTCAGCGTCGGAAAGTCAGAAAGCTTTTTATTAAAATCTACGTCTATAGATCATGTTTTTCAAGAATGGCCATTCGGAATAAATGTGTTGAGTGTTGTAACTCTAGATTGTTTACAACAGTCTGCAGTAAACTCACAATAGCTATTTCAGGCATCGTAGGAGGAGCCTATGTATATGGATGATGATGATAGAAATTTTGTGAATGCTTTTACCAAAAATATCCCAGAAGAATTGAAGGAAATAAGCAAGTGCCTTCGAGTATGTATCTACTATGTTACCCTACATAGACCTTGTGCATAAGCTCAAAGTCACCCAGCAAGCTATGGAGAGAGCTATGCTCGGAGTTTCTCTACGCGATAGTAGAAGAACCAAAGTTACCGACATTGCTTTCAGAATCAGCAGACTGAAGTGGCGATGGGCAGGCCATATAGCTCGTAGAACCAATAACCGTTGGGGAGTAAAGGCTTGAGTGGCGACCGCGATGTAATGCGAAACGGAGTGTGGGAAGACCTCCCACTCGATGGACCCACGACATCGTAGCGGTCGCAGGGAGTCATTAGATAGTGGCGGCTCAGGACCGCTATTCGTGGCGTCGTTTGGGGCAGGCCTATGTTCAGCAGTGGACGTGTACGGACTGATGATGATGACGTTACCCTCACTGGCTTATCTCACTCGCCAAACTAAGATCGCCAATAATAGCCACAAAAATGACAGTATATAAGCCCTGGTCTTCACAATAGCCAGACGCCTGGCCAGAGAATAAAGCCAATTACATCCCCTATGCACGTCACATGGAATCTGGCTGGGCCTTATCCACTGAGGTATTAATAGATTACAGTGATCGCACTGTGACAATCGGAGCAAAACTGCTTTGTTGGTAAACACTGCCGGTAACTTTAGCTCGAGCAGACAGGAAATAGACGATTTTTTTTTCGATTTTGTTATTTTTCAAATATTTTGGCAAATTATGTAGGTAGGTACCTCAAGGCGCATAGTAATGCGACACTAGCGCCACTCTTTATTTTATCTTGTATTATCGTTATAGAAAATAATTACCAAAAGTTCTTACCGCTAATTGATAATACCCAGTATAAACTATTTTTCGATACATATAATGTATATACTGTATATTAACGAATGAACCCAGTTGTACTTTTTTTTTTGTAAAATTAAAACATTTTTGATTTGTGGTTTTTAGTATTATGATAAGATTTAATTTTTATTAATATACCTACTTACCGTTGAGAACTCTGTGACTAGTTAAACCTAACATAGGCTTTAAGATACTTCCAACAAAAATGTATTGTTGATTTTTTATCTGAATAAATAATTCTAATTCTATTTGATTTTTGAGTTCTCCAATATTTCAGCACGTTACATTTGCCATGAACAACTGAAGTCACTGCGAGTTAGTTTTTATTGGCAGATATATCGATCTACCCTCTTTCCCGTTATTAACTTTAGTGTCGTAAATAACCTTGATACTATAACACTATCAGAGAATATAAACAAATTAGAACTAGAATTTAAATAACCCTTAAATCCTTAACCCTTATTTCTTACTACTATTGTATTGTAATCACCTTCTCTTAGTTAAACCTATTGTGTTAGATCCGCAGAGCGAGAGCGCTGGTGACCTGTTATACAGGTTTTTATACCCTTTTCAGGCACCAGTCTCTCACAAAGCAGATTAATATTAGAGTGTACATAATATATCAATCACGTCATGTAAACCAAACTTTCTGTATAACCTTTGAGAGAGAAAAATAAATGATTATTTTATTCCATTTCATTTATTTTAAATCTCGCTAAAAATACATATTTTACTATAGGAAATAAAATAATATATAAAAATATTCTACATTAAAAATATATATAAAAACGGTGGCCGCGAAGCTAGGCTCAAGCGGCCGGTGACTAGGGCTGCAGAGAGAGGAACTTCCTGACGATACGCGCAGAGTCCAGGAGTACCGCCGTTTCAATCTAAGGATGGGAGTTATTGGATATTTTGGCTACCGGTTATTAGTTGGGTATTTTGTTTCAATACCGCTAGTACCAACTGGTACCCAATAACGTTACAATACTCTATACCTGTTCTGATTTCTACCCAATATATTTCTAACCGATTTGGTTAGAAATACCATCTAACCGATTTGGTTAGAAATACCATCTAACCGATTTGGTTAGAAATACCATCTAACCGTTTTGGTTAGAAATACCAAATACTTGTTGCAGCTACATAACTTTACGGGTGAACGGTCCGCTAGTACCTATGCGTAGATGATAGTTAGGTAAGTATAGGTATTGAAGCGTTGGGTAGTTATGGCTCACGGTCGGTTAGGCGCGATGCTCGCTTTGCACAGTTATTCCCTAGCGGTATGCGGATTTTACAATAGCGTTAGATATTTTAGGACCGTGCTAACAGGTACTGAGTTAGTTATTGAATACCGGACTCATCTCTATTTGAATCTGACCCTTGATCCAACTTCCTAGCGAGAGTCTCTTTAGATGTTGATCGAGGATCTTCTTATTTATTATTATTTAAAAAAAATATAGTTTCAAAAGTTTTATTATGATAAGAGTGGATATAGTATGTAGCTAGAATATTTTTATTTAATACTTATCCATTTTTAATATTCCGACCTGATACTGAGTTCATAGCGTTATCACTTAAAATTATTGTCTTTGAGATTTTAATAAACTGCATAAAAGAAACATTGAACTCTTGAACAAAGCAGGTGTTTAACAAAACAAAGAGGTCACAAACAATAGGTGACGACGACGTACGTATAATAAGATATTTTTTATTATCTTGGGGTCTTTTAAAACTTAAATGTAACAAATGTATTTGGAACAAAGAAAAAATATCGTAGACATAGGTCTGGGTTTTTTATTCAAAGACTTGAATAGATAAATATCTAGTTTGTCCTTAAATTATTTAGTATCTGGATGACCGAGCTTTTCACGGTATTTTATTTTTTTGGTATATTGTATTTTGAAGAAATTATATTTAACACGTGAGTTGTTTGAAAAAAAGAAACAAATAATATAAATAAACAATTGATTTTCTTGGCCTAACCTCACCTTAACAAGGCCACCTGCTGGAGCATGTAACATTTAGTTTTTGTTGTTTATGTCACGGCTGGTTATCAACGAATAAAAATAATGGACTTTATGTCAATGGCCTTGTCTATGGGTTCATCTATCTTAGCTGACAACTTTCCTCCCCCGTTATGTCGTCATATCCGAGTATATGCAGTAAATTAAAAAAAAGCTGTCATATATGATAGATGAGGGCTTTGTAGCGAAATCTTGTCTATGAGAGTGCCCTATCGAGATAATTGATTATTGAAAACACGAATAAAACAACATTTTCTAAAAATAAATCCTAACTAGATCGATTTATCGCCCCCGAAACCCCCCATAAACTACATTTTATAAAAATCGTTGGAGCCGTTTCAGAGATTCAGATTATATATATATATATATACACGAGAATTGCTCGTTTAAAGATATAAGATTAAGAAGTGTATGAATATCTAGAATAGAATAGAATAGAAAGAACATTTATTTCGACACAGGTACAGATGAGAATAAAATAAACAATCGGTAAACAAAAAACATTGTAACATAGAAGTAAGGGTGACACAAAAGGGTGGTAGTGAAAAATAAGGTTTTTCTGCCTCCATGACCCTGCGCCGAAATAGGGGTTGGCTCAGCGTGTGCTGAACATTTTATGCTCAGCGCTGTTTTTCAGCCAAAGACCTTAATACTAATTGACGTTACGGACGGCAATTTGGTGACACAAAATATATATATATATGTTATACTACAAGAAAAATAAAAAAATAAATAGATATTCGGGTCAAAGCTACTGACAATATATGAGAAGTAAATAGGTAATATAGATAATAAGATAATAGATGCAATAACGGTTCTAAATTAATCGTTGTTATGACTGTGATGCAGGTACATACATACGCACCTCAGGTACATTTACATACAAATAAAGTAGCTACTTAGTCTAGAATTATTTACGCACTTTGGATGCCCAAAGAAGGTAGGAATGTTAAATATTCTATATAATCGAGATATTGATCCTTACATTGCCGAGTTTCCTCTGTTCTTCAATTAAAAATGCTATTAGCTTTTTCTTAAAATTTAATTTATTTTTGAGGTTTCTTATCGGTGGTGGTATATAATTCCAACATTTGGTGGCTGCGTATCGGAAGCTACCACGGAAAGCTGCACATCTATGCTGCGGTGTTGCCAACTGCTGGGAACATTGCCTACGATTGCGCTTGATCGCGATCCAGGCTAGCTTCTCGTACAGATACTTTGGCTTGTGCTGGTTTATAACGTCAAATAGGAGACAGGCCAGGTGATGTTTCCGTCTACTTTTCATTTTAAGAATGAAGTGCTTATTGAGGTAAGGCTACGCGGAGGGAACCTAAAACAGAACCTAGCTCAAGCGTTTTGCACTCGTTGAACCAGTAACTGTGTGCGCGCTAGTAACCTTGGACCATATACTGTGTCAGCGTGGTTTAGCTTTGAAAGAACAAGTGAATCAACTAACTGTATTCGCAGATCTTCACTAAGGTATGGTCGTATTTTATACAGTATTTTTAGTCTGTAAAAGCAGTTCTGAACGCAGCTGGCAACATGTTTCTCAAAGCGCAATTCCATACATAAACCTAGATTTCGAGCTTCTTCTACCTGTTCAATGGGCTCGTCCAACAGCTTCACATCTATGAAGGACCGGATAGCCGCATTCATGATTTTCTTCCTTCTACTAAGATACAGGTATTTCGTTTTCAGAGGATTAAGGACCAGATTGTTATTTTCTGCCCACTTTGCGACTACGATCTACCACACCAACCATTATTTATAGCAGAAAAGGTCTTAGAATGATAGGATCATCTTATCAGTACACATGCCTCCCCTAAAGAATGTTTTTTTTTATATATTTTTTTATGTCGATAGTCCCTCGTTTGGCACAATCTCTCCTGATGGAAAGTGACGATGTGGCCGACGACGGTGTATCACGAGGTTTTTAGAAGACACCTATTCAATCTTGTCTTGAAGATATCCAGATTGTAATTGACCGCAAAAAGAGAAGCAGGCTGCAAGTTCTATTACTTAGCGTTGCGAATGATGAAGATGGAGGAAAACCGATTAGTACGAGTGGATGATATATCCACCAGAAACGGATGGTATTGTGCCGTCGTTATGCATGTACTGGAGTGGACTTGTTTTATCACTTCTTGTCCATCCAAAAGTTGCCTGGTAGAGATCGCTCATAGCGATAAGGCCGTCCATTGTACATAAATCTGTATTTGTCGTTCCCTTACCTGTGTTTCTGTTTTTATCTGGTGTGCAATAAAGAATATTTGTATTGTATTGTGGATGGGAGTTGGTGGGATGAGGTCATGAAGTTCCTCGGAGCAGGGAGGAGGGTGTTGCCATAATCACCACGCTTTGCAGATAGTTTGGTGAGAAAATTGCAGTGGAGATATAAAAAACTAGCTGCGGCCCGCGCCTTTGCCTGCGTTTTATCGGGATAAAAAATAGCCTATGTATATGTTATTCCAGGTCTCAAATCCTTCCAACTATTATTCTAAATGTCAAAGTTTGTATGGATGGACGTATGGATGTATGGATATTTGATACTTTTTCACGCAAAAACTACTGAACCGATTAGGCTGAAATTTGGTATGGGTATAGTTTGGGACCTCGAATAACATATAGGCTATTTTTTATCCCGAAAAAACTCGGGTGAATGCGCGAGCAGCAGCTAGTTTATAATATTAGTAGAATATACAGAAGGAGGTGCCTTTGCTTTGGTTCTCTTAGTTCTTCGAAACGGCTCGACCAGTTTTTATGAAATGTTTATGTATATTTTCAATGCATGATGGAATATTCTTCTTAGTCCACGAGGGCGTAGCCACGAGTGGGTCAGCTAGTTCTTAATATTTTAAGGTTTTGAGAATAGGTCATAACGTATATTTTACACCGCTAGGTGATTAGGGTGTTCCTATCCAGATTTTTTCATGTTTTTTTGTAATTCGTTTGTTATTTACATATATCCCAGAACAACTTTTGCTGGGTCAGCTAGTATTATATACTTATTCGTTCACTGCTGAACATAGGCATTCGATATCAAGCACCATAGCGCCCTGTCTCCAGCTTGAAGGAACATACAAACGTAGTTTCTCAATTAGGCGTTCTAGATAAGCACAAAACTTTATATGAAATCGGTTTAGAGCACAACCCGGGGACTGGACAGACAAGTCAACTTTACAGCCAGCACCAGAGCAGAATACAAATTGTTTCTGAGGTACCAGAATGTAAATGTATCGTAAAATGCAAACGTCGTACATATTTGTAGGTAAATTTTGAACAGGATTTCGTCTGAGGTTTTCTTCGGTCAACACAGGTGTTTGTTTTTTGGCCTGTCTAGTGTCAAGCTAAATATTGAGATATATACATATATATATAACAAGCTGCTGCCAGCGCCTCGTCCCCATTTTATCGGGATAAAAAATGCCTATATGTTATTCCAGGTCCGAAACTATACCCATACAAAATTTCAGCCCAATCAGAAGATACCCATCCTTACAAACTTTGACATTTATAATAATTAGTAGGATTTTATGTCTATAACCTTTGAAAAGTGGGACGAAAGCAGAATTAAATTACCACTTAATTGGATTTTCAGTGTTCGGACTAGTTTGGGCCGAAACCAGCGGGATGAACACAAAATGACTCTTTTTTACAGACCTTGCTTACACTTAAAGTTTTCAGGGATTACTTAATAATTTTCCCGGAAAACTTAATACTATCAGATACTTCTGCCCATCCGTACTCATAAACCTCACCACAATAAACTCCTATAAAAGATAACGGAACTTGTTAAGCTTTTTTGTGATTTGATTACATGAATGTACGGAGAGTAGATACCAAGTCGCAAAAAAAGCTATTGAAAGATACCTTACAACTTTTCAATCATCGCCCCAAAAGATTAGCCATGCAAAGACCGTCTTTCCCATTGGACATCCTCTTGTTAACTTAGATATCCACTCAGAACTTCGTATACCGGACATAGACTTATCAATCGATATTTTTTCACCAAGTTATTGATTTGAAAGGTTTTCTAAACAGATAGGTAGGTATATCTACGGCGATGTAAAAAAAAATCTTAGTTGGTCTTACTTGCTGATAGCAATGATGTTAATGATCAATCGTCAAGTCTGCACTCCCACTGATGGCACTACAAACTTAATCCGGGGTAGATTCGCAAAAATCTCGTACTATTTCTCTTTCAAAAGCGTTCCGCTGTATTTTCCTTGAGCCGAAAACTTTTGCAATACTAGATAGGAGAAGTTTAAACTCCGCGAAAGGGGGATCCTGACGATCTCGTCGCTCGCATAAAAAGCCCGTTGTTGAAATATGTTGTCACTGTATAAACTTTACGACTTAGCTAGCTATGAGACAAGTTTTGCCCGTGATGAAGTTCTAAGCGCTCGTTCAGTCATATGTCAACTTCAGCGCTCTTCAGACATAGAAATAAAAATAGAATATTGTCCTCGGTAAAAGAAAACACAACACTACAGAATGATGATACAGAAACGTCACATTAAAAACGTGATTACCTTAATTTATTACTTCCAACTGAGCGAATGTTATTTTATCAGAGCAATTTCGATAGTGCGTCATAAAATCATAATGGGAGATAGAGGACCTTCGGAGGCAATAATTTTTATTCTCTCGAATGGAATTTGAATAATTCGGCTTATATTTGCCATGCCGTTTATCAATACGCCCTCTATAGCCCTCTGCATACATTGTATATTAATTCGTAGGTATTATTTAGCATAGAATCCCTGTAACTTTGCATGGTAGCTTTGCAAGAGATTTAGTGAATAACCAAGAATCCCGCTGCATGCAAATGAGTGAAAATATTTAATTTAAAACAGTATTTTATCGTTGAATAAAATTCAAAAATTTACTGTGAAACTTTGTGAATGGGTAATTGTCTGGAAACTAAATACCTTAATGTAGTGTAAGGTCTTGCTCTGACTTTAATCGGCTATAGATCACTGGTAACTTTTTTTAAACACTTGAGAAAGTGAGTTACAAATTTATAATATATTAGCTGACCCACCCGCGGCTACGTCCGCGTGGACTAAGAAGAATATTACCCACCATGCATTGTTTTGTTATATCCCAAAGGGTTTTTGATGAAAGCTTCTGGGCGGCTTGACTTTTTCCCACCCCTCAATAATTATCATTTAGGTACCATAAATCATTTATAAGGATTATCCGACAAACATTCTGTATTTTTCTATCTACCTTAAGACAACGAACGATGAACGTAGTGAAAACATCCTAACTCTACAGATGAAGTCTATGGAGCGAGAACGCTGTCTGTGGACGCCGTGTTCGATGAAAGCGGCTTGACATTTTCCGACTCTTCCAACAAATATCGTTATATTTTAACCAACTTACACTTAACCTTGATACATTATATACCTAAACCTTCCTCATGAATCACTCTATCGATTCAGACGCGGCGGAGGACTTTGTTTTATAATATGAAGTGATTAACATACTTAAACCTTAAATATTTTCATACAAACTTTCATCCCCTATTCCCTTAGATATTTTACCACCTTGAGGGTAAAATTTGTAGAAACTTTATATGGCATTTTTTTTATATCTATACAACAGCCTAAAAAATACATTCCAAGCTTTTAGCTTTAAAAATTACGATACTTCTATCATCATCATCATCATCATCAGCCCATACACGTCCACAGCTGGACATAGGCCTCCCCCGTACGACGCTACAAACAGCGGTCCTGAGGCGCCTCCATCCATCGACTCCCTGCGACCACTACGATGTCGTCGGTCCATCGAGTGGATGGTCTCCCATGTAGGGGGGGATTTGCCATAATCACCACGCTTGGCAGGCGGATTGGTGATCGCAGTGTTGGTGTTTGAAAAAATACTCAGAAGGAAGCTGCTGCCCATCCTCTGGTAGGTTCCCTTAGTCGGCTCTTACGACATCCACGGGTTGAGTTGGAGGGGTTGATATTCGTACGCCGCGGCCCCACGGCCCGGATACTTCTATACAAACTTTCAACTCCTTAAAACCCTTTTTTCGCATTAAAAAGTACCCTATGTCCTTTCTCAGGCTATAGAGGATCTGTGTACTAAATTTCATTTAAATCGGTTCAGTAGTTTTGGCGTAAAAACGTGACAGATAGACAGACAGAGTTACTTTCGCATTTATAATTATTAAATATATGTATAGTAAGGATTGTTTCTCGCGTACCTATCGAGTAATCAAGTATCGAGGTAGAGTAAGATTATTAAATAATACGCCAAAACCAGAGGAAATTCTGGCCTGTGTTATTGAGAGCTTAACATTCGATTTATTACCAAAAATAATTAATTAAAAACGATTGCAATTCAATACTAAATATCAACAATAGGCAGGCACACCTAAATATCGAAATATACGTTCGCTTACCACTCCGCCCTCCCCGAAAATGAGAGTTCGTAATTCACCAACTGATACAATTTCCAATTTCACATCAATGGCTGTGATTTAAGTATTTCCCGTATCATTTGTTTCTCCTGTTTCAATATCGTATTTTTATTTTTGTTAAATTGCTTTTCTTTGTAGATTCACCCCCTCGCTCATACTCGCACATGTGTGCACTCTTGCGTTACAGAGATTTGTTCTTAAGTATAGACATTTATTCGGTTTTGGCTCAGGGCGGTGGTTTATTTTCTCCGTTATGACATATTGTTTTCACGCAGATTGAGTTCATCAAATATTATTTCCAAAGTTTTAAGCAACGGAATATTTTTAATGCATAAATACTGCATTTGGCAGATTATTGACAGATTCACAAGAAGCTCACGCACGCTATTCAAGTAGAGTACCTATTGAATTTTTCTGTTAGATTAGGTACCTAAATGATGCTCGTCCGCTTCCCAACGCTGACATAAAAATGGTTCAGAATAAAATAAAAACGTAAACACAAACAGTTTTAAATCCTTTTATTTTCCAGAATTATCCCCGCAAACCTTTCCGAATCAAAAATTAATCCCTTCAAATAAATCCACAAGACCCATAATTCAAATTTGTTTTTGATTGCTCACTCGTACGTCATATCCGGGGCCTTTTAACAAGCAAAGCACTCGTGTCAGCGCCGATGCAAAACATCATTCATTACGGCCCCGCTGACAATAAATAGATTATGACGATACAAAAAGTGCAGAGTAAGATTGTATGTCATGTTAAACAGCAGGGCCAATTGCTGCAAAAATATTGTACCAGTATTTTTTTCATACACGATGTCTATTCTCTTTCAAAGTAAGTATATATAAGTCGTTGAGCTACGTCGATAAATCTCTGTCGGATTTCGTTACGAATTCGTTCTACTTCAGAGAAAATCCGAACATAGCTCTGTCCACAGCACCGACCAGGTTGACCTGCGAATAATAATGATTGGAGTAAACGTATCCATTGATGATTGACCATTATTTGAAAGCTGCCCAAAATCTATTCCTATCCGAAAATTCACAAAATGAAGAAGCTGTTCTGAATATAGCTATACTAAGACTTTTTTCCTGCCCTCGTTTCGAGTTACAATAATCAAAGGAATATGAGGGGAGTCAAACGTCTACATATGCGAGCGATAAAAGACTTGAGCGCGTTCAGGGTTGGTTGTTTAATTTTATTAAATTTTTACTTGTGAGATTTAAAACAGAAGCCTCATTTTTCCTTGCTGTTTCATTTTAAAAGCATTTGCAGATCAAAAATGACAAGACTACTGACGAAAATATATCTACTGATGATCATTGCCATAACTTGTTAGTTCTACATAATTATAAACCGCACTAAAAACCTGAAAAAGTCTAGAAAGTGTAGTTTCATACCTTTAACTGTATGTACTTTGATTTGTTTTTGAACAATGAGGTAGAGCAGTTATCAGCTTTACAAGAATTTGATAAACTTATTATTTCATCAATAATTTCGTTATTTCTTTCCATTACCTTCATATAATAAAATCTAAGTACCAGGATCTCAGAGATCAGAGCAGCTGTCACGCATGAGATAATCCGACGAGCGGAACCGTACGCGCCCTCATCGCATTGTGACTCACCTCTGAATCTCCGGAGAAGTACCAGGCACACATGATAACGACGAAAGTAATTTTTATATTAAATCTTTGCAAAAACAGAGATAGGAGGCTGCACGTGGCGTTGATAGACGTGCTGAAAGAACTCTTATTTTGTATCATATGAGTATGATTAATGTTGCAGCGTAGTGAAGTGCAATTAGAGACTAACATATTTTTCATTTGGTTATAAATTATCATCAATCACAAAAGCTGGGATTTATGGTATTAAAGATTTTTATTTAGAGGTAAAGAGTAGACCTAAACCTAATTCTTTGTAAGCCAGATGTAAGAAAAAGAAGTAATGATTGACATTCATTACTTCTTTCATTCTTGCGGTACATCTTATCGGTCTCTGATTTTTGAGCAAGTTATTATTTTAATTGTTTGAAATTTTATCAAAACTACTAACCGTTTGTTCGATTACAAGTTACATGTTTTTTTTAACGTTGAACACCCTTCTTTTTTTTCTTTTAAAGCGCCTCTATAACCCTGAAAAAGTTTAAGGTGTGCTCCATGAAAAAAAACATAGAAGAAATATTTTTGTGCTCATGACTGCTCCGCATAAATTAGTTTCCCGGAGATTGTTTGTTCAGGCGCGGTTCACGTTTACATTTTATATTATTCTTTTGTTTTTGTACACTATAATAATTAAAACAACATTGTTCGTCGATGTTTGTATTTTTACAATGTTTTCGGACAAAAGGTAATTCAAATAGATGAAGCGTCAATATCGTTATCCATTTTAACATCGTGTTTACGTTGGTAACCTTTGTTATCGTAACTGTTCAAGTAAAGACATTTGTTTAAATATTTCATCGAACGTGAATTCAAATATGCAAAACAACACAGATCATTGCTTGTAATTATTATTAATTGTCATGTATCTCTTTATTTCTTATCATCTGAGCGCACCACACAATGCGACGTCTCCAAGTGCTGTTCGCCATTTTTGTTAAGGTATTGTTTTAGTCCTGTTAAAATCATGAAATTCTAAATTCTAAAATGCTTCCTGTACTGGATGACACACAACTACCGGTGTACCTAATGATGTGGTTCGGCGGGTGAAGGTCCGCCTGTAACGCAGCAGGTAGCGGGTTCGATTCCCGCCCTGGAACAAATGTTTGTAAATATTTTCTCCGAGTGTTCTAGGTATTTCTATGTATAATACAAATATCTATCTATGAAATGTATTATATTAAATACTTCAGTCATCTAGTACCCATAACACAAGCTCTGCTTAGCTTGGGGATATATGTTGTTGTGTGGATTTTTCAGCATTTTTATTTATTTATGCCCTCCTAGCCGCATTTTTGGCCACGGCGGCACTCTCAACGAAGATTAGTCAGGAACGCAGGACATATTATTTATCGTGCCCAAGTGTGTACGCCAAAACAGGTGCACTTTCTATCCTACACTCGATTTCTATCTATACAATTTCAAAACTATATTATAAACAAAGCACAACACATATGTAAAGCTGTTAGAAAATAATGAGTATAGATATAAGCAATAGACATAGGATAAATAGAAATACGTTTAAATGCAATAAGGTTACATAAAGTCTCTGATCATGTTAGAGGAAAAAGAACAAATATAAAAAAATTATAACAATCCCCAAGAATAATCTTGAATTTTTAACATTGCCATGTTTTTAATTCCTATCTGGTATGACAGGATGTTGTTGCAAATTAAATTTTATAATGTTCATCCTCATATGAGAAACTTTCCGTCTGGTCAGTAATTAATTAAAAGCTTAGGTGGTACCATTATGGGTTTTATGCTAATATGGAGTAATATGGAGGCTTCAAAGCCGAGACTATGTAGCAGGAGCTCCTTGGTTACAAATTTACCCCAATAGAAAACAGTTTTAATTAAAATAATCGACATTTTAGATATGATCTTATGACGAAATAAATGTAGGTAGTAAAATTATCATTAGTTCTTTGATGATAAGAGCAAATTAGGTAGGTACTTATCATGGGAGGACTACGTCCACCAGTGGACTGATAAAGGCTATTGATGATGATGAATACTACAAAAAGTATTTTACATATTCGAGGCTTAGAACTACCTATATGCAAAATTTCAGCCAGATTAATTCAGTAGTTTTGACGTGAAGAGGTAACAAACATCCATCCATCCAAACATCTAAATATCCAAATTTTCGCATACTAATATATAATTTATATTTTAATTCATTTATTTTTATGTGTAATATTAGTGTAATTCTCTGTCTGGGTACGTTTTAACCACAAACACCGGCGTTGTTGGTTGGCTTCAAAGGCAACATAAGCGAAACATTAAATTTCAGCAGAGCGGCACGGGGCATGGCTGCTATGGCTTTGGGTTGGACTACATCTGAGTATCGTACACATCTCGAGCTTATAAGCTGATTTGATAGAAGGAAAGTAGATAGATAAAAAAATATTTATTGCACACTTAAATCGATGGTAGAAAAAACACAAAAAAACAACTTTAAAACAAAGTTACAAGTGGCGGTCTTATCACTCAAGAGCGATCTCTACCAGACAACCGCGGATGGATAGGATCGTTGGATAGTACTAGTGGATCTGTGTGCTCAGTAAGTCGTACATGGATTAGAAAAGGGCCGAGATCACACGATAAAGTGAAAACTTATTGACGACCGTTTTGTAACTGAAGCATGCATATTAAATGATTATGGACAATCCACATAACATAATCTAGCCCCAAGCTAAGCAGAGCTTGTTTTATGGATTATTAGATGACTGATATAACTAATATAATACACACACACACACACATTACATAGATATACACATTTTTATTAAACATAGAAAATACTCAGATTAAATATTTGCAGACGTTCGATTTCCGCCTTGGGAAAACACTTGTCCCAAGGAAGGGAATCGAATTCAAAACTTTCTGCGTCGCAGGCGTAATAATACAAATAATCTGTCATAAGGAAATCGAAAATAAATAATTATGAAATGTGAAATCATCTTACCTAATGGAAAGTGCACATCGTCCTTTTCCATCAGGTGACTTTCCGACGGTGTATGACGAAAGTCTAGAAATCAGTTTAAATAGTGACCGGAAAATACTTCGCGAAGTTAGCCTTTCTTGGCTCAGCCGTTTTTTTTGTTCCTTTTCCTCCGAGTCTACATAATATATCATACAAATCAACTGCATAGAATGGACACAAAGGTCTGAGTTTCTAGATAAGTTGATATAATATGATACCTTCCACGCAGACAGGTTTAAATGTAGTTCAACCCATAATAGATTACTCCTGTTTTGTTTTCCAGTATTTGGTCTATTTTCAGCACAGACCCCTGTGTATCGGAAAAATCAATTATAGAATTACTTTCACATAATACGGCTGAAGAACTACAAAACATACTTGCACGTTACAGGCACCGTTATTTGAAACATTTTTAGCCTCCAAAGCCAAATGACATTAAGTATAACAAGAATGTGTATTGGGTCTAATATGGCACTGTACTCGTAGCTCTCTCAAACAGACAAATTTTGAATTATTTTGTCGAGTGTTCGACAAAAATTGATTCGAAAACAAAAACGTCGGTAGTATTGTAGTCTGGTTTTAGTTTTTATATTTCTATTAGTTGAAAAGTAAGTAAAGTAAGGTAATTAAAATTCTTCGAATATAGGCATAGGATATTTGAGTTTGGCAGTCGGATTTTAACAAATTGGCTTTCATTCAATGGTTTCAATAAAACCAAAGCTAAAAGGGTTGATTGTCTAGCTTATTGCATGCATGCAATAAGCTAGATAGTTGTTGATATGTATGTATGAAATGATATCTGGGGTTGATTGTACGCAGCACGCGCCGCAATATGCAGCTGGGGCGGGCGGAGCTGAGGGCGGATCACAGTGTAGATATTAGCAGTGAGGTGTCTAAGATATTTATGCATAATTACATAATTATGCAATTATGTATAAATATCATAGACACCAGCGATATCAAGGTGCGATTAGCTACCTACATGAATAGATAACTAACTCGTGAGAATTCGTCAAACACAGAGAAAGAATTTTAGAGTTAAAGTTGTAAAAAAGTCTTGCAAATGCATTCCATTGATGCAAAATACCAACTCCTGTGGCCGATAAAGATGAACAAAATTCAAGAATAATTTTACGGCAAAGTACAATTAGTATTTAATATTTATTGTCATGCTTGTTTTCAAATGATTGATAGCTCTTGATTTTGTCATATCACTATTTATTTTTCACCAAGAACTGGCAAAACATGGCGTCTCAAAGATAGATTCTCATTAATTGTTCGGGTATAGATTTACAAGGATGGCAAATATCAAATTATTAAAGGAAATTATTTCCTTGAGATCTTACATAACTCTTGGACATGTCACAAAACTTAAATACAGAAGTAAAACTAGGAAATAAAGTAATGACTTTGATCTTTTGTTCCCTTCAATCTTTTTAATTTAAAGTATAGAAGCGAACAAGAAACCTTTACCTTGTTAGGTTGTTAGTTTTCGAGTTGGAACCAAACTTGTCAGCTTTTATACCCTTTAGATAATTTGACCACAAACTCAAAGAAGTTCTGCCTATGATTTAGTTAGTGAGTTTAGTTATAGGTAGAATGGAAAGTGACCTGCTGCAAAATTACTACATTCCACTGCGGGCGGGCGGGGCGGCCGGGTACCAGTTAAATTGAGCACCGCTACGCCCAGACACTCATTTCCTCCATCCACCATTGTGCACCACTCACAATACAAAAACATTTTTTTACGAATTTCGACAAAAAGTGCTTTGAATTTTTTCCAATCTTCGCCTCCATTCAGCTTTCAAAACTTATTGTCTGCGGCGAAAAATCTCGAATTAAGGCGGGGCTAGATATAAATTATGGCTGGTCTAAGCGATTTCTCACGAATGTAGGTAGACTTTAGAATTATAGCTCGAGCTGCAAAATTGATCGTTGTGAACATAATAAGACATTTTTTGTTTGCAGTTTTTGGTAAGCGGTTTTTTCATTTGGAAATTGAGATATTATAATAAAAAGCCTTAGAGAATATAACCCGCTGTCTTGTCGAAGTGAAAAGCAAATAAACGATATATTTTTGTACAGGCTGTCAAATACTTACTAGAACTCTAAAATACATAAATTAGGTTCCTAATTGCATGCTTACAATTGTGAAAGTGTCGATTTACTTTATGTATGTTAGTTCATAATTAGGTAATACCCCAAGGGGATAGCCCCCTTGTTATTGTTATAAAATATTTTAAGTTGTTTGCTCTACATGTCTTGTTCATATTGATTCTCTTTATGCACATAAGTTGTTAAATAGTCAAGTTATAGATCTATAACATTTAAATTTAGTGTATTTTGTGATTATTTTATGTTTTGTGAATCTCAATAAAAAAAATTAAAATGAAATCCACGTAAAATCAAACAAAATACACGACATTTTTAGAGACTGTAACAGAGATGTGAACAGACTATAGCTACTAGCATTTCTATATTATAATCGGACCGTTTTATAAGCAATCGCATAAACACTTTCAGGATAGAATAAAAACAAAAGCACTTAACCAACTTCACTGCAAAGTTCTAGTCACACCTCTACCTGCAAACTTTGAAAAGACGCATAATTCGTGCACTGCTAACTTCATAGCAGTGATAATTACGATAACTCTTTAAGAAACATTATTCATTCAGTCGAGATTGGCCTCTGGAATTGCCGTATTATACTAATTAATTGCCCTAAGAAGGACTTTATTACCGTTATTATGTCAGGGATTAGTAAAATTTGACGGTAAAAAGTTGAGTTCTCGTAATATATTCAACCGAGTTAAAAGCACCTTCAGAAATGGCCATAAGCTCGACTTATTTCGCTTTTTTACGATTTTAAAAAGTGTCTCGTTGCATAGGGTTTTTTTTTCCATTTTCATGCATTTGAAATTTTCGTCTATCCTTACATTTACACGGCAAGGGGCCACAAAATAAAAATAAAATATACCACAAAATTTTCACTTCTTGTTAGAAGTGAACATTTTGTCTTAATTACAAAGATACACTTTTATTTGCCTGCTACTAACAGCAGCAGCAGGTCAGCAAAATCACCATTTTATACTGAAGTTTCATTGCAGATAAAGTTGTTTTTTAAATCGCAAACCTTTTAGACAAACAGAAATCTCAGGTGTGACATTGCGATAAATCAGAAGCGATCAGCTACAGTTCTCAGCTCGCAGGTCTTTGCACAGTATTTGCATAGGAATCCGAAGGTCGTATTTCATAAGATTGATGCTGGTCGTCCATGTGCGACCAGGGCCATTAATATCAGGATTTCATGGGAGGATATTGAAGCTAGGATGGAAGTGAGAAAAATTTGGATTTAACTAAAGTAATCGCATTGTTTTATTACTTTTGATAATTATTTTAGTATAAAAACTATCTTAGTTTGTTTCTATTTACAATCATAACGGATTATCTACTTTTTGTACCTTAAGTATTACAAATGGTTATCTCTGGGCTGCTGAGGGGGATTTGTTTATTTTTTTACATGCTATGATAAATTATTGATAGATATTGCACTGCTTGTGGTACGGAGAAACCAGCAGCATAGTAATAAAAGTAGGCTTTGCTAGTAGATTATAAATAATAACGTTTTGGTACAAGACTAAAGTTCTGTTTGAACTTCTTCATGATTCTGAAAGAATTCGTGTTGGTAAGTTTATCAGTTTTCTTAGACACTTTAATATACCTACCATACAAATAAAGAAAACAATTCAGAAAGAAATGCTTAAAGCAGAGGAAGTCTATAGAGCAGCCTTATCGCTATGAGCAAGGAACGGATACTGCCGTTAATTCTTAGCATCCAGAACATCCAGGCGCCCCGTGACCATAATCGCCGCAACTCGTGATGGAAATAGTAAAATAAAAACGAAAGGTACACGATAAATACCCAGCCTGTTAGATTGTCTAAGTAAACACCCGATAGTAATCTTTAAGCTTAGGGTAGATAATGCCGATGAAGCAGTGTTTTGATGATTGAAGATTGAGTATATCGATGGTCCTTGGTTTTTCTGTCACGTCGTCGTCTAGCCATTTGAGTGCTACTGCTTTAATATCGTAACAGAATGGTTTATGACCATTTCGAGACGAAAACCCATATTTTATAGGTGATTCACTCGAATTGGTAATATCGGTGAGAGGGAATCTTTTACGAGCGAGGTACTTGAAATAAGTTGGATTTAATGTATAACAGTTTGAATTACAATGAGATAACTTGAATTGAATTTTTGTAAGTTACTGAAATCGTAAAAATAACAATCAATTTTTTTATGGTACTTCTTTGATTTATATTTATTTATTTTTATCCTAAGTTACCTAACGAAATGTTTACGAAAACTCTAAGGACTATGAAAATGTTTTTTTAACTATTCTGTTTTCTCGCCCAGCGTCTATATTATAAAGCTAACGCACACTACTCTACCTAATAACAGAAGTTTTAACCAAATTAGGGTAATTCACACTTCCTCCATTTAAAACCGGTCTTTTACAACCCTATTACACTGATTAATCGCCTATCACTTTATAAATTTGACGAAAAAACGTAATTAAAGGGCACGGTTATCTCACCCAATTTGGATAATTACCAGAAAACGGTAGCTATTTCAACTCTTTACGACCAGCCCACCGTTGCGATAGCAAACTAATTGTCGAATAAAAAAGGATTAGCTAATCCTGGTTTAATAAAAATGTTAATCATGAGATTTCCCGTCGAATTATGCAAATGGTGGAAGCCACCCCGCGCAAGATTGCCTCGGTTATGTGTGTATGCAAAATAATGAATATTGTATGTAGCTGTTTTAGGGTCTCTAGTGTTTATATTCGGAGAGAATAATATTATTATTGAGATTTTAAACAAGCGTTCACCTATTGTCCTCATCGTTTCTTTCTTTTTCATTTCTTTTGATACTTAGGTAGTCGGAGGCCTTTGTTACTAATTGTACCGTAGGTATATGGGGTGGGTGCCTCCGACTACCTAAGTATCAAAAGAAAATGAAAAGGACAATAGGTGAACGCTTGTTTAAGACTTTTATGTAGTCGGGTTTTAGTTTTTAACTATATTTTTTTATACCTTTTTGGTAATAGCTTGAGAATCGTTAATCTCACAAAAGTTTGAAAAACGGTTTCGGAAAGTACAAACAAAGACCTTTGCAACGATACCACACACGAGCATATTTACTAACACAGAAATTTTCGACCCTTTCTTCGACCCCCGTTATCTCGTTAGACCCCAATTTTTATTTGATGTCACATAGCCTATAACCATCGGGCTATTAAGACAAATCATATGACACCTCATTTGTTGAAATCGGACCAGTAGTTTCAGCGCTACGAGGGAACATAAAAATCGGCTACATACATACATAGGGTGTCAAAATCATAACCCTTTCGTAGTCGGGTAAATAGCGTTCTTACTCTATCTAGATAGGTAGAGTCAGTACTAGGATGTTGTTTTTAGTAACTTGTCACGAGACAGGTGTTCTCGGAAGTACCTAAATACACATTATGTATTTATGTTATTTAAAAGGATTTTATTCTAAGCATGTGTAAAAAACTAAATATCTGTAGATTGTCCAAACATTTGTCCCAAGGAACACTCGAACCGCAAACTCAGGCGGATCTTCTTCAGCCGCGCCACATCGGTCGTCAAATAACTTAGCATGGGGCTAGATGATGCTGTGTGGATTTTTCAGCATTAAAAAGTACACTTTTCACATACGACGATAATTTAAGGCGATTCGCTGACCCAAACTATCGCCGCCACCTAAATATAATATTTATTTAATTTTTGTAACTGTTTGTACAAAACATGATGAATATTTTGATGTTGTCCGAAATGTCAGTAAATAATTTATTAAAAATTAAAAGTGACAGTTCGGACACAGTGTCCGAAGATTTTGTATCCCAAATGTCGGCAAGCCTATTTTACCGTATTATTAGGTACGTTATCCAAAGGAATTTTCAAAAATCCCTTGGCCAGTTTGTGATACCTATCATAAGCTTTTTTACGCCTCTGTAATAGTTTTATTTTGTATAGTTTAGGAAGAGATGCGAAGTGGCACTTTTTGACCACCAAACTCGGTTTTCGCATCTCCTCCTAAGCTGTATATATAAAACTATTACTGAGTTATTAAAATTAGCTTATGATAGGTATCACAAACGGGCTAAGGGTTTTTTTGTAAATTCCTTTGTCATCATAATCATCATCATCAGCCCATACACGTCCACTGCTGGACATAGGCCTCCCCCGTACGACGCCACAAATAGCGGTCCTGAGCCGCCTCCATCCATCGACTCCCTGCGACCGCTACGATGTCGTCGGTCCATCAAGTGGATGGTCTCCCATGTAGGGGGGGATTCGCCATAATCACCACGCTTGGCAGGCGAATTGGTGATCGCAGTGTTGGTGTTTAAAAATACTCAGAAGGAAGCTGCTGCCCTTCCTCTGGTAGGTTCCCTTAGTCGGCTCTTACGACATCCACGGGTTGAGTTGGAGGGGTCGATATTCGTACGCCGCGGCCCCACGGCCAATTCCTTTGTATAAAGTAATAATACGATAAAATAGGTCGCAGCGCTGATTTGGGTCGGGACAGCCCCTTAACATTCTATCGTTCATGTTAGTAAAGACAAAGTCGCTTTCTAACGTAAGATTTTTTTATCGCAATATTTTATCATTTAACCCTTTGAATCTCCAAACCCACATCAATAATACCCAAGGTTTTTAAACAAATTCTTTGCACCTTTATAAAGGGGGCCAAAGGTATTCGTAGGTCCAAATCTATACAAATAGAGCTTCCATTAAAGGGTGTTCTGTGTTCTTAGGGATTATTTATAACGAAAGGGTGCGTGGCTTAAGCAAAAAGGTAGGTACTTACCTTATTTTTAAAACCACAATTTGGTGATTTACATGTAGGGAGTAGCGACCTAATTAGGGACAGGTTCTATTGAGAAAAGTTTCGATACAAAATATTGACACAAAAAAACATGTAAAATACCTAATGGCCTGAACTTTTACATTTTCACAGTATTTAAAGAAACCAGGATCTGCCGGTCCTACCATAAGCACCAAAAGTCTGAAATTCAATCAGTAACAGTAATATTTTAAATGCCTACATTCATTTGCTGCTTTCACCATATAGTAGTAAAATACAAATGAAGACAGTACAAAAGGCGGCCTTATCGCTGAGAGCGATTTCTCCCAGACAACCTTGAAACGTATCGATACCTACCTAGTATTTTCGAATTTTATCTTACACCACCCTATTGCTTACCTACCTTTGAAAATGAAAACTCTAACAATCCATGTTGCATTCCCACAAGTCGGATTATTGTAAATAAGTATTGCCAGCTCCCAAATTAATCCACCTTTTTAACGAAATGCGAAAAAGTTTAACCAAACTTTCCTCAGCTAACAAAACCCAGTGGTGAATGTAAAATATGGCTCCCTAACAAAATTATTTGTACCAATAGAATGTTTGCAAAAGCCTCTGCAAATACGAATATTCGGTACCCACTTTAAAAAGGTGTGTTTGACTTAACTAATAAGGTGGGGGAACAAACTTTTAATATGAAACTTTTGCATACGCACCGCAAATGTATTGGGTAAGTTTTTGAATTGATTTGGCTTGATCATTAATTTGGTAGACATTTGAAGGAAACTCGACAAAAGTTGCATTTTTCACAAAGTTACATTTATTTACAAAAATATACAACGGTAACGAAACAATATTTCATTTTTTACGCACTACGTTACGTGACGTCAAGTTTCAATTTTACTTTTGATACTGTCAATATAATTTTATATTACCATTGAAAATGATATCATAATTTACATTGAATACTGCCAAAAAAATTCGACTTGAGACGCGTTTGAATCTGAATTGCGTTTGAGTACTCGAAGGGTAAATTAAAAAATATTAAAAATATTAGAAAATAAAAAATATTATGTAAGGACAGCAGTCTCTACATATTTTATTTTGAATGTTACCCACTCACGTCATAAAAATAGACATAAAACGGAACATGAAACATTTAAATTAAGAACCCACTGAATTTTCAACAACAAAATTCACGTCTCAGCGCACGCGACCTACATCGCGGTAAAAGCCATCCCGTTAATTGACTATTCGAAATTCAAATAAATAACGGCCAGCGGCTATATTTCAACGGGCTATTATAAATCAAAGGATTAGAAGCGAAATGGATACTGGCAATAGAGATAATGCGTGTTATATTCTGCATACGTTATAGGGCGATAACGCCAGAATAATCGAGGGGAGAGAGGGGCAAAGGGGGACACTGGACAAAAAGTACTAAGTGCGAGTTAAATACCCTTTGTGTCACTGTACCCGGTGTTCGAGGGTCCTTATTATTCCGTCGAAATTCGATTATTTTCCCATTTCACAAAATATCCATATCGTCCTCGGCTTTCATACTAATTGAGAACGGGACGCTGTTCAAATAATCGCTCTTTATTTATTAATGGGGAATAGAAAACTAAATATAAACAACGTTTATTTCTGCGCTCAGTCGAGATAGTAAAAGCTGATATTGGGCGTTTCATTCGAACTCACTTTAAACTCTTAATTACTAACATGATGCTGGACAATCCACACAGCATCATCTAGCCCCAAGTTTAGCAGATAATTGATGAATGAAAGCTTTTAAAACCAAACATTGTTTCGAGCTTCTTTGCTTTACTTCGATGATGCCAATGTTGTAATCCCTTTTTTAACCAAGTCTTTGAATCGGAGTATAGCAACAAAGACAGGGAAAACAAAATACCTCTCAAAATACACCAGCAACCGACGTCTTGCTTTTGTTTTAATAACCGACCCTACATCAGAACAGCTAACAGACGGAAGTAAACTACCCTGTCCAGAAATGATTACTCAGCCCCGTTAACCGTTACGACCAGCTTATACCCATTCCAGGGGTATTAGTCTCCTGGCCACCAATTTATGTAATTTATTAATACTCTCGCTTACGGAGGTTTCGCAGAAAAGAAATGTTAAGGTGTGCGTCCATTGCAAAGCACGTGAACGAAAGGTGGAGGTGTCGAGTTTTTTTCTTTCAATAAATTCATCATGTTTTTTATCATCAGCCAATGAGGCTTATCAAATACCTGTGTGATAGCTATGTATCTTTTGTTTGTAACAGTCTGCAGTTAGTTCAATTGTTTCTATTAAAAGTAATTCTAATTTCTTTCTATTATTCCATTATAATTTTCTTTGTTAATAAAGATTTTATGCTAGCTATTAATTGTACATATACCCTATTCTGGGAGTACTCTTCCTTGCAAAACCTTCAAAGAAAATAAATGTTCAGTGCACGTACACGAACATTCACAAATAAATGACAGCATTTGATTATATTTTAAATGGTATGATCGCCAGTGAAAGGCAAATCAACCATTATCGCATGCACCATTGCTATATTTCTGGAATAGATAAACATAATGTGTAGAGAAAAACGTCAACCTAAGTAAATAAAGTATGCTGCTTCTGCATTACTTCAAATTGGCATTTTTATTACTGTAAATCTTTAATTATATTATGTACCTTCTAAGGTTTCTGCTATGCTTTTGTAGCTTAAAGTTTTATAACGTACTAATAGACTTTTAATAGTATGTCAATAAGATGCGTTGCCAAACAGTGAGGTGCTGTCGGCTGGCAGCTTAACCATCAAAGACTCCTGCGGCCGACTGATCCCTAATATTTCAGTTATAATTGGTTTATTCTAAGCTACCGTATGTGCCTTTGATCCAGTGTATTACCTTGTAGATGTATGGCGAACATTATTTCTTCAGATCTGAAGCTTTATAGTCCTACTTTATTCTGTGGATTTCCCCAATGATGTCATTTGAGGGAGATTTTGTAGCCCTTTTCTTTATTATTTTTTGATGGAAGTTCAGAAAGGACATCAATAGCTTTGATGGTGGCTGAAAAGACACACGTATTTTGTAAAAGTAAATGTACCTAGTCATTGACATTTGGAAATTGGAAAATCCGAGCGACATTAGAGACTTTGATTCAGAGTCCAATCGTTGATCAAAGGTACTTCTTTATTTTACCTAGGTCACACTTATTGCATTGGTTCAAGGTTTAAACGGTTGATGCAGGTAACTACTACTACACACACACCCACACACAAATAAGCAGCTACTTCGTTTATATTAATGCTACCCTAGTACCTAGTTAAGTTAATTTTGTGGTGGAAAATGATAAAGGACTATTATGGTGCTAGAGTTTCGACCTAAGGCCGTGTCCGTAGAATTATGATTTCGTGTTTATTTAGCGCGTTTAGTTAAGTATTCCACAAGCGTTCAAAGACTAACCTTGATATTTTATTAATTACAATTTTCTTGCAGAGACTGTACCCTAGTACCTATACTCTGGCCAAAGTCAACATAGAATATTGTAAACATTGCCCCCATACTTAATCTAAAAATCACTTTTTGCTATTTATTTCTCACAGAAGTTGCACTACTTGTCGATTTCAGATCTTTCCTGCAATGCATATTGCTGACTATTACTTTACAAAGTTGATGCCGAAATGAGAATTTTGGATTTTTGTGCAGTAAGTTGTACAAAAATTCTACTTTGAGAATGGCTCGAGTATAGTTAGGTAAATGTAATGATACTTGATCAGTAATATTAAGGTGCTAGGGTTTCGTCCCCTACCAGGAATAGGCTTTGCGGTAGGCCGTGTCCGTAGCTCTATGATTTCTTGTTTATTTAGCGCGTTTAGTAAACTATTCCACCAGTGTTCCAGTATTACAGCGTTCAAAGACTAACCTTGATTTTATTAATAAATGATTTTCTTGCAGAAACAGTGCTATTTTTGCTTGAACCTTTAAGACAGACTATTAGCCCCTGTCTCCTTGTCTCTGTAACCCTAAATTTCACGCTCAGTCAGGCAGCAAGACGTCGTGACCTGCTCAACCCCATGCCTCACCCATGGCTAATCGTGGGCTTAGTTTCCAGAAGGATGACCAACGCAGTAGTTCGACATATTGTTTTCACTTGTCGTTGGCATAGTAAAGGTTAAACGTTCATCTTAATGAACTGAATGTTCTATCTCCTTGCTTTAAACTTTTAATTGTAAGTAAAGGTTAACATTAGATCTAAACGCTGGATGGTTAAATATGTTTACTAATTGGGCCTCTACGG
Organism: Eupithecia insigniata; assembly: GCA_947859395.1. Classification (NCBI taxonomy): domain Eukaryota; kingdom Metazoa; phylum Arthropoda; class Insecta; order Lepidoptera; family Geometridae; genus Eupithecia; species Eupithecia insigniata. Next base: position 4,586,604 of record OX402001.1, on the reverse strand, counting down.
TTCGTCTATCATTCAACGTTTATTTAGTTATTTACACAGAGGCTATTTAACATAAAGTTAGATGCAGTCGTCGATAAAATTTGCTGGCTTTCCAAAACTAACATTAATCATCATATCAGCCCATATACTACGTCCACTGCTGGACATAGGCCTCCCCATACGACGACACAAATAGCGGTCCTGAGCCGCCTCCATCCATACTACGTCCACTGCTGGACAAAGGCCTCCCCATACGACGACACAAATAGCGGTCCAGAGCCGTCTCCATCCATCGACTCCCTGCGACCGCTACGCCGCGCGTATGTCGACGGTCCGAGTGATGGTCTCCCATGTCGGGGGGGGGGGGGGGGGGGGGGGTCAAATTATTTTTTATGATATTAAAAACCTTTTTTATCGACAAGCTTTTATAGAGTTAAGAGTTCCTACATGACATTGCATTGTCACCAAACGTATGTATTTGGCATACATAAGCTATGCCAAATTTCAGCTCAATCGATTCAGGATAACTGGTCTAAAATTCTGTTGCATTTATCCCACACAAACGAACATGCCGAGTAGAATAAAAGCTTGTAAAAAGACCCTATTTTTCTATGACCTAATAGTCTGGTTAAAGATGTCATACTGTTTATCCAGCAATGTCGGGCCGTTTGGGAATATTGTTTTCGCTTATTGTCACTTTACCCCGCAGACCGGAAGCCGTCCGTACCGTCCCTTCCATTTCCGGCCACGGCCACTGTCAAAGCTTTGACAAAGTTAATGTCGTGAAATATTGTTTGGCTTATTATGTTAACGAGATAAAATACGCAGATACTCTTCCTGATTTAATGTAAGGTTTTATTTATTGTGAAAATAAAAAATTGGAACCAATAATTGTTGCTGCTTTTGTTTTATGCTACTATGTTCTAGCCATTTTTAGCAAAAAGATAATCATTGACAGTGAGTAAATGATATCTAAAACTTTCACTATGAGTTCTACGCCGCTAATCGAGAATCTACGCTTTATATATCAATGATAAATAATAATGGACAAAGAAAATGACAATCAAAAAATATAAGCAAATAGTATTTACAATTGAAACAATTGAGCTAACTGCAGACTGTTAAAACACCTGGTTACGGCTGCTAATTCCAATATTTCACCATTATCATCAAAGCGTTTCAAACGCTTATGCTTTTTCTATATAGTTTTTTTAGAGAATTAATTGAAACTGTACTGAGACAAAAACCCTCTCAACTGTTTTCGTTTAGCCTGTACGAGTAAAGGAAATTTTCATATCATTAATTTCAACTCTAGGAACAAAAGGAGCACATAGTCACGAAAAAATTAAATGAATGCCTTAAGTCTAAATAGGTAATATTAAACTTACACAATTGATAAAATATTGAGCTGCAAACGTAGCCTACGTTATACAAAATAGTGGAAACAATAAAATTTTATTGATTTTTATAAATAACTAGCTGACCCGTACCCACTTCGTTGGGCGGTAAACATTTTTAGTGAACCGAACCGAACCGCGAGACCGAGTCGAAGATCAAAGTTGTATCCGTCTTCGTCACGACAGTAGGTATGTAAGCGAGTAGAGACTGAAGAGCATTAAATGCCTGGTGCGTTTCGCCAATGCATTGCAAGCGGTCATCCCGGGTACGCAGCACAATGTCCCGCCTGTCACAGTGCTGATCTACCGGGACGACGGCAACATCATTGGTAGCGAGAGCTTTGTACAAACCGAATGCAGTGCAGTAGGTCGTTTATCGGCACTAATAACAATTTTGTAATAATTTTGTTGGCTTTGGGGTATGGACTCGTATTTGATGTCCTTCCTCGTAGTATGAACTCAAATCATGCTAAGTATCATTCGAATCCATTCAGTAGTTTTTGCGCTATTTTAGGCCGAGAAATGTCACTTCGATCCCCACTCCCAAGGGAACCTTAACGAATTCCAGGATAAAAAGTATTACATGACCTTCCTCGTAGTATGAACTTAAATCATGCCAAGTTTCATTTGAATACATTCAGTAGTTTCAGCGCTAGCGCAGCCAAGAAATTTTACCCTACTGCGGGGGGCCACTACGGGGGGCTACTGGGGGTCCCACTGCGGGGCAATGTGGGGGCCCACTGGGGGGTAAACTGCCGGGGGCCCCCACTGCCGGTGCCCTCCACTGTGGAGGCCTACTGAGTGGGTCCCACTGCGGAGGCTACTGGGGGTCCCACTGCGAGGAAATGTGGGGGCCCACTGCCGAGAGCCCCACTGCCGGTGCCCCCACTGTGGGGGGCTAATGAGGGGGTAACACTGCGGGGCAATGTGGGAGGCCCACTTTAGGGGCCATCTGCCGGCGGCCCCCACTTCGGGGGCCCCACTGCCGGTGCCCCCCACTGTGGGGGCTACTGAGGTTCCACTGCGGGGCAAAGTGAGGGTCCGGTTGCGTGAGGGGCCCCACTGCAGGGGTCCCCACTTCTGGGGCCCCCACTGCCTGGGGCCCCACTGCCAGTGCCCCCCACAGTGGGGGGCTATTGCTCTCTACCGCCCTTGCCTCGCGCGCCATCCTGCAACGCGCAAAATTTCACTTCCATCCTCTGTCATAAGGGAACCCTTCTGAGTTCCGGGCTAAAAAGTATTTTATGTCCTTTCTTGTAATATGAACTTGAATCATGCTAAATTTTATTTGAATACCTTCAGTAGTTTCGGCGCTATGCGCAGCCAAGAAATTTTACTTTCATCCCCTCTCCCAAAGGAACCCTATTGAAATCCGGGATAAAAAGTATCCATGTCCGTCCTCATAGTATGAACTCAAATCCTGCCAAGTTTCATTTGAATATATTTAGTAGTTTCGGCGCTACGCGCAGCCAACAAATTTTACTTTCATCCCCTCTCCCAAAGGAACCCTCTCGAAATCCGGGATAAAAAGTATCCATGTCCTTCCTCATAGTATGAACTCAAATCCTGCCAAGTTTCATTTCAATACGCTCAGTAGTTTCGGAGCTATGCGCGGCCAAGATACAGACAGACAGACAGACAGACAGACAGACATGAGGGGAAAAAAATACATTTTTGGCATCAGTATCGATAATAGAGAGCCCTCGAAAAATTTTTTTCTAAATATCTTCAATGTACAGAATTGGACCTGTTACGGTTTATTATAAGTATAGATAATTAAAAAATATGGTCAAAAGAGCTTTATTCACTTAACATACAGGAAAGAGGACTCTTGGACTTGTCAGACATTTAGAAGACAATCCTCCACATCAACAAATTCTGTCTCGCGCGATCCCCTTATGTTTTTCTTATTCTGGAGGCCTGGATTTGTGACATCAGCGTAGATTACGCCAGGTTTTAAAAATGTTCCTATATATCAAATGCTCTCATCTCACAAGGAGAATAAATACACACAACTTGTGCAGTTTAACTTCTGGTAACCTCGCATCCCGTGGTTCTTATTTCACATTTTATCCGGACGTCTATTGTGTTAGAAATGAAAAGCGAAGGCTGATTGGAAGCATTTGTGGAAAGCACGAGTTTTGCGCTCCTTTATAGGGCTGATTAATGTTAGTCAGAGTAGTTATGGAGACTGGTTTTAGATTTTTTGCCGCTAATGCAGATGTTTCAGGAACTTTAGGTTTTAGTTTGGAGGGGCTGCTTAAAAGTTTCACGCATTCGAATTTTAAAGCTTTATTGGGTCTAGTTCTAAAATTCATAATTCAAACAAAGCTCTGGAAAGCTCTTTTAGTTACGCCTATCTGCATTATAGAAAAGAAATTTAATTTTAATAGCAGTGCTTATAAATTCTCTGAATTTATTATTAAACCCTTAAATAATAAACCTGAATGCTGTAAATAAAATTTGTATTTACGGTGGATGGTCTGGAAAAAAGGATAATGACTGTGAATAAAATTGTGAATAATATCAAATTCTATGAATTTTGTCGCATTAAATATTCTTCATAAGCGCTTATTAAAGAACAATAAAACCACTACCATAGTTTACATGACAGGTTTATCAAAACCTGTCATATAAACCGTTCATTTTCCATTTCCCCTTTTCCCTTCTTAAAGGAAATAATTAGCTGGTCAGCAATGGGACAATGCCCATTTTAAACCCAAGATCTGCGGGGGACATAGTATTGTTCCACGTCTCTAGCTGACCGGTAAATCACAAATTGGTCTCAGAAAATGACATGACCACCGAAAAGAGGGTGATTTTACTATGAGATAATTTTCTGAACTTGAAAGGAATTAATTGAAAAGTGTTTTCTTAAGACTCTTGCAAGATTTCTATAATAAATGATTTTTCAAGTAAGTACATACTTATTTTCTCGGCTTAAAGATTTTTATTTCCCATAAAAATAAAATAAGTTTATTTAAAATATAATGTATAAAACTTCTTAAAAATAATGCTTTAGCTTACATTACGCTGTACCTTCGTGGTTACCTACCCGGGTACTACTAGGAGTACCACTGGTACTACTATACCGGTAGTATCTACGTAGGTATAACTTACATGCTATAATTAAATTACTCGTACTATAGGGGTGAATGAAACAAACTTCGGGAGGCTTATGCACACCATTGGATTAAATCCGGATGCAGTTCTAGCCAAAAATGTATTCAGCTAAAATACAGAACAAAAGAAGTATTTTAGAGAATAATTTGCTGTATTGTCCAAATATTTCGGACATTATACGGACGTGGGACGATAATTTTGAGAATTAAATTATTCTGAGTTCAATAAGCTGTAACAAATTACGTAGTTGCGGTGCATGAGTTTATCAGTCATTTGAGATTTTTTCTTTCGGTAATTGGTCTCCGGTATTTCTCCGGCAAACGCTTTGAAGAAAACCAAAAATTCTTTAGAATAAACTGATTAACTAAATAAACTGTTTGTCGAATTATGGTCTAGATAAAAAGTTATATTGATAATACTTTTTGTAGGCTCCTTCTACTAGTGGACAAAAAATTTAAGTGAAGAGAATATCAATAAAACCTTATTTCTTATTTGGTAACTATGTATATTAGTATAAAATTTTACTTGTCTAAGTGCTTATTTTGTAAACCTAAATTAATGTTATTGATTCTGATTCAATTTTATTATTTCCTAGGAAAACTTCCTGGGTGTATAAATGCAACTTTTTGATATTTTTTTAATCACTATAGATAGAACGCGATCCTGGGGCCGTACTCGTAAAAACGAAATCGAAGTTTCTGATTATTTTTCGTGCAAACGCTAATCTTATGCAAGCGACATAGGAATTGGTGTTGCTTGAAAACGAAAAAGAAACTTCGATTTCCCTTTTCAGAGTAGGCCCCCTGATATAGCGCGAGATTCTGATATGTACATATGTATATGTATCGGGATCTCGGAGGGCATTTTACAAACAATCCTAATGACAATAACAGCCTATGCGTGCTATTAATCAAATTGAAAAGCTTTCTGCCCGGGAGCAGAGATCGCCACCTATTCCATTCTCCAGTTTCTAATTCACTTAATTTCGGCCCAGGGCCTAAATCTCATATTGCGACCCGGCCAATAATTGCGTTTGGTAAACAGGCCAGGGGTATTGTTTCAACCAAAATTAGCTACCGTAGTGTTGTTTTGAGTTTAATATTTGGATGAAGAAACGTTTATTCCGAGCCATCATAAACAATAGCCGTGCGTCCAATCTCGAAGACGTCTCTTGGGGCACTGGCCGCGCGGCGCGAGCTCCTGAACGGGTTGATTTTTATAGTTTTCTTTCACATAGATAACTGAATATTTATTTTCCTTTTACAATCCTTAATTAATAATAAGCCCTATCTTTTGATGTAAGTAAAGGTCAAAATTCAGATTAAACCATAGTAAAGTATTACCAAGTTGCTACGCCGCTGCTTTTTGCGATGTATTTGGTATTAAAGTTAGCCTACCTTTAAAGTTTTTGACCAAAATAGCCCATAAAAACTTGAAAAAGACACAGTTAAATATTTTCAGAACCCATCCCTAGATCTTATCTCCATTTTATCTTTCAAATTCACCGTGACCCATCTCAATCTACTCTCATGGTGATTATTCAAACAATTCTGTGTATCAACCCTTACAGACGTTTCATGGCACAACTCTATCGCCGTACATACATATATACATTGCACTAACTACTTAACAAGCTTGTGCGTAGGACACGGGGCGTCCATTAGTAGCCCTCTACACAACTAGCGAGCCACGAGTAGGGCCTATCTCGTTGAAGGCTGTACAAATATGGTCTACTTGGTGCTTCAAACCGAGGTCGGTACCTGTTTTTATATTTGTTGCTCCATACTATGTTTTAAACGGACACAGTGCCTTCAGCGTTTGCTAAAACTAAAGACGTATCCAGTATTAAATAAAAAAATATATACAAAAATCGTAGGAAACGGCGCTTATCAGTGTAAAAAACCAATATACATCTTTTTTTATCGATAGACTGTATAATGACGATTTTCACTATGTCTCTAAAAATTAAGAAAAATTTCTAACCCTTCCTTCGTGCACGCAATCAAGAATATAATATATACAAATAGCCACTAAAATGTTAGAAATATTAGCTTATTTAACTTGGCAACCCTGTACTACTTACTAGATACTTGATTGTTTGCAACAGTCTTTTAAATACTCGATGCAATTTTATTCTATTTATTATTCTTTGTTAATAAAAATGGCTGCTTTGTTTATTATAGAGTATAGAAATATTTAATTTAATTTAATATTTTTATTTTTGTAGTGACTTTGTAGCATTTATTTCTTACACTAGCTTCGTCAATCCCTAGAGGACATAAACATATTATGTACATAAAATAAGTCAAAAATTTAGAGTGATTCAAACCACCTAGTATGAACAACCACTAATTATATTCTGGCAACAGAGGTAATAATTTGAACCAACGCAAATTTTGAGCAGCTTATTGCCCCTATACTGGGGTGTCGTTGCAAAGACTGGTAATATACGTGACATTGTCCAGTATAGGATTCAATATATATGGATATTTGGAACTAACCGCCGCATACTCAAACGCAACTTAAAAAGCTCAGGTCTCATCTCAAGTGACGAATGTTTAATAACTTTCATTGAAAACTATCAAAAAATCACGATTTGAGATGAGTTTAATTTTTAATTGTAAGTTTTTTTTGACAATACACTTTCGTTTGACTACAATCTCACCTGATCGAAATTGACGATGTGGCCGACGGTGTATCATGAAGTTCTAGAAGATACCTATCCACTCATGTCTTGAAGAGACCCAGGTTGTAATTGGCAGGAAAAAAAGAAGCAGGTAACGAGTTCCAATCCTTAGCGGTCCGAATGATGAAGGTGGAGGAAAACCGCTTAGTACTTAGTAGTATGTATATCCACCAGATAAGGATGGTATTGTGCCGTCTGAGTCCTGTTTGAGTATTCGGGATTCACTCAAATAGCGGACTTCACAAATAGTAACCAAAAAATAAAAAAGGGCTTTATACTCGTTGTTTATTTATAAAAAAAAAACCAGCTGAACGAAATAAACTCACTTTACATTTCATTTGATACAATCACAAAAAGACTAAAAGAAGAAACCATTGTACTATTTTGCATTTCAATTCAATACAAAAAACTCTTTGAATACGATACAAACAAAATAATCCTTTTACAATCCCAGAGGTATCAATTAAGTTAATCTGCTTTGTGAATAAAAGTACACCTATACAATTCACCCTTATGTCCAAAAATAATAAGCAGAGAACGAAAATCTCTATTATTCGTTTTCTGGACATTAAATACAGGTCAGGAATATTATTTTCTGCATGAATGTACACACGTGTTATTACGTCCAGAAAATGCTCATAATATCGTGTTTCTATTGTGTAGGAACAGAATAATAACAGCTGAGTGAATAGGTACGAGCTTCGGATGCTTACTAAAGCATGGAGTTTCTGTACTACTTGTTTTACTTACTACTTTTGGATTTAGATAGACCGGGATAAAAAAAGAGGACACAAACTTTTTCTTCTTCTATTAATACCAAAGTTATGAGCAAAACATTCCCAAAAAAAAAATATGTTTTGATGTTTTTTATCTGTTAAAATGGCTGAAAAAATTTCAATATCGAAGATGCATTTACTTACGTTATTTGATAATATGTAAAATACAATATATATATATTTTTATTATACATAATAATACACAAAACTAATGAAAAAGAAGAACCAATTCTAGATCCGAATATAGGGCCCGCACAAAGGCCATGTCATTCAATTTAATAATAAAATTCCACTTTTGCCCTAATCAATAAAGCGTAGTTTTGCGTGAGATTATCGAGTAAGTACCTACTCAGTGTTATTCTATGTCTATGAAGGCCATTGTTAAAGTCAGCCAGCCAATCAGTTCCATCAGCACTTGAGGAGCCAATGAAGCGTGCTAATGCTCTTCACGAGGGTTAAATCTTTATCATTGGGAGAGAACGACTAAACTGTTTAGTCGAGGGTTAACTCGTTAGAAATCATGATTAAATTGTAAACTGACTTCAGTCATGATCAAAATAGTGTATATATAAAGAATATATAGAGGGAAATATTAATTAAATTGTAAAGTGACTTTAGTGGTTATCAGAATAGTGAGTCTACTAGTCTTCATGAAAATATAGAGGGACATATTTTATCTAAAATGGTCGATATATCTTTGTATCCTAAATATACATATGTTAACAATAACATTTTGTCTTTAACAATAAACTCAAAATTAACCAAATAAACTTGACCTGACTTGAAAATTAACCACATCCTATAATTTAAATCAACAATCTTTCAAGACCTTCGAAGTATACTACAATATGAGTAAACAAGAACACGGTACTACTTTCCCACCAAATAAATCAATGCGTAATCTAAGAGCCGTTACGCATTGTGGACTTATCGCCAGCGACTTTGTCCCCCGGCGAACAAAACGTAGGCCGAGTCGCCGGGGCGACCGGCGACCAAGTGCGTAAAAACCTACATAGTATATTATTATATTTAGAAAATCGTCGACCGAGTTGCCGGCGACCAGTCGACCGTGCGTAATAGCTCTAAGCAAACAATAGGAATTTACATTGCTCTATTTATCAAACAGACGGTAGATCAAACCTAAAATCTATCGCTTATCTCTGGTTATGTCATTTTATCAATACTGGAACATTTTTGAGAGTTGAATTGATTTGAAAACAGATATTACTTTCGGTTGAGCGAGTACTCTAATCTTGTGATGACACTTGAGTGGATTGAGACGATTATCGCCCATCTGATTTGGGATGAATTGGAGATAAAGAGCTTTGGGGCAAGTTTTATAAGAAGTTATAACAAATCTAGCAATTTCAGCGCTAAAATAGAAAGATTCTCTGGAACAAAACGAAATATTGAAAAAACAAAAATATCGAAATATTTTTAGCGTGGGCTGGTATTTGACGAGACGAAACACCACTTATTCGTTTGCAATAAACTTTACGAATAACATAAATAATAAGCCTTATTAAAAGCCAGATGAGTCTTATACAATACTATCATTTTAATATTTATTATTCGATTGACATTGACATAGAATCTACAAATACAAATATTTATATATATTAACGGATTCAAGATAAGGCTATAGTTGATCGATTTGATTCAACTCATAAACACTTTACTTAACTAATAATCTTTTCTTATATTTAGTCAATATTTGGATAAATAAAACAAGCTAGAAAATTGTTTCTCTAAGCCCTAGCCTCTTTATTTCAATAATTAATTTAGTAACAATTTCCAAGAAACGTCTTCTCTCAAAATTCTGATCCCTGAAACACCACAGGTGGTATTCAGAGATAAACTATTCATCTAGATGAAATAATGCCTTTAGAGTACCTAAGTCTTCAATATTATTTAGGTACTAGTTGCTGCCCGCGGCTTCGCCCGCGTTTTATCGGAATAAAAAGTAACCAAACTAGGTCCCAACTCTCTCCCAACTGATTGAGCTGAAATTTGGTATGGGTATGGTACCCATACCAAATTTCAGCTCAATTAGTTCAGTAGTTTTTACGTTATAGAGGAACAAAGATTCATACATCCATTCTAACAAACTTAGACAATATTAGTTGGATTATTAATTGCCTGTCACAAAGATTTATAATTTTATTTATTGTTTATCAAGTTAAGTCTATTTAGTTGATAGATTTTACTTAAGTAATAAACAATGGTACCTTTTAATATTTTTCGTCAATATTTGAATTATTTTGGATAAATAAAACAAGCTTATATTCAAGCTTCCATCCAAGGTTTCTCAAAGCCATGGTCTCTGATCATTATCTCAATAATTACTTTAGTAAAAATATCCAATAAGCGTCATCTCTCAAAATTCAGATGTCCCCAGAATTCTGATCCCCGAAACACCACATGTGGTATTGCAAGATAAATTATTAATCTAGACGAAATAATACCATCATTGAGTGCCTACGTCTTGAAGATTACATATTGGGAATGGAGCCCTATCTAATTCACATTAATGTCATTGGCATCGCCGAGTGTTTTGAACTATGCTCTTTGAATCCTAGGATGGTGTAAGCTTTGGACGTATATCTTTATTTCTATGAGTTTTAGGCTTTTTTATGTTGCAAAATTTAATTTTATCGAATGCACAAAATAACCCCGCTGAAAATGTATCCGGGTTTCATGTTTAATGTTCATGTGAAATGTTAGTTATTTAATCTATAATTAGTAAACGACTAGTGCATAAATATATTATAATAAATTACTGAATTAAAAATATTCAGAAAATGTTTTCTGTACCTACGTAAGTATACATACGTATAAATATCTTAAGAGTGATTAAGATGATTGAGAAGATTAAGATCTGTGAGAATATCCAGCAACTGGATTTGTATTTTAATAATTACTCTACCAATCTAATTATGACTTGGTAAAGTAGTAGAAAAAAATGCATCTGAATGTGTAGATAGAAATCGAATTCTCAAAAATGCTAAACATTTTCTCTTTGGGACGCAGCAGACATTTGAATTTTTAATTTACTTTTAACTTTAGATATAATTGACTTCTTGAATTTCTGTATCTGAAATGATTATCTGGCTTCGAAGAGGTAAAAATAATCTTCAATGAGAATAAGATCTTCAATGAGAATAATATTTTCTTGCTTTTTAAAAGTAAAGTTTTAGCAGTTATTTTTTTTTATAAACGGTAGCGTTAGTAAGAAGTCCTATGGCGGAGACGGCTCAGGATCGCTATTTGTGGCGTATCGTCGTTTGAAAAGGCATTCAGCACTGGACTTGACTTTCTCTAGATGGTGACAACCTAGATAAAAAGTGAGGTTAACCTGTGGAAGCCGGTACTTAAGCCCATAAGCTCTTACTATGAATACAGTCGTTATATTATAGTTACGACCTCATAGCAAATCGTAAAACGAAGGCAATTACGAACAGGGGGATTAGTTTCGTGGTGGTTGCTTGGTGACGTCACTCGATCCGATTAAGGTAATTGGCGAAAATCTTGTTGAAGCGGCTTACAGACTTGTAATTACGCATCTGGTATACAAGCTTTGATTTTAAGGAGTCGTTTTTGTCAACTATACAGATAGCCGCCTTTCTTAAAGAACATTCTACTCTATTTTCAGCGTAAGTATTTTTTTCTGTACTAATTAAAATAGATCAATGGAATACCAAAAAAACATATGACAAGTAACGATTTTTAGATTACAGAAAAGTGCCACGCTTGGAAAATAAAATCATATATTCATTTAAAATACACGTCTTGATACTTTAACTTGGTTAGGCGTTAATACTTAGCTTATTTGAAAGCATTTTCTCTGACACATTTCTATTAAGCACTAAAACTGAGTTGCACATATTAGAAGCCTTGAATTTGATTACCCACTGATGTTATTATATGAGATACTTGGGGTCGAAATTGTTCAAATTATAATAGGCTTTGCGGTCTAATATGTTAGGACAGGTGGAGCTTGTTATCTTAAGGATTTAGTGCCTATATCTACGTGAGACATCTTGAATTTTCAGAGACAATGTGCAGGGTTAAGCCCTTAGAGTGTGTAGTATTATCAGACGAGATAATGTTAGTATCGCTTAATTTGACGTCTGATTTGTTTTTGTTCTTTTGTTTTTGATGTTAGCTTTTGTTTTTATTCTTTTTTGACACTTTTTAATAACTTATGAGTAGCTATATTTGGCTACAAGAGATATGAATCTTTTGTACAGCAATTCTGTAACAAAGAACTTTGAAAAGGAGCTTTGAAAAGCGAAACGAATAGTAATTTTCCATTTCGACTGAAAGGTATCACAGTTCTTAGGTGCTCCTTTCATATAAAGTTTTTAGCTTTCTTGTTCGATTTTGAATATCATTAAAGAAAATAATATTTGAAATACTTGCATTTCAAAAGATTATGAGCGATAAATAAGATTACTTACTTATCTAAATTACCTACCTATTAAGCCAATGTGATGACAACAATAAATATATTGAGTATTGAGTATTGAAGATACATAAATAATTTCATTATTTTTACATTAAATTAATTATTTAATTATAAAGAAATCAGAACGACTATTTACAATTGATACAATTGAGCTAACTGCAGACTGTTACAAACAATCCAAACTACAGGTACCTATCTCAACTGGCCCATATCAATACCAGTCGGAAGCGTCCCCAAGACGCTGGCTGACAGTTGTAATAACATATTCCTAAGAAATAAACTATCATCATATCAGCCCACGTCCACTGCTGGTCATAGGCCTCCGACGTCACATAAAGCGGTCCTGAGCCGCCTCCATCCATCGACTCCCTGCGACCGCTACGATGTCGTCGGTCCATCGAGTAGATGGTCTCCCATGTAGGGGGGATTTGCCATAATCACCACGCTTGGCAGGCGGATTGGTGATCTCAGTGTTGGTGTTGATAAATACTCGGAAGGAAGCTGCTGCCCTTCCTCTAGTAGGTTCCCTTAGTCGAAATAAACTATCCTTTAACAATATTTCCAGACTACTAGTTTTTTACCTATTTATTGCGACAATGTGGTTACAATTTCCATGTTTTTTTTTTCTAGCGCAACTGTCAAATTTTTTTAAAGGACCGGACAGAATAGCGCATTATTAGGTCTACCCAATAATGTCCCGGTCAGTGAATGATCAGGGGCTGAGTAAAATGAGTAAATGTATAGAATTTATTTGATTTTGTATCAAAACAGCTTCAAATAATTAATCTATATATAATACAAATAAATCTATATACATAAACTTATATAGAAAAATTAGCTTCTATTTCTCCTGGAACGGCTATAACTTGGGAACGGCTTTACCGATTTCATTTCATGTTTATGTTTTTTTTTATAATTTGAAGAAGGTTCTTACATTTAAAAAAAAAAATAAGAAAATTGCGCAGAAATTTAGAAAAGAAAACTTAACGACTACCTTTATTATCAACTTTTTTAATGTAACCTTAGCCCAGCGTTATATTATAGTATTTGCTAAACATTTTTGAAATAACTGTCAGTTGTTTGACTTGAATGACAGGCAGGACAACGTCTGTCGGTTCAGATACTATACAAATAAAAAAAATGCATTACCAAATGGTCTCTTTTTACCCGCACCTGCGTCTACCTGAATCTATCAGGATTTTATTCGATGCATTGTTTTCGTCTGGCGATTATCTAAATTGCTGCTAGATAGAGTTTTAGAAAAATAGAAAAACGTAAAAGGTTTTTAGAGAAAATAGTTTGCAGAAAGTGACCGATCAAGTACTGAGATAAAACGAGTTTTATAATTTTATTGAGTTTTAATATTTTTTGACTACGTTTTGTAAACAATGCTTTGTATTTGTTTTCGACAAATAATGTTTATGTTAAAAACATACAAATTGTATTTTTAGGTAAGTAAATTGAAGTGAAGAGAAAATCAACAACACCTTATTTCTTATTTAATAATAAATATCTAATATATGTATATAAAACTGTTTATATTATAAATTTTGACATGTCTTAGTGTTTATTTTGTAAGCTAAAGAAATAAAGTTGAAATCTGAATCTAACTTTCACGTAGCTTTCAAGATGAATAATTTTCTTCTAGCGCTGCAGTCTGAAGTGTTAATTGAATATTCGGAAGGAATTCATCGCAAGTCCACAACATCAAGGTAAACGATCTGTCAAACATTCTCCAGAGCTCATTAATGCCGAGCTCGGTAGGTATTTACCCGTAGTTAGTCGATCCGTACTACCGTCTGAATTTACCTAAGTCCTTAATGTCAATAAACTTGAGGTAATCTGTTTTAGGATTGATGCTGCAGTTAAACTTTGGTATTAGGTATATGTACAATAATTTGTACGCAGGCAAGGCATAACATGAACTCTTGCTTGTAGATGTATGTAGCTACAGGATGTTTTATGTTACGTTAAGTCATCAAGTATTGATCCTTCATCTATGGTCAAGTCAAATGTCACTAAAATCTGAGTTAGAATCAGCAATAGTCAAAGAGAAACTGAGGGTAACATAGTCTCACTAGGCTCTTTTTCTCAAATATTTTTCTTTAAAAACTAAGCAAAATGTACAACTCTTAATAGTTGAAGTTTTTTTGTTAGTTTGCTTTAGCAAAAGCTCAATATTTTATTTCTATATTACCAAAATTCTTATAATTTTCACAGGTGATCGAAATGTTTGCTTTTATTTCGGTCAACGAATCAGCATCGTCTTTCAACGTGGCAATGCTGCCAGCATTTTGGGAACTTGATTTTTCTTTGATTTTTTCTTAGATTTTTAAGAAACTGATAAATAAGTGTACATAGGCAGTTGTTTATTAAACTCTTTTTACTAAATGTGTACCTAATCTTGGTTGTAAATAAAGAAAACAATTTTTATATGAATCTAATGAACAATAAAAGTTTCAAACTTGAGACGGATCAAGCATCTTTTTTGGTTTCTAAATGGTCAAAAAAGGGGTGAACTACGGAATCACGACGCCGCTATCTCGACAAAAAACAAAAGTGAATGCCATTGCCATGTCTATGTATAATAAAAAATATCTATCTATGTAATATATTGTATAATGTATATCAGTCATGTAGTACACATAACACAAACTCTGCTTAGCTTGGGGCTAGATGATGTTGTGTGTATTGTCCAACATTATTTATATTTATTATGTATATTTATTTATTGCAACGCATGGAATCTCGACAAAAAAACATAACGTAAATTCAATCACGCACGACACGCGACGCACGGAATCTTGACAAATGTGAATGGGCCTCTAGAAAATACAATTATTTTGTATAATCAAGAGTTTGATGAAAGAATTATTTCAAAAAAATTGTGGTTACAACGCGAATTTCACCCAAGAATACAAAGACCACGTTTACCAACATAGATGCGGTACTTATTCAGTTCGATTAGCACGTCTTGTTTGAACTTAATTAAGAGCACATGTTCGAAATGAACGTCGAGATCAAAGGAACTAAAGCCGCTGTCCCACCGCTACGCACGGAGTGGCTACGCACGTGTGTCTAGCTCCGGTTTGCAAGAAAATGTATATGAAAGAAAGAAAATAAAATGTGTTTGTTTCACTATGAAGTAGAGCTTACAACTATTGTAACATTATTGAGAAAATTACAAAATTAAAATTAACCTTGTTCTAAAATAACTACAAGTACGCAGTGAACCAATAGGTCCCATCTCAGCATAATATTGCTCCACAAAAAGTCGAGCAACGCTGGTTTTCGGCCGTATATGATAACGTGCAATCCACAATCACGCTACGCTCGATGACGAGATTGTCAAACACGCTATGCAATACGCATGAATCCACGCAGCCAACATGCGCCACGTAGCCGTGCACAGCGTGCACAGTGGTGGGACAGCGGCTTAATGTTAATATTTGCTACGTCTATTGAAAGAAGTCATTGGCACCGACAACATATACCCAGTAGGTACTAGTTGGCTTTGAATATGTTAGTAAAGTTTACGAAGTGGTTGTGTTTAGGTATTTTTGGGTACTTGATAAATAAAGCTTGCCAAGAGTATCTTCTAGTAAGTACCTAACCTATACAGGGTTGTTCGTCATTCACTGATACTGCGTAAACCGCAGGTACTACCATAGCGAATACGTTCGTAAAGACGTCAGGTCTTATTATAATTAATATATATTCTTAATATTAATTAATATATATTCTAAATATTAATTAATATATATTCTTAATATTAATTAATATATATTCTAAATATTAATTAATATATATTCTTAATATTAATTAATATATATTCTTAATATTAATTAAAATATATTCTTATTTTTTTCTGTAAATCACCAGTGATACAAAATGAAAAAAACATGTTGTATGGAACCCAGTGAATTACTAAAGACCGATCTTTTAATTCAGGGTAGAGCCATTTTTAAGTTTAGTTTCAAAATGACCATGTATGTATATAAAAGAAAGTCGTGTTAGTTATACCACTTATAACTCGAGAACAGCGGAACCGATTGATTTGTTGGATGTGTCTCCGTCTGGAATAGTATGGCTAAAATAATTAAGATTCCGCGTAAAAATTAAAATTCAACGAGGGCGTAGCCGTGGGCACAGCTAGTGAATGATAAAAGGAGGAAACGTAGGTTCTTGCACGGTATTGGTATCTAGTGTGAGGTTTAGCGTACATCTGATGAGTGCTGAGCTCTTTATGTTTGTTGATCAGGCTAGCACTACGGCTATAACTGAGTGGTAGGTTTTAGGGATTTTGCATTTTCCTAGTTTTTAGGTATGTCTTTGTGTTTATTCGAGCATTATTCTGGTTAAATAGAATACCCATATTTTTGAATGGTAGTTGACCTCTCACTGAGAATTTAAGGTCCTTTTAATTGTTATCGTTTGTGGGTTATTAAAATATTTCTACCTATGTATATTTTGCCAATAGACTTCGCTTTTCATACAAATGCAATTTATAACAGCCATATTGGTTTTTCGGCACACACAGCGATTTTTTGTTCGGAATAAATTTGCAAAAAAAAGTATCATGGTTTTTACTGTTTGCCATTCGAATTGCATGAATGTGTTTGTAGCCACGCTCGTCAGACAAAAATAGAAAAGATTGAATCAATTACTATATTTTTCAGGGAAAGAGAATTGAAAGTCTACTTATGTATTGGTTCGTAAGAATTCTCGTGAATTTTACTCGTTAAAACATGACTATCTATTGTTATTCAAGTCAATCACTTTACTCAGGTTCCATTTTCATTATTAAGTAATTTCAATAATATTGTTATTGGCATCAAAATGCGAATGATCCTTACTCCATGATTTAAATGGAATATAAAATATTTACACAAAGTTTAACATAAATCGACCTCGACCCGAAAGTATTACCTGAATACTTACATGAAAGAATTACCTTAATCCTTTCATCAAAGTATTACCTGAATCCTTTCATCAAAGTATTACCTGAATACTTCCATTAAAGAATTATCTGAATCCTTCCATGAAAGTATTACCTGAATACTTCCACGAAAGTATTACCTGAATACTTCCACGAAAGTATTACCTGAATACTTCCATGAAAGTATTACTTGAATACTTCCATGAAAGTATTAACCTGAATCCTTCCATGAAAGTATTACCTGAATACTTCCATGAGAGCAGTATCTGAATACTTTCATTGTTTAATTTTTGTTTAGTACCTGATGGGATAGTCGTAGGAGTTGAGGATGTTAACCGATCGGTCGATGACGATGCTACACCTGGCCTGGATAAGCACAGGACCATGGCCAATGGAATAAACATAGAGAGATCTATGATGATGATGGCCTCCTAGCCGAATTTTGACCACGGCGGCCAGTCACAAGTGAGACTAGCCAGGTGTGCAGGAAATATTATAGTGCACAAGTGTGTGCGCAAATACAGGCGCACTCTCTGTTCCCTCACCCTCATAATCCTTAGGGACGGCAGACCGACACAACTGGAGAGAGGTAATGCGAAGGACCAACGGCTTAACATGCTTTCTGCGGCAGAAAGGTGTAACACCACCACCTTACTGGGGGCTGGTACTGTTTTTTAAGACCCAGTAGTGGGTCAACAAGGGCTGATAATTATAAATATATCTTAGAAGTGGTTTTTCGATAGTAAACAGTTATCATCTAACCAAATGATAAAGTGAACATCCGAAGATAAAAACCTAAACAAATAAAGTTCAACAAACCATTATTTACAGGCAACTTATTTATCCGAGATTACAGTTTAGCAAGCGAAATGAAGAGCGTACCGCAGACTCAAATCACAGTGTAATTAGGGCTGAGCTCAGCCTAACGCCACGTGAAAACGCCTTAGCTAAATGAAATTAGCGTAAATCACATCATGGGCTAAGATTTACGGATATACTGGGGACAATGAGTTAGACAAGCAGTAGTAACACTATGTCGGTTGCTGGGAATGTTTCATTAGATTTCTGTTCACTAGCTGTGTAGCAAACTAATAAAAACGTGCCATTTATACGTGGCTTTACTTTTTTTATTTATCATCATCATCAGCCCGTAATGGTCCAATGCTGAACATAGGCCTCCCCATTTATTTCATATTATTATGTTAAATTAACCATTTACAAAAGATACTTATGATTAAAAATGGAATGAAATTAAAGTTATTGTATAGGTACTCACACCTCATATTTTGTTTTTTAAAGAAAATCGCTGACACATGAATAAAATTCAAAATTTTTAAAGTAATGAATATGACATATTATGTCATATTCATTACTTTATGATTTCCCAGATTTATGTCTATTCTCCGTTGACGCAATCATTTTCTTTGAACGAATGAATCGGTACAATATTTCATAGCCTCAGTTTCGTTTAAAACAATATTGATGCGAATCTGTGGTCTAAAAATATTGGGCTTCGATATTTATCGAGCTGACTGATTACGAGTCAACTTAGACAATCTAACCCGCTGTCGTCAATGAAATATATTTATTACGCGTTTAATTCACTTACTGAACGAACGAATGCACGTTAATTCACAAATGAACGCGAGGGCAGGGTATAGGGATGAGTATGTTGGTGGTAAAAAAAGGAGATAAATTTTCTTATGTAGGTATTATGAACAACGAAATTACATGATTTTTTCATCTTCTAGCATAAACAGCTAAAGGTACGACGGAGGTCTAGCGCTGTAGTTGCTCCCCGGACTTACACGGACAGCTTATCGGTAGCCGTTTTGGTGACAATTTTTTATTTATGCATATAATTTTATACATTTTATGAAGAAATAATAATCATTTATTTCACACAACAATTACTTGTCATTAAACACACAAGTAAATAAATGAATCCATGAGAGTATTTTAAGCACATAAAACCTGATATTTTTTTTATGCTCTTTATTTAATTTCCATTGCATTCCATATAAAAGAAAAAATTGGTATAGGGTCAAGTAGGATAAATGCGTCTTACAGTCTTACGTCATTTTTGAACTTATTCGAAATCTGTTCAATTTACATTATTATAGATGATTAGTTTTCAAATAAGTTCAAGAAGATGCATTAGCCTCGTTGACGCATTAGCCCCGTAGACGTATTTACCGTAGTTGACATATACCTAAATAATTATTAATTTTCAAGTTTACCTTCTGCTCGTTAGTATACATATTTTTGTATTCTATTTCTACACTGAGCGCTGAACGTGAAATCGAATCAGTGTCGCGCTTTAGTGGTTTCACTCTACTCTAACGAAGGGGGACGATGCTCCGGCACTATAATGTATATGCAGTACGTACCTAAAATATGTAGATTCGATAAAAACATTAGTTGGCAAAGCGTTTTACCCGTCACTTTGCATGAGAGAGGAGTCATGCCGACGACCGATGTAGCGCGTCGGTCGAAAGTCCACCTGCGACGCAGGAGGTTGCGGGTTCGATTCCCGCCATGGGAAAAAAAATTGTACGATCTGCGCATATTTGTCTGGGTCCTGGGAATTTTCTAAGTTTAATAAAAAGAAAAAATTAAGTATATCAGTCATCTAATACCCATAACACAAACTCTGGTTAGCTTGGGGATAGATGATGCTTTGTTAATTGTCCAGAATTATTTATTTACTTATTCTCAACGTCTCACGCATAACTATTCCCATTGACTCACGTGAACTGGTACCATACCAATTCACAGCGTCTCCCAAAAGCTTCACGAGGGTCAGAGGGCGTCGAGGGATCGGTTGACTTTTATATATTTCGAAGTAAGGCAGACCACCAGCCCGATGGTCAGAAGACCTCGTGAGGATAGCTGGGAGGGAGTGGATTAGGGTGAGACAGGACTGGAGAGGATGGCGTAATAGAGAGGAGCCCTATACCTACCCAGGAGTGCTCCCAGGCTGAGTCGATAAATAAATAAAAAAATGCTGGACAATCCTTACAGCATCATCTACCCCCAAGCTAAGCAGAGGTTTTATTTAATAACCCTGAAACATCACAATGCTCCAGCAATAACATTGCTGGAGCGTTGTAATGTTCCTAATTCAAAAAACGCTCCTGCAATGGATTTGATTTTCTTTAACCGTAAATTCTATACTTCGCGTGTTTTTTTTTCGACAATAATGACAATATTTCCATTCATGTTTGAGAAAAATAAATTAAATATGGCCTGGCTTGAAACGTAACGTATGTGCAGGTTAAGGTTGTGTTATTATAGGTACTAGATAACAGATATCTATACTTATAATAAAACTGTAACAGGTCAATTTTATTTTATGTCAGTCACCTAGGACACAAATATCAAGCTCTGCTTTGCTTGGGGCTAGATGATGCTGCGGCTCTTTAGTTAACTGATCCCGCTCTAAACTCATCCCACGGGATGAGTTGACTAAAGAATGAATTTTAATAATTTTGATTGGTCAATTCAACCCGCTTTACAAAAAAAATTGAAAAGTAATGTCTAGTGTAAAAATTTGAAGCGTATTATACTTAACCGGTACTGCCGCTTCAAATGTTTATCTATGTAGTCACAAGAACATAGTTAAAATCACAGTCATTTGATTCGTTTATGTGTGGATTGTTCAGCATTATTATAATAGATAACATCCACGGGCTGAGGTTTAGAGGACGATTGTTCAGTCGTAGTCCATTCGGCAGAGCACAAGCAGTGAAGTTATTTTTTTTTTCAGCGAGGAAATTCTTTTACGATTAATCTGATCTGGGGGAACCAGGATTATGTGGGACACATCAACGCCCTGAGAAAGGCCTGAGAAGCACGTAATACCCACTAAAACCTCTTCGGTGACCTTCTCTCACCATTTTTGCCGTATCTACCCCTGCCCCCTATTTGAAAACAAAATAACTTCACATTTCAGTCAGTTATTAAGTTTACCTAGCTAGGGTTTATTTTACAGCGAAGATAGAAGCTTAATGAAAACATTTCGTTATCAACAGTCTAGTGCTTCTAGAATATTTCAATAAATAAAACGAAATTGCTTTTCACATAAAATGTGAGGTTTCGTAAATATATTTTCAAAGTGTAATATTCGCGCTAAGCCGAATCACTTGAGTTGGGTCACGGTTTATAATATAAATATTCATAGCATTTTCAATTATTTACAACTTTCGTTGGAACATAAAAGGTGTTTAGAACTGTATAATGGGTATCTAAAGGTATTATTTTCATCTTAGTAGCGGTAAAATGTATTTTGCTCCAAATTGTTCTACAAGTTCTTCGTGTTGTACTGGCCGGAGTCCGGCGTTTTCATAATGAAATATAAATTTTCAAAGCATTTAAGCTTTTTGTGTTGCTCCCACAATGATTTTTAGGTAGTTTATTCCATCATTACTAAAAATGGCATCATCAACCAATTGCTATTTTATCTGGTGTACAATAAAGAAATAGGTGCCTTACCCATTTCTGTCATAATTCTATCAATCAAATATATTATAAACGCGAAAGTTTGTATATGTGGATGTTTGTTCTCTATCACGCAAAATCTACTGAATGGATTTTAATGAAACTTTACAATAAGAGAGAAGAAGAAGAAAGAAGATATATCAGAATAACACATATGCTACAATTTATAAAGATACTGTCTGGTGCTTGCGACTGTCGTCTGCGCAGGATTAGTACTTCAAGTAGTTTTTTTCTGGGGCGGGTGAGTTTCATATTTAACACTCTTCACTTTACATTATCTAAGCAATACTGTCCATTAATTAAAAAATTCCTAAGTGTAAAAATGTCTTTATTAAAGATGACTCACACTACGCCGTGTCGGGTCCGAGCCGAGTGTCGGCCGTAGCACGGTCATCGAGCCGGTCCCGTGCCTGTAATTACAAAGACGGGCCTCGACCGAGCAATTACCGTGCGGCACCATATGAGTAGACAAGAAGATACATACGTAGAGCGGTAGTATGTAATATTGCCGTGCTACGGCCGACAGTCGGCTCAGACGCGACATGATCTAGCGTGAGTCATCCTTAATTCGAGACGCAAACGTTAAGCAAAAGGTTCGCCGCTCTCAAAAACACTGAATTAACACCAAATATAAAAGCCAGCCAAAATCTCGTCCATTTACCGTAAAGTGCGAACATTCGCCAAACGTCTTAATTTCCCGAACAGGCTTAAGTTTATCTTATCTCAGATATAAATCTTTAGCAGTCGTTGCCGGATTTAGCAGATCTTGTTGGGTGCTCGCTAACTCTTACAAGTGCAATTAGCTTCGACTGCAAAGTCCCGGTAATCCGTAAGACCGCTTGGTTTAAATCCAAATGTTTTATGTTAGATGTGTTCTGTGTTTTTTAACGTCATAAGATTTAATCGTTTGTGATGCATTAAAATATTTAGCTTTATCTATTGGTACAAATAAAAACCCTGCTTTCATTAGAATTATATTACTCTATTGACGAATTCGACGACATCGTAGCGGTGTCGGAGGGAGTCGATGTATGAAGGCGGCTAAGGACCGCTATTTGTGGCGTTGTATGAGGGAGGCCTATGTCCAGCAGTGGACGTGTACAGGCTGATATGATGATGATTGACGAATTCCTATTTGATAAATTTCTGCATGACATGAACTTAGATCAATGACCTCGATAATTTACCTTACCATTGTGATTTTGCCTACCCTAGAAGCCTAAAAAAAAAAATCTTCGCTTCGACATTTTGTTTTAAATAACAACTAGGATTATTTTTATTTAATAAGATAAGATTTACCTGAACTTGAAATAACTACTTGATACTTACTTAGTATAATTAAAACGAAATTTTGTCATTATATACGTATATAAATTCTTTTGCAGTGCCTTACATAGATTATGCAATTTATGTAAGGTAATCTATGTAAATAGTACTTACATGCGTAAGTACTATTGTTCCAAGCTAACATTAAGACGGCTTACATGTACGTACATGTGAACAAAATAAAAAAATACCTACAAGCAGTTTCTACGTTTCTTAATAAATATTTTTTCAATGATTATGATAGATTCAACTCTGTGGTAGATACTTTGATAATATTATCGCATTAAAGTATTAAAGACTCATTGAGTCACACCAATAAATCAAAGTATTACTATAATAATATGGCGTGTTTTAAAAAACGATAAACTGACTTCAAATTCCCTTACTTGTTTTAAGTTTTGTGGGATAAATACTTATCCCCTAAGGATAAAAAATTCTCTTCGGGATCTTTTTCTTTTGTGAAAGAATTTTCAAAATCGGTCCATAATTCGCGGAGATATCGTGTAACATATGTACATAAAAAAAGGAAGAATTGATAACCTTCTCCTTTTGAAGTCGGTAAAAAATTACTGTATTTAATGCGCAAACTTGTGCAAATGATATAGGTTTTGGTTTCATCGAAATCGGACCAGGATTTCCAAAGTTACAGAGTTCAAATTTGGGTTCCTTCGCGCGCTACTGCGATGACGTCACGATGTCCGAATACGGGTGATGCAGAGTGTTTACTCTGTGATGTTCTACTTTGATGATGTGATCTACTGTGATGATGGCGCTTGGGGAAAGTACTCTTCACTGATGAGTCCAGATTCTGTCAAATTAATCGAGAAGTACGAAAAAATATCAAAAAATGCTGCCGACACCGAGCACATACACACAGCCACATGACAGCTTCGTATTTGATGGTTAAACGCGCTTTCTAATAGAGCTCCCCATTTCATTCGACGTGAAACAACAACAAATCCGCATGAGCCGATCTGTTTCCGTTTGGGAGAGCTTCGTAGCCTTCTTAAGGCAGATAATGGAACGCCTAAAGTTCAAAGACAACCCGGAGAAAGATACGCTGTGCAACATTGTTGGAAGAGAGCCCTAAGGTGGAGGCATTTGCCCCCATTTTTTGTATTCCTCTAAATTTGTCTGAGTGTATAAAACGAGCATATTCATCTTAATTTTCCCACAATATTTTTTTTGTCGAGTCTTTTGAGACTCTTAATATAATAGAGGGTAATTTTTCATTTATATTTGAAGCAGTAATAGGTGTTATCATAACATAAATCTAAATTATTACACATTCTAGTGCTTTCATTTATCTTCTAGCTATTGTCTTTTGGGTTTAAATCACACTATATATGTATATTATTATAAATGCGAAAGTTTTGATGTATGGACGGATGATTGTTACCTCTTCAAGCCAAAAATACCGAACTTATATAAACGATTGATTTCAAAAATATTTATGATTATTTATAATGTTGAATATATTTAGGATGTTTGCAGTGTGACAGATTTTCGAATAAAGGTGTCTATCATGCATAAAAAATCGCTTCAAAATTACTCGATTTGGTGGTCAAAATTAGTTTCGCTCTCATTTAAAGATCATTATGTTTTTTCAAAAACTAAACCGCTGCAAACATAGCTATTTTTCATCCGATTACGTAAGGAAAAGTTTAATAAGAACGGGGACATAGTTTCCAAATGAAGTGGAAAGTACGTTTGTATGGGGAATATCCGTTCCGTTCTTAAGTCCAGCGGTGGACGTTTTGCATTAGGACGATGATAAGTAGTTGGGATATAGCCAAAAGTAGAAAAATGAAAACCATCTTTTTAGATGCATCGTCTTATCACTAAATTTTTTGGTTCTAAGAATCATTTTTCTATTTGGGCGTACAAAATTAATGTGAACCAGCTTTCTTGTAAAAACTGCTAGGTAGACTAAAATCCAGAGTTCGTTATTCAAAATTAATAATCCTCTAAATTAATTTAAAATTTAAACTTTCTCTAATCTTCGATTCAGAGGGAAAAATACAGGGTGTTAAATTAAAGTGTGAATTGGATTTGACCGCAAGGAGTTCAACGCTTTGTTTCAAAAATATTAATGATTTTTCTTTTGTAATTTGAAAGTGTAGTATTTTATCACTGTGATTCTAATAAAACAGGTGTTACAATATTTGTAGATTCAATTATGTATCATAGCTTGGAAGATGATTTTAAATGACAAAAACTAAAAAAAAAATACATTGCAGCTATGTGAAGTTAAAAACACTTTCCACATGTGTTTATTTTGGTTTGTCATACATTAATTTACATTTAACCAATTCTACTCATGATTTACTTTAAAATGTTCGAGATGATAGTATATCGCCGTCGGCAGATAATATCGTTATCGTAAAAACGAAATTTTACAGAAAAAAAACCGTTTTTTTGTCAATAACTTCTAAACTATCTTACTTATAGGGTTTATTCTTATACCAAAAGAAAGCGTTTTTTATATATTGGAATATGATTTAAAATACATATTATATTCAGGTCGTAAGGACATTGAATGCGTTAAAATTAAAACTCATATTGAAATCCTGAAGTTCATGGCGTCTAGCTCGCAGTATAGCAGCGGCGCGTCTTTCGTTACAGGGCGCACCGCTGAGACTAGGCAGTGAATGTATTAAAAAAGCATAATTAGCTGATATCTGATAAGCAATTGTCTTTATAATCATCCTGTGTACCAAGAATGGGGTTCATCGTTAAAACGCAAAATCACCATGATTCAACCCCTTGAGAGAACACCGATAAATCAAACCGCGCTGGCAGTAAATTATAGTACGGAACCACATTTTAAACTAAAACAGAATTTAATAACGTAACGCATCGATTGTTTAACGACTTTGTAATTGAATTGTTGGAGAAACGTACCGTGTAAGAGGGCTACATGGTTTAGTGCTGTGGCTCAAGTTCTAAACTATTGAGAAGACCTTAATTATAATCTTGGTAGTTTTCAAACTCAGTATATCTTTGGGTTTACTGAGTTTGTACCCACACTTTGGCCATACACGTTTTGTGCAATATAAATTTAATTCTTGATGATATCGAATATCTGCCAATATGACAAGTTTTGATGTATAGTCCTATCGAGATATTTTTACGCGATCTTGACAAAATTTACATTATCTCGTCTAACGTTTTCATCTCCAATCGAGACCATTTATTTTAGAGCCTTTGATGATCTTAAAGAGAAATTGAATATCTTTGATTCCTTAGGGACACATAACATTATACATACAACGTATTACTGTATATTTATATTTGAAGAAAAGTCTAATATTTTATAACTGTTCTAATTCAGGAGCTGAAATATAACTACTATTAATTTCGGGATAGTCATATAACTTGTTTTGAGGGGGCATCTTTAGCAGCAGTGGCCTATGCTTAGGAGGAGAGGTGTCATGATTGACCAAAACCTTTATAGACTTATAAATCCAAAGAAAACATCATATCCATCGTATTGAATGACAGAGTATCCAGAGACACAAATAGCCAAAAAAATTATCGACGCCAAAACTCTTCACACGCTACGCAATGTGAAGAGTTTTGGTTTAGTTGTTAGGCGACTGCAATCCTAGTACAACGTCCGCGATGCCAAAGTGCTCGGTAATTTCCTGCCCAAACGACATCAGAAAAGTGCGTAAAAAGGAATGTGTTTCATATTTTAGGTAAGTATCATAACCAATTTACGACTTTATGTATCCACAATGCATGTTTCCATTTTAATTTAAATAATTTTAGATTTATTAGCAAAATAAAACTGCCACCGCCCGACCTTGGCGCCTCGATAGCGTATCTCTTTCACACGTTAAACAAATACAAATATGTAGAGTAAAATGAAACAAATAGTCTCGCCCAACATTGTTACGAGAGCGACGCGCAAATTGTTCTTGAAGGGAAAACTATGGAGTGGATTGAAACTATAAATATTTTTATGTATTTTGAACATTATACATAATACATAATAATATAATCATATTGTTAACTGTTTTATTATACATTCGGATTCTTTTTTTAAATTTTAATCTAACTGCGCCCCGCGTTTTCCAGGTTAAAAAGTAGATAGCCTATGTTAATCCAG
The DNA here is from genome assembly GCA_947859395.1 of Eupithecia insigniata. Lineage (NCBI taxonomy): Eukaryota > Metazoa > Arthropoda > Insecta > Lepidoptera > Geometridae > Eupithecia > Eupithecia insigniata. Next base: position 4,559,296 of record OX402001.1, on the reverse strand, counting down.
GGTAGGTATCTTAAAGCTATCTACATTTCGATCCAAATCCGTCCAGTCGTTGGAGCACGAAGAAATAACAAACATACACACAAAAACATAAAATCAGATGTTTAGTTCCGGAGATTACATCCTAGGTAAGTATGTACATATTAACTCACAAACTCACATTTCAAAAACATTACCTTCTTATAATGTTAGCATAAAGAGCGTCTCCACTGCTGCCTTGTTCCAGCGCGCGCATGGCCTTGAGTCATCGAATTTTGAATTATGATGACATTGCGTTCAAGTGACATTGAACACTATACAAGCAACGTAACGTCTAAATTCGGGCAAACGTCATTGTGAACTATATAATAACAATTTTTATGTATATAGAACGGCGCGCGGAAACTTTTCGTCTGTTGTGAGTAAGGTTATATTGGGACTCAGGATACTCTGTGTATTGAATGTAACAAATCTTGGTCTCGGACCATGTAACCATTCAATATAGACCTCCTTAGGGGTAAGATGAGTTATTCCGCTGCCTAAGCAGAGTATAAACAATATTCCACGGAATAACAAGATTAAATGGTAACTGGAAGTAGATTACAATATCGCGGATACGAGCGTTTGTGCAGCCAGCCAGTTTTATATTATATATATGTAGATAGATTAGGTAACTTATGTGCAAGCAATATAATAATTAACTGAGTGGTAAATTATAATGTTGGACAATCCACACATCATCATCAAGCCACAAGCTAAGTTGAGCTTGTGTTATTATAGGTAATAGATGACTGATAAACATAATACAATATATTAAATAGATAGATATTATTTATTATATAATACATAGAAAATACCCACAAAACTCGAGACAAATATTTGCAGATCGTATAAACATTTGTCCCAAGGTGGGAATCGAACCCGCAACTTCCTGCGTCGCAGGTGGACCTTAACCCGCCGCGCCATATCTTTTCGTACTAGTGAGTGGAAAAATTTGAAAGAGACCTTTGCCGTGCAGATGAAAGTGATTAATTATTATTAAACTTGATTGGTAAAGTTTGGGGGAGGCCTATGTTCAGCAGTGGACTTTTATGGGCTGATGATGATGATGAATCATTAATCGAAAAGTATTAAAAAACGAACTCGATCCTCGTTTTTTCACATTTTTCGCCATAATATGGGATACTAATATAAATATATATATACGCCTATATACGCTTCCCATCAGGTTGACTGCTACCTTTGTGGTATATATAAAAGAAATAGTAAAAATTATTTTGATACTCATTTATAAAAATAGCTTTAGCCGTTTTGATGATTGGATTGGGGGTAATAGTATCCGCCAAACACATATAAACATTTGGCAAACTTAAACTACGCAAAGATCCTAGTAGACTAGAACCGTTGGGTTCTAGTGGCGAGGCGTTGGCCTCGCATATAAAAAGCTGGAGGCGCGGGGTAGTCGTCGTCTTTGATACGTAGGATGTGTCGGTATCACTACATATTATAAAACAAAGTTCCCCGCCGCGTCTGTCTGTCTGTTTGTCCGCGATAAACTCGAAACTACGGACGGGATTTTCATGCGGTTTTCACCAATCGATATAGTGATTCATGATGGTTTACAATTTGTCAAAGTTTTGTGTAAATTGGTTGAGATATAACGATAATTGTTGGAAGTGTCGGAAAAAGTCAAGCCGCCGCTGCCTGGGAGCTTTCATCGCAAACACTGCCTAATCTCTTTGAGACATTTTTAAAAGGAGTTGCGATTGTCTTTTCTTTTTTCATAACCACGTCTGACGTCACAAATCCAGGCTTCCAGTACCTATACTGTCTAGGTATAGAGATCTGGAGACAAATCATAAAAACTACACGCATGACCGCTTTTTTGTACTACAAACACAGGTATTATGATTCCTGATTTTTTGCAAGTTGTCGATACACTTAAAAGTTTGTCTTTAGGAATGGAAAAGTAAAATAATCGTTATAAGGAACCAACTCTATCGAACTACAATCAAAAATGCAAGCCGAAAAAACCCGAATCTTAAGCCCGCCATAAATCCCCAGCAAAACATCCACAAATATTATCTCAAAAAACACATCCCGAAACATCCGCAAGTAAATTAAGTTTACTTTAAAAATCATAGCACGCTCTAATTGCCACCAAAAGGAGCCACGATGAGCCAAGAGGGGCCAACCGGGGCCAAAAAGGGGGCAAGAGCCAAATGCTAGTGAGAGTTGTCCCCTAAGATAATATTGACTGTGGTCGCTTTACATCTTCTGTATAAAACAGATTAATGTTTGTGCCGTCTGTTTGTACGATTCTTCATAAAAATGCGAACAGTGGTACGAATAAACAAGGGATCTTTAATAATGTTTTTATATACAGGGCTGTTCGTTAGTCACTCAGTACAATTTTTTTTATTGATGTTTGCTGTATACTTTAGAACAGTAGTATATTATGCTTGTACAATACATAAGAATTACTAACAAATTATGAATATAATTATGATATTTGGTAGTCCAAAATAAATTAAAAAGATATTTATTTATTCTAATAGTCATAAATTAATTTTATCTAGTCCAATTTTTCTATTTAAATCCATTCCTTATGAACAGTTTATTCCAAATATATTCTGGATCCGAATTCAAATAATATTTCTGGAACCACCCCACTAGTGAAAGTATTAGTACTAGTGTAGTTGTGAAACTTGCAGAGAAAAAAACTAAACAAGTGTTTCAAAAATTATCTGAGCGCCTGGTCGAAGCGACGCGTGACCGGAGAGCTGGTGAGTATCTGGCCCAGCGCATTAGCATTGCCATACAGCGAGGCAATGCAGCCAGCGTCTTGGGGACGCTTCCCACTGGTATTGATATGGACCAGTTGAGCTATCTGTAGATTGTTTGCAGCAGTCTGCAGTTAGCTCAATTGTTTCAATTGTAAATACAAGTGTAATTTGTTTATACTATTTTATTGTTATTTTCTTTGTCAATAAAGATTAAAAAAAAACTAATCTTACATAAACACCTGGGCCTTATTCCGCTAGCAAAAAGTTCATTGCTTTTTGGAAATACTAAGATGATTTACAAAATTTTGATTGTATAGAAATATTTTTATTATGTCATAAAGTGTACTAATTGCATATAAGGTTACGATAGGATCATAAGGACACATTGGTCCTCGACCTCCTACCAGTAGGAGAACCGAGAAGGACCAAGTGGAAACAGTCATTCCTACTGCAAATTACCCTTTTTATTTTGCAGCGACCCTGTATAACGCGACTGTATCGTGTAATCCTTCTTCACGTTTATCCTTATTTGCATTTCAGGATCGCCAGATTTGCTTAACTTTATCTTTGTTTATGCGCGCTTAAATTCTGTAAATGGTGGAAGTTTCATGAATAAGTATTTTAAACTGTGTTGTTTTTAATGAAGCTTAGCATTTAGACAGGTTAACTTTAGAAATAACTTGGCATTAAATATTTTTATATAAAAATTATACTGGATGCTTTGATATGTTATATAATAACAGGTTCTTTAGAAATATATAGGTATATTATCTTTATACTTGCACTTAAAGTCAAAGTGACCTTGTATTAACTTGTTAATTGATAACCTCACATGATTGAAACCTTTTAATATACAAATTCTAATCAAAAGTTTCCAGTACTTTTGACGCACATACGTATTCAATAGTAAAAATCATCTTATTATGTCTATATATGTTTTTACCATAGACATATGTTAAAAATTATTACCTAATAAATAAATAATGCTGCAAATGCTGTGTGACAGCATCATCTGCCCCTAAGCTCATCAGAGCTTGTGATAGGGGTACTAGATAACTTATATACTTAATACATTTCATAGATATCTAGATATTTTTTCCTCACATAGAAAACACCTAGCTAGAACATACGAAACAAATACCTATCTGAAGATCGTACAAACATTTGTCCCGAGGCGGGAATCGGACCGACCTCTAGCGTCGCAAGCTGTTATTTAACTTGTCAGAAACGAAATAATACAAAAGAGACCAATTTCCTTCGTAATATCGACAAAGTACCAGGACAGCATACATGACCGAGAAGTTCAGCAACACGAACTGAGCAAATACACAGGAACGTAATCTCCTATCTCCTGATTTTAATTACTTATTGGAAACTTGTGGCCGCCGGGTATGGGACCGTCTCAGCAATTTATTGCTGGGCCCTAGGTACGTGTCAAAACTACTCCTACTAAGCTTTTCCGATATTTCGTTTAATATGTCAGATTAAGATTTAGCCACGATGAAGCTTCCGAAAAAGCAGTTTCTACTGATGAGAAATATTACTGGACATTATGCTATTTATCTATATTAATCGACTTTGGAAACCAGTAATAAACGGCAAATAAGGAGGCTCTACCTAGGTGGTTTTGACTTAATATGGCCCATATTATGAAAGCTTGCTCAGTAATCAATCTATGCTTGAGTAGAATCTACTGCATGCAACACTATTTTTCACATAATTGATTGAAATCTATGGTAGATAAAAATTGTAAAAGTATAATTAGTTTCTAATAACATATAATTCGATTGTTATCTGATTTGCAAATGAATAAATAAATAAACGCTTTTCTACATCATAAACTTCACTAAAACATAAATCTATGATTGAGCAAGCTTAATACGGGCTAACACCTGCTGACATTATCTTTAGCCGTCTATAATTTACTATCTATCTTTAGAGACACGATGAACCCACCTGATAAGAAATGAAATGAATAAGGCTTTCGTTCCTTTTTTCGAAGTTTGTTTATATTTGATTATTTTCTGTAGTTATAAACAAAACCACAGTTCAGTATGCTACTTTACTGTCATATTATATGGTTAAGAAAGTCCAAGGTATCTTCCTCATGGCATTCAGAAAACGACTGATTCTGATTTAAAATCGAGAACCAACAGTACGTCCGAAGTTCAACCTACAACAGGATGTAATTTTCTTGAGGCGTCTTGTATGTATTGCTACACATCCTAGTACAAATAGCTACAGCTTTGATTGACTGATCTTTGTTTCACTTCAAAGACATTTAAAGGTGCTAGGTATTTGTTATAGACAAACCCCCTTATTCATAATGGTCTGCTAATTTAAAACAGCTGCTAAGCAGTGTTATTTCTCACTCTGACTTATGTCAATAGAAGAAGACAGATCGAGAATTAGCAATGCTTTAAGTTAGCAGACCATTATGAATAAGGGGGTTAGTCTTTGCTCCTCACCACTGCGTGAACGGAATGAAGAGAAGAACGAAAAGCAGTTATTTTAAGGGATTATTTTAAGAAGTGTGTCAATATCAAAGCTTAATTTCTAAGTTTACTATTTAAAACTTAGAATTGGAATTGATATTAGTAACTAAAATTAAAGTTAAGTATAAATTAAATTACCTACAATTTTCTTGAGATAGTAACATTAGAATATCTAGTTCTATTATATATAGTTTCTATATAAAACGAAATCGTGTTAGTTAAACCACTTATAACACGAGAACGGCTAAATCGATTTTAATGATTTTTGATTTGATTGGATTTATCTCCGTCCGGAATAGGATATATATTATAAAAAATTGGTTTCCGCAAAAAAGTTTTCATTCAACGGGGGCGAAACCGCGGGCACAGCTCGTACAGCGTATTTTATAAAAGGAGGTAGAATCGTGATACATGTAGAGATCGAGGGGAGGCTTTTGCCCAACATTGGGACGCTACAGGCTAATTTTAACTAGTAAGTAGGTTTACTCTGATTTATTATAGATGCGAGGAATATCTAGACAGAGGGAATAATCCATTAACCAATACTTTTTATCGATTTTATTAAAAAAAATTGCAAGGTCCTCCAGTGAGGGACAACGGAAATTATCATGCAATATCGACCTTCTCGATAATATTATAAATTAGCAGTACTTAATGCTGTTATATTGAAATTCGTTAAATGAAAATACATTGTAAATAAGGAACATTTCAGCCATTATTCATGGTAATCAGAACCTGTCCCCACCACATACGTTGTCAAATTATTGAATTAGCGGTTCGCGTTAAAATGTAAATTAATGCGAAATGCGCCTACAAATCAACGCCATTTTCAGGAAACTCATTAAATATTAACAAACTTTCTTAAGCACATGTTTGTGACTTACACTCGAGTGATTTTGCTTAGGGTTTGGCCGTAGTGCGAGCGAACGTCAGAAGCTGGATGTGATCCTTTTATGTTCCTTCTAGGAAAGCGTGCTCCAATGATATGGATGGATGGATATCCATATTATGGATATCCATTCATCCATATTATAGATATTATCATGAATCGTGCGTGATCTAAGGTATTTTAGATGGTGGTGAAACGCTTCACCATCATGTTCGCCAAAAGTCATGGCCATCTGCGGTCAACAGCAGCATAGTAGTATGCCCCATTTGATTAAATGCTTCTGAAAGCTTTATAATACTCTAATAGAGCATAAAATCAAATAAAATTCAAGTTACAGTGTTAAATAAAAAACCACTTTGTACTAAATGAAAAAAAAACGACGATGGACTTGGCAGCCTTGTTTCTTGTTTAAAGCGATTTCTTCGAAGCAATCAGAATTGTATTAGATTGGGTACCTACCTAGGCGCGAATTTTCGCTATTCGCAGTCATAGATAAATTAACTAGGTCCTTTTTTAAGCTGTCAGAACAATTGCTCACTCAAACTCCACCCTTCCAGAAACTACCCCCCGTCATACTCCTAATTACTAATCGTGTACTCGTGTTTCGTATACCATAATTAAAGCATGTTAATCCGGCGTTCTTACCAGCTCATACAAAATGCATCCGCCGAGGCAATGAGTGCCTGAAGCGTTTTGGAAGCTGCAACTTTGACTCAGCTTCTTGGTACTAAAGATAGATTAAATAAATAAATTAAATTAATTCCATATATTCTAGCATTATGGGCAGGTTTGCACCGGGAACGGTCAGGGGTGGGTTATTTAATGTCAATTTTTTATAATGTATTTTTAATACATACATATGTGCTGTGACTTAGTGAAGACTTTATGTAATAAAATTTGAATATAAATTCTATATATAAATAAATTAATATTATAGATACCTAATGAGTGCCGTGGGGTCGCGGCGTACGAATATCGACCCCTCCAACTCAACCTGTGGATGTTGTAAAAGCCGACTAAGGGAACCTATCAGAGGAAGGGCAGCAGCTTCCTTTTCAGTATTTTCAACACCAACACTACGATAACCAATCCGCCTGCCAAGCGTGGTGATTATGGCAATACCCCTCATGACAGATACAAATAGAAAACGCTCCCCAGTCCCCGGCAGCTCCACTATTCTGGTCACGGTAGCGGCCATGATAACGGCGACGGTGCAGGGGGTGCTAGGAGTCTCCGGAAGAGATTGAGCTACCAATCTAAATACTGACGACACTTGCACCTGGTAACATACAACGCACGAACTTTGAGGATCGACGATTAATACCTACTATAGATTAAAAATAATTATTTAAAAATAAATAAATTATTTTGAATAAACAACTCTTTATTGACAGGGAAAATAACAATCAAATAATATAAACAAATTAAACTAGTATTTACAATTGAAACAATTGAGCTAAATGCAGACTGTTGCAAAAAATCTACAGATAGCTTAACTGGCTGCATTGCCTCGCTGTATGGCAAAATAATAAATTATAATAATAATAAATAAATTAATACTATTGGTATCTACTACTGAACGAACTATTGAACGACCATATCATAGTCTACCTGTAAATATGCGGTAGGTACAAAATTATTGCTTCCAAGAATTAAAATGAGGTATTAGCGAAGGAAGCGCGTCTTTTTCACACTAATGGTGGTTGACGAAAAATTACTGAACACACACATCAAAGGACTTAAGACCTACAAAGGGAACTAGACGAAAAAAAACTATAAAATCCTCTAAGTCAAGCTCAAGAAGAAAACGCTACCTTTAAAAATGCATTGAAAATCCTAATCCTACCTCGCATTGTTGAAAGTGGCTGAATTCTTTCCTAAGAACCTGATACAATATGCATCCGCAACTGAAAAGGCACTCAGTGCTGCTTAAGAAACATCTCCAAGTTTCTGATATTCTTTTATTATTAAGCAGCTCTTTGCATTTGCTGATCTTGAGAGCTTATGACGACGGAATCGCTTATCTTCTAGCTTTTATCGTTTCATGAATACCTAGTAGCAAGCGCTAATCAGAATAGTTCGGAGATGAGTTCTCGTAACAAGGTGCTAGACAAATAATTGATTTAGCGTTTTAGCTTAAAATTTACTGAGAACTAAGGAAAATAGTAAAACGAACTGCAGGCAGTAGCAAGATCATTTCCAAAGGTGGAAGATCAAATGAGATATGGAGGTAGAGCAATGCCGCTAACACAAATTAAAATCAAGTAAAAAAAAATTTCTACATATATATTTTTTTTATTGTTTAGGTTTAAACTCGTCTGACGAGTCAATTGTATTGCGCCGCGCACCAGATTTAAGAACAATTTTGTTATAGCTCTTTACACTGGACAATAAATAATATTTTATTCTATTCATTATTAATTGAAAACTATAAAAACTCGACTCAGTCTCTTCTTTCTCGTATTTTCTAAATGTGGGGGCTTAAAAAGACCTATAAAATGTAGCTGCGAACCATATAGTAGGAGTCCCATCGAGTTTGGTACGTCATTTATCAAAAGCAATTGAGGTGTATTTTTTATAATTTACGTAGGTATTTGATTGATAAATGATGTGAATTTTCTAATTTGTAATAAATGAAATAAATAAAAAAGCCTTTTATTCCATAACCTTAAATAACATTAATCAATCATGGTTGTATTAATTTAAAATTTATGTCAATTATAATATAATTCATGTCAGTAGATACATTTATTATAAAAATTTGCTATATAATATTGAGATTGGTAATCATTATTTCGATTGAATTAAATATTGATATTTTATAAGTAGTTAGGACTCCTCTCGGGTAAAGGCCTCCTCCAGTTCTGTCCAGTGTTTTCGGTCTTCAGCGACGCTTGTCCAATTTTGTGTTTTCAGAAATTTTCTGATTTCGTCTGACCATCTTGCTAGGGGTCTACCAATTCGAAGAAAAAAACAAATTACAAATTACAGGCCGATATTAATGTCGTTTTATTCGTGTTTTTATAATAAACTTTATCGACAGGGCACTCCCAGAGACAAGATTTCGACTCTACAAAGCCTTCATTTATCATGTATGACAGCTTTTTTAATTTATTGCATTCTCACTCGGATAAGACGTCACAATGGGAGAAGAAAGTTGTAAGCTAAGATAGATGAACCCATAGACAAGGCCATAGACATAAAGTCCATTATTTTTGTTTGTAGACGGTTATCTAAAGTCGTGACTGAAAAATATGACTCTTCCTGGCATCTATTGGATGAATAATATTTTTTTTTTTATTGGGAGCAACTAATCTTATTTCATCATTTCATCAGTATGTAATTCGTATTTAAATATAATTTCTAAAAAATACATTATACCGACGACCTAGTGAAGGTCGCGGGAAATCGCTGGATGCGGGCAGCGCAAAATCGGTCATTGTGGAGATCCTTAGGGGAGGCCTATGTCCAGCAGTGGACGTCGATCGGCTGATATGATGATGATGATGATGATGACATTATACCAACAGAAAAATACCGAGGAAAGTTCGGTCATCCAGGTACTGATATTTAAAAAGGATATTCTAATAGGTTAAAAATCCAAACGATTATTTTGTTCAAATGCAACGAATCATGAAAGATACCAAAGTTTTAAACTACTAAATAAAACAGTAGACGCCTGTCAAGCAAGTGCTTGATGTATCTACCTATTTTCAAGTTATTTACTAGACTGACTGTACTGATGTATCTGTTTTACATAGCCGTAGATCAACGACTTTTACACTTTATAATAGAGTTCATTTTAGTTTGATTGAATAAGTTAAATTGATTAGAAAACTTTTAGCGTGCATATTGAGTTAAGCACTCGTTAGAAATCTGAATTTTAGGTGGGTACAAATTGTTTTTGATCGTTGCCTCTCGAAAATGAAAGTTTAGACAGCTGCTTCTTGTTTATTGAATGTGAAAATCTATATCTATAAAAGAAAAAATACTGACTGACACAAGACATAAGAAAATCAATTTATTGGTTCACAACTAGAAACACTGATTATACATTATTATAGGAACCTTACAAGATATATTATAATCAATTATGACATATATTACCCTACTAATATTATAATGTAAAAGTTTGTATGGATGTAGGGATATTTGTTACTCTTTCACGCAAAAACTACTGAACCGATTAGGCTGAAATTTGGTATGGGTATAGGTTGGGACCTGGAATAACATATAGGAAAATAAATAAATATAAAACGCGGGCGAATGCGCGGGCAGCAGATAGTATATCATAATTAATTTTAACAAAGTGCCTCCAGCATGTAAACCAAAAAGATCCTGCATCAGCTCAATGTTGCTCAACAGGAAGTTGAGCAACGCTGGTTTTCTGGCAGGACCTTTGGTGTGTGTGTCTAAAGGGCTGACAGACCAAATACACTAATAAAAATATATATTACAAGATGTAGATTGTCTGCAGTTAGCTCAATTGTTTCAATTGTAAATACTAGTTTAATTTGTTTATATTATTTGATTGTTATTTTGTTTGTCAATAAAGTCTATATATAATAGGCAATAGTGTGGCAATTAAATACGATCTACATCTCTGCAACTACAAGAGCTACGAGGTTCAAAAGTTTACATGTAGGTTCCATTTAGAATTTAATCACCCACTAGAACGAATTGGGACAAAACGTGATTCATTAATTTCGAAATTTTGTTTGCCAAAAAGTTACTTTTACGTTTTAGCCAAATGAGTAAAAAAGTAAGTTCAATAAAATATTATGTTTTTATCATTTTTAAGAATTTGTTTAATTATTGTTATGTTTGAGCTACGACGCACTGTTTTAGAATTTTCGTTTATCTGTTTTCATGATGCCACACTATTTTATTTTCCATTTTATTTTACAATAACAAAAATGAGGGTCGAAGTTGTTTTGAAAACTAAAGAAATTTCTGGAAGTGCATAAGTTACGAGGCTAAAATTTTGTTTCGTTAAATCGCCGTAGAGCGAATTTTTGGATAAAACCATTCTAAGAAGGTAGAAATGGGATTCATATGTTTTCGAATAATAAATAACTTTAAAATCGTAAATGTTGGTTGTTAAACTTTGGCGATGATAGTTTGCATGGAAACTAACATTAGATGGGCTATTTCTAAAGTCCACGCGAATGAAATCGCGGGTGGGGTGGGTCATCTAGTATACAAAAGGCGGAGATAAAAACCGTTTTGTAACAAGCGCTTACAATAGTTAACTAGAAAATGAAATAGTGCTCGAAGAAAAATAATTGATCTCATAAAAGATAACTTTTTCCGCATTCTATTGTTTAAATTTTAAAAGTAAAGCAAATGTCAGCTCGTTCGTTTTACTTGTAAAATTTTAAAAATTGTTCGTCGAAAAGTTATGTTTTAAGACTTCAATTGTTTTTATTCATAGCTTCAAGATTGCCGGATGGGACGAAAATAAATAATTTTATGGTCGTTTTTTTTAAATATTTTTTTAAGATAGTGAGCTGCCTAATATTTTCATCAACTCTTAATGAATAGCACATACCCGAAACATGCGAAATATCAGTAAGTAATAAAGGGTTACAAGCGCAGAGACGTAATATCAAATTCAAAAGGGGAATTCAAGGTCAGAACCAGGACGAGATGGATACCCCATAACTAGCAAATTCAAGCTTTACAGCAAAGAATTACGGTTTACTTCCGTATATTGGAAGGTTAGCTCTCGGTTAAAGCATAAAGAACCCTAGCCCGCTGCATTTAAAATTCAATATAATATGATTTTCAGACTGTCCCCCTAACACAGACAAAATCGATAGCGTCTGCAGTCGTATACATACAAAATAAAACTATACGACCGGCGCAATGCGGAAAGCGAAACTCGCATTTAGTAGGAATATTTTTAGAAAATGCAAATTAAACTTACTTTTAGAGATTATGCATTTTGTGCAACTTTTTGGTTGCAAGGGTGGAAAATACTGTCTTTTTGTTCCGAATTATGTTATGTTGCTGATGACTTTAACTCTAAATAATTATGCTATGCTATGTCATTGACGCGTATACGCGTCAATGACATAGCATAGCATAATTATTGATATCGAATTTCTATAGAAATTCGATGCCTTTGACACATATCCCGTTCCATTGCGATTTGGCGCACGTTCGCCATCTTTAGCATGCCCTTTTCTGGCGCTGTTCATTTATCCAGGAGGTTTATCTAGGAAGCTTTTAAGATATAATACGTACATACCTAGTAGAACAATCTAGAAAATACAAAAGGTTTTCGCCAATAATCTTGTTTCGTAGCAACAGACAACAATGGTCCAAACCAGCTCGATAATTAAACAAATATTTTTAACAATATTAAATTGCATAATTTTTTTATAACACTGGATGTTCTGAAATCTCCCTGCCTTGTGCCTAGTGTCCAACACAAGCACACCTCACGCACACATGCATCGCTGATTGTATTAATGTCCGTGACCATGGGGCGAAACCGTGCTTGTTTATTTTAATAGAGCTTTTACCGTACCTTTTGAAGCGTACGCGTTTCATAATTCTGCAAAATCTATATGGCCTTAGGTATTTGTTAGAACTTTGCACTACACTACCTGCAATATCGGTAGATATTTTTGTTCCTACGCAATAAGTGGGTAATTTAGGGATTATTCTCATTGTCCACCCTCACTGGGGGAAACCACTGATTACCTATTGTAACGAGTCGTTTACCGTCTTTACCAACAAAAAAAGTTATTAGGCTGAAAAACAGCTTAAGCATTAATCGTTGAGCTCTACATAAGGCCAAGTGGTAAAATACTTTTATATATATCTTTTTCACTTCTTCCACTAGTGGACAAAAAAATTGAAGTGAAGAGAATATCAATAACACCTTATTTCTTATTTGGTAATAATAACTATGTTTATAGTATAACATTTGACTTGTCAAAGTGCTTATTTTGTAAGCCTAAAGAAATAAACTTATTGATTCTGATTCTGATAGCCCACGACGCACATGTGGTTCTTGCAGTCCTCCTTGCTATAGCCCCCCGGTCCACCTCTGCGGGTCGTGACGCAGAGCCAGGGCAGTGAAAATGATATTATCAACGAAAGCTTTAATACGATAGGTATTAAAGCTTTTTATGTAATTTTAATATTTTTTATGTATACCTCAATCTGAACGTTATTTGAAGTTGAATCGTTAGAAAGGCACTCTTAGAGCTTCAGAAGGGGCTTTAACAGGTCAAATATGTAGGTCAGAAAACTGCGTAGGAGTTGTACCTATTATATAATCTGTGGTTGGATACTGCGTAGGTATCTTTGTTACCCTGAAGGTACTTTGATGTGATGATGTAATGAAGGGTACCTTACTTACCTGGGTGGGCTTATTTCAATGAACCGATGTATATTTTACCTATTGGAAAATGTAGCTCAGAAATACAGAAATACATTTTATTGGTAAAATCTATTCACATGTTAGATTTTCTTAAAAATAGTTGAAATACAAATAGTATCTTCTTCATAATCATCAGCCTGTATACGTACACTGCTGAACAGGCCTTCCCAAGCGACGCCACAAATAGCGGTCCTGTGCCATCTCCATCCAACGACTCCCTGCAGCATTAAGGTATTGGAGAAAAATCACCGCCACCCAAGGCCTTATCTGGCCTTGGGTGGTAAGGCCTTATCTGGCCTTGGGTGGTGGTGATTTTTCTCCACGATATTAAACATAAAATAGGTCGAGAAGAAAACTAACAACAAAAAAATTACGTAAACTGCTACGAATCTCGTAGGCACGTAGCCTTGTAGCCCCGTAGCACCTCTACGGATAAAATAACCACAATCTCGGAAAAACACGGATATTATCAATCCATCACATTATTATGACTAACTGTTATTTTACGAGCGTATAACGGTCCGATAAGGCTGTTTTATTATTCCCTAATGGCTTATACCTGTCTTACTGAGTCTTCTACGATGTGTTATGACCACGCGTCTGGCAATTTCGCATAATGGTAGCTTTATTGTCTTCGAATAGCATATTAAATCCTGTTTTATAAAAGGGTGGTTGACATGCTTTCTTTAGGCTACTTTTCTATGAGCATTAAAAATATGAAATACTTGCTTCTGTCCGCGGCTTCGCTCTGGTATTTTCGGTATAATAAGTAGCCTATTATCTAAGTTAGCCTATGTTCTAAATATACGCCAAAATTTCATCTTGATTTGTTTAGCAAATTATAAATAGAGATTACTCAGGTAACAAACTAAAATTCACATTTCACGAACTTTCGGTTTTTATATTGGTAGATGTCGTTTACTTTTTACTACCTACTTCTTCCACTAGTGGACATAAAAAATAATGAAGATATAATTAATAAAAATATATAGCTTATTTGTTATTTGCTACTAATTTATGGTATATAATTTGACTTGTTAAAGAGCTTATTTGGTAAGCCTAAAGAAATACAGTTATTGAAATCTAAAATCTCTTAGAGCTCGGAGTAATAGGTTTAGTTTTATTCTATGAATATTTGTAATATTTCTATCGATATGTCAATATAATTGAATTGAACTAGTTATTTAGCTTTATTTATAGTGTAAAGGACGTGTGGCCGTGGGGCCGCGGCTTTTGAATATCGACCCCTCCAACTCAACCCGTGGATGTCGTAAGAGCCGACTAAGGGAACCTACCAGAGGAAGGGCAGCAGCTTCTTTCTGAGTATTGTTCAACATCAACACTGCGATCACCAATCCACCTGCCAAGCGTGGTGATTATGGCAAATCCCCCCCTACATGGGAGACCATCCACTCGATGAACCGACGATATTGTAGCGGTCGCAGGGAGTCGATGGATGGAGGCAGCTCAGGATCGCTATTTGTGGCGTCGTATGGGGGAGGCCATGTCCAGCATTGGACGTGTATGGGCTGATATGATGATGATGATAGTGTAAAGGAAGAAGCAAATATTATTGTGTGCTACACCACGCTACATACTTGTGTATCAATAAATCCAAGAATTTTTTTCTCACTATTTTATAGTTCATAGAATTTGCAAAAAGTAAGTGACTCATATCAACATAAAAGATGCTTCTTAAATAGAGAGCCATATCAGCCATATTCCCATAGGATGAATTCCCTGGGTCTATTTAGCAGAACATCAATCACTGTGTCAACAAAATCACCTGCAAATAGTTGCTCCCTCGCTTCAACCCTTATTTTCCTGGCATGTGTCGCTCAAAATTTTACGAGAAATATTTTTAGGGTTGTGCTTTGAATAAACTTTGGACGCGACATAATGGCGACAATAGAAAGTTTTTTAAATAATTTAAGTTAAGAATTAACTTCTAGAAGCTTTTTGAAGATAGTTATATTCTTTAATTTGACCTCTTTACTGGTCTATAAGCTAGTATCTAGAAGAACGAAAGACCATTTAGCAATATAGGGAGCAATATTTAGTCAGAATACTAAAATCAGGTAAAAAAAAAACATTTACAAACTATTTACAATTTACACAAAACCTATTTAAATTGAAACAATTTAGCTAAATGCAGACTTTTGCTGACAATCTACAGGTAGCTCAACTGAAATAAGTCCAACATGAGGTTTCTTTATAAATGACTTCAAAAAAAGGACGTTCTATTTCGTATGAAATAGAACCTCCTTTCTCTTTGTATGTACATATGTTCTTAGATTTCTCCATCAATTATGTATGGAATGTGAAAATTCGTTCTTTATTATATGGAGAATGATCCCAAGGTGGTTCCATAAAAATTGTATTCCCGAGGGATTATTATTTATCCCGCAAAACTTAAGAACAGTGTCAAATTAAGGGATTCAAAGTCAGTTTTTAGTTTTTTCAAAACAATCTTGGTATAATATTTTAAAGATATGCAACCTATAATATTCAAAAAAGTTTTTATCAAAATTTTGCGTTTTTATTTTTCCAGGAAACAGTGTCAACCATAACCGTGACTGATGTAAGAAAAACATACATCATGAGCACAATGCAACTTTAATAGTATCTACCTTAGTTCGCGAAAACGTTTTCGTATGGAAATTGACTCGATTTCGTCAACTCTGCAATAATGTATTTTTGTGATACTTTGCTTCTGCCCCCGGCTTTGAACGTCTTTTTTGGTATCCTACTAATATTATAAATGTGAAAGTTTGTATGGATGGATGTATGTGTAAGTTTGTATCTGTTTGTATGGATATTTGTTAATGTTTCACGCAAAAACCACTGAACCGATTAGGCTGAAATTTGGTATGGGTATACATACTTTGGGACCTGGAATAATATATAGGTTATTTTTTATCCCGATAAACGTGGGCGAAGGCGCGGGCAGCAGCTATTATTACATACACAGAGAATACCCAGAACACCCAATACAAATATTTTCAGTTTGTATAACATTCGTCCCAAGACGGGAATCAAACCTGCAACCTCCTGCGTCGCAGGCAAACCTTCGTCCGCCGCGCCACATCGGTCATCATAATTAGTAGTCCTTATGTTCTTCTATGCACACAACTTCATCAGTGAAAATTTCAGCCCGATCAATTCAGTAGTTTTGGCTTTGTCTTCGCACAAACATTTGACAATGGCACAAACGTTCGCCTTTACATTATTAGTTCGAGGATGTATTGTTACTAGCTTTTGGCCTCGGCTTCCCACGCCTAGATTAGACCACCAGGATAAAGTACTATGTAAAAAATACTATAAAATACTATGTCATTCCAGATCTCAATTCTATCATAGCCGCATAAGAAGTAAACGAAATCAAACCCAATCAGACACTATTTCTCTTCCGCAGCATCGGCGATGCCAAAAACTGTCGTATTGTTCTACAACGTTTCCATACTCGGCTTTTATCGCGAGATTGGAGCCAGGATTTGTTTTAACAGACTGAACATCGTGTAGCATGTCAAACGAGATCTTTTATCTTAAGAAAATTTAAGTAGATCCATTCAGTAGCTGTGTCTTTCTTCACATCATCAAAAAACTAAAAAAAATATCTCCTCGAAGATTTACTTGAACTATACGAACTTTCATGATTGGTTATTTCAACACATTACTCAACATTTACGAATATCAATTTAGAAAAATAAACCGTATAGTGATTTGATATTCCCCAAAATAACCTTTCAATTTGACACTTACAATAAAATCCTTTTAGTGAACGCTGTAAGTCAAATTTAAGAGCCTTCACCTCTTGCTTGAACCATTACGATAAATTTAATTCTAACCAAATCAATACCCAATTTGTGAAGTATTCACAAATCAAATACAATTTGACTACGCGCTGAACTAAATGAACGGTCTTGTAAAAGTAAATTTGATATTTAGTTTGCCAAATTCACAGTTAAATGCTGTTATTACCAAAAATTTTAGGGCTGTTTTTATTTTAAAAAAAAAAGAGAAATGGTTGCGGTTGGACAAAACGAGGGCGTAACGAACTGTACACCTTTGATAGTTTTTATCTATTTATTTGTCACCAAGATAGTGTACAATAAATTAAGCTTAGAGTTACCATTGTAAAAATCATGTCGTGTCAATATAATTATAGGTGAAGACAGCATGCAAAAAAATTATCATGAGCGAGTAACATAATATAGATAAAACGTAAATACAATTCATTTTTGGATTTCAATACCTCAATAGAGTATAGAATTCAATTAGTTAATATAAAAAAGTATAAAAAATTTAATTAAAAATACTATTGGGTTAGTTTAATAAGGATAGATCGTTGAACCAGCTAACTGAAGACGCACGTGTAAGACCATTGGCCAGTAGTGGCACGTACTGGTACACGTGATTCCCGAGATCGTTATAGTTAATATTTTCATTACCCATGACGCACATTATCCATGTTCGAGCTGGTAGCGTTGCAGGACTCCCCTTGAGATCGCACTGCAGAGGCTGGACTGTGAATGGGACACTTTCGTTGCATGTTCGAGCTGGTAGCCTGAAAACTTATTATTATATACAGTTTTTTCGCTGGAGCTGGGCAATGGATTGGTTAAAATAATTCAAGTACTCACTGTACTTGAATTATTTTAGTAATATACGATGGAGGATTAAATAGTACTCGATACACCTTGTAAGGTACCTACTTAACAACCTAATAAAGTACAGGTTTCTTGTTCGGTTCTTTACTTTTCCTTGAAGTGAACAAAAAATCAAAGTAATCACTTTGTTTCCCTGTTTTACTTATGTAATTTTAATTTTCTGATGTGTCCAAGAGTCATGTAAGGTCTAAAGGAAATAAAGCACTTCGATAATTGACATTTGTTATTCGTCTTAACCAAAAAAATAAACACATACGAAATCAGCTATATTTTTATTTTATTACAGTCTGCAGTTAGCTCAATTGTTTCAATTGTAAATACTAGTTTAATTTCTTTATATTATTTGATTGTTATTTTCTTTGAATAAATCAGAAAATTTTATTACATTATCAGCATTAAGTTTAATACCCTTTTGCCATACCCCCAAGCTAACTTGCAACCATTTAAACCGTTGAAAAAATATGATTCTTCCTTATAATCAAAATATGCGTCTACTGCTGCTTTGACCTCGTCGTTTGTCGAAAATCTTTGAACTCCCAAGTGCTTTTTTAGGTTAGGGAATAGAAAGAAGTCGTTTCTTGTCTTTTGAATAGAGTACTTTCAATAAAAAATTGGAGAAGTGTCGCTTGTGCCTATCTTATATTTTAGCCGCTTACCGAACAAATCAAAATCCCCCAATATCATAACTTATTAAGGCTGATTCAATTCAAAACGTTGCGAATAGAAAATTCAGAAAAGGAGATTAGTTGTCGAAACAAACCAATTTCTCATCAATAGGTAGATACCCGAGGTTTTGATTTTATTCTCTTTTATTCCATAGCGATTTATGATCCATTTGGGTGTTCATGTAAAAAGTGAGAGCTTTTTCATAACATGCATTAGGAAAATTGCTTTATTCTATTTCACGATCTCCTTTTACTAGATGTTGACATGCGATATTTATAAATCACATTTTTATGGATACATTTTGTATTTGCATGGATGATTATTTGAGTAGGTAGGTCGGTAGGTATTGATTTATCGGTTTTAATTTAATTTCGCTTTATCCTCAGCGGAGAATAAAAGTTCAACAGAGTATAAGAATTTATAATATACCAGTCCCTGCCCGCGGCTCCGCACGCGTTGTTTCAATGGAAACATACATAAAAAATGATTTGTATCCCATGGGAACTGATTTGTGGTAGATACAAGGTATTTGATCATGCCAGGCTGAGAATTACCTGTACGTAAAATTCTACTCCGATCTGTTCAGTGGTTTTGGCGTGAAGAGGTAACAAACATCCATCCATACACCCAAACTTTTGCATTTATAAATTAGTGTGATATTATGTCTTTCAGTACTAAGCAATGCTCACTCTGGAGACATTGTAACTTCTTTGTCTGATATCCAACAGTGCCGGAAAAAAAGAGGTGGACAATTAAAATACAAAAAATAGGACTTACTACCTACCTCAGCATATCAGCTAATACACGTCCACTTCTGGACATAGGCCTCCCTCAGACGATGCCACAAATAGCGGTTCCGAGCCGCCTCCATCCATCGGCTCCCTGCGACCGCTACGATGTCGTCGGTCCATAGAGTGGATAGTCTCCCAACACTCCGTTTCACGTTGCATCGTAGCCGTCACTCGGGCGTAACAGGACTGTCTTCCAACCCAAGAAAAAAAAAATTGCTGCAGGCATCCCATATCTCAGGAAGTCTTTTGCAAACTACGCAATGCAATGCATAATATATTTTTCACAACTCATCATTCACAAACAAGATTCCAAGTAGACAGAGTCCTAAGTACCAGTTGTGCATTAGTTTATGATGACCCTGAAACTATCTCTTTCCGTACTTTTGGTGCCTTGCAGCGCCTCTACCGTACAAAGAGGAACTAATTTTACTACTTTGATAGCAGTTGAATAATTTCATTCTCTAAGGTTCTTTGACATACGAAATTCGATTTTCAAATCGATTTTGGTTTTCGAATAACTTTAAGAGATTTTTTTGCTATTTTCATGGAATATTCTATTTGTCTCATTTTTTTGTAAGTGTAAGCGAGATAGAATGTAAAGTCTATAGAGCTCTCGAAAAGTATTTCATAATCAAACTGTTCAGACGGGTACTAAGGGTATCTTTTCACTTTCAGCATAAATCATAAAAGATTATCTTTGAGCATGACTCAGTTCCACTGATGTTTGAATTATTTATCGCGGCGACACTATTTTGGTAGGGAAATCGGATTGCGTGGAATATATTTAGACTTTTATAAAAAGGGATTGACTGCACCTTTCTTTGTGTGTCTAATATACCTAATTTGAATGTTTCGGGACAACTAAAAACCGACTTCGACCTCTTTAGTATTTACACTGTTTTTTTTAAGTTTTTCGGGACAAATATCCCATAAAAATATTATCCCTCGGGAATGATATTTTTATGGGACAACCTTGGAATTATTTTCCATACAATAGCGAAAGAATTTTCTAAATCGGTCCATATTGACGGAGAAACCGACAAAAATATATACCCGAACAGTCGAACATAGAACCACGTCCTCTTTTGTTTTGGTCAGCTAAAAATTTTACCAACAATTTCTAGCTTGGATATAATGGTAGATATGTACATACTCGTACGTAATACGCGCATCTGTTGTTGCTCCATCAAGTCGGAGTCAGGAAGTTGGCGGTGTTATACCCCCTTCACCCCTTCGATATTTTGTACCTCGGAAAGCACCTTAACCCGTTGCTCTTGCGCCTGACCTCTCCGTGGTCGTGTCGGTCTGCCATCCCTTAGGATTATGAGAGTGAGGGAAAAGAGACTGCACCTGTTTGTTGATAACATGCATAAGCTGTGCCCATATTAATATTTTTCATTTTATTTTTTTAGCTGA
The DNA here is from genome assembly GCA_947859395.1 of Eupithecia insigniata. Lineage (NCBI taxonomy): Eukaryota > Metazoa > Arthropoda > Insecta > Lepidoptera > Geometridae > Eupithecia > Eupithecia insigniata. The sequence goes on along the minus strand of OX402001.1, from coordinate 4,538,211 downwards.
TTTCGTCCCCTGCTGGGTAAAGACCTCCCCCGCACACTTCCAAAACTCCCGGTCTTTTGCCACCACTCTGGGTCAGAGCCACGAGATCGTCCCGCACCTATTCATGGCCGATCCCGTCGTCGCCTCCCATCTTCTGGATGACAGTTATAGCACAATTTTTATAATCTTTATCAGTGATAGTTCTTATTAATAAAATACTTATCTATTGGTAAAGCTGGCTTTAACACATGATAGGATGATGAGAAGAGCTTAGTAGATTTTTAAAATAAAGTATATTTAGTCTATAAAAAGGTCCCAGGTTTGAAACGAGAAGCATAATTAAAGCCATTAATTTATCAAAAAGCTGCAGTGATCACATCACAGGCAATAAATGAAGTACCACAAGGGGCCAAGTTTTTGTATTCAGGACAGGCTGATACCGCTATTCAGTTCATAATGGATATTGAAGGTATCTCACCCCTTGTGGTGACGTGTGAATGGCTTTTCATCATTTTTTCATCATCATAGATCAGATGGATAATTTTATCGCGTGGTGAGACGTGATTCTTTTAAAAGGAGAAAAAAGCTGGAAGTATAACTTCGAAGCATTCCAGCTTTTTTCTATTAATTTTTATTTTAACGAAACAAACGTGGAAACGTTTCATTTCATCTTAAAGTTACAAAAGAAGGTACATTACATATTAAAAAGCATTTGTACTTTGCTTAGACCACCTAAAACTACCACCTAAAAATACATACATCTTTGAAAACTACTAATGTTTTTTTTTACACTATGCACCCAATTTGTTTCTAAAACGGGAAAGAAAACTATCCATATCTTACATAAACTACAGAGGCGAACCTTTAAAGCTTTGAAAATATATCAAAAATGCTACTTTTTGTAGCCCGTATTCTATTTCGAAGAACGAGTATGTAAAACCTATATCAATGATCGTAATATTGAACTAGTAGGGTTATGATTTTAAATCTTCACCCCTTCGATATTTTGTTTATTTTATAACATTTTATTGGTAACCAATGGACATAAAGCCGGGATAAAATTTCAATTGCCAGGATTGCAGACAGCATTGCCGTGTCTCTGGAGTTTATTTATTGTGCTGAACCCCGAAAGTACTGGGTTTTGTTGAGTATAGTTGAATGGATGTGGCTTGGAAGGGGATCATAGTAAATCTGCGATTGGGAAAGGTTCTATGTTATTTTATTTTGAAAACAATAATTCAGTAGTCTCAATGGTCTTGCCCCCTGATTTCAGTAGACTACACGTTATAATTGTAGTTAAAACAACTGTTCTTTCTCTACTAGAGACCAACAAAAAATTTCTTAACAAAAAAGTATAATCTCAGCCATTGCGACAAGCAGTTGCAGAAAATAGTGATGGTTTAATTCTGTTGGTTCCTACATACATTATATACCTAATGCCAAAGTCTTAGAATTTTAGCCCATGTGTAGGTTTGTCACCCTGTTGCTCAATGAGTTAAGGACTTGCAGTGACGGGCTCAGATACTCAGATGGCATGCGAATTTATACAAATTTAGACAATGAAATTTTCCAAAGACTTATGCCCATTTCCTACTTTTAGAAGTTTTTCACTCTGTTACTTCTTCTTTTTATAGGAACTTAGATTACTTGTCGATTTATCATCATTCCTTACAATTATACCTGAAACTCAACGCCAGCAAGTGAGTTTTAGTTTTTGTGTCGTGGTTTATTTTCAAAGATCGAGAGGTTGGATAAGTGCTCCATTACAGAACTGAGACTAGCCGGTCTCCGAAAGTCTATTCCAGTGATCTCCTATCTATAACGCCTGTCGCTTCCACTCGAAAAATTTCAATCGCACCTCACCGCAGTCTGCCCAACGAAAATCCTAGGGATACGTGAAAATACTCCGAATTTGCAGCAAATAACGAAGCTGCTCGCATGAGATACGTGAAGCTAATTACTCTCAATACTGATGGGTTTAAAAATTGGTTATGAAAAGCTTTTTGTTCTGCAATGCAGGGGTTGGGCACGGAAGTTTTTGGTGCGACATATATGGATTGTACGCTCGTTCTAAAGTTCAGCCATAAGTACTGTACCCATAAGTTCCGACTTTTTTATACTACGTAACAATTTTAAATTGTTTTGCTTATTGTTTACTTAGCTAGCTGTCAAAATGCAAATTTTACTTCTATTATTTTATTTATTACAATTTTATTTTTCAAGCGACCTTAAGGATGAGGTTCTCAATTGGACATGATTGTTTTTTATTAAAAATTATACTACAATATGCCGATAGAGTGAACTACGTAAGAATTTTGTAGGCAATATATGTATGTATGTATTTTCAAATGCCAATGACGTCATCCACAACAATATCCTCGAGTTTTTTGTTATTTTCAATGTAGTCAATTAATCTATTCAAAAACACAACAGTCTACCAAAGTAATTGTACAAAAGTAAGCATCTAAAAGCCAGAAAAAGATCACATTACGGGCGATAAATATACCCGGAGCGTTACAATTTTTATCGCACTGCCTGTGACCATAAATTTAAGCTTACACCGAGTATTGGAGCTAGAACCGACACGTGGTAGATAAATCTCGACATTGCAAACGTTTATCATAATGTTTATTAAAATCGTGTGTAAATAAGTGGTGTTTTACGTCGCATATTTGGATAAGAAGAGGAAAAACAATGAATTAAAAATCAAGATAAAAGGACAAAAATCATTATGACTTTAGTCCAAAAGCAATTAAAAACAGGGATTGAGCATGAATGTTAATGTTGTTCGGTTAATAACCTAAGGTTATTAACCTAACTTAGGTTCGAGCACCGCCCATAGTGGGTTTAGGCCTCCTATGTATGGCAGTGCTAATGGGCTGCGCCAGATACTCACCAGCTCTCTGATCATACGTCGCATCGACCAGAAACTCTCAGGGTCTCATCCTAGGTCCGTGGGATACCGAGGCTCTCCAAGGGGAGGAAATGCGTACGCTCTGGCGAGTCCTACAGATTAGCTCCTCTTGAGATCCTGGGCCAAATCGACCGTCACACCAGCCCTTGCGGATGTCCTCAGATGATGGGAAGGCGCAAGTGTATCGACGCATGTAGCGTTCCACACACTGGGCCTGCCCAACTTCAATGGGACTAATGTCATACCGTCGGGCCTCTTACCATCGTCACGCAACAGACCATTCGATTCGAGAAAGCCTGTAAGTTAGCGGGAAAAGGCTCGCCGTTAAAGCTGGCATAGCGATTTATCCGACCAGCGGCCCTCCTACACAATAATCCGCGATAGCCAAGCTGTTTGGCAGCAGTTCCGCATTGGCATTGATAAGGCGCCCGACATCTTGCACCCAACCGTAGTGTAATATGGAAAGTTACGGGATCCAATAAAGTGCCAGTTTTCTATGAAGGAAGTGTCCCCATTTAGAAAGCTCCCATTTATAATCGGCCGGTAGACGGATACGATCTGCAAAGCTAAAGCACGTTTGTATCAAATTATTCCAAACCATCTTAAACTTAAATATCGTACCGATTATGAAAATTTTAAGCTCAAACTGAACATAAGCTTAAAGCGTATGCAACTTTCACACAATACTCGTGATCTACCCACGATAAGGTATAAAATAAATTATTCATGCCCAGACCAAAACATGGACGTAGACGAAGATAATCTCCGGTGATTTACGACTAGAATGCATTCACACTATCTAGTCTTATTTACATCTTATTTATTTTACTAGTGAACACTCGTGGGTTTACTGGTTTCGTATAATATTCGGGCAAACGTGGTTGAACTAATCATCATCATCATGGTGACCTTTCCCTGATCCAATCTTGTATAAGTCTTTTCCCTTCATCTCCCTTCTGTCGATCTTGGGCCCACCCCATCCAGTCATGTTCTCCGTGCCGTCTGATGACGTTCACGTTATTAGGCCTCGTCCTCGGGTCTCGACTCTCGGTCTCCATTCCAGGACTCTTCTGGTATTAGCGTGACGCAGCCATTCGGGCAATGTTTCGTGCCCAAGTCCACTTCTTTGCTGCTATGGTGTTTAACACGTCCCTCAGATTTTAGACACTGTTTTCCCACTTTATTAAATGCCCAATAGGAGGATAGTACCGCAAAGGTAACCGCACACTTTATTTTTAAGTTCGTTTGTTAGTTATAACATTCACACACCATCTCGTCAAAGGTGGTTATGGTTTGAGATTTTCACCCATTTAGTTAGATTACACAATACCCACCAATTTGAGGCACTTTAGAAATCATGATCAGCCTTTATTGCTGGTTTATATATAAAGATCCTCTTGTTTAGGTACACAAGAATTGTTGAACGTTTGTGGTTAAGTGGCATCGTGAAAAAGCTTTCTGTGGAAATTTATAGGGTTTTACGTGAAGTGCTTAGTATTATTTCATGTCTCATCAGTTTGTAAGAAAAATTTATGATGCTTGAGAAAATGTAAATTGCATCTGGGGGTCTTGACGAGACTAATCATTTTGAAAGACGTTTATTTATTAGAAGTTAAATTTGTATCAGTTATAAAATAACATGATCGATTTTTCGGGCAAATTTTTTACCTCTGCAACACAACCTGTATTTTTAGACGACTTCGAAAAAAGGAGGAGTCGGATGTATGTTTGTTTTTTATGTATGTACATATATCTATGTCAAATATGGACCGATTCTGATGATGATGATTTTTGGTTTTGTAAGAGAATAATAGGGTGGTCCCATAAAAAATATAATTATTGAGGGATTTGGGAATTCAAATTTGATTTTTGTTTTTATAAACCGAATCAATTATTATCTATGAAAACACATTTTTGGCCAACAAATACCCAAACAAATGCCCAATTTTGCTTGACATTCCAACCTTAAACTCCATAATACTCTAAACTAAGCAATCCTAAGTTATTACCGCACAAATCCTATAACGTGTCAAAATATAGAAAGCTGCGCCAGAACCGTAAATGGAATATAAACATTATTACAGTATAAGCTGCCAGGGGACCCGAACCAATCTTACGGGTCGGATTTCTCAATATCGCAGAGGTGTAGATTAATCACAAAAGCGAACCCTTTGGAAAGCTGAGCATAGACGTGCGAACAAGTTCTAATCTTTTTGCGCTTTCCATTTGAATAGTATTTCTTTTATGCCGGGTACACACTCGGTGACGCACTTGGGAGGCCAAAGGAAAGCCAAAAGAAAACAAAAATTTTATTTTTCAGACAAATGTATTCGAAGGTATAAGATGATATTTGTAAACGTGGTATTCCGATGAACATCGTGATGAAACTAGGAGCAGAAGTATTCACTCTGCTGAACTCGATTTGCTTGGACTAGTTAAGTTGCCGTTGGTTTATTTGCATAAATAAAAAATAAAATAAAATAATATTTATTTTTGTTACCAGTTTACGATAAGTTATTCCATAGTTGAGACCCTCATTTAAGTATAAAAACTTATGTTAGAGGATCTCGCTCTTCTATATCAAACGTTACAGATGACTTAATTAATATAACAAAGAAATACAAAGGAAGTAAATTTTGAATCTACATACATTATGTAACATTATGCAAAGTATTACAATAATATATTCTAAATTAGTCTAGTTTATATAATGACAAAAATGTGTGATGTATGTAATTTAAGTATGAGTGATGACTTCGGTCGCCCTGAGGACACCAGGACTCATGAGTCTGGGCAATATTGGACCCCAGACGTATTCATAAGTGACATATCATAATATAATTATTATGTAATACAACTATTGTGCGTATATTAAGTTGTGTATGTGCCAAATAATACAATCTGTCAAAAGTGTTTATACAAACGAATATTGATATTAATATGAACATGAAGTCAGGCATAGGATTAGGGTGACTTAATATTTTACGTGGGTTTTTGCATGCTGTGTGAGTTTTACTCTTCGGTGCATTTCTCAGTTTTGAGATGAAAGTTAGATAAAATATTTTAGATTTAAGTTTCCTCCGTCAAATGTATCTGACGTGGCGTGTTTACATAAATAAATAGTCGTCCTAAACAGTGGCACCCGAAGAGTGTGTAGAGCGACCATAAAAGAACGTCTGACTACCATCGGATAAGAAAAACTACTTTATAGGTTGTGCACTCACCTCTTTAATCTTCTTTCTTCTTGTACTTACGTAATCCTCTTCTTACGAGAAAATAACATTTCTTAAATCTTCCAGTTGCATCGCCGGTCGTTTCTTTGTTGCCTTTCTCAATTCCGAATGACTGTAAAGGTTTTACATTACCTTCCAATAAGAACTTTTTCTTATACTAGCTAGACACAAATAGTGTGCTCGCTTTCTTTTTTCATCTTTGGGTAGGGTAGGTGTGTTATAATAGGTACGTTTTTTTTATCCGAATCTTTGAATCCATTAGCATTGAAACATTGACATAGGCTCAGGTTTTTAATCGATGTAATGAATATGCTAGACCTTTTTTTTTTGTTAAAATTTTCTTTATGACATGTTCTCAATTTTACGTTCTAGTAGTTCTAGTAGGTAAAAAACATTTCCTTGGAGTTCTTGCTTCTTCTTCTCTTTCTCATCACAATTTAAATTGCTCTAGCTTGCATTTTTTTATTGGATGGTAAAGGTTGGCAATTTCCAATATGGCGACCGCCCTAACGCGCTGTATTAGGGCAGCTATTAGGCATAGAAAAATGATCTGTATTTTGTTGATTCACACACAATTTTTGAACTTTGTTTTCTACAAAAATATGCTCGGAATGATGTAGTAAAATTTTCGCGTTTGCAATCGTCACAACTACACTTTTCAATTTAATCACTGCAGTTAAGCTGCTGTTCCACTGCGGCTGTACACGCTATGCACGCTGTCCACGCTGCCGCACGCTGTGGCTATAACCGCTGGCCCACTGCCGTGAATAGAGTGCACAGCAGCTTTATAGTATTGTAAGCACATGAACTCTCTAGCGCTACTTTTGACCCCCGTACTTTAAGCTTCGAACTCTTTGGTCAGTAAAACTCTTTGGTGAACGAAGGTTGACTAAGGACGTTAGTGTCATGAGGAAGCCCGGTATTGACTATAATGCAGCTCCACTGGCCTACTGCAACGCGCGCAGCTGACCTCAAGTGATAGCGAGAGTGAATCGATACTCCTTGCTGACACCTAGATGACGCCAACTGAAGAGTTTCAGTGCGCTTTCTTTCTGCTGAAATGGAAAAAATAGACAAGAACTTAAAAACCATAGAAATTGTATAGTAGGTACCGTCTACACTTTGATAGATGAAAATACGACGAAAATACACTGCTACGGCAAGCGGGTACCTATATGACAGAACACACCGTTCCGCACGCGCAATTTTCTCTGACAGGCTTAGAAAATCTAACTGAAAAAGAAAACAGGTTAAAAATTTGTCCTCGCTTCCGCATCGAAACGCAGCAAAATAATTTTCTGCCTATTATGAGTTTTCTTCTACTTACCAAATGACGTCATTGTAGATACTAGTAATAGTGAATCTGTGCTTTGCTGCTGGGATTTCGACCAAACAGATAACGATTTTTGTTATTATAGTGATTGTGCCCGCACTTGGGGTAATCTTAAAGAATGTAATAATATCTTATTTTTTTTTATAGCTAACTGCGCTATAGTCCGTAAGTCCCAAAGATTTTCGACAGGTCGGGTACTTGCCTCCGTGGCGCAGTTGGATAGCGCATCCCCGTATTCAGGGGAAGGTCGCGGGTTCAAGTCCCGCCGGATTCGTAAATTTTTGGGATATTATTAAATTCAAACAGATAAGCTCGTTATCTTTCTCTTGGACAAAACAAAAACATGATTCAGTCAAACTTCATCAGAGCAAAATGAATTTGTGTTGCACTTTACTCGTTGTATTTATTTGTATGTTTTCGTTGGCTTTATTTCTATTGTTTGCATCATTATTAAAAGATGACCAGAAAACCATTGAAGAGCCGCATTACATGTGTCCAGCTGGATACGAGCTACTGACAGAGTATAACCCTCCCAAATGTAGACACTACATTCAAAAAGCGATTCGTAAGCTGGATTTTTTCTTGTATCATCATCAGCCCATACACGTCCACTGCTGGACATAGGCCTCCCCCGTACGACGCCACAAATAGCGGTTCTGAGACCATTGTTATGATGATGAAGCGATTAATTTAGTGGAATTATGGCTCACAATCAGATCATTGTTTAGTTAATTATAAAACGCGTCATCGTCAATCAATTATATGATGGCACCAATTTGTTTTAGAGGCAGAAAGAAGGAGAGAGGAAGAAGACAAAGCAAGCCGAGATGCGTGGCTTTTAAAGCTATTAGCGAGGAGTACCACACCTCAGCCGGTACCTAGACGTCCTCAGCCGATACCCAGACGTTTTCCGTAGACAGATCTTTCCTTTGTAATATATTTAAGTATATTGTATACGTCTACCACTACTGTTTCCTCATATATAAATAAACATTAAATAATATTTGTGTATTTCTATAATGTAACGATTATTTTTATTGGAAGTTGTCGATGGTAGCGAAATCATAAGATGGAGTCGTTCGGCCACCATCTGACTAAAGTGAAGGCGCGGCCTATGATGGAGGACGATTTCCCAGAAGGAACTTATTCACTCTTGATTTGAAGACTTCGAAATTGTTCTTTTGGAAGAAAACAGACCCAGGAAGCCCATCATTACAAACTACATCATAATAAATCCCCTGATGTTGAGTGGCAATGGGACCAATGTCATACATTTGACGAAGATCTAGACTAGAAGACACCTATTCACTTTTACCATATAGAAACAAAAATAAAAGCAATGTTTTCTTTCGAACTAAGCTTTACGCTTTCAAAATATTACAATAAATTCCGAAACTCAAGTATTTAATAATAAAATCATAATACTTCAAAGTAGAATACCGTAAGATGATCCTGTTATCTCGAGCCAACAATCATTAATAATGTCGAATTATAGCAACTTTCCTTCACAGTGGTAAGCCAAGTGTAAAAGATTATAAGGGGGCAACAATCAATTCAAAACTGTTATGCTTTTGTGTTAATCGGCGAAGAAAATTCTAATTAGAAATGGTTAAACAATGAAATTTCGCTGTAGATGTTTTGTATTGCATTGATTTGACTTCCCCTTTGTTTACTGTACCATGTTATCACAAAACCCGCTTCGTTCTATTTGGCACATGTGGAGTGTATCTATGTTTATAGTGTTCCTTTTTAAAACGAATTTTGTTTTTCGAAATTTGTTGCGTGATTGGTTGATTTGAACCTTGAGCGAACTTTGAATAAGGAAACTACGAGGACTCTGCAAAGGTTTAAACAATGGAACCAAAAAGGTTTTACTCTTACAGTATGCAGATGAGTGGCAGTTCTTTTTCCAAGCCTATTATAATACCTACAATATGCGATTTTTTCTTCTCTAAAAGATGGATGATTTTTTTCTTACAACTCCATTTTATACTACTAAACAGCTAAAGTTATCAGTGTAACATACCTACAATAACATACAAATCTCAGAAGATATAGCTTAAAATTGCTATAGGAATAAAAAATAATATAACGATCCGTGCATTAGGCGTAGTCTGTATCCCGTGGTAAACGTATTTCAGTAAAACAAATAAGCAACTATCTAACTTTCAATATTCGCGGTAATCTATATTTTTTGATAGACCAATTCTTTCAACTTTCCACGCCCACAAAATTATCTTATCATTCAACAAATTTCTCAACTTTTAGCTATTTTTCCATCTTAATAACGAGTTTAGCAAATATCTGCCCATTGGGATGAAAATAACAAGAAAATTGGATAGCAACTTCGATACTACACCTCGAAGAAGCTACATTGTTATCGGTCTTTTTGCATATCATATCCAAACTTTCTCACATACAGAAATATTTGCCTTGATTTCCTCAAACAATGCATGCAACTACCGTCTTTATCAGCTTCGTATTAGAGAGTAGAATGGCACAATAACTAGTGGTTTGCATAGTGGACCGATTCGCTCAGATCGAATTTGTCTGCAAAGTTTGAATGTTTCTGTATACAGGGTGGAGTGTAACGGTGGCAAGATGAGGGGACAAGTTATTGATACACCCTGTATGTGGCTGGGGTTTTAATGACTCTTGCATTGTTGTTTGAACGTTATGAAAATAAAGTCATTCGGTAACTACCTACTGTTTTTAATCGACTTCAAAAAAGGAAGAATGTTTGACTAGTATGTATGCTTCGCTTCTAAGCGATAAGGCCTCCCGTTGTACTTGTTCATGTTAATGTCTATGTTTTTTATATAACTTTGTGGTGTACAATAAAGAGTTTTGTATGTTTTTCTGTGTTTGTCCATTTATTTATGGACTAATTTAGATGATTATTTTGTGATTGGATATAAAATGATGTAAATAATCTCCGAGGGATTAGTATTTATCCAGAAAAACTTAAACAACAAGGTAAATATTAGGAATTTGTAGGTTTTCATTTGTATATTTTTCCTCAAACAATCAAACTATTAATTATTATGTGATAAATGTGATAATTTAATTTTTCGGTCCTTTTTCTTTAAATGTATAAATAAACATTCTTCTTGCTAATACAATATAATAAAATACAGGTAATGAGACATTGTTCTTAGAATAAAATTTATTTCTCAATTACTAATTAACTAAATACAAGAGTGTAAAGCGTGAAATTAGATCGCAATTCACGATTCGCTAAGTAGAAGCAAATCTTCTGATTGGCTTCGTTAAAACAATATCATTTTAAAGAGCTTTGTTTCACAAAACAGTCTTTAAAGTTTAATGATTTAGGAGATTAAAGCGTATTTAATTTAATTAGATAATTGACTATTGATATTCTCATTTATGTCATTTATGTAAATTGGACATCGGAGGACCGATGTGGCGCTGCGGGCGAAGGTCCGCCTGCGACGCAGGAGGATGCGGGTTGGATTCCCGCCTTGGGACAAATGTTTGTACGATCTGCAGATATTGTACCGGGTGTTCTGGGTATTTTCTATATTAAATAAAATATATCTATGTATGTAATATATTGTGTTAATTATATCAGTCATCTAGTACCCACAATAAAATCTCTGCTTAGCTTGGGGCTAGATGATGCTGTGTGGATTGTCGAACATTATTTATTAACCTATTTCTTAAAGGGGATCTACCGTACATTTTTATTTTTATTAGGAAATGCCACATATATTAGTGAAATCACAATGAAAGGGATTAAAAATACGAAATAAAAAGTTTATTTATTCAGACGTACATTGTCCATAATTAAGTATGTACGTATGTATATGTATACTAAACATTACAAAAAAATAGGGTAAAAATAAAATTTAAGTTAAACATATGTGATCTTGGGGCTAGATGATGTTGTGTGCATTGTCCAACATTATTTATTTATTTAAAATTTCAGCCCGTCGTAACTACGGAACTACGGAAGAGGATACAAACATCGTATAAATCTGACCAGGATGTATTATCCAGGATAACTTAGGCTACTTTTACATATCGAGGATATACACATGTATACATCAAACTTAGGCTACTTTTACATATCCAGGATATACACATGTATACATCAAACTTAGGCTACTTTTACATATCCAGGATATACACATGTATACATCAAACTTAGGCTACTTTTACATATCCAGGATATACACATGTATACATCAAACTTAGGCTACTTCTACATATCGAGGATGTACACATGTATACATCAAACTTAGGCTACTTTTACATATCCAGGATATACACATGTATACATCAAACTTAGGCTACTTTTACATATCCAGGATATACACATGTATACATCAAACTTAGGCTACTTTTACATATCCAGGATATACACATGTATACATCAAACTTAGGCTACTTCTACATATCGAGGATGTACACATGTATACATCAAACTTAGGCTACTTTTACATATCCAGGATATACACATGTATACATCAAACTTAGGCTACTTTTACATATCGAGGATATACACATGTATACATCAAACTTAGGCTACTTTTACATATCCAGGATATACACATGTATACATCAAACTTAGGCTACTTTTACATATCCAGGATATACACATGTATACATCAAACTTAGGCTACTTCTACATATCGAGGATATACACATGTATACATCAAACTTAGGCTACTTTTACATATCCAGGATATACACATGTATACATCAAAGGATACATACATACATACATCGATGGGTAAGTATATACCCAGAATATATAATGTACCTAAGCCAACCGACCAAAAAACTGTCGCATTTATAATAAACTAGCTGCTGCCCGCGCCTTCGCCCGCGTTTTATCGCGATAGAAATAGCCTATATGTTATTCCAGGTTCCAAACTATACCCATAACAAATTTCAGCATAATCGGTTCAGTAGTTTTTGCGTGAAAGAGTAACAAATATCCATACATCCATCCATACAAACTTTCACATTTATAATATTAGTAGGAAGTAGGATTAGTGTGAATGTGAACACACTTCACACCACATTACACAATATTAAGAGTTGATAGATATTTTTTTTTTCATAAACTTACTACATATGGATGAAGAAGCTTTACTTTGTCTCCAACAAGAATTTCATCGACCTGTTCCTATTAATAGACCTGTCAGCTATTCCGCCAATCTCACTATACCTAGCACTTACCACCATTTCAGTTAGGACCCTGTATTTACCCATAATGTTTCGATCCTATGTGTTTTTGATAATGTCTGGGGGTCTGTATATCCTGGCCGCATGTCAGTACCAGGTGACAGCATGAAGTAAGTAATTAGAAGATGGTAACTGAAGTTAGTTTGACAGCTGTGGAGACGCTCGAAGTTGCCTGTCACTTCGGGTATAACGGAAAATTGCAGTATTATTATCTGTCGAGATAATTTGTCGAAAGGGTTCATACAAAATTGCTTTTATTTTGGTAAGTAATTACTACAATACGAACAAAGGTCTTTCCAGCTGACTCAGGTTTTCAGGAACATTTTTATTTCTAAAAGGTCATCCGTTATACCTGCACGCCTTTTGAAGTTGACATTTAAATAATAAGAATAATCAATTTATTGGTAAATAATTATTACAGGTCAGTCAATTTATAAAATTATATTATAAAATTAGAGTACGCGCAAATCTTTATGAGCTCTGTGAAGTTGGCTTCAACGGCTGCGCACTGAACCGTAAATAAGGCGTTGAGGGCAAAAAGCGGGGTGAGAGGGGATCTGACTGTCAAACCAGGGTTACCAGCAAGAATTTTGGCGTATTTTTATTGTGCCTAGAACATTTTGTTATGCATTACTTTATTTTTCAATTCAATATTTATAGAATATGTAAAAACATCTTATACTCAATGACGGATTATTTAAAACTTACAATGTTAGAAGAAATTAAACTTTTTATCTAACGCAATTAACCCAAGTTTGAAAATAAATAATTACTATGTAGCAAATTTATTTATAATTTAGTTGGCAATACTGTCGAATGAATGTTTTTGAGTACAATGACGCAGCAAAGTCTTTGACGGTTGTTCGGTGTTTGTTTCGTTGACTTGATAATTTATTCTTGCGATTTTCGAATCGAAGAAGAGAAACAGCTAATATCAGGGAATACTCTACGTATTCCCAGATATTAGCTGGTTCTCTTAAAAGTTAAATATACCTCGCATGCGGAATAACTTACAGCGTCGTCAAACATGGAAAATGGTGTTCGATGTCATGAGTTTTATGAGAAAAAAAGCCGATGAATTCAACCTCAAAATGGTACTTCAGTGGACTGCAGCTGCGACAGGTGAGTCTATTAGGTGGGTCGCTAGTTGGTAAATATCACTTTTCTATTTGATTGTACTTGCGCAGTATTGCTTCCGTGCCTATGTTCACAGAGCTCATTAAGTTTTGCGATCACTCTACCTATATTTAAATTACATAAAATGAAATTTGCACGTGAACATGATTTAAATTTTAATAAATAAACTTTATAATTATATTCTATATCTACAGGGTGTTTGGTATTTTGGACCAACATAATTTATTGGGGAGTCCCGACTCCTCAATCCCCTCCCCCTGGGGGTGTTCATGTTCGGCATTTGTACGGTAGAATCAAATGTCCTAAGTATCACGGTTGCTGAGATATGATTTGAAGTTATTTTGTAAATGAACCAAAATCTCGCATTTAAAACGTCTTATCTTTTTTATTTGTGTTTGTAATACGTATTCTCTAATGTAAACTTATTTTAAATAAATTATTCATCATCATCATCATCAGGCCATACACTAGATATAGGCCTCCCCCGTACGACGCGACGCCACAAATAGCGGTCCTGAGCCGTCTCCATCCATCGACTCCCTGCGACCGCTACGATGTCGTCGGTCCATCGAGTGGATATATGGGGGATTTGCCATAACCACCACGCTTGGCAGGCGGATTTGTGATCGCAGTGTTGGTGTTTAAAAATACTCAGATGGAAGCTGCTGCCCTTCCTCTGGTAGGTTCCCTTAGTCGGCTCTTACGACATCCACGGGTTGAGTTGGAAGGGTCGATATTCGTACGCCGCGGCCCCACGGCCAATAAATTATCACTTGATACAATTTACTCCAAAAGAAGTTACGAGCATTTAAAGTCTAAAATCTGTGTAAAAGTTATAAATCTTTTTTTATAATTCATTTAAAAATAACTAAAGTTCGTTTTAAATTTAGTTTTCTTTTCAAAAGTTTTTCATATATTACCCTTTTTAACGATATGTACATAACATATGAAATAATTTATTAGGTTTTAACTTCTAGGGGCCAAGATTGAGTAGACACGTTTTTTGTTTTGTTTTTCTGAATTAATTTAGATCACAAAATTTGCTCGGTGCCTTGACACTTTATGCAAGCACAACACTATTGTTTTAGAAATATATAATATAATTAAAAAAAACTAAATTAAATTTGGCGTCTAACCACCATCTATGTACATAAGAAAATCGTGTTGTGCTTGCACGGACACATCCATCTACTAATTAGATAGGTACGTATACAATGGTAAAATTAAGAGTTCAATATACCAGAACAACATAGCAAAGAGGGGATATCTAACTGGCTCCACTTTGATATGGTTGAGAGCACGACTGTGCTACAGGGTGCGACGATTGACCAGAGTTAATTAGAAGCCATGGAAAAGCTCATAGAGTAAAGCTAGTTTTATTTGCCTTTTCATAAAGACTCTCTTAAAGACTTATAAAGAGTCTCTTTACTCTGCGAAATTATTAAGCTAGAGAAAAAATATTTTGTGTTTTTAACATTAAAGATATTATTCACATTGTCAGCCATATCACCAAATTTCATCAAAATCAAAAATCAAACGAAGTCAGAAACGCTTATTTGTAACTAAAATATAAGTACAATTAAATTAACCGTTACTTAATCAAACCATCAGGTCAGATTGTAATTAAGCGTAACAAAAAATCATAAGTACAGAATATAAAAAAAAAATTGAAAAACACAAGTGCCTGATGTACCGCATGATGACAAAGAGAGCAGAATCTAAAACAACTACGAGAGATTATGAATTGGTCAAACAAGAAGAAGGAAGATAGAAAAGAAGAAAGAGTCAACTGCAGTAAGATACTTCAGCCTGCTTATTCCTCGCAAAACATTAGGATTAAACAAAAATATAACCAACTGTTTATTTTTCACTGTTGGTACCAACTCCACACGACGTAGTTTGCTGCGGTTTTAATAATTCCAACGGTTGACGTGAATTGATATAAATGATTTTGTTGGACGGCGTCCTAATTTGAGAACCTAAGGAGTTAGCCCACTACACCGTGTCCTGACACTCACTTCCAACACATAAGCTTTTAGAAGTAAATGAAACAAAGTATTACACGTAAACTTTTCTTTGAACTACACTTAGAAAAGTAAAGAATTCAAAGAAAAATGGGACATGACGATCAGGACAAATTAGAAAACAGTAATTTGCCCGGTTTTCTTCTTCTATTCAAGCAAGGTTTTATTTAGAGAAGCATTTGATAGTATCAGTACCTATAGTGCCAATAGTTTTAAATTCACGATGTAGCACGATGGGCAATGGGCTAGCACCTTTACCTAAAGTTAGGTGCTTTCAAATTAATGGTCGTCTACCCGAGCTCAGTTTAGCTTATGGGCGAGACATGTGGTCAAGTTACTTTAAAGTTAGGCACCTTAAATTATTGAGTTGACTGGACTTCTCTGAAATTGACATTCAATATTGAAGACCTCTTGGACACACCTGTACGGAGCGAATGCTTTTGAAATAAATAATCATGTTCGTGTGTTTAAAGTAAGTCTAAAAATGCTGCAACTAAGTATTTACCTACCTATTTGAAACAGTTAATTATGCTTAACTGCGTCCTTGCTAATTTGGTATGCAATGCAAGAAGGAGACAAGAAGTCTATTTTTGTGCATAGTCGTTGTTGTCAAAAGCAGAAGTACCTACTGGCTACTAACGTTTAACTGAAAATTGAATAAATCAAAATTTTTTACAAGATTTATTAATTTTCAAATCTTATCAAAATTGCAGTTACCTTTTTTCATAAATCCTTGTTTCGGAATATTCGATCTCTTTGTTGCGGCCGTCAATTAAAAAGGAATTAAGCGTTCGAATTTTAAAAGTTTCGCAGTAAAACTTTTTGACGTAGTTTCGTGGTAAGGTTGTTGCAGTTTTTATTATTTACAGCTAGGTATTAAGTTTATTCCTCGGGTTTTCCTTTAGTGAATTCGAAAGAAATGGCAAATGGAGGCAAACTTTCGCAAATATTTTCATTGATGAACCAACAAAAGCCACCATTGATTACAGTCATCTGAGGGTAATATTTCACGGAGTATTTCACCTCGTTCGCACTAAACAGGCGTTTACAATTCCGAGCACATTGCGGTCAACTCTGCCCGGGGCGAAATTATACGTTTTGGCAAATTGTCTCGGGCCTATCTGGTTGATTTGAGATGTCTGGGTGCAGTACCGTTGGCATGGAAAATTCAAACACGAAATTGAAAGCCTGGTACTTGTTTAAAGTTAAACAATAAATGGTATTCGTACTGCAAGCTTTCGGTAAGAAAAAAGGTAATCTATTTTTTTTTATTGAATAGTCTCTCTCGGTTTTTCTTATTCTTCGTAATGTATGTATGCTAAAAGAGCTTTATGAATTACGTCCCGATAAATTTATCGTGGTTTCTTCAATGTAAGTTTTCCTGTTATTAACGACATAGATATTCATTGAGTGTAGGTAGCAACCTATACTCAATCAGGTATACTAGTTACTATTGTCTTATACCTGGTTGAAAATCACTCCCGTAAGACCAACATCCCTCTTATCAATTACATTATGTAGTAGAAGAAAATATTACACAAAATTGGACGAAAGTTAACATAATTTAGATCTAGTTCGTACCAATAAGCATATGAACCTAACGTCTGAACCACTCATCTAACAAAAAGCCAAGTGGGTACTCGACAGTTGACGTTACAAAATGACAAGCTTGTTAGACCTTAGCACTAGACGGAAAATTCACGAAATTTCTGAAAATTCTTTCATTCCGACGGTACGCTCTCTCCAAAGTTAATAATTCGAAACCCGTTGCCAGAGTAGGTACCTACTTGTCTGATTCTCCATTCATATTCATATTTATTTCGTTTCACCTATTCGCCCCGGGACTTCTCAAATTTAAATTTTAATCCTTGATTTTAACAAGACACGCGGTAACTTGCGGCATTCAAACAAATTGTTTGACGGAGTGGAAAGCATTCTTGTGATGCGATTTTGAAAGGTTTGCTCTTAATGCGACCATAATACCAAGTATGGAATATTTTCGGAAAAAAATTATGTTTAGAGAAATTATCGGATATCCGAATAATTTACGATTTTGGCGGGATTTGAACCCCTGTTCTTTGAGATTACACCAAGATCACGCTCTATATTAACGTAAAACTTAGAAGCAAGTATAAGGTTTCGGCTTTTTAGTCTCTACCTGATATATGATTATTCAGCCACATACCTATTGAGTTTCTTAACGATTATTTATATCATCACCGTCCAATTTTAATAACCCCATTCTCTTAATTTCTACTTCTCACAAAAAGAGGCCACAATCCAACAAAGTAAATAATTGTAAATTTGGGTTTGGTTGGAACTAAACCCTTTGAATGAAGGTATTTAAGTATTGTTAATAACGAAAATCTCATATTAATGTAAATTTGGCGCGAGACGAATGCTTTGTTCGACTTTGTTAGACATCTTTGTGTTTGTCTAAAGGGAAAATTTGTATGTACCTAACGCAAATTTATTAGCTCAGCAATCAAAAGGTAGGAAATTGCGGCGGGATCGAGACGAAATAAATTAGAGAACTTGTTGATGTGTATGTATGGATTTATTTTGGAAGACGTTGAAATAACTTGAACGTTTTTGTCTCAATCAAAAGGAATCAATCAAAGATAACTTGACATGTGAAAATTACCTTTGGGTACTTACCTATTTTGACAACTACATAGAATAATTGAAATGTTAAAGACAGTGTGTGTGAGAGTTATTTATGCTAGTAAAAATAGAAAACGTATGTAAAAGAACAGCGAAATATGAATAATGTCAAAATATATGAACTGAGTTACAATTTTACTTACTAAATCAAATTAATAAAGAAAGCTTAGTTTCAAAATAAAATATTAAGGCTAAGTAATCTGTCCTTTAAATTAAAACTCAAGTTCCTCTTTGTCACTTATTAATTAAGGTAAAATAACTCTGCTCGCCGCATCTAAAGGAATGCAATTACCATTGAGTTAATTAATAATTCTAGACTGGTCTAAGGACGTAAGTCTGCGGTCTGCACGGAGCTCTAATAGAAGAGGTTCTATTAGAGCTCCGTTTAGCGCTGCCCACATCTCATGAGGGAGGTTTGCGTGGCTGCACGGAACGGAGGCGATACGGTAAAGTAAAATAAGCATTTCGTTCGAGATTTTTTTTATAAACTAGCTGTGCCCTAAGAAAGTCTATTATTATACCACAGTGCCGAACCAAACGTTTCCGCTCTCTTTCATTATAAGTACCGGTAAAGAGTGGAACGAACTTCCTGCCTGCGTCTGTTTTTCCGGTATAGTATAATCTAGGAGTCTTCAAATCCCGAGTGAATAAGTTCCTTCTGGGAAAACGTGATCCATCTTGGGCTACATCTTCACTTTCTCAAGTGTGATAGTGGTCAAATGCATTAACATTACAAATAAAAAAAAAAAATCCTCTCATAGTTATTAAAAGTAAGGTCATCAATAACGGAATATTTACATTTTCGCACTACCAAACATAATTAATTTTACGATTCCATGTCTCAATGCTCCTCCCGTATAATAGCCCATATTTCAAATTGTCCGCCGGGACAATAAGCTGAGCATCATAATCCAAAGATAATGAATTTTTCTATTATATTTGTGTTGATAAATAAATTCAATTCAATTATGAATCGTATTAATCTAGTTCTTTGTACGACACAATTATCTCTAATCAAGTTCATTCGAAAAGGAAAAAAACTTGTTTATTTGAACAAAATACTAGATTTCGAATCAAATTGTACTCAGTAGTTGAAATAAGAATTATCCAATTGATTATTATTTTATAAATATTTGACTTTTGATACATCATCATCATCATATGCCCATACACGTCCACTGCTGGACATAGGCCTCCCACATACGACGCCACAAATAGCGGTCCTGAGCCGCCTCCATCCATCGATTCCCTGCGACCGCTACAATGTCGTCGGTCCATCGAGTGGACGGTCTCCCACGTAGGGGGGATTTTCCATAATCACCACGATTGGCAGGCGGATTGGTGATCGCAGATAACAGTGATTAACCTTTGATACATACCATAAACATATTATCTTCATCATTAGAGACACGAACTCTGTCCCAATCCAAGTCCTTTGTCTGAACCGTCCACCTAATAGCTCGTTTATTCCAAAACATAGTCTTACAAGCTCATAACAATTGAAATATATTTATAATACGCTATTACGATAAGAAAACTCATTTTCTCATCTAAATAAGTACTAGTCACGTACTTATTTTGCCAAGAAGCTTACATTTTGTATCTGTAAATAAAATATCGGAATAGTATGCACTGTAAGCGGAAAATCCGCTATATCAAATTATTTGATACTTTTTAAACAATAACCTAACTATCATCTGTATAACTGGACTTGATGACTATGAATCATTCATAACACCACTAATACATACACAAGCTTACGAGTACATACTCTGTTTTTTTTTCTCATAAATATGTAACATGATAGTTGTTTGGCAAATCTGTGATACTTAATTAGAATCAGTGACAGCAAATGTTTTATAAAACCTTAAAAGTCATCAATCCTATGTACCCATTTTCAAACTAAATATATATATTATAAGAATAAGAAACAATTAGATTTATTAGCTCAACGAGGGTAGAAGTCGTGGTTAAGCCAATTAGATGTCGTCGCTAAGATTCCGCTTAGAGTCCGCTTACAAAATCGTTAATATAAAACCGTTAAATGTGCAGACATACCAAATCTCTAGACGATTGTTCAAGACCTTTCCACGACTATCGAAGCTACTTGAGGCGGGTCTGTAGTTTAATTAATAGTTATGAAGAACGAAATATTAATTTAATGGGATTTCAAATCTAATTTTGCTAGATGTCTGACACGCGAAGACATTAAAACGTGACTTTTATATTTTTAATATCAGCATCTTTATGAGAGTTTAGCTCAAACAAGACGTTTTGTAATATAGTGGAAAAAAAAATATTTGCATACTTTCATAGATACTAATAAAATGTTTTAAAAGCAAAATCTCTATCTCTATGTCTGTAACATTTTCAGGACTGAACGGAACCGATTGTAACTACATATTTTAAAAGTAATTTGGAAGAAGCGACAATTTTTATCTAGGAAAAACGAGTGAAATGTACCTAGTGTACAGAGCTTTGTATAATTTTATATACCTAGACGTAAGAAGTATCCAATTTTATATGGAGTAAATTCTAACAATTTGGTCTATGATACGGAATTTTATAAAGGAATTTTTGAATTTCTCTCACATTTTCTAGTTAAAATTAATTCTCGCGACACCAACGTCTGGAGTATGTACTGAAACCAGATGTTGTGCAAGGTTTTAATGAAACCACATCGTCGTATCATTTTACTTAAGAATGCCAAGGGCTACATACAACTTTACTTTTAATGTGGATATGTTACGGGCTGCGGTGAATAATCCCGTTGTGAAGTACAAGGAATCACAGTTTTGAACCTTTGCATGACTGATCCTTCGCGGTGAATGTAGAAAATCCGTGGGTATCGAGCCTCTCCGGGTTTTCAAAAAATTATCTGAGCGCCTGGTCTAAGCGACGCGTGACCCGAGAGCTGGTGAGTATCTGGCGTAGTGAATTAGCATTGCCATACAGCGGGACAATGCAGCCAGCATCTTGGGGAAGCTTCCGACTGGTATTGATATGGACTAGTTGAGCTACCTGTAGATTGTTTGCAACAGTCTGCAGTTCGCTCAATTGTTTTAATAGTAAATACTAGTTTAATTTGTTTATATTAATTGATTGTTATTTTCTTTGTCAATAAGGAAATACATGTATCAACATTCCGACCATAATACTGGCCTGCAGGCTCCGGCTGTGAGATTGTTGTATAACACGCAGAAAAGTAATTGAATCTTGTGCCAAACCTCAACGATCAACATTGACCAAGAGTCAGCCATCGTAAAATGTCTATTAACATCGAAACTCAAAATTCAAATTACAAAGTTCTATCCAAACAATGTGTTTGGGTTCTCAAACTTAAAATCTACAATGTGTCTGAAACATTGCGGGTAGCTCGATAGTCTCGACTTTATTAAGTGATTGATTTAATAACTGAATTCCATAGGGGCAGACCAACGTAAACTATTTGGCAAATGTTGACCGAAACATTGTGCTGGGCAATTGTTTAGACAGACAGTTCGTAATACCTTTTGCTGAAGTTGTAGAAACTTGAATTGAACATACCTACTGCTAAGGGATTTTCATTAGATAGTTGTTACTTTAGAATTGTTATACTTTAAATAGAATACTGTTCAAATAAAATTGCTTTCAATTATTTCGTGTCCTCAGAGAGCTTAGTTTTTGAAGTTAATAAATACATACGAATGGTTTGGACCGCTAGGTCCAACAGCGCGGTTATCAGAAACGACCTGTTCTTTAAAAAATGCGTATTATTACAGTACGATAGAACTGTCGTACTAAAATAAATGTAAAGCAGTATAATAAATAAATTAAATCCTCCTATAATAATAAATAATATTATAAATGCCAAAGTTTGTATGGATGGATGTATGGATATTTGTTACTCTTTCACGCAAAAACTACTGAACCGATTAGGCTGAACTTATTATGGGTATAGTTTGGCACCTGGAATAACATATAGGCTATTTTTTATCCCGATAAAACCTGGGCGAAGGCACGGGCAGCAGCTAGTAATAAAATAATGTAAATACCCAACTATGTACTTGGTATGGTAAGTATGCGTCTTTTAAAGTAGGCACTTATACTTTTAGCGAACTTTTGACGATCGATGTGGCGCGGTGGGCAAAGGTCCGCTTGCGACGCAGGAGGTTGCGGGCTCGATTTTCACCACGGGTCAAAAGATTATACGATCTGCAAATATTTTTGTTCCAGATATTGCTATGTATATAAAAAAACTTTTTATATAATCAGTCATCTAGTACAACGCAAGCTCTGCTTAGCTTGGGGCTAAATGATGGTGTAAGGATTGTGCAGCATTATTTATTTACTAGCTGCTGACAGCGTCAATAGCCTATAAGTATAACTGGTCCCAAACTATATCTATACCAAATTTCAGCCCAATCAGTTCAGTAGTTTTTGCGGGAAAGAGGAACAAACGTACATCAATACTAACAAACTTTGACATTTATAATATTAGTAGGATTTGGTATAAGAATATCTATGTATCTACATACATACATATGTAATATGTGTACCGGTCATCTAGTATCTAGACCATAATGTCCATAACATAAGCTCTGCTTAGCTTAGAAATAAATGATGACGTGTGATGGATGTATTATCCAGCATTATTTATTAATTTTTATTATTATTTACCCTTTGTAGTCGGATAAATACCTACCTGTCTATTCTCAGTAATCCTTTGAAAGATACCTACATGTCTATTCCACTACTTTAATATAAATTCCGATCATGAAAGAAGACTCGTGCACACAAAAAGCCTTTTCATAGTATATAATCAGATCTGGCGATATGGAAAACTTATTTCAGTTCCATTCATATTTGACATGTCGTAGCGTGAAAAATCGTGTACGTGTATCGCTCGCAATAATCAGGAAGGTTCCTAATCCACCTCTGTATTAATTTATACATTTGTCCTAATGGTTCCATTTTCACTTCTTCCACTAGTGGACAAAAAAATTAAGTGAAGAGAATATTAATAACACCTTATTTCTTATTTGATAATAATAACTATGTTTATAGTATAAAATTTGACTTGTCTAAGTGCTTATTTTGTAAGCCTAAAGAAATAAAGTTATTGATTCTGATTCTGTCATCATTTTAGTACAGGTTAAAAACAAATGAAATATTTACAAGTTATACTTATACAAGTTATACTTATACAAGGCTAACACATTCACAGATAGAACAGTTAATTTCTCACATAAATTAGGAATCTACTCGTACTCAATATAAATTTGAACTGAAGAGAAAATCAATGACACGAATTTCTCATTTATTAATAATTACTTTAAATAACTGTTTAAAGGAGAAAATTAGACTTGTCTTGCTTATTTGTTAGCCTAAATAAATAAAATTACTGAAAATCTGAATCGGAAATGTATATTTTATTTGCCGTAGTATGCCTTGTGCTCCACAAGGTACACTTTTAGTTATGTTTATTTACAGGGTACTTATGATACCGGTAGGTATCTATTGAGACAAAATAAATAAAATACAGCACAAAACTAAGAAAATAGTTCCTTTATCTGCTATAAATGGGTATCATCAGAAATAAAATACTTCCCTAATAAATGGGTTGGTTTGGGAATAAGCTCTATAATCTTTCGTAGTTCGTTCGGAGGCTTCAATGACGCGCGTGACAGGATTTATGTAGCTACGCGGAGATTGATAAATAGAGCCTGAAATAATTTTACAGTTATTTTGACTGTGCGATTTGTATAAAATTTCGACTGTGAAACCATGTTTTGTGTAAGGTAAATTTAAATTTATAAATTCAGAGAATAAATGTATGGCACTCTACAGTGCCATAATTACCAAATATTACAATTACAACCAATCCAAAACATTGTCCCTCGTGATGAACTCGAATAGTCGCCTGACAATAAACAGACAATAAACTTTCACTGATGAAAACTCAAAGGGTTGTAAAATTTAACGACTCGCATAGTCTCTTGTGTGAAATTTAATTAGGAGAGCTCCAGTGATGTGGTATTTTAATAATGTCCTGCCGTCCCTGAACGGCGATTTATGACTCTTAAGTCAATGCTTTAAATGAGGTTATGGATGTTGAAATTTTATTTATGACGCGTCCGAGCTACAGCTTGCTTATTTTTAACCGACTTCAAAAGGAGGAGGTTCTCAATTCGTCTGTATGTTTTTTTGTATGTATGGTACGTCATATCTCCGCCAATTATGGACCAATTTTGAAAATTCATTCACTATTGCAAAGAAAATGATCCCGAAGGGGTCCCATAAAAAATGTTATCCCCAGGGAATTAGTATTTATCCCGCAAAACTTAAAATAAGTGTAAAAGAAAGGGAATTTGAAGTCGATTTATCGTTTTTTAAAACACGCCCTATTATTTATTATATGTTATGATTATGATTTTAAAGGTTTATAAGTTTTATTTTGTACGAAAACATCAATAAACGAGAAACTCACAAAAATTTAAAAAATTTAAGTGAAGAGAATATCAATAACACCTTATTTCTTATTGGATAAGAATAACTATGTTTATAGTATACAATTTGACTTGTCTAAGTGCTTATTTTGTAAGCCTAAAGAAATAAAGTTATTGATTCTGATTCTGACTCTCCTAATCGGGTGAAAATTTGTAAGTTAAAATACATATTTATTAATTTTTTTAAAACTTAGTTTTCGTTTATCATTCTATAAACTAGTTAGAATTTGTGCAGAATGTTACATTCCTCGGGTTGGATACAAATTTAGAAGTGCACAAACCTATGTGAGAATATTTACCTTCTCTAACACTTATTATATAAAAATAAATATAGGTACGCACGAACCACATTACAAATTACAATACATACCTAATGTTTTAAGGTAAATGAACAACAAACGAGAAAAATTAAGCACTTATATAAAATGACAGAGAGTATTTTTTCTCTGTTACCTACTCGATGACACAGATGATACAAAGAGTAATATTTATAGAGAGTAGTATTTACTCCGAATTTGATAAAGCATATTTTTTGACTATCTGTTCTTATTTATCGACATGGATGCCAACGAGTAGGTAACAGAGAAAAATTACTCTCTGTAATTATTATTATCTACATCAAAAGTTACATTTCCGTGCCGATAATCCTGTAACATTTCGACAAAAATACCAAGACAAAGCATGCGTAAAGAAAAATCAAACAAAAGAAAAACGCTTTATTGTTTTCATTCCCCCAAAGCGAAAGCCATAGGATCACATCATTATTTCGACTCTAGTCGACTTTTTCTCCGCGTAGTAATTAAAGATAAATATAATATAAAACGGTCCACTTAGTAACGTCGTACCGTTTGCTTTTGTCTACCTAAATGGAGTCCCTGTTGATAGATTGGCAGCCATTGTTTTGTTAATCTACGAGACGCCGGAGGACAGAATAAATGATTTATAAGACTTGTAGGTACGTACTTATTGAGTGGAGAACGTAATAGTAGAGAATATGATCCAAAAAGTGCTTCGCTTTTACTGGGCTTGAAATTTTATATGTTCAAGAGTCCTTCAAGTTCTAAAAGAAAAAAGGACTCAGGATATAAAATTTTTGGAATTTCGCAGTGGTTGGAAACTCATAAAAAAACACGTGTTATATTTTCTAGTTTTTACAAGTAATTTAGATAGCAGATAAGATTTTTTGCCCAAATTATAAGCCTCTGAAATACAAATACAAAATATTTTATTCAAGTAAACTTAAATTAGTATACATTGCATGGGTTTGGGAAATACTCATATGAAAGGTATACTTGAGTAAATTTTATAATAGTTTATTTTTCTAGCGTGTATAGTTTTTCAATTATCCGACTTTTACTAAATTACCGAAGTTGGATATGCACCGATTACGGTGCATTCATTTTAGAAGAACTACGTAGTCCTGCCTGACCAATGAATTTCCACGCAATGAGAGCTATTTTGCCCTCCTTATGAAAAGTGCAATAACTAGTGCGTGTGCACTAGTTATTGCACTTTTGAGGAGCATTTTGCACTTTTGCAGGTTACATCGAGCTCTCATTTGTTTTGTTTTGAACTACGAATTCTTACACCGCTTTCTTAAACAAACTAAACGAGTCTCTTTGACTATTCAGGAATGTGGAGAAAGCTAAAAAACAATAAGTGTTCCATTTATTTATTCTTTTATGATATATTATAAATTTTCTGCCATTACGTCTCGGAATTTCAACCCGTCATTACTACAGCAACACTCGAGACAAACCCTGTTATTGGTTCTGGAAATCAGAAGAATTAACACGCACAGCTAAATTAACACGTCGCGGTGTCACCGCACTTGCCCGACTCTTTAACGAGATCCTCCGGACAGGCCATTTCCCGGACACCTGGAAGATCGGGCGGGTCATAGTTCTGCCCAAGCCGGGTAAGGACCACCGATACCCAGCCAGCTACCGCCCCATCACCCTCTTACCAACAGTGGCCAAGCTCCCGGAACGCCTGCTTCTGGGGCGCCTGGCTCCAACCATTGAGCCAAACCCGAAGCAATTCGGCTTCAGGAGTGGCCATTCCACCACACTGCAACTCACCAGGGTGCTGCACCACCTCGCAGTCGAGCACAACGCCGGGCGCTGCACCGTTGGACGTGGAGAAGGCCTTCGACCGTGTCTGGCATCCCGGCGTTCTGTTTAAGCTCCTGCGAACCCCAACGCCGCCAGCCCTCGTTAGGATCGTGGCTTCCTTCCTGGACAACAGACGGTTCTTTGTCGCAGTCGAGGGAGCCACATCCACAAACCGGACCATCTCTGCTGGTGTACCGCAGGGTAGCTGCCTGTCACCGGCCCTATACGCGCTCTATACCGACGACATCCCCACCCTGGAGGGCCACCTACGCCCCGGGATGAAGGATGTGTCGCTAGCGCTGTTCGCCGACGACAGCGCCTACTTTGCGTCAACCACCAGCCCCACCATCGCAGCCCGCAGGATGCAGCGGCTACTAGACATCCTGCCGCCATGGCTGGACAAATGGTGCATGGCCGTCAATGTGGGAAAGACGGCCGCACTGTTTGTCTCCCGCCGCATACGCCACCCTCCGCAACTGCATTTTCGGGGCCAGAGCGTGGCTTGGAGCTCGCACACGAGGTATTTCAGCATTGAGATAGACAGGTCGTTGAAGATGCAGCCACAGGTTGACTGCGCGCTACAACAAGCTCGCGTCGCCAGAGCGCTCCTCCGTCCTGTCCTGGGATCTCGACTGCCTCTGAGGACCAAAGTGCGGGTTTATAAGAGCTACGTCCCGCCTCACATATGCAGCGCCGGCCTGGTACGCGCTCCTCTCGCAGACCAATAAGGACCGGGTCCAGGCGCTGCAAAATGTGTCCCTGAGGATCTGCATGGGCGTGGGCCGTTACGTCCGGAATGACGTTATCGCCCGCGACCTACAGATCCAAAGCATAGAAGACTTCACCGTGAAGGCGGCGCGTCGGATGTACGACCGCGCCGACAACGGCCCCCACGCCCACCTCCACCACCTTTCGCCTCACCAGCCCTGGCCACCGGACAACGACCGCCCACGGCGACCCCTGCCGCAGGACCTCATCCCAGCGGAACCACCTTGAGTCCTTGGGTTGTAAACAAAAAACAAAAAAAAAATATTAAACCAAATGCAGCCCGCAAAAAAAAAAAAATTAAAAAATTGAATTCTAAGCAGAAAAGACCATTCTGCTTTACAATCCCAGGACCGAGGGGTCGTTACCCCTCGAGTTGAAGCCGGGGCAGAGAGGCATAGCCTCGAGGCCTCCCTCCGTGCCCCCAACCAGGGCCGGAAAGAAGACTATATATAGAAGAATTAAACTAAAACGGTCACGACGATATTGTTAGTTCACTCTTGGAAGAGTGGTGGTGGTCGTGGTTACGACGGGGTCCTGAAAAAATCTATTACAATCATATGCAAGAATTCGTTGTTATACCTGGTGTAAAGAAAATATTTTATTAATAATCTCAGAATAAGATATCGCCCACAAACTCATTATTTAACGCTGTATCAAAGTGCAAGGTACGACTCATAACTGTATATGGAACTGTATAGACCTCACCTTGCTCAATTGCAAACAGTTCCAATATAATCAAAAATGAACACCGACTTAAAACCTTCATCATCTATATTTTTACCATCGTACTCTTTACTGTGAAATGAATGAAGTCGTTATCTACTACTTCTGTGACTCTAAAATATCTATTTACAAGCATATAAAGGTATGCTTTAACGCCGATAACCGCTGGGGAGTAAAGGTTCTCGAGTGGCGACCGCGATGCAATGCGAAACGGAGTGTGGGAAGGGAACCTCCCACTCGATGGATCGACGACATCGTGGCGGTCGCAGAGAGTCGTTGGACGGAGGCGGCTCATGACCGCTATTCGTGGCGTCGTTTGGGGGAGGCCTATGTTCAGCAGTGGACGTGTACGGGCTGATGATGATGTTGATGATAAAAGGTATGCTTTAAATGCTAAACATATTATACCATTAGGCACCTGTGTAAATCGATTACAAAGACGAAAATGACAAGGAAACAATAATACTTGTTATTTATTTCATGCTTATTTATTGGCCTTATTTTTTAGACTTGCGCTGTGTAAATACTAAAATAATAAGGAAAAAATACAAGCAAATAGTTCCTATATCTACAAGCTAGTTTTCATGCTTTTTATAACTCGCTTCTAAGGTTTCTCTCGCTAATTTCAGACATCTTTTTAAGGGGGTACAAATGAGGTTTATTTCAGCTATTTCACCTATGTTTAGTTCAGAGGATAAAGCTGGGGAATCCTGGGGACCCGAACTCGCATGCCTGTCCAATTTTTGAATGGTAATATTGCGTATGGTTTGAAAACGTTTAAAGAAATATTCAACACTCACGGTAGTTCAAACGAACGGTACCTACAAAATTCATCATGATAAGGTAGTGCAAACGAACTGTACCTTCAGAACTGATCATGATAAGAGGTAGTTATTTTGGTACCTCCCAGACTACACATGAACACTTTTCGCCTTCCATCGGACAATATACTATATAATATAAAACAAAGTTCGCCGCGTCTGTCTGTCTGTCGGTCTGTCTGACTGTTAGCGATAAACTCAAAAACTATTAAATGGATTTTCATGAGGTTTTCACCAGTCGATATAGTGATTAATGATGGTTAAGGTATATAATTTATGAAGGTTTTTTTTAATCAAAAAGGTGTGTCAATTGATTGAAATATAACGATAATTGTTGGAAGTGTCTGAAAATATCAAATGCCTAATCCTTGTCAGATATATTATGCTCTACTACCCGTGCGAAGCCGGGGCGGGTTGGTAGTAAATAATATTAATACTATTCAACATATACGTTAGTATTATTAAATTTTTACGGATTTCCTTCTTCATCAATCCCTTTGGAATTCTTCGAATGTTTCTTCAAAATAAGAAAAACATTCAGCGCGTTGGGTAAAAGCTTCTAAAAACTCTTTCTCTTACAAACAATGTTTAAAGGCACCAAGCAGGATCTTTGCGTACTTGAGAGCAATGTTTTCAGACGCGCCGATGGTGATTTTCCCACGGTCTTTCGCGACGATCGTATTGGAAAGAATTGTTACTAAGTTATTTATATCTTGTCTATCAGATGCTTTTGGTTCAATGATTTCTTGTTTTCGCTCTGTTGCGTTATGATATGAGCTTGGAATTTAGACAGGTGTGTGGAGAGAGATAAACTTTATGTTGGCTATACCTACGTGTATGACTGATTTTATAAATCGTTAGTTTAAAAATACATTGCACTTTTTAAGTACGTATCATATTTATATAAAAAACATTTATAACTAATTAATACATAGGGGTTCTATTATTCGGTTTACAAGAAAATAAAGAAATAACAACACACATAGCGGGCATCATCCTTGTTTGCACAATATGATACATCCAAATATTCTCCAGGTGTACTATTGCAAAAGAAAATTAAAGAATAAAAAAGCAGGTTATTGTAATGGCTATATTATTATTATTATTTCATTTCATTTATTTGAAGTCTCGCAAAAAATGCATTTTTTACTATAGAAAATACAATAACATATAAAACTATACTACAGTAAAAAATATATCAAAACGGTGGATCACTGGCCGCAAAACTAGGCTCAACCGGCCGGTGACCAGGCAGGGCTGCAGAGAGAGGAACTTCCTGACGATACGCGCAGAGTCCAGGAGCACCGCCTTATTTATATTTTTCAGATAGTAAAATTCGTGAGTGTATCACTAATTCTTTTTTTGCAGCTCAATGGCTGCTCTTTAATTACGATTTTAAAACAAAATAAAATTAACCGATGAGCGGAAAAAATAGTAGTACGATTAATATAATCCTATAATTTGAATCTACCAGCTCGAGTAAGTATTTATGTTTGTATGGTAGTCCATACAGTGTAGTCATTTCGTATTCATTAACGCACTGGCTTTTAAAAATATCCCACAGACACGGTAGAGTTGTCTCAAATGGCATAGTTGGAAACGACAACATTTAGCAAGGTGCTCGCTCACCTCGAATCGATTCCAGTCTGCAACTCGTAATTTTAACTATTCAAGGCATCGTAAAAGTGTTTTTATTTACAAACGGATAATGTAAGAGACTGCGAATAAACCCGTCACTTTGACGTAAAATAAGCAATTTCCTTTTGAATCAAGTAAGGTGTTCATGTTTATGCTCCTGCTTTACGATTTGTTTGTGTAAGAATGGCTGTGTTTTAAAAATAGAATTTTGAAGAATGTTCTTCGTAATTCACTTTTTGATTTTTCAGCATTCTTTTGTTTTTATTTTTTCAAAGTTGTCTTAATTTTTCGAGTGATACTCGGATAGTTCGCAGCTTCGTCGGTTAACTTTGACGTAAAATGTATGAAAACTTCTATCAAAACGCATATTTATCGCATATCTGTGAGAAAAACGACTATAAATATACAAAAAAGATATTTTTACCAAAATAGCCTGGAATATTCCGCAACATCCTAGCCGTAACAAACTGCGTAAACACATATGTACAATGGCGAATCAAAATAGAGGGATGCGCCGAAAAACACTGTAATTTCAGTCTGGGCACACAGTCTGTTGAAAAAAGGAACGTACGTGAGCTGAATAGGCAGACAGACGGACGGACATGGGAGTTGAGGTATACTTTGTATGACTGCTTTACTATATGCACGTATACATGGGAATATTTTATGGTCAACTAGCTGCTGCCCACGCCTTTGCCCACGTGTTATATATATAATGGGATAAAAAATAGCCTGTTATTCCAGGTCCCAAACTATACCCATACCAAATTTCAACCTAATCGGTTCAATAGTTTTTGCGTGCAAGAGTAACAAATATCGATACAACCATCCTTACAAACTTTGACGTTTATAATATTAGTAGGATTAGATCTAGGAAAGGTACTTATGTATGCAAGGGAAAGTAAATCTGTGCGTAGTTCCTAAGGCTGCTCTGTAGAGCTATTCTAACTTGATCGAAAAATTTCCGTTACCCGGAATCTGACAAAAATCCGCGTGAAATTCAAATATTTTAGCGGTTTTCAATATTTTTTGCGTTCTAATGAAGACGAACAATTGAAACAGTTGCAGAATGTTGTTAACAATCTAGAGGTAGCTCAAATAATCTATGTAAATGGCTATTATTCAAAAACATGATCTATAGATGTTGTAGATTGTAATAAGAAGCTAGACGCTGAGACTAGGCAACGTCTCACGTGAGACATCGGGAATACTTTTCGTGAGATGTTGGGAATACGAACGACACACGAGAGACGTTGGGAATAACCCTCCAAATCACAGACAATTCAATAAACTACTGAAATACACTTCCATCGGCGTCCGTCCGTGCGTTGCCGAAGTGTGGATCAAATAGCCTTTGTGAGAGTTCGTATTCACGGACCATTGGCTCTATGAAATAAGATTTCGATTAAAAGGATATATGGGGGCTTCCGGTTTTTATTTTATGAGTGGAACTTTTATAGCCATTGTTTGAAGCCGTTTACTTTCTGCTGGTCAATTCAGATTTACCCATCGTTCCCTGTCTCAGCAAATTGCAACACAACTCAGTCTTTGTCTCAGTATTAGTTACTTGTAAATACGTCACAACCAACGCTGGCGCTGGTCTTCCGACAGAGCCGTTTGGTGACGTCGCGGAAGATAACACAAAACAGTCAAAGTATAAAAATAAATAACATAATCTACGGCAACGTTAGACAAATAAAAGATACAGATTTCATGTAATGATTGCTTCATGTGACAGACC
Source organism: Eupithecia insigniata (assembly GCA_947859395.1). Classification (NCBI taxonomy): domain Eukaryota; kingdom Metazoa; phylum Arthropoda; class Insecta; order Lepidoptera; family Geometridae; genus Eupithecia; species Eupithecia insigniata. The sequence continues at coordinate 4,505,420 of OX402001.1, read as the reverse complement.
TTGTCCTGTCATTCAAGTCAAACAACTGACAGTTATTTCAAACGTACTTAGCAAAGAGTATATAACGCTGGGGCTAAGGTTACATTAAAAAAGATTAAAATAAAGATATTCGTTAAATTTTTTGAAATTTTCTACGTTTCTGCGCTATTTTCTTAATTTTTTTATGTAAGAACCTTCTACAAAGGATTTGAAAACATATAAAAAATTTAATCGGTAAAGTCGTTTGTGGCGTCGAATGGGGGAGGCCTATGTCCAACAGTGGACGTGTATGGGCTGATATGATGATGATGATGAAAGCCGTTCTCAAGTTAAAGCTGGACCTGGAGAATTAGGAGTTATTTTTTTAATACATATATCAAAGTGACGTGGATAGACGGACGAGACCTAGCCAGCGCTGGTCTTTCATTAGAACCCATATAAAGTTTGCAATTGATCGTCACAAACGAACTTTTGCGAACTTTGACTTTGTTTTTGACTAGCTGCAGTTTATAGGTACTCTTTTGCCATTTCTTTTTTAAACTCTACAATTTTACGATGTCTGTTAAACCGAGCATTCACTCATAACAGCGTAGATTAATTTCTTTCATACTAATACAAATTACAGACATTAAAAACCATTGCTAATTTCGTCCTGGAAATTAGATTTTTTGTCATTACTTCTGTCGGACCGGGAGAGTTATTTATGACTCCAATAAAGTGAACCTTAAAATTGTTAATGAAAAGGTATTAAAACAACGGGCCCCTCGTAAATAAAGCGGTGACATTTGGAGAAAAATGCGCGTATCGCACAAATTGTCCGCACGCGCATTTTATGCCCAAATAATAGGGGTGTACTAAACACCAACTTACATTGCGTATATTATTGACGTTGAAGGAATGAATTTCAAATAATAAACGCATTTGATGATAAAGTGACTTAATTTTTCTCTATACCCTAGACAACAATTCCCGTGCTAGGGGGACAGGCATTGTAAAATTGACATCGTGGGCAAAGTCATAAAGAAGTTGTTAGATGTGAACAGATCATATATAGATAATACTTTATTGAACAATTTGAAATAATATTCAAAAATATAATTATCGAATAGCGGCAATTGGCGGTCTTATCGCTCAAGAGTGATATCTCCCAGACAACCTTGGATGTTAGGAGGGTGGGTCATGGGCCTACCTTCTAAGGCATTTCCAATATCTTTGGCCCACTTTTTATCGAATGTCGAACGTTTTATTGAAAACCTAGATAATGAAAAAAGAAATTGACGGATTAATGATTCAAAGTAAACCTAAAAAAAATAAACAATTTAAGCTCCCAATGGTCCATAAATTATTAATTAACTCGCCGTCACCGCATAGCGATTTATTCGAATGAGGATAAAAAAACAAGTAATGAAATAAATCTAGAGTACCACATACAGAGTTACTCCGCTCCACGATGGTCCAGCTATCAGTTCAAATATTGCACATATCAACCGCAGTCACCATTTGACCTTCATTTTAAACAGATTTTTACCTAGTTCAGGAATATAAATTAACTTAACCAAAAAAAAAGGGAATAAGTACAGGTGTAATAAGTACGGTTTAAAAGCGCTGACCTTGATGCGCAGAAGTCGATTTTTAGATTTTTACACCGCTTTACACCTGCGCAGAATCCCCCTCCACTTTCGCCCAGCGCTATTAAACCGTGACGAGACGTATGTATTATATACTCTTTGTTATCCTTTTAGTTCTAAGTAATTTTTACCCGACTACGAGAGGGTTATGATTTTGACACCCTATGTATGTACATATATATGTATGTAGCCGATTTTTATGTTCCCTTGTAGCGCTGAAACTACTGGTCCGATTTCAACAAATGAGGTGTCATATGATTTGTCTTAATAGTTCGATGGTTATAGGCTATGTGACGTCAGATAAAAATGGGGGTCTAACGAGATAGCGGGGGTCGAAGAAAGGGTCGAAAATTTCAATGTTAGTAAATATGCTCGTGTGCTCGTGGTATCGTTGCAAAGGTCATTGTTTGTACTTTCCAAAACCGTTTTTCCAACTTTTGTGAGATTAACGATTCCCAAGCTATTAGCAAAAAGATATAAAAAAATATGGTTAATAACTAAAACCCGACTACATAAAAGTCTTAAACAAGCGTTCACCTATTGTCCTTATCATTTTCTTTTGATACTTAGGTAGTCGGAGGCACCCACCCCATTTACCTAGGGTACAATTAGTAACAAAGGCCTCCGATAGGCTTTGATAGGCTATAGCCTATAACCATTTGTTGCAAAAACGTTCTATAAATAAATTCAAACAAATTGTCAAACATATCCTTTGTAAAAAGGCTTATTACAAAATTTCAGACTATCTAGAAGATAAAAAAGCTTGGGACGGATTTTGCTCCAACTCGAAAAATAACTCTAAAAATAACACCTAACATGCCAAAGATTTCTTCGTCGCTTCTTTACTTTAGTCTACATACCGAAGCGACCGAAATCAAAATATCACTTTAATTCCAAATCAGTGTTTAATTTTAAGAATTTGTCCTGTTCTAAGTGTACATTTATTGTATTTACGGAAATAAAGTAACTTTGACTTTGACTTTGAAAGTGGTAACTGGACAGTGACGTCACCTTGAGTCACTCTTGGAAGAGCAGACCTTATGTTCTTGTATCATGGAGTCACCCATCGGAGAAACCGTGTATGTTGAACACAAAACGGTGTACATACAAAGTCCAATCGTGGTCGGTCCAGCGCGAAATTGTCATTAATATAGAATACAAATACGTAGATCAGTAGTATACGTTGGTTGAACAATGAGATTCATTATTGATGATCGGTTTTGCTTGATAAAGCGGTTCGATCTAGCTTTTCCCCGAGATATATTGATCGCGCTTAACCAGGTTTGACCGGATCTGACACAAAAATACTTTTTAACGTTTTGTTTTACGAGATAACTATATATTGCATTAAAATCTACTTATATATTATCGAAGTAGAAAAGGGACTATTATATTAATTTGCCAGTTAACTAACTATATTGCATTTTAATCTAATGTGATGTACATATTATATTCGGAGTAGGAAACGTATTGTATTATTTTGCGCCTTGGGGCAATTTCAAACAAAGAACAAGTCACTTCCAAAACTGGGAGTTCCAAATAAAAGACGTAAGTAAAGAAATCATTTATTTGTCACATAAAACATACACATATACTTCGACATACTTCACAATTACTTTTACGTATCACGTAAATATAACTTAAGTTATTTGTATAATAAGATTTCGTATCCAAAAAAAAAAAACGTGCATCTCCATCAAAATATTGGCCTACACAGAGACGCAATAAATCGATCCATCCACCCTCTGTAATCCATAGCTACTGACTAGGCTCTATACATATGATTATAAAATCTGACCTTGGGGGACTGGTAACCTAGCAACGCATGTACTCAGATCCCCTAGCTTCATCTGCAGATAATCATACCTATAGGGCGTCTATAGTGCTGGATGGCATGGAGGTGCAAAACTTAGTGGATGCAATTTTATTTTAAATTTGAAGGTATTTTTATTGGTTATAGTAAATATTCCCAGCGTCTCACGAAAAGCTTCATGCGAGGCAAAAAGCATTTAAATGTACTAATTCGTGTCATTAAAACTTCATTAACTGTAGATTTACCGAAACCCAACCGGAACACTTAATCAGCAACGGCTTTCGTGTGAGCTAAACAAATTTTTCCAAATGGCCGAATAGCTTGAGATTGAGCTTAAGGTCTAATTTGGGATCAGTTGCATCTTAGCTCAACAATCTTCAATCCTACTAATATTATAAATGTCAATGTTTGTTCCTCTTTCACGCAAAAACTGCTGAACTGATTAGGCTAAAATTTGGTTAGTTTGGGACCTGAGATATGTGTAGGCTATTTATTTTAATTTATTTGTTTACCGACTCCCAACAAAAAAATAACATAGCAAGCGAAACGTTACAAGTAAATAGTCTTTGGTCTAGTATTTTTTTAATTAATAGGTGCCGCAGCATGTATAATTAAAATGTAAAAACAACAAAACAAGGCTACTTTTTATCCCGATAAAACAAGAGCAAAGGCGCGGGCAGCAGCTAGTAATAAATAATTTCAGAATAATTACAACCAAAAATTGGTAAAACTGCGTCCAAGACTTTTGGTTCCTAGGCCCTGCACCCCTCGCTTGGCAACAGCCGGCCCCAAGCGGCGATACAATCACGCTGATGAATAGGTACCTTCACCATACAGCCATATTAAAAACTTGCAATTTTGATCCCGATTTTGCTTTTGACAATCGTGTGATGGAGAATTTCAGGTTTTGATGCGTTTGTTACGTCTAGCCTGTAGTTTGTTGCTTTTTTCTATTTTCTATTGTTATTGATATTTAATTTCATTTAGTAATTGAATTATTAGAATTTTATATTATTGAATTGTGATTGTACGTAATTAAAACAAATGTGACGTGTTATTCCTGAAATCGATGAAATAAATGATTATTTGTATAAAAAGTAAACGTTTGGAATGTTGAATTGAATTTTGGAGAGCGGCGCTACGTATTTCCTTGGGCGGATTGATACCATTGACCTTGTTAGATGCACACAGATCTTACCCCATGTATGTATATCCTATGATCCTATCCATACCAGATCGTCTGGCAGAGATAGCTCTTGAGCGATAGGACCGCCAATTGTAACTTATGTTGTAATTGTTTCATTTGTAAATTGTTTCCTAGTTTTAAATGTATTTTCTATCCATCTAATGCGATAAATTGCGTGCTTATATGAAACATTAAACGTTAATTTTAATCAGATAGTTAAAGGGACAAAGAATAATTTAAATGAGCTAAAAGATTTTAGACAGATTTTACACTTACAGAGAGGTCTCGAGACTAAAAAGCGAATATTCACTGATTAGATACCTATATTTTCATTAAATATTATCACTCTTCTTCATATTCAGATGTGAAGTTCCTATAACATCACCTGAACCATTCCATTACTTCCATTACTTGAACTTTATATAGACAGGACTTTCTCATCCAAAAAAAACCTCAAGTATCGAACTTCCAAACAAACGGCATCAAACGTCTTTCAAAATTAAGAGATCCCCAAAATAACACAGATACCCACATCCGTCGTCAAAAGATGAGTACTGACATAGTGAACCGATGCGTGGCGGCACACTTTCCTTCAACAGCCCCTGCATTTTTGTCACACACTCACTGACACACTTGATCCCCTTATAATTACTTCGCTTTCCCTCACCCCATCTGCATCTACCTAGGTGTCTACTTAGCGTCTAGTATACCTATGTCGCTGGATTTGCGAGGGGAATGGCGAAAGGGTAGGATGTGATATAAATTCGCGTCAAAGTTGTGTATACCGCACGTTTCGTATTGCAGGAACGGCACACCGCCGTCTGCTTTGTATTTTGAACAATATTTTGCATGGAAATACACGGTTCAGACTGAACTATGAAATTTAAATTTACTTACCTTTAGTTTGAAGTATCAAAGCTTTCTCTCGTTAGCAGAGCTTCGTGATTTTAATGAGAATTCCAGTCAACCAAAAAAATTGGGAGTCACCAAAAGAGTGTCCATTAAATGGAGTCTACATCCAGCGTCAAATTAACTTCGGTAAAAGTTTACCCTCGAAATAATTAAGGATTCGCCGCAATTATCGCCGCAAAATCAAACTCCTCTTTGATCGTTATCCGAAAGATGTATCAATGGAATTTTGGCTTTAAAGTCAACGTTGAAAAGCATAAAATTGATAAGCTAGGAAAAGTTTAGACCGTTTTGTGCTTGGAAATTTTAATAACCGTAAAGGCGTTTCGAAAAGTTGTACTTCTGCCTTTTTGCGAATCACCAAAGGGAACCACAGTGATAATTATTTACCAATTTCAAGTAAAGTTTTACGTTGGCCCCGTAATTTGAAAACGGTTAAAGTATCATTTAATAAATAATCTTCCGATTTCAGTATTTCAATAGGGAGCTGCGATGCGAAGTGGCCGAAAGAAGAGCCGAGTTTTATTTTAAATTTAGTCAAAGAACTCGTTTCCAAGTTAAATTATTTCGCATGAGGCAATTCTTTAGGGCTTTTCAATCTTCAGCAGAGTGTAGGTAGATAATTATTTTAGACATGAATCGCTTTTAATATAAATGAGATTTTATATAGGTAGATCTGTTTACGGTTGAATATTCAGATTTTCAGATATTTTAGATTTAATCCTTTTTTTTTTTTTGTAGTAATGGTGTAATAGAGTTATAGGTAATCTATCTATTATATTCATAAATTTAATCATTAAGTTGTTTCAAAATAACAGTCAAAATAGTACTCACTGAGTTGGTTTACTGCCATTCAGGCATTTGTTTGTGTTTTAGGTGCTTCTAATGTTAGGCAATATTAGAAACACCTAATAGTATACAAATTTAATTTATCAGGCATATTACTTTTTAGATATCCATGTTAGGCATTTTGCTACAAAGACTAAAAGCGTTTTAAATGAGGCGCTCATGAGCGAAATAATATATTTTTAGGGTATGGTTTACAGTCCCAATAATAATGATTTAGTAACAATTGATCTATTCAAATCTATGAGACTAATATAGGTGCCTACTCCATGAGAATAGAACAATTTAAAAATTTAGTTAAAAACAATCGTTCAAAAACACAACTCAAATAAAAAAATCAACTACTAGAAATCAGGATAAAAACAAACAAAATCTTCAATATCTTCAATTTAGAAATATTTTTAAATTGCGACAAGCGGTCGACCCCTGTAATCCACTGTATCGCAAAAAGAATCAAAATCGAATGAAAGACATGATAATCCGAACATGTTCATAGTAAAACAGCGTGTGCAGTACTACACACACACACAGTCTATCCATTAAAATTATACTTTCAATGTGATTTTACGATACAAAACAAAAACAATGGAATATACGATCTGAAATGAACGTGAAAATACTATTTTGTTTTATATTAGATACTTGAGATTAATTAAACTTTTGGATAGTTGTTTTTAACTGTTGCAATATTCTACTATATAATATTACAAAAGTTAAAGTTTGTATGGATGGATGTATGTATGGATATTTGTTACTCTTTCACGCAAAAACTACTGAACCGATTGGGCTGAAATTTGGTATGGGTATAGTTCGGGACCTGGAATAACATATAGGCTATTTTTTTACCTATAAAACGCAAGCGAAGGCGCGGGCAGCAGCTAGTTAGACCATAATTTTAGATTAGTAAGATTAAAAGCAAATATGTAAAACTAAGGAATTTAAAGTTGCGATACTGACCACTCCTCTACTATGGTTATCAGGTAAATAGCTATTACACGCTCCAATGGTGCTCAAAGATAAGCCTTGAGCCTGCGTCACGCATCCTGAGGATGTTTGATTGATAGCCTGTCGATCCAAAATGGCTTCATTTCATGCCAGTCTACATAATGCTGTTATGATGGATGTTGTGGAAGAGTAGTTGGGGATTATCTTGTTGAGTAAAAAGTCAAGCTATATTGACAAAGCTGTTGAATAGTCGTAAGATTTTCTTAAGGTAATTTTTCAGTGAAAGTTGTTCCGTGATCATAGCGCATGAAACTTTGCCAAAATATAGTATAACTCGAAACCCAAATCACGGTAGATATCATGTTGTTTGCTTTAGTGGTGTAAATAATCATGATAGTTTCAAAAGTTTAAGTAAAAGTTGTTAAAAATTTCATTACAAACTCTGAATAACGGAAATTTCGTTGATCGATTGCGATATACTGTACCGTATATGCAGAAAACGGTTTTTCGGCAGCATGGAAATACTTCCTAACATCGCACATTCATGAAATACCTGTCTGCAGTTTTTTTTTTTTTTTTTAAATCTTTTATTATTTTTATACAGGGTTTTGATGATATGACACCCTTATGAATTAAGTCTTAAATTACTAAACAGATTCCGATCTAATTTTAAGAAGCACGATTTTTGATGATGCTTTGTTTAGTTTAGTAAGTTTGTAACATGTAACGAGATTTGCTAATAACTCAGCACGGACAAGTCCTAAAAAACAATTGAAAATGGGTTTCAGAAATTTCAGACTCCTACAACAGGTTTTCAGCTGATCGCGAGAAGCTTTTCGACCCTAAAGTCCACGCGGGTCAAATCGCGAGCTGTTCAGATAGTTGTAAATACGTATGAGTTCTAATTTATTCCCATTCTTTAATAATATCCAATTATCTTTAGACAAACCTTGTACCTAGATCAGAACCGAAATTAGTGCGGGCTCTTAATCCCCAGGAAAATATGCTAAGCTACACTTAAATATACAATTCAACTTGTTTATCTGTTTGTCCTCACAAGCATAAATCGGAAGCGATTCAAATTATTCGCGCCGACAATTTAAGCGTCCTTATATCGGTCCTGCACATTCAACTATAAAACGATCCTATTCATCGAACGGAAAACCCTTTGTACCATCCGAATCCACTTGCTCCTAATGGTCGTGTTTTGGTCCGCGACTGCGGTACGTCTGTACAGCTTTGTTTTATGCAGTCAGCTCACTAGTACTTGCGATAGTGATAGTCTCCTCTTGCGGTACCTATGCGAACTGTGTCGGGAAGGTTTTTGAAAAGAAAATACTGAACATATTAGTAAACATTCAAATCATTACTACCTCCTATGAGGAACTAACGATCATAAATATCTTAGGAGACTACAACTACCGCATTGATAACTTAATTAAATTAAAGAAAATTAATATTGTTTCAGGTTCATTATAATCAGCTAGGACGTAATAAACCTTCATCCAAAATAACTACAGACAAAGTCTGATAAAGTTTAAAAAGTTTTCTTTCGGTGCCAAAGCCGATTTTCTGCTTTATTTTATTACTTACTAGGTTGCACCTCAGGCTTCACACGCGCTTTTCCGGGATAAAAATATCCTTGTCCCCGGATAAAGTAGTTTAAGTCCATCTCCGGAATACCGTCTACCACCTTGCCAAACATCTGTAACGTCCGTTCAGCCGTTTAAGCGTGTAAAGGTAACAGATAAAGAGACATAATAACTTTAGAATTTACAGTATAACTAGTTGACCCGCCCGCAGCTAGGCCCGCGTGGGCTAAGAAGAATATTCCACGATGCATTGTTTTGTTATATCTCAAAGGGATTAGGCAGCGTTTTCGATGAAAGCTCCCAGGTGGCTTGAACAATTATCCTTATATTTCAACCAATTTACACATAACCTTGACAAATTATATACTTAAACCTTCCTCATGAATCACGCTATCTAAATTGCATTATAATCTTTCAGTATTTTTTGAGTTTATCGCGAACAGAGAGAGATAGAAACGGCGGAGGACTTTGTTTATTATTTTTATTTTGTTTGTATTTTGTATTTATAGTTTGTATTGTTGTAATGTATAAGAACCTAGTATTATTCTATATATATCTTTTATTTTTATGTTGTAGGTATTTTTGCACTTCTAGAGGGTCGTGACGTGATTCGCTTGGTTCCCGCTGAAAACCAGCGTTGGGTGCATACATCAGTGTGTATCCAGCACAATGTTGAGCGGAGCCACCTTTGCCTTGCGCTCTGCTACTCACAAAATCAAAACCACTTAACCTTGTATTAAATAATTTTAGAGTTATTTTGTAGTAGTTCGTAAGGTGAATAAAAATCTATCATTCTTTCAATCTTTCATTCATTGTTGATATGTAGTGATATGGAAGGAAGTATCAATTTATCTAGCCTCAGCACGTCCACGTATGAAATGAACCAGCTGTCCTCGAAGTAAGCAGCAGTGCGGACGTGCGATTTTAATTATTTTCGTCCAATTTACGAGTGGCCATTAAAGAACTTGGTCCCCTGCGGCCCATTAGGTCCCATTCTTGTTGATAACTTTACAGCGTCGTATTTTATTCTGTACGTGAATTAGTTGTAATCCAAACTGGATTGGTGGTGGGCATATTACATTTTGGACAAACAAGGCTGGAGCCAGTAGGTACATGTTCAAAACGGTAAAATTGTCTGTATTATTTTTTTAGTTACTATTGTATGTCTGCCAGTACTGAGACATTGGACTGCAGCGGCTGCTGCAAATCCAGAGCTATCTACTGGTGCGCAATGATTTAGTCCAGTTTCCCCCCTAAAACTCCCCCTAATCGGGAAAACTGGAATTACGATGCAAACACAGGCCGCATCTGTCGTTCCCGTATAGGCCTTACAAGGCATAATAAAAATAATGCTGGACAATCCACACATCATCTAGCCCCAAGCTAAGCAGAGCTCGTGTTATGGCTACTAGATGATTTATATACTGAATACAATATACATATATAATAGATCTTTTTTTTTATTTAAAAACTAATCATTCATTGATTCCTAGAACACCCGGGACGAATATTTGCAGATTGTACAAACATTTGTTCCAAGGCAGAATCGAACCTGCACCCCTGCATCACAGGCGGACCTTCGCCCGCTGCGCCACATCAGTCGTCATGTACGTAAGTGCCAAAAAACAAACACTGCATAAACCATCCTTCGTGGATGTAAAAGTCCATTGATTATGATGATGTAGAGAACTGCAAGGCAAATATATTTCCAAGTTTTTCTACTTTTAAATCGATCTTAGAAAAAATAGCTAAAATAGCAGGTATCTAAGCTAGATGTTATTAAGTGCGAGACAAAACATGTAAAAAATTCTGCATAACTACATATTATCACTTTTATTATTTTCAGAACTTTATTATTCTTTTAAACTTTGAGACATTCCGTGTTCGTCTCACCGGGTTCGGCCTAAGTAGTCCAAACACGGAAATATAATTACTAGCTATTCCCCGCGGTTTCACCCGCGTCAAATTCGAATTTCACATTTCTACCGGGATAAAAAGGTATTGTTTTCCCGTAAATCTGCCATGGGAATTTGATATAATACCAGGATAAAAAAGGTATGTTACTCTCCATCCTTTCAACTAACTCTACGTCAAAAATCTAGTCGATTGGTTGTTTAGTTAGGGCGTGAAAGAAGGACAAACAAACAAACACACTTTCGCATTTATAATATTAGAAAGGATGGGATAGGACTACACAATTTCTTAATTTACCCCGTTTTCTGTATAAATTCCGTGCCTTTCAAATGTGTCAGTGCTTCCAGCCAGACAACCTGTTTTCTATCCAAACTTCCATTTCCCCGATGGGACGATAAGCTTCTAAAATATTCAACGTGTGAGGATCGCAATTAGCGTAGATGAGATAATTCCTGGCCACCGAGTAAATCTACGTACCGCCATTACTTAGACCTGATGAATGGGAGTCCCAATCGCTATCTATGGGATTAGAAGTGCTTTAGATATTTATTAGATTTTAACTTGTAGACTATTCGTAAACTTCTGTTGGTAAGAATGGGTCATTTACAGTAATTACCATGTAATACGAGCATATCAGGACCGCTATTTCGTGGCGTTTTTTAGAGGAGGCCTATGTTCAGCAGTGGACTTATACGGGCTGATGATGATGATAATGGTCATGTAAGATGATTTAAACTTTCACTATAACCTGAAAAACTCGGAATGCTCAGATTAGGTGATTCTAGCAGCCGATTGTTATTTTTACAGAGATAATCTCTTTTCGGTATCTAGGTCTACAAAGCTTCGAGTAAGTGCTACGGGGCTACGTCAAAAGCTCTACGAAAAGTGCTACGCCGTTATGACTTTACTACGGCGTAGAAGGGCGAAGAATAGATTTCATATACATAATATGGCGTGTTTTAAAAAACGATGAACCGACTTCAAATTCCCTTAGTTTTACACTGTTTTTAAATTTTGTGGGATAAATACTAATATCCTGGGGATAAAAAATTTCCTTCGGTATCGTTTTCTATACAATAGTGAAATAATTTTCAAAATCGGTCTATAATGGCGGAAATATCACGTAACATACAAACAAAAAAAAACATACACACACGAATTGATAACCTCGTCCTTTTGAAGTCGGTTAAAAATGTAGGAGAACATATTTATTTATTCGAATCACGGATATGTAGCATGCTTAAATTATATATTATGTCCAACTATGGTATATTGGCATCCAGACCATAATAATTTACATTCCAATAAAAATAATTAAGCTGATCATATAATATTATGAAAACTAAAAAAAAAATCGACTAGAATTTACAATTGAAACCGTTTAGTTAACTGCAGACGGTTGTAAAGAATCTAGAGGTATCTAAATTGTTCAAAAGTTTAGCAATAAAACTCTATAAAATATTATTATAATGCAATGCAAATTACGAAAGTATATGTACAAAGTGTACAAACAAACAGACGCCTTGACGTAATTATAAAAAAAGTTACAAACACACACATAAATGCAAATGAAGATAACGCTGTTTACGGCTCAAAATAATGGAGACCTAACTGTCCCAAACGAATGAGATGGTCCGGGCAAAGGGACGTTTAATATATCTGGCGTCCAGCTGCCGGTGTCGTCGATCATTCCTGCACTCAGCGGGATTAAATTTGAATGTAGTTATAAAAGAGTTATGGTCGCTTTTTAGCTGTGAATGGGAAATAAAAGTAAGGGTATTGATTTGGTGAATCACGGAAAGGTGAGAGTTTTCAGCAATGTTGAAGGTCGATACGGAATAATGTCATTGGAGTATCCATCCGCTTATTGAGTTGCAATGATTTTAATCTCAGAATGGGAAAATTGCAATTATTGTATGCAAAAGATGACTGATGTACTCGGGAAAAAAAGATGTTTAGAAAAACAAGGCCAGTGTCTAATGTACACAGTCCATTAAGAGTATATGGTGCAGCGCATCAACATTGCCATATAGAGCGGTGCAATGCAGCCAGCGTCCTGGGGATACTTCCGATTGGTTTTCATTAGGATCAGTTGAGCTACTTTTAGATTGTTTGCAACAGTCTGCAATTGGTTTGGATTTTAAATGCCAGTTGCTATATATTTATATTAGTTGTTTAAGGTTACGAAGCGATAAATAAAGAAGAGAATATTTATTTCATCCCTAAACTTCAAGTTCACATGCACTCAGTGCTTTTGAACAGAAAATTCTACATTTAATCCATGGTATATGGATTGAAAGAAAAAATAACGCATACACAATTAACAAAGAAAATTACATTCAAACAATAGAAACATATTAGAATTAGCCCACCGGTTTTCGGGTCAGGCGTCGCGACCAGACGCCCAGATTCCTCAGCATCCCATGTACCTAGGTTAAGGAGACCATTGGATATATGAACCTCTTGAGATCCTCGGTCAAATCTGCCGCCGCACCAGTGCTCACGGATGTCTTCGGAAGATGGGAAGGCGCAAGTGTGTCGATGTATGTAGCGTCTCATATAATGGGCCTCCCCAACTTCCATGGACTAGTGTTATACCATCCGGCCTCTTACCATCGTCACGTCACGCAACAGACCATTCGTTTCGGTAAACATAGTACTTGACTATGTTTAAAATTAATTTAAATTTAATTTAAAGTACAAGAAACTTTAAACATTTGAGACCAACTACAAATTTACAAGTGTCACAAATAAATATTGACAGCTTACAAGTATTTTTTCCAAAAACAAATTAGTTTCGAACTCTCGAAAGAATTAGTCGTGCATTGAGACTATTAATACTGAAGTTCGTTTGAATTTACTGCTAGAAACTGGGAACTTTTCTAAATGTATTCGAATAAAGTTTTTAGAAGACACATTTTTTACTTTGAAACTTTAACTTTATTGGTCCGACTTTGAACCTCGAAACAAGTAAGAATCACTGATTGAGGCATCGCCGTAAAAAGGCTGGCTTATTTCTCTGCTTAAGACCAGTATAAAAGATTTCTTTTCGGTGTCATTCTGTGAATGATTTTATTCGTGGAATCCATTACGTTATATCCTGAATGAAACGTCAATAACGGCTCAAATGTCAATACGACTGAAAGAATTTTAGGCGTATTAATCATGAATTCCAATGAAAAGGACCATCAAAGTAAAAAAAATTGGGACATTAGTTAATTTCTTACAATTAATAGCGTCCAAAAACAAAGTCACGAACGAACATCCAAAATTTACGTAAATGTTAGCATAGTTCCAACTTGCATTGTCGTACGAATTGTATAAGCACCATGGATGGTTTCTGTACCTACTCGCAAAGCCGCTCAAATCATAAGTGGGCTTCACGTCGCGTTCGCGCCTCGTTCCCGTATTTTGTTCCCGCGACAAAGGGTTTCTAAGGCACGCATAATTCGCGTGTGTGGACCTTGGCAGTTTTGCCGTGATTCGCACCGCGATCCACGCTGTGATTCAAGCTGTCATTTACAACAGCTGTTATAAAGTCAAACATCAAGTATCACATCGCACCACTCTACTTAACATATTTTATCAAATAGCTTTTAATACCAAGGCACTTATTTTTTATCGAAACAAACTTTAATACGCATTTATTTCACTTTTCGCTTAGCACGCCATAACTCAATAGACGTTATAAATCCTGCGTACATAAGTTTTGCAGCCGTGCTATAGAAAGGAAATTAATTTGTTTTTCTTACAATGGGTCGTCTAGACAAACGCATATAATTCAAGTTTCACTTAGTGCTTGTTAGACACTAATGGCCGAATGCAGAGGCGTAAATTAAGTTAATGCTGTAAAAATTGTCCTTCAACTAGGAATATAAAAAATATTTTCAAAAACTATTGTGCTTTGACTTTTCTACTTTAATGCCTTTTGTTCTTGCTGTCATTATTTTATTTGTCTTTAGCATGCGTACGTCCACAGCTGAACATGATTTCCCCAAACCTTGTTTCGGGAAATCATGTTTTTCGGGTTATTCCAGTTTCCCCTTGATAAATCCCCCTTAGATGGGAAAATTGGAAACTTAATTTTAAAATGTCCATAATTCCCGTTCACTGTTTTTCTTTTCCCACCACCACCCAATCCACCTTTTTGGTGATCTCAGTGAAGGAATTTGGAAAATATGTGATTTGGAAATCCAGGAATTATAAATACAGCGCTGCAAAGGTTAGAAATACGCAGAAGAAAGCAGCTCCCTGCCTCTGGTAGGTTCCCTTATATGGCTACTAGCTGCTGCCCGCACCTTTGCCCGCGTTTTATCGGGATAGAAATCCTATATGTTATTCCAGATTCCAAACTATACCCATAAATTTCAGCCCATTCGGTTCAGTAGTTTTTGCTTGAAAGAGAAAAAAATACATCCATCCATACAAACTTTGACATTTATAATATTAGTAGGATAACGACATCAACGAGCTGAGTTGGAGGGGTCGATTCTTACGCCGTGACTCCCCATGGCCAGTTGTTTAGTTGGTCTATTTTAGTTGATATATGCTAATTTTATCTGTTCCTTCCTACGCACATACTAGCATAAGCAAGAAGCCAGAATTGTCATTGCCATACTTACACATAGACTTACAAAAGTAGTTAAAAGTTTTCTGTGTGTAAGTGTTAAACTTTATAATAAACTAGGAATTAAAATTAGGAATACAAATGTAAACAGTTTTTATATTGCGATAAAAAAAATATTATGGAAAAATCCTAAGTACTATGCTGATGATTTAATGATGATATTATACCTACCCCTTCATCTTAGATGAATGTACTGTTTGTAATTAATGTTCGGTATTAAAAACTTAAAAAAAAAATGATCTTTCGAAGTATACCTACAACAATGTATCTACATATGTGGAATAAATAAATACAACACAATACAAAGGATTTAGTCCTATGCTCAGTAAGTATGCAACAGTATCATGAATGACCTCTCGAATACGTAAGTCCGTATACATAAAGAAAGCTGGAATCTTATAAGCGCTTACCGGCGCTTGACAGCGCTGGTAAACCGCGCAGGAAAATATATGAACGCGCGCCGATAAGCACTGAACGGTGCCGACAAGTTCCGACAAGCTTCAACACGAGCTGGTCAGCGCAGGGCGCTGCCAGTTAAAATTAATAAACAACTGGTTTAACCTGCTTCCTTTGTGTAGAACGGATCAGCGCTATCAAGCGTCGGTAAGCGCTTAGAAGTTTCCAGCTTTCTTTCTGTATACGGCTTAACTACATTTTGCTTTCCTCCTGCGGTATATTTAACACTGCTGGTTAAATATACCTTAGGTTTCATATTTTTTGTTTACGCCTCTTGCCACTAGCATACCGCAAAAGAGGACTACGGAAATATCTCGCGCAAGGATTTAGGTAGTGTTAGAAATAACTGCGTCTGGTTGTTAAAACCCAGTTTACGTAGCACTATAATTCGTGGTAGCACAACAATCTACCCATATCGGCGAATAAGTACCATTCCCAATGCTTTAAACCACTCGCTGGACAGATCTACGGTTCCTTGCACTTTCACTTTTTCATGAAATCTTTTAAGTTGGAAAAGACATTAAATTCACATAAAATTGTTCAAACGGAAAGTGATAATACTTTTTAATGTTTCTAAAACATAGCAGACAATGGATTTTATCGGCAAAAACTTTCAAAGCATTGCCACAGAATAACTATATTTGCTCATGAATCAGTTTACTTTGTAAAAATAGCTAGTGATATTTTGAATAGATTTAGTGAATAAAAATAAATCTAAGGAGATATCTAAGGAGATAAAAATAATAGTCACCCGAAATCAAGAGTTATTCCCAACGTCTCACGAGAGACGTGATAATTCTCAATGTCTCATAAAAAGTATTCCCAACGTCCCTCGAAAGTCACAGCGTCGCGTCGTGATTTACAAACTACTACATCATCTATTACTAATCAAATAATATAAAGAAATTAAACTAGTATTTACAATTGAAACAATTGAGCTAACTGCAGACAATGCAAACAATCTACAGAAAGCTGAACTGGTCCATATCAATACCAGTCGGAAGCGTCCGCAAGACGCTGGCTGCATTGCCCCGCTATTACTTATCTTTTTCTATAGTGGGAAGATGAAATCAGATTATAATTTTTGATGACAGCCGTCAAAATGACAGTTTCTGTCATTAGTGACAGTAACAGGTAATAGAGTAAGAAACAGTTTCTTAAATCCATTGACGATCTCTGTGGCGCAGCAGGCGAAGGTCCACCTGTGGTTTCGATTTCTGACTCGGGACAAAAAAAAATTGAACCATCTGCAGATATTTGTTTCAGATGTTCTCGGTGTTTTTTATGTGTACCCAATAGTTATCTTATCTAGTAGCTATAACACAAGCTCTGCTGAGTTTGGGGCTAGATGGTGCTGAAGGAATAGGAATGACGAGAGTAACTAAAAATCACAAAAATTAGGTATTTACCGAATTATACCTCAGATATAGATTACAAAATACGTATTATATGTCATGTTTTGATCGAGATTAATTAATATTTTGATAAAATAAAACTACAAAATACAGCAATCCGCCATAACACGTTGAACACCAATCAGAGAATACATAACTGTGACGTCATGCCGTCACAATATGTAATGTAAAGGCACAGAATAGCTGGTAAAGCTTCTCTTGAAAACATTATGATCAATCTGTATCATCAGATGTTCGTGCATCTAAGACGTCATAGACAGCTGCCACGAGTTTTGAGCGAAATTGAAAATGCATTTTTAAAAGCCGTATTTTTCCTTCGATGTCCATTTTTTTGTAGAAATATGATTTATTTTGCATTCAGTAGATGTCTAAAAATATGACGGTGTAGTTTCTCAAAATCAGTCGTCATGCCTATTGTCCAGAATTATTTATTTAATTACTTTTCAAAGTACATAATATCAGTAGCTCAGTCGTGTATACAGTGAAAATAATGGTACTTAACGTGTATAAGAACTATGGCACTTTGTGTAATCACAATCTATTATTTGAGTAACTTATCTTGTTATAGGCATGTATTATGCCACCTGTAATTGTTTTTTTTTTTCTTCAAAGTTCTCTAATTAAGACAAAAGTTTTACATACGTAGATTAACAAACCACTATTTAGTTTAGAACATAAGTACGAGGCCAATTAATAAATTACTCAACAGACTACGTTATAAGCCGTTAAAAGTTACTTCTAACTAAATTAATATTTATAATAACTAACACTTAATAAATCATTTACTAATAAAATTATACAACATTTTAAGTACACGACATTTTTACTTACGCCGCCTGTAATTGCGGGAACACAAACGCATGCAAAAATGTTGTAGACATATAACATATGTAGTTTATCTTTCGTAATGGTTCTAATTATAATTTTCTATAATTTGTATTTATTCAAAACATTACATCTTTTCACTTACATGTATGACCGAATACAATAGAGTAGTCAACGTAATAATTCCTAAGCAACATAATTCAGTAATTACAATTAGCAAAATATTCAATATGCCAATGAGCAAAATTAAAATAATTCAACACAAAATGTCGTTAAGCATACTAATTCTATCAGTCAATGGGTAAAATAAATTCAATGGAGGCAAGTCAATAGCAATACGTCAATAGTTGAAATAAATACATAAGTACATATATTTTCTTGCTAGCTATTGTCAACTACAAAGTATTATTTTAGTTTGTTTTGACCTCCGTTCCGTTACAATGTAAACCGATTTTAGTTTTAACGTTATCTGGAACGCTTCGTTGGTTTTATTGCTAAAGTTACTTGACTTGCGGAGGGTGACAAAAAATTTCTCTTTTATTTCATTTATAAACAGTGGTCTTTGTCTGTTATATTGTTAACTTTAGAAGATATGATGAAGATGAATGGCGATAAAATAACACAAAAACCTCTAATTACCGCTATCCGCTGACATACAGGATATAGTAGGATAGTGGTAATGAATGAAGTCACAGGATTTTAGAATTGATGGTTACGATAAATGGTTATGGAGTTATAGGGTTTTGGTTTTGTTTTGTAACATTGATATAATGCAGATTGACGTTGATGATTTATTTTCTTAGTATCGGGGTTATGGGGTTACGGGGTTACAGGATTATTGGGTTAGTGGTTATGGGATTAAGGGTTATAGGTTTTTTGGTTTCAAGTTTACGTAATAACGTAACAGGGCTAGATATACAGCGTTGATTATCGGGTTTTTTTGCGGTTATGGCGAAATCCTGATGTAATGGTTGCTATCAGTCTGATATTGACAGAATCCAATTATATATAGACTTTCTTGTTTGTTTTTTTTTGTTTGGCTGTGTTATCAATCATTGGAACTAGATGGCAATGCCTTTGCTCCGTAGTTGTACACCAAAAGCGCTAATTCTTATCTAATTTTTTTATTTGCGATGAGCGCTGGAATACAGATTTTTAAACCCTTTTCAAGCATCAGTCTCTCACAAAGCAGGTTAACATTAGAGTACATATATCCATTACGTCATGTTAACATACAATTTAAATATTATCAAAGTGGTAAGGTGGCTATAGGAACTACGAAACAAAACGAATTAACCATGTTGAGTTTGGGTTCGTTGGATTTGTTTACACTTTGGTCCTTGGTGATCTTATATATCACCATTACTTAACATTAAAAAATTAACATTTTTAACACCTGCTCTGCGTTCATCAATTCGTTTTCCAAGCTTGGTAATGATGGAACAAAAACAAAAAGGGGGGATTTTTGTTTTTGAGAGAGAGTCGTTCAGCTGTGGACGGATACCTAAGTGCTGATAAGAATCACGTAAATTGTTTTAAATTTCATTAGAATGAAGGAAATATTTAGGAGGTTATAAAAACATAAATCATAACATGAATTTATAAGCGATTTTCAGCAATAAAATTCCAAGTTCACGTTAGCAGATCAGCAGACAGTTTCAAAGCAATTTCAATTTGAACCCTTCGCTGTATAAAAGCCATAACGGCGTCAAAAATGTATTGCGGCGTCGCTATTCATTAATATTCACCGTTAAAACTATAGCGTTATAGCAGTTTTATGACTTATTAAAGGGTTGTAAAATTTTATGTAACGCAAGTTCCTCCTTAATTAAAAACGTTTTTGGAATAATCAAGATGCTTTAATATGTTTTCTACGAGACTAAGTTATTAACACCGCATATTCGTTATTAAATTGAAATGTCTTTTCTTTACGACTGTATTTTATCGCTATCTGAAGTTATATTAAAGTTGCTCTCAAGATTGTTGGAGATTTTGATCAAATTAAAGTGATAGAAATGTGATAAGTTTTATAATTTGTTGTTAGATACAAACTAATGAGATTACAATTCAATTTGATTGCAATGTTCTATTCACTTTTATATTTCTTACCCAACTTTTCAGCAATTAATAAGCAGTGTTTTGTATTTTTCTTACTTTAGGAGAAAACAAAAGAATCTCGAAATTAGGTTCTAAGTATAATTTTAAACAAATCTATACTTATAATAAAACTGTAACAGGTCCAATTCTGTACATTGAAGATATTTTGAAATTTATTTTTTGAGGGCACTCTATTATCGTTACTGATGCCTAAAATGTATTTTTTTTCCATCATGTCTGTCTGTCTGTCTGTATCTTGGCCGCGCATTGCTCCGAAACTACTGGACGTATTGAAATGAAACTTGGCAAGATTTGAGTTCATAGTACGAGAAAGGACATAGGATACTTTTTATCCCGGATTTCAATAGGGTTCCCTTGGGAGAGGGGATGAAAGTAAAATTACTTGGCTGCGCGTAGCGCCGAAACTACTGAACGTATTGAAATGAAACTTGGCAGGATTTGAGTTAATACTATGAGGAAGGACATAGAATATATTTTATATCGGATTTTAATAGGGTTCCCTTGGGAGAGGGGATGAATGGAAAATTTGTTGGCTGCGCATAGCGCCGAAACTACTGAAGGTATTCAAATGAAATTTAGCATCATTTAAGTTCATATTACAAGAAAGGGCATAAAATACTTTTTATCCCGGAATTCAGAAGGATTCCCTTATGAGAGAAGAAGTGAAATTTTGTGCGTTGCAGGATGGCGCGCGGGGCAAGGGCGGTAGAGAAAGTGTAAAGCGGCGGAAGTGGGGGCCGCCAGCAGATGGCCTCCCGAAGTGGGCATTGCCCCGCAGTGGTAACCCCTCATTAGCCCCCCACAGTGGGGGCACCGGCAGTGGGGCTCTCGGCAGTGGGCCCCCACATTTCCTCGCAGTGGGACCTTCAGTAACCCCCCGCAGTACCCCCCGCAGTGGGACCCACTCAGTAGGCCCACACAATGGAGGGCACTGGCAATGGGGGCCCCCGGCAGTTTTCCCCCGCAGTGGGCCCCCACATTGCCCAGGAGTGGGACTCTCAGTAGCCCCCCCGCAGTTGGGTAAAATTTATTGGCTGCGCATAGCGCTGAAACTACTGAATGTATTCAAATGAAACTTGGCATGATTTAAGTTCATACTACGAGGAAGGTCATGTAATACTTTTTATCCTGGAATTCGTTAAGATTCCCTTAGGAGTAAGGTTCCCTTAGGATGGAGGTGACATTTCTCGGCCTAAAATAGCGCAAAAACTACTGAATGTATTCGAATGATACTTAGCATGATTTGAGTTCATACTACGAGGAAGGACATAAAATACGAGTCCATACCCCAAAAGCCATCAAAATGATTACAAAATTGTTATTAGTACCGATAAACGACCTACTGGACAGCATCCGGTTGGTACAAAGCTCTCGCTACCAATGATGTCGCCGTCGTCCTGGTAGATCAGCACTGTGACAGGGCCGGACATTGTGCTGCGTACCCGGGATGACCGCTTGCAATGCATTGGCGAAACGCGCCAGGCATTATGTACTTAGATCTGCGAGACGCAATGAATCAAGATAGAAATTGGGAAGATTTAGGACGACTGGTGATTCTTCCTTCCTGTTTTAGAACTGGACAATAGATGTGTAGTGCCCTATTCTCCAGTAGGTACTATCAAAAGCTTTTGAAGCGCATAATATACCTAGGTAAATGTGGAGCTGTGTGACGTCCAGTCAATAAAATCTAGGTATATTTAAATCTATACTATACTACACTAATAAAAATAAGTAAGGTTTGTGTGGTTGTAGGGGGTTATCTCTGAATCTACTGAGCCAATTTTGAAAATTCTTTTACCTATTGAATTTGTTTAAACACGCATCGTTTAAAACACGTTATTTGCGAGTTTTATAGACTACTAAAAATGTTTACCGCCCAACGAAGTGGGCACGGGTCAGCTAGTACATAATATATAAGTACAATCGCCACGACAAATCAAATCGATCAACGCAAATTCATTGAATTAATTCAAAATAACGTAACGTATACAAATCTAAACCTGAATTCCAGTCCAGGAATCTATCCTGCAGCCACGATATCGTTTCATTATTCATGCCGTGTACAACTGTGTCGGTATTTGTGTAGATAACACAACAACTTGTTCGATTTGTACAAATTTGCATGAACAGCCACGTTCACGGCGATTGTATCTTTGGATCTCTTCATTGCGGTATACGGTAGCTATTTGTGTCCCTGTATAACACTAAAATTATAATAGTGAAAGTTTGTATTATGTGTGTGTATGTTTGTAACCACCTTACGGTCAAATAGCTGAATAGATCTGGATGTAATTTAGTACCAGAATAGCGTATATCTTGGATTAACACATATATCAACTAACACACTGTTTCTGGGATCTATGGGAGCCACTTTTAATCCCGGAAAAGTGCAGTGTTCCCGTGGTAAATAATTCTAATATGTTTGTTACTTACTATTAACGCGGGTAACTCCGCGGGGCGCAGCTAGTCTTTAATTAATATTTGTGTAGGTTTCAGTTACAGAGTAGTTAAAAATTTGGTAAACTAGTCATAGTTGTACAATAGAAATCTATTTTGTTTACATTTACGCTCACTCTTTTCTTCAACACGTTATAAAATTTCATAGTTATTGGGTAGCACGGCAAAGAGCAATATAAACTTACAATATATTATACAATTAAGATAAATGCTTAGAAAACTAAAAACAAGTAAACTCACTTTGGCATTTTAGTAAGAATTCTTAGCTGAAGAAAAGTGGAAACAGCTTGTAGGGGATTATGACAATAAAACGAAAAAGCAACGTCGATTAGCGCTCAGCGTAACAGCGACGGCGCCTTTTAATGCGTCTACGAGTGTACCCTTATTATCTATTTACAACCCGCATTTTATTATTGGGGTTAAGACGACTATACAGTATAAAAGTGATAGACTTGTGACCATGTAGTTTGAAATCCGGCCTCACCCGTCAATTTTTCCGGCCTTCGATGCGTCGTCGCCGTATTCTGACGTACAATCAGCGCTAAATAAAGTTTTACAGCAAAACTTTATTTGAAAAGCTTTTGTATAGTATTTAAACGTTTTTATTCAAAACCTACACTAAGACATAGAACAGTACCATTATTTTCTTAGATCATTTTCATGAATTTACTGTTATGTTTCTTATCCCATGCCATCATGAACAAAGGCATGTCAATTTCGATTAAAATCAAAGGAGTAGTAAGTATTTTAGCACCTAAAAATTCTTATTTTTTTTTTGTTGATAATCGTAAAGCGTTTCACCACCATCTCACTTGGTAAAGTGAAGATGTGGCCTAAGATGGAGCACGCTTTCTCAGAAGGAACTTGTTCACTCGGGATTTGAAGACTCCTAGATTGTACTCTACTGGAAAAACAGAAACAGGAAGAAATCATCTAAAGTTGTGAAAGAAATCTAAATGGTATTCTTTGAAAGATAATTGGAACAATCAACAACTGTGTCGCCAGTTAACTAAACACTAAGTCACGTCTATGTAAACGTGATTGTGTATTTTATAATATTTGCTGAATATAATTTTTTTTGCCTGATCATGAAGACCTATAAGGGAAGACCTTACGGCATAGCGCGGAGGCTTGTATGGTCATAGCGAGAATCTGCACGCATCGTATGATTTGTGTGCAAGTTTCTTAGTACTGAGTCTATGAAAAGTAAAAGTTAAAAATATTTATTACAACAAAATACATATATATTTACAATAGGTGCACAGTGAGGTGAGTCTATGAAGTACTATCAGTGAATAAAATATCTACTAAAACTATTATAGTAGATCGTAATGTAATGATCAACGTTACAACCAAAAAGTGACAGCTCCGACTTTTATCGCTTTCCAAACATTTTGTTCGCAACTCTAACTTCATCGCATAAAAGCTGTAGTACTGGGGCGGGTCTGAGAGATCGGACGGTCGTTAAGGGATGGGTTTACGACCATCAAACGATACTTTGTGAGATGGTATCCGGCACTTCTTCGCGTTGCTCGTATTTTAGGGCGTTACTCAGTCTGTGCTGTCCGGCAGGTGGGGCCTTTTAATCAAAGGTGGAAAATAATCTACATGTAATGTAAGACTTAATTCATAAGGGTGGTATAATTATTTAAAACCTCGTATAATAATAAAGTGAAATTGTCGAGTACTAAAAAAAATCGTATTGATTGAAAAAATCATGAATTAAAAAAAAAGTCTCTTAATTTTTCTATGATTCTTGATGTTTTCTTTTACAAAACGCTAAAAACTGACTTCGAACTCCTTTAGGTATACTTGTATGTTTGAACAATGTACATGTACTGTATTTTTAAGTTTTACGGGACTTTACTGGATTTTTTATAGGACCATCATGGGATCATTTTCTATATTTTGTATAGAAAATGATCCCAGGATCCCAAAAGATTCATACGAATGTAACTTATAAATCGGTGAAGATACATAATATAACATACATACTAAAACTTAGAGGCGAGCATAGAACCTTTTTTTCGAAGTCGGTTTAAAATAGCATTATCATCTCATGGATCAAGAGCATAAACTAGGTAACGTCGTTATTGTACTGTTTACAATCTAATGTGCATGAAATGTCCACCAAAAAAATATTATACAAAAAATAATGATTGCCTTTTTTTTAAATACTCTCTCGTCTTCAAGTTATTCGCGGTAATGATCATTCACCGATATCAGAAAGCGTTTTTTCTCAGAATTGTAGAAACTCAAGACATTTCACAGCAAAAAACAAAGACGAAGAATTTTAAAGAATTCTGTGAAATATGAATTCGCAAGTTATTTCGTTGAAGTTAAAGAATTGTACGCAGATGGTCTTAAATCTGTTTTGTACGTGCTTAAGACGCTTGCTGCTGTAAAGTGTTAATGAACAACTCTTTATGTCTCATTTTGTAGACGCTAGACGAAAATCTTGCATTCATCTTGAAAATGTTACCATTTTGTTGTGCGTATTTCTTGATGGTTGTGAATGTGTTTTAGTTACTGTTCTCAAGGAATAATACTCTTTTGTGTTGCCACTGAGGTACAGTTAACGCCTTGTAAATGTTGTGCTATTGTTATTTTATCTTGTGTTTTACAGCCCGTCCCCAGGTACCGTCTTACTTGTACGGTTATGACTGTACAAAAGACGGAACACCGCACAGTGGCCACACTTGCAAGTAAGCTCGGCTCTGCAAAAGGATGTGTTACTCCAGGATTTCGTCCAATTATATTCACCCTGAGGTCTGTATTCACCCCATTTTATGGTAATTAGTACCTACAACTTTTCATACAAAATTCTCAGGACACAATCCAGCCTTCATCTGTCTGACAACCGTTAATCCACTAAACTTCTTAACAGCGTAAACGCACGCGACATCGAATAATGTGGATAAAATAGTGTCTGGATTACAATGCGAGACTCGTATGTGTAATCGAGTTAGCGGTCTGCACGATCGTTAATGTGGATGGTGCTGGGCCACGTAGGTGGAGAATGTAGAGTCTCATTAGATGGTGTAAAAAAACGGTTATTATTAAAAATTGTGAGTTAAATTAAAAGACTGATCCTATTCCTTTAATAATAAAGTCAATAATAGTTTTTAACTCGTTACATTTTTAAGAAAGTGATATCGCGTTCGTCCCACCTACTTCGTTCCACCAGGAGGACGACTGGGAAAATAATAGCCTGAATAAAAATTATGCCACGTTCGTCCCAGTAATATAGACGGTGGGATGAACGTTATTCTCCGATTTCGGAACATACATATGTAGGTCTCCCTATTCCCGTATCGATAGATAAAATGTTTACCTATTGCACCTTATAAAATAAATTGATAAACAGTAACTACTAATTAAATAGATTTAATGTGGTACAATCGGCGGCCTTTTTGCTGAATGCAATCTCTTCCAGGCAACCTTTGGATGGATAAGATCGGTTAGTATAAAAAGTGCTAGCTTCTTCTGTGTCAATTTACAAAGTATTAAGATACATTACACAGTATTTACACTAAGAGCAGAAATATGTACATATGTAGTACATAAACGCAAGTGTCATCAAGACGTGTCTTTAATGTGTATAAAATAGTGTCTGTATTACGATGCAAGTCGTGTGTGAAATCGAGTTAGCAGTCTGCACGATCATCACTGTGGATGGTGTCGGGCCACGTAGACGGAGATTGTGGAGTTTCACTAGATAGTGCAACTTTGTATAGAACCTAAATTATTATTTCACCTTGATTTTTAATTATTATTATTGGTAGACTGAGTCATCTCACTGTAAGGCTTGCGTACAAAGAAGAAAGAAATGGTTTGGTTACACCGTTATTTTGGTCAAGTCATCACGAGCCTTGACTCGCGTTAGCGAAGCAAAAGTTTTTAAAGAAAAACGGGCTGTCAAGTCTGATTATGGGGAGCCGATTCCAGGAGAGGCTAAGTCCATGTAATTGTCTTCATGGTGCTTCAGCAGTTTTCTACAATTCCAGATAATTCCGATCACCTTTGGAATAGTTTCCGAGGTAGGGAAACGAAGATGCTGCTGGAAAACTCATTTCATTTAACTTTTCTGCTTTACAATGCGAGTTATTTAAATCTTTGCTTTGACTTTGCTTATTTACTGAAACCTGCAAATTATAATTATTGATTTTATTTAATTGGTCTGATTTAAATAAGGTAAAATATGTAGGTAACACGTACAATCCAAATTCCAAAAAGAAAATCAGAAGATCATGACCATAAAAGAAATCTCAAAAAACCCAGTAATTAGAATTTTTTTTGAACTACCTAGTGAGAGAAAGTCAAAAGTGAGTAACAGTCGTAAGAGATACCAAGGCCCGCAAAGGAAGAGGCGATCCGGATATAATAAATGTAAGAATAGGCATACAGATAAGATAGATTGCAAACAGCTCAACACTCGTACTCGTTCCGACAAAGACATAAAACAAACACAAACAAAACAAAAGAACCAATACAAACACACACAAATGACAAATTAACAAACTGTCAAATTGCATTCTCATCAAGGCATTATAATAGCGTTTCCCGGTACTGTCGGAAGCAAATAAATCTGCGCTATAACAGGACGTCAGAAGGATAAATGTGACGTCAATCCGTGACTATTGCTCTCCTGTAGTGCCATCTAGCGGTCGTTACGGATGTGAGACACACAGTCTTGGCAGTCGTTAAACTTTTAACTGATTGTTTGTGCTGAATCATAGATTTATCTTTTGGCCTTTTGGCGCTGACTGTGGCCTACGTAATGCTCCCCAAAATAAGCTGTCTAGAACTACTATACATTTAACCAAACTCAGTGCAAAATTTTTGAAAACAAACCACAAGACAAAAGAGAGACTGTCACTTGCTGGCGATAAGTTTCAGATATAATGATATAATTTGATATAGATATAATGCAAGTTGCAATATTTATTAAAGGAAAGATCGAAGAATCTAAAATTGATTAGTTATAAAAATAGCGTATGAAAAAAGGCGGTATAATATAATATGTCTAGGCCATGTGCGTTAGACATATTATGATGCACAAATGTGTGCGAAGACAAAAGTGCACTCTTTTTTCCCTCACTCTCATAATCCACAGTCCGATACGACCGAGTTCAGGCGCAGGACTAACCAACTCAACGTATTTCCCGAGGCACGGTGGGGGGGGGGGGTTAATACTGTCAATTAATAACTCCATGATCAATTGTAATTATATACTATGGTATGTATTCCAATGAATACGCATATGAAGAGTCATTTATTTATAGAGGAGGTGGACAAAAATTCCTATTCTATATATAGTATTAAAAAACCGTGTGTCTCACACACGTTCTGTGTAAGATGGGGGAAAGACAAAAACTTAATGACAAGTGGACAAAGACGCAGATTCGAAACGCTTGTCGTCTGACTGTCAAAAAGCTTTTGTGGGGGAGGATTTCTCCTTCTTGAATGTATTTATTTCATTTCAGTAATAAAAATAATATTTCTTAATATTGTATATCATGTTATATAATTTTGTTAAAAGACTTACCCTTAACCCAAGTTTAAATTATTGTATTGCTTTCAGGGATTTTTAAAAAAAATTTGTTGAGTACTTTTCCTTTTCAAATTAAAATAAATAAAGAAGCTGTCAGAACAAACTTTACAAAAGTTCTTTGTAAGTGATTTTTATTTGTGTAATTTTTCACAACAAAAATCTCAGAAATAAGCGTCAAACTCTGACAACTTCTATATTTGGACAACATTTGAGCGGGAGCTTACTGAAAGCCGATTATTTACTATTGGGAGCCCCAGGTCCCTCAAGAAAATCAAATCAGACAATCAAGTGGAAAAATCCTTGTCCACTGTTCAAACAATCAACTCGAGTTACGTGGACCAAACTGATGTAGGGCTCTCCTTATTCCATCTCCACTAGAGCGGGGACCACACTCTGGGGACCACGCTATTTGTTTTAAAGCTTTATTACTAAGTAATGTGTACACAGGTCAACCCTCTAAAAATTTAAGGCCCTGACCAATATCGCTAATGCATCTCATCCTTTGAATGTCTAAATAAGAATTTTGCTTGTCCCAAGTGAACGCCAAATCAACGAGCGCTCTAAAATGAAATTGACGTTTTGGCTATCTACAAATAGAAAAACGTGAATAAATTTCTTAGTCTAGAGTTGTTTAGATTTGGGTAGACCATAGGGATTCAAGATCTGAAAGTAATTTAAATTCGAATTGGATTTTATGCAGATGAATCTTAGAGATAAGATATTATTGAATTAGATGAATAAAGTACCACTAATTTTTAAATATATATTGTTGAAATAAAAGAATCAAAGGAATTATGGACAGTTAAAATTTTACTGGGTGTCGATTTCATTTTAACCGCCCCAGTCTCCAATAAATTAAAGGAAAGTCGTAAAACCACGAACCCATTGTTCCTGTAATTTATTCACCATCCCAAATACAAAAAACTTGTACGTCTGTTCGTCACGAGGGGTCCGAGGGAAAAAGGTGTCAATTTTTGAAAGATTGCAGCATGTCATGAATATTATATGAACGAATCGAGTTAAGGGTATTTTGCGATAATGTTCGACGTTTGGCCCTGTCAGCCTATGTCATTTCACATGGATTTGCCCTATTTGCCCTTTGTTAAAGTGACACGTAGTCTGTCAAGGGACGATACGAGGAAATTTGCCTTAAATCCAGGCTATGTTTATTTTAGCATGTGAAAATTCTCTCCCTTTTATGAAAAAGCTAGTAAGAGCATGGGGACTGTAATAATTTATTTTTGGAAAACGTGTCACTGTTTGGAATTATAATATTTGTCAAGAACCTTCTAGGTTTTAAAAATAATAAATTTTAATATTTTAAAAGTCTTTTAAATAAAAACTTTTATATCATCTAGGACCAAAGTGCTTGGGAAGACAAATCCAAAGAACACAAACTCGACGAGGTTAAGTCGGTTTCTTTAGCTTGATGGTACCGACTTAGTATTCTCACCGAACTTACATATATAAGTATGCCACAGCTCAATCGGTTGAAGAAAACTAGTGTAAAATCGAGTTGCAATATTCCACCCGAACAAGCTTGTAATAAGACCACCCATTAAGTTAGTGCCTATAGATCTTAAATTAAGTCTCTAAAGAGAACACTAAAGACTTTCATAAATAAAAGAAACCTTCAGTAGTATTTTACTAACAACATAAACTGAATCTTTGATTTGAAACTTCCCCCATCTGGTTTTGACACTGTACCGTATTTTATTTTTTAATACTGACACCGGATGGACATTTTTATCGGTAGTTTTACAATAAAAAACTTAGTAAGCGTAATAAATAACAATTTTTACGGAGACGCGTTCGATAGAGCAATAATTTTACGAACGGAAATCATAAAACAAGTTTTTTCTGCGCTGACGCCGCCCCTGTCTCGATACGTCGGGAAAGTTGCAAACTTTGTAAAATATTTTATATGAAATGTAGCCTTTTTCAAACAAAGCATATGATAATATATATTGATATGTTTTGTCAACTAAGGTTTTGAAGAAAATTTGAAGGTAACCTCGCAAATTAAGAAGCGACCGTAAAACACGAAATTCATTTTATTTTCCAGTCTCAGTGCTAGCCTTTTTTAAACAAAAGTCATATAAAATACCAATAAAACTTGGTAATGCTTTACCACATTGTAATTTAAATTTCACTACTATTTTATTAGTTTTTCTCTAAATTGTTTTAAACTTATTTAGTTTTACTTCTCGAAGTCAATTTTAAGTTGTTTTTGGCTCCCTGCAGCTTTCATGACTACCTCGGAAACGACTTCCTTATACAAGTCTGCACAAATAATGTTTGTGTCAAACACAACACAATGACGTCTGAGTGAACTGTCAATCCATGTTGCACACTCGATTTTTGAAGCTATATTTCGTGGGAAATGGAAGTTACAATACTTTCTGCGATTTCACTTTCTAAAATATAGAACCGATAACGTGAGAGCATTGTTATGGGTTCAACCTGTGTCGTAAATACTTTTCCTTTCATACCACATGAAAACGAAAATAACGATAATGATCCACAACCAGCAGCATATGGTTCCACATTCTGCTTCTGCTAATTAGAACAGAAACAATGTTCGTAGCTAACCCAAATTTACTATACAAATACAAAATAATTATGAATGTGAATTCATACTGAATTTGTAGCTTTATGATGCATTATGTTACCTACCACCGCCTGTGCAAAGTAGTGAAAGAGGGTAAGTAATGTATATTTTTTATCAGAAATAAATTAATTTTCTTCTCGCTACGAAATCATAACATTGACGTATTGACACTCCCATAATAGATTTTCCTTTATGTCGTTAAAGCAGGAAATATACCTACCTCCATACGACACCCACTCAAAATTCATTAGAATTTGGGTCTTAGTCAAACGTAATAATTTATTTAGGCAAAAATCCCCAAAAGTTATATCCATTGAAGCGTATTTAACGTTTAAAGAGTAGTGATGCGATGAACGTTAATCATGGAGCGTGTATCGATAGATAATAAATATGGAGGTAGAGACAGTCGATACAATAAATCTCTGAAAAATTATAGTAGTGTCGTGTCTAAAAGTTATACTGATTTGTGTGCGATCATGTTTCTTCTTCTACTTACTTAGTTCTTTTTTGATCTGAAATGAATATACAGACTAGCTCGGGAAAACGCTTGCAAGACCGCGGGCATAAGTTATTCGCACCACAGCAATAAATATGTTATACGCAGAAGTTTGAATAATCAATAACCATTTATTTCGTTACTTACAAGAACAACACGTCACATTCGTATCTATAAAAAAGTGCATTCAATTCTAGGAATAATAAATTATATTCCATGAAATAAATTAAAGTTATACTATTTCATATTGAATTTAAAATTATAATTATATAATAGTGAGATAATAATTGGTATATCTGCAGAATAAATGGATGTATGTTTTTTACTTCTAGACACAAAAACTACTTAACGAATCAGGCTGAAGTTTAAAAAATAAAACGTAGGCTTTTATTAGCCTATTCCATAGAAACAACGCGTGAAGCCACGGACAAAAGCAACGTCAATAAATTAAAATGGAAAACATCGACTGTCGATACCTTCCTTGTCCCATCCCTAGCAAGAACGTATTACCGCTAAATAATTCAGCATATCTTTCTTCGCATTATGTCATTTACGCTGTTACCTTTTAGACGAGTATTTACACAAAAGAAGAGAATCAAAAATGATAATTACATGCAAATCCGAAGATCGTTTGAGAGCCACTCACTGTTGGCTTATTTCGAGGAAGCTTTTCAAAGGAACCATGGGGCTGGTGAAGCATCCTTGAATAAGTAAAGGCTACTTAATTCTTTGTATCTAGCTGAGTTTTTAGGGGTCCGTACCAAAACAGTACCAATGGCACCATGACCGTAATGTACAATAAGCGACAATATACAATCTCCATCTTTTTGCCTTGTATACAGTAATTTGGCACTTGAATATTAAAGTTAAAAGACTAAAGACATATAAAGACTTTAACTTTAATATTCAAGTGCCATAGTGTGAAAGTGAAATCTGGTTTATAATTTAAATAAAATGAGTAAAAGATTTAAAAAACTGTTTAATTTTTTTTATCTATGTAATACTTTATGAAGATATTTTCTTTGGAAAACCAAAATCTTACTGCTGAATAGCAAAATTAGAGATAGGTAAGAATTGAATATTGAGAACCCAGATAATCTCACACGCTGTCTGTCCGTCGATAACAGGCTTATATCTCTACTTCTATGAATCTCTCCGTAATGTCATGTAAAGTCACATAATTCCGTAATGTTATATCATGTAAGTCCGCACTGTCATGTAAAGTCATATAATTCCGTAATTAAGTCCGTAATGTCATGTAAAGTGATATAAGTCCGTAATGTCATGTCATTTAAGTACATTTAAATAAAAAGATACCTAATACTTTGGTTTCTACCACGACGAATAAAAAAACATGTTTTTAATTGTGCCCTCGTGATGCGAGTCCGACTCGCACATAGCCGGTTTATTATTCAGCCTTATCATTGGATGAGGGCCTTTGTTACCTCTCAATGCATACGGTTCAACGATTTGGTTTTGTTCATTGACTCTTGGAGTTCAACAGTCAATTGAATAGGCGTTCTTTACATAATATTATTGTTCACAAATACAATGAATATTAGTGTTAGACATATAAAACACTAATATTCAATACAACACGTATGTATTATAGTCCTCACAGTTCGTATTTTAGTGCTTGATGATGCGTTCAGATTTATTATTATTTTAAATAATTTGTATTAGAACAATGTTACATAACAAATCATCCATACTGATTTTATTTATAAATCGTCCACACTGAAAAAACATGTTAAATAATTATGTTTTATATAACATGTTTTGTTAATCTGGACGCATTTTTCTATACCTACTGTAAAGATGACTCCTGACTGATCTCCTTATCTACGGTCTGTAAAAGTAAAGGTGGAGTAAGTAATGTTTCAAATTATAATATTAATACATTCTTTTACATAACATTAAATAATTTCGATTGTTAGTTTAAAGAATTTTTTTGAAAATATTTGTACTCTAACTTGGTGAATCCAGCGAGATAAAATAAGTCTTATGAACTGACTGTAAAATTATGTGATTCACAAGCAAAAAATTAATTACTGCATTAATGGAGGACCGTAAATAAATGACCATAATTAAGTAAAATGTATAATTTAGAAATTGAATATTAAATTATAACGACATCAAGTGTATCAGCAATATCCCACCTTTTTTAATTTTCGTTTTAATTAGGACATTATTTTGTATTATGTTATACTAAAATATTACACATTAATTTTTCTTCTGGCCTTCTTTTTAAAGTTAAATCATAATATTTTCAATTGTTATTTTAGTCTTTAAGTAAAGTAAAATGTGTAGAATAAAGTGTTTGTCCTGTAAAGTTGGTGGACTAAATTTATCTATTCATTATTTACCTATGGGGTAGAGTAAATGAGAAGAAATAAAATTGACAACTCACGAAAATCTAAAATAATTTTTCAGAGCTTTCTACGAAGCTGCAAAAGCACAACAAAAAGAAGCTTCTGTGTTGACTCACTCGATTCTACTTCCTTAATATATCCATGTAACAAAAAGAAAAACTTCACCATTAACGATTCCATTCACAAAAAGGCCAGTCAAATCGAATATATACAAAATCGTTTTATTCATGAGCGTCGTAAAAAACTAAAAAATACCAGTTGACATCTCGTATTCAGTCGACGAGCAGTCTTCGTTAGAGCGGGCTCGATACCTGCACTGCATATGTTACTTTTACAGTAGACCGGGCATTTCGAACAATTTCGAACTTTATTTTGGCTACAGAAGATTTTTTCTTCTCATTTATTTTAAACATAGAGGGACCGATTGAAAATTTAGTAAATTGTAGAATGCGTTGAAACATGCGACTGGATTTTAAAGGAATTATAATAAATTGTAAAGTAACTAGCGGCCCCGGCTTTGCACGTGATACTAAATTATACACATAAAACTTACTCTTGAATCACTCTATGTTTAAAAAAACCGCATCAAAATCCGCTGCGTTGTTTTAAAGATCTAAGCAGGGACAGACAGACCTCCCCCCCTACCCGCGATGAAGCTAAAAGGAACCCATGGGGCCGTGCCAACGCAGACGGCGACACGGCCGGCCCCGAGACGGATCGCTCCTCTAGGTTTTGCGCTTAGTTGGAGCGGTAGTAGGTTGCGGTGTCGTATGGGAGGCACCCCAACTAAGGCGGGCGGCTGTGCTGTATGGGCGGCATGGCCGCAGAGAGATGGAGGCCGCGGCGGGAGAGGAGTGCCGGTATTAAGGTGCGCCGCTCTCCCTGCCTTCCGCGGCCTTAGCGGGGTCGCCACCGTTTGATGGCAGACGCGGTGGGGTCACAGGGGAAGAGGAGTGTCGGTATTGCGAGGGCCGCTCTCCCTATCCTCTGTGACCGTGTGGCAGGCGGCGGGGCCACTCGACTGACCCGTCGTAAGAGGACCTAGGGGCGTTTGGACACGGAGTCGTCTGGCGCCCATTGGCAGGCTAAGGTCCCCGAGGTGGTCGCGGCGCATCATGTGTTTCTGGTGCGTCGCGAATGGGGTGCTCCACACCCCCCGATGAGGGGCCCGATATCGGGAAGCCGCGGTGGGTTAGCGGAAGAGAAAACGTTCCTGAGTTCCCACCACAAGCGGCAGAAGCGGAACACCCTGAGGGTTTTAGTGGGTTAAAGTCCCACATAATCGTACTGTCTCCCCGTGACATTACGATATGCGTGCGCATTTCCCTCAGGATAATAAAAAAAGGGACAGACAGACAGACAGCGGGAAGCGACTTTGTTTTATACTATGTAGTGATATAAAACGTACACAAAATAAGACCTTGGAGTAATATCGGTAATAATATACCATAAAAAGTAAACAGACAGACGCGTTCATGTATGAATCAATGACCAATAACATAACAGTATGTTCGTTTCTACATAATTCTAAGAGCAAATTAGAACGGCAAATATTTCCTATTAGTTATATTTGTGACACATTTAGTGTGTTGAATCAGAACCTACTTGATTCTGATTCAAAACATTCAAAAAGTTCGATTCCCGCATGGACAAATGTTTGTACGATCCGCAAATATTTGTTTCGGGTGTTCTGGGTATTTTCTATGTATAATAAAAAATATCTATCTATGTAATATATTGTATTAAGTATGTCTGTATATCAGTCATCTAGTACCCATAACACAAGCTCTGCTTAGCTTGGGGCTAGATGATGCTGTGTGGATTGTCCAACATTATTTATTTATTTACTAACGGTACTAAAGTACGGAAAGTACACTTTATCATACTGTAGATGCTTACGGTATGATAAAGCGTCCTTTCTGTACTCTGGTAGTATTAATGCCTTCTATTCTGTTACTGCATCGCAGTTTCACAAAACTAAATTTCTTTGTTTGTTTGTTACGGGTTGACGTACGAGTACAACAAATCGAATTTCCTTTGGTTCAAACGAAAGAAAAACAAAGAATGACAATTCGATAGTGAAAGATTATCCAGGTGGGGTGAAGTTTTATACTTTGGATAATTTTAGATGTTTTTCTTTGTTCTCTGACTATTTTTAGCTGCAGGTTGTTCGTTTCAATTAAACTTCTATTTAAGAGAATTGGGGGAAACTTCGCACTTATTGGGTTCCAGATAATATGACTGAGCGCTATGACGCTCATTAGGTGAGGGGAGTCTATGGTCCCCATAGGTTCAAATAGACAAAGACAGTGTGAAAGGCCCAGGCGTAGGTAGAAAGTAGAAGAATAAAAGGATTTAATTTCATTTATTTCTCAAAAAAAATATATTGTTTCGGAAATTTGAACAAAGTGCACATGTTGTTACTAAGTAAATTATGAGACTAGAGCATAAGTAATAATAATAATAATGCGGCTTGCCGAGTTGCACGGGTAAAGTTCCCGGACGATGAACGTGCCCCACGCCAGGCCTGGCAACAGAGAATAGAGGCGTATTAGTAGGTTCAGGACCCTCATAGTTAAGCTAATTTGCTTTAGGGAGGGCAACCATAGACCTCGGGTTATGCGTTTTGTGACACAGGCTTTTGACGGAACTGAAGTTCAACCTCGGAACTATTTAGCCTGTGCCACAGAGCGCATAGACTACCTAAAGCAAAAAGTCTATGCGTGGGCAAGGCGAATAAAAAGGTACAAGAAAAGAGTTGATAGATTTAGGCAGAATCGCATATTTCAAAGTGACCCAAGGAAAGTTTAACGCGAGTGGGAGAAACCTGATCTACGTGTGTCCGACGGTCAAGTACCGGATGCTGAAACTGGAAATATTTTTTGGCGAGGCATCTGGTCCATACCGGTCGAACACACGGAAGCGGACTGGATAAATGTGGTAAGAGCTGAATGTGAAAACATCAAAACCATGGATGCTATCACCATCTCTCCGTTAGACGTAAGTAATGCAATCCGCTCGGCCCAAAACTGGAAAAGTCCTGGCCCGGACAGATTGCATAACTTTTGGCTGAAATGGTTTCGATGCTCACATTCGGTTCTGGCCGCACAATTCCAAGAAGCAATTGAGATCGGGTCACTTCCACGTTTTATGACGACGGGTGTAACTTTCCTGCTCCATAAGTCTGGTAGTACTGCGGAACCGAAAAACTATAGACCTATAACATGCTTACCTACTATCTACAAGCTACTTACATCCATTCTGACTACAAAAATTAACACACATATTGTTACAAACAATATTTTGGCACCTGCTCAGAATGGATGTAAGGTTGGGTCCCGTGGTACTAAGGAGCTCCTCCTCATTGACATGGCCATTAGTCAACAGGTCAAACGTGGCAAAGGGAACTTGTCGGCTGCATGGATTGACTATAAGAAGGCTTATGATTCGGTGCCTCATGCTTGGCTTGAGAGGGTCTTAGAGATTTATCAGAATCAGAATCAATAACTTTATTTCTTTAGGCTTACAAAATAAGCACTTAGACAAGTCAAATTTTATACTATAAACATAGTTATTATTGTCAAATAAGAAAGATATAAAGTAGATCTAAGATCATTCTTGGGATCATGTATGAGGCAGTGGACCACTGTTCTTCGTCATCCAGGCAGCCGAATGGATCCATCTGCCACCAATGATCTGATAAGGATAGAGAGGGGTATATTCCAGGGCGACAGCCTGAGTCCCTTGTGGTTCTGCCTAGCTCTGAATCCACTCAGTACTCTACTGAAAGATTCAGAGATAGGCTATCGCCTTCGAAGAGATGGTGACGTTATTTCTCACTTGATGTATATGGATGATCTCAAACTATTTGCGCCGA
This sequence comes from Eupithecia insigniata, assembly GCA_947859395.1. Taxonomy (NCBI): domain Eukaryota; kingdom Metazoa; phylum Arthropoda; class Insecta; order Lepidoptera; family Geometridae; genus Eupithecia; species Eupithecia insigniata. The sequence goes on along the minus strand of OX402001.1, from coordinate 4,467,800 downwards.
ATAAAACACAGTTAATGGCCCTTCTGAATATCACACAGATATTCAGTAGTGCTATTAACATGGAGTTCGGCGTTGATAAGTGTGCGGTCATACAAATACAACGAGGGAAAGTTGTAAATTCTAGTAATTTACAACTTTTCGTTGTAAATTCTAGTAATTTACAACTTTCAGAGATAATTTGCCTCAAATCTCAATCTCTCAGAAGGTGAAACTTACAAGTACCTTGGTATGCCAGAAACGTTGGGTATATTGGACAAGGATATAAAGCAGTCGGTGAAGGAGCGTTTCTTTTGTCGCCTTACAAAAGTACTAAATAGCCTTTTGTCAGGTGGCAACAAAGTGCGCGCTTTCAACGGCTGGGTTATGCCACTGCTCACTTATACTTTTGGCATACTAAGATGGACTCAGACTGAACTAGATGCCTTGGACTGTAAGGTTCGTCAACTTTTAACCACTCATCGCATGCGACATCCCTGATCTTCGGTTATGAGATTGTATATCCCGCGGAAATGTGGTGGTCGAGGCTTTTTAAACGCCAAAACCCTACCCAACCGTGAGGTATGCAATCTCAGAAAGTATTTCTTACAAGCCGAATACCAGATGCATCGCGATGTGGTTGCAGTTGATAAGAACCTTACCCCTCTCTCCTTAGCTAACGAGAACTGGCGCAAACCTACGGTGATGAGCATTCAGGACAGGAAGGCTATATGGAAGAACAAAGAGCTACACGGGAGATTCTACAAGGTTCTCACAGGACCTGATGTAGATCTTCTGAGTTCAGTTAATTGGCTACGCTTCGGAGACCTCTTTGGGGAAACCGAAGGTTTTGTCTGTGCAATTATGGACGAGGTGGTAAAGACGAACAACTACCGGAAGTATATCATGAAAGATGGCACGATCGATATCTGTCGAGCGTGTCATCTTCCTGGGGAGACCCTCCGTCATATACTTTCGGGTTGTTCGCACCTTGCTAACTCCCAGTACTTGCACAGACACAATCAAGTAGCCAAAATTATACACCAGCAACTTCCTCTCCGATACGGCCTTACCGGTCCTGAAGTTCCGTATTATAAGTACACACCGGCGCCAGTTCTCGAAAACGGCCGTGCCACTTTCTATTGGGACCGATCTATCATTACAGACAGGACTATTCTCGCGAATAAGCCTGATATTGTACTGATAGGTCGGTTAGAACGGAGGGCGGTGCTCGCTGATGTCACCATACCACATGATGCTAACCTCGTTAAAGCTGAGAAAGATAAACTTAGTAAATATCTTGACTTGGCTAACGAGGTTGTCAGCATTTGGGATGTTGATTCAGCGACCACCGTTCCGATAGTCGTTTCAGTTAATGGCGTAATAGCGAAGAGCCTCGATCAACATCTTAAGAGACTCTCGCTAGGAAGTTGGATCAAGGGTCAGATCCAAAAGGCGGTACTCCTGGACTCGGCGCGTATCGTCAGGAAGTTCCTCTCTCTCAAGCCCTAGTCACCGGCCGCTTGAGCCTAGCTTCGTGGCAGGTGATTCACCGTTTTGATATATCTTTTACTGTAGATTAGTTTTATATATTACGTATTGTATTTTCTATAGTAAAAAATATATTTTTAGCGAGATTTAAAATAAATGAAGTGAAATAATAAAAATTATTTATTCAGAACATTATTACATGAGGTTCATAGTTACATATGGAAAAGATGACACTACCGAAGCTTAACAAACTGTGTGGTAGTAGGTATTACATTGATACGAGAAAATTATACCCAACAAAGAATAGTAGTAGAATATTAAATCTTTACCCCTCTGGTAAAGAGTAACCTCTATTATGTAGAAGAAAAAAATGAGAAACCCTGCAGTGGAATGTGTAACCTCTCTGAATTGCACTTGGCTTCAAAGGCCTTTGATAGATTTATCTATGTGCAGATATATTTATATTATGCAGAATAGTTTATTGAAAAAAACTACGTCAATAGACGACAAAGAACGAAAATACATGAAAAAAAAACGGGTCCCAACGTCTCGCATGAGACGTGCTCAGTCTCAACGTCTCACGAAAAGTATTCCCAACGTCTCACGTAAGACGTTGCCTAGACACAGCGTCTCATGTCAAGTCAGCTTCTTACAATCTACAACATCTAATAATCATGTTTGCCATTAGCAATAAATAACTGCTGAAGATCATTGCAAAAATTATTAATTTGTGTGATAGACACACAAATTAATTCTTTTTGAAGATATAATTAAAACACTAATCACAGACGTCACTTAATAATTCTAGGCCCTTCATTAATACCCATTACACTGTAAAAGGCAAGACAAAGGACTTATGAAGTATAATCTGAGTAACCCTTTTGACCCTCGTAACTATGAACGTATTTCATTACATTAATTGGTGCCAGCCATCTTCTAAGAATGCGTTTGGAGTTATAAGAGACTAGCTCCTGCCCGCACCTTCGCCCGTGTTTTATCGGGTTGAAAAACCTATATGTTATTCCAGGTCCCATACTATACCCGTACCAAATTTCAGCCCAATCAGTTCAGTAGTTTTTGCGTGAAAGAGGAACAAATATTCATACATCAATCCATCCATTCTTAAAAACTTTTGCAAACATTTACAATGTATAGTAGGATCATCGGAGCACATTCTGAAACTATTTTTCGGTTTGGCAGCTTTCATTTATAATTTCACTAGCAATTGCCCGCGGTTTCGCAGGCGCTATTCATGTACCCTATATCCGTCCCCGGAATACCATCTACCTCACTGTCAAATTTCATTAAGATCCGTTCAGCCGTTTAGGCATGATGAGGTAATATACAGATAGACACAGTCACTTTAAAATGTATAATATTAAGTAGTATTTTGTTAAGGCATTCATTGCCCACCATCTGTAGTGCTTTAACTACGTAAAAAAGCTTTTATTTCTAATCTTCTAATATTTCTCTTTTAATCATTCATCGTTTTGACTGCCTTCTTCGTCTCGCGGTGGCGTGTTCAATGCGCAGTGAGGTCGGGCCGAAGATAGGTACATAGATCAGTTCAGTTTAAAGAATTTAATTCTCAAAAGAACAAAGTTCACTTAAATGAGAATTCATATACAATATACATACTTAAGCTTACTATATTAATTAATTAATATGCTATATAACTGTATTTCAAGGGTTGAAAAGAAAAAAGAATTAAAGAAAAAATTTTTAGCTAACACTAAACTAGAAAAAACACCTGCGAAGCCGCGTGTAGAAACTAGAAGTCCTAGATAGAATTTTCACCTCAAAATATAATAATTATAAATATATATACAACTTTAGAACCTCTATTATTATATCGATACTATCAATCAGGTAATCCATCTTTCCATTTAATTTACCTGTAAGTGTATTACATCAATATAATATATCCAGTAGATTGAACTCGAAATAGACTATGAAAATAATAACGTTACAGATCGTGTTTCAGATATTTATAGAGCCATTAACTAAATCTATTACGGCCTGGTACGAAAAGTCAAGTCCCGAAAATATTTCTCGAGACTAAAGTTTTCGTAACTGATTGTGAGATACCATATACCACACAATTATTTTTTATTTAGAACTACCTACAGAAAAACACAAAAAAGAACACAAGGCATCACCAAATGAGTCTCCCAATTCTATGTAGTTACAGCGTACGTATATTATTTATGTACAAAGGTGGCTTAGAGAAGAAATCGTCTCAAAGCAATAGCAGTGACAATCTTTTGGTGACTTTGGTTATTTTATTTTATTGTCTGGTATTGTACAATATTCTTTGTACTAGTTTCTGCCCGCGCACGCGTTGTATCTGTGGATACTTGTGTAGGTTATTTATATCCCATGGGAACTGATTCATGGGATAAAAAGTATTCTTCTAGACCTTCGTGATACACCGTCGGTCACATCGTCACTTTCCATCAGGTGAGATTGTGGACCAACGAAGGTCTATTGTCCATAAAAAAAGTAGTATTTGTTTAATTCCAGGCCAAAATAAAGAAAGAAAAAGAATTAGCTAAGATAAATATAAATAAATAAATAATACTGGACAATTCACACATCATTATCTAGCCCCAAGCTAAGCAGAGCTTGTGTTATGGGTACTAGATAACTGATATACTTAATATAATTCACTACATATATAGATATTTTTTTATATATAGGAAATATCCAGAACACCTTGAACAAATATCTGCAAATCGTAAAAACATTTGTCCCGAGGCGGGAATCGAACCCGCAACCTCTTCCGTCGCAGGCGGATCTTCGCCCACCTATATAATCAATATAAAAGTACCTATGCAAATTTTAGCCAAATCCGTTCACGATTTTTGGCGTGAACAGGTAACAAACATCCATACATCCAACCAAACATCTTAACATCCCTTAGCATCCTATTCTACTCATATACTAAAATATAAAGGCGAAAGTAAATGCCGTTGTGAAAATGTTTGGCCGAAGTCAACGCCGAAACTACTGAACACATGTTGTTAGTTACATTGTCACTATACGTGAAAATCTTCAATTGGCTCTCTGGTACGTAAATTGTTTTAACTTAGTTTAAGCCGTTGATTTTCCAATTAAATAAATAAATAAAAAATAAATAACAGATCAGGCTTTAATTTTGCACACATAATGGTCAATTATAATTTTCCTGAGCTTTCGTCGTTTCACTTGAGGTTCTACCTCTTCTAACTCCTACAAATTTTAAACAGATAATATTTAGGAGCACTCAGATAATGGTGTAAATGATGTCGCCAAAATTAAACTAATTCAAAAAAAATTGCCACCTTTACGAACCTTAAATAACATATAGGCTACTTTTTATTCCAAAAATACGTGCGAAGCCGCGGGCAGGAACTGGTTTATAATATTAATGTGAAAAACTAGAAACTTATCGCTAATTTATAAATTGGCTTGTTTTGTAAGTAGTTGATATAGCACAAAATAATATCATTATATAAAGCACCAGCTCTATTGAAAATTTATTATATTTCTTTGAATTCTTGAATAGCACTCGAATCAAGTTGAATTTACCGCAAAATAACAAGCGAAGATCGAATGGAGTGCATTCGTATAATTCAATAGAAATACCTCAAGATTCTAATAACTCGTCTAGACTAAATATTTGTGGAGTGGTTTCTGCATCGGCAATCCCAAGTTTTCCACTTACGGGTCCGACTGTGATGAGGAAAGGCTCTGCCGAAAGTATTATAACGTTGTCTATAAAAATAATGAAAGACGTTCATACTTTAAAATAAATAATGCTGGATAATTCACATAGCATAATCTAGCCTCAAGCTAGACAGAGCTTGTGATATGGATTTCTACTGAACCCAATACACTAGATAGATATTTTTATACTATAGGTGCATAGAAAACACCCAGCTCACCAGGAATAAGTATCTGCAGATCGTACAAACATTTGTCCCAAGGCGGGAGTCGAACCCGCAACCTTCTGCGTCGCAAGCGGAACTTCTCCCGCAGCGCCACCAAGGCGTCGAAGTCGAGCTTTGACTAGGTATTTCTCGCGTTTATTTACCTTTACTTTTAGGGTATCTACAGTCTACACACTATGCGGTTAGCCGAAACGCGGTCAGCTGTCCGGTTTTCTGTCGCATGCGCTTGCGATTAACGATCAACCAACTATTACGCTGGGCCACAGCGCTCCGAGCAACCGAGCAATCCGCCAGCTGCATCGCAGTACGTATAGAAACTATTTTCTCGTACATATTTTTGATTGCGGCCAACCGGACGGCTGGCCGCTTCCCAGTTAACCAAATGCATAAATTCAATTGTATTTACTGTGTCGTTTCATATGGACCACCATTACGGGTCTGAAATAAATGATTTTTATTTTATTTTTATAAGGTACCTTAAAACTTCATTCATCACGTAAACAAGGTGGCATGTAATCTTTTTACCTTCTAGCTTAGTAAATTTAATGTCTGGAACACCCACACGTGTAAGTTTGAAGAACCTTCATAAAAGTAATTTTTTTGTCCTCGCCCCGTTCTTAATTAATTCTTAATTCTTTATTTCACAATAAAATATACATCTAAAAACATTTAAAAAGAAAATTCATGGCAAAGGCGAGCTTAACCCTAAAAAGAGTTCAGCAAACCTCATTGGGAGAGAGAGACAACGTTATAAAAGTGGTTACATGTGCATGAATAGAGGACAAAAGATTTAATTTTAAGCTACTTATTTAGACTCATCATCATCATCATCATCATATCAGCCCATATACGTCCACTGCTGGACATAGGCCTCCCCCATACGATGCCACAAATAGCGGTCCTGAGTAGTATAACTTATTTAGCTTACTACAAATTATTAACAATACACATAATACTATACAAAACTGGCCGTGGGGCCGCGGCGTACGAATATCGACCCCTCCAACTCAACCCGTGGATGTCGTAAGAGCCGACTAAGGGAACCTACCAGAGGAAGGGCAGCAGCTTCCTTCTGAGTATTTTTAAACACCAATACTGCGATCACCAATCCGCCTGCCAAGCGTGGTGATTATGGCAAATCCCCCCCTACATGGAAGACCATTCACCCGATGGACCGACGACATCGTAGCGGTCGCAGGGAGTCGATGGATGGAGGCGGCTCAGGACCGCTATTTGTGGCGTCGTACGGGGGAGGCTTATGTCCAGCAGTGGACGTGTATGGGCTGATGATGATGATGATGATGATACAAACCTACCGTTTGGTTTTTAATTTAACGAATAACGTTTATGACATCTTTACATTCATAACGATACATATACAATGTAAAATGTAGAGTAAGTCGTGCAATTTACACTCGAAAATAAAAAAAATCCCACCTGAAAAACTCACATGTTATATTTTTGGAGCGGTTGGAGCAAAGCCTTAAGAATCCGACATTGATCGAAAGTTTTATTAGCGGTTTGTTCGAACTCAGCGAATTTCTTGTTTATACTCAATCACATTGAAGCCAATAAAATGGAAAATAAAAACTATAATGATCCAAGTTCATCTCTCAAATATTTGCTTGTCTGGAAAAGGAGAACTAATGAGTTGGCATTTTGAAAACGCTGAAGTTTCGCTTTGGTTTGCGGAGCTGGTTAATTTTCTCTTCGGGTTCTATTGAACAACTTTGCTGATTGATAATTTTGAGTATATGAAATTATTTAAGTGGAACAGACGAATTATGTTTCAGTTAACATTGATCCTCAAATAAAATATCTATCGGCTTAAAGAAATACAATAGTATTTTCTTCTGAATTAATGAATTAATTAATGATTGAACACGTAAGTGAACATAAATTCACATTAATACAAAATCTTTTAACTAAATCTTCTGAGTGAGGCCCTTTCCACAAGCGTACGGTCACAGCACGGTCGCCGTGCCATGTAAAGTTGAAATATATAAGTTAATAGACAGCTTTTACATGGCACGTCACCGTGCCGTAAACGTGTTCGTAACCATGTCGCCCGTCCCATACATTTCTACATTACACGGCACGGCGACCGTGTCGTAGCCGTATCCATGTGAAAAGGGGCTAAGTGTGTGATGAGGTGTAAGTAGCGTCTGCCTATCGCACCTGGACAACGGATTGTGTGCTCTGATAACTGTATGAGTCATTATAAAGATCCCTACCATCGCACTGATCGTCATCGGCAGAGATCTCATCCCTTTACCTTGGGGTCTTTATTTTCGCTGACCGAAAGGTTGAAGAGGAATCTCCTCCCACGAACACTCAGGTTGTGGAATGATCTCCCCATTCTTGTTTTCTCTCGGGACTTACAGCATTGTGGTTTTTCAAACACAGTATTCTAAGACATTTATAGAGTCGGCAACGCATGTGTAATGACCCTGTGTTGCAGGCGTCTATAGGCTGCAGTAACCACTTTCCGGGCCGCATTCCTGTTCCACCTTCATCATCAGCCCGTATACGTCCACTGCTGAACATAGGCCTCCCCCAAATCCCCCCTAGCCTCCTGTTCCACCTTGGAGGAATATAACAGTAATTTTGGTATATGTACATAAATAAAAAAATCATGCTGGAAAATTTACATCGCATTATCTAGCCCCATATGACTTAGATCTTGCTTCATTCAAACATACGCTCGAGCACGAGTAAGCATACGATATGAAATTTACATATTTCAAATAAAACAATGGTTTTGTTTACATTTTCACAAATTTTTGCGACACTCATCCTAAGAAGAATGTTAATAGACATCGCTACATCTTGTCTTACCCTCTATGCAAACTTACTCGTAACAACGTACCCATATTCATATTGACTTAAGACCGTTGTCTTGTAGCGATCAATCTCCCAAATGGCCCACTATTACAAAGTTAGGGTCCAATCTCCAGAGGTCACTTCCTCTAGTTAATTATAATAATTGGCAGGGGTCCTCTGAGTAGGCCACTTTGGAATTTTGTCTTGTTTAGGTGCTTATTAATTTAGACAAAGTTGGGTGTTGCGCGGTGGTTTATAAACTTTTCAATTTATGAGATCAATTGGAAAGTTTTCTGAGATATATTTTCTTTTTGTTGAAAGTATCGGTCTGTTGTGGCAATTATTTAAAATTTTACATCCTTTGACCTTTTTGGCCTCTTATGTAACACTATTCCTATCTATTTTCTTCGTGTATATGTATGTTGCTTGTACTTTCCCATTGCCTGTAATGTGTCGTGTTGTGTGTGTGTTATGTAGGCATGGCCAAATAAATATATTTTCTTTCTTTCTTCTTCTTATATTTCCTCATTTTACTTGAATTAATCTACTATTTACCTGCAAAGTTCATTCCATATAGTTTAAGTTTAAAGGAGTTTTATATTTTAGAGATAGAAAAACGTTGCTTACTTTTTTAAAGGAACTCAACTAGTAGGAGAATTTCTCAGTAATTTTCTATTTTCTACCTTAAACAGACAGGTTCAAAGTTCAAATCAGTAATAAACGAATTACCTGAACCAGATAGCAGAGGACCCTTCATTTACGCAGCGTAACTTAATTACTTATACTGACAGACAAGCACCATGATGCTGCAAACAAACCACACCAACTAGACCCCTTACAACCTCCCACCTTTCGCAAATACAATACGAATTACAAAACAACGCGATCACAAATGAGCTCTCATTACTTCGGTCGGTTTATACCTATAACATTAGAGAATGTAGATTATCTATTGCCTCTTATAGGAGAGGAAACTCTAAAGTCAATTACTATGGAATAGTTTAAGTATATGGAAAGAGCTCTTGTATCGTAGAGCTAATAAATTGGCGGAATTGCCAATATGCGGAGCGTTTGAAAGGAAATCAAATTTACTTGGAGCTAACGCGAAGCGATAAAGGGCATTATTTACTTTACAGCCGTGTGGCATTTTATTTATACTGACAAAGTTAAAAAAAACATACTTTTAAACAAAAAAATTGTGAGAAACATTCGTTTGAAAAGCTTTTGTTGAGTAGTCGCAAGATTTAGTCGTGTTCCTATGTACTTGTATAGAGACTTTAGCTTCTTTGCTTAGGAAGTTTTAGATTTTATACAATGTGCATTTTAGGCATACTACCGATTAAGGTATCCCGAATCTTAGGCATTTTGCTTTTTACACATGACATTTAGGCATTTTTGGCAACTTAAAAATTAGACTTTTTGATCAGGAAGCAATATAAAGAAAAAGACAACATTCTATTGTAAAAAAATTACCTACAGCTAAGTAATAGAAACAAATTAAAACTAGTATTTACAAATCAAGCAGTTGAGTTAACTACAGACTGTTGCTAACAATCTATAGGTAGCTCAAGTGGTCCATATCAATACCAATCGGAAACGTCTCCACGACGCTGGATCCCCTGTCCGCAATGCTGATACGCTGCGTCAGATACTCACTACTTTTAAGTCACGCATTTCGTCGTTCAAAGGCTTTAATATTTTTTTTCAAACAGAAAAATTAAAAAGCTCTCTTATTATGTGCCAGAAAAGCTTTTATTTTCAGAAGAAAAATTACTGTTACACTGATGAGACCCTGATGAAAAAATAGATTAGACTTATTACAATGTAGATACCTGAATATAAACTTTTCATGCGAATTTAAAAAGAATTCATCATTTTATGAAAATTACTTTTCAAAGTAAGTCTGATTAATTCATTTGCCTATTCTAAATCTACAATTTAAAATTACCTTTTGTTTGTTATTTGCAGAACAAATAACGTTGATTGAAATATAGCTCAGCTTTATAATTTAGGTCTAGATATAGAAATAATGGTATAATTTATAATCAGGCGCACTAAAATAGGGGTATTTCGTACTAAACAGTGTTATTTTTTTTTATGAATAACATTACACATTCCCAAGCTAAGCAGAGCTTGTGTTATGGGTACTAGATAACTGATATAATTACTTAATATAATACACTACATAGATAGTTTTTTTTTTTATTATACATAGAAAACGTCCAGAACACCCTGAACAAATATTTTTAGATCGTAGGTACAATAAATTGTCCTAGGGCGGGTATCGAACCCGCAACCTCCTGGGTGGACCTTCGCCCACCGCACCACCGAGGTCGTCTATTACTATTATTGGTCGTATTGGTAATATATGTATTGATACTGCATAAACTGTAGATTCTGACCATCATCATGAAGACGTTGAAATCGCCAGGTCTTATGCATATCTATACGTCATTTCTGACAATGCTTTTGCCGCTACCTAAAATTAGTTTTTGGTTTAATTAATTAATTTTTTTTCAATTATTCTATGTTATGTGATTTTGAAATGTAATTTGATCTAAGTATTTGACTTGACTAAGTGTTCCTTGTGATCCCATAGTATTAATAAATACAATACAATACAATATATAGTCATATATGTAGCTATTTAGTCCTAACGCTATGTGGTCATATCAAGATGTAGTCTTAAAGGTTTTAACTCCTTATTTCTTATATTTTTTTTATGGTACTAGATATAAAAACACGTTATTCTCCGCAACCCAACAAATTACAAACGACTAATCTCCCAATCCCACACATACTGTCAATTCATGGCAGAGCCGTTTTAAGTTTTTTTTAAACAAAGTCTCTCTTCTTCTCCATTCGTAGCGTTCTTGGCAGAGCGGTTGTGGTCGTCATGAAGAGTATTTTGTGGTAAATTCTCTCTAAAGAACGGTTATTGGAAGAGTACCTACAACCAATAAGTTGAAGAATTAAGACCTGGTATCTTCATTAACTGGATGTACGAGTAGTTGGATGGATGCGGCTGAGGACCGCTTTTCGTGGTGTCGTTTGGGGGAGGCCTATATTCAGCAGTGGACGAATACGAGCTGATGATGATGATCTTTATTAACGTGTCCGTGATGGCGGGCAGAACCTACAGTTCACACAGTGTCAGTGAATTACCAGTAAACCCGTTTAGTCATTCTGTGCCATTGTTTAGAAACAATTGAAGTTGTATGTTTACCTAAATAGAGTAAAAGAAGTCATCATCTTTTTTTGTGTCAAACTAAAACCAACTACGGAAAGAGGAACATAATTTGAGGGTCAAAACATGAAGGAGCACAATTACTTAACACCAACTTCCTTTTTTATTTTCGACTTTTGATTTTATGGTGATGGTATACGTCTGTAGTCAACTACGCAGTTTTAACCATAGACTATATAGAAAGTAGTACAAACACGAATAACCAAGAAGGCTACGAAAAGCTACCAACCTCTATTGTTGATTATTTCTTTAGTAGGTACTTTAAATTAAATAAAATCAACAAAATAAGTCTTATGTTTATTTTTCAAGAATACCAAACGTTACACACGTTTGGTATTCTTGATATAATTCTGATTTTTCTGATTATTCCCGTACTAAGAACTCTGATTCTGATCAAATTCTTGGAGTTCACGCCATGAAACCTTTTAAATCAATCTTGAAATACAATCGTCCACAACTCTGAGGTCTAGACTGTTATTTAAAATGCTGCCATTAAATCGCAGTCTGAATAGAATAGGTTTTTCTCAGAACGTCTGGTTGTATGTTGATATTTTGCCGGTAAAGTTTTTAATGTATGCGCGTTTCGCTGCTGGAAACGATAGTAGGGAGGAGACCACTTTCGATTTCAATTTTATTTTATCGATGAATATTTGTTCTACGTGTTCCCTGTATCTTTATATTATATTTATATATATTTGTTCAGGGTGTTCTGAACGTTTTCTATGTATAACAAAAAATATTTATCTATGTAGTGTGTTATATATTAAGTATATTAGTTATTTAGTACCCATAACGCTGTTTACCTTTCTTTTTTTTACCCATAGCTCTGTTTACCTTGGGGCTAGATAATGCTGCGTGAATTGAATCTGTCTAGCATTATTTATTATTATCTTTCTAATTTTTGCATACGTCTGGTATCATGACACGTTATCCCCCTGAGATATAAGAAAAATAGACATATCTCAGCGGTCACGGCAGGAGCCCTGCAAAGTTGAGTAGATGGCCGCAACCGGTAACTCTTTTCTCGATTTAAGTCGAGATACTTTTCAGCTATCGATTTTATGGTTGTTACAAAAAAGGTAGATTATGTTCGTAGACCCTCTACGTCGTCCTACGCTTTTGCTACGAAGTCTAAAGGAGCTGCTACGATCTTCGTATACTTTGATTTGAATCTCAGAATTTTCTCAGTAGTTCCTATCAAAAGTTATGAGACGTTTTGATCTCGTTTGAAATATTAATATCGTTTCTGGGTATGTGGTTCTAGAAGAAATCTTTATTGCAGGAAAGATGTATAAGTTAGAGTAGTTGTAACGTACAGGAAGTTCTTAGAAACTAAATTAACGTCCTTTACAATTGGTTCTTGCTCACTATCCCTACGGTTGGTTCTGTATCTCAGCAGGGGGCAGTAAACGGCCATCCGCACCAGCCTCCTTGATATGCAGCCTACCTCAACTTTACATGATTGATTCGGCTGATATATAAAACGAATATTAAGCAGTGAAACCATGCCTTAATAATAAAAAAAACTGAACTGATAGAAGAATAGTCAAAGTAGTGGACATAGGTACGAACAAAAATAGCCACTTTGATATTATAGCACTTAAAATTGGATAAATTAAAAAAAAAAATACTCGTTGCATGGAATATAAACGCATACAGTGGATATAATTATGTGTATTATAAGTTTAATAATATTTATATACTTTAGCCGTGGGGCCGCGGCGTACGAATATCGACCCCTCCAACTCAACCGGTGGAAATCGTAAGAGCCGACTAAGGGAACCTACCAGAGGAAGGGCAACAGCTTCCTTCTGAGTATTTTTAAACACCAACACTGCGATCACCAATCCGCCTGCCAAGCGTGGTGATTATCGCAAATCCCCCCTACATGGGAGACCATCCACTCGATGGACCGACGACATCTTAGCGGTCGCAGGGAGTCAATGGATGGAGGCGGCTCAGGACCACTATTTGTGGCGTCGTACGGGGTAGGCCTATGTCCAGCAGTGGACGTGTATGGGCTGATGATGATGATGAATATTTATATAAGTAAGAATCATTGTAAATATGATAGTAAAATTAACATTTATTTAGGTATAAGTAATTTATATATTTACAAGTTTACTAAGATTACTGAGATATACAATTTTTGGTGCAAGTTTACTAAGATTTTATTTCTTTCATGCTTCTTTCGACCATGCAGAATTTAGTATCATTTCTAACATCGATAATTTTTCTCAACAAAACACATCCCTAGCGGGCGCTGGGGTGCACAGAAACTTGCTCTGTCGATTTCACAAGCCGGAGAACTAATTTAACTGCGTCCCTTAACTGCCACTTCAATAAATTCTAAACTAGTAATATAGCTTTTAGAAAAAACGAATTATAAAAGACACAGTTTACTAGACTTTTTTCCAATTTACGTTTTATTTTTAAGGCAGGTGTAGAAAGTTCACATTATTTCGACCACTGGGAAGTTTCAACTGCCGATGACCACTAATATTCCTCCTTCATTCGATTCATAAAATTGAATCGATCTTGAATTAGAATTTTACCTACTTTGAAGTTCTTAAAAGAAAAGGTTTCTGTAAATTTTATGTACGGCCATAAGTATTTAGATGCCATAAAATCACATTTTATGTTCATTCCTAAAAGCTATACCAACACAAAAGCTTAACCCATTTCGCAATAGGTACTACTTAAATATTCTGTTCAACTTCATAGTGCATTAGTCTAATAGCACTAAACCATATCAGAATATGGGCTTGCATAATTTCTAAATTTCCTGGGTAATTCCTGAGTTTCTCGGACAGTTTCTGAACATCCCGGGTAATTTCTGAGTATCCCGGGTAATTCTGTTAAATGTTATCTGCAGGCCCAGTCAAGGTGGAGCTAATTAGACGACCGGCTTCGCGCAATGCATGTTAACGACTGACATTTGCATTCACGTCTCCCGCATCATGGAAGTTAAGGTGCGGTTCTGATAGAGCGAACAGTCACTCAACAATTTCATGGCCCAAGTCGCAGATGTCCGCCTGTAGCTGCGTCTGACGGCGGCGGCGGGGTGGAGCGCGGGCGACGCACACCCGCAGGTCGCACCGCGCTGGCGCTGTGGTAGTAGTATGGGCAGTGAATATGTTAACCCAGTCGGTCTGTTACATATACTATTTATAGGTCTGTCTTTCTTTAATTCTTGTCAGCCCACTCTGACTAGAGCTTTTCGCATCCAGGTGGCCAGCGGTTCTGATAATGTCGTCTACCCAGCGAGCTCTCAGATGTCCATCTTTATTAATTTGATCTTAAACACCACTAATCGAATAATTAAAAACGCTAATAGAGTGCGATTAGCGTTTTTATAGCTACGGTTTTCGCATTTCGATGAACGTTCACATGTTTAGAATTCCGATTCTTTTCTTACACGATAACTTTGCGAAGATTGTAGTAATATTGGTACTTATTACCAATTTTTTTTTTAATATTGTGCTCAATCGAGGTCATGAGAGTTCGGTCTAAAATTTATTGAAGGATTATGTATTCTCAGGTTTATAAGATTTGTGTTATGCGGCTACCTGTCATCATCATCATATCAGCTGATTGACGTTCACTGCTGGACATAGGCCTCCCTTAAGGATCTCCACAATGACCGATTTTGCGCTGCCCGCATCCAGCGACTTCCCGCGACCCTCACCAGGTCATCGGTCCATCGCGTGGGGGGCCTACCCACACCGCGCTTTCCGGTACGTGGCCGCCACTCTAGAGCCTTACAGCCCGAGTGGCCGTCGGTCCTACGAGAATCAGAATCAATAACTTTATTTCTTTAGGCTTACAAAATAAGCACTTAGACAAGTCGAGCTATGTGCCCTGCCCACTGTTACTTGAGTTTCGCAACTCTGAGAGCTACATACATACATATGTCGGTTACCTTGCTACCTGTACTTTTTGTATACTACTCACCGGTATTTTGATATTCCATCGTAACTTCCGTAGGATCTTGCATTTTTACGCGACTTCTAGACCACATTTTATCCAATGTATTGACATGTCTAAAACCGTTTTTGACTTGTTTATCACCTTATTTTGTAAGCCTAAAGAAATAAAATCGAATTACTTCTGATTTCAGATAAACCTTCCCATATTTTTGCTTCTTCATGAAGACTCCACCCTAAGCAAGTAAAATGAGAGCAGGGGGGTACCAGCAACTGTCAAAATCACCACGTGATCATTACACCGGGGAATGAGTTGGAAAATGGGCGTGCAAGATAATTGGCACTGCGAAATGAATTTGTGATTCGGTAATGTGATATTTTGATGAGGTGCGGATGACGTGTTTGTTATTGTTATGTAACTAATGTAGGAAAGATACCATCTATGGGTACCTATATCTATACTATAGGTACCTATAGATATTTACGGAAAGAGGTTTTGAGAGACTATATTGGATTTTTTAGGACGCATTATAAAAGCATATTTTTCCCTGGTATTCAAACTTTAAAATATTTTCTAAATCCCAAAATAATAAAGTCATTTGCAAAAAGTCGTTTAAAAAACTGCCATTAGTTTTTTTATTTTTTTTTAAAATTAACATGTTATTTGGCTTTTAGTTTTGCGGAAACACTTTAATATCTTCAGTTTTAGATAGTGGTTTGCTAATATGTACCTATTTTTTTCTCGGTAACCATCAAAAACAAGAGGTTTTGATCCCAAAAATGGGAAGACTAAGAGATAAGAAGGTACTACGTTCAATTTGGAGCGCATATCCGAGCAAGTATGTTTCATCATCATAATCATCATATCAGCCCATACACGTCCAGTTCTGGACATAGGCCGCCCCCATACGAAGCCACAAATAGCGGTCCTTAGCCGCCTCCATGCTTTGACTCCCTGCGACCGCTACAATGTCGTTGGTCCATCGAGTGGATAGTCAAGGTCAAGGTTGCCTGGATGAGATCGCTTAAAGCGATAAGGCCGCCCTTTGTACTTCTTTGTTTGTTAGTATTTCCTTCTGTATTGTATTTGTGTCTATCTATAGTCTCCCATGTAGGGGGATTGCCATGATCACCACGCTTGGCAGGCGGATTGGGATCACAGTGTTGGTGTTGAAAAATACTCAGAAGGAAGCTGCTGCCCTTCCTTTTGTAGGTTTCCTTAGTCGGCTCTTGAGACATCCAGGGTTGAGTTAGAGGGGTCTATATTCGTACGCCGTGGCCACACGGCCAAGTAGGTTTAGTAACTGAATTATTACCATATCAACTAACATCGGACACCAACTTCACAAATAAATAAAAACTCCTAAACTATCAACTAAACCCATCTTAGAATATAACAAAACTTCTGCAAAATCGCTCCACTAAATCAAACTTTAAAACTATAGCATCTTGCAAAATAACCCTTAACTCTAAACTGTTATGAGCCATTCAACATGAAGTATTAGTAGCGTCTGGAGTGTTTACGTTACTTTATTATTATTGCCTGCTTATAATATTTTTGTTTGTGGAGTTGATATTTCTGAAATTGCAAGTTATTCCTGTGGGATATTAAGCCACCCGCGGAGCTCGTCCCATACTTTCTGCCGTGTAACGACTGCCTTCCTGAGAGAGACAGTGTTTTCTTAAACAGCTTGAATCCTTTTTCAATAATTTATGTTTCATATGTATTTGCTTACTAGCTGACCCGCCCTCGGCTACGCCCGCGTGGACCAAGAAGAATATCCCACCATGCATTAAGCTACTCGAAGTAGGTACTAATCCTGCGCAGACGAAGTCGCGGGCACCAGCTAGTATTTTTATAAATATATAGCCTATGTATTATTATATAAGCTATATTTGTAAAGTTTAATTAAAATCCATTCAGTAGATAAATAAGATTCAGGCGTTACTTTGCGGAAATCCATTGCAAAATATTAGAATGAAAAAAATATTTAGTAAGAATTTCGCGTATATACGCGAATTATACGCGGAATTGTTACTAAATATTTTTCATTATATTTTCCATTCAATAGATTTTGCGTAAAAGAGTAACAAACATCCATACATACAAACTTTCGCGTTCGTAAGGGCGATTTCCTACTCTTTCGTGACGACGCGACGACGGCTTAGTGTTTTGGTTTGTCCGCAAGAGCGCGTTCCCAATTTGTCGTGACAACGGATACCTAGTCGCGCAGTTATAAGCATCCTGGCTTGTATATTTAAATGTTCACATATAGGACAGCACTATTAAGTATGTTGTGCGCGATTTTTTTGTTGTGACGATAGATGGTTGATATGATGAAATCAGCTAGAGACGATAGTCGTCCAACGATAAATTAACCGTCACGACATAGTGAGAACGCACTCGTAGCCTCTTAGCCTCTATACTATAGAGGCTGAGATGTAAGTATACTATAGAGTCTATAGTAT
Source organism: Eupithecia insigniata (assembly GCA_947859395.1). Lineage (NCBI taxonomy): Eukaryota > Metazoa > Arthropoda > Insecta > Lepidoptera > Geometridae > Eupithecia > Eupithecia insigniata. The sequence goes on along the minus strand of OX402001.1, from coordinate 4,449,936 downwards.
ACTTTTTAAAGCTTTGCACAGATCTATGCGGTATTTGCTACCCAGAGCGATAGCGGTAAGTTCCTCTTGGATCTTGTGGTCGGTTTCGCGCCGTCTGTTGTATTCTTTCGAGTATTTTTTGTGACAGTAGAATTGGCGCATAATATAATAATATAATTTACATCCAGAATATACTCTCCGGCCAGGTGACGATAAAATAATTCCAATAGGTTTATTAACGCGGGTAACATCGCGTGGTGCAGCTAGAAGGTTTATAGAATGCACCAAAATAATCAAACCACAGAATTGGGAATAATAGTATCTTATTATTCCCAATTCTGTGAATCAAACCAACATACATACATATGTAGAACCATAACAGTAGGGCAAGCACGGAGATTGTTACCTACGGTAGAATAGAGAAAAATTTGATCACTTTGTCACCGGATCCATAAATTATTAGAAACTAGCTGACCTGACAGACGTTATCCTGTCATTCAAGTCAAACAACTGATAGTTATTTCAAACGTGCTTAACAAAGAGTATATATAATATAACGCCCCAGCGTTACGTTAAAATTTTTATAATAAAGGTCGTTAGGTTTTCTAAAATTTTCTAAGTTTCTGCGCAATTTTCTTCATTTTTTTAAAGTAAGCACCTTTTGCGAAGTATTAGAAAACATTCAAAAAAATATGAATGAAATCGGTAAAGCCGTTCTCAAGTTATAGCCAGACAAGGAGAAATAGGGGTTCATTTGATATACATAGATTAATTCCTTAAACTTCAATAATGTACGCAATGTATGAAGATGTGATATTATGGATATTCTACCCTAAAAAACAATCCCTGTGCTTGCCCAACTGATCCAGCTGTACAATTTTTCCTAGTTTGTTTCCTGTTTATCGAAACTCTCGAGACGATGTTGGTCTATATGATTTCGTGTTATAAGTATTTGTTAGCGATGTTTGGCTATGCAAAACTTCGTCTGGGAGCGAGCTCTTAGGAAACAAAATATACAGTTTTACTTAATCCAATTATACTGTGATGAAACATGATCTTGTTTTGAACACTATTTTAATATTTTAACTCCCGATGCAACAATGAAAGTTAAAGTAAATAGTTTCTGATATAACAAAAACAATAACAATTTGTAACAAAAAATGTGACAATTGGCGGTCTTATCGCTCACGAGCGATCTCTACCAGACAACCTTGGTATTCATATTCATTTATTTATTGCGTCTTATTATGGTACATGTAATTTGTCAGAATTTATTGACTGCATTATAGAATACACACAATATGAATACACAATACACCATTTAGGGTGTTGCAATGATAAAGGTTTTTACTTTTACTTATCTCTTAGCTTCACTCGCGTTGTTATATGGAAAAGTATATAGGTGACTTCCATCCCATGGGAACTGATTAATGGGATAAAAAGTGCGTTTGATTCCAGGCCTAGAATTACTTGTATGCAAAATTTCAGCCCATTCCGTTCAGTACTTTTGACGTGAAGAGTTAATTTTATTTCAAAGTAATAAATCGTACTTCGTATTGTAAATGTCAAAGTTTGTATGTATTGTAAATGTCAAAGTTTGTAAGGATGGATGCATGAATGTGTAAATGGATATTTGTTACTCTTTCACACAAAAACTGCTGAACGGATTAGGCTGAAATTTGGTATGGGTATAATTTGGGACCTGGAATAATATATAGGCTGTTTGCAACAGTCTACAGTTAGCTCAATTGTTTTAATTGTAAATACTAGTTTAATTTGTTTATATTATTTGATGGTTATTCTCTTTGTACATATAGGCTATTTGTTATCCCGATAAAATGCGGGTGAAGGCTCGGACATATAACAAAATCACTCATCTAACAAAATCCATGTAGATATATCACCCTTCTAGTTCAATAACCAAATGCGAAACAATACCGTCTCTTAATTACTTACCATTCATATCCCATACACACTTGCATCACATTCATAAGAAAGAAGGTATTATAAAAAGCTTTTGTAAACCCTTTCATAAAACACCGTTCCGCACTGCTCTTTTATACGCCAAGAGTTTTATCTTGGACCTTACAGCCTTGGTTATAAGATCGAATATAATTGTAGGTACTTTTGAGTATTTTATGAAGCTGAAAAGACGAAGGTCCTACAAAAACAGATATTTGGTGAAACAATGCCCGTTTTGATAATGTACGGCTTTTTGATGAGGGTTCTGAATGAGCGAATGAATGGTACGGAATACATATTTTGGTTCCTCTTTCTTAGTAGGGAAATTTGAATATGAGAAAAGTTGCGCATTTTGCAACCGTAACAAAGGAGAGGTCTTAGGAGCTATGCTGAAAAGTTGACAGTTGTTCAACTTTTCTCAACTTTCTTCAACTAAAGTCGGAGCACCTTCCGACTTTAGTTGAAGAAACTGTTTTTAATATTACAATTACAAAATTCTTTATTCTACAATATAAAGATAAATAAAACATTTAGACATAATCAAGTACAATAGGCGGCCTTATCGCGCTAGAAGCTTTTTTGCAGGCAACGCCAGATGTCGTTCCGTTCCGCACTGAAAGTAGGATGTAAGAAATTCAATGTTCTGTTTAGCTTTATAGAAATATTGACATATACGTAAATCGCATTAAATTTAGATACGCAAAATAAACATGTATTAGTGATACATAAATATGCTAGTGGTTTCTTTTTCACTTCGTAAAAAATAAAGTGAAGAGAATATCAATAACACCTTATTTCTTATTGGATAATAATAACTATGTTTATAGTATAAAATTTGACTTGTCTAAGTGCTTATTTTGTAAGCCTAAAGAAATAAAGTTATCGATTCTGATTCAACCTTTGGATGGATAGACAATCATATACATAAAGTATTAAATATATTATGTTTATCTAATAAATAAATACCAAGAGCAAGATAGATAGGTACCAATATTTACTTTTCGGACAGATAAAAATCTTTAACGCGAGCTTTAAAAACAGGTAGAGATCCAGCTTTCCTAATGGACTCAGGTAGTGCGTTCCACAACTTTACGGCCTAGATGGAAAAGGATTTTCCATAGAAACAGGTTTGGTGGATGTTTTTCGCATAAATTTCTTCTTAAACTGTAAACAACTAGTAGACCTTTGCCTGTTGCTGCAATAGTTTCTTTGTCGGCATAGCACCTTACTGAATTAACTGTTGCGATCCCACTGCACTCGATTTCGTGATAAAACAACCAAAGTTAAATCTTTCCGTCCCATCAACTGACTTATACAGGTTCACAACAAAGGGCTGTTGCAATCTGCCCATTAACTGGACAATAGGCATAAAGCTACCTTTCTTAATGGCAAAGTCGACTTACAACTTCGGGTCATCTTACAGCCTGATACACAAATCCATATTTATAGTGATCCCTTCAAACTTTCATCCCTTTCAAAGTTCTATCATATCCAATCAAGAAGCTTACTATGTTATGGAGAAAATTTACATCGTAAACACTAACTAGGGCTCTATCAAAATTCCAATAGTTGCGGATTACGTTTTGTAAACTAAAATGGGTCGCATCGCAATCATCATCTTTGTATTACACGGGGAAGGGGATTATGGACAACTGCGGCAATGTAACTGCGAATACAGTATTGCAATTCCAACTCGGAATAATTGTTATAACCATAATAATAAAATTGTAAGGCAAGCTCAAAAGGTTCAAGTCATTGTGAGGCGTAAATATTCAAGAGGCAACGGTGGACTGATATTGCAAATATTTAATCCATACTAGCGTCTTAGGGACGCTTTCGACTGGTATTGATACAGTTGAGCTACCTGTAGCTTGTTTGCAACAATCTGCAGTTATCTGAATTGTTTCAATTTTAAATACTAGTTCTTATTTTGTCTCTATTATTTGTTTGTAATTTTCATTGTTAATAACGAATCCATACTAATATTATACATTCAAAAGTAATGATGTCTGCCTGTCTGTTTGTTACCTTTTCGTACGTCTAATCGGCTGAACGGATCTCAATAATATCCCCTAAAAATTCGATTTCAGCGGGACTTGAATCAGCAAACTTCTTTCCATACGAGAATGCGCTACCAACTGCGCCACGAAATCAAATAAAAAATAAATTATTCTGGGACTTCTTGAGTTTAGGTGTATCTATTTATTAAACATTTATTTGAGCAAATGACACAATAATTTCCACATTACTGTAACAGACTCAGCATAATCTAGCCTCAAATTAAATAGAAGCTATAGCCTGAAAACCTGAAACACGTTTTAACCTAGTTCAGGCACATGCATTATCTTAACCCATAAAAATATAAGATTAATAGTATTCTTTGTTATCCTTTTAGTCCTGAGATATTTCTGAATAAATTATTTATTTTATAGGTATAGGTCGATGGATGGAGGCGGCTCAGGACCGCTATTTGTGCCGTCGTATGGGGGAGGCCTATGTCCAGCAGTGGACGTGTATGGGCTGATATATTGGTGATAGGTAGACATATCCAAAGTAAAATGTTGTATTGCAATACTTACCACTATTTACTACGCCCCATCTTAATGCCACAGCGGCTATAACCAGACTGCCCCCGGCAATCCCCTCGTCCTGAGCAAATATTCCATAATGATTCGGTTTTAATTATTATTGGTAGTGGCTAAGTTTTGTTTGATGTATTGATTAGAACCACGTTTGTACTCAAGTGTCGTGAGGGTCTCGACCCTCACTTTCTAGAGACTCTACTGACGAGTCAATAGTCCCTAGAATGGTCTGTTTGGACATGACGTAAGGTATGATTAGGATTAAATAAATATTGCGTTGCTTTGATAAGGTAGCATCAAAACATTCGAGAACTTAGTACAAGAAAGTTATTTTTGTGCCCAGACTCTTATGAGACTGGTGCCTTCAGGAGACCCATCTTATTGTATTATTTCACATTATTGTTTTTACTAAAGTATAATGTAACGTTATGTATTATGTAAAGAAGCCAAGGAAGGTGGTCCCCAAGATACAGGTTTATCCTAGTTTGGGGATCAATGATGTAATAATTTTAAGTCTTAAATCTTAATCAATAAAAGTAATTTCATTAAATTACTAGGTCGTAACGTAGACGAGAGACGAAATCGTCTGCATTTGTAGGTAAAGTCATGCGACCGCCAAACCTTCGTTATTTTATAAAAGCTTGCGTATCTTTCATCATTCATTGATCATTGATCTTTGCTAGAGTACCATGTCACTTTGCAGATGTGCCAATAAATAAAAATAAATAATGTTGGAGAATCCACACAGTATCATCTAGCATCACCGCCTTGGGACAAATCTTGTACGACGCAAATATTTGTTCCGGGTGTTCTGGGTATATGTACTATGTTCTCGTATGTATAAGAAAAAATCTATCTATGTAATATATTGTATTAAGTATATAGTCATCTAGTACCCACGACACAAGCTCTGCTTAGCTTGGGGCTAGATGATGCTGTGTGGATTATCCAACATTATATTTTTATAAATATATTTTTATGGACCAGGAGCGGGTTCTATTAAAAGATCAGGAATTGCAAAGCAACATAAGCGGTTTATTAACATTTACATGAACAACGAACAACTAGGTGGTTACACCACAAAATAGCGTCTGCACAGGGCAAGGTACTCAAGAAAAGTAAGTAATTCATAAACAAACGAACAAACCTGTGAACCAATCACAGCCTGGTTTTACTATTTTAGGAAGTCTCTGGCGATCACTTCCCTCATAAAATAATAAACTGCCCTTTGATCGGTAAATGCGGCCGGGGCTCATGTCTTAGGTTATACTAGAGAAAATCCGATACCTGTGACTTACGTTACTGTTACTTCAAAATATCTGTGACAAATACCTGTGACAAAATACTAGCTAGTATTTCTACCAATCACGTACAAATTCACTGTTTTACTGATTGAATAATAAATAGCAGTAGCATGTTGATTAACCGTATAAATTTAAACGGTATTTTCTTCAACAACTTTGTTACATTGCGGTATACATTTCAAATTTCCTAGTAGAAAAGAATATAGAAGCGATATTATCTAGCTGAAGCGATTTATTGCATAGGTACCTAATAAAATAACAAAGATATAATATCATGCACTCGTGACACTGGCACTGCCTGTGTGACAGTCACAGATATATTTAGTTTCTGTCACTGTGACATACCGCCAATTTTCTATATCTGTGACTTTTATCAGTAACGATAAATACGCTTCAAGCCTAGTCTGTGTTCACAGATAGTTTCGACATTATTGGCCACTGACCCACTCATTTTACAAGTTATTTATCAATTTTACTATGGATATTATTAATCAAACTACTTAATAATACTAAAATCATTGAAAAACACGCAATGAATACTTTTAATGTTGTTGTTTAGGCGTCTAATGAAGGACAGCCAAAGATGGCGGCGCAGGGCCAAGGATCCAATCAGCAGGCTTCTTGCGTTCTGTCACTGACTAGTTCATTATTTTACGGGTAGGTTTCATAAAATGTGTTTAAGGCGGTTCACTGACCCAACAAGCGCTCCACCTATTTTATCGTGTTACGTGAAAATTCCTTTGTTAACGTAATAATAACACTATAAAAATAGGTGGCGGCGCTAGTTGGGTCAGGGAACCGCCTTAAATTCGTTAGATTGTAAGTGCTACGGCCCTGTTATTATACAGTATTTTACGTAAAATTATAAAGTCACTAGAATTTTTATGCTAGATGATACTGTGTGTATTGTCTAGCATTATTTATTTGTTATATATTACAAAAATATATATAATACAAAGCTTATATAGTCGTTACAAATATGAAACATAAACCCGCTTATCTACACAGCATCATGCCTCACCAATAAATACCGTACGATCGTTACATTGAAAATTTCATATAACGCGAGCTGTAAACACGTTAACAGAAAAGATAGTTTTTGAAACAGAAGCAATAACAGATAGGTAGGTACCTATATTCTTTTTAAATTGTCATGTTTACTCAAACGATAAATTCCTATATTTTAAGACGAAGTGAGCTCGGTTTTGCGAGACAAGGATGAGCGAACACCGCGCGCGGAAGGCAAGAAAGGAAGGCAAGAGCCGCGGAACGGCCGGGCCCGCGCGCAATTTCACCGACTTTTATTTTAAAATTTGATTTTGCTTTCAAATGATACTCTTTCGCAATAAAATAAAACCACAATCCTCATTAGGGAACACGTAGACGAAATTTCATTACAATATGTAAAATAATCAACAAATGAAACTGGTATTTCCGTAGGTGTATCTCTGTAAAAATGAAGATTTAGAGGCAACTTCGCAAGTTTTTGTATCAAACTTAATCAATGGTGTTTCAGCTCCCATAAGTTACTAAATAGAATCCTAAACTGTAAATGCACATCAAAAAATTATAAAAAATTCAATGATTTCTTGCCATAAAATTGATTTTTCGTATAGTCAAAACATGGGTTTTGGGACTCACTTCGCCATAAAAGGAACTTAAAGACCTGTTTTTTTAAGTTCGTTGTCGATCGTTATGTTATGATATCACTCTAATAAAAGAGAAATCCAATTTTGAAAATTTGCCATAATCACCAATCCGCCTGCCAAGCGTGGTGATTATGGCAAATCCCCCCCTACATGGGAGACCATCCACTCGATGGACCGACGACATCGTAGCGGTCGCAGGGAGTCGATGGATGGAGGCGGCTCAGGACCGCTATTTGTGGCGTCGTACGGGGGAGGCCTATGTCCAGCAGTGGACGTGTATGGGCTGATGATGATGATGATGAAATGAGAAAGTTTTGATGCATGTATGAATGTTAACTAAGCCAGAACTAATGAACGGATTGGGCTTATATTGATGTACAGATGTAGTTTTAGACCTGGAAATACATTGGCTACTTTTTTCCCACAAATCCGTTCTCAGGGGATAGAAATAACCTTTAAACGTTTTCATAGAAACAACATTAACATAAACAGTTAATTTTTTCTTAAAAAATATTATCTATGTAGGTTGGTACAATGTAGTATTTTGTTAAACATAGTAGTAGGTAGGTTTTATATAAAACTAAAATGTATGTAAATCAAATACAACGTGTGCGATGCCGCGGGCAGAAACTAGTGTTAAATAAAAAGTGAGTTTTTAGTACTCAAACCCATTCTAAATTGCATAAATTTTCCAGCTTGCCGCATCTATCATCTGCCTACAGTTTTTCACTAGTCGTCATCCCACCATATAAACGATCCTAGAACACATTTCATCCAAATTTGTTTAGCCGTTTGAGCGTGAAGGAGTAACAAAAAAATACACATATAAAAATTGCCTTTAAAAATATAAGTGTGATGGTATAGCTTCTGTCAATGTGCGAATAGTATTCTGTGCTACTATAAACACATTGGGGTAACATTGTCACACTACTTTACGAGGGCATAAACATAAAAAAAGTCATCGGAACCGAGCGAAAATACGAAAATATGAAAAAACACCTAATATTGCACCTCGAATAAAAGTTTTTCCATTAAGCTCTTTGAGTATTTCCCTATAGAAGTCATAAACATGACCGTTATCGGACAGGTTGGGCTTCAATCTAGAGAAGGCTAAACAGCTGGTAAACTCTAGCTCGATTCACACCGTAATGGTTGCTGACGGCGACGCGAAGCAGCGAGCACTTTTGGCCCGAATTCCAATTAATTAATCGCTTCACCATAACAATAATGGTATTATCTCAGAATGACAATTTCTTTCATTTTACATTTTATGATATAAACAACAGATGGAGGGACGCTTGTCAAAAGTATCAAGTTTGAAATCAATGTATAAATCTCTCCGTGATCATAGTAACGCACGCACTATCTAGAGCTTCTTTCATCTATGGACAAATCTGGGACGATATTATTGTCATAGTAAAGCGATTGGATAGCAGAATTTGGCCTAGTGTCAAATAATTTGAAACTTTTATCTTCATAAAAAATCAAGAACAGTATCGCTTTAAAAGCTTGAAAAACTGTTTGTGATGCCGAGCGTCTAATAAACGGGGTTCGGTTCGCGGCACCACCGCGCCGCCAGCCGCTGCCATACCGGTATGAATAGAACCTTAGAAATATCGATGAAATCTGATCGTATTATTGAAACTCGATGAGGAATGATACATCATTCATATGTATATAATTGATATATCTTCTGAAAGTAGCTTTATAATACATATATACCTAATTAAAATTACTGTATCACCAGCAGATATATCTGCGCATGTTTATTGCGTTTCGGTATATAACATTTAATGTTGAATATTCACTTATTTCGTGTTTCTATATCGAGGACATATGTATTTATATTTAATCAAAAAGCTAATAAATATACGATAACAATCACTAATAACGACGAGTATCAAGTTCACTTGCATTCTATCAACAATAGATGTTCCACCATCGCATCAGATAAATAATTTCATTGACAAAACATAAAAATCTAACTACTTTTAGATCATGCAGATGGATTATAAATTTTTAGAACTGTTCTTTTTCTTGGACTTTGGATTTTTCAAATTCAAATCTGACAAATTGAATATTCTACGGAAAACAATCACTTTTCTAAAAGTTATTGTGTTGTGCATCGTAAACCGCGCTTTTGGCTATTCGTCCATTTTTACTTACCTTCAACTGATTTCTTTGGAGCTAACTGTTTTGTACCTGCTTTTTACTAAGCAAAATGTTTAATGATTTAGAGTCCATTGACCATCAATCAAAAACTAATACAGAGTATCAAAATAACTCAAAACTGTACCTTTTAGCTTTCAGCATTATAAGATTCTGTACGAGTATGTTAGTATTATACCAATTCACTATAGTTTACCACTGCCATACTATCTCAATTCTTCCTGCCTTTTGGTCGATGCTAGGCATTGATTTTGCTATGTTTAATTTTTATTATGGTTTTTGTTCGTTAAACGTTATGTTAAAAAAAAAATGGTAATTTTAAGAGTTACTACAAATAATTCAGACTTTTTATCTCTACAAATGTCGTACAAGTTGATGGTAGATATATCGAATAGTTTTAAAACCGGGTCTGATCTTCTGGTAGGCAAAGAGTTCAAATTATTCCTTATTACCAGCCAAATTTTTCAATTATATATAATTATATATTTGTTTTTATTCCAGTATACAATTGAAGTGGTTAATAGAGTACCTAAAATCATATATCAGATAACAATGGCTGTGATTGCGTTCATTGATGGAAGGCTGTTAGTAAGTATCAATTTTTAACTATGAAATCATACTTAAGTCAAACAAAGGCGGATACAGGCTTACCCAGTCTCTGTAAGACTATTGTTTACAGGGTATAATGGTAGTATGGTATTATTTCTTAATCACAATCATTTTATATAGATTTTTATTACTTTCTCATAGTGCACATTTTAATTGTATCATACTATGAGTAAATATATATATCCATATGTTTTAGACTTTGTAAGCGTCTATAGGGATTTCTCTCATAGCGGCAGCAGACGATATCCTATCGCTACTAATACCATCTCTAGTTGCGGAAATGATTCTCATAGAAGTGGACAAAATAAACATGATATTACACAACAAACTCATGGTGATTGGCGGTAATTATTAAAATCCTAAACTTTTATTGATAAAGAAACAAATAATACTGCGCAAATCACACATCATTTTTAGCTCCAAGCTAAGCAGCAGGGCTATTCAAACTCGATCGAAAAGTTTCGTTGACTCGGAATCTGACATATATCCGCGCGAAATTCAAATATTTTTGCGGTTTTTAATATTTTCTGCGTTCTACAAGGAATAAAACGTTTCATAAATCGCTGACCTTTTCTATCAACCCATGTTCCAATGAAGTACGATTAATGGACCTTTTAGTAATAATGTTGATTTTAATAATAAATCTACTAAATTATTAATTTCTCGCAAAGTAGAGGCGAATCGAAATTAGTTAAAATATGGGTTCATAGAAAATGTTTTACAATTTTCGATAACCTCCTTTTCTGCTATTGATATTGCTTGTAGAACGCAGAAAATATTAAAAACCGCTAAAATATTTGAATTTCGCGCGGATTATTTGAACTTCGCGCGGATTTGTGTCAGATTTCGAGTCACGGCAACTTTTCGATCGAGTTAGAATAGCTATGCAGAGCTTATACATATAGTAGGTACTATACTTAAAATATACTGTTTATACTTATATATTATACTGTAATATACTTAAAATTTACTGTTTTTTTATTATTACTAGACAAGATCCAGAACAAACATCTGCAGATCGTATAAACCTTTTTCGCGGGCTTGGAATCGAACCCGCAATCTCCTGCGTCGCAGGCTAACCTTGACTCATAAACACCCCTGCACCGCAGAGTTGAAATATTATACATACATATGTATATAAAATAATGGTTAAATATTTATACTATTACATGTATTATATACATATATATTTCTTTTTTTAACATTTTATTTATTATATTTCTATAAGGTATATATTCATTTATATGTATTACATTATACTCATAAAGTGACTTTTTACACGAGCACAACTTGTAATCTCGGAATCTCAACTGGTCTCAAACTTTAATACTGCTTTTGGTCCATGATTTACATACGTAACATTCATTAATTTATTTATTAAATGACTTACAGATCCGAGACGTCGTCGCTCACTATAGGCCTTGTGTATAGGCTCAAAGTCACCCAGCGAGCTATGGAGAGAGCTATGCTCGGAGTTTCTCTACGCGATTGGGTCCGGAATACGGAAATTCGTAGAAGAACCAAAGTTACCGACATAGCTCTCAGAATCAGCAGGCTGAAATGGCGATGGGCAGGCCATATACATCGTAGAACCGATAACCGCTGGGGAGTAAAGGTTCTCAAGTGGCGACCGCGATGCAATGCGAAACGGAGTGTGGGAAGACCTCCCACTCGATGGACCGACGACATCGTAGCGGTCGCAGGGAGTCGTTGGATGGAGGCGGCTCAGGACCGCTATTCGTGGCGTCGTTTGGGGGAGGCCTATGTTCAGCAGTGGACGTGTACGGGCTGATGATGATGATGATGATTTATTAAATTCTTACACAAATATGATATTTGTGTTAATTACTGTTTTCTCAGATCCCATCAAACAGTGGGACATCATCAGATTCTTCGAGTACGTGAAGGCTCGTGGCCTCCGGCTCCGCGTGTACAGCTTGATACCCCTGGACGCTCGCCTGCTGGGAGTGTTGTGCAACTTCTGCCTCACCTATATCATAGTTATCGTACAGTTCTTGAAAAAGTAAGAGAAACATAATAATGGTTATGGTTAGGTCGAAAATAACCTTTATAATAATAAAGATACATAGTTACTTTCTAATAGACATTCATGTTCTTTGTTAGTGTGACTTTGTGTTATTTCAGTGGCATTATTGTACAGTGTTTCAGTTCGAAAATAAATGATCTGTCAACTAGTCAGTGTTTTCGTACTGTTTTTTGTTATTTTTGGAACCTTATAGTTTCTGTTAAGATTGCATAGGGGTCTCCTGAAACTCAAAATCAAGCAGAAAGCGGGGAGGCAGGTGGGTTCATGATGATGACCCAGAAATCCAAAAGGTTATGCATCTATCTCCAATGGTATAAACCAATCGAGAAAGATCCGTATCTTTTTATATACATGGCTACATGGAGAGACTACTTAAGTAGGTATCTATTCTACTGTAACAAACAGGTAAAACACAAGTGACTAGTGGGTACAGGTACTAAGTAACTCAGTCCGGAGTCAGCAAATTGGCGTCTTTACACTTCCGTGCCTCGGCAAGCACGTTAAGCTGTTGGACGTTGATCCGCCAGACCTTTCTACTGCCCAGATTATGGTAATAAGGGAATACAGACTGCATTTGTGTTTGCACTGGGCTCATGGTTAGTCTCCTGGGGTCATGGCTGGTCTCTGTTATAATAACACAATCAATCTTTTGAAAAATGCTTGTTTTCTATCGGAACCAGACCCCCAAAAACTGAAAAAACAGGCCGTAAACTGAACTGCCTGGAACTTGGATGGTTAGTAAAAAGTTCGTATAGGCAGAGTCCGGTTTATCATAGTATCGAGTCGTGATCATGATATTTTATTTTTGTATGATCATGGCATTGGCCATTATTTGGCAAGGACACTACCAGCCACACAACCAGTACTGTCATTTACAATTAACGAAACTACCAAGCCTATTTCGGATTAAATTGTACAGTCAAAACAGCAAAGTTCCGAAATGTACTTCTTTGTTTATTAATAAGTAAATTATAAATTAATAGTAATAACAAACTTACAGAAATGTAACTGTTTTAGCGCATCAATCAAATTAACTACCTATGTATATAAGGAGTTGATGTAGCTGCTACATAAAGATAATAGTTATATTTCAGCTTCGCTTGTACTTACAGTAGATAAGCCAGTTTGATGTACACCAATATTATAAAGTAATTAATTAGAAAATAAGTTTTTAGTTTCCATGTTTAAAAAATTAATTAGCTAAAATACTATGGCCTTTTATTAAGCAAAATCAATAATAATTATTGATGATTTCAATGATACTAGTCTAATAATAAGTAGTTTTAATATCTGTCACTAGAAACTCGACCTGCACTCTAACAACAATGGAGGTTCCGCCACCACAATTAAATAATTTTACGAACAATAAACAAGAATCGAAGTATTTAAAGATTATGCAGATATACTATAAAATTTTAGAAGTGTTCTTATGCTTGGACTTTGGATTTTTCGAATTTAAATCCTACAAACGGAATATTCTACAAAAGACAATCACTGTTATGAAATTGATTGCGATGTGCATCACAGCCCTCGCATTTGCCTATTCTTCCTTTTTTATTTACCTTCAAGTGATTTCTTTCTCGTTAACTGTTTTATACTTGCTTTTTATGAAGCCTGATAAAACTCTTTTCAAACTTTTTAATGATTTGGAGTCCATTGACCGTCAATTGAAAATTAATACAGAGCATCAAAATAACTCAAAACTGTACCTTTTAGCTTTCAGCATTATACGATTCTGTATAAGTATGTTGGTATTATTCCTTTTCTTTGTTTACCACTCCCAGATCATGTTAATTTTACCTGCCGTTTGGTCGATGCTAGGCATTGATTTTGCTATGATTAATTATTATATTGGTTTTTATTCGTTAAACGTTATACTTATAAAACTAGTATCGATTCTAAGAGCTACTACAAATAATTCCGACTTTTTAACTCTACAAATGTCGTATAAGTTGATAGCAGAAATAGCGGATAGGTTTAAAGCCGGGTCTGATTTTATGGTAGGCAGAAAATTGAAATAATTCCTTATAAAGAACCTACCAAACTTTTTCAGTTTCCTGAAAATATTTTTTTTCTTCCAGTACACAATGGAAGTGATTAACAGAGTACCAATAATCATAAATCAGATTACAATGACTGTGATTGCGTTGCTTGATCGAAATGTGCTAGTGGTAAGTATACATTTATATGAATACATATTGATTATCTTCCTATAAAATTCAACATATAGACATTATTTAGGTAAGTACGTTATTTATGAATTATTTAACATCTAGATTATATATTTACTCGTCCACATACTGTTCATAGATTATTCATACCCTGTCCATACAATCTCCCGGTCATACTTGCTTAATATTCACACTCATCCACCCTGATCATACTCGTACTCTACTCTTACATGTTTACTTCATATTTCTCACCGCTACCCTCATTGATTTTTCTACACGATCTTTTACCATGCTATTATATATTGTTGACAAAAAAGTTTGCCTCCTGTTTTATTTAATAATATTTAGTAGAGGTTTTACCATAATTATCAACGTTATCTTGAATATGTTGCATAGACTAGCTAGACCTGTCAGTAGAAATTACTTTTATGTTGTAGTTTAGCGTCTCATCCTAAGTTTTTGTAATTTGTGTAGAAACGTAATCATTTCATGCCATTTGTACCTTGTATTTGTCTATCGCTGCAGTAGATTAAGTTTTTTATTTTATTGTTATACGTTTGCTTGTTTTGTGTCTTATGTGTTATCTTTCGTGACGTTACTAAACGGCTCTCTTGGAAGACCAGCTGGTTATGACGTGTTTACAACTAACTTATGCTGAGACAAAACCGATTGGTGACTCAAGGCAGGTGTTTTGTCTTTTATGTTTAGAACATTGTTAATTGTTCTTGTCGATTGAGTTAATCAATTGAATTCATTCGTCAGTCATTCATATCATAGATTTACCTATCGATCTCACATGCTGTAAGTTTTTTGATACTACATTTTTCGATATCACCGACCCGTGAACGCCCTTGTCAAAAAGTGTTATTTGGCTTTATTGGTCGGTCACCCGTCACACGAGACATCTTTGTCACGCTCACGGTAATTCGGAAGGCTTTTGAGCGTGATAATATCGATTTTAGCGTATTTTGAAACGCATCGTGATTTGCGTCGTAAAATCTATTGTTTCGCCTTGCTCTCACTATAAATTCTTTTTATCGCTATTTTATTTTCTACTGTGAAATCTGATATATTCTACTGTGCCTTCTACTCCTTCTATGTATATATAAATGTAGTGATCAAATTAAGCTGCAAGTGAAATGGATTCAGTGCCACCCCCATTCAACAACCACCACAACCCAGGTACTGCTACACATATTCGTCAAACGATATAGACAATGATAGTGTGGTAACTACCATATACCATCATATAGTGCTGCTGGAGTATATTTGTACCATTGTATAAAACGTGGACAAAATTTCTGAATCACCATCCTTCTATAACAAGTTTAATTAATAACAGTGCGCGTGTACGACAACGAGAAAGTTTGTTTAGCCTGATTGTTTGTTTTAGAATATGGAAGAGTCAACAGCGTTTTCTTTCTTAACGATAGCAGAAAGTATGTTATCGCTACTTATACCATCTGCAGTTGCAGAAATGATTCGCATAGAAGTGGACAAAATAGACATCATATTACATAACAAACTCATGTTGATTGACGGTAAAAATAATTAAAACCCTTAACCTAAGCAAATAAATAATGCTGGACAAATCACACAGCATCAAGTTCCAAGCTCAGCAGAGCTTGTGTTATGGGTCATTGTAGTCGAGATATCCTACTAATATTATAAATGTCAAAGTTTGTATGGATGGATGTATGGATATTTTTTACTCTTTCACGCAAAAACTACTGAACCGATTAGGCTGAAATTTGGTATGGGTATAGTTTGGGTATTTTTTATCCCGATAAAACGCGGGCGAAGACGCAGGCAGCAGCTAGTTATACATAATATAATGGTTAAAATATATCTATTACATATGTTAAACTACATATATTCTCTTATAAGCTAATATTTCAAGGATTCAAGAACTGTAGACCAGTTTTGGGTCTATAGTTGTTTTATAAGATGGCTCTTTAACACAGCTTTTGGTCCTGCTATACGTAACATACATACATTTATTACAACTACTTATGATTTATTTTACTCAACATGGTATTTAGTTTAATGGCTGTTTTTTCAGATCCCATCAAACAGCGGGACATCATCAGATTCATCGAGTACGTGAAGGCTCGTGGCCTCCGGCTCCGCGTGTACAACTTGATACCCCAAGACGCTCGCCTGCTTGGGGTGTTGTGCAATTTCTGCCTCACCTATATCATTGTTATCGTACAGTTCTTGCGAAAGTAAAAGAAATATGGTTATGGTTAGATATTTATAGTCTCAGTTAACAATATTAGAATGAAGAAATATTTAGTAACAATTCCGCGTATAACCTTCTCTGATAGTATTCATCAAAGTAAGTTGTCTACTAGTTTCGTCTCTCCACGAGACATCTTCAGGACACCACAATACTCGACCTTGACATTGAGATTGGTAAGCACAGCAACACCGACAGAGTCCCGCCAGTGATGTTGCCTCTCCGAGCTCCGCGCGCCAAGTGACTTTGACAAGTACTTGGCGCGCGGAGCTCGGAGAGGCAACATCACTGGCGGGACTCTGTCGGTGTTGCTGTGCTTACCAATCTCAATGTCAAGGTCGAGTATTGTGGTGTCCTGAAGATGTCTCGTGGAGAGACGAAACTAGTAGACAACTTACTTTGATGAATACTATCAGAGAAGGTTATACGCGGAATTGTTACTAAATATTTCTTCATTCTAATATTGTGCAATGGATTTCCGCAAAGTAACGCCTGAATCTATTATTTTTTAGTCTCAGTTAACCCTAATAGGGTATAAACAGATATCAAAAGTTACTCTCTTAATAGACGTTCGTGTTATTTGTCGGTGTGGGTTTGTTTTTCGTTTGTGTTGTTTTAATGGCACTATTGAATTCTGTGTTCCAGTTTAAAAATAAATATTATGTGGTGTTTCAAATTTGCGTATTGTTTTATTTATGACTAGCTGACCCGTGCCCACTTCGTTGGGCGGTAAACATTTTTAGTGAACCGAACCGAACCATAAGACCGAGTCGAAGATCAAAGTTGTATCCGTCTTCGTCACGACAGTAGGTATATAAGCGAGTAGAGACTGAAGAGCATCAAATGCCTGGTGCGTTTCGCCAATGCATTGCAAGCGGTCATCCCGGGTACGCAGCACAATGTCCCGCCTGTCACAGTGCTGATCTACCAGGACGACGGCAACATCATTGGTAGCGAGAGCTTTGTACAAACCGGATGCTGTCCGGTAGGTCGTTTATACTAATAACAATTTTGTTGGCTTTGGGGTATGGACTCGTATTTTATGCCCTTCCTCGTAGTATGAACTCAAATCATGCTAAGTATCATTCGAATCCATTCAGTAGTTTTTGCGCTATTTTAGGCCGAGAAATGTCACTTCCATCCCCACTCCCAAGAGAACCTTAACGAATTCCAGGATAAAAAGTATTACATGGCCTTCCTCGTAGTATGAACTTAAATCATGCCAAGTTTCATTTGAATACATTCAGTAGTTTCGGGGCTATGCGCAGCCAAGAAATTTTACTTTCATCCCCTCTCCCAAGAGAACCCTATTCAAATCCGGGATAAAAAGTATCCATGTCCTTCCTCATAGTATGAACTCAAATCCTGTCAAGTTTCATTTGATACATTTAGTAGTTTCGACACAACGCGCAGCCAAAAAATTTTACTTTCATCCCCTCTCCCAACGGAACCCTATTAAAATCCGGAATGAAAATTATCCTATGCCCTTTCTTGTAATATGAACTTAAATCATGCTAAATTTCATTTGAATACCTTCAGTAGTTTCGGCGCTATGCGCAGCCAAGAAATTTTACTTTCATCCCCTCTCCCAAGGGAACCCTATTGAAATCTGGGATAAAAAGTATCCATGTCTTTCCTCATAGTATGAACTTGTTAGAATCGTGGGCTTTATTTACCCATCTTTTTGTATTTTTAGATAGAATTATGGAGTTGCCTACCCTACAATGCAACCTAACAATATGGTAATTGGGAATAATGAAATCAGAACTCAAAATTCAATACCTTTATTTCTTAGGCTTATAGTTAAGCACTAGAGATGAGTCCGGTATTCAATAACTAACTCAGTACCTGTTAGCATGGTCCTAAAATATCTAACGCTATTGTAAAATCCGCATACCGCTAGGGAATAACTGTGCAAAGCGAGCATCGCGCCTAACCGACCGTGAGCCATAACTACCCAACGCTTCAATACCTATACTTACCTAACTATCATCTACGCATAGGTACTAGCGGACCGTTCACCCGTAAAGTTATGTAGCTGCAACAAGTATTTGGTATTTCTAACCAAATCGGTTAGATGGTATTTCTAACCAAATGGGTTAAATGGTATTTCTAACCAAGTCGGTTAGATGGTATTTCTAACCAAGTCGGTTAGATGGTATTTCTAACCAAATCGGTTAGAAATATATTGGGTAGAAATCAGAACAGGTATAGAGTATTGTAACGTTATTGGGTACTAGTTGGTACTAGCGGTATTGAAACAAAATACCCAACTAATAACCGGTAGCCAAAATATCCAATAACTCCCATCCTTATTAAGCACAGACAGGTCAAACATCGAAACCATAAATTATTAGGTATCAAATAAGAAATAATAAGCTAGCTGAAGAAGTGAAAAAAAAACCACTAGCACGTTTCACAAGACTTATATGTCTAATACAGTTATATTTATCACCTGTGTATTATAGCTAAAAAGAATATATAATTTAAACTTGACACTCAAAAATATCGATGCTTAAACAAACTAGGACACATCTAGAAAAAGGTTCTATAATGTACAACAGCTTACCATACTGCGAGATGGTTTCAGTTCACAGCTCCAGAAAAGAGTGGCAGGGCCAGCTCACCGTTTGTCTTATATAAAATTAGTTCAAACAACCGTCGCTTCGTCGGTAGTCATTATGCCTCGCGCCGATTTGCCAAACACCGGCGAGTGTTCGTTTCATAACTAGTTACATTGATATATCTTCTTATATGATAATTTATCCACGGCAAATGTTCTTAAATATTAAATCAACAATTAAGATACTGATTACATCGATTAAAAGACATTATGAAATAGCATATTCATTATACAAAACTAATTTGTCTAGTATTTGAATTTGAGCGGAAAACATGTAGGAAATCAAGCCTATTACATTATCATTGAATTTCTTTTGAAATCTTATTGTTTACCACAACATACACTTGTTACACTATATATTTATAACTAAACAAATTAAAATATAGGTGTTTATATATATTCACAACATACATCTATATATACGTATACATCGTTACATAAGGCCATGATCATACCTGACATAGCTTCGGCACAACCTTTCGCTGCGGAGGCTCAACAGCGACTGGCTCGAAGCTTCGTTTCGCCGCCTTTTATAGCGGTGCACAAACAACTTGTTGTGACGTCATTCGGCCAACGGAATGTTTTACGAAAAATATTGAAATAAACACTTTACTGTAGAAATTATTTTAAATATAATGAAAACTGTATCTAGTTAACGTGTATTGATATGCAAACTAAGTTTATAACACATTTAATATCTAAATATCTGACAAACTCAAATCCTGTCAAGTTTCATTTGAATACATTTAGTAGTTTCGACGCTACGCGCAGCCAAAAATTTTATTTCATCCCCTCTCCCAAGGGAACCCTATTGAAATCCGGTATAAAAAGTATTCTATGTCCTTCCTCGTAGTATGAACTCAAATTCTGCCAAGTTTCATTTCAATACGTTCAGTAGTTTCGGAGCTATGCGCGGCCAAGATATAGACAGACAGACAGACAGACACGATGGGAAAAAATGCATTTTTGGCATCAGTATCGATAATAGTGTCCTCCAAAAAAAAATTCAAAATATCTTCAATGTACAGAATTGGACCTGTTACAGTTTTATTATAAGTATAGATTATTTTATTTGTCATGTTCAGACTCATTGTGATGTATAATTTGACAAATTATTAGTAAAATGTTTATTTGTTATTCTATACTACCTACTTAAATGGTTCCTGCTGTTTGCTTGCATTAACTATAGGTTATTAAATTAGTGCTGCCATATTAAATTCATCCCAAGGTAAAAAGTATGTTATATCATTCTGTTCGTCTTGTAACTCTGCAATAGTTTGTTTTTTATCAAGAAAGCTTAAAAATCACATTATTATAAGTGCTAGACCTAGCAAATCAAAGTAGGCCAGCTGTTTAAAAACATCCTCTGTTCTTCCTTTGGGCTTAATGACAGAAGTTGTTATTTATTCTAGTCTTCACCGATCTAGGTTGTAAAAATGTGGCGATTGCGAAACAAGGTCATTTCAAGGTTATTTAGTTGATTAAGTGAGGTCCGGATAACAGGCGTCGGCGTAGTCAAGGATGGGGAGCAAGAGACTGGGCGAGTGTTACCTTAGTGGAAGTTGGAAGGAAATTGCGCAGTCACCGCAGTGAGCCGGCCGATGCGAACATTTTTCGGCTGAGCTCAGTCAATTGCGGACCCCAGGACAACTCATGGTCTACAATCAGACCCTATTTTTTGACGGTTTTGCTTAAAGGAATTGTAACACCATCAAAGGAGATAGGAGGTAAGGTTAGTTATTATTATCAAAAAAGAAAGAAGGTGTTATTGATTTTCTCTTCACTTAATTTTTTTGTCCACTAGTGGAAGAAGTGAAAAAGAAACCACTAGTACATTTATATCACTTATGTGTCTACTACATGTTTATTATGTCTATCTAAATCTAGATTTAATGCGATTTAGATAAATGTCATATTTATATAAAGTTTAAATCTTACATTCTATAAGCCTTATAGTATGTATAAGGTTATTGTCAGTGCGGAACGGAGCGACATCTGGCCAAGCATTAACATCATTGATGTAATCATCTATGGAGTGAAAGGCCTTCCTCGTAAGATTTTGTTTAATGTACTGTTTAAATTTACGAATAGGGAGTTCAGTTGCTTCAGACGGAAGCTTATTATAGAAGCGCACACAATTGCCCATAAATGATTTCCCTACCTTTCGTAGTCTATATGCTGGGATGTGTAATTTGTTCTTGTTTCTTGTATTTGTATTGTGACCATCACACTTTTTCAAAGATACATTCGATTTTAATAATTTTTAATAATTCCCTCAAAGAGTCGCGTGGCTTTAATTTATAAATTGCGCGTACCGCCCTTTTTTGGAGAACAAAGATAGTCTAGATGTCAGCTGCCTGTCCCTTAAGCAAAATACCATAACACATAATACTATAAAAGTAAGTGAAATAAACTAACCTAGCTGTATCTTCATCGGTAATATATCTAATTGTTCGAACTACTTCGGCTGCTGAACTAAGTCTGATTGTGAGAGCATCAATTTGAGTGGAATCAATAAGTAACCCTAAGAAAACAATAGTCTACATAGTGAACAATTTCATCCTTTAGCATTATCTTACAATTAGTTGGAAATTCTCTTACATTTGGTAACATGAATTTTATGTATTTGGTTTTTTAAGCATTGAGTAAGAGGTTATTAGCGGTGAACCAATCTAGTACGTGTGAAAGAGAATTATTTACATCGTCATAATTGCGTTTATTTCAAATTTAAAAATCAATGAAGTATCGTAGTTGGAATTGATGTAGGTGCTGCATATACATAGATAATAATTCTAGTTCATCATCGTTTTTACCTACCCTAGATAAGCCAGTTTGTTGCGGTACCAATATGATAAAGTAATTCATTAGAAAATAAGTTTTTAGTTTCCATGTTTAAAAAGTTAATTAACTACAATACTATGGCTTTTAAAAATCAATAACCCTTATTGATGATTACAATGATACTAGTCTAATAATAAGTAGTTTTAATATTTGCCACTAATACCTCGACCTGCACTCTAACTCTAACAATGGAGGTTCCGGCACCACAATTAAATAATTTTATTATAAAAAAAAAACGAAAATTGAAGTATTTAAAGATTATGCAGATATACTATAAAATTTTAGAAGTGTTCTTTTGCTTGGACTTTGGGTTTATCGAATTCAAATCCTACAAACGGAACATTCTACAGAAGACAATCACTGTTATGAAATTGATTGCGATGTGCATCGTAGCCCTCGCGTTTAGCTTTCCTCCCTTATTTGTTAACCTTCACCTGTTTTCTTTCTCGTTAACTATTTTATACTTGATTTTTATGAAGCCTGATAAAACTCTTTTCAAACTCTTTAATGATTTAGAGTCCATTGACTATCAATTGAAAATTAATACAGAGCATCAAAATAACTCAAAACCGTACCTTTTAGCTTTCAGCATTATACGATTCTGTATAAGTATGTTGGTATTATTCCTTTTCTTTGTTTACCACTCCCAGATCGTCTTAATTTTACCTGCCGTTTGGTCGATGCTAGGCATTGATTTTGCTATTATTAATTATTATTTTGGTTTTTATTCGTTAAATATTATATTAAAAAAACTAGTGTCCATTCTAAGAGCTACTACAAATAATTCCGACTTTCTGTCTCTACAAATGTCATACAAGTTGATAGTTGAAATAGCGGATAGGTTTAAAACCGGGTCTGATTTTATGGTAGGCAGCAAATAGAAATAATTCCTTATAAATAAGATCCTGATCCTGATACTAAAAGTCCTGAAAATATTTTATTTTTTTCTTTCAGTACACAATGGAAGTAGTCAACAGAGTACCAATAATCATAAATCAGATCACAATGACTGTGATTGCGTTCCTTGATCGAAATGTACAAGTAGTAAGTATACATTTATATGAATACATATTGATTATCTTCCCATAAAATTCTATATAAATAGATTATGTACGTTATTTACAAATTTTTCAACATCTACATTATATATTTACACGTCCACATACTGTACATACATTATTGCCTGCCCATATAATCTCCCGTTCATACTTACATACACCCTGTTCATACTCTACTTTTACATGTTGACTTACAGTACAGCTAACTTCATTGATTTTTCTACACGATCTTTTATTACACTATTATAAATCAATTGTAATATTGTTTACACAAATGTTTAACTCCTGGTTTATTAAATAATTTAGATTTCGATTTTACCATAATTATCATCCATTTACCGATCGATCTCACATGCTGTAAGTTTTTCGTTAATACATTTTTCGATATCACCGACCCGTTAGCGCCCCTGTCAAAAGTGATATTTGGCTTTATTGATAAATCAATACACATGTCACATGGGACATATGTAGTATTTATCGCGTGCACGGTAATTCGCTTGTGAGCGCGATGATATCGGTTTTAGCGTATTTCGATACGCACCGTGAGTTGCGTCGTAAAATCATTTGTTTCGCCTTGCTCTCGCTGTAACTTCTTTCTATCGCTATTCTATATTCTACTGTGAACTCTGTTCTATTCTAATGTGCCTTCCACTCCTGTTTACAATTGTAGTGGTAGTGATCAAATAAAGCTGCATGTAAACTGGATTGTGCGCTACCTTCATTCCACAGCCTTCTCAACACTGGCCCGCGCTATTAAAGTAAAACGATACAGACTAAGCATATCTTTTTGAGACTAGTATTCACAGGAATATAATGATAGTATAGTAACTACCATCTACCATCATATTATACTATTTGTATAGTACATATATATATATTAGTACCATTGTAGCGTGGACCAGTTTCTGAATCGCCATCTTTTCATATCAAGTTTTACTAATGTCCGTGCATGTGAATCACCTGCCTCAAAATCTACCCAAAAAGTAGAAAACAAGTAAATTTGGTCACACTGCATGGGATACAACTACGAGTAAGTTTGTTAAGACTAACTATTTGTTTTAGAATTTGGAAGAGTCGACAGCGTTTGCTATTATATCAATAGCAGACGGTATGCTATCGCTACTTATACCATCTATAGTTGCAGAAATGATTCTCATAGAAGTGGACAAAATTAACATCATATTACATAACAAACTCATGTTGATTGACGGTAAGAATAATTAAAACCCTAAGTAACCTTAGCAAATAAATAATGCTGACAAATCACACTGCATCAAGTCCCAAGCTAATAAAGCTTGTGTTATGGGTCATTGTAGTCGAGATAGGTATTATAAATAGTGTAATAGTTAAATCTCTTTATTAACAAACAAAATTAAAACCAAATAATAGAAACGAATTAGAACTAGTATATTTACAATTGAAACAATTGAGCTAACTGCAGGCTGTTGTAAACAATCTACGGTAGCTTAACTGGTCCATATCTATGCCGGTCGGCGGCGTTCCCAAAACGCTGGCTGCATCGTCCCGCTGTATGGTAATACAAATGCGCTGCGCCAGATACTCACCAGCTCTCGGGGTCACACGTCGCTTCGAACAGGAGCTCTATAATTTTTTGCCTCGGTACCCCACGGATCTCGACTTCAAGGGTGCAAATGCGTACGCTCTATCGAGACCTGCATATTTGCGTCTCTTGAGATCCTTGGCCAAATCTGCTGCCGAACCAGCCCTCACGAATTTAATAGTCTAAATATAATGTGTTAAAATATATTAATAGTAAATTAATTAGTGTTATAATATATGTGTCAAAATATATTATCATATAACTAAAATTTCAAGAATTCAAGAATCACAACTTGTCTCACTATACTTGTTGTAAAATATAACTCTTCAATACAGCTTTTGGTCCATCATATTTGCTCCCGGCTACTAATATTAGGTATAAATGTCAAAGTTTGTTTGTTATACATATACATCAATCATGTATGGATATTTGTTACTCTTTCACGCAAAAACTACTGTACCGATTAGGCTGAAATTTGGTATGGATTATAGTTTGGGACTTGGAATAATTGTTTATTTATTTATTAAATAATTATAGGCTATTTTTTATCGCGATAAAACGTGGGTGAAGGCGCGGGCTGCAGCTAGTACTACATATACGTAACATACCTACCATACCCGTCGTCAATACCTCAACATGATCACTTTTTTCAAAATTATTCACTCAGCAATCTACTCTCCTGCGTTACTATCTTCTATTAGTTTAAATACCAGGCCCAGATCTCGAAATCCCTTTTAGCATACTTTCGCCCTACAGGTCCATGCCAATAACATCTCTTACTACAACCCTATGGTCAGAATGTGTCGTCAATACAATAATCATTTAATTAATAATAGTGCCAATATTTAAATTTTTAACAATAGAATATTTAATTTTAAATAATATATTGAAACCACTCTCATTTTTTTTTTATTTTAATTCTTTTTTAGTGCTACATGCTCAAATCAAATCAAATAATTTATTGTTTTACTCATTTATTGTTGTAATTAAAATTTAATGCATGCTTTAAACTTATTTAATATTTATATCCAATATTTGTATACACAGAACTGCTCTGTATAAATGATGCTGTGTACATACTTAGCTGTGGGGTCGCGGCGTACGAATATCGACCCCTCCAACTCAACCCGTGGATGTCGTAAGAGCCGACTAAGGGAACCTACCAGAAGAAGGGCACATGGTATTTATTTTATTGGCTGTTTTCTCAGATTCCATCAAACAGCGGGACATCATCAGATTCATTGAGTACGTGAAGGCTCGTGGCCTCCGGCTCCGCGTGTACAGCTTGATACCCCTGGACGTTCGCCTGCTTGGGATGTTGTGTAACTTCTGCCTCACATATATCATTGTTATCGTACAGTTCTTACAAAAGTAGAAGAAATATGGTAATGGTTAGATATAGTTACAGTTAACCCTAAAATAAGGTATGTACACAAATCAGAATCAGAATCAATAACTTTATTTCTTTAGGCTTACAAAATAAGCACTTAGACAAGTCAAATTGTATACTATAAACATAGTTATTATTATCAAATAAGAAATAAGGTGTTATTGATATTCTCTTCACTTCAATTTTTTGTCCACTAGTGGAAGAAGTGAAAAAGAAACCACTAGCACATTATAATATCACTTAAGTGTCTAATACATGTTTTCTAAATCTAAATTTAATACGATTTAGTTACATGTCAAAAATTTCCATAAAGCTAAACAGAACATTGAATTTCTTACATACTACTGTCAGTGCGGAACGGAGCGACATCTGGCCAAGCATTAACATCATTGATGTAATCATCTATGGAGTAAAAGGCCTTCCTGATAAGATTTTGTTTAATCTATATGCTGGGATGTGTAATTTGTTCTTGTTTCTTGTATTTCTATTGTGAACATCACACTTTTTCAAAAAGCTATCTCTATTTTTGTGCGTATACATAAGATTTTCATAGATGTACTGCGATATTACTGTCAAAATATTTATTTCTTTAAATAATTCTCTCAAAGAGTCGCGTGGCTTTAATTTGTAAATTGCGCGTACCGCTCTTTTCTGGAGAACAAAGATAGTCTGGATGTCAGCTGCCTGTCCCCAAAGCAAAATACCATAAGACATAATACTATGAAAGTAACTGAAAAAACAAAAGTTACTGTCTTAATCGACGTTCGTGTTCTTTGTAAGTGTGGGTTTATATTTCGTTTGTGTTCTTTTATTGGCACCATTGTATTCTGTGTTCCAGTTTAAAAATAAATATAAAACTAAAATTCTATGGCGTATAAATTTTGCGTATTTTTTTATATTCTATACCTACCTACTTAAATGGTTCCTGCTGTTTAGCTTGCATTAATTAATTAACGTGCTTGGTTATTAGGTCAGTGTTGCCATATTCAATTGATCCCAAGGTAAAAAGTATGATAAATCATTCAGTTTGTGTTGTAACTCTACATCAGTTTGTTTTGTCGTGAAAGCTTAAAAATAACTTTAATATAAATGCTAGACCGATCTAAATAGCATCTTATAAAAATCTAGTGTATCAAATCAAAGTAGCCCAGCTGTTTCTAAACATCCTTTGTCTGTTTCCCCTTTGAGCTTAATGACAGAAGTTATTGTTTATTCTAGTCTTCACCGGTCTAGGTTCGAAAAATATGGCGTTTGCGAAACAAGTTGTATGTCACAGACTGTGACATACAACACTGTGACTCACAGTTCCCGCCAGTGTCTGGGGGATAGAAAACTACATGTATCAATTTATAAAGAAAGTGGAAAAGTTAGAATGAATTGTAAAAAACTACTTACCGAAAATCAAGTTTCTGCACTTGGAAAAGCTATACGAAGAAGCTTTTCAAAAATATTTCAAGCAGATGACTAAGGATATAAGTTCAAGTTGTAAATGGTGTATAATATACCATGGTAGTGTCAACAGGCTTTTTTAAGTGCTGCAATCCGTTAATAATAGTTGTAAGAACAAATATTATAAAGATTACCAATGAATATTAAATGAAAAATAAAAAACAGTAGAGGTGTGTGCCAAAACCAACCTCGCTTATTCTAAAAAACCTTTCTCTCTTTAAAATTTACAACCTGACCCCAAACCACATAGAAAATAAACCACAAAAAACAAATTACCTTTAAATACCTTAGAACCCGTAACATTTAACGTAATGAGATCCAACATAAACAAGATTCTCAGCCGCGCCCACGAATTCCAGGGCGGGAATGTGCGTATCCGAAAATGTACATTAATGTAGGTACATTATTGAGTGAGTTATTTAATACTCGGACCACGTGCATTTTTGGTTATTATTATTGGGGCTTACCCGGACCGCCGTAATCCAATGAAGTCTCATTAGGTAGCGTTTGGAGCGTAACTTTATTTGCTCCCGGCTTTGCTTGAAGCCTCTTGATACCCATAATAGCACGAACAGATAGACCACGACTAAAATGTTTCGGAAGATAACATAATTATTAAAAATTGCTTGCGATATTGCGGGGTTTTTTCATTATGGAAAATTTACTGGGTAATTTTATTTGGGGTATCATTTGAGATCTTTTTTTATACGAAAGCTTTGGTTTGGTACAAAGTTGTTTTCTTATGGTTTTAATTCATTGTTTTTATAATCTACTTGGAGGGTAATTTATTTTCTTTGAGCTAATAACGTCATGACTTTTCCAAAATAAAAGTTATGTTTTTGGGAAGCAATGTATCAATTATTATAAGCCCTGATATATTTTTCAATAAACAATACAAAACTCTTTATTGTACACCAGAAAGACAAATAAAACACATAGACATTAACATAAATAAGTACAATGGGCGGCCTTACCGCTTAGAAGCGATTTCTTCCAGGCAATAACATAAACATTGGTGTATAGACATTAATGGCAACAATAATACCTATAATAGGAAGTTGAATAAAAAAATACAATTTAATTTTTTGCAATACTCAGTTCAAACATCGCTTTTTGTTTCAATCACTCCTATTTAAAAAAAAAGGTATCAAGTTTGCTTTGAATAATAATGGCAAAAACAACAAATAGAAAATACAGCAACAGACTATCCAGACAAACAATTAAAGGTTAAAACTATCAGCGAAACAGCGACAGGATTACAGTGAAATGGCGTCTCTGAAAGGCAGGACAATTTACAAGTATAAAGCAATTGCTGTATAGTTCAGGTATCGTGTGCGAACTATTTTCTGGTCTCGAATGCACTTAGGACCTTTTACATCCCTGAGATTTGAAATAGACTGGAATAAATGAATATTTTATTGTTTATGTACCTACAAATTATAAAAAACTAAAAATTACTGAATTGAGATACTGGAGACAGCTAGGTAGTTATAGGTTTATTCCCTTTTTTAGTGTAAAGTGTGAAATAAAGACTTAATTCTTTATAATAAATGACAAATAATAATAATAGAGAGTAGAGACACAGAAAAGTTTTTCTGCCAAATTTTCACTTAATAAGTACTTCTTTTAGAGTTCATAGGTGACCAAAAGCTGGCTTTTTATTTTGGCCACGAATTATCATTGACATTCAACGTGGAAATACTGCCAGTGCCAGCGGTCAGGGATGGCACTTTCCCGAGTGATGTCTTAAAATAGCAATAGATTTTTAGCATTTAGTAACAAAATCTCTATCTTAGCGAGTTTTTACTGTATGTTCTTTATATGACAATGTTTTAATTAATGCTTTGATTAAAATTAAAAAGGTAGGTACAAGTAGAAACTCTCAACTAGGCTGAAAATTAATGATTTAGGTAGTTGTCTAAGCATGGTTAATTTCCATTCATAGATTAACCTCTGCAGTAAATAATCATTTCAATTGCTAAAAAGTTCCCAATTGCTAAAATCATCCCTTGATCGTTCTCATGTTACGCAATCATGTCCAAAAACAACATTGATCAGATATGATCTGAGGTGTAAGGACACGTCAGAAGCTACAAGGTCCTTTACAGACCACGCTCCATTTGCACCTTCAGCAATTTATTTTAAATCCACGTACACTTTGCTACGCAGTTATCTTTTCACTAGGCAGGAGCACTTTACGAGAGATTTACTATTGTTTTCGCTTTTAAGCTGACATGAAATAGTTTTCTATGTGAAGACAAATGGTGGAAATAATAAACGAAATGTAAAGGTTTTTATACCCTTCTTTATCTCGAAATTGGATCTTCAAAGGTTTGAACCATAGGAAAGGAATTTAGTGTAGTTAACTGAAAGTTTATAGAACAGCCCGCATAGTAGATCGATAAGTACTATTTGTATCTATCGACGATAAAACCGATCTTAGTCGACTTTTATCGATCTAGATGAAAAGCTACCGAGGGGTTAAGAACTTAAGATAAATTGGTTAAGATTAGAAAATGTACACAATGAATTATAAACAGGTTGTTCATTACTGACTACTCCAATTTGAAACAATTTCAGAAATTTTATAAACTGCCTTCTATAAAAATCTTTTAAAACTATCATGGTTATTAAAGTCTAAGTTCTTTATCAACTTCAATATCTTCAATAATGCAAACAAAACAACTGGCAAGTACCTCACCAATTGTAAATAACAGGAACAGAAAGGGAACGAAGCTTTATATCTCCTTGTTTCCGTTTTCAAAAATTTCGCCCCATAACATTATGTTGATGGCGGCAATAACGCTTGAAATATTTACGAATATTCTAACAAACGAGCTGTGTAGTGATAAATAGAGTTGTTGGATTGACCGTGCCGGTGCCTGAATAAAGATCGCGGTCGTTGAAGGCATTCCTCTTTCGATAACGATGTTCCACGATTGTCTTTTGTTTTCATTCAAAAACTTTCCTTCGATTTGTTCTTTTCTTTTGCACGGTAACATCGCAAATCTACCCTCCTTATGAAAAGCGCAATAACTAGTGCGATAACTAATGCTAGTTATTGCGCTTATTATAAGGAGGGCAGAAATGGAATCCATACTAATATTTTAAATTAGAAAATAGCTCTATTCGTATGTATGTTACCTTTTCACTCAATGGCTAAAGAAAACCGAAGAATATGTGGTTTTCCGGGGACGGACATACGCTACTTGAAAAGGGCGTGCGAAGCCGCGGGCAGTGCTAGCCACTGCCCCTACAATAAAACGAGTAACATGATGAAGTTAGGTAGACATATAGTTATATTAGTTGAAAGTTTAACTAATCTATTCCTTCTCTTTTCGAATAAGGCCTAAATGAGGAAAAAATCGCGGAATATACTCAGAATAGCAAAGCTGTCTATTTCTACACCCTTCTCATTTTCCCCACTAAATCCCCGAACGAAATCGCAAGCTGACAATTTCATCAAATAATGAACACTTGAGAGTTTCATTTGACCATCCCCCGTTCATTAGCAATGGATTTGCAGGTAGGTGTCGTGTCGGGGCCGTGGTATTATCCACGAACAATGAACACTTCTGAATACGATGCCATTTTGATGTCTGTTGGGTTGGGAATGTTGGGATCCACGGCTCAAAAGTATGTGATACTTGTTGTTGTTGGCCGTGCCCGTGGGGCCGCGGCGTACGAATATCGACCCGTGGTAAGAGCCGACTAAGGGAACCGATTAGATACCGATTATATAATGTGTTTTTCATTGCGAGAAACCGTACCATAGGGGAGGGGTAACAACACGGCATGCGTGGCGAGCCTCAATTGTTGGTGTGTCAGCAACAGCGTGCGTCGCAACGGCTTCATTCGAATCTGCATATCAGATCCCATAATTCAGACAACTGTCCTGCCATACTAACATATTTTATGTGCGTTTCTGACGACCAATGTGTGGCACGATGGGCGAAGGCCCGCTTGCGACGCAGGAGCTTGCGGGTTCGATTCTCACCGTGGGACAAATATTTGTACGACCTGCAAATATTTGTCACGGGTGTTCTGGATAAAATATGTATCTTATATTGTATTAAGTATATGAGTCATCTAGTACCTATAACACAAGCTCTGTTTAGCTTGGGGCTAGATGATGCTGTGTGGATTGTTCAGCATTATTTATTTATTTCTAACATACGGCTTAAAACTCGCCGTTTGACCTATCCGTGTGTTCATGTCCATATTCGGTCAGCTACAAGTACGATACATTGTTGGCCAATATCACGATCCCTAATTAGGACCACCGGACCCTTCAGGATCCAATTATTACGGAAAATTTTGAATAGTTACACTAATAAATTGGCATCCCTTTTGAAGTCCGATGTTCACTTCTGATGATTCACAATGCGAATTATTTTAGGGTAAACATAGTTTTGTTGAGATATTTTTTTTAAATTTTTACGCTGCTGTGTGTAGACCATGATGGAAGAATAAATGAATGAACCTTTTATTGTACTTAAATTAACATTAATAACAAAGAATATGTAAATAAAAAAAAAACAGTACAAAGGCGGCCTTATCCCTGGGGGCGATTTCTTCCATGCAACCTAGGAAGTTATGGTCGAATCCTTTACTTTCAAGGTCTTTAGTTCCTCAGGACCTTATTTTAATGTTTTATGTTGTGTACAGCAAGAACATATTAAAATAAACGAAATGATTAGAAATTAAGTACTATTTGATAAGTTACTTGTTTAACTTCAATCTTTTTGAGCTAGAGAAAGGATGTGAAACGGAAACCTCTTATTCCATTTTGTTCTAAAATTAGTAATTCAAGTTTCCTTTATGACTCAATTTTAACATAATATCTGCTTGTAAAAACAATTCCCTTGAAGGTTGCCTGAAAGAGATCGCTTCTGAGCGATAAAGCTGCCCGTTGTACTTGTTCTTTGTAATATATCTTTGTAATGTTTTTGTATTGCAGAATTTTTGTATTGTATTCCCTAGAGTCATCATAATCTCTTTGTTCCACAATGGCCACAATCATCCAAATATCCCGAACCTCCTCATCACAATTCATGCAAGTCGCGCGTCAATCCAGCGATAGCATTTCCCTAGAGACGGTAGAAGGATATCTAATTACGAATTCGATTCATCTGATAAATATTCGAATAGCAACGAATTTACATAAACCGCAGCCAGAGACATGTAGAAGCTGGATATGGAAATAACAAAAGAGATTTATAAATTGGCAGTTTTGGGTTTTCGTTGTACACAGTTTTTAAATATATCCAGAATAAAGGGTAGATATTTAACGAAACTTATTTTTTTTTTGACATTATTTGGATTGCTAAGTCATAGCCAGATTGGAACTTGGAAGAAAAAAAAATATGAAAGGCATTTTCTTATGTTTATTACTGTAAAACTATGTAAACTTTCATATTACCGATTTGTTCTGAGTCTATAGTAGATATTCTTTCCTTTGAGCGTATGCGAGTCAAACGCAAGAATCGAAACCTACATAAACTCATCAAAAACACAATGAAATCTATTTTTACAAACAAATTGTCAATTCTGATCGTAAACAGTTCGCTTTGAGAACGAATCAAACATCAAAAACACAATATGCAGACGACTTCAAAGACTACAAAGATACTCAATTATTAACATTGATAGTTGGAAACCCTTATTAGGTAGACCACGAAATAAGGCAATTTTGTGGACAAAAGCCCCCTCCGAAGGACGCCTGTCGGCGATTTGAAAATTTCTGGATGACGGGGGCCGTAGGTTTATTCAATTTCGCGAGCAGGATGACCACACGTTATTGTTCTGTCGGACTTGCTTGGACTTTGATTGGGGTGTACACTATAGGGGAATATTTTGTAGTTACATACATTGAGTTTATTTAATCAATGTTCGGACACGGATTTTGAATACTGTGCTTCGAGTAAGGCTATCCTTACTCGACGACAACTGAAATCTTACACAATCCTATGATTGTGTAAGATTTCAGTTGTTACTTCATCTGTCCGGTTTATTATGTATCTAGTGCCCCGCCCCGGCTTCGCACGGGTGCAATGCTGATACTAAAATATAAACCTTCCTCCAGAATAACTCTATCTATCGCATCAAAATCCGTTGCGTAGTTTTAAATATCTAAGCATACATAGGTACAGACAGCGCGAGGCGACTTTGTTTTTAACCAACTTCAAAAGGAGGAGGCTCTCAATTCGACTGTATGTTGTTTTTTTTATGTATGTATCTTACGCAATATCTCCGCTATTAATCGACCGATTTTGAAAATTCTTCCACTGTTGTATAGAAAATGATCCCGAAGGGGTCCCATAGATTTTTTATCCCCAGGGGATTAGTATTTATCCCGCAAAACTTAAAATGATTGTAAAAGTAAGGGAATTTAAAGTCAGTTTATCTTTTTTTTAAACACGCCATATTATATGTACGAGTAAGTCAGTATGTAGTGATGATATCTGTGTTTGGT
The DNA here is from genome assembly GCA_947859395.1 of Eupithecia insigniata. Classification (NCBI taxonomy): domain Eukaryota; kingdom Metazoa; phylum Arthropoda; class Insecta; order Lepidoptera; family Geometridae; genus Eupithecia; species Eupithecia insigniata. The sequence goes on along the minus strand of OX402001.1, from coordinate 4,415,828 downwards.
ATAAATATGACAAGTCCAAAAACCGTTATATACAGGACGCGCATTTGAAGTTTATGTTAGTGCTTTCACGGCCAGCAGTTTTATTTTGTTAAACTATAATGTAGATAGTTTTAAAAGCATAATACATCATGTCCAGATATTTATTGCATCTCCATCCACAATATAAACACTAAACCCATCCTCGTCGAGTCGCCTGTGGCAACCAGCAATTTGTCCCGTTCAGAGGGAGCTTTTCAATAATAATTCCACGATAAATTCTGTAGGCGAGCTACTCCGAAACTTGTAATGTTTATGCTCTTACGAGTTACTTGATAGTTTAGAAGCACATGCTTAATCGTTTGATTCCAAATATTATAGGTTGTTGTAAATGAGAATTGTTTTTTGTTCTTTCTCTCGCGGTATGCGTGTGGAAAGTCGGAAAAAAAACCATTTGCCTCAACATGAAATGTAATCTATAGAACTATAATTTTCGTTTCTAACCAAGCATCAATCAACCTTTCTTAATGTAGGCGGTAATTAAAGGACTAACAGATAAATGTTTCAATTTATTCACATATAAATATTTACAGTTTTATTGAGTACCTACTAAGCCAAATATAAATAAATGAATTCACAACTGGTTGTTCGTTGGTTGTTCATTTCTCTGATTCACTAATCATAATCAACATAAATTCCCTAGAGAATTACCTAACTATTTACTAGAGATTAAATAAATAAATAATGCTGACCAATATACACAGCATCGTTTGGCCCCAGGCAAAGCAGAGCTTGTGTTATGGGTACTAGATAACTGATGTACTTAATATAACATAACATAACATAACATTACACTTTATTGCACACCAAAAAAATATAGATATGTACAGAAAAATATAAATAACATAGTTGCACAATGGGCGGCCTTATCGCTAAGAGCGATCTCTTCCAGACAACCTTGGGATGGACACGAAGCAGTTGTATACGTATAGACGGTGGCGAACTTCTTAAATATACAATACATACATACAATACATAAAATAAAATACATATACTAATATAATATAATACATACCAACTTTATATAAAAATATGTGCATTAAAAACTAACAATTTATAACTGAAGAAAGATAGTGTTCATAGACTATATTCTTAAATACAGGGAGCGACTTTGCGTGTCTAATAGAAACAGGTAGAGCATTCCACAGCTTTACGGCGCGCACGGAGAAGGAAGAGCTATGGGCATGGCAGGAGCGGGTTGTCAGATGAAGGGTGTCGGTAGAACGAAGAGAACGGGAATGGGTTTGGTGAGTGTACTCAAATCGTTCCTTAAGATAACGCGGAGTATTAGGAATGAAAAGGATGGAGTATAAGAGAGAGAGAAAGTGTGCGTCCCGGCGAAGGCGGATTGGCAACCATTTAAGCTTATTGCGGTAATGTGATCGGTAATGTGATCATACTTGCGCAGACCGAAGATGAAGCGTATGCAGAAATTTTGAAGTCGCTCAAGCTTGTCAAGTTGCATTCGGGTTAGATCGGGATAGCTGGCGTCAGCGTAGTCGAGGATAGGGAGCAGGAGTGACTGGGCGAGCGTAATTTTGGTAGAAGTCGGCAGGAAGTTACGTAGCCTCTTAAGGGAGGCAGCCGATGCAAAGATCTTACGGCTTACCTCTGCCAATTGTGTTTCCCACGAGAATTGCCTGTCCATAAAAATGCCCAGGTTTTTAACGTTCTTACTAATATGGATTGCAGTGTTGCCAAATAGAACTTGCGGAAGGTTAGGCCAGTCTATCCTTGCTATCATTCTCGAGCTTCCAATAACAATGACCTGGGTTTTTGAGGGGTTAACCTTCAACCCGTGGGAAGTACTCCATTCGAGAATGGTTTTCAGGTCGGAGTTGGTCTTATCGATAGCTTCACTTAACTGTTCTACAGGAGCCTGAGTATAAATTTGCAAGTCATCTGCGTAAAGGTGGTAGGAAGAAGATAGTTGTTTGGAGATAGAGTTAATAAAGATAGAAAAAAGAAGAGGAGATAAAACGCCGCCCTGAGGTACACCGGCACTCAGTTGACACCATGAGGAGGATTTTTCGTCAATAGTAACGCGTTGCCGGCGACCGAAAAGGTAACTACGAAACCAGTGAACTACTGATGGAGATAAGTTAAGGGAGCGCAGGATACCTAACAAAACATCGAAATCGACGTTATTGAAGGCACTACTAAAGTCTAGGAGGGATAGGATAGTGACAAGGCGACGGCGAATATAATGCACTACATAGATAGATATTTTTTATTATACATAGAAAACATCCAGAACACCCTGAACAAATATTTACAGATCGTACAAACATTTTTGTCCCGAGGCGGGAATCGAACCGGCAACCTCCTGCGTCGCAGGCGGACCTTCGCCCACCGCGCCACAGAGGTCGTCGAATTTGATCATTGCTGAGTTAAACAATTATTAATTGTATACTTTATGACACTCTTCACAGTCTGTGCAAAAAAAAGTTAAAAATGCCTTTATGAGTAGGACCCTGTCTGACCAGTTCTTAGGGGATAATGCAACCTTAGCAATTAATTATTATATGGCTTTTTGACAGCATTCCAAGCGTGTTTTCTTTATTGAGACGCCTGTGTGCCGAGGCAATAGAAATTTATTGTTTCCTCACACTTTATTTATGGCATTCCGTAGTGCTTGTAATATTTGCTAGTGAAATATTTTTGTCACACAATTCTGAAATATTTTAAGAAAAATTAAATTTAAATAAATCCGGCAAAGTGCGAGTCGACTTGCACATGCAAGTTCCGTACCATCGAACAAAACTATTGTATTTCAGAAAAGTAACCGTAACAAAAACAGATTTTTTTATGAATTGAAAAACAGCTAAAAACCGGGACACGGTCACCTATGTATACATGTTTTGGCCGCGCCCAACCCTGCTTAAATTAGGTGATCGGCCAGCCAAAAAAATCACTTTTTTGTGTGAGCTCCTTTAATTTCAATATGCTTTTTTTTTGCTGTTATAGCGGCAAGAAAAACTTTGAAAATTTCAACTATCTACCTCTTACGGTTCTTGAGATACAGCTCGCTGACAGACTGTCAAACGGACGGACGGATGGACAGACAGCGGAGGATTAGTAGTCCGGGTAGTAGGCTCTGTTTTTACCCTTTGGGTACGGAACCCTAAAAACTAGTTTATATGCGTCTGTGTAAAGTTCGTAGACGGTCTACGAGAAAAAGTTTCATAGTAAATTACGCATGTGGATTTTTTAACACTCTTCCTTCTGGGCAGTCTTTCCCCATTTCTAGTCATTTTCATCAGTCCCGTGTCATCTCTTATTAGAAAAAATGTACAAATTTTGGTAAATTTTCTGAAGTAAATTATAACACAGGCTCTCTTCCAGTAACACTTCCAGACACAAGTAGAGGGAGGTACAAGCAGGTACAATATTCGATTTCGCTTACTTCACAGACAGAATTAAATGAGCCTTGAAATATAATGGCTCAGGTAAACCCATTCATAAATCCAAATGGCTATCCATTACACGTAAGTCCAGTAGTTATAAAGGTTTATTCACCTTCTGTCTACGGCAATTCGTTACTATAATGTTGGCAATCTGTCGCTCAGTCAAAGCAATAACTCAAGACAATACACGATAACTACGGTTGTCTAATAGGGCCACAAAACTCTGGCTATTTCAATGTGAATGGAAAACGCAAACAAACTCTTGATAAGATCTGGCAACGAATCAGTTGGAGCAACTCAAATCGTGTTGTGCATGAAGTTTGCCATAACTTTCTGGTCAGGCGTTTTTATTGAGTGAACGTTAACGTTTTGATAACTACCTCTTTATAAAAACCTATATAGGTAGCGTAAAATTAAAACTTATCTATAATATTGGTGTCGTAAATCAAAATAATTTCGCAATCCTATTTATATATGTATAGAAAATTAGGTGCTGCCTTCGCCCGCGTTTTATCTGGATAAAAAAATCATATAGGTTATTCCAGGTCCCAAACTATACCCATACCATTTCAGCCTAATCGGTAGTTTGTAAGGATGGGGGGGAATGTTACTCTTTCACGCAAAAAGAACTGAACCGATTAGGCTAAAATTTGGTATGGGTATATTTTGGGATCTGAAATAACTTATAAGCTATTTTTATCCCGATAAAACGAGGGCGAAGGCGCGGGCAGCTAGTAACTATATAGGTTAAATTTGTAAAAAAAATATTCTTGCTTTTTCTTGTATTGCAATAAAGATGGTTCAAGTAAATTTTACTCACTGACGAAAAACATCTAGAATTACAATTTACTTCAAAAAGAACTCACTTCATCGCTTTTTTCATCGTAAATGTTGAACAAACTCACTAAGTAGTTTCTTACGTACCCTAAAGAGCTACTTTGTAGTCGTTCAAGTTTTAAAGACCCATACGCACCATCCAACTTGTTGGATACATGATCAGATTCTAGAATCATTTTAAGACGCTATAATTTTCTGTAGAAAGATTGTAGAGGGTCTAAAAAACAAATCATAGCATGTGTTTATGGAGACATAAACACATGCTTCCTGATCATAAAGTCTAATTTTTAAGTTGTCTAAGAAGTAAAATGCCTAGAATGTAAAAACATTAGCTGCCTCTGGCTAGAGGTTTACATAGCACTTTCTGTAATGGCTAGTAGGTTTATGAAAAAATGGTTTATATTTTTATAATTACAAAGGTATTATAGTTTCAATTAGGAAAACACAATGATTGACAAATTACTAGTGTATCACTCTTTAAAATATATCTTGACATACTAAATCGACTATTAGGATGGCTTTCTGAGATTGGCGTGAAAAGCCAAATCTGAAGCCATGAAAGTTAGAGAAAAATTGTGAAAGGTGTCATGACCTCGATTTATGAGAAGACTTAAACTGCATATTTAGATTTTTTAAACCATTTACTTTTTCTTTAAATATGACACCCTGTATTTTCACTCCAGTGGATTTGGTTGCTTATAATAATCAATATTTGCAAAAGACATTAATTAAAAATAAAAGGAAATGACTATTTCTTACAATTTTAGATGAAAGAGTCCCGTTTCTATGCATCAATATGAAAATTTCAAATAACCTATTAACAACTGGTGTGCATGCTGCTAACAGGGATACCTACTTAGCCTGTATTTAAATAGGAATAATCTTTGTTTCTTTGGGTTTTTTGCAATGATTTTTGTAATCTTTGGTGAAAAAGTTCTATAGCAAAAAAAAATTGTTTGCCATTTTTTATTTCTCATTATTAGAGCCCAAGAGTCCTTTCACGACTTTTCTCTAACTTTAATTTAGTCATCCACACGCATCTAAAAAAGAAACTGTAATAAACAGGGTGGCTTTGTGGAGTACATCTTGTTTTTATTTTCCTAAATGTTCATCATATCGCAGCGTCGCGTCGCGTCGTCGTGGTTGTTGATAATATTAATAAATAGTGACAGTTGTGCCGGAGAGCACCCTAGTTCCTACCTACCTAGCAGGTGAAGGCAAGAGAAGCTAGGGCGACAGATATAAAATGAATTTAATTAATAGAATAATAGAAATTTACAAAAAGATGTGAAGTTAATAAGGATGAAGGAAGTTAAATTACAAATTAAAATAGAAAAGGAAAACTAGCTCGCGGTAGGCACATAGATTTATGTGGTCGTGGTTGATTCGTGCTAAAGTTCCGTTTGCGCAGACGTTGGTCGGTTTACTCCCCTGTGGTGCAGGACGACCGGAGAAGAGGGAAGCCGCAGAGGATGCTCTACACGGAGTTAGAGCGCTGCCGGTGTAGCTCTTGTTCTGAGGTGCAGGCTCCGAGACGTCAATCTGGTAGTGCCCAGACGACGGAGAGACCCGGAGCAGTAGTGACCTCTCAATGGAACAATAGTTGGATGTGCACATTGCTAAGGGCTTCAGTCCCAATGTTGAAAAGGATTTCTAATCCATACGTTGTTCCTGGAATTGGTATAATGAACCAAATTAGCCAGTTGTAAGGCAATCCGGCATGGGCACGGCCGACGTATTTGTTTAGCCGGTTGGTAGCGATCAGAAAAGAGTTTACAATGAAAGGAATTATAACAAGAAGATGAGAAAAATAATTGACATGTTTCATAAATAACCAATTTACGTTGCTAGGTTATTTTACAAGCTTGAAATTGAACTGGAAAGTGCCTACGTTATGTGCTCCCGGCCTGGAATAACATGAGCAAGTAAAATTAAAAGGTTAAACATGGAAATAAAGTGAAAATGTTACGAACAAAGGAAATTCCGGGCGCCGACAAGTTGGCCTCGGAATGTGATTTTGTACCATTGAAAACTTACCCTAGGAGCGGGAAACAGCGTAGATTTAGGGCTTTAGCTAGTTCGCTAGGCTAGGCCTTTGGTCTAGAAATAACGAAACTCACGTATAAATCTAGCCTCAAAAATAAAATGAATGTCATCTCATTGGAAGGATAATGACCATGATTTTTTCTCCAAAAGCTACCAATGTTGCCACCGTAACTTTGGGGGTTCCAACTAAGAACTAAAAATGATCGAATAATCGATTGTGAATAACTCGGTTATGAATTTAACTAAGATTTGTTTGAATTTAGAAAGCTAAGATGGAAAACATGTAACACTTCGTTACACAGTTGAAACAAATCCCTATACTTTTACAGATAACCTTTGATCCAACATGCTCGGCAGTGTATCACGACCTTAATCTCCAGCGAACAGTGAGTATTCACATTCTACTAATTAAAGCAGTCTGTAATGAAGACCTAGGCATTACCAAAAGAGTACTTGAACAGTAAATAAAGCTGAAAATTAGTTTCTGTTTCTTTGCGAGAGCCCTTCAATATTTCAGTCCTGAATTTTTTTCATATTTAATGAGACTGCTTTTGTGAATTCTATTTAATTAAAATGTAAGGGCGTAAGAATATATTCACGGCTTTATGACAGCGCACTCAGACTTAAATATGTTTTAATTATCTGAATGAAAATAGATCAAACGTAAAAGAGTAACCTTCGTCAATAAGAAGGGCATTCACTCGCTAAAGGTGGGTAGTACTGACCGGCTTTACAAGGCGTAATGTAGCGTGTTACACAGCGAGCGTTCGTGTGTACGGGGAATGAAGGCGCTCGCAACGAGCAACGAGACGGATTTCAGCACACGACGTAACGAATCATGCTGGCTGCGAATGGTACATTACGCCCCATAACATCAGCTTTAGATAGTGTAAGTTTTATTAGGTTATTTTAAAATTGCAGTTACATGTTGACAGATTTCACCGCCTGCACAAAGCGAGTCAATTGACTCGGTCAATCGCGGCCAAAATGGTTTCTTTCGATTCTTTGCGTTTAGATAGGAACAAACACTGAACTGGGTTTTGTCACATAGTTTTAAACAACTTATGCCTAATTGAGCACTGTTTAAAAGAATTACCAAGTTTTTCATTATCTACACGTGTCCTGCGTAAGAAACATTAAAAAGATACGAGCGTCGCTGAACCATGAAAACTAAACAACTACAACACTTACTTATTTTAATAGCCAATAAAGTTTGCCAAATTTATGGTATATCGTGTGGGGAATCAACCGAGACTCGTGGACCTTTGAGTGAACTTCCGAGCAAGTCAAGCGTCAGAGAACCAACTTTCTTGTGTGGCGTCATAATAACTGCGTTATATTGTAGTATAATTGGCCTAAGGCTGTTCTAATTAGTAAACAGTTTTTTAAACCTGTTGATCTGCGTTTTGATGTTATTTTTACCACACAATACGACGTCTTGAAGTGTTGTTTTGTTACAGTTTTGCCTGAGTCACAGAACATCATTGATGTTAAACGTTAGAATTTTATTACATTAACAGTTTTTTTTTATAGTATATAGACCTTCGTTTGACCTCAATCTCACCTGATGGAAAGTGATGATATGGCCGATGTTGTATCACGAAGGTCTAGAAGACACCTGTTCACTCTTGTATTGGGTGATCTTCTTCTTTCACTTTGGTCGCCCGGAAGTAATCGCTTTAGATAAAAGATAGAAAATAATTTGATTGCACACGTAAAACTAGAAAAAAGTTTACAAATGGGACAAAAACAACATAAAAAACAATGGGCAGTCTTGTCGCTCAAGAGCGATCTCTGCCAGACAACTTGGCTTAAAGCGATAAGGCCGCCAATTCCATTGCCTTTCTATAGATTTAGTTAAATTATATGTACTACTGTATGTTTTATAAGATTTGTGAATTAATGAATGATCTATCATGAAACTCTTGTATCACGTCAATGTTTCAGTGTCACTACACTAACCCAATACGACTGCTCGCAAGTCCACCTTAAACTTTAATAAGGTAGTATGAGTAACGATGGCAATTTTACAATTTTCCCTTAGCTTGCTCCCGCGATGTATGGCGGGCACGAGACGCGAATTAAGCAGTTAGGTGTAGTTTGAAACGTGGTCGGTTTTGGTGCGTCTGAGTTATGGTGCTGTTCTACGCAGAATAAGCTTTCCTGGCGGTTATTATTTGTGGCTTTTACGAGCCATTTTTGATCAGATTTCTAAGGATATAATATATATAAATCGATTTTTTTTATAAAAATACACGATAAACTGCTAGTAGAGTAATAAAGATGGTGGCTTCCTCTATGGCTTAACTTGATTGTTTTGTCATTGGCAACATACATATGTCTAGTTTGCAACTTTTAGCTCCTCATATTGACGACCGATGTTGCGCGGCGAACGAAGGACCGCCTGCGACGCAGGAGGTTGCGGGTTCGATTCCCGCCTTGGCACAAATGTTTGTGCGAACTGTACCTATTTGTTCGGGTTCTTAGTATTTTTTAGGCATAATAAAAAAAAATATGTATTGTATAAAAACTTATAACCGGATATTCATAAAGGATAATTCAGAACTAAAAAAAATCCGTACATAGGTCATAATTATTTATAATTTATATATATGTATGTATGTACATGTACATTTTTCTGAATAAAGATAGATAGATAGATAGATAGAGAATTCTTTATTGCACACTTATTGATAAGAAACAGAAATACAAAACAAGACAATTTTAAAACTAAGTTACAAGTGGCGGTCTTATCGCTCGAGAGCGATCTCTACCAGACAACCGTGGATGGATAGGATTGTTGGATAGTACTAGGGGATCTGTGTGCTAGTATAGATTTAATAAATAAAAATACTCATAATAAATATAATGCCTAAAATATACTACATATATAAATTTATATATATATATATTTGCTTATATACATAGGGACACAGGTATGCGTTCAATGTCAACAGCCTAAATAGTGCTCCTTCACCATGGTTTTGAATAGTGGTAGCGACTTTGCTCGCCTCACTGAGACTGGCAATGCGTTCCATAGTTGTACAGCCCGGGCAGTAAAGGAATGGGCCAAGAAAGAAGTAGAGTGAACAGGTACTTGAAGTATAAAAGTTTCAGAAGAGCGCAGAGAAAGAGCGTGCGAATGATGGAGAAAGGTAAAAAGCTCTTTGAGATAAGGGGGTGCAGAGGCGTAAAACAAGATATTAAAGAGAAGAGAGAGAATATGAGAATTTCGGCGAAGCCGTATAGGTAACCACTTGAGCTTCCTGCGAAATTCCGAAACATGGTCATACTTGCGCAAGCCAAATATGAACCTTATCCCGACATTCTGCAGGCGCTCAAGTTTGTCTAACTGTTGCTCAGTTAGATCAAGAAAGGCCGAATCGGCGTAATCAAGAACTGGAAGGAGAAGAGATTGTGCAAGAGAGATTTTAGTGGCAATAGGTAGAAAGTTACGCAGCCTTCGAAGGGAACCTGCTGAAGCAAACATCCTACGGCTGATTTCAGATATCTGCGGTCCCCACGACAGATTTCTATCGATGAGGATACCTAAATTTTTCACCGTTTTGCTTTGCCCAACAGGGGTCCCATCAAAGACCACAGTTGGTAGAGTACCCCAATTTATCCGACCTATCATTCGAGAGCTTCCTACTGTGATCACTTGCGTTTTTGAAGGGTTGACTTTTAGACCAAACCTGTTGCTCCAGTCCAGGATACGACCTAGGTCTTCGTTAATGGTGGCAATAGCACCCGATAGCTGATCTACCGTAGCCTGCGTGTATATTTGGAGATCATCTGCATAGAGGTGGTACGATGAAGTTATGTTTTGAGATATAGAATTTATGAACATAGCAAAAAGAAGAGGTGAAAGAACGCCACCCTGTGGAACGCCAGCAGACATGTCGCACCAAGACGAGCACTCATCATCAATGCGAATACGCTGCCGACGCCCATGCAAGTAACTGCGAAACCAATCAGCCACTGCTGGAGATACGTTGAGAGAGCATAATATTGCAACTAGAATTTCAAAATCCACATTGTTAAAAGCATTGCTAAAATCTAGTAAGCAAAGAACAGTTACTTTTCCATCTTCCATGCCAGAGCGGATGTCGTCTGTAATTTTTACTAGCGCGGACACTGTGCTGTGGCCTGGGCGAAAACCAGACTGGTAAGGATTTAGGAGATTATTCATGGAGAGGAATGTGCTTAATTGCTGGTGGACAAGGCGTTCTAAGACTTTGGACAGGAAAGGAAGAATAGATATAGGACGGAAATCAGAGAAGCCAATAGGCTTGGATTTTTTAGGGAGAGGAGTTACTAGAGCTTCTTTCCAGGCAGATGGGAATAAACCAGTGGATATCGAGGAGTTCAGGATGTGTTTAATAGCGGGAGCTATTTGGACAAGAATAGGGGTTATCATGTTTCGACTAATACTATCGTTGCCAACAGCCTTAGAAGAAATCGATGTAACAGCTCTCTTAACGTCACAGTCCGTGAACTGATTAAAATGAAAAGGTGAGTAGCCAGGAATCGGTGTAGAAGAAAGATGAAACAAAGTTTTCGATTTCAGTTGGATATCGAGATCTGATATAGAGGTAAAGTGTTTGTTAAGAGAATTGAGATTAAATTGTGGAGGGATTTTTGTACGTTCTTTTGATTTTCCGATTCCCAGAGACCGTAAGAACTTCCAAACCTTGGCAGGGTCAGAGTTCTCTACTGAAGTATGGATATAGCGGCGTTGCGCGTCACGACACGCTCTATTGCAGTGATTCCGGCGATCTATATATCTTTGTTTATTAAATTCGGTAGGTTTACGCTTCAGTTTTGATTTGGCTACGCATTTCTGACGCATAAGCGCTTTTAACTCAGGTGTGATCCAAGGCGCAGGAAGGTGCTTGAGCCTTATCTTCCTGAGCGGGGCATGCTTGTCATAGAGATTGGTAATGACACTATTAAATATCTCTACTTTTACATTTACGTCCGTAGCATCATAGAGCTCAGACCAATCTATACCTTCCGCATCAAGTCGTAGTTTCTCCATTAAGTAAAGTATTATCTATCTATCTATCTTATTATAATTCTATTATAATGTTTAGCTTATACTAAAACAAATCTGACATGTAATATTTTTACCAATAAATTGATTATTCTGATTATACATGGATTTTACCTATTGTTTCTCTGAACGATATAAAGACACGGGGAGACATTCGCAAGAAATTCGACCCTACAGAAAACAGAATTGTTTTGTGTATTTTCCAAAGAATTCAAAGTTCATTAAATCACAATACCCAATAAATTAGGAAGATTCTCAATCCGTTTGCTCCAAGGCACGCGTTCAATTTCCATCAAATTAAGCCCGATCTTCAAAACTATTTATAAAGATTCCTGAGAGGGTGAAGCTATTCAGAATGTGAAATTTGACGTGTGAGACCTCTGCTTCAATGAGGTTCTATTGTTGGGTGCCTTATAACATCGAGTGGATGTTCTCCGCTTTATACGGGCCTGTAAAACAGTGTATTTACTCCAAAAACTGACGACCCATGTGTCGCAGGCGGGTTCGATTCCCACCTTGGGACAAAGGTTTTCGATCTGCAAATATTTGTCGCGGGTATTCTGGGTATTTTATGTAAAACAAATAATAACATCTATCTATGTTATGCATTGTATTAAGTATATCAGTCATCTAGTATCCATAACACAAGCTCTGCTTAGCTTGGGGCTAGATAATGCTATGTGGATTGTCCAACATTATTTATTTATTATATAATTAGTTTTGGCCCAAAACATCACAAATATAGTAAACTGGTTCCTCTTTTTAAATCTGGAAGTCACACCGATCCGGCCAATTACAGACCAATTTCAATACTTCCAGCTATAAGTACTATTTTGAAAAAAATCTTCTCACACAGCTGTCCTCTCATTTTGTCCTTAATAGGCTACTCCATACAAATCAATTTGGCTTCACCAAAGGTAGATCAACAACCGATGCTGGTAGAGTTTTACTAAAGCATATATTGGATGCCTGGGATAAAGCGAAAAACGCTATTGGTATATTCTGTGACCTTTCTAAGGCTTTTGATTGTGTAGATCATGGTACATTAATTAGAAAATTGAGTCACTATGGAATTCAAAACAAGGCACTGGACCTTATGAAATCATATTTATCTGATAGAGTTCAAAAAGTAGCTATTTGCAAAGAAAGATCTAGGGGCTCAAAAATTTACCGCCCATTGTCTTTATTTATATTTCTTTATATTTCATTTAAATTCTTAAAAATGTGAAATTCGAATTTAACACAGGTGAAACCGAAGTGAACAGCTAGTATTCTATAATTTGACAAAGCCTAGGTATAATCTTCTCCATAGAGATCCACCATCGATATGAAATCGTACACCATTTCACGTGAATAAGAACACATAAAGAATTCAAACGACCCATGTGTTTCCCTTCCACTATACCCTGATCCCTTACCGATCGCATCACTCTTTATTTCCCTCAATATTTAACCAGATGAAGGGTAGCAAGGGGTCAGGTTATATTGGTTTATGAAACAGAGAGCTTGTAAGTCCGCATTTATAAAGATTTTGAAACACATTCCACAAATGAACACAATTTAAAGACGAATGCGTTTTGGGATTCGTTTCAATGAACATTTGGTACGCTTGATTGAATCGTAACGAGGTAATATTTTTATTCTTATCCGATTTGAATGGGAAAATAAAACAAATTGTTAAGTTTTCTCTCATAGGTAAATAAATAATTTTGGAAAACCAAAACTACATCATCTGGCCCCAAGGGGTCCCAAAGTAAGCAGAGCTAATGTCGTGCAGATATTTACTAGATAACATATTTCTTTATTACATTTGTATGTAGGTTGAAAACACCCAAGGGATAGTAAAAACACAATTTTTGTCAAACACATATTTAAGTTTAACATCGTTTTTCTGACCTACCGAATGATTGTAAACTTCCTGTATGATAGATGACTGTATTGTATAGTCTTCACGAAAATAGGCTCGGCATCGGCTAGCCATGCCAAGCCATGCCAAACCAAGCCGAGCCGAGTCCGTTGTAAATCCCTACAACGGACTTTGGCAGGTGCCCAATGGTGCTTACTTGCAAGTTGTGCTTGTGACAGTTTTTCATTACTGACTATCTATAGGTATAGAAAATAATGATTCAGTTAAACAGCTTCTCTCCGTGCTCTTCAAGTACATGTATACGTTCAAGTAACCATAGCTAAAAGTAGTTTTGAAAAAAAAAATAAGATCCGTTCAGTCATCTAGGCGTGAAAAGGTAACAGACAAACAGACTTACTATCACAGAGTTACTATCGCTGTTATAATAAATTTAATACAATTCATATACATACGCCGTTTGCCCACCGCCGCTGTCAACAAAACGTCATCGACAACGATATTTTTTAAAGCCGAGATCAAGATGACGCGACGTCGATCGTTATCGGTGACGTTTCGTTGACGTCGGCGGTGGACAAATGACGTAATACTACCCTACTAGTATAGACTAGACAGTACATACGCTACGTACGCACATGACTACTCTAATCCACAGAAAAATATTTTATCCAATTTATATCTTATTGCAATAAACACACAGTTGGTTTCCCCCAAGCTATTCGCGAGTACTTAAATTACATTGAAATAGGTCAAGGAGCTCTCCAGAGTTGCGATTGCTTTATAATTTGGTTCCATTGTTCGAATCTAAATCACAGGGGGCACAGAATAGACAGTGGGGGATATATTCAGTAGTAGCACTTCAATAGACACAACATATTTTATAATACTCAGCAAATATGTGAGCACAAAATAAAAAACAATGAAATAGTAAAGTTTGAAGATCAGATAGTGGCTGAGGAGCAAGCCAAAACTTTTGCCGTCAGTAAAATTATACCCACCCGATGGACAGACGACATTGTAGCCGTCCCAGGAACTCGATGGATAGAGGCAGCTCGGGACCGCTATTCGTTGCGTCGTTTAGGGAAGCCTATAATATAAGAAGACTAAATCTTCAGCAGTGGATGTACAGATGATGATAAAACAAAAGAGAAGACCTAGACTTTCGTGATACATGGTCGGTCACATCGTCACTTTCTATTAGATGAGATTGCGGTCAAACGAAAGTCACATGATTATAATAAATAAAGAACCAAAGTTGAGTATTGAATAGGCCTCTAGAAATGTCATTAGTAGCTACATAATCCTTCAGAGTATTTCTTCATCTACAGAGTTTATGCTGGAAAATCTTTTCAAATACCTAATAAAATACTATACTTTATTACAAAAAAAAAAACAATTAAATGCTATATTTACTACTATCAAAAATAGAAACAACATAGAACTAATATTTACAATTGAAACAGTTAACTGCAGACTGTTGCAAACAGTCTAAAGGTACCTCCTAATATCAGCTGAAAGCATCCCCAAGACGCTTGTAGCATTGCCCCACTGCATGGCAATGTTCTGCGCCAGATACTCACCAGCTCTCGGTCACGCGTAAAATAACTTATTTATACTACTTATGTATACTACGAATATATTTACTAAAGATAGTGATACAACTAGTAAATGTAACTATTTCTTCTGTGCAGGGCCACGCAAGGGGCTCTCAGTCATGCCGTTGTGGACTCTTTGATGCATGACTAATATGGATTAATCCGCTGTATGTCATCCACTCCATGCTAATGTGCCTCTTCTATGGCTTTCTGATTCCCTTTGGGTATGGAATTAAATATTGGAACAGCTATTGGGTAAGATAGGATCGGATAATAATCACACTATTATTCATGCGAAAGTTTGGGTGGAATTACAATCGTATGATTGATGTACTTTATTTGAATTGAATTTCAAATAAACAGGAGTGGTATTAATGATATATTACATTTTAACATACATAAATCCGTATCTATTTTTGTTTTACGAACAATAGCTCAAAAAATATGAAACTAGCTGCAGAAGCCTATAAACACACGTAAACATGTCAATGAAAATAATGTACTTCCTACCTTCATGTGCCGTGGATATAATATTTCTCATAAATCAGTACATTTCCGAGCTCTTTAATCAAGCCGATCAAGTAATTAGCTTAACCTACAAATTGTCTGAATCATTTCTTTGAACAAGTCCCCGTAATGATCACTTTAGCGTGATCTGATTGACATCTCCTTCCTTTATACTCTACGATCAACTTTGATAAGCTTATTTTATGAGCATTGATCTAGGAAAATTTCGTTGAAAATCGGATGTTTGTAAAAATCACCTTTCGTACATAAGCTATAAAGTGTACATTTTTCTTGCTAGAAACGGTATTGCTTCTGATCGTTCAAGATGTCTGACATAACCTTTGAAAACTTGAAGGATAGTTTTATAAGCGAAATAGATTTCGTCACCAATATCGGCTACAAAGTATTCGTTTACCCGTTCATAGGAAAGTCCAAATTAACTGCTTACTGTTACAACATAACATATTTTCTTGTACTTGTTACTTCCATTCAACTGTTCACAGCTTTGTGTGTAAATAAATTCAGAGATTGGTTTGAAATTGTCAACATCGTTCCTAATCTAGCTGTGTGTTTGATGATCTTGATAAAATACTCCAAAATGAAAACTCATAGAGAAATTTACGAGAGTATAACAAACCATTTTAAAGTAGACCTCTGGGACATAATCGCTGATACAAAAGAACACAGAACCATACTGGAAAGATACACAAAGACCACTCGACTGATTCTTCGTTTTCAGTATTACTATACTATCAATTTGGTGATTATTGTGATTATGTTTCCTAGATTAGTCATGTTGATGATGGAGATCCTTAATGGTGAAGTTCAGCACTTGTATCCTTTTGACGGATGGTATCCCTTCGACAAAGTGAAGTGGTATTACGTGGCTTACGCTTGGGAGAGCGCCATGACAACAGTCGTCGTTTTCATATATGTTTTTGCTAATATGATACATATATCCTTCACGAGGTATATTTGTATGGAGCTTAAAATATTAGGGACTATGATGGAGTGCCTTGTTACTGACGAAGAGGTCTCGAATATAACAAGGCGGTTTATGGTAGAGCAAACACATGCTGGGATCAGGAAGAAACTCAAGTTGATTATAAAGAGGCATCAATACTTGGTTGGGTAATTCAAAATTTATTCTACAATCTTTGTTTTCTAACTTACAATTATAGCTTTCTGTTTTTTCAGTGACTCCAGAAAAGTTAAGGGATTTTAAGAGTTTCCTTGCTTTATATAGCTCTAGTAAAGTGCTTTATAATTTATATGTTTGTATAATGTGTTTTTTGCAATAAGTAATCTTTTTTTCTGCAGAATCACGTCAGATTTGGATGAGGTGTTGGGTGATGGATTACTTCTCACATACGCATTTGGTTCAGTATTCATTTGCCTCACCATATTTACAGCTACCGTAAGACTATTCAGTTTTCTGATTCATTTATTGTTTCATGAATTGAAAATTGACCTTGTGCCTGTGGATTAATACATTATTCTTAAAAAATAGGCTATTAAGTTGTATACCTAAGTAAGTTGAATAGTACTCATCATGTACTTCATCTATTCAGTAGTTTCAGAGTGTATGTATACATCAAACAATTTTAGAAAGTTTCTCCTTTACGAGTATATCCTGCACTTTATTTTGTTTATTTTAGGTGGTAGACAACTTATATTTACGTCTGCGGTATGCATCTTTCTTCTGCTCTTTGGTAGTTGAAGTGTTTGTGCAATGCATTATCGGGCAACTTTTGATAGATCATGTAAGTTTGTTTTTACTCAAAAAATACCATAGCGTTTGACAGACACAAACTAAAAGCTTAGGAGTTAAACATTCTAACAAACTCTACGAGTGTGCGGTTCAGAAACTAGACAAAACTTAGTCTGAAGAATGCAATCGCTTACGTCAAAAACATTTTGGCGTCGTTCTAGTTTGCACTCAAATATTGGTGAGCCATGCAATTGTGATTTTCTTTTGTTTTATAGCTTTGTCAGCTTGTACTTTTGAATGTTTCCTTGTTCTGAGATTGTGCACTTAAAATATTGAGTTTCTTTTATTATATCATTAGATTATGTCAAACCATAAAATTAGGTGTTTGGAAATTAACTTAATTTTCAACCAACGAATAAAAAGAGGACGAGTTTCTCAAATTGACTGGACGTTTTACTTAGGTATGTAGGTATGTTACTCGATATTTTTGCCAATAATTGACCAATTTTGATGATAGTTTCACTTTTACGTGGAAAACAATCGCAAAATAATTTCATAAAAGTCTAATTTCCGAGGAATTGCTCCCAGAATCCTTAAAAAAATATTAATTATTATATAATCAGAAATTTGAATCCAGTCGTTAGTTTTTATAAACATTAAATTGAGCGTAGTTAAGCAGAAAGCTACCAGGGATCAAATACTTTCTTGATCACTGGTCGCTTTCTGCTTAACTACGCTCAATTATTGTACCTTCTTTAATTATGTGTCGGATCTTTTTTATTTTACAGAAATCTCAAACTTGTATTTTTTTTATTACAGAGTTTGAAATTGGAAAAAGCTATTTACTTCGCTGATTGGCCGTACGCCGATGAAGACGTGAAAAGGATTATTCTAATATTTTTGATCCGTGCCCAACAACCACTGACGATTTCTGCAAGGGGCTATATCATAATGAATCTTGATACTTTCAGCAATGTAAGCAGTAGGTACATTAAACTCACAAGTCTCAGCACACATTACGTGCACTGCTGAACATGCCGTCCCCTAAAAAGGGATTTTGTCATAATCATCCGCTTGGCAGTAGGATTGGTGATCGTAGTTGAGGTCTTAAAAATTATTTATAAACGTAAAGTATTCTCAACGTCTCATGAAAAGTATTCCCAACGTCTCACGTAAGACGTTTCCTAGTCTCAGCGTCTCACGAAAAGTCAGAGAGCTTTTTATTATAATCTACAACATCTATTGCACTTATAAATTATTTTATTCTGTTTTTCATTTCCATAATCACGGCCATATATGTATGTAGTCCTTTAGGAGGCATGTGTGGGACCGAAGCCAACAGCACAAAGGCCCTTTATGAGAATTAATCTAAAGGCGAGAGCTACACATAGCGGGTATCATCCTTGGTTGCACAATATGATACAGCCGAAGATGATATCCGCCAGGTGTAGAGACTATTGCAAAGGAAAATGAAAATAACGATGGACTGGGTAATTGGGCTATGGACGCCTGCCATAAACATACTCTCAATACTGTTACAAGCGGCAGACGATGGCTTGCCGAATGCTGGATGGGTTGCTCAAAATGTCGGCGTAAATGCCGGGAAAGGAACAACATCAGTGCAAATGACTAAGGGGTGTCGAGAGGTGAGGCCCTTATTTCAACATCACGAAGACACGTGAGCAGGTTTCCTCGTTATAACGCCATTAGACATTTCCACCCCCGAGTCTACATCCTAAGATGCATCTCTCGCGACTCCACTCAGACCGGCCAATGAAGGCAAGCAAGAGGTGGGGACCTTCTCTTGGGATACCACTCCGCAAGCGGAGACGAGAACCAGGAACTTCCCCGGGAGCACTCGGTATACCCGTGGTGTCGCTACTCACCAATAGCTCGCCACAAGCTGCCCTGCGGGTTTATTTTATTTTATTTTGTTCATTATTATAAATTGACCGCCGCGCCGCCACGCCAAAAGTGTAGAGTACGGAATATCGATATAACTAATAGAATGAGCGATTTAACGATAAATAATATTAGTTCCCTAATACTTGATGAGAAATAGATTTCAATGGTTTTACTAGGTATCTTACAGCTAAAATATTAAATAAATAAATATCGTTGGACAATCCACACAACATCATCTAGCACCAAGCTAAGAGAGAGCTTGTGTTATGGGTACTAGATAACTGATATACATAAAACAATATATTACATAGATAGATACGTTTTATTATACATAGAAAATATCCAGAACACCCGAGACAAATATTTGCAGATCGTACAAACATTTGTCCCAAGGCGGGAATCGAAGCTGCCGAAAATTAAAGGTATTTTCGTATTTTTTTTTTCAGATTTTCTATTTATCCTACCAGTTCTTCAATCTTCTTCGGACAGCCTAGTCTTAGGTTTTATACATATGTACGCTTTGACTTTTCATAGACTTGCTTTTTTTTACTCTTAACTTTAGCATTCATATCGATACAAACTTATAAAATAAATAAATAATGCTGTACAACTCACACAGCATTATCTAGCCCCAAGCTAAGCAGAGCTTGTGTTATGGGTGCTAGATAACTGATATACTTTATGATTAACTTTACTGATTATAAACTACATAAATTAATATTTTTATTATACATATAAAACATCGAGAACACCCTGAACAAATATCTGCAGATCGTACAAACATTTTTGTTAAGACGGGAATCGAACCTGCCGAAAACTAAAGGTATTTTCGTTTTTTTTTCAGATTTGCAGTTTGTCCTACCAATTCTTCAATCTTCTTCGGACTGCCTACTCTTAGGTTTTCTAGATTAGACTTTTCGTAGACTTTCTTTATTTACTCCTAACTTAATCAATAATATCTATACAAACTTTTGTCTTTATTATTATTAATTAGGATACCACAAACGTTAAAGTGAAGCAAATCGACGCGAATAGAGTTCTAACAATTATACAAAATATAACGTGTTTACATACCTTGAACAATAATTATTATTCCTTCAGTCTAAAAGTTAATAATATATTACCAGAGTCGTTTCTTTTTAACTTTATTATATTAATAACCTGTCTTATAACCTCTATAAATCATGTTTTGGCCTGATCAGTAACAGCTACGAAAAATAACTGGATGAAGGTATTAAGGAAAATTATTAGGTGCACACAAAAGCGAAAACGAGGAGAGCCGAATTGACAATGGCTCTGATATTGAAGTCTGGCTTAACGAAACTTTTTTACGTCTACGGGACGTAACGGTGAGCAGAATCCTGTCGGATAACATTTCTAAGGCATTTTCACAACATTAGAAGACTGACCGGACATTAATAAAAGCAGTAGCAGTTCGAGGCGAAAAATGGCGCAGGTTCGAGTTCCAAAAATAACGATACACACATAAAATACTTAATGAATGAGAGCTGTTTTGTTTCGATTCTCTTATTCAAATTTTCTTTGTAAATGGAGCTGTCAAAACCAATAAAATTTTGTTAAAAATTTAAACCCGACTACATAAAAATCTAAACAAGTTTTCACATTGTCCCTATCAATTTCTTTTTATACCAAGAAAATCGGAGGCCTTTGCTCAAACTTGTAAACCCCTAGGCATAAGATGGGTTGGGTGCCTCCACAGAACTCGTAATAATAAGGTACTTACGAGTTCTGTGGGTGCCTCCGACTACCTAAGTATCAAAAGAAAATGATAAGGACGAACAGTGAACGCTTGTTTAAAACTTTACGTAGTTCGAGTTCAGTTATTCCATATAAATTCTTGCAACTGTATTCCTTTTTTTTCTGGAAAGTATAAAAAAGGCCTACCTCTGCAATGATGCCTCACATACTTGATTTTGGACCTTTTCTTAGAGCCCGCTATCTCATTAGGCCTCAATTTGCGTCTGAGGTCACATAGCCTATTACCCCGGGGATATTGAAATAAATCAATCGATACTTCATTTGTTGAAATCGGACTCGTATTTTCATCGCTACGTGGAACATAAAAATCAATACATGTTGCATTGTCACAAACAAACACAAACAAAAATACCTAGTATTCTAGAACTGGAAAGGCAAAAATCCCATGCCGGACTCGTCCCGTCGTGATTCAAACTGCAGGTAGTTTGCATGCAGTCGTAAAAACAAGATGTCTACATTCATATCGGCGCTATGGGAAATGTGGCTTGAGCATTTGCAGTTATTGCTGTGGAAGAGCTACGATTGGCGATGGGTGGAGATGGGTAATGCAAGCGTTTTTGGGAGAAGTTGCTAATGCTATTTATGACTCGCTTATTGAGGCAAAAAAGGTGTTTGACTTTCTTTTGAGTTTTGATCATACTACAGATAAAAAGTTATAAGATTTGATTGGAAAAGCTAACACAGATAATATAATCAAATATATGAAAAATATTGCCATAGAAAGTTAAGAGGGGCTGTTCTAGTAGGTATTATTAAAATTTTTATTTGAAATACTAATTTACTAATGCTAATTAGGTTGTGGATTGTATAATGGAAATAAAGTTTTGGCACAATTAAATCTTGTGTCACACTTGTGCAGGTAGAAAAAATAGAGAATAAACAGTACCAGCTTACCAAGTTATCTATAATTTTAAGATATAGAAAAAAAATGCACCTCCGTGTGTTAATGTGTCCCAGTGCGAACAACTAATAAATAGAAACATGACAAAATTATTGACAGTTCAATAAAACCCGATGTCTGTGATAAAACCGTGTTTTATAACAACGTTATCTATGATTTTGATCCACGATTTTTTGTAATATCCACGATATACATAAAACATAGAAATTATTATTTAATCACGAAAAATATTCTATATACTCATTAATACTTAGGTTTATGACATTGCTACTATAAAAGCAAAGGAATATCCTGTATCATCAGTCTTGTGACTCCAAAATGATAGCTAAACACTTTGTGGTGTTATTTGTTCTATTAATAGTTCCAACAAAACTTTTATGTGTCGGTAAGTAGAACTTAAATACTTATAAAAGCTTCATGATCATCATCATATCAGCCCATACACGTCCACTGCTGCACATGAGCCTCCTCCATCCATCGACTCCCTGCGACCGCTACGATGTCGTCGGTCCCATGTTGAGGGGGTTTTGCCATAATTACCACGCTTGGCAGGTGATCACAGTGTTGGTCGTCAATTTCATAAAACCTTAATTTTATTAAATTGGCGACAGATGAGGTTCAGCGGGCGAAGGTCCGCCTGCGATGCAGGAGGTTACGGGTTCGTTTATCGCCTTAGGACAAATGTTTGTAAATATTTGTCTCGGATGTTCTCTGTATTTTCTATGCATAATTAAAAATGTATATCTAAGTATGTAATATATTGTATTAAGTATAACCAGTCATCTAGTACACATAACATCAGCTCTGCTCAGCTCGGGGCTAGATGATGCTGTGTGGATGGTTCAGCATTTACTGATTTAATTAAATTCCTTAGTATTAAGTATAATATTATGATAATAAGACATAAAGAACCTACCAGAGGAAGGGCAGCAGCTTCCTTCTGAGTATTTTCAAACACCAACACTGCGATCACCAATCCGCCTGCCAAGCGTGGTGATTATGGCAAATCCCCCCCTACATGGGAAACCATACACTCGATGGACCGACGACATCGTAGCGGTCGCAGGGAGTCGATGGATGGTGGCGGCTCAGGACCGCTATTTGTGGCGTCGTACGGGGGAGGCCTATGTCCAGCAGTGGACGTGTATGGGCTGATGATGATGATGATGATGAAGACATAAAGAACTACATAAATAAATTAAATATTGAAGTTGTTTGTAATTTCTGTGTTGTATTTAATATTTTTTTATTTTTGTTGTAGCTCAAGATGCCGGTCCAACTAATGATGAAATTATAGAAGACGGTAAATCACATTATTAATTAATTTTTAATTTATTTTATTTTATCCTAATACTAAAAAGGAAAAACGTTTCAAGATATGACGATATTTATTCTCCAAAACCGCTAAACACATTAAAGTGAAATTCGACGTGCATGTAGAAACATAGGTTACTTTTTCATGTCACCATATAGCATCAACAGAATATATGTATATTACTACCTGCTGCCCGCGGCTTCGCTCCCGCTTTTTAAGTAGCGTATGTCCGTCCCCGGGATACTATTTACCTTCCTGCCAAATTTCAAGATCCGTTCAGCCGTATAATCGTGAAAAGGTAATATACAGACAGAGCTACTTTCGTATTTATAATATTAAGTATGGATGCATAATCCTCCTTCGTTGAGTGTCGGGTAAAATGAATCAAACTCTGGATCGTTCAAACAGAGAATGAGAAGAAATATTGTACATTATAGTACTTTACTGTAGTGGAAAATAATGCCTACTTCTTTTAGATGGTACCGACTACAATGATGACATCGGGAGCGCAGCATCGTCAGGCAGTTCTTCAAGTTCAGGATCTAGTAAGTAGAAACTAACAAAACAAGGCCGCTTCTCGCATGGGAAGTGTATGGCTGACTGTACTAAGGCTTATCTTTGAAAAGTGGGAGGAATGCGGAATGAAATCACCGCTGAATTTGATGTTCGCTGGGGCCAAAGCCAATGGGACAAATACGGAATAATTCAATATTTTTAGTCCGTTAGGTTCCACACACACTTTTTAATAAGGGCACTTACTTAATTAAATACGTTAAGTCGAGACCCTAGGTCCGTGGGGTACCGAGGCTCATCGGGTTTTCAAAAAATTATCTGAGCGCCTGGTCGAAGCGACGCGTGACCCGAGAGCTGGTGAGTATCTGGCGCAGCGCATTAGCATTGCCATACAGCGAGGCAATGCAGCCAGCGTCTTGGGGACGCTTCCGACTGGTATTGATATGGACCAGTTGAACTATCTGTAGATTGTTTGCAACAGTCTGCAGTTAGCTCAATTGTTTCAATTGTAAATACTAGTTTAATTTCTTTATATTATTTGATTGTTATTTTCTTTGTCAATAAAGATATTTAATACGTTAAAAAATAGAAATTATCTGGGCATTCTAACTAAAAATTTATAAGAATAAGAATAATTTATTTTCTTAAGACTAAATTAAGTATTAACATGGTGTGAGCATGCAATTATGTCAAAATATAAATTAACTATGACCGTCATGTTTTGCCACTTTTTGAAATACGCGTAATTTTATTCCTGCCTTAATAGAGACATAAGTCTTGGATTTAAGATTTATAAATTACCTTTTGCAGATGTAGGAAATGGCGATACAGCAGCAGCATCATCATCATCTAGCTCTTGTAAGTATCATAATTCATTATGAATGTAAGCGGGTTAACTACGAACCTAGTTTCGGTTGGAAGAACACTAACGTTTCATCCCTCAACATAAAAACTGACTTCTTCAGGGTACGTGGAGTTCTAGACGCGCGCGTTCCGCGTCCCTGCGCATACTACGGGCGAGAGCATGCTGTTTAGTTTGTGTTCTTTCAACACAAAGTAGGTTCGTAGTTAACCCGCTTGCTCACATTCATAATCAAACTACGAAAGTATTTATAATAAAACTAGCTGTTCCCCGCGTTTTCACCCGCGTTAAATTCGAATATCACATTTTTAGGGTGATAAAAGGGTCTTTTTTTCCCGTAAATCTCCCATGGAAATTTGATGACAGACAAAAAATAGCCATCATAGTCTCCATTCTTTCAAATAATTCTATGCCAAAAATCAATTCGAATGGTTGCTCAGTTAGGGCGTGAAGGAAGGTCAAACAAACACACTTTCGCATTTATAATATCAGTTAGGATATCACCATAATTATAATTATATTTTGAGATAACAGTTTCATAATTGATCTTGAAGATTTTCGAGTATCGCTTGACCAAAATTCTCTCCTGATGATAAGTGACGATGTGGCTGACGATTGTATAACATAGTTGAGACTAGAAGTTTCGAAGATTACCCATTACAAACAAATAAATAAACTTGATACTTGTACGACGATTTATTAGTACAGTCAGCTGCAAAAGTATGTATATGTACACTCTACAGACACATATTTTCACAGTTGACTGTACACATTTTACTATTTCCATACAGCGGGGCAATGCAGCCAGCGTCTTGAGGACGCTTCCAACTGGTATCGATATGGATCAGTTGAGCTACCTGTAAATGGTTTACAACAATCTGCAGTCAGCTCAATTTTTTGAATAGTATATCACTCACTCACTATCCTGGTGCATCGACCCCGAAGTGGGTCTTGGCCTCCTCTCTCTCTCTCTCTCTCTCTCTGAGTCGTGACGAATAGATCGCCACTGGCCTTCGTCCTCGGCCGCCTCCATCCAGTCCAGTACGAAGACTAAAAGTGTGCAAAGGTTCTTCTCCACTTCGTCATTCCACCTGTATCTGGGTCGCTCGACTGGTCCGCAGCCAACTGGCGCTGCAAAACGGAAAGCCCGTTTTGCAGCTCGATTCTCCCCTATTCGTAGCACGTGGCCGAGACAGCGTAGCCCATGTGATTTTGTTTCGCCAATGATGTTGGGCTCGGCCACTAGCTCGGCGATATCTCGGTTCTCCCGCACCCTGCAGAATCCTTGTTAGCGCTGGACTGGACCCAAGATCTTCCTGAGCACTTTCCTTTCCGTTCGTACTAGTTCTAATATCTTTAATTTCTTTTTTCTAACGGCGTATGAGTCCGAAGTCCCAGAGTTTTTCGACTCCTCCATCACTTGACCTCGTGGCGCAATTAGTTAGCGCATCCCGTACTGAGGGAGGCTTGCGGGTTCAAGTCCCGTCAAAGACAATTTTTTTTGGGTTCTTATTAAATATCTTAGTTCTAATTTGTTTCTATTATATCTTTTGATTTTTTATAAATTTTTTTATTTTTTATTAAAGTTTTTATTATTACTTCATAAGAAATATCGCTAATAAATTTACTTTATTTCTTTACGCTTACAAAATAAGCACTTATTGTTAGACAAGTCTTTTATACTATAAATTATCATCAAGAAATAAGGTGTTATAATTTTCTCATAACTTCGATTTTTGTGTTTCAGCATCTGGCGGTGGTGATGGTGATGCAGCAGTAGGCTCTTCATCTTCCAGCAGCAGTGGTAAATATACTTTAATTTCGAAATTTTTAGTTTTAAGGACACTGCTTTTCTAAAGAACTTTTGTAGGCACCTTCCTATTTCGAACCATTTTAATAAACTGAATGAAAAAATTTTTTTCATAAGTTTCGTTACATTTGGAAACCTTTTCAATAAATAGTGTCTTTATATTCTTACACTAGCTACTGCCTGCGCCTTCTTCCGCGTTTTATCGGGATAAAAAGTAACCTATACGAGTATGTTATTTCAGATCCCATACTATACCCAAACTAAATTTCAGGCCAATCAGTTCAGTAGTTTTTGCGTGAAAGAGGAACAAACATGCATTCTCACAAACTTTGACATTTATATTAGTAGGATTTCAATTTGATTTTATAAAAAAACTAAAAACCGTCTTCGAATTCTTTAATTTATACTGTTTTAAATTTTTTCTGGACTAATACTAATCACCATCCACCACCACATCGCGTTTATTTTCTATTTAACAACGAAAGAATTTTCAAAATCAGTCTATAATTAACGGAAAATTCTACGAACATCCATAAAAACATACATACAGATAACAGCCGAGCATAGTACGTCCTCCTTTTTCCGAAGTTGGGTAAAAATTTAATAACACGGCCCCATGAAAGTTTAACATCCGCTCTTTAGAACGCTGTTAAGAGTTCTGTTTGTAATGCGATATTAAACTTTTGAAAGGTAGTCTATGGTAACTTCTAAGACAATAAATAATTTCTATATATATAGAAACAAATTAGAACTAGAATTTAAATAAGACTTAAATATATTTCTTACTACTATTGTATTGTAATCACCTTCTCGTAGTTAAACCTATTGTGTTAGATCCGCAGGGCGAGAGCGCTGGTGACCTGTAATACAGGTTTTTATACCCTTTTCAGGTACCAGTCTCTCACAAAGCAGATTATTATTAGAGTATACATAATATATCACGTCATATAACCAAACTTTCTGCATAACCTTTGTGAGAGAAAAATAAATGATTATTTTATTTATTTCTATTAGGATCTTCTGGCGGTGAGGAAGGCGACGGCGGCGTCGAGGCATCGTCAGGAAGTTCATCAAGTTCAAGTGAGTACCTGCTAGTTAACTTATAAATTGTAAAGTCGTCGTACATCTGAAAAGTACCGCTGTAGCACAGCAGAAAAATGTGCATTCAAATATAGGCATTAAGTCTTAACATTTGGATGAATTTTATATTGACGGCATCAAATGGCAGACAGCTCGCGTACCACTCGTTTGCAGCTTGTGAGAAGCCATTTTGTCACTGTAAAATGTTTCTAATGATAACGAGTTTAAGCCTACATATATTTGATTGAATGCACGTTTTTATGCTGTGTTGTAGCGGTGTTGGATTAATGAGCGCAGAGCTTAAAGGTTGTCGGATACATAAGCCGTTCCAGCACCACTCCCGCAAATCCATTAACTGCACGCCTCCACCTATACGATTTCATGCATATAATGTCAAATTGTGTTGTCACAATGTTGTTGTTGTCAAATGTGACAGCTTGCTGGCTGACCAAATACTATCCACGCGGCTACAGCTAGCAGCAAGCTCACTGTCCATACACGCTCCGCCAAAACTCATTATGATGGTATGGCTGCTCCAAGCGGCCTGCGCGCGCTATCCGCGTATCCGCGTAGACCGCTCGCTTCAAGCAATTTGTACGAACATATGAGTTTTTGCGGAGCGTGCGGAGACAACAACAGCGGCGCTTGCGGCAGAGAATTGCTTTTGGTAATGGCGTCCACCAGCGAGATTGCCTTACTTGCAACTTTTTAAAACGTGGAGTAAGCCGTGGGCCGATTATTATAGTTCTATATTGTTGCAGATCAAGAAAATGATGGTGTTGATGCTGCTTCATCGTCCTCGTCAAGCTCATGTGAGTTCCAGGTGCCAGTTGAACATTTTGTGTATAGGGTTTTGTAGGGTTGAACAGTTTTTATATGATCAGACTGACCAATAAGAGTCATATTACTCTTTGGACCACGGCTTCGCACGCGTTGTTTCTATAAAAACATTTAAGTCCTATTATGCACTGTGGCCTGGTCACCGGTAACTCGGTTGATGGCGAATGTGACTTACCGTTGCAGTAGATAGGTGTTTACGCACTTGGTCACCGGTCACCCGGGCGACTCGGCCTATGATTTGGTCGCCGAGGGATAGAGTCGCTAGTACGTAACGGCTCTAAATGTTATTTATATCCCATGATAGTGTCCCATGAGTCCTATCCCCTAGAACTAGCTTACATCCCGATCCGCTCAGTAGTTTTGGCGTGAAGAAAAGCAACATACATCCATACATCCATCCAAACTTCGAAGCTTTCGAATTTATAATATTAGTGTGATGAACATTACATACACATTAGGTGATTAGAAGCGCACGTTTTGGAACGCGCGTCTATAAAACTATCTGATATGACACATCTGTACACACCGAAACACGCGCTTTTATTCAAGAACACTACGACACTGAGATGTAAGAAAGAAAAACGTTGATTGAAAAAGATTAAGGACATAAAATTAACCTAAGGTCCTAAAAAAATATAAACCTGTATCGATCTAAAAATATAAACTTATGTAAAATACGAACAACTCTCTGCAGCTGCTGGTGGGTCAGGTGATGATGGCGACATAGCAGCAAACGCAGCATCGTCGTCAAGCAGCAGTGGTAAATATATTTTTTAAAAGTTATTCAAACTTAACAAGATACTGACAATTGTATTTAGCTTAATAATTTCCAAAAAAGAGATAAAATTAAGACCTGTCGTCTTCATGAACGTTTTTCGTGATGACGGGCAGCACCTGCAACTCACACAGTGTCAGTGAATTATCAATAACTATGCATTGTGTCGGAGACCTTTGTAATATTATATTTCTTGCAATAACAATAATATGACGGAGATCCCTTACTTTCATAGAAAACTTGACAAACAAACAAAAAATGTTGTTGTTGTTTTGGTAAACATAACACATGACAAGCAATAATAGAAATAACAGAGAAACAATTAAATATTATCTGGCTTGAAACTTAACCTAGGTGCACACAACAATTCTTAGAATTATATAAATACTAAGAGGACTTAGATATAATTATAAACATTATTATTTTCACAACTTTCAAAGGACCATGTCTGCGACAAAATAAAAAAATTGGGAATACGTAATTATTAAATATAAAAAAAATTAAAAACAACATAATAGCTAGATATTTTTTAAATAGGTATGTACCTATTTAAAAAATATCTAGCTACAATTATTAAGAGCAAGCACGTGCTCTAAAATTTGCATGGTAAGCAGCATTTATCGTTATAAATTTACAATATTTAACCCTCTAGCGTCTGTTTAATTCAAAATGTGGCTTTAAAGAAAAGAAATGTGGCTTTGAAAAGAATTTGGTTTCTTTGTAATAAACTTTTAACATAAAAAATTAAAAAGACATAATAAAATTAATGTACATCATTCAGTTTTTAAAAATTCATTGTTATTATTAAACGTCTTCTCTAGGAGCCGGTTTTATAGTGTTTTTATTTTATTTAAAAACTCACTGCTGCTTCTCTTCTACCTTTATATTTTTATTTTGTTTTACCATCACACTTTTTTAATCTTGGAAGATATTCAAAATATAACTATGTTAGTGTCTTCTTCCACTAGTGGACAAAAAATTTAAGTGAAGAGAATATCAATAACACCTTATTTCTTATTTGATAATAATAACTATGTTTATTGTATAAAATTTGACTTGTCTAAGTGCTTATTTTGTAAGCCTAAAGAAATAAAGTTATTGATTCTGATTCTGATTAGGATCCTCTGGTGGCGCTGACTGCGATGACAGCGTCGTGGTTTCGTCAGGCAGTTCATCAAGCGCAAACGCAAGTACGTACCTACTGTAAAGTTTAGAAATCTTCAGAATTGGTATTTTATCGTTCCACGTAATGAGCTCAATCACTCAATGAATTTAATACTTTGTTGGTTTCACTCTTATGAGTGCAACGATAAAAAAAACATTGACGTCAAAAATAACGTTTATACTACATCTGCTTGGAAAGTTGCCTATTCCTTTTCCAAATATAAGATAGAAAGTAAGTCATTGCAGGCGTATAGGAAACCGGGATGAAAAACTCTATGCAATTTTTTAATTTACTAAAAGATCGGCCGGTAGCTATGGTTATTTTTATAATAGGTCAAACGACAAAAAGTTTTTACTCCAAGTCCGCTTGCCTCTTCCGATTTCCGAAAAATATTTTGAAAAAAGAACCCAAGCGATAAAGGCTGGCGCGGGAAGTTCTTCTTATTTTGAATTTGGTGTAGGCAATTTTATTAATTCTACAGAATGTCGTCGAGTGATAGTGAAAGTTTTATGACACCGCCCGAAATAAAATATTTATTCTGCTTTTTATTTTCCTCGAAGGTGTAATATAAACCACTATGTATCACTCGGCAGAAAGTGCGATTCCTACCTCGTGTGTTTTAAGGCCCTCGGCTGCGCTCAAATGACACTCTCGATAGGAATTTGTCACGTTCTCGCCTAGGTGTACAATGTACTATAATGTACTCCAAAACAACAATTGACTCGTAGTTTGTTTTAGCATGTGTACTTACATAGCAAATGGTTACTTTTATGAACCTGCAGAACGCGAAAATACGAAAAACCAGAAAAATAATGAATTTCCCGTGCGACCGGTAACGATCCACCTTAAAACTATGTAACCTTGATTTTCTAACCCTTTTCCCACTAAGGTCGGACGCCATAATATTTATCAAACGGTTATTGATTTTGATGTGGTCGGTTATGCGTAGGCACTTATAAAACTCACACACAGTACATATGTATATTTGCACGGGTGATTGTAGGATTCATTTTAAAATATTGTTACAGATCAAGGCAATGGCACTGTTGATGCTGCATCATCATCCTCATCAAGCGCATGTAAGTTCGAGGTCCACTGAACCTTCTATGATATTATTTTCTATAGAAGATAGTTATTTATTTGCATATCTGTTCAAACTGAACGAGCCGGAAGATACAAATCGTAACAAAAAAAAAACTAAATTCGTTTGACTCGGCGATATATGATATATATAAAGCAATATTATTACTCTAAGTTCACGTAATATGGCGTTTTGAACCGCGCACTTTAGTAACGCGCATTTAAACATCGTCTGTTCCCCGCTCGTGCACTCTCAAACGCGCGTTTGGATGTGTATTTCAGAGAGTATGGGAGATAAAAAATAAAAACTGAATAAATAAATAATGCTGGACAATCCACACAGCATCTAGCCCCGAGCTAAGCAGAGCTTGTGTTATGGCTAGATCCTGCCCATGACATGCATGCAGTTCACTCTGTGTCAGTGAATTACTAAAGACATTACATAATATATACGTACATAATAAAATACATTGATATTTTTTATTAAATACCCAGAATACCCGTACCCATAAACAAATATTTGCAGATCATAAAACATTTGTCCCAAGACCTTCGCCCGCCGCGGCCCGTTAGTCTTCAGTGAGAGGCTAGGCAGCCTCTAACTGGAAGATCAGATGGTTTTTGAAACGCGCGTTACCAAAGCTCTCTCTTCAAAACACCTCCCATGTCCTCGCTCTAACATCTCTACGTTGATTTCTTGTCAAAATGTAAAACCTGTTTTATTAAAAACCTCTTAACGTAAATTATCTCTCTTCAGCTTCCGGTAACGGCGATGGCGGCGGTAGCAACGCTGCTTCATCTTCGTCAAGCAGCAGTGGTAAATTTTGTTTAGTATTGGCCTGCAGCTTCGCTCGCATTTTTTTGATAGTAAAGAGTAGCGTATTTTTTAATTTAGATCTATAACTACATGTATGCAATATTGTAGTCTAACCCGTTAAGAGCCGAACCTAAGGGGTTTTGCTTGTCAAACTAGGCCTAGATCTCAGTACTCAAGGGATCCCCGTGGTGAAAAACTCAAATAACATAAAATTCAATTTTTTTTCTTTGGTTCCTCTAAGGTTAAAAAACGATTAAAAAAAGAAATACGCTACCAAAAATTTTGAAAGTGACCTATACAGTTTTGCACATAATTTGGTCTAGATGTCAGGAACCCTGCGGTCTATTGAAATGAATTTTGTTTTGATTCGTAGGTAATTGCTAATTATTTGGTTGCTCTACACCAGTTTTTTCATAACTTTTGTACTTTTCTTGTGAATAAGCTAAAACTTGATTTTTGCGCTTGCGCCGTTCGTATGCGTAACGTATGCTCTGTCCCGCTCCTATGTATGCAAAATCCTATACTATCTCTCTTAAGTAGTATATTCATTTTATTTATTTATGAAATTTTAGGAAAATTTCAGCTAGGTTAGCGAAGAGAAAATACAGGTAAAAAATACGAGTATAAACACATGCCTAGATAGACCATTGCATATTTGCTAACTACAGTTGGCTAATTAAAGTTTCCGCTGACAGGTAAAATATACAATACATATCGATATCTATACGTATATCATGCTATTATATACGTATATATAATAGCATGATACAAAGTAAGTTGACGACTTAGAAAATAACATAATAATAATAAAATAGAAAAATTATGAATTTCGAATACAACAGGAAAATTCCTCATTCCTCGACACTGTTTTCATATACTAAAGAATTAAACGAGGAATAAGTAAGTTTTAGCGTGAAGCGGTTACAAACATCTAAACATCCATTCTTTCTTTTTTATAATATTAGTGTGATATTATACAATAAACAAAATATCTCAATAGGTATTACGTTTTTTAATACAAAACACAAGTTTAACAATTTTTAATTTTTCAAGGTTCTTCTGGCAATGGTGGTAACAGCAGCGTCGTAGTATCAAGCAGTTCTTCAAGCTCTAGTTCCAGTAAGTAACCCAAAACATATGTATTCCGCCATAAACTTCGGATGACAACACTTTGCGGGCTAACTGATAAATTTCCTCTACTGAAAAATAATTAAACACAAGATTTTTTTTAGCATAACATGGTTACCAAAGTTACAAGAAGAAACTTATACAGGGTTATTTTTAAAAGACCGGTAACCTTC
Organism: Eupithecia insigniata; assembly: GCA_947859395.1. Lineage (NCBI taxonomy): Eukaryota > Metazoa > Arthropoda > Insecta > Lepidoptera > Geometridae > Eupithecia > Eupithecia insigniata. Next base: position 4,382,626 of record OX402001.1, on the reverse strand, counting down.
GGTGACCAGCTTCCTAGCATTATCAGCAACAACGTTTGTTCTACGACTTTTGAAATAACTCAATAGGTAATTAATTAGAAATTATTTAAGTTTTTATTGAACTGTCGTGACTTTTGTAGGTCTTTGTTGCATCAAGGACGAGGCACGCTTGCGCGCGCCTACCTACCTACCAAACTAGTTAATATCAATTGCTCGCGGGGTTTTACCTATGTACTGTACTGAGTCCACAATCCCTTCATAACATGACCAGGCTCAGGACTGGCTACATAAAACAATTAAAAACAAATAAGTGGTAGGATGACAAGACCGAGTTATAATGGGTGGTTTTGGCTATTTATGAAGGCTATTTATGAGGTCTTGTCATCCTCCCTCGCTACGCTCGGGAGTATAACAACCTCGTATACACCACTACAGTTTAATTACCAGAAAAAAAATATTAGCTGCTGTAAATGAGGGCTACCATTGTAAATGTGAAGTTAGTTTTTATGTTTTACTTTTAATAAGAAAGTTACATCATGTTAAAGTTTTTTCGAAATTCTGGACATAGTACATTGTATAGACAGCTGATCATTCGTTTCTGCACCCACACTACTAAATTTCATTAAACTATCGCGGACGCGTAGATAGGAAAGAGGCTAATATCTTGTACTCTTTCACTCTTATGGCGAGCGCAACCGCTTTCCTTCGTCGGCCGCCCGAGCGCGAGCGGCGCCGCGCGCGCCGCCCGCAACACCGACTACCTACCTACTCTGTTTACGGCGATAGTTAAGTACCTATGTGTAGATATTACGTAGGTATGTAATAATAAAAAAATAATAAACAAATGTTTTAATAAACTTCTTTATTTTCTTATTCTAACTTTCCCTTCATACTTTACGGGCTTAGGACCGGCAAAATTACTAAACAAAATTGTATCTAGGTAAGCAAGCAAGTACCTACCTACTAGTTAGTTAACTACATAGTTGTGTACGATAGGTAGGTACCTACTTACGTTCCAATACTCATGTTGGCACATAGGTTAGTTACCTAGTTTAAAATTACTAGTAATTTTGGCGTATTTAAAAAGTTAGAATCAGCTATTTACAATTATTGATATTTACAAAAGAGATTAATTGTTATTTACCTATTTACAGTTTTAGGTGTATTTCAGCAACTGTTCAAAATGTCCACCTTCATTTTCAATGCACAAACGCGCACGTTTTTGCAAATTGTTTTTTACACTAATTAACACTAAATCTAAAAGTTTGACTTCTTCGAATGCGTCTATTATGCGCTGTTTTAGCACTTCCACAGTGTTAGGTTCACTCACATACACACGTCTTTTAATCTCACTCCACAAAAAGTAGTCCATGGGCGTCAAGTCGGGTGAGCGTGGCGGCCACGGGACCGGACCGCCGCGCCCGATCCATCTGTCTCCAAACTCCTCATTTAAAAATTGTCGGACCGCTCTATGGTAATGTGGAGGCGCTCCGTCTTGTTGGAACCACAAGTGACGCAAGCTCGCAAGGGGAACATCATCCAACATTGACGAAACCATCACCCGCAGCAGATCCAAGTAAGTCTCTCCTGTGAGACGTCCTTCAATAAAATACGGGCCGACGAGTTTGTTGTTCAGTATTCCAGCCCAAACATTTAAACTAAATCGGTGTTGGAATGAGTGTTCTCTGGTCAACTTGGGGTTGCGATACGACCACCAATGTTCGTTGTGTTGGTTGAATAACCCGATCCTTGTGAACAAACACTCGTCTGAAAACAAAATGTTGCGATCAGGATTACTCAACACCCACTGACAGAATCCAATTCTTGGCGCCCTGTCGATAGTCGTCAGCTCTTGAGTCTTGCGATAGTGGTATGGGTGCATTCCAGCTGAGCTCACGAGCTTCCACGCGAAGTATTGGCTGACACCAAAACGGCGTGCGGCGTCATTAGTACTTCTACGCGGGTCCTCTTCGAAGTACTCAAGAACTGCATCGTGTAAGTTTTGCGGGTACGCCGGTCTTCCACGTCCTGAAGTCGACGGTGTAAACGTACCATGATCTAAGAGAGATTGGTATGCTCTCAGCATGGTTGAATAATTTGGTTGACGAGCATTTGGGTACAGCTCCCTGTACATTCGCAAAGCGGCACTCACATTTTCACCACTTAAAAAATACGCGCGAACCATTAATGTGTACTCTCGCGACGTAAATTGATAAGCCATTGTAATGATATGCGAAACGATAAGCGATGAGATAATTACGCAACAAGTGCGCCCGTACCACTGAGGCGGGCGCGCGGCGCGCGGCGCGTGCTGTGCGGGTGGGGAAGCGGGGGTGAGGGGTAGGGTCCGGTGGTCAGTAGGTTGAGCTTCGACGCGAGTTTGCTAAAATTTAATGAATGAATAGTTGTAACCGCGAAATTACGCTACGCCTACCACAGAATAGTAAGTGTTTAATAGTTAGTATGCCGGTTTATGTTGTCTGTATTTTTAGCGATATGTGGGACAAATCTTAGATTTAATTTTTAATATTTTTTATTTCAAATATGGGTTCAGTAACTGCTACAGATATCCCAGTTTTTTTTTTCTGGTAATTAAACTGTAGTGGTGTATAATGGGATGGTTTAGTCCCTTGTAAAACATTCTACTTTTCACTTCGATTGCGAGAAAATAAAACAATTCAACTACTACGTACTATTATTACCATGGCGTATCGGTTCGGATAACTCGGTCTTGTCATCCTCCCTCGCTACGCTCGGGAGTATAACAACCTCGTATATAATGGGATGGTTTAGTCCCTTGTAAAACACTCTACTTTTCACTTCGATTGCGAGAAAATAAAACAATTCAAAATTAGACAATTTCCAGAAATTTTATTAAAAATTAAATGCCGCAACGAAACAGTTCGCATTCTACCGTGAAGGGAAGAATCAACCTTCATAAAAGATCATCAAGACGGTTCTATTTTCAAAAAAAAAAGATTGACGGAGCACCAAAAAGTCGAGTTTTTATGTAAGAGAACGAATTCTTTGTACGGGCTGATGATTTTAGACAAAAATTAAAAAGAAAAAATACTTTTTAGCCCGAGGTATTAAACTTGAGTTTTAGGCCCGCTAAGCTACACTATTATGATACACTTTTTGAGCAAGAGAAGTGAAAAATTACTTTGTAGGTACAATCCCTACGAAACATCGATAATGCGGCAACAAAAGATCATGGCGCACAAAGACAAGGACATTTACCGCGCGCGCATCCGCCTCGATGACTGAGCGAGCGGGCAGGTGGCGCCGCGCGCCGCGCGCTATGCCGAAAGGCCGCCGCACCATGCACATAGAGTTAGAAACATTCAAGCGGATATTTCTGTAAATATTTATTTTTGTATGGAGATAAAAAGTAGCTAAATATCAAAAGTCGTAGAGCAAACGTTGTTGCTGATGATGCTAGGAACCGGGTCAACGAAGGTTGCTGGTCTTTTAAAAATAACCCTGTATAGGTATGTATAATGCCAATTAAAGGTACGTAAAGTTTAGTAAACCCTTTTCTCTTTTCAGGTTCAAACGGAGGCAAGAAAAAATCTGTTGTTTCTTCATCATCTAGTTGTAAGTAATATACTTTTTCATTTTTGACAAAATCTTAGGATTCTTTTGGGTCATAATAAAAACTTGAAAAGCAGACAGTGATCGCAGTAGAGTTGTCAAATTCCACAGAAGCATACTGTTGTATGACTCTAGTTTTCTTACTCTAACGAAATCCACAGAATGAGGTGTAGTGATCAATTTGATCAAATCTTACACCTCGAAAGTTGTTTAAGAACATATTCAACATCAATAACCAAAACTATGATATTTTATTAGCCTCAAGTAGAAGAAGACGCCGAAGACGTACAAGGAGAACAACAACAAATAGGCCACAAACAACGACTCGATCAACAACAACAAGGGCAACAACGAGAACAACCGGATCTCAATCCACCAGAAGTACATCAAGATCCCCTGAAGGAACTACTACCACACCAAAAATTTCAACAACAAGCACGTCATCAAGTATCTCAACGTCTACTAGCAGCTCGACATCTTCAGGTAGTCAAATTTCATCATCCACATCATCTCCGGGTAGCTCGACATCCTCTGGTCAAAGCAGCTCCACATCTTCAGGTGGTCAAACTTCATCTCCGGGTAGCTCGACATCCGCTGGACAAAGCAGCTCGACATCTTCAGGTGGTCAAACTTCATCATCCGCATCATCTCCGGGTAGCTCGACATCCTCTGGTCAAAGCAGCTCCACATCTTCAGGTGGTCAAACTTCATCATCCGGATCATCTCCAGGTAGCTCGACATCCTCCGGTCAAAACAGCTCGACAACTTCAGGTGATCAAACTTCATCATCCACATCATCTCCGGGTAGCTCGACATCCTCTGGTCAAAGCACCTCGATAACTTCAGGTGGTCAAACTTCATCATCCACATCATCTCCGGGTAGCTCGACATCATCTGGTCAAAGCAGCTCGACATCTTCAGGTGGTCAAACTTCATCATCCGGATCATCTCCGGGTAGCTCGACATCCTCTGGTCAAAGCAGCTCCACATCTTCAGGTGGTCAAACTTCATCATCCACATCATCTCCGGGTAGCTCGACAACTTCAGGTGGTCAAACTTCATTATCCACATCACCTGCGGGTAGCTCGACATCCTCCGGTCAAAGCAGCTCGACATCTTCGGGTGGTCAAACTTCATCATCCGGATCATCTCCGGGTAGCTCGACATCTTCAGGTGGTCAAACTTCATCCGGATCATCTCCGGGTAGCTCGACATCCTCTGGTCAAAGCAGCTCGACATCTTCAGGTGGTCAAACTTCATCATCCGGATCATCTCCGGGTAGCTCGACATCCTCTGGTCAAAGCAGCTCCACATCTTCAGGTGGTCAAACTTCATCATCCACATCATCTCCGGGTAGCTCGACATCCTCTGGTCAAAGCAGCTCCACATCTTCAGGAGGTCAAACTTCATCTCCGGGTAGCTCAACATCCGCTGGACAAAGCAGCTCGACATCTTCAGGTGGTCAAACTTCATCATCAACATCATCTCCGGGTAGCTCGACATCCTCTGGTCAAAGCAGCTCGACATCTTCAGGTGGTCAAATTTCATCATCCACATCATCTCCGGGTAGCTCGACATCCTCTGGTCAAAGCAGCTCCACATCTTCAGGTGGTCAAACTTCATCATCCGGATCATCTCCAGGTAGCTCGACATCCTCCAGTCAAAGCAGCTCGACAACTTCAGGTGGTCAAACTTCATCATCAACATCATCTCCGGGTAGCTCGACATCCTCTGGTCAAAACACCTCGATAACGTCAGGTGGTCAAACTTCATCATCCACATCATCTCCGGGTAGCTCGACATCCTCTGGTCAAAGCAGCTCGACATCTTCAGGTGGTCAAACTTCATCATCCGGATCATCTCCGGGTAGCTCGACATCCTCTGGTCAAAGCAGCTCCACATCTTCAGGTGGTCAAACTTCATCATCCACATCATCTCCGGATAGCTCGACATCCGCTGGACAAAGCAGCTCGACATCTTCAGGTGGTCAAACTTCATCTCCGGGTAGCTCGACATCTGCTGGACAAAGCAGCTCAACATCTTCAGGTGGTCAAACTTCATCTCCGGGTAGCTCGACATCCGCAGGACAAAGCAGCTCGACAACTTCAGGTGGTCAATCTTCATCATCCACATCATCTCCGGGTAGCTCGACATCCTCTGGTCAAAGCAGCTCCACATCTTCAGGTGGTCAAACTTCATCATCCGGATCATCTCCGGGTAGCTCGACATCCCCTGGTCAAAGCAGCTCGACATCTTCAGGTGGTCAAACTTCATCTCCGGGTAGCTCGACATCTGCTGGACAAAGCAGCTCAACATCTTCAGGTGGTCAAACTTCATCTCCGGGTAGCTCGACATCCGCTGGACAAAGCAGCTCAACATCTTCAGGTGGTCAAACTTCATCATCCGGATCATCTTCGGGTAGCTCGACATCCTCTGGTCAAAGCAGCTCGACAACTTCAGGTGGTCAAACTTCATCTTCGGGTAGCTCGACATCCGCTGGACAAAGCAGCTCAACATCTTCAGGTGGTCAAACTTCATCTCCGGGTAGCTCGACATCCGCTGGACAAAGCAGCTCCACATCTTCAGGTGGTCAAACTTCATCATCCACAACATCTCCGAGTAGCTCGACATCCACTGGTCAAAGCAGCTCGACATCTTCAGGTGGTCAAACTTCATCATCCACATCATCTCCGGGTAGCTCGACATCCGCTGGACAAAGCAGCTCGACATCTTCAGGTGGTCAAACTTCATCATCCACATCATCTCCGGGTAGCTCGACATCCTCTGGTCAAAGCAGCTCCACATCTTCAGGTGGTCAAACTTCATCATCCGGATCATCTCCGGGTAGCTCGACATCCTCTGGTCAAAGCAGCTCCACAACTTCAGGTGGTCAAACTTCATCTCCGAGTAGCTCGACATCCGCTGGACAAAGCAGCTCAACATCTTCAGGTGGTCAAACTTCATCTTCGGGTAGCTCGACATCCGCTGGACAAAGCAGCTCAACATCTTCAGGTGGTCAAACTTCATCTCCGGGTAGCTCGACATCCGCTGGACAAAGCAGCTCCACATCTTCAGGTGGTCAAACTTCATCATCCACATCATCTCCGAGTAGCTCGACATCCCCTGGTCAAAGCAGCTCGACATCTTCAGGTGGTCAAACTTCATCTCCGGGTAGCTCGACATCTGCTGGACAAAGCAGCTCAACATCTTCAGGTGGTCAAACTTCATCTCCGGGTAGCTCGACATCCGCTGGACAAAGCAGCTCAACATCTTCAGGTGGTCAAACTCCATCTCCGGGTAGCTCGACATCCGCTGGACAAAGCAGCTCAACATCTTCAGGTGCTCAAACTTCATCATCCGGATCATCTTCGGATAGCTCGACATCCTCCGGTCAAAGCAGCTCGACAACTTCAGGTGGTCAAACTTCATCTTCGGGTAGCTCGACATCCGCTGGACAAAGCAGCTCCACATCTTCAGGTGGTCGAACTTCATCATCCACATCATCTCCGAGTAGCTCGACATCCCCTGGTCAAAGCAGCTCGACATCTTCAGGTGGTCAAACTTCATCTCCGGGTAGCTCCACATCTTCAGGTGGTCAAACTTCATCATCCGGATCATCTCCAGGTAGCTCGACATCCTCCGGTCAAAGCAGCTCGACAACTTCAGGTGGTCAATCTTCATCATCCACATCATCTCCGGGTAGCTCGACATCCTCTGGTCAAAGCAGCTCCACATCTTCAGGTGGTCAAACTTCATCATCCGGATCATCTTCGGGTAGCTCGACATCCTCTGGTCAAAGCAGCTCGACATCTTCAGGTGGTCAAACTTCATCATCCACATCATCTCCGGGTAGCTCGACATCCGCTGGACAAAGCAGCTCGACATCTTCAGGTGGTCAAACTTCATCATCCACATCATCTCCGGGTAGCTCGACATCCTCTGGTCAAAGCAGCTCCACATCTTCAGGTGGTCAAACTTCATCTCCGGGTAGCTCGACATCCGCTGGACAAAGCAGCTCGACATCTTCAGGTGGTCAAACTTCATCATCCACATCATCTCCGGGTAGCTCGACATCCTCTGGTCAAAGCAGCTCCACATCATCAGGTGGTCAAACTTCATCATCCACATCATCTCCGGGTAGCTCGACATCCCCTGGTCAAAGCAGCTCGACATCTTCAGGTGGTCAAACTTCATCTCCGGGTAGCTCGACATCCGCTGGACAAAGCAGCTCAACATCTTCAGGTGGTCAAACTTCATCATCCGGATCATCTTCGGGTAGCTCGACATCCTCCGGTCAAAGCAGCTCGACAACTTCAGGTGGTCAATCTTCATCATCCACATCATCTCCGGGTAGCTCGACATCCTCTGGTCAAAGCAGCTCGACATCTTCAGGTGGTCAAACTTCATCATCCGGATCATCTCCGGGTAGCTCGACATCCTCTGGTCAAAGCAGCTCCACATCTTCAGGTGGTCAAACTTCATCATCCACATCATCTCCGGGTAGCTCGACATCCTCAGGTCAAAGCAGCTCGACAACTTCAGGTGGTCAAACTTCATCATCCATATCATCTCCGGGTAGCTCGACATCCTCTGGTCAAAGCAGCTCCACATCTTCAGGTGGTCAAACTTCATCATCCGGATCATCTCCGAGTAGCTCGACATCTCCTGGTCAAAGCAGCTCGACATCTTCAGGTGGTCAAACTTCATCTCCGGGTAGCTCGACATCCGCTGGACAAAGCAGCTCAACATCTTCAGGTGGTCAAACTTCATCTTCGGGTAGCTCAACATCCGCTGGACAAAGCAGCTCAACATCTTCAGGTGGTCAAACTTCATCTCCGGGTAGCTCGACATCCGCTGGACAAAGCAGCTCCACATCTTCAGGTGGTCAAACTTCATCATCCACATCATCTCCGAGTAGCTCGACATCCCCTGGTCAAAGCAGCTCGACATCTTCAGGTGGTCAAACTTCATCTCCGGGTAGCTCGACATCTGCTGGACAAAGCAGCTCAACATCTTCAGGTGGTCAAACTTCATCTCCGGGTAGCTCGACATCCGCTGGACAAAGCAGCTCGACAACTTCAGGTGGTCAAACTTCATCTCCGGGTAGCTCGACATCCGCTGGACAAAGCAGCTCAACATCTTCAGGTGGTCAAACTTCATCTCCGGGTAGCTCGACATCCGCTGGACAAAGCAGCTCAACATCTTCAGGTGGTCAAACTTCATCTCCGGGTAGCTCCACATCTTCAGGTGGTCAAACTTCATCATCCACATCATCTCCGAGTAGCTCGACATCCCCTGGTCAAAGCAGCTCGACATCTTCAGGTGGTCAAACTTCATCTCCGGGTAGCTCGACATCTGCTGGACAAAGCAGCTCAACATCTTCAGGTGGTCAAACTTCATCTCCGGGTAGCTCGACATCCGCTGGACCAAGCAGCTCAACATCTTCAGGTGGTCAAACTTCATCATCCGGATCATCTTCGGGTAGCTCGACATCCTCTGGTCAAAGCAGCTCCACATCTTCAGGTGGTCAAACTTCATCATCCGGATCATCTCCAGGTAGCTCGACAACCTCCGGTCAAAGCAGCTCGACAACTTCAGGTGGTCAATCTTCATCATCCACATCATCTCCGGGTAGCTCGACATCCTCTGGTCAAAGCAGCTCAACATCTTCAAGTGGTCAAACTTCATCATCCGGATCATCTCCGGGTAGCTCGACATCCACTGGTCAAAGCAGCTCGACATCTTCAGGTGGTCAAACTTCATCATCCACATCATCTCCAGGTAGCTCGACATCCTCTGGTCAAAGCAGCTCCACATCTTCAGGTGGTCAAACTTCATCTCCGGGTAGCTCGACATCTGCTGGACAAAGCAGCTCAACATCTTCAGGTGGTCAAACTTCATCTCCGGGTAGCTCGACATCCGCTGGACAAAGCAGCTCAACATCTTCAGGTGCTCAAACTTCATCATCCGGATCATCTTCGGGTAGCTCGACATCCTCCGGTCAAAGCAGCTCGACAACTTCAGGTGGTCAAACTTCATCTTCGGGTAGCTCGACATCCGCTGGACAAAGCAGCTCAACATCTTCAGGTGGTCAAACTTCATCTCCAGGTAGCTCGACATCCGCTGGACAAAGCAGCTCCACATCTTCAGGTGGTCAAACTTCATCATCCACATCATCTTCGAGTAGCTCGACATCCCCTGGTCAAAGCAGCTCGACATCTTCAGGTGGTCAAACTTCATCTCCGGGTAGCTCGACATCTGCTGGACAAAGCAGCTCAACATCTTCAGGTGGTCAAACTTCATCTCCGGGTAGCTCCACATCTTCAGGTGGTCAAACTTCATCATCCGGATCATCTCCAGGTAGCTCGACATCCTCCGGTCAAAGCAGCTCGACAACTTCAGGTGGTCAATCTTCATCATCCACATCATCTCCGGGTAGCTCGACATCCTCTGGTCAAGGCAGCTCCACATCTTCAGGTGGTCAAACTTCATCATCCGGATCATCTTCGGGTAGCTCGACATCCTCTGGTCAAAGCAGCTCGACATCTTCAGGTGGTCAAACTTCATCATCCACATCATCTCCGGGTAGCTCGACATCCGCTGGACAAAGCAGCTCGACATCTTCAGGTGGTCAAACTTCATCATCCACATCATCTCCGGGTAGCTCGACATCCTCTGGTCAAAGCAGCTCCACATCTTCAGGTGGTCAAACTTCATCATCCGGATCATCTCCGGGTAGCTCGACATCCTCTGGTCAAAGCAGCTCCACAACTCCAGGTGGTCAAACTTCATCTCCGAGTAGCTCGACATCCGCTGGACAAAGCAGCTCAACATCTTCAGGTGGTCAAACTTCATCTTCGGGTAGCTCGACATCCGCTGGACAAAGCAGCTCAACATCTTCAGGTGGTCAAACTTCATCTCCGGGTAGCTCGACATCCGCTGGACAAAGCAGCTCCACATCTTCAGGTGGTCAAACTTCATCATCCACATCATCTCCGAGTAGCTCGACATCCCCTGGTCAAAGCAGCTCGACATCTTCAGGTGGTCAAACTTCATCTCCGGGTAGCTCGACATCTGCTGGACAAAGCAGCTCAACATCTTCAGGTGGTCAAACTTCATCTCCGGGTAGCTCGACATCCGCTGGACAAAGCAGCTCAACATCTTCAGGTGGTCAAACTTCATCTCCGGGTAGCTCGACATCCCCTGGTCAAAGCAGCTCGACATCTTCAGGTGGTCAAACTTCATCTCCGGGTAGCTCCACATCTTCAGGTGGTCAAACTTCATCATCCGGATCATCTCCAGGTAGCTCGACATCCTCCGGTCAAAGCAGCTCGACAACTTCAGGTGGTCAATCTTCATCATCCACATCATCTCCGGGTAGCTCGACATCCTCTGGTCAAAGCAGCTCCACATCTTCAGGTGGTCAAACTTCATCATCCGGATCATCTTCGGGTAGCTCGACATCCTCTGGTCAAAGCAGCTCGACATCTTCAGGTGGTCAAACTTCATCATCCACATCATCTCCGGGTAGCTCGACATCCGCTGGACAAAGCAGCTCGACATCTTCAGGTGGTCAAACTTCATCATCCACATCATCTCCGGGTAGCTCGACATCCTCTGGTCAAAGCAGCTCCACATCTTCAGGTGGTCAAACTTCATCTCCGGGTAGCTCGACATCCGCTGGACAAAGCAGCTCGACATCTTCAGGTGGTCAAACTTCATCATCCACATCATCTCCGGGTAGCTCGACATCCTCTGGTCAAAGCAGCTCCACATCATCAGGTGGTCAAACTTCATCATCCACATCATCTCCGGGTAGCTCGACATCCCCTGGTCAAAGCAGCTCGACATCTTCAGGTGGTCAAACTTCATCTCCGGGTAGCTCGACATCCGCTGGACAAAGCAGCTCAACATCTTCAGGTGGTCAAACTTCATCATCCGGATCATCTTCGGGTAGCTCGACATCCTCCGGTCAAAGCAGCTCGACAACTTCAGGTGGTCAATCTTCATCATCCACATCATCTCCGGGTAGCTCGACATCCTCTGGTCAAAGCAGCTCGACATCTTCAGGTGGTCAAACTTCATCATCCGGATCATCTCCGGGTAGCTCGACATCCTCTGGTCAAAGCAGCTCCACATCTTCAGGTGGTCAAACTTCATCATCCACATCATCTCCGGGTAGCTCGACATCCTCAGGTCAAAGCAGCTCGACAACTTCAGGTGGTCAAACTTCATCATCCATATCATCTCCGGGTAGCTCGACATCCTCTGGTCAAAGCAGCTCCACATCTTCAGGTGGTCAAACTTCATCATCCGGATCATCTCCGAGTAGCTCGACATCTCCTGGTCAAAGCAGCTCGACATCTTCAGGTGGTCAAACTTCATCTCCGGGTAGCTCGACATCCGCTGGACAAAGCAGCTCAACATCTTCAGGTGGTCAAACTTCATCTTCGGGTAGCTCAACATCCGCTGGACAAAGCAGCTCAACATCTTCAGGTGGTCAAACTTCATCTCCGGGTAGCTTGACATCCGCTGGACAAACCAGCTCAACATCTTCACGTGGTCAAACTTCATCATCCGGATCATCTCCAGGTAGCTCGACATCCTCCGGTCAAAGCAGCTCGACAACTTCAAGTGGTCAAACTTCATCATCCACATCATCTCCGAGTAGCTCGACATCCCCTGGTCAAAGCAGCTCGACATCTTCAGGTGGTCAAACTTCATCTCCGGGTAGCTCGACATCCGCTGGACAAAGCAGCTCAACATCTTCAGGTAGTCAAACTTCATCTCCGGGTAGCTCGACATCCGCTGGACAAAGCAGCTCGACATCTTCAGGTGGTCAAACTTCATCATCCACATCATCTCCGGGTAGCTTGACATCCTCTGGTCAAAGCAGCTCAACATCATCAGGTGGTCAAACTTCATCATCCGGATCATCTTCGGGTAGCTCGACATCCGCTGGACAAAGCAGCTCGACATCTTCCGGTGGTCAAACTTCATCTCCGGGTAGCTCGACATCCGCTGGACAAAGCAGCTCGACATCTTCAGGTGGTCAAACTTCGTCATCCACATCATCTCCGGGTAGCTCGACATCCTCTGGTCAAAGCAGCTCCACATCTTCAGGTGGTCAAACTTCATCATCCGGATCATCTCCGGGTAGCTCGACATCTTCAGGTGGTCAAACTTCATCCGGATCATCTCCGGGTAGCTCGACATCCTCTGGTCAAAGCAGCTCGACATCTTCAGGTGGTCAAACTTCATCATCCGGGTCATCTCCGGGTAGCTCGACATCCTCTGGTCAAAGCAGCTCGACATCTTCAGGTGGTCAAACTTCAGCATCCGGATCATCTCCGGGTAGCTCGACATCCTCTGGTCAAAGCAGCTCGACATCTTCAGGTGGTCAAACTTCATCATCCACATCATCTCCGGGTAGCTCGACATCCGCTGGACAAAGCAGCTCAACATCTTCAGGTGGTCAAACTTCATCTCCGGGTAGCTCGACATCCGCTGGACAAAGCAGCTCCACATCTTCAGGTGGTCAAACTTCATCATCCACATCATCTCCGGGTAGCTCGACATCCTCTGGTCAAAGCAGCTCCACATCTTCAGGTGGTCAAACTTCATCTCCGGGTAGCTCAACATCCGCTGGACAAAGCAGCTCCACATCTTCAGGTGGTCAAACTTCATCATCCATATCATCTTCGAGTAGCTCGACATCCCCTGGTCAAAGCAGCTCAACATCTTCAGGTGGTCAAACTTCATCATCCGGATCATCTTCGGGTAGCTCGACATCCTCTGGTCAAAGCAGCTCGACATCTTCAGGTGGTCAAACTTCATCATCCACATCATCTCCGGGTAGCTCGACATCCGCTGGACAAAGCAGCTCGACATCTTCAGGTGGTCAAACTTCATCATCCACATCATCTCCGGGTAGCTCGACATCCGCTGGACAAAGCAGCTCAACATCTGCAGGTGGTCAAACTTCATCATCCACATCATCTCCGGGTAGCTTAACATCCCGCACAAGTATATCAACTAGCAGACGATCAACAATTTCCTCTACTGGAAGATCGACTATTTCAAGTACTAGAATGCCTACAACTTTGACACCTAATAGATCCTCCACGCTTAGAAGCTCTACAACTAGACTCTCCTCGACTTCTACTATGCGTACTACTTGGAATCCTAGACTTCCTAGATATATTTGTTTCCCACTTAATCAATGGGGTAGCCTTCAAAATCTGTTGGAGAGAGATCTGAATGACGTCTGGGCCATTATTTCGAAGTACAACTCCAATGTTATCGATCAAATTCTTCGTTCGGTGAATGAAATAAGGAACGCAGGTTAGTGATATTTTGTGTATATTTCCCAATTTTAAAGAACTAGGCATTGTTTTTTTCATTCCGACAAGAAAGGTTCCGAAAGGACAACAACTATAGCTGTATCTGGTACAATAAAGATTCATATTCTATATAAAGAAGTCGCCTGCCTTCTTCAATAAGTTGATTTTATAATTAGCTGATGCGCCTACATAGTTTTAATTCACATTATTACTTTCAGGCAATGACGGCTTTCGACGTTCTACAAGGCGTTGCTCATGTTCCTAAGAGTTTCAAATCCCAATACAGTAAGTTCTTTTTGCAACCTAAACTTTATTGTTTACTTGAATATCTTATAAACTAGTTTTATAAATTTTTTAATACTTTTTGTTATTCCAGTAAAAATGCTGGAAACCCAAACTTGACCAAGCGACCTAAGCATGACAAAAATAATTACACATTTAACCATATGCAAAGCATGATCTATCTGTGAAAGAAATGTGCAATAGAGTCAAATTGTGCTCACACCTGGATTTTCGATAAGAGCTTTGTCGCTTCGTAAATGAGAGAAGATATAAAGTGACAATGAAAAGGAAACCAAGGCGTGGAAAGCACAGATGGCCTATAGTGGGTATATTCCAATCAAAGCCCAGCTTGTGTGATGCAACCTAAAGGCGCACTGTTGCTCATCTAACTGGAACGGAGATGTGCGTGGGCCAATGAAAGTATTACAAATAGAAGGACTAAACATCGTTATGTACATTAATGAACCGAATATGGTTGTGTAAGGATGGTCATGTTTTGCAATATATTTAATCCCCCAAGCATCCCAAAAATTAAGTAGGTTTTACAACTAAGTTCTATATAACTAACTTCTATCTGAGGCTAAGTTATATCTAAGTCCTTATGAAAATAAAAACCTTATTCACCAAACAGTTTTTTTATTTAGAATATTTTAAAAACTTTCCACAGGCCGACAAAAATTTTACGTCGTGAAGAATAATATTTGTTTGACAAAGGCTACGAAAATGGGTTTGTAAATACAATTTAGAAAATTCTTTGAAGTCGTTGGTTTTATTCGACATGGCTGCATAAGGATAAAATAAAAGGTAGACAAATCCCGAAAGGAATCTAATAGAACAGAATATAACACGCCTCTGAGTCTCTGGCAAGATGTGGACCTCATTTGAATGTTCAACCTCTACTATAAGATCTACGAATGCTTGCCTACAAGATTATTATGGGTAGATAATAATCCAACCTTATTTTTATTTAAATATTACCTACACGTGTTGGGCAGAGTCCCAACAGCGTGGCAGAAAACCGTAGAAACGATGGGGTGACGAACTGGACAACTTTGATAGAGCGTTGGCCAACTGGCTAGGCATCGCGATCCATGGAAGGTTCAAAGAGGCCTTGCCCAACAGTGGGACATTACAAGCTAATTGTAATTGAAATAACTCAATCAATCAAATTATTATTAATTATTTGCAGACAACTGGTTACAAATGCTTACTTAAATGCCCCATGCGATGTCTCAGTTGATTAATTAGAATACAATTATATCGTAATTATTTATTTCGTAAAATAGGAACAGTTTTAATACGTATCAATACTATCCATCCGAAGGTTGCCTGGAAGAGATCGCTGTTAGCGATAATGCCACCGATTTTCCACACTAGATATACATAGGTGGTTTAATTGGTTTTTGTATTGATGTTGCAATAAAGTAATATTCTATTTTATTAATATTTCATCTGTATATATTAAATCAATTTCGGGACTTCAATCTTGGTTTCAAATAGTTTTTCAGTTTAGGAATAACCTCATAATAGAATATAAAATAGATCAGTACCTGCCTAGTCATCTTATCAGCCTGTAAAACCCGCTACAAATTCAAATCCAATACTTCATAAATTATTTGAGAATAGGCACAAATTACAATACAATACAAAACTCTTCATTGTACACCACAAAGTCATATATATTATATAATAATAAAACATAGACATTAACATGAACAATGGGCGGCCTTATCGCTTAGAAACGATTTCTTCCAGGCAACCTTTGGATGTATAGAAAATTTGCAAATTTGAAAAGAAAGAAAGGGGTCTTTCTTTCTTAAATTGCAAATTTTCTATTTGTACACAATTTTAATACATTATATTAAGTATTCTTATTCAAGAAGAAACACAAATAAACGAAATTAAAGTATACATAAAGTAGAAAATATACATATTATGAATATGTAATAAATAAATAAATACCAAGAGCGAGATAAATAAGTACCAATATTTACTTAATAGGTAGGTAATGTTACTTGTATGAATACCGTTTTCATCCGACACCGTGAAATTTTCAAAAAATCCACAGAATGTTAGGATCTCAGCTCTATTTTATCACATGGAATACACGTCTCAAACAGATGAAGGCCTGGTAAAGACGTCCCCATCTTCCATCCTGAATTTCGTTTAACCGGTGAAATTGTGCATAAGGCTCTATCAGTGCCTCTACATCTGGTAAATCTCATTTACCTTTCAATGGCCTCGTGTCTCGGAGGACAGCGTGAAAGCATATTGTTCATAGAATTTGACACGAAAAAATATTTTTACCGCATCAAGTCGAAACATTTTGGTTTCTTATTAAAAAAAATCTAGATTTGTTATAGTAAATGTTCTAGATTTGTTATAAACGGGGATAAATATGGTACCATAGAGCGATTCCTCGAAAACGACTTCTGAAAGCTCGCTCAGACACCGATGATGCTTGAGTAATGCGGATTGCGTGCTGAAATCAAAGCTAAGTTTAAATTAACTCGCATATCTGACGGAGTTTTTCTCGCATAACGCTTAATCTTAAGAAAAGTATCTCTATTTTAATCTATACTTTTAATAAAACTGTAACAGATCCAATTCTGTACATTTAAGATATTTTCAATTTTTTTTGGACGGCACTCTATTATCGATACTGATGCCAAAAAAGATATTTTTTTCCATCATGTCTGTCTGTCTGTATCTTGACTGCGCATAGCGCCGAAACTATTGAATGTATTCAAATGAAACTTAGCATGATTTCAGTTCATACTTATGAGAAAGGACATAGGATACTTTCATCCCGGATTTCAATAGAGTTCCCGTGGGAGAGGGGATGAAAGTAAAATTTTTTGGCCGCGCATGACTCCGAAACTACTGAATGTATTGAAATGAATCTTGGCACAAATTGAGTTCATACTACAAAGAAGGTTAAATAATAATTTTTATCCCGAAATTCAGTAGAGTTCTATTGGGAGAGGGGATGGAAGTAAAATTGGAGGGCCCCCTTGCAGTGGGGCCCCCACATTGCCCCGCAGTGGGACCTCAGTAGCCTCCACAGTGGGGGCACCGGCAGTGGGGCGCCGGTAGTGGGGCTCTCAGCAGTGGCCCCCCCACATTGCCCCTCAGTGGGACCCGCAGTGGCAATGAAGACCCCACATTGCCCCGCAGTGGGACCTCAGTAGCCCCCACAGTGGGGGCACCGGCAGTGATTGATGCGAATTAAACTTAGCATGATTTGAGTTCATACTACGAGGACATAAAATACGAGTCCAACCCAAAAGCCAATAAAATGATTACAAAATTATTGTTAGTGCCGATAAACAACCTACTGGACAGCATCCGGTCGGTACAAAGCTCTCGCTATCAATGATGCTGCCGTCGTCCTGGTAAATCAGCACTGTGTCAGGCGGGGCATTGTGCTGCCGGGATGACCGCTTGCAACGCATTAGCGAAACGCACCAGGCATTTGATGCTCTTCAGTACTTGCTTACATATATACCTACAGTCGTGGCGAAGACTGATACAACTTAGATCTTCGACATGGGAATCCGACAACTGACGAGACTGTCGACACTAAAAAAGTTTCCGCAATGCAATTCTACGCCTAGATACATTTTACCAATAAGAGAAGTTCGCTTGCTCACCTGCAAAGGTTGTTTAACCGTTTTCTGGTGTACGCTTACGCCAAAATAAAAACGGAGCGTTTGGTATACATCAGAACAGAACAAATGAGAGAAAACTGCGCGCTGAGAATTATGTAGATCTGCGAGATGCCATGAATCAAGATAGAAATTGTGAAGATTTAGGACGACTGGTGATTCTTCCTTCCAGTTTTAGAACTGGACAATAGATGTGTGCCCTATTCTCCAAAAAGCTCTCCAAAAAGCTTTTGGAGCGCATCATATACCTAGGTTAATGTGGAGCTGTGTGACGTGCAGGCAATAAAATCTAGGTATATGTAAATCTATACTATAATCATCAGCCCATACACGTCCACTGCTGGACAAAGGCCTCCCCCGTACGACGCCAAAAAAAGCGGTCCTAAGCCGCCTCCATCCATCGACTCCCTGCGACCGCTACGATGTCGTCGGTCCATCCGTCCATCCAAGGTGGATGGTCTCCCATGAAGGGGGGGATTTGCCATAATCACCACGCTTGGCAGGCGGATTGGTGATCGCAGTGTTGGTGTTGAAAAATACTCAGAAGGAAGCTGCTGCCCTTCCTCTGGTAGATTCCCTTAGTCGGCTCTTACGACATCCACGGGTTGAGTTGGAGGGGTCGATATTCGTACGCCGCGGCCCCACGGCCCTATCAATCCTATCAAATCAAATCTATACTATACTACATTAATAAAAATAAGTAAGGTTTGTGAGGTTGTACGGGGTAATCTCTGAATCTACTTAGCCGATTTTGAAAATTCTTTATCTATTGAAAACCACGTTATTTGTGAGTGTTATAGGCTATAAACATATATTAAGAATTGAAAATTACCGCCCAACGACGTGGGCACGGGTCAGCTAGTATGCCATATAAAAGTGAAACTCAAGCATAGATCGATGACTGAGCAAGCTATTATAACACGAGCCAGACTCCAGTGTCAACAAAGAAATAAAAAAAATACTAGCTAGACTATTTGTACTAGCCGTATAGAGTAAAATACGCCTTTCATTTACTCTCAATAATATTTGTTTGGTGACTATACAAAACAAGCTGAGTTTTGTAACAAACGACGAGTGGGCCGAAGTGATACTAGAAATATTGATTTATTTTGAACTAGCTGCTGCTCGTGCCTCCGCCCGAGTTTTATCTGGATAAAAAATAGCCTAATGTTATTCCAGATCCCAAACTATACCCATACCAAATTTCAGTACAATCAGTTGAGTAGTTTTTGCGTGAAAGAGGAACAAACATCCATAAATCCATACTCAGAAACTTTAACATTTATAATATTAGTAGGATTTTCACTTGAGCTCGTGCGATTCAACTGTTTTTGGTCTGAATTGAGACTAACTCGTATGATTAACCACTTTTTGTTGACGATGGGTTCTCCATTTATACCATCATTTGTTACGCTGTGTACCATTTATCGTCTGAGGGTTCTATGGTGCCTACAGTCAGCGTAACTAGACGGTAGCTCCTCTGCAAAGTTTGAAGTAAATTTCTTAGCTGAGAAAAATTTTGAACTTTCCTATTAACATGGAACTAGTTTAATACAAAAGATATTTATTTTAATTTAGTTAACACAAAACGTCCTTTTTGAAGCAATTTGAACATTTACATACTAATTGGAATCTGTAAATAAAACTAAATAGTGGTAACCATTTTTTATTTTTACAATTTATTTACATTTTTACATCATTTACAATTTCATACAATTCAATTGCTTAAGAAAAACTTTACAAAAATCTATGGCAGTAAGTATCCAGCATACATACATATTATGTAGATTATTATTTATAATTATACAAGACTCATTATTTTCTTTCTATTGCACATTTTTACAAATAAAATGAAATACCCATATTACTTAAATATATATTCATTATCACAGTTTGTTCTAGTCGGTATGGTACAAAGGCGATATTAGGTAATTATAGGGCTTTCAGAACTTATAAAACCTTTAAATATTGTTCAATAAATAGATTTCAATTAGGTAGTCAGAATTATTTTACAATTCATATAAAAGTAGGTAATCCAACGTTTGAATTCAACTAATGTTTTCTATCTTCTTCCATAGAATGTTCTGTAGAAATATCTTGGAAATGCGGGCCCTGGAAATATTTGTTTCACATAAATCGTAGGATCATAGGATAAAAAGAACAAAATGTTTTGTGCTAATGCAGAAAATAGACCGTGGTGGACCGTAGGTGGACCGAATTCAATAATTTTATTGGTTTTTTACCAATAAAATTATTGAATTACAAGCGGGCCACCCCGGCATCGCACGGGTATTTAACAAAAATGTCAAGATCCCTAATATTTTTCGAAAATATAATATAACCTATGTCACCCGTGGATAGTGTAGCTTCCCAATAGTGAAAGAATTTTTCAAATCGGTTCCGTAGTTTCGGAACCTATTCAATGCAAACTAACAATCAACAATCTTTCCTCTTTATAATATTAGCATAGATATAGATTTTGTATGAGAGAACAATTCATGGTAATTAAGGATTTGAAAATCCTAGAGGCTATGAAAACTAGGATTAACTGCACAATCCGATATTCTACTTACATTTTTGAGACCACACCACCCAAAAGCAATTGCCCATAGCAACCAAGAAAGCGTTAGAGTTAAAGATGCAGTACACTGTAAATATTATATAAATACTAGCTGCTACCCGCGCCTTCGCCCGCGTTTTATCGGGACAAAAAGCAAAATAAAAAAATAGTATATAAAAATAAGTAAGGGATAAATAGCCTATGTATATGTTATTCCTGGTCCCAAACTATACCCATACCAAATTTCAGCCTAATCGGTTCAATGGTTTTGCATGAAAGAGGAACAAATATCCATACATCCATCCATACAAACTTTGAAATTTATAATATTAAGTAGGATATAAAAGCCTCCTCGATTTTGATGACGGCGACCCTAGAGATTACGGATTCCTAACATGGGCCATGACTCGTTAGATCGAACTTGGTCTTTAATATCCTTCTAAGTTCTAGAACTTAGAAGGAGCAGCTAGTATCATGTCTGTGATACTAGTATCACAGACATGATACTAGCTGCGCCTACTAGCATGACAGTTACTGTTGGCCCATATGATAGAGTTGTGTAGATATGTATGTACATATAGGACGGGTAAGGTCTTTCTACACAGTAAATAATTGTTATTTGCTGCTTCGAAACTATCGGTTTCGAAGCAGCAAACAAGTCAACGAAGACATAAAAAGCTATATATGAAATTCGACATCAAAACAAACAATTTAATACTATACAAAAACATTTTTAATATCCAAAAATGAATCACTCATGTTTAGTTAGTTGTTATCACAAACGTTTCTCTAAATTTGAACCTTAAAGTGAGAGTGTAAAGTCAAGAATGGGGTGATTGTGTTTGATTTCACGCTCGCCGGTTCGGAAATGCACAAAGTTTCCTTTTGTGGCGGTTCTCGGTTCTCATAAGTTGATTTGTGACGGCGCAACCCTTCAGCCGGTTCCGGTGAGGCGCCGCTGTGGCGCGACGCGTCACTTCCGGTAAAGGGTGCACCAAAGCAAGAGCAAAAGAGGCTTGAAAAGGTGAAAATATTTTTAAGGAGTCGGTTACTTGATCTTGTGGCGCAATGGTTAACGTATTCCCGTACTGAGTGGAAGGTTACGGGTTCAGATCCCGTCATGATCGTAAATTTTTGGGATATTATTTAAATTCTAAAAAACAGGCTTTTAATACGTGTTTGGCCGAGTAATCCTTGCATCCTAAGTAATGCTAATGTGCTAATGCTAGTGCTAATGCTAATGACAGTGCTAATGCTAATGACAGATTCTAGAAACTTTACAAGCATAAGCATTTAAGCTTGGAAGAGGTGTATTACTCGGATTACCATTTTTTTTATCAGTTGTATCATGAAAAAGTTCCTCAATAGGCGAAAAGACAATACTTATTTTTAATAGTGTCTTTCTGCCCATCAATCAGCGGAAATAATGGCGTAACCATAGACTTAGGATTTTTATGGGCGTAACAATGATATTTTGAATTGCTTTCATTTATGTAAGACTGCACAAAAAATGAGTGCAATGTTTTCAGGGTTCACGGAAATATAAAGTATATTTCCGCTAAAGAAGCTTACATAGACCAAGCCTGTCAAAGAGCAAGTTCTTGTCTTACGAAGATAACCGAACTCATGTTCATTACGAAAGGTTGCAATATGAAACAGCATGGAACGAAGATTGTCTATAGCTGCCATACAACAAAAAATTTAAGTATGGAGAAAATCAATAACACCTAATAAGGTGTTATTGATTTTCTCTATACTCTATACTCTATTTTCTCTATACTATTAAGAAATATCTTATGGGATAATAATTACTCTCATAGCGACATAACTCTCAGAATTAGTAAGCTGAAGTGGCAGTGGGCAGGTCATATAGCTCGCGGAACTGATTACCGCTGGGGAGTAAAGGTGGAGTGGCCACGATGCAATGCGAAACGGAGTGTTGGGAGACCATCCACTCGATGGACCGAAGACATCGTAGCGGTGGGATTTAATTTCATATTTTGTATAATTTTCACGATTATAGATAAACGTTTTGTTCTGTTGGTTTTTGCTGTCAGGCTCACTTCTCTCTGCATCATCAAACCTACCAACCATTATGTCACCTCATGTACACCATTCACAATCATTGTAGCGACACTAGCGACGTCTAACCAAATATCGCCTGAACTACAAAGGTGCCAACATCGATAGAGTCTCAAACCTCTCCAAGTAGTTCACGGCAATTTCGCTAGATGTCAGATGGCGATGACAAATTCACAAAGATCGAAAAAAGCAAAAGGAGACAATATTTCACTCGCAAAGTCCTAGATAGAGCAAACGGTTGATTCAACAACATAAGACAGATACATATACAGGATGTAACAAAAATAATGGGCTAAACTTTCATTGGGGTTCAGCTTCGAACACAGAACACGGGAAAAATGTTTAAAAAATCTCGACTTGTTTTTCGAAAATATAAATAAAAACAAAATCATCAGACTAGACTAGGCAATAACTGATGCATGTGATTATTATCATAGAACCAAGGAAAATGCATTTGTGGTACCACCTACCGCATCTAAGGCGCGACGTCACCCGCTCCGATGATGGCGGGTCGTTGACTGCCGCGGTCAACAACCCGCAACGAAGGTGTTTTGTCTTTTAAAGGGAGTTTAAACTGTTACGTAGGCTTTTTTGATGAAAATAAGCACATACAACCCTGTCTAGTAGTAATTTAAATTAAATTAATTTTTACATTTTTTTTTCGGATTTAGAAAAAAAAAAAACCGTTTTCTGTGTTCGAAGCTGAACCCCCACTGAAAGTTTGGTCCGTTATTTTTGTTACACCCTGTATATATATATATATACAGTCGTGGTCAACTAATTAGGGACACTCTCTAGTTAAACCAAATTGTGAATTTGTGAAAAATTATCATGAAGTTTGTCGAGCGTGGTTGATCGTACCGAAGGATAGCATAGCATATTAAATTATTGTCCAAAAACTATGGTATGCAATGCAGTGCAACATTTCAGGCTCAACAACACAGCTTTAAATGTGCCCAGTAAAAAAAAAAGATCGAGAAAAAGAACTCCGCAAGAAGATAGAATGATAACCAGGTTAGCTAAGAAGGATCCTTTTCTAGGCTCTGTTTTAATTAAACACGAAGTGTTTGGGGCAGACGAAAGAGCCGGTGTATCAGCGAGGACCGTTCGACGACGTCTGGTAGAAGCAGGGTTGTTCGAAAGAGTGGTTTGCAAAATACCGTTGTTGAAGAAAGAACATAGAAATGCACGTTTGGCGTTTGCACATAAATATGGACATTGGACCTACGTCCAATGGCAACATGTATTATTCTCTGACGAGGATAATTTGATTTCTTCAGATGGAGGGCAATACGTACAGCATCCTGTAAAAGCGGAAATGAATCCAAGATTCACAAAAAAGGAGGTGAAACATGGCGGTGGAAACATTAAAATGTGGGGTTAATTTTCTGGACGTGGAGTGGGACCTCTGAGGAAAGTTCAGGGTAACTTAGACCGACATCAATACAAGGCAATATTAGAGGAAACTATGCGCCCCTATGCTGAGGAACATTTCCCTATTATATGAACGTTTCAGCATGATAACGACCCGAAACATACCACCCGTTCAGTCAAGTCGTTTCTTAGCAGTCAGTTGGTATCAGTACTAGATTGGTCAGCAAATAGCCCGGACCTCAACCCAATCGAGCAACTTTGGCACGAAATCAAGAAAAATGTTGCCACTTATCGTACCACAACTTTAGATGAACTTAATGAACCTTTTTGTGAGGCATGGGCAAACAATCCTGCCGAAAAATGTCAGTAACTGATAATGTCTATGCCACATCAGTGTCAATCGGTAATTACTAACAAAGGTTTTGAATTAAAATACTGCAGATTATTAGTTTTGTTTAAGTCTATTTTTCATTTTACTTCACTGTCCTTAATTAAATGTCCACCTACAGACTTATACCTACAATTGAATACATGTTTAACCTTTGATATTAAACACTTTTTCACTTCTCTTGCTCAAAAAGTGTATCATAATAGTGTAGCTTAGCGGGCCTAAAACTCGAGTTTAATACCTCGGGCTAAAAAGTATTTTTTCTTTTTAATTTTTGTCTAAAATCATCAGCCCTTACAAAGCATTCGTTCTCTTACATAAAAAATCGACTTCTTGGTGCTCGGTCAATCTTTTTTTTTTTGAAAATAGAACCGTCTTGGTGATGTTTTATGAAGGTTGATTCTTCCCTTCACGGTAGAATGCGAACTGTTTCGTTGCGGGTTAAATATAGATTAAAAAAAAGACGGTATTGGCGCTAAATCTCTAGAATTTTCTTCATTCCAAATCACAAACTTTTACGTTTAATTTCCTGACTTTTACTTCCAAATTGTGAACGTGAAAAATGTCATCAAGTGATAGTGAAGATGCTAATATGCAAATGGAAGAAAAGGGCAAAGAAATAATTATGAATCTGTTGCCGACAAAATCACGTGGAATATATTTAAAGAGTTACGAAAATTTTATGAAATGGAGACATGAGAAACGTGTGGATTTTTTTACAGAAGGGGTTTTTCGCACTTATTTTGATGAATTATCGAAAAAATTCAAATCGTCGACTCTTTGGAGCACATATTCAATGTTAAGAATGACCTTACAAACGAAACACGACGTCGATAAAAGTCGGTAAATTTAACGGCTTTACTGAAGAAATTGTCCACTGGATACAAGGCAAAAAAATCTAAAGTCTTGACGACACAAGAAATCGAAACATTTTTAAATAACGCTACAAATAAACAATACTTGGCAACAAAGGTAACCTACTTATGTACTCTACTCAAACTAAATAAATAGATACCTACCTACATACCTAAATTATGTACCTAGGTTATTACGATTATTAACACACTTATTTTTATGTTCAACAGGGTGCTTTAATTTATGGAATCAGCGGTGCATGCAGAGGAATAGAGCTTGCCAACATAACGCTAGAAGACGTAGAAACGGATACAAACCTACAAGCTGTGAGTCTGCCGAACACGAAAACAAACAAAGAGCGTAAATTTGTCATCAGTGGAGAATACCTTAATATAGTTAAAGCCTATCAGGAGTTACGTCCCACTAATGTTTCAACGAGAAGATTTTTTCTAAATTATCAAAATGGTAAATGCACAAGGCAAGTCATAGGCAAAAATAAATTTGGTAACATGCCTAAAGATATTGCCACTTATCTAAATTTACCAAATCCGGAACTCTACACGGGCCATTGTTTCTGCAGAACATCCGCGACTCTGTTGGCGGACTCTGGTGCGAATATAAAGACATTAAAACGGCACGGTGGATGGAGGTCCGATCAAGTGGCTGAAGGTTATATAGAGGACTCTATACAAAACAAGTATCGCGTCACGCAGCGGATTACCGAAGGAATCAATATTCTACCAAACATTACAGAACCCCAAGCAACTACATCGCGGGATTGGATGAATATGTCAACTCAGCTGAAGCCGCACTCAGATCTTA
Source organism: Eupithecia insigniata (assembly GCA_947859395.1). NCBI lineage: Eukaryota > Metazoa > Arthropoda > Insecta > Lepidoptera > Geometridae > Eupithecia > Eupithecia insigniata. The sequence continues at coordinate 4,356,679 of OX402001.1, read as the reverse complement.
ATAATGCAGGAAACTCAAGCATGAGTCGAGTCTCTCCAACTTTTACTCCACAACAATCAACTCAAAATATAATCACATCCCAATCACAGAGAACCGAAATAAAATTGCCCGGGAAAAACATATCACTAAACATTCAAAATTGCTCTAAAATTGCACATTTAATTTTTAATAAAATTTCTGAAAATTGTCTAATTTTGAATTGTTTTATTTTCTCGCAATGGAAGTGAAATGTAGAGAGTTTTACTCGGGCCAGAACCACCCATTATAACTCGGTCTTGTCATCCTCCCTCGCTACGCTGCTCGCTCGGGAGTATAACAACCTCGTATATAATGGGATGGTTTAGTCCCTTGTAAAACAATCTACTATTTTCTATTTATTTACCGGCATATTATAGCATAATAATCGGACCAAATTATGCAAATAATAGTTACGGAGAAATCAATAGGGTTTTATATTTATATGTACATAACCAGTTTTCGCTCTTCACTATCTTGAATGTCCCTATTGAGTTGACCACGACTGTATGTGTATCAAACTATCAAACATCATCTGTCGGTCGAAAGACCCCGTGCAAGTGGACCAGATGGGTCAGCCCGGACAGAGGAGATCTGCCTGTGTACCTATTTGGGGGCCTTTACGCGGTGTAATAGGAATTCCACTCCCCAAAATCATTATACCTAATCAGGTAAAAATCTAAGTAGCCCACAATTTCATCTCTTATAAAAACTTGTTACTTAATACTTACTGAATAGGTGCATATAATTATCACAAATATTTTTCACTCTGGTGCATCGTTCGCGGTTTATGGACTTAGTACTAGTATTAAACACTCATTTAAATAAAATACTTATTTGATCCCCGGTTATTACATTCCAAGCTAAAGGGATTCACAGATCCTTAGCAATTCATAACAGAGTTTCATTAAAACAAATTAATTTATCAAACACGACAAAAACCCTCGTGTTTTTGAGTGGGCAAACATATAAATATGCATTAGATCAATATCAAAAGGTCCGAGTAAAAATGGCGAAGGCGGGTAAGTGCAAACTCTTTTATTAAATCATGGAACAAAATTTTCGCACCAGTGCTTAGGACCCTCGAAGCTCATGTCGAAACAGCCGGGTAACTTTATCAAAAGGCATTTGTAGTCAACTAAGAGTATTCATACTAATATTATAAAATCGATAATCATTCTGTCTGTTTGTCTGTTACCTTCTCGCGCCTAAACGGCTGAACGGTTCTTAATGAAATGTGTTAAAGATGGCGCATTAATCAAGCGGCAGTTGTTGATACAAATGAAATACTTTAAGTGCTGTCGAATTTTGATGAAAAGGAACCAAAAAAGTGTCATACCAAGCCTATAAAGTTCCTAATTCCTCTTGTACCAAACCAACTAAATACCTACGTTAGAAGGTAACATCAAAGTAAAAGCACTTTAAGTACAAATTCAAGAAGGACGAAACGAGCGTGTCTCCTTAAAAATTGTTGTTTAAGGAGAGGTTGAATAATTGGCACGATGTAAAGATAAACCCAGCCGCTCTGTCCACAAACTGTAGCACCCATACGAAGCTTTTGATATGTCAATTTCATAATTAAAATGCGTTTGACCGTAGATCGGGGTCTGCGAGATTAAGTGAGGGCCAAATTGAATGCTGTCGGCCATACTGGACCCAAATATAAATGAAGTCATAGAGAAACGGTAAACACAATTAAAAAGGACCGAAATGAATAATGAAAGTGAACAACTGCTCTCATTTAGATGATCAGGATTTTAAGTGATAAAATGTATAGAGTTAGTGGATAAATTTCAGCATTATTTTTATTATTATTCTGTATGCAATAAATACATATTTCATTTCATAAAGTAACCTAGTTTTGTAAAGGAATAGACACCTGTGGTTGCGCTTGCATTTGGGCACTATAATAATGTACCACGCACATTGCTAGCCTGGCTCTCACTGGCCGTCACCGAGGCCGAAATTGGGCTAGGAGGAAATTACAGTTTCCTTTAAAAAATATATATAAATCTTTAACTATTATGAAGCTTTAAATAATGCTGGACAATCCACACAACATCATCTCATCATCCCCAAGTTAAGACAAGCTTGTGTTAAGGGTACTAGATGACTGATTTACATAATACAATACATTACATAGATAAATTTTTATTGTTCATTTAAAATACCGAGAACATCCGAAACAAATATTTTCAGATCGTACAAACATTTGTTCCAAGGCGGGAATGGTACCCATAACTTTCGGCGTCGCAGGCGGACCTTCGCCCGTCGGCACATCAATCGTCAAAAATGTGCATATATCTAACTTATAAGATCAGAGTGATCAGGTCATCATATATATTATAAAAGTATTATTATATTTTTTTTTAAATCAGTCCATACACGTCCACAGCTGGACATATCCATCGACTCCCTGCGACCTCTTCGATGTCGTCGGTCCATCGAGTGGATGGTCTCCCATGTAGGGGGGGTTTCAGCAGGTCAACCAATTGTAAATGTAATTGCCTACACATTTGCTCCCCTTGATGTCGAAATCCTAGGTCCATGCGGTACCGATCCCCTCCTGGTTTTAAAAAAAATATCTGAGCATCTGGTCAAGGCGACGAGTGACCCGAGAGCTGTTGAGTATCTGGCGCAGCGCATCAGCATTGCCATACAGCGGGGCAATGCAGCCAGCGTTTTGGGGAGGCTTCCGACTGGTATTGATATTGATCAGTTATCTGTAGATTTTCTGTAATAGTCTGCAGTTAGCTCAATTGTTTCAATCACTAGTTCTAATTTGTTTCTATTATTTGATTGTAATTTTCTTGGTTATTAATGAATTGCATACCAATTGTACGACAACCGAATGCCCATAACCTACGTTTGTAACTCAACCAGTTTGCAAACCACGTGTTAACATTGACATTGACTCATATGAGTCATATGAGACTATGCTCTTAGACTATGCTTATGGTATGTGTTTCCTGTACCAACTTATCTAAGTATAATCGACAGTTTTGCTTTTAATACTCCTCAGGCGAAACAGTCGGTATTGCTACTCGAATTAACATACATAATAAGGCTAGTTTCACAAGTGCATAAATTACAATTATTATTGTTGTCAATTTGAGTTCTTGTACAAAACCATTTTACCTTGATATTTCTAAGGTAACTTACAAATATTTTTGAGTCAATTTAGATTTGAGAGCGTTGGTCTTATCTGACTCTACATTATCTAGAGTCAAAGAAATTAAATGATATCACAAAAAATTACGATTACGGCGGGTCTCGAACCCACGACCATTCCCTGAATACGGGACTGCGCTAACCGCTACGCCACAAAATCAGGTACCCTTGCTTGACTTCTCGACTTCCTCCGGCAATTCCCTCCGGTAAATTTTTGGGATAAAATTTAATTTCTTTGAGATTACCCCGAGTGACTTACGCACTTTAATAACAAAAACATTATCTAGAGTCCTTTCTAGTGCCTTTTTATGACCTTTGAAGAAACCAAACGCGTCTGAGGCCTAGAGCAATGTCTATTCAATGGATTTCAATGTGATGAAATTTTCTTCGAATCTATAGATTTTGATCTGTATCTGATCCAGGTTATGCAAGATTTCTATTAACTGGTTTCTGCCCGCGGCTTTTTACGCGTTGTTTCTATGGAAACGTTCAAAGGTTTTTTCCCATGGGAATTGATTTATAGGATAAAAAGCTTATGTGTTATACCAGGGGGCCAATACTGCGTATCACGTGATACTTTATTGAGTGATACTCATTATCACGGGATAAACATATCATGTGATATACATATATCGAGTACCGGCAAAAACTACATTCTCGTGCGACTTATCGAGCAACTCATCAAAGAAAAATTATGAATAGCAGATTTTCAGAATACGCTTGTTTATCACTCGATATTTTGACTGTTCTTTCCATATTTATCGAGTAGATATATTGCCGCTATTAACCGCTATGCAAAATTTCAACCAGTTACGGTCAGTATTTTGGCGTGAAGAAGTATCAAACATACATCCATCTTCCCAAACTTTCGCATAATCTAACAATTTAATAATGTGATTGAATGCTTTAAACAGCGTAATTGGTGATTCACAAGAACGAGTTACTACTTGAACTGCAGGATCTACCCTCTCACGAAAGATAAAAAGTCAAAATGATACATAACCCAATCTTAAATGTAACTGTTTAACAATGGAAATTACATTCAAAAGTCACATTAGAACTAGTATTTACAATTGAAACAATTGAGCTAACTGTAGACTGTTGTAAACAATCTACAGGTAGCTCAACTAGTCCATATCAATACCAGAAGCGTCCCCAAGACGCTAGCTGCATTGCCCCGCAGTATGGTAATGCTAGTGCACTGCGCCAGATATTCACCAGCTCTCGGGTCACGCGACGCTTCGACCAGACGCTCAGATATTTTTTTAAAAACCCGGAGAGCCTCTGTACCTCACGAACCTAGGATCTCCCTTCAATTAATAATCACAATAATATTATAAATGCGGAAGATTGGATGTTTGGATGGATGGACGGATGGATGTTGATGATGATGACAAAATTTTACTGAACGGATCGCGCTGAAATTTCGCATAGGTAGGTGTAGTTCTAGGCCTGGAATAAAACACAGGTTCCGTTTCATCCATAAATCAAATCTCATGGAATAGAAATAACTTTTAAATGTTTCCATGGGAACAAAGCGTACGAAAGCGCTCTGGCTACTAGTACCTACTAGAATATTATATACATATTATGTATGTTATAACTAGTATATAACATACATAATATGTATATTAATCGAAGGTCTCACCAAATTTCTTAGCAGTAAATTTTATCTAAGCACTAACACCGTTACGCACTAGCGGTTAGCCGCGCATTTGGCCGCGCGGTTGAACCGCCGCAATCAATGTGGCGGTTAAGGCGCATAGAAATGCGACACTAGCGCCATTGTCCTTGGTGGCTACCAAATGCAATAAACCATTTTTTGCTCATACTAAATGAAGCAAAACTGTTACAGAGGTATCAAAAAATAGTTCATACTGGGTATTATCAATTGGAAGTGAGAACTTTTGGTAATTCTTTTTAATTTAAGGCAAGCGTTTCTATATAAAACTGGAAATAGCGTCTGGCCGCGATGTTAACCGCTAGTGCGTAACGGGGCTAAGATCTACTAACACAGTCGTCTAAAAGTGCTACTATTTCTAAAATTGTTCCCAAGCTGGAAACACATTCAATTAGGTAAGTATACGTTTGAAGTACCAATTTCCTGGCAGATTGATTTTGAAACGGATTGATTTAAGTGAGTTATAATTTCCTGTAGATTACGGACCTTGTGTGACTGCGGTATCAAGTTGTCACTTGTCATACAATTTATTTATAATAGCTGCGCCCCGCGACTTCGCCTGCGCATCTAGTTTTGAGGGAATCGATCCAAGGATAAAATCTTTGTTAAAATTTTACGACCCAGTTTTAACGGGTAATTTTTGAAAAAAAAGGAGTATTTTTTTTAAATTCTTTATTGACAAAGAAAATAACAATCAAATAATATAAACAAATTAAACTAGTATTTACAATTGAAACAATTGAGCTAACTGCAGACTGTTGAAAACAATCTACAGTTAGCTCAAATAGTGATTAATTATTTACTTTGTAGTTTATTTATACTGACTTTCGAGTGAATCGAATAGTGGAATAATAAATTTCCATACAAATTTTACCACCATTTTTAACCCCTCGTTTTTCAAAATTAATTAGCATATGAGTTATTCTAGAATTTAAACTATCTACATACCAAATTTCATCTAAATAAGTTATGCAGTTACGGAGATACGTGGTAACAAACATTCATACAAACTTTCAAATTTATTATATTAGTAGGATACGATTAATTGGAATACGTACGAGCCAGTTTGTTTAATTTGAATAATAAATATATAATGCTGGACCACACAGCATCATCTAGCCCCAAGCGAAGTTGTATGAAGGGTATAAGACGACTGACATATAAAATACTAGCTGCTGCCCGCAGCTTCGCACACGCTTTTCCGGGTGTTTTCTCGTGGTCCCATTATTTTGTCCCATTAATGACACGAGATATAGTTATTGCTCATGGTTCCATCGCTTTCAGTTGTCTTAAACTTTCCATCCTTTATAAAATTTTGCAGGTAAATTAGTTTTTACTTGCGAATAACCCAAGGTGTGTCTGGGTGTTCGGTAAACATCATATGTATCTGTATAATGGAATCACGAGAAACCACCCCCTTTTCCCTATGTCTGGACATATAGTGTACATGAAAAGCGCATGCGAAGGCGCGGGCAGCAGCTAGTTAATAATAAACCTAATTGCTTTTCTGTATAAGTTAGCTCTAGCTAATATCTTTAAACTAATATGTACTTAGAAAACACAGTAATCACACATTGTGTGATTACTGTGTTTTGAGGCAAACGCGATCTGAACTTAGCTTAGTTCTAACGGCCTTCGGCCGTCTATCGGAAAGCAACCAATCGTTTCCCTGTTACAGTTTATTTTTATTCATTTCGTTTGTCAGCGAATTATTCACGACTTTCAATCTATTGTTGGTAATATTTTTATGTCAAGACTAGCTGTTCCCGACGGTTTCACCCGCGTTAAATTGGATTTTCACATTTCTAGGGAGGTAAAAAAAAATATAGTTAAAAACTAAAACACGACTACATAATAGTCTTAAACAAGCGTTCACCTATGTCCATAGCATTTTCTTTTGATACTTAGGTAGTCGGAAGCACCCACCCCATATACCTAGGGTACAATTAGTAACAAAGGCCTCCGACTACCTAAGTATCAAAAGAAAATGCTATGGACAATAGGTGAACGCTTGTTTAAGACTTTTATGTAGTCGGGTTTTAGTTTTTAACTATATTTTTTTTACCATACATATATCTATACAATATATGTATATCGATACATTTTTCATTTGCCCATCCCTAGATGACCCGTTGCCATGGTAACAAATAAACAAGAGGTCTCCATGGCAACGGGGGTGTCATCCTTCACTCATCACATCAAACTAAATTAGACTCGAACTGTAACTAGATGTCGTCTCTTGCAAAATTTTATCGCGCTATCGAAGTGTTCCAGGTGTAATTTAGACCCAGTTATCTCTTAAGACCCTCAGTTTTGTCGGACACCATATAGCCTATAACCATCGGGGTAATGAGACGAATCAATCGATACCTCACTTGTTGAAATCGAAGTAGTAGTTTCAGCGCTACGTGGGAACAAAGAAATCGGCTACATACATACATAAATAGGGTGCTAAAATCATAACCCTCCGGTAGTCGGGTAATAAAAAGGGTTTTTTTCCCGTAAATCTCCCATAAGAATTTGATGTTTTACTAGGAAAAAAAGTAGCCTATGTTACGCCCCATCCTTTCAACTAACTTGACGCCAAAATGCAAGTCTATTGGTTGCTTAGTTAGAGCGTGAAGGAAGGACATACAAACACACTATCGCAATAATATTAGTTAGGATAGCTTTCAGAGTAGTTCTGATAGGAGCCTTGTAAATACAATCTAATTGTAAAATAAAAAATAGCGTTACCTAAGTACCGTCTATGTCTCTTATGGCCCAAAGTGTAATGCCACCTTTATATTTTATTTAAAAAAAACTTTATTGCCCTAAGGTACAACGGGTGGGCTTAATGCCGAGGCATTTTCTACCTGCCAACCAGAAACACATGTTTTTGCAGAAGGTCGGCGTGCTAACATTATTTTATTATTATACTTACGTTATTTATGATAATACTTGCAAATGATAAAGATATATAATCAAAAAGCTAATGGGTATAACGTTATACCCACCCAATAAAAAAATTGAATGCTTTTATTTTTTGGTGTTTTTGCTCATTGATGTCTTCCTAGCCGAATCTTTGGTCACTTGCGGCCACTTGGGAGGTCAGAGGCCTCGGAAACCAGCCAGGTGCGCTGGACATACACTTGCACTCTCTATTCCTTCACTCTCATAATCCGATAGGATAGCAGACTGACAAGACCGGGGCGAGGTAAGACGCAGAACCAACGGCTCAACTATTGCTCATTATTGACACAAAGAAAGGCTACGATGGTGGTAAATATGTTAGATAATTTCAAGACCTATACGGCACACGGTTAGGTTCGTTTCTATTTTCACCAATCTTCATGAGGAGCCAACGCTCCAAAAAAAAACTGGATTGCTTCTTCCCCACGGAAGTAGCAACCCAGATTTCGAGAAAGCAGCTCGTCAACTCGTTCCCAACTTTCTGTGCTGGTACTCCATAAATCATCAATTATTATTTCCTATAAGACATTATTCCGTCAGCCAAACCAGTAAAAGTATAAATACAAATATGATTTATTTCCTGACATTTAAACAGCTATGAACCCTATCATCCGCGCCTATCATCCGTGTGCCTCCGCAGAATACTTGAGTTCTTTGGTCACATAGCCCGCAAACCCGGAGACAACCTACAAAAACTCATCATCACGGGAAATGTAGAGGGAAAGAGACCAAGAAGAAAGAGCCCAATGGGCTGGTCTGACCAGATCCGCATCACACTCGACATCAACATGTCTATATGTACTGCTTCACATGTAGCTAAGAGCCGGAGCAGATGGCGCAACATCGTACGGGAGATGATGCTTCCGTGATGAAGTCACGACCCCCAGGGGTAACGACGCAAGAAGGAGGAGGAAACAGCAATGAAGTAGGTCCTACATACCCGTATGGTCTGGTATGTCTGTATTACAGACAACATATTAAATCTGTTGTTGATCTGTCTGTAATCTTATCTTTTCTCATCTTGTTTTTAATTGTTTTCTTCTTGTACGATGTTTCATGAAAACACCGACCATTAATTTTATTTGTATATTTAGTGATCTAGTAGGTATTTCCTGGAGAAATACAAATTACCTAAAGCTACCTACCTACGTAGATACTAAGTACATATGTATTCTCAATGTCTTATTGTATCTAGAAAGAGCCGAGTCCCCTAACATAGGCAAATGTTAGCTGAAATGGAGGTTCCTAAATCCATTTATGTTTTTAAAAAAGGTACAGCAAGAAACTTTTATATTTTGATTAATCTTTATTTTGTATGGGTAATCAGTGGACGGGTGGGGGCGGGTATTTTCAAAAGATTATAGCAGGCTCCAGCCTCTCACATAGAATATAATACTAAATAATATTTATTACTTTTAAGACCTTTTGTAGAGAGGAAATATATAAACTTTTTATTGTTGTTTATATAAACTTTTTATTGTTGGTTATATTTATAACATTTCCATGTCACAATGTTAGTTACCGTACTCCTCCGAAACGGCTTTACCGATTATTACCAAATTTTATACGGGTATTCAGTAGGTCTGAGAATCGGCTACTATCTATTTTCCATACCCCTAAGTGATAAGGGTTGAAGGCAAAACAACGTTTGGCGGGTCAGCTAGTTAATTAGTAAATAATCCATTAGTGCAAGCATGCATAATATTGTGCAGATTAAAATAGGATATCAAATAAAACAGTCCAAAATTTATTTCAGTTTATTTTTATAAATAAAACATGGGCTATTTACAGCTTCAGTTACATGGCAATACAATTGAGAATAAAAAGAATTCAAAAAGTCAGGACTCTCCCATTAAAACGGGTTAATCCAAATCCAGGGATATTATTATTATTCTAGGGAACTCATGCAAACTACCCATGCATAAATTAAATTGTTGCTACATAATAGGTACGTAACGTAAAACAAAAATAATTTAACATCAATATGTTATTCTTAAACCGATGGGATTCAGAATAATATACCAAATTACAATTAGACGCATAGTGCAACACGACGACTAATTTTCCTATAAAATAAACACTAACTATAATTAGGTAAAAAGCCGAATGTACAATTTTTAATGGCAAGAAACAAACTACAATTTTCCATTTAGAAAATAACTATCAAGAATAATGTCGTACAGTTTAATTACAAACATTTTCCTGTTAAGTCATAATAAAATTTAGGATTTCATCGTAACAATATTTTTATTCCAAACAATATTTCCCATCGTGTCACACTATGCAATATTAGTTCTAACTACGTTGACTAGCCTATTCAAATCACCGACCATAAAGGTGACCAATGTTACCTCTGCCGCTGGGTGGTACGAATCCATAGCCCGAAGCGCCGATAATCACCCCACTGGTCTGACCAGGGTCGCCGCTAGGGGAGGCGGGGAACAGGACCGGACCTGAAAAGAATGAATGCGTCATACGAAATGCAGACCTTGGAATATGCGGAACTGAGTCAAACAACAGCTGTGTATAGGTACGTCTAAAGGTGGGTTTGACCGGCTTTACGGAGCATTGTGTAACGTGCGTGTTATAGCCCTGCTACACGCTCAAACATTTGTGCATACATGATTGCACAAACCAGTTTGCGCAAGCAAGATTGTTCCGGCCACACGCTCCATCTTATTTGCGCAAACTGGTTTGAGCCCGGCCACACGCTCCATCTTGTTTGCGTAAACTGTGTTTGTGCAATCATGCATGCACAAATATTTAAGCGTATAGCCGGGCAATAACACAGCGTCCGTTCGAGCAGTCAGTACCATAAAACGGGGTGAATAGAACTCCAGGGTGAATAGAAATGGACGAGATACTGGAGCAAAGCTGAGAGAAGAGCTCCAGAGAAGAAAGAGCTCCTCGGTACGGGGATAGAAGGCGCTCGTAACGAGCAACGGGGCAGCACATAACGTAACGTATCATGTTCGTTGCGAATGGTACGAGTACATTACGCCTCGTAACACCGGTACTACTGCACTGATTGGGCTTAAATTTGGTATGGGTATATTTTGGGACCCGGAATAACATATAGGCTATTTTTATCCCGATAAAACGCGGGCGAAGGCGTGGGCAGCAGCTAGTAAGTGTAAAAATCACTAGTTTATAACACCGTAACATGCAATTTACTATGATATTTTTTTACTTAATCAATTTGTTGTCCAGATTTTGAACTATAGGTATCTCTGCTTTTGGCACCTCTGCTTTGTTCAGTAGTTACTCTCGAACTTCACATTTTGTCAAACTTTCGCTACTCTATTATTAGAAGTATTCCGTTATTTAATTTTAAGTTTACTATACCATCAATAACTCAATTTAGGTAAGTTATTAACGCTATCACTATATAGAAGGTAGGTAAGCTTGTCAATTAAGAGTCATATTTTAGAAACTAACGACATCAAGTCTATATTAAGAAATACTTACGGTGGAAATAAATGAATTGAATTGAATTGAATTCAAATGATTTCGTGAGTGTTTATCTCGCAGATTATATAATACACTATACTATTGTGAATCATTGCCTCATTTTCTTTTGATTTTGATTTTGAATCAAAATGCAGGTTAATACGCGGTGAAAATACTAGTACTAGCTGCTGCCCGCGCCTTCGCCCGCGTTTTATCCGGATAAAAAATTGCCTATATGTTATTCCAGGTCCCAAACTATACCCATATAAAAATTCAGCCTAATCAGTTCAGTAGTTTTTGTGTGAAAGAGGAACAAATATCCATACATCCATCCATACAAACTTTGACGTTTATACTATTGTGTCGTCGTTTTTTTGAATCATTTTAAATGTTATTACAAAAAAGCATTTTAGAATTTATAATTTTTACCTTAAAGCTAGTCGATGTTATAAATATAGGTAACTGATACGGTATTTTACAAAAATACTTGCTAAATCAGACACGAGAACCAGTACACAATATAAAAGTATTAATTAAATAGAAGCATAATTATTTTTAATAACTCTATTTGCTAGATAGCCAATTTACGAGCTAATTATATAGGTAGGCAGTACCAATAATATCAGAGGAATAACATAAAATACCTAACGTGAAATTATATCAAGTACCATGGACATGAGTATTTAAAATTATTTTTATGTAGTGGATTTTTGTTGCTCAAAGCTTTTATGTTTCTCTGAATAATTTATTTGTTAGGAACATAATTACGTAATTTCCATACTTTGAGAGACGTAAGGGGCTATACAAGTATAAGAAATTATCTTTACATCTATATATATACCTCTTTGCTTTGTTGACATATAAAAACAATATTTCTTTTTACAACCCTCGGACCAGAATGGCCCGTCAGTACAATAGTTTAGCTAATGATAACACTGTACTTGACATTTTTGTTCCTAAATTGAGCCAGTTTACTAGAACTCTAAAATCACATAAATTTGGTTCCTAATTGTATGCTTAAAATTATAAAAGTGTAGATGTACTATATGTAAGTTAGTTTAAGGTTTTAAGGCTCAAGGGGATAGCCCCCTTGTTATTGTTATAAAATATTTTAAGTTGTTTGCTCTACATGTCTTGTTCATATTGATTCTCTGTATGCACATAAGTTGTTAAATAGTCAAGTTATAGATCTATAACATTTAAATTTAGTGTATTTTGTGATTATTTTATGTTTTGTGAATCTCAATAAATAAAAATAAAAATATATAATCTATATATGTATATAAAAATCAATTGCTGTTCGTTAGTCTCGCTAAAACTCGAGAACGGCTGGGCCGATTTACCTGATTTTGTTTTTGAAATGTTTGTAGTAGTCCAGAGAAGGTTTAAACGGTGAGAAATTATGGAAAAATTGTTCAACCGCCCAACGAAGTGGGCACGGGTCAGCTAGTACATACATAGATATGTACGTACATACAAAGTATCAGTTTGTCTTTAAATAAAATAAATAAATAAATTTACTAGTTATCAAATCCTCAATGATATCAGTAAATCATTTTGCAACGTATTCGGCACTATTTTCTGCCCGCGGCTTCGCACGCGTTGTTTATATGGAAATTATTAAAGGGGATTTTTATCCCATTTAATTTATGGGATAAAAAGTATGTTTGATTCCAGGCTTAGAATTACCTGTATGCAAAATTTTGGACCGAACCCTTCAGTAGTTTTGGCGTGAAGAGGTAACAAACATCTATCCATACATCCAAACGTTCGCACAAGCTAATTGAGTTTTATCAATTAAACTTAATATTAAATCAAAGCCCATATTAGGTACCTATTGCATTTAATAATATATAATTATTATATATTATTTGCAATAACAACTATAAATAGTTTGTCCTTTATAAAGAAAGAAAATAAGTTTATTGGTTCACAACAAAAACACAGTAGAAATACACACCTAGGAAACTTACAAGAAAAAAATATATATAACTACATAGCTGCTGCAGCGCCTTCGCCAGAATTTTATCGGGATAAAAATAAAAAATAGCCTTTATGTTATTACAGGTCCCAAACTATATACAAAATTTCAGCCTAATCGGTTTAGTAGTTTTTGCGTGAAAGAGTAAAAAATATCCATACATCCATCCATCCAAACTTAGACATTTATAATATTAGTAGGATTAAGTGGCAGCATGTGAACGAAAAAGGGTCCTGCCTCAGCTTAATATTGCTCAACAGAAAGTTGAGCAATGCTGGTTTTCTGGCAAGACCAATTGGTGCGTGAGTGTCTACACGGCTGACAGACCATACACACACAAAAAAAAATATTATACACTACAATTGATTAATAACTTCATAATAACATACATTAGTGTCACAATTCGCGAACATTAAATACACATTGCAAAATTCGTATAAGCAAATACCAAACTTTTGTTGACCTCGGAATGGTTGGTGGTCAATATAATTATAACAATAAATCGATTATAATTGGGACTAGTGAATGGTGTATTATCTATGTATTTATCAGCACATTTCAGTTTCAAAATACTTTTTAGCAAAAAACTTTGTCAACAATAATGTTTATTAGGCTTTCAGTTCAAAATACAAATAATAAATGCCGATTAATACGTTTCGTTATCTAGCTCCAAGCTAAGCAGAAGCAGAGCTTGTGTTATGGGTACTCGATAACTGATATAGCTACTTATTACAATAAACTGCATGGGCGTATTCATTATGATTGAATGTGAGCAGTTTAATATACGAACCTTGTTTGTGTTATTGTTAAGTTTTCATACATAAAATGTCTTTGTTGCCATAGAATATCTTAGATTCTAAACCGGAGTATAGATCGCACGGAAGATCACCCATGCGGTGGATCGACCAGATTAAATCCACTGTTGGCGATGCCTTCAATGAGTGCAGTAGAAGGACCAAATTTTTAAAAGATGGTAAGACATCGTGAGGTGAATCACAACAGCCACCCAACAAGAAGAAATATAAAGATCACGAACGCTCTCACAAGAGAGTTACGTAGAAGAAGAAGAATAAGTTTCAGTAAGGTAAAATGAGGTAACTAAAGGATTTAAGGTACTTCCCCTTCAGGGCCCATAGATTTTATCACCCTCTATATAAGAAACTCATATTATATGAACATTATGCTGGACAATCCACACAGAATCAAGCCCCAAATTAAGGAAGGCTTGTGCTCTTGGTACTAGATATTTGATATTTTATACTTAATGCAATAGATATATTTTTTATTAAATATAGAAAACGCCCAGACCGTTACCAATCACAAAGCGGGAATGGAACTTGCAACTTCCTGCGTCGCAAGCGGACCATCGCCTGCTGGGCTACTGAGGTCGCCTTTGATGATTGTTTACTCCACTTTGATCGTCACGCAAAGATTATTTTGAAATTCAGTCTTTAAATTAATAAATACTACAAAGTAATTACATACATACATAAGCAAGCCTAAACGAAACTGTATCATGTAATTAATCAAATCATACCGTATCATTGCATTCTACAGCCCTGGAGAGTCTAACAAGTTTTAGACTAATAACCAACGTGAGGAAATTATATAATTGTTTAATATTTTTCGTAGTGGGCAAAGGGCGTTCGTACCAGCAGGTTGCGGGTTAGATTCCCACCTCGAGACAAATGTTTGTTCGATCTGCAAGTATTCGTTGCGGGTTTCTGGGTATTGCTGTGTATAATAAAAAAATATCTATGTATGTATTGTATTATGTATATCAGCCATACCCAGTACCCATAACACAAAATCTGTTTAGCTTGGGGCTAGATGTTGCTGTGTGGATTGTCCAACATTATTTATTTATGAATATATTTCATTCAACCAAAGTACCATAAAAACACTGAAAACATTATCCAACATTATTTATTTAATATTTAAAATAAAAAACACTGAAAACTGCGTTCGTGTAGAAAATATAACACAGACCAAAGCACACCAGGACTCAAAACTCAAAGTGCTTTATTAGGCTGATTCCACTTTTGACCCTAAAATCCCCCCGAAGGGGGAAAAGTGGAGAGCAAAAATATCAATTCCACTTTTTGCTCCCTGAAGATTTCCTCTCAGAGGGGAAAGTTTCCTTTAGACCTTACAGGATTCTTGGACACGTCACAAAATTAAAATTACACAAGTAAAACAGGGAAATAATATGATCACTTTGATTTTTTGTTCACTTCAATCTTTTTAAGGTAAAGTAAAGTGAACAAGAAACCTTTGTAACCTTATAGGTTGTTGTTGTTAGTTTAGGAGTTGGAGCAAAACTCGTCCCAAGTTTTTTATCCTCTAGATAATCCTTACTAATATTATAAAGGCGAAAGTGTCTGTCACGTTTTCACGCCAAAACTACTGAACCGATTTAAATGAAATTTGGTTCACAGATACTTTAGAGCCTGAGAAAGGCTACTTTTTAATGCGAAAACAGGGTTGTAAGGGGTTGAATAGATGTATCGTCATTTTTAAAGCTAAAAGCTTGGAATTTATTATTGAGGCTGTTAATTAGATATAAATAAAAATGTCATTTAAAGTTTCTACAAATTTTACCCTAAAGAGGGTAAAATCTCAAAGGGAATAGGGGATGAAAGTTTGTATGAAAATCACAGTGTCACTATTCCACGCGGGCACAGCTAGTCTGTTATAAATAACTTATAACTTTGTTGCAAATAATGATTCAACCCACGTCACCTAATGCTACTTCCGGGGATGATACATAAGAATGAAGGCTATTGTCATCAACTTATCACGCAACTGTTAAATTATAATTTTTAATGTAAATTATTAATGGTTCTCTTCCGCAAAGCGCATGCTCTCGTCCATTCGTGTTGCGACATCTTGGGTAATTGTTATGTCACTATTGTTTTGCATTTTTTATCGTCGTCATTGAATGTAGGTATTATAATTTATTTATATGTATGTATAAAATTTAACCGGTTCTCACGCTCTCTACTTTTAGCGTTAAATATAAGAATGAAAATATTTAGTAATATTTCCGCGCAAAACCTTCTCTTAGATCCAAAAAAGTAGATATATAGATAATACAATAGAGTGTTCATTCATTCATTAATTTTATTGAAAAATAAAGAAGTATGTAGGAGGAATCCACACCAGCTACACAATGAAAAAATATATCGAAGTCGTAAACTAGTTTCGTCTCTTCACCATCAGGACATCACAACACTCGAATTTGAGACTGAGAGCGCCAAACAACAACGACAGATTCCCGACAGTGAGGTTGGCTCTGCGAGCTTTTCGCCCAAAGACTTACTAAACATTTTCATCCTTATATACGTACAAGCTGCTGCCCGCACCTTCGCCCGCGTTTTATCGGGATAACAAATAGCCTATATATTATTCCAGGTCCCAAACTATACCCATACCAAATTTCAGCCTAATCTACTAGTTGCATTTTGGATTACCTTCGAAAAATATATAACTACCGTATGTACTACTATGTTTTTCGGACGTATTTACGTATAGGTTGAGATTACGTATTAACACAAAGCAATTAAACGACTTCAACATTAGTTATTTATTCAGCGATTTTGATGAGGTAACAAAAAGCTCGACCGAATTCTGAGTCTTAGGTTACCTATACATAGGTATCTTGCTGGTTCAACCTGATGGGATCAACCTGATTAAAAAAAAAGTACAAAAAGTACCGTAATAATATTTAGTTAATCAGATCTACCTATGCATTTAAGCATGTTAGGATCGAACCTAAAACTAACGCTTATACGCGCCTTAGTATAGGTAATATTAATTTAAAATATCTACATACATAGTATTAAAGTACATAATATATCAGTTATCTAGTACCTATGGTTACTATCCTCTAGCCCCAATCTAGCTGGGGCTAGATGATGCTATGTGAATTGTCCAGCATGATTTATTTAATACTAGCTGTTCCCCGCGGTTTCAACCGCGTTTAATTCGAATTTCATGTTTCACCAGGACAAAAAGTAGCTTATGTTACTGTACAACTTTTCAACTAACTCTATGCCAAAAATCAAGTCGATTTATTCCTTAGTTAGGGAGTGAAGAACGGACAAAGAAACACTTTCGCATTTATAATATTAGTTAGGATTATTATTTGTATTTATATTTATTCGTTACTTAGCCGCTACGCCATTTCAATGCCTATCTCATAGATCTAGTTCGCTCTATCTCTACATTCATTAAAACACCTCAAGCCGCCAGATTATATTCATTAAAAGATTGTATCAGAACCGTTTTGAAATCACTATTATATTGCGTGTAAGACACTCGGCTTCGTAAGGGTTTGAAGATTTTTATGGAGGGTGGCCCTAACTTCTGTTTTCTTTTTTCAGACTCGCGGAGCGTGATGAAGTTTATTATTTATACATTTGGATAGAGAATAATTACATAAATATTTTTTTTTCCATAACATAAGGTTTCTAAGACATTGATGAAATGATGAAAATAATTCAGAAACGGGAATCGAACCTGCAATATCCTGCGTGGCAGGTGGACCTGCATGTAATAAAAAATTGTTAGGAATACACTAATGTCCATGTTTTCGTTCATATAATCGCCATCAACCTGACGTCGTGCTTAGCTGAAGCTTTAGCTTAGGACTTAATTCACCGCTAAGCTGTTTGAATGATGAAAAAATCTTAACACTGCAGCTTCTTAAAGGGGCATCCTAAATCCTGTAACATAATTTCCTAAAGCGCCAGGCTTTACGAATTTTTTTATTTGTATTAGCGTACTCAATCTAAATATACAAAATTCAACGTGCAAAACGACTTTAAAAAAAAAATTGTGCTGTGAGCCAATGTTAGGGTTAAAAATTTGGCATTTAAAATTAATAGTTTGACAATTAATGTGAAACCCCTTTATGAAGCTGTGTTAAGATTTTTTAATCATTCAAACAGCTTCGCGATGGGTTAAATCCTTAGCTAAAGCTTCAGCTAAGAACGATGTCAGGTTGATGGTGACTGTGTGATCAAAATCATAATACAGTATATTCCTAGCGGTTTTTTATTACATGAAGGTCTGCCTGCCACGCAGGATGTGTAACAAATATCCATACATCCTTTCATACAAACTTTGACATTTATAATATTAGTAGGATATATATATAATATATATTTCGTCGTATGGGGGAGGCCTATGTCCAGCAGTGGACGTGTATAGGTTATTATGATGGTGATGATATATATATATAATAGTAGGATAATACGACTAGTAGGATAGAACGTATTATTTTTATCATTTAAATAGTACCAGAATAATTTGTGGAAACTCCATTAGCTTCAACAGTTCAAGATATCGTTGACAACCTTGTGAAGGTACCAAACTAATGGTGGTCGAGAGAATGGACTAAGTGCAGTTTTTGTGGCGTTTTTTGTGACATAATATTGATGTTCGGTAATAATAATACATAATTTACAGCCGGAGGTGAAGTGAATGGAAGATCGTTTGTTTTGTATGGGTAACTGTACCTATCGAAAAATTGTTAAGTACCTAGCTTGTCTAGTTAAACAAATCAATGACCATGTTCGTTCCTCAGTATTTTCAAACAACATGAATTTTCGTTTTAGTTTTTTTTTTGTGAAAATTTGTGCCCTTTATCCTTTTTTTTTCTCTGGACTATTAAACGATATATAATAGATAGATAGAAAATTCTTTATTGCACACTTATTGGTAAAAAACAAAAACACAAAAAATTACTTACAAGTGGCGGTCTTATCGCTCGAGAGCGATCTCTATCAGACGACCGTGAATAGAAATGTTCTAGAATATTATCCTACCCGTGAATATCATTTTATCATTGAAATGCTTTGTAGAGGATACCCTCTTAAATCATTTCCTATTTCTTTTACAAAAAAATATGGAATACCGACGATATTTTTCACCATTAAAATATTTAGCATCCAGCTTTTTCGTATGTGCGTGACACTATGTACGTTGTCAGCTATTATAATTAATTTAGATAAGAGATACTGTCAATTGCTGTCATTTTGCAATATCCTCGGCCAGTCCTCGGTTTTTGCTCAGCGGTGCGGATCTTGTCATTAAGACCTGAGGTGCTTAACCTTCTAAAACATTATAGGTACCTAATTAATAAAATAACAAATTTTCTGTATTGTATTAAGGTTAGACTTGACTGCCTATACCCACCCCAACGATGTTGACTTGTTCGCTGACGGCAGGACCAAATTATTACGAGAATGTTTTTTTTATTTTGTAAACGCTACTATTAATTAACTATAATATTTTATCTCTGTCTTAATTCATTTATTGAGATTCTGTTTGTGTTTTGACGATTTTATGTAATTTTTATTCTTTTAATTAAAAATGTTATTGATTTTGAATAACCGTGTTAGTTAAATAAACAATAAATAAATAACCGCGGGAAGACAGTGCACGCACTAGAGTCAATGGTTACAAGATACTTTATGTGTTTTCTTTCTTTCATAAATGAATCAGACTTCCAAACGTGTTCTTAATAGATTTCTTCTTGTTCCTGTCCTCATCCCAGACTAGATGGGGTCGGCACAAAATGTATTTGTACTTATGCCTTTCTTAACCATGTCCTCTTTGACACAACCCACCCATCTGTTCTTAATAGACTAATTTTTGAAACCAGGTTATTAAAATAATTTTTTTTTTAGTTAAATATTACTGAAAAAGCATAATTATGTATGTCGGTCGTCGGTCCCAAATGTCTTTACATTTTACCTATCTATAAACCGAAAAAATCGTTACCTACTACGAACTAAAAATATCACCGTTGGAACAAAATAAACTGACATTGATCTATCATTAGCTCTATGTCCGAAATTAGTTCCACTCGATTCAGTAAATTTTACATGGTAGCACGATTCTACATATATCTAAGAACAAATAAACATTATATTTAAGCCAATTTAACATTGACCACATATGATTAAGAAGTAAAAATTCGACTCTAATCCACTGAGCTAATCCATCTAGCCTCAAGCTAAGCAGAGCTTGTGTTATGAATACTAGATGACTGGTAAACATTACAATTCATTCATCAGATAGTTTATTTTTCTATTATATATAGAAAATAATAAGAACACCAGGAACAAATATTTGTCGCAAGACGGTAATCCAACCCGCAACCTCCCGCGCCTACCGTGCCACATCGGTCGTCATTACCTATTGACGACCGATGTGCGGCGGGCGAAGGTCCGCCTGCGACGCAGGAGGTTGTGTGTTCGATTCCCGCCTTGAACCAAATGTTTGTAAATATTTGTCTCGAGTGTTCTGGATATTTTCTATGTATAGTAAAAAATATATATTGAAAGATAAATATATATTGGTAATATATATTATTGTATTATGTATAACAGTCATCTAGTACCCATAATACAAGCTCTGCTTAGCTAGGGGCTACATCATGCTGTGTGGATTGTCCAACATTATTTATTTATTATTTGTTTATAAACTAAGTAGGTATTAGGCAAGTAAGTACTGGCATGGTAATTTCATGGAATTTTCAAACAATCTAACACGAGTTCCAAATTAATTACATATCCCTGCAACTATTATTGGACAAGATGATTAATATCCACTTTCTGAAATCTAATTTAAATAAGTAATCTTAAATTACATAAATCAGTTTGGTATGTACCTACAGGCAGCGATGTATTTGCATTTAATTTGTAAGAGCCAATATTATACATTCGTTAGGTTATCAATCATTTAATTAATATAATTGAATAAACCGTGGGGTCGCGGCGAACGAATATCGACCCCTCCAACTCAACCCGTGGATGTCGTAAAAGCCGACTAAGGGAACCTACCAGAGGAAGGGCAGCAGCTTCCTTCTGAGTATTTTTAAACACCAAAACTGCGATCACCAATCCGCCTGCCAAGCGTGGTGATTATGGCAAATCCCCCCCTACATGGGAGACCACCCACTCGATGGACCGACGACATCGTAGCGGTCGCAAGGAGTCGTTGGATAGTGGCGGCTCAGGACCGCTATTCGTGGCGTCGTATGGGGGAGGCCTATGTCCAGCAGTGGACGTGTATGGGCTGATGATGATGATGATGAATTGAATAAATATTGACACAATTTGATTAATATTATTGATTAAATTGAAATGATGACCGGAAACTTTGATTATCATGTTTTGTATACCTACTATAATATAAATGCGATGGTTCTATGAGAGTATTACGTTATTGAAATTTCTCAAAAATCAGGTCAAATTAAGTCGTAGATATAGAAAAAAGTAGTCGAATTGAGAAACTCCCCTTTTTGACCGTCTGGAAAATAATGTTGTAATTCCCAATCAGACTATATAGTTTGTATGTTTTTTTATAAAAATATTTTTAGACACACAAAAAATTAAAAAATGTCAGTCGTTGTAAACAAGCAGGCACTTGAAATGGACTAAAAACGCTACTCTTCTTAGAATGGACGATTTTATTTTTATTTTCTGTAGACCTTTGTTTGACCACAATCTCACCAGATGGAAAGTCACGATGTGGCCGACGGTATATCACGAAGATCTAGAAGACACCTATTCACTCTTGTCTTGAAGAGACCCAAATTGTAATTGGCCGGAAAAACAGAAGCAGGCAACGAGCTCCATTCCTTAGCGTTGCGAATAATGAAGGTGGAGGAAAACCGCTTAGTACGAGTGAATGGTATAATATACCATCCACTCGTGGATATTATCCACCAGATAAGGATGGTATTGTGCCGTCCGTCTGTTTGTCCAGTGGAGAGGAGATGGTGGGATCTATCATATACATAGTGTTCTTCAAATTCTTGCTCTATCTACCAGGTGGTTAGGTACATTTTATGCCTTAGTTTGCAACCATGTCATAAAATATGAACGTTTAGACATTGGGTGAAGTAATTTCAATCTGTTGAGCTTGTTTACATTTTAGTAATAAATAAAGGTTATTAAATAAACTTTCATCAGACTAAGCGAGTGGGCTGAACCAAGAAATTGAATTGCTGACGTATTTGGGGCAACGAATGAGGATTAATATTAAAAGCAATTTTCAAATGTTTCTTGTAAAGCTCATTGGGTTTTCAAATGATAAATTATAATCTATATATATAAAAAAACATACAGACGAATTGAGAACCTCCTCCTTTTGAATTCGGTTGAAAATCAATTGCTGTTCCGATTAGTTTATTTTTTTGGTATTGTTTGTTCTAATAAAGGAGTTGTTTAAATGGGAATAAAATGCTGGATAACACAGCATCATCTAGCTAATTGAAACATTTCTAGAAATAATCTTAACAATTTTCGGATTCAAGATTAGGAGATACTGTTTTTATTAAATTACATCCAAGATCATATCAAAGATTAAATAAATAAATAGTATTTCGAACAATAAATATGTTTTTTGTAGAAAAGCCGCCTTCTGGACTCAGCTGTACATACCAAAACTGCAGAAACTGGGGTAGTTATCGTTTAATATTGGATGTAAGCAAGAACAGAGACATATGTTTCCCCCATTTCTTCCATAACATAGAAAATACGTATGAAGTAAAAGGCCATGTGAAGACAGCCCTTGAATCGGGCGGCGCGGCGGCGGCGCGGCAGTACAAAGCAAACTATGTTCATTGCCGTGGGATACAAGAGCATTGCTTGCAACATGCAATTAATTCTATCGCAATGTGTTAAACGATGCCGTATTAGTATTACTGCTCTAGTAATTTTCTTATGATGCTAAGATAGGAAGTTTACAAACGATTAGCAAAGCTAAGGAAATAAAAAAGTATTTTCCTCAAGAAGTCAAAAATTTGAATTGAGCACATTTTATTTAAGCATATTACCAATTTCGATTTAATTTTGTTTTTTGATCAGTTGCTTTGTTTATCTCTAAAGGACGTAATGTAACGTATTACACAGCGAGCGTTCGTGCAGTCAGTTCGGAGAATGAAGGCGCTCGTAACGAGCAACGAAACAGATTTTAGCACACGGCGTAACATATCTATGTCGCTGCGAATGGTAGGTACATAACGCCTCGTCCGGTACATAACACCGATTCTGACCGACTTTGTCATTAAATTTCGCTTCTTTTTTGGATTGACCATAACGTGCACCGTGCCCATGGTCATGACGTCTTTACCGGATTAATTTCATTTTCGTTTTCTATCAAGTTCTTAATGCGACCAACCTCAATCTGCACGAGTCTTTCGAGCTATATTTTTTATTTTATTTCAGGTGAATTAATTTAGTTTTCTTAAACACTAACGCAATACGACTCTCTCAACAAAATCCATCGACTAAACAGACCTGACCATCGCAAGTTTTTTATAGACTTCCTTGCATTTCTGTGAAACTATTATATAGCCAGTCCTATCATAATTGCGACGCAGGTATGCCCATGCGGATAGGACGGATAATTGGATTTTACTAAGTATTTTATATAGGAGATATAAGGAAGTAGGGTACATTAATATATTTTTCGCGTTAGTAAAAATGGCTTCCGCACCAGCGGAACTAATCTCATTATAAAATAAAAAATAATGCTGGACAATCCACACAGCATCATCTAGCCCCAAGCTAAACAGAACTTGTGTTATGGGTACTAGATGACTGATAAACAATTTATTACATAGATAGATATTTTTTATTATACATACATAGGAAATAATATGTATGAATAATTTGTAGATCCTACAAACATTTGTTCCAAAGCGTGAATCGAACACAAAACCTCCTGCGGTCGTTATTATACGTCACTACCAAACGTGTCTCTCCCAAGCAAGAAGGTTTGGCCATATTCACCACGCTTGGCAGGCGGATTGGTGACCATAGTTGAGGTGTTAAAAACACTCATAAGAAATCTGCGGCCATGCCTCTGATAGTTTCCCTTAGTCGTCTATTACGACGTTAAAGAGGATTGACGGGTCGATTCTTACTGCAACTGCCATGGCTAATTTACGAGCTTGGTAGAGAAAAACCCAAACGCAAAAGTACAAAATATTTGTTATTAATATTAAAAATATTTTTCTCGTGAGTTTTGTAATTTTTGCAAAACGCTTAATCGAACAAAATGTCACAAAGTCAATAAAAAGGATTAAAACGGATTGCTTTTTCAAAAGGTTGTCCTTTGATTCAAGGGTGATATTTACGATCTATTTGCGTTACGAATGTATACTTTATGTCACCTCTGTTCATTGCCAAGTACAATGCCAAAGATTTCCCGGACCACGGCACAGATTAAATAACAGCCACGGTAACAATCGACCACATATTGTCACAATGACATAAGTAGCGATTCTTTAAAAACAAAGCAGATTTTAACGCCCGTGAGAGTTCCGAAAAGGGTTGAATACTTGAATTGCATAATGAGTGATTTTATCAGCATTGCGTGACCAAAAGGGTCATCTCGATAAATGTACAATAGCGATGCAGTCAAAAAGGTTGCAATATTGAATGTTCTCCAGACGAGTATCCTTACTAAACCTATCCGACTTCCCACTTTTAACCTACTATAATATTATAAATGTCAAAGTTTGTAATCTGAAAAATCTACTGGTCTGGTCGTGAAAAGCTTTTAGTGATCTATTTGTGTTATTAGAAACTATACCTAGAGGTAGTAGGCTTGATCTTAATAAAAAACTTTCTATTTTAGGTCAAATGTTTTTTCTTATTTGTCTAAGGCTTAAAACTCAGTAAAACCTGAAACTTACCCGGGTTCGCTCGAGGATCCCGCGCTGCAGCAAAGTTGTTACTGTAGGAAGGTGCTCCGAAATTGGTTGAGAAGTCCGAGAAGCCGTAATGCCCGAATTGTGCCGTTGTCAGGGCTAAGCACGAGCAAAGTACTAGGGCCTGTGGACAAGAGAAAGGTCTTTGAAATATTACCTACTACAAAATAAACAGGAAGGTGTATCTAACTGGATTCAATGTTCAACATTACTCAGACCTACTTGTAGAAGGCAAAGGTAATTTCTGTTGATATTGAACACTATAGAAATGGTCTATATCCATGTGCGGGTAAACTTGTCTATTTATTGTGTAACAAAAATGGCGGCCTTGCTTGTAAATCCACAGATTAGATAATGTTACTTCGGTAAATCGAACTAACAGCAGCTCTACCAATGAGAAAAAAATCTCATGGTAAAATATGGCTAGACTGACCATGCAAAGCTTTGGTTCCTCTTTATAAAGGATAGAATAGGATTTACTATGTCTTTGGTTAATTGTCAGTAATTCGAAAAACAAATTTGACTTGAGTAAATAATTAAAATTTGAACATGGAACATGCAATAATACGTGCACCGTGCACGTAATAACGGCGAGACGATCATGACCTCAAGATAGATCGATTGAGAAATAGCCGAATGTGTTCGAGAATGTGTCAATGTCAATGTCAAAATTCAAACTGCTTCTATCAGTTGAACAGTTTGAATAACCTTATGCAATACTGAGGCAAAATATGGAAATGTATGCGTTACATCATTTTGTTACTAGGCCTAAGGGCTTCGTAAACAACACAAACAACATACTCTACTTTTATTTCGTTGTAGTTCCTTGGCAATGTAGAGCAATAAAAATCTTCTAATATGGCCCTGCATGGACCATAAAATAGATATATATCTAATTACGCCCAGATAATATCGTTGAGTGGAGCCAAAACGCACCTAGATTACTAGCTTTAAGATACGACCAATCATATTTATTATCTCCAAACAAAGACCCTCTTAATCGTGTAACGTGGGTGATATAATTATAATTATGTAATACCTATATGTAATTGGTTTAATTTATTTAATCGCTCGTTATAATAATCAATCTATTCTTAAAAGGCTTGTACAAATCTTCCGTGACCTTGGCATGTTGCCTTTCTACGCGTATGCTCTATGCTAGAGATTTAGTTGAAAAGTTTCTAAAGATATAAAAGATGCAGGAAGTTCAGGTCGAGTTGTACGCACGATAATTCATAAAAAAACAACAACAAAAACAATATGACATGACAACAGGATGTCGTTATTTCGGTCTCTAGACATTTTGATAGAATTATTTGGACCAAACTTGGATTAGACAATTCCTTAACCTTATTCGTTCGGTTTACTCTTAACACTTTCACAGCCCTAGACGTGCATGTCCGCCTCCAGTCCCATTATATTTAATATTAAAACCTATTGTAATTAGTATAATTGGCCTAAGGCCGTTCTAATTATGTCAATAAATAAATAATGTAGCGGCGACGACGTGCCCCAGTGGGTCGAACCGCCAAGGCTGGGCAGTGAATGCGTTAATAAAGCTTAATCCTATAGGTAGATGAAAATTGAATTGGCAGCATTATCGCTTAAAGTGATAATTTCTTAAAATACTATATAGGGGTACTATAGCGCTAGCTAAGGTCTGGAGAAGCCCTTTAAGGTCTGGAGAAGCTGTTTAAGGTTATACCAAAAGGTCAAACTAAGACCGTATAAAGAGTATTGTCCACAAAAGGTTTGATATCTAAGAACAGGTATTCTGTAACTACCCTCAGTCCAAAATCCATCAAAACAATTAATAACACAATTTTACCGTCGAAGTAGGAAGGGAAAACGCGGAATTGAAGTACACGTAGGAACTAACTAGTACATGTATCCATACATTATGTAAGCAAAGGTGTGCGTGCACTGGGCAGGGCGACAGGTTTTACTCCAAAACAAGTATGTGAACTTGATATGTGACCTCACTTGAGGTCTGCAGTACATGAACCCGAGGTATGCAATGCAGGCGAGCACGTGGGCCTTGTGCATACGGGCGACTTTTCTACTTTGTTTCGGAACCCTATATGGGCAATAAAATCAAATATCCATATTTAAGCCATAAGGAAAGTGGCGGATGAATGTCCGCCTGCGACGTAAGAGGTTGCGGGTTCTATTCTCGCTTTGAGACAAATATTTGTACGATCGGTTAATATTTGTTCCGGGTGTTATGGGTATTTTGTAGCCATGATAAAATATATATATATTTCCATGTAACGTGTAGTATATCAGACATCTAGGACCTGCTTAGCTTGGGGCTAGATGATGCTGTGTGGATTGTCCAGTAGGTATTTTTTTAATTATTTCCCTATATTGGCAATAAAATAACTTAGGTTTTTCGGGATATTTACCATATACACAGTTTACCCTATATGGCCGCTGAGGTAATTATTTTGACAGCTTTGAACAGGATTTGAAGCTAAATAGAGGGGAGATTGTAATCCATGCCCAAAGAATTGTACCCGCTGTAAACGGCTACCAAATTTATTCGTAAATACTGTAAACGATACCCGTTTTGATTCTCTGGTCAGGAGACGTTGACGATTAGCCCAATTTGTAATAGGTTTTGGTTCGTAGTTGGTACGTAGTGCAAAGCAAAAAGCAGCTGGACTAGGCTAGTAATAGTGAAAGGAGGGCTATAACAGTGAGTTATCACAGGCTATCAGGATGTTGTTGTAACGTTTATGTGTATCTTATGCAGACCAATGCTAAAAGTATTAATATAAATAATTGAAAAATAATACAGATATTTTAAAAGTGGCGCGATTAGCCTTTGTTTTTTCATTCCACGTTGACGTCACAAATCTAGGCCTCCAGTATACGAAAAACAAAAGGGGATCGCCAGCGTTTAAAAAAATGCTTGTATGATGCCCACAACACATGGCCTGGGGCTAGATAATAAATCCTGCTGGACATGGACAATCCACACAGCATCATCTAGCCCCAAGCTAAGCAGAGCTTGTGTTATGGGTACTAGATGACTGATATATTTAATACAATATTTGTAGATAGGTATTTTTTATTAAATATAGAAAATACCCGGAACACCCAGACAAATATTTGCAGATCGTATAATTATTTGCCTCGGGTGTTCTTCAGCGCAGGCGGACCTTCTCCCGCCGCGCTACATCGATCTTCAAGTACTGAGGTTATGTGAATAATCTAGCATTTATTTATTACTAGCGACCCGCCCCGGCTTCGCACGGGTAGTGGAGCATGTATCATAAAGGTATTAGGCGTTTTCGATGAAAGCTCCCAGACGGCTTAACTGTTCCGACACTTCCAACAATTATCGTTATATTTCGACCAAATTACACAAAACCTTGACAAATTATATACATTAACCTTCCTCATGAATCACTCTATCGATTAGTGAAAACAGCATGTAAACCCATTCAGTAGTTTTTGACTTTATCGCCTTATGACAGACGCGGCGGAGGACTTTGTTCTATAATTTGAAATGAAGCGATTCTTCTCGATTTTCACTAGACACAGATACGGGCGTTTCGAAATATTTTGTAACATACAAGGGCATGAAAGATTATGACGAGAGGGAATGTTACACATTCTGAATGGGCATACCGACAATAGTTTATGTTATTTGATTGACAGACCAGATAATTTATAGCATTACTAATAACATTAGAAGTGTCGAAACGGAATGCCACCCAATTATCTGTTTAGTTGACAGCGGCGCAAGCGCAGGGTATTTTATCAGATTCAGTGATTTAATTTTGAAGTAAACTAAGGTCCAATTTTGTCTGCCTGAACAGACAAATTACTAGCACTGTAGAGGCCGACTGACTATAATTGTCTTTGGCTCGTAAACTGTCTATTGCACTTTAGAATCGTAAACTAATTAGTTTATCTATCTCCTGCAATATTTATCCACATAAATTTAATTTAAATTTAAAATATCACTTTGCTATCGCTCGTCTGTCTTAAAGGCACTACGCAATGCGCTATTCCATTTAAGGAGCAAATTACAAATCTGTTCTGGATATGGAAATTAAACTGAGTCTAG
Source organism: Eupithecia insigniata (assembly GCA_947859395.1). Taxonomy (NCBI): domain Eukaryota; kingdom Metazoa; phylum Arthropoda; class Insecta; order Lepidoptera; family Geometridae; genus Eupithecia; species Eupithecia insigniata. The sequence continues at coordinate 4,327,617 of OX402001.1, read as the reverse complement.
ATTTAACTTGCAACATTATAGATAGGTACAATGCCAGTGTTGCCAGTGGCAGGGTTTAGCAAGAATTAGTGCATTTCTCAAATAATTCAGTTACTATTTGCATTCACTAATCGTTCCCTGTAGATTATACCTATACTCTAGCCATATTTAATGTTAGTAGTTCTAGAACTTAACCTAGAATTCACTTTGATCCCATGTAATTTTATACGCAACTTATACCTAATCCTTGCCAGTTAGATCGAATTTCTTTTTTTTTTTTGCTGTGGTATGTTTACAAACATTTCACATCTAACTTGGCTGGAGTATAGGTAATTGAAATTTCTAGTCCCTACCGGCGAGATTGCTAGTTGATGCAGCAGGGTTCTTAGGTATACCTAATTAGGTACGTGTGAACAAGCTTACTCGCTTTCTGTACTAACCGTGGAGCTAATTTACTAACTTTTCCGTCTACCAACGGGTGTAAGCAATTTGTGGTTCTTTTCGAACGTTTTCACGATCATAGGCAATCAGTGTCGCTATCACCAATCTTAATGGTCTATTTTTGTATTTGTATGTACCTATATAATAATAGACATGAATAGTCATGTATTTATATAAATATATGTACATACAAAAATACAGGTACGCATTTTACACTTTTGATGTCGTTAATTCTAATAATCACACACAAACTTTTTAACATTAGAACACCATGGGATTTTACAAAGAAAAAAACAGAGACATGACCCTTTTCGTGCTTTAAATTCACAAAATAATAAATGATCGGCTTTAAATCAAATAAAAATAATTGGTCAGACTAAAATAAATAATTAATTAATTAAATGGTATGTCAAAGTGTTGCTGCTATACAGGATTAGTCCACAAATTCCCTTGAGAAATTGGTACGATACGATCCTTGTACGGGTATTTCTGTACCAAATTCAAGGGATTTGGGATTCTAGACCAATTCATAAAATATTACCGATTAATTTTTTAGGTTTTAGGTAAACTAAAATATTTATGAATTTCTGAAAACAATCTCCAAGAAACTGGCAAATTCGCAGCTGTTGATCATGCAACGATATTTCGTGTTTATTTAAAGTTATTTATGTACCGCTATAAATAAACCTACAAAATGCCAACCCAACTTTCAAATAGGTAAGTTACATTGTGGCAATTTCCACCTACACCTTTATTGGCTACATTACGGTGGTTGTTTCCTAAACTCCAGAGGAATGCAGATAAGAACTACTCTATAATTCTTGAATGGCCGGTATAATGATGCACAAAAGCTGTTGTTGTAATGCCCTAAAGAGTTCTATCAAAACGAGGTGAGTAATTTTTGAGGTTGCTGCAAAAAGGTATTTCGACGAAGTCATTATACATACATATGTAGATAGCTCTGCTTTGCTTGGGGCTAAATGATGCGGAGAGAATAGTGTAGCGTTTTTTTTCATTTATTTCCCGTCAGAAGTTGAAGGAAGAATTTGAGGAACTCTCTATTCCCTCACTCTCAAATTCCGATGGGATGCACCTGTATTTGCGCACATACTTGTGCACTATTATATGTCCTGCGCATCTGGCTAATTACCATTGAAGCTGGGCGCCGTTGGTAGTGCATTTTTTTAAGAACCTTTTTTTGTGTTGTAAGAACACCAAAGTTCAGGGAGTCCCAAATAATAAAACTAAAGTTTAATCAAATAACAGACCTAACACTGTATCTTATAGTTAACTAACCAGCTCACCACGCTAAGTGGCCAATTTTGAAGCTATTATTAAACGACTTCGCAAAAAAGGAGAAGGTTCTGTGTTTAGCTGTATGTATTTTTTTATGTACATAAGTCATTTCTCCGATTTTATAGACCAATTTGCATGATTCTTTTGCAGTTGTATATAGGAAGATTCCGAGGTGGTCCTTTAACAATATGGCGTGTTTTAAAAAACGATAAACCGTCTTCAAATTCCCTTACTTTTACACTTATTTTAAGTTTTGTGGAATAAATACTATTTTTTCCTTGTTTTTAGGATTCTTTAAAGTTCATTTTCTTATACAATAGTGAAAGAATTTTCGAAATCGGTCCATAATTGGCTGAGATATCGTGTAACATATGTACATACAAAAATCGCGTAACAGCCATACAAAAAAAAGAAATACATACAGTCGAATTGATAACTTCTCCGTTTGAAGTCGGTTAAAAATTGTGTTCCCGAGGGATTGGTAATATCCTGCAAGACTTATAAAACAGTTTAAAACAAAGGATTCGAAGTAGGATTAAATTTTTTTCAAAATAATCAAATTATGATTTGATTTTGTTTTTAGTTTACGAAGCACTTTCTAACCGACTTCAAAAAGGAGGAGGTTCTCAATTCGACTTTATGTATTTCTTTTTTTTCTTTATGGCTGTTACGACATAATAGCGCCAATTATGGACCGATTTTAAAAATTCTTTCACTGTTGTATAGAAAATGATCCCGAATTTTATCCCCAGGGGATTATTATTTATCCTGCAAAATTTAAAAACAGTGTAAAAGTAATGGATTCGAAGTCGATTAGTAGGTTTTTGAAGACAATCAAATTATCACAAACAAGAGGTAAGTTCAGGAATTCGAAGTCTCTTAGACGCTAAATTAAATTTATAGGACAACTTATACGAGTTTAGGGCAGATAATGCTCCTCGCTAATAACCTACTGGCACCATAAACCACCCTTTCTCTTGGTCGACTTCTTGAATTGAATAATCGTGATGTTATGAAACTAGGAAGTATACAGATCTATGAATACAATTCAATACAGCTATTTGTTTAGACAATCAAAGATATTCTAAAATATTAGGGCGGTATGGGCATGTTATGCGGAAGGAAGAAGGGCATGTGACGTGAAGAGTGTTAAATTTAGATGTGGACAGAAATAAGGGGAGAGGAAGACCGAAGAAAAGATGGATGGATTGTGTGAAAGAGGACATGTTTAAGAAAGGTGTGAGTACAGAGATGACGACTGGAATCGAACCCACAAACAACCTCCTGCGTCGCAGGCGGGACTTCACCCGCCGCGCCACATCGTCATGATGATAAAATCACTCGAAAACTGTAAGGTCACAAGTCCTAGAAACCTCAAGAATACCTGAGCTTATGTAATACTAGCGGCCCGCCACGGTTTCGCACGGGTATTGAACAAAAATTTCAAAATTTAAAATTATTCTATAACCTATGTCACCCCAGAACAGTGTAGCTTCCAAACAGTGAAAGAATTATTTAAATCGGTTTAGAAGTATCGTAGCCTATTTAATGCAAACAAATAATCAAATCTTTCCTCTTTATAATATTAGTATAGATAACTGTAATAAAACACAAAGATCCGTTCAAATACCGATATAAATCTATCGGGTCTTTAGTCAACTGAGGCCGCTCGAACTGATCCCGCGGGATCAGTTGACCTAATGAATATTTGAATCGGGCAACTGATCCCATCGATATATTTTATGATTTGTATAGACACGCGCGAGGACACGTTCAAAACATTTACCTACGTTTCATTTCATTGCAAAGGACTATCTCACAAGTGCCATCTCATGTCTACAGCCTAACAAGGTCCATTGCGACACACCGTGCATAGGCCGTGCACAGTACCTTGGTTTCCACTTTATTACCCTAGAAGTAAACTCTATATACTCGGATTAAGAGTCAAATATATTTTATTAAAGAATACTGAACAATAACTAATACAATATAGGCTAGACTGCGGCCGCCAGACCTTCGTTATTTTATAAAACCTTAGAGTTTGTCTGCGTATGCACAGGAAGGTAATTCTGGCGATATATCTATTCGATAAATATGGCAAGAACTGTCCAAATATCGAGTGATGAACAAGCATATTTTCAAATCTACAATTCGAAATTTATCGAGGGTTTTTCTTTGATGACTTGCTCGATATTTCGCACGAGAATGCATAGTTTTTGGCGTTACTCGATATTTATCACATGATTTTTTTATCCCATGATAATGATTAACACTCGATAAAGTATCACGTGATATGCAGAATTGGCCGCAGGTAGGAACGATCATCGATCACGAAGGTCAGGTGGTCGCAGGCTCTAAGTCCAATAACTGACAACAAGATAAAATCAAAACAATAACTTCAACAGCGCATAATTGCACACGTGCGGTGAGAAAGGTGCACAGTCGAATTCGAAAACTGACGAAAGACGAATGATATGATGAATTAAGTTGTCGTTAACAAAAATTGTTTCGATCTTCTGCGATTTGCTTAGACGATAGGTACCAGTGCACGAACGTCATAGCTAACATCACAGTGACCTATATGTAGAGCATGCATATATTTCTTTAGTTCCCTACCACTTTGTTGACAGAAAATATCTTGGATTCTGGAACCAACTATACCTTCGTTTTACATACTACTGTGACAACGCATCTGCTGTCAATTTAACTAGACTCTACGTGGTTGGAATACGATACAGTATTACATAATCTCACAGTTAGGGTCAGGTGATCACTAGACTGACCAAAGTACGTATATTTGTGGTTAGGTACAGGGCTGGCCCGTGCTTAAGGGCTATTGGGAAATCAATCGCAAATTATGTTAAGTACCATAATACCATGGTTACTATGATAATTCAACTCCTGACTGCGGGTTTACCTACAGAGTATATTCCAAATAAATGTGGCTTAGCACGCGTTATTTCAATGGAAACGTTTAAATGTGATTTCTATCCCATGGGAACAGATTTATGGGATAAAACTTAGCCTAAGTTTTAGTCCAGATCTAGAACTACATCTATGAAAAATTTCAACCCGATCCGTTCAGTTGTTTTTGGCAAGAATAAAATTTATTCTTATATATAGAGAGAAGGACGGATGTTGTTATTTAATAACAACATCCATCCTTCTCTCTTATCTTCATATATCGATAGATTTTGACATCCAAACTTTCGGATTTACAATATTAGTGAGATTCATGATCTTCAACCGATTATGTATATGATAATGTATTTCCCCTTCAGATTCAGTAGTATCTACTTACTCATTGACTTGAAGAAAATAACATCCTCGTAACGAGTCAATTAATATTCGCTAATAATTATAACGGTTATTCTGACCATCATAATATGTATAACTAAACCATAAAGAAATAATAATAAATAAATACATTCATTATTCATTATTCCTAGGTTCTTGCAGTGCTTCAAATTTACAAACCATTATTTTTTCTATTTGAAATTTTTTATAACCATATTTATTTAAAATCTTTTGGTTATCTCAGCCACTCTTGACATATTTCAATATTTCTTGAAAATCTTACGAGATAATATTTTAATTTGATTTAATCAGATAATGATAAAATATGTTTAAAATCTTATCGCTTACTGACCAACATCTTCATTATCCTCATCAAACAGCGTCAGTATTCGAAGCTCATACAAAAAAGTCTCAAAAGCACCGATGATGGTCCGAATGATAATGAAAAGTAATGTTTGACCAAGTAAGGCTCTGGTAGCCCTAAAAGAGAACAATTCTCAAATCACGCGCGTGCGTACAACAGTGAAACCAAATCAAGTGTGAACGGTTGTTGCGACAGAGTGACGCAACGCAGGACTCCTTTGTGGTAAGATTTGTTTAAGTTAGTTGGCTGTTGGACTGGTCAATGGTCACCTGTGCAGATAGCCCGGCTACACGCTCAAACATTTGTGCATGCATGATTGCACAAACACAGTTTGCGCAAGCTAGATGGAGCGTGTAGCCGGCTCATTTTGCTTGCGCAAACTGTATTTGTGCAATCTGCATGCACAATTGTTTGAGCGTGTAGCCGAGCTATGGATTGGTGAATGGTCGCCTGTCTAATGCTCATGGAATTATTGGACTTCTGTAAGATTTGTCTTTAGTTGGCTGGTGGACTGGTCAATGGTCACCTGTATATTGCTCATGGAATTATTGAGCTTCTTTGAAGAGTCCATCCATTCTAAATAATACGTCCCGGGTGTTCTGGATATTTTCTATGAATAGTATATCTGTGTAATACCAATGTAATACATTGGTATTATGTATCAGCATGTATATTGAAATGGATCAGTTGAACTACCCACAGGTTGTTTCTAACAGTCTGCAGTTAGCTCAATTATTTCAATTTCAAATAATAAAACAAGCTCTGCTTAGATTGGTTAGATGACGCTGTGTGGATTGTTTAGCATTATTTGATTAATCCTAATATTATAAATGTGAAAGTTTGTATGGATGGATGTATGGATATTTGTTACTCTTTCACGCGAAAACTACCGAACCGATTAGGCTAAATTTGGTATGGGTATAGTTTGGGACCTGGAATGACATATAGGCTATTTTTTATCCCTATAAAACGCGGGCGAAGGCGCGGCCAGCAGCTAGTTTTATTTATAGAATACTATTAATCATACAATAAATTCTGTCTAGCATTACAACCACAACAAAGTTATCACGATTTAAAGGTAAAATTTAGGGACATTTTAAATCTCAGCAATCGTGATACTTAGGACATTGAGTCTCCGTAGACTCAAAGTCAGATATGGACCCTTACAACCCTTCAAAAAATAATTTTGAGCTTGTTATTCGATCATTCATCTATTATTACACGTAATACAACAGAGTAGTCATCAAAATAGTTATGTAAGTAAATCAGTAAGCTAAATATTTAATACAGTGTCGAAAAAAAAAATCATTAAATTAATGCAATAAGCAAAATAATTCAATAAAAAAATATCTCGGCCCGATTACGAACCATTCTGTATAACCTCTGATTGATAGAAAATTTTCCACCATGCCCATGGCCCATGGTAACTATATAACTTAGCTACCAAGGCCATGATGGTACATTTTCTACCCAAACTGCAGTCATTGTGAGAATGTTTATACTCTTTGGGTAGAAAATTTACCTCACAATGCCAAGATTTTAGGCCAGGTCATGAATAATTAGGTATCTTAAAATGCCGTGATGATTATATTATATTCCAAGCATTGCGTGTATCAACTATACTAATTATAGGCATGAAAATTGAGCCTTCTGTGGAAGCCTGGGGCAGTGGAATAAATCTCTATATCTATTAGCAGAAGGTACAAATTCGCTTAAGTGTAGATCAAAGCCACATAATCATTCACCTACATATAAAAAAGGAACACCTCCATAGGCGAGTGACTTGCAAGAAGTCATTAACCATCGCCGCGGTAATATTGACGTGTTGAGTTCTTTAAAAATGCATAGTACACATAATGTGAAACTAGTTACTGCCCGCGGATTTGCTTGCACGCATTTTCTTGGGAAAAAATAGCCTATTGTACCTATGTTATTCCAAGTCTCTAATATCCAAACATGAGTGTTATTAAAATACGATGTGTTCGCAATGATTTTGCAATTAATGAAATCTTAGAATATAAATCAGCAAACTCATCAGCGGATCAAGATAATTTAACAGGAAGCGTGCAATACTTTACTAATGCTAGTTTGCTTAGGATAACGCTTTTTTCATACAATATAAGCCGAGGTTCAGTTATACAGTGAAGAATCACGAACAATCTTAGGAAAACATCTGTTTGCCTAAATCCTCTAAACTAATATAGGGAATCGAAACCGAGGTAACAAATCCTTTTATAATACTTAAGCCCACTTGCAGAGCTAATCTGAGATGTACCCAAATAAAACAATATCTATCTATGTATAGTATTTTAATATGTATATCAGTCATCTAGTACCGATACATAACACAAGCTCTGCTTAGCTTGGGGCTAGATGATGCTGTGTGTATTGTCCTACATTATTTATTTATTTTCTATCGTACCAAATTTTTAATATACAAATGGCGCTTAGACTCCTACAGAACCTACTAAAAACAACCTACAGAAGTTTGTTAGGTAATATTAGTTGGCCGTTACATGCATACAAGCTATGACAGCATACGTGACTTTAACCCCCGAATACTCAAACGAATCTCAGATTTAAGCACGACTCAAGTGACGATTTTTTGACAGATTTTCATTGAAAACTGTCAAAATATCGCGACGTAAGACGTGCTTACATCTGAGTTGCGTTTGAGTATTCGGCCGTAATTCTTTTATAAGAAAATAGCGTTGACTTAAGTGTACATATAATTATTAATTAAAACTAGATGTAGATGAAGGCTCATCCAAATGTGTTGCTTGGGTAATTGTTAAAATCCGATGGAATTTATTACTTCTTGTAGGCTTTAAAAGATTTATTTGATCACTTATACGCACGCACTATGCAGACCGACCCACTTTAGTTCAAGAAATTGACAACTTTTTAATATTTTTCATATAACTGTGGCTTAAAGACACAGCTTAAGAAGAAGTTCATACGAAAAATATTAAAAAGTTGTCATTTCTTGATATGTAAACAGCTGGTTACGAGTTACCTGTTGCCGCAATAGTTGCTTTATCTGCATAGCGCCTCAAAGTTGATAAGAGGTCCAAAATATAGCAAATCAATACGAGTAACAAGGCATTGGTTAGAGAATGATAATAACTGTAACTGAAAAATCGTTTAGAACTTATAAATCCTGTTTTCTCGTCATGGTAATCAATCATAATATCATTCGGTAATTTGGCTTAGCTATCAGAGACAACAAAAAGAGAGTTTCTTGTTCTAGCATCCGACTTATATTTAAAAGCCTACCTACATTATGTCACGATATCGTAGCGTAATTGACGAAAAAAAAATATATTTTTTTAAATTACATTTAAGGGACCTACAGGTTTCCTGCGGTCTCCATACTAAGGCAAACCCTGTATCACGGATACCAAGGAGACCAATAAAGAAATAAATATGTGTATTTTTTGTGTTTGAATTGAAACCCTTAGGAGCCAGGGGCAAGTGCCATTTTATGAAACATTTTGGTAGAGTCCTAATGTGATCTGAATTTACTTTTACTTTGGTAAACGAATGAATAACCTTGGACATCCAACGGGGCAATATAGCACTGTGGGTACACTGTCCTGGTACCTCCGCGCGCGATCATAATGGGACAGAACCTTATCAAACGTCACATTTCTCAAAAAGGAATGGAACCTTGTCTAAATAAACGTCCGACCGCTTTTGTTATAGTTCGAACTGGTTCTATCCCGTTTCGACCAGGTTAGAATTATAAAACCGTTATTTTATTTCCAAAAATAGTTATTAAGTAATATTGTTGTTGTTTACGTAACTGTTAGTAACCTACCGTAACCTTTTAAGCTCTGGTCTTCAAACATTGTTTAATATCCACTCTAAATCTTGAAAATCATAATAAATCATCCGTAATCGTTAAATCTGGCATCATCAATTGATGATGTAGACTGATACACCAACTAGCATACAATATCATTATTTATGGCAATGCTTAGTGAACGTTCACTGGACTAGAATGTCCTCAGATAAATGTCCCTTTTATTCTAATTTAGTTTAAAATGGACTTTATCTTTATTATAGCTTTTAGAACCATTTTATTGTAATTTTAAATTATTGTTTTTTAATCTAAGTCGGGGCCTTGTAAATTAACATTGTAAGTTGCAACCGTTTCTGTTATTTACCTACTAATTTACACTAGTCACTTGAAAAATACTAAAATATCAAAGAGCTATCCCGAGGAGATGCAAAAACCGAGTTAGAAAAAAACAACTTCGTATGTCTTCCTAAACTATTCAAAATAAAACTATTACAGAGGCAATCAAAAAAAGCTTATGATAGATATCGCAAACGGGCCATGGGATTTTTGAAAATTCTTTTGTTTACCGTAATAATACAATAAAATAGGCGGCGGCGCTAGTTTGTGTCAGGAAAACGCCTTAAATAATACTGAACAAGCCACACAGCATCATCTAGCCCGAAACTAAGCAGATCTTGTGTTATGGGTACTAGATGACTGATATACTTAATACAGTATACAACCCAGATAGATATTTTTACTATACTTACATATAAAATAACCAGAATACCCGAGACAAATATTTGCAGATCGTACAAAATATTTGTCCCAAGTCGGGAATCGAACCCGCCTGCGACGCAGGAGGACCTTTGCCCACCGCGCCACGTCGGTCGTCAATGGAATCGTCATAAGAAGAGATGTTAACCCGTCGGCCACGATAACCTAACCGAATATCTACAAAAATTTGCCCGCGCGGGCTGTACAACAATACAATTAAAAATGCGTGGTACATATTTAACACTAAGTAAAAATTTTGTCTGCTTTCAAAATCCTTGTATTCTAGAAGTATTTTTTTTAAAAGCTGGCGCGACTCTCTTTTTTATTTTACAGAATCATCTACGTTGACGTCACAAATTCAGGCTTCCAGCATAAGAAAAAAAAAGGATCGCGCGATTTTTATGAATTTACTAGAGTGAGCCTATAACGCTATGTACATATGTGACTGTATAAGCCTCGAGCTTTACATTTGCGTCTCTACGGTGTTTACGGTCAGTCAGCCAGAAACCATTTATATTTCGTCGTAATAAGCCCTAACTACGTTATAAACATTGTAGTTTAAATAACTTTAAATATGTAGGCGCGGCTATTCAGTCGCTTAAACAACTGCTTTACTACTTAAGCTGCGCGTCCACTGAATCGGAATCGGAGTGTACGCAATGTACGCGGTTGAGTACACCCCGATTCAGGAGGCATCGATATTTTTATTCTGTTTTTCTTAAGGACTTTATTCGCTTAGCGAATATGCCAGTCGCGTTATACAATCACAAACTACTTATTTTATCTAATAATATCATATACCATTGTGTAAAAGGCCTTAGCGGCCTCGCCCAATGGGTTGGAAAGTAAACTTTGAACTAAACCTTATTCTGCGAGATTCAAATTAAAATCATCGATTAATTGATCCCTCAGTGACTGAGTCCCAACACATTCCACCACGAGATGGTGAATGTCTTCTGTGGAGTCGTCGGGATTACCTAACAATATGCCTAGCATCGGCATCGGTAGATATGTATGTCGATGTTATATCGATTATAGATAGAAATCAATACAATGTTGTTCAACAACAATCTTAAATAGGTTTATGTTTATCCTATTTGTTTAATTCTATCGGTTTTTGAGAAGTTTGTGTTTTTTTTTTCGGAGCACATCTTTATTTTTTAGTATTAAGTTAAGCAAAATTCAGAGTATTTTTTGGTAAATTTAAAATTTTAGCTAACAACATTTCATCGCTTGTTATTCACATATTTGGGTAAAATCTAGTTCTTAATAACAATGTAAGTACTATATCGTTAAAAGGATCTTACTCTGTTTTGTGAACTAATAAATAAATAAATACAAAGCAACAAAACTTATGCTCCAATACGCTACGTATACTCTAATTCCGATCTGGTGGATGCACAGCTTTATAGTCATTTTGTAGTAACCTTGGTAACTAGGTGACACAAATACAAATGAAATACTTAAGCCTTCCTTTTAAATCACGTGGTTTTAATCTATAAGATAACAACGGTGGATATTTTTTATTCAAAATAGGTATTACAGTATCCGGTGATAAATAATGCACATCTGTCTTTGGAAAGAGGTAATAGGTTGTTTACGACGACTTCCGAGCTGACGACCGTCCATCAATCACCGTATTTATTAGGTGTCATTTCATTTTATATAAATGCCGCACTTTATAGACTTTATTAGACTTTTAGTTTACCTACATCAAATCTATGACAATATGTAAACTTTAAACATCTATATTTTTTTTTTTATTAAAACAAGCTTTTATGTCCTAGGGCCAAAGTGCTTGGGAAGACATATCCAACGATCCCAAACTCAACGTGGTTAAGTTGTTTCGTTTAGGAGTTGCTATGGCCACCTTCGGATTTAAACCCCAATAAGTTAATGGAAGTTTTACGAGCCTTTTTGATAGGCTGCAGAACACCGGGTTATTCCCATCTGATCATTTGATCACACTAGAGTTCCCAATCATTGATCCATTGCAACTACTTTATTGAATTACATTTTGTACCAGCGGATCATCATCACACACTGTTTTTGTAACCTTACTTATCTTATATCTTTAAACGAGCAATTCCTGTTATATAATCTGATTCTCGGAAACGGCTCCAATGATTTTCATGAAATTTAGTATACAGGGGTTTTCGGGGGCGATAAATCGATCTAGGTAGGATTCATTTTTAGAAAATGTCGTTTTATTCGTGTTTTCAATAATCAACTTTATCGATAGGGCTCTCCCATAGACAAGATTTCAACGCTACAAAGCCCTCGTCTATCATGTATGTCCGCTTGTTTTTTTTTTACTGCTACTCGGATATGACGTCACAATGGGGGCGGAAAGTTGTCAGCTAAGATCAAGGAATTTATATACTAAGGTAACTAGTACGCAAATTCCTTGGCTAAGATAGATGAACCCATAGATAAGGCCATAGAAATAAAGTCCATTATTTTTGTTCATATCACGTACACGGAGCCCCAGGTAAGCGTGTGCGTAGTATAGGCGATGAATGTGTTATTTAAAACTTGCTTCATTTAAAACAAACTAAATTCTATTACGCCATTTAAAGTGGGTCCAATAGCGTAAAGCTCAAACTAATCGGGTAATCTAAGGTAAATAATGATGTCACAGTTTCGTAAACTTGCAAAACAAGATTTATATCTTTGTGTTGTTGTTAATTAGGTTTATTTTGCTTTGTTTTAGATTAAACTTTGTAGCGTTCCGTGGTTTAGTACCATACCCAGTATTTGATAAAAAAAAGTTTAGATCGATAGGTTACATCTAACTTCTTGCCAAATTCCATCAAGACATATTCAGCAAACATGAAAAAGTGACGACAGACTGAGTTTTTGAGTTGGATACTTTTGTATTTTATAATATCACTAGCTGCTGCCTGCGCCTTCACCCGTTTTATCGGGATAAAAAATGGCCTATATGTTATTCCAGGTCGCAAACTATACCCATACCAAATTTCAACCTAATCGAAAGAGTAACAAATATCCTACATACGCGGGGCGGAGAACTTTGTTTTATAATATGTAGTGGTGATACCACCTGTGTAATTTACCATGTCTGAATAAACTACTTGATTTGTTAAATTGCGCTCTACCCATATAAGAATAAGACTTATCAAGTTATTAAATAATGCGCTAACGTTTACATCACACATGCTAGCCATGAATGGGCAGGCACCTCAGACACCGGGAAGCTTACTGGCTGTGCATTACCATACCGACACTAGACGTGCACTGTGTGTAAGATGAATACAGTAACGCAACTAAAGATTATAATAATTCGATTGTATTGAAAGAACTAAAACCAACTTTAAATTCCTTGTTTTATTAAGTTTTCCGGGACAGATACTTACCCTCGGGGATAAAATTCCAAATTGGTCCATACTTGATGGATTTTTTTTATAACAATTGAATCAATTGAGCTAACTGCAGGCTGTTTTATTAAAGTACTAGTGGGCCGCCCCGGCCTTGCACGGGTATTTAACAAAAATTTCAAGGTCCCTAATTTTTTTGAAAATTTGATATAGCCTATGTCACCCGGGGATGTTTCAGCTTCCCAACAGTGAAATATTTTTTTAAATCGGTACCGTAGTTTCGGGGTCTATTTAATGCAAACAAACAATCAATTGTTTCCTCTTTATCCTCTTAATATTTTACTACACGTCTCGTCACGGTTTAATAGCGCTCGACGAAAGTGGAGAGGTTTCTGCGCAGGTGTAAAACGGTGTAAAAATCTAAAAATCAACTTCTGCGCATCAAGGTCAGCCCTATTAGATCGTGACGACCTGTACCTTTGGTACATACCTCGTTAGTACTTTGTAGTGGAAATCAATTCTTAGTAGGTATTTGTTTGGCATATGAACAGAAATTAGGAGACAGAGGCTTTTTCCGCGCCGCGGGAAAGTAAAAGCTGATACAGAAATTTGTTTTAATAATGATATATACTATTTTTCATAATGATAAATTCTGGTCCACTATTTTCAGATGACGAAATACCTATACTGTCGTATTATCAGTGATCACGTACAAATAGACACAAATCATTTTCTCTTCAATATGTTTTCTTGTCGATATGTTGTATTACTGTTTATTTTAAATCGTGATACGTGCTGCCTGCCAGACCGGTCAGCTTCCGCCTTCCGACTCCGACTAATATATCGCGGTTGTAAGTAGTTTTTATATGATTTGAAATGAGGTTGATATCGTTTAATTAAGCTCTTTGTGACAAAAAATGAGGTTTTAATAACTTGACATTTTTAAAATCAAAGATCCTAATAACATACGTACTTTATCTTTGATTAAAATCAAAAATTATTAAAATAGGAGTGTATATTCATCAACCGTAAGGATTATACATTTAATATTAATAATCGTTCCTTAACCGAATTCTTTTACAGATCATTTTAAAACGATTTTAAGGAACACCTATACTGATAATTAGCTCAAAGTTATCGAAATAACATAAATTTGTAGATTATCTTATGTATCAGGCTTTCTTTCATACAGTGAGATCCATAGCTCTATTATTAATATTTTTATGAAACAAAATCATACGGTTCATAACATAAACACGCTTAACTAAGTAGGTTTAGGTTTTGGTCAAATTACCTGTTACCTGATGCGTAACCTCTCAATAAAACTCAGAACTCATTAAGTAGGTGAAAATGTAATAAAAGCATTCATTTATGTGTAGATATTTACGATACCCGAGCGTTTATCAAGAATTACAACTTATTCGACGACGCAAGACCACTCTCTCTGTTATGCCATCGGGTAAACGAAAATATAAGTGAAAATCACTTATTAATCACGATCGAGTTATTTTTAAAATGCGGAAACTCTATGTTCCATACCCACGTACGAATTGAACCGAGAAAATTATATAATTTTACCTCCTGCGTACCTGCATAAAAGGGTTATATTTTATTGTACTTTTTTTTATAGTATACCTTCGTTTGACCACAATCTCACCTGATGGAAAGTGATGATGTGGCCGATGTTGTATCACGAAGGTCTAGAAGACACCTGTTCACTCTTGTCTTGAAGAGACCCAGATTGTAATTCACCGGAAAAACTGAAATGTACTTGAAGGACAACTACCGGTCTGAGGGACTTGCATGCGCCTAGTTAATTAAAGATAAAGTCATTTGCATGAAATTAAAGATTGCGATGCGTAATATTGCCTGTTAGCAGGTCTTCGTGTGAATCAGCCCTATAATCTCACATTCATAACACGCAAAACAAGATAAACTACCTAATACTTATAAAAATACAAAACCAATTACATAGAAACTGCAGTCGAGGTCAACAATTATGTAAAACACACAATGACAAGGCTTCAATGGACATTTAAATACACGAGTGCGTTTAGATTCACCTTGACTGTTTGTTTTATCTTAAGAGGAAGTTCATCCGACGGTGTTTCGGCTATTGACAATAATAGGTGGTCGCCAAGGCTTCAGCCTAGTTAGCAGAACATCAATCTCATGTGAAGGTAACTTTATTTGTGTAATTTAAAGTGATTATACCTAGTACAGCTACTTTATAATAGTTACGTGGAGTTGAAAAAATAACAAGGCAAAATTTCCTACTAATATGATAAATTTCAAATATTGTGATTTTGGATGGATGGTATGGATGTTTGTTCCTCTTTCACGCGAAAACTACTGAATTGATTGGGCTGACATTTGGTATGGATATAGTTTGGGACCAGAAATAACGTATAGCTTACTTTTTATCCCGATAAAATGTTGATGAAAGCGCGGGCAACAGCTAGTACTTTATATCTACAGGTAACCAGGATGCAGGAATCTGTTTTGACAGATTTTAAAGAAACAATGCGTGCGGTAGGCAAACGTTCATGCTTCCACCGAAAATACACACAATACCTAGTAGATTTTACTATAAAAACCACCCTGATGAAGTTCCTCGTTAAGGGATGAAACGTTGGTGTTCTTCCAACACAAACTAGGTTCGTAATCATTCCGGTTACATTCATAATGACCTAGTAGATTCTAAATAGAGTAATCTAGGGAAATTCCACGGAAAATCCTACACTATGAATTCGTTATAGAAGCCAATCAAGTACCCAATACAAAAAAGGTCAACCTCTACCTCGGACCGATACAAAAAGCAAATTATAGGAAAGGTATTGGAGACTGTACAACATACCGTCTAGGACCAGTTTTAAAGGACATTTGTGCCCAACAGTTATACGGTTTTGATGATGATGAACAGGCTCTTACGAAGATAAAGTATGTTTTTTAACTCCAAATATGAGGAAATACAATCCGCACGGATCTCACTTTCTACGAGATTAATAATTTTTAGTTTTACAAATACGCTTTCTGTTACGCAAACATTTCGGCTTTTCGCTCAATATGTTGGCTAACAATGTTATTATTGTTATAATGGGCTTTACACACCAAAGCTGGTGGGCCACAAAATTCATACACTGAAATGTCGCAGCAACTCGTTGTGCGACTTTGTGTGCAACTATGGTGTGTGTGTGTAGCCTTCATTAATGAAGAAAACAAAAGACTGCATTGTATAAAACGTTGAAAAAAAATCTAAATCTATGGTTTAAAGAGATATTTCAAAGGGTTTAGCTACGTTCAGCAGTGGACGTGCACGGGCTGATGATGATGATGACACTCTAGCTAGAATATTACTTATATCTATATTCCATAATATCTATGTACCTATATTGCCTTAAAAACCTAATAATACTATTCACCTACTTTACATAATGTGTTGATTCTGGTCAAGTATGAGCTGACATATAATAATATTCTTACCTACTATTTAATTTCTGATTTCCATGATCACGGGCCATATAGTGACCCGGTCTTGTGGGAGGCATGCGTGGAGCCGAAGCCAACAGCACAGAGGCCCTTTATGAGAATTAATCTAAAGGCGAGAGCTACACATAGCGGGTATCATCCTTGGTTTTACCTACTATTATTATTATATTATTTGTACTATTATAATTTTAGTATTTTTTATATTATTGTAGTTATATTTAATTATCTTCTATATCCAAACGCAATGTCATATAAATATAAGTACCTACCTATAACACAAGTGTGAGCACCAATACAAACCAATACTGGTTTAATGGTGCAATATTAGCTAAAATATGTATACTTTTATATATAAATAAATATTCTATTATATTCTAATTAGTCACAAAACCTACTAATAACAAAGTTGAGCATAAAGATCCTAAAACAAAGTCAAAACTACACGTCGATTTATCAAACCACGAAACCCGGAACTCAGACAAAAACCAGCTGTTATTGCAAAATAGGTCGTTCACCGACTATCCGCGAGTCTTGAAGGTCGGTTTTTGCATATCTCGGTCACGAGTCTTCGATGCTCATCAGGTAAGTGTAAACCGCAAAAAACTGCGATTATCATGAGATTCCATCTTTGTTTTGCACCCTTGACCGAAATTAAACTTGCACAAAGTGAATACTTGTTGTTAGATATCAATCGCTCACCCGGATGGAAAAAAAACCTTACTAGGTTTTTTCCGTTCACACAGGCTTTTTTACGTGAAAGAAGACCACGTAATTTGATAAAAGTTACAGTGATTTATCTACCTATTCTAAACGTATCTGTATTTTATTGTTAGATACTCGTAGGGGGCACCAAGGAGGGTTTTTTTGATAAAATATGTCAATTTTATTAATGTTATGTTGATTAGAAATATTTTAGATATCAAGGCCTATGTTATTTGATTACTTATTTTTTGGTGGATGGAACTATCTATTCTTAAAGTAATTATTGTATATATCTATGTAATATATTGTATGTCTGTATATCAGTCATCTAGTACCCATAACACAAGCTCTGCTTAGCTTGGGGCTAGATTATGTTGTGTGCATTGTCCAACATTATTTATTTATTTATTTAATGTCATGAGAAAGATAGATTGTGAATGCTGAGATGACAGAGTATAAAGGAGAAGAGAAGAATAACATGTACCTACCCACCCCATTTAGTATACTCATAAAACCCCCATTTAGGCATTTATTATGATGATAATGATTTTGCAACTAAATCTGCGCAAACGCAACTCCTAAGCAATGAGTTTAATATGAATTGGCACCTGATATTGAGCCGTTTGAGCCAATTCGCGGCTCATTTGAGCAGATAATGTCTCAACGCACCGTGAATCCGTGACGGAATAACCACTGACGTGCTTAACATTAGACAAGTTTCTATTCAAGAAGTAATTAATTATGTAATTATGATATTTATCATAGTCCCTGAAGTTTATTAACGTCAAAAAAAAAATATGGTAAATACTAGCTGACCCGACAAACGTTGTTTTGCCATCGACCACTGAGGATTGAAGATTATTACAGTTGGGGGTTGGTGTTGAAAAATGAAAATTGAGGGTTAGATATATTTTTAAATCCAAATATGAAAAAAATTGCCAGTAAAGCAAAAAAAAATTTGGGGTGTGCCACCCTTATCACTTAGGTGTATAAAAAATACTTAACCACCTATTCTCAGACCTACCGAATATACCAGAAAATTTCATAAAATGAGGTCAATCCGTTTCGGAGGAGTTTGGTTACAAACACTGTGAAGCTAGATTTTTATAGACACGATGTTATTATAAACCGAATAAGAAAATTGTATTCAATTTTCTTTTCAAAATATTATCGCTTGTACTAGGGGATCATGTGATCAGCCACCGATGATCCCCCCTCATGTTACACCGTGTATATGATAGAGCAGAGCGATCTAGAGGAAGGATCAAACAAGATTCGTAGTATAGTACCACTGCAAAAATTCTGATATCGTACGAGTAAGACACGAATGACTAGAAATATAAGTTGCCTTATGCTTAATGAATGTGGACAAAATGTTTTTTTTTTTTTTTTAAATAAGGAGCTGTATATTTTTATTAGTTTTATAGCATAATTGGTCGTAAAGAGATAATTCTCAACATGAAATTATCGGCCCATTAATTAAAAAACCTGCCTGTTTTGCTCACGACCATTTTTTGTCTATTTTGCTTTATCCAAATCGAAATACCTACAACACTCTGGCACATGCCCCAATAATTCAACCCGATTTATTTTACAAAGCTTTGAAATTTAATGGATAGTTGTTATCTATTGCGATTGTAGAAATAGACCTATAGTTAAGCTTAAACGGCTGTGCAATAATGTACAATTCTCTTGAGTGCGAAATAGAGGTAGAGCTTTTTAGTAGCGACAGTGAAATTAAAAGCGATGACAGAATCAGGAAATGCTAGTAAGTAGGTGAGTGGGTATTTGCAGATTATACTAGTGTAAAATGAATTCTTAATGAATTTAGCTTATCTTTTATGAGCAATTTAAATTCTACTCTTGCCATTAACATAATCAATACTGATTGTGTTTAACTTTCGGTTTCAAAACAAAACATGTGTATTGGTGATGAGTTTACTGAACTATAAACTAACGGCACGTATTTCGGAGCTGATTTCACCAATATATGCATTCAAAAGATATTGACTTTTGATCTTTGAAGATACCTACGATTGTCGTGAAGATAGGCACCTTTCACAAATCAATCTGTCGACCTTTAAGAACTATGTACTTAATATTAATTCAATTAATTATCATCTAGTACCCATAACACAAGCTCTGGTTAGCTTGAGGCTAGATGTGGATTGTCCAGCATTATTTATTTATTACTAGCTGACCCGACATATGTACATCGACGTACGTTGCCCTATCATTTAATTCAAACTTATAAATTTTAACTGTGCTTAGCAAAGAGTATATAACGCTGAGGCTAAGGTTACATTCAAAAAGTTGATGATAAGGGTAGTCATTAAGTTTTCTTAAATTTTCTAAGTTTCTGTGCAATTTTTTGAATTTTTTTGTAATGTAAAAACCTTCAACGATGTATTAGAAAACATTTTAAAAAAGATGAATAAAATCGGAAAAGCCATTCTAAAGTTATAGCCGGACCAGGAGATAGGAGTTAATTTTAATAAATTAATCCTATAATATATATCCTATAATATATATATAGCATTAGGCTAAAGAGTTGCTACGAGATGAACTCCTAAATTTCTTTAACGTAACTAGGTATGGTATGTATTTGATTGTTTTGAAATAACTTAAAACCTACTTCGAATCCGTTAGTTTTAAACTGTTTTTAGTTTAGTGGGATACTTACTAACCCCATGGGAATAGTTTAATGGGACCTCGGAATCATCCGCTATACAACTGCAAGAGAATCATCCAAATCGGTCCATAAAAGACGAAAACATTGACGGACATACATACATAAAAAATCATATATACATACAGCCAACATTATACATACTACGAGACTCCTCCTTTTTTCAAAGTTTGTTGAAAATAGACTACAGTCTTGAGATTAGGGTCTTATATAATAAAACAATAGCTAATAATATCTTCAGGCAATAATTTGGTTTGTGGGTTGAATCGGCATAGACAAAGTAACAGATAATTACCATGATCTATCATAGCGTGTCTAGGAAATCCGTTTGACAGTGTTGTCTAATATTTCATTAATTGGGTAACGGGCTACCGAGCTGTCGAATTGTCCATTGTTTAGTATAAGATTTACGGTGTGACTCAAACTAACTATAGTTTTTGGATATAGGTAACTAAGCTGTATGGTAGGCTTGAGTATCTTAATTATAGATATCGGGTTTAAGAATTTAGGAATTGCTCCTAAGTAGTTCAGTGACGCACGAAAGTATTCTATTGACTCCAGACGAAACTGATGCCATCAAAATCATTTTTAACCGACTTCGAAAAACAACGATCGGCCTAGGCATATAACTGAATGACGCCGTTTTGTAAACGTATAGTCATTCTACGGTCCAGCGGCGGCGTCGTCATAAACATGGGTTTTCGAACACTTTATTGAATGATAGCACGGAGGATCCAAAATATGCGTGGGTAATTTAAGCTAAGGCAATTTTATAAACTCACTTAGTTTTTGTTGCCTGGAAGAAATCGATTTAAGCGATAAGGCCGCCATTTCTTTTACCTATAGTATTATATAATCTGTGCTTTTACCAAACTGTTTAGTTATAACTTTTTCTGAATATAGAATATATATCTATCTATGTATCTAATTTATGTTAAGCTCATTTACAAAACATTTTCTTTGTGCAGGAATTAAGTATAATTTAGAGTATTTCATAAGTAAGTTTTTAGTTCCTAAATGTATAAATTATTCCATATTAATGACGGAAAGATTCTAATCGGTACATTATCGCCCAATTCATCTTGTACTTGTTATTGACTTGTTTTTTAATTGGGTCTCTAAATCTCTATGCAGCATCATTTATAAAAACCGCCCGCGGCTACACCCGCGTGGAATAAAACAAGTACTAACCCTGCGCAGACGAAGTCGTGGGCATCATCTCGTATCTTTATAAATTATAGCCTATGTGTTGTGTTATTCTGATGAAGCTATATTATTGTAAAATTCAATTAAAATCTATTCAGTAGTTTTTGTGTGAAAGAGTTACAAACATCCATACATATAAACTTTCACAATTATATATTAAGAAGGATAAATGTTTGTTTTATTTCTGCGCTAAAATACATATAATTATATAAGAAATTGCAGCCATTTCTTCAATATTTTATATACTGCGTCTACTTATCCTACTAATATTTGAAAGTAACTTTGTCTATCTGTCTGTTATCTTTTCACGCCTAAACGGCTGAACGGATCTTAATGAAATTTGACAGGGAGGTAGATGGTATCCCGGGGACGGATATAGGGTACATGAAAAGCCGCGGGTAGCTAGTTATGTATAATTCAATTTATGTGCGTGCATTTTTATTTATGTATTAATACGTTTTTATAATTTTAACGCCCTGTGAACAAAGTTCCGATTCGTACCTACAGGAAGTAGGTATTTAAATCAAAATTTATTCCAATTTAATTCATGATAATTATCTCTTTGTTGAGTTTTTGCCGGGGGCATTGAAACCATACATTTTTTTGCTCAAAGCCGAATGCAATTATTTAAGATTACTAACAGCTTGTTAGCTTATGTAATGTTGTGTTAACATTTGCACATTCGTTA
Source organism: Eupithecia insigniata (assembly GCA_947859395.1). Classification (NCBI taxonomy): domain Eukaryota; kingdom Metazoa; phylum Arthropoda; class Insecta; order Lepidoptera; family Geometridae; genus Eupithecia; species Eupithecia insigniata. The sequence goes on along the minus strand of OX402001.1, from coordinate 4,305,567 downwards.
CTTATTTTTTTCATCCCATCTCGTGACTTTAGACACTTTCATTTATATTTGCGATTTCTAGTACTTATAAAAAATAGAAGTTAATAATTTATACTCAGTTTAATTTTGGAAGGTATACTCAGTTTAATTTTGAGGGAGGCGTGGGACCTGTGGAAGTCTTATGACTGGGATAAATATTATTTTACATAATCAACATCACAATCATATCAAAATACTTTTTGAAAATATCCTTTTTGGTCAAGTATTTCTAATTTATAACAGAATCCGCTTAAAACAAATATATGTACATATATTAAATGTATTAAAGATTATTTATCGGGTATTTATCGCGTAGGTACCTTTTTTTATATTTTCCCCTACGTTTCCATCGCGTTACAGCGATCGTGGTCACACGGGGCGACACTAACCTATAGTGCAAGTTTAAAAAGTTATTTTAAAAAATAAGACCAAGAAATACGAGTATATATGTATGTATGTATAATCTTATAACTTAATTTATTTATAATATGATAAGGAGGCGGGCGATGCTGTACAGTTTTTAACTTTTGCTGTCTCATCGTTCATTTGCAACTACAATAGTACCTCTTATCTAAACTAGTATATATTTTGTACTTTTTTTGTATTTTGTATATTAAATGTACAAATGTAACAAAGAAAATTATAACTACCTACGTAATAGACAACAAAACACACATCGTAACAGCTGAGTATATTTTTTACTAATTGTATTTATATTATTAAATGGTTCAAATCAGGTAAACCAGGGATAACTTTTGTTTACGTAGCTGTATTTTTATTGAATTTTTTTAATATTATTTGATATTTTTTACAAATTAAGAAATAGACCCAGTAAGATAACCCTAAATTAATAAAATAATGATAAAAACTTACGATTTTAACGTAGTGATGCATGTTGCGTGTTTATTGTACGTTCACTGTCACAGTATCACAGTAGTTGGCGGGCGGTTGCGCGCGCTCTTTCGACTATGCGTACGCGCAGACTGGAGCTCCAGCTGCAACAATCACAGTGCTGGTAAAATAAGTAACTACCAATGCGGTGCGTTAGCTTAAATTCTAGATCACGTAAAAAATGGAGTTTCACAAGTTTTAATTGTTTTTTTTTAACGTACTGAAGGCTGGTGGATGGTGACGGTATGAGGGCGACGGTAGTTGTAAACGGTTTATCGATGTGTTCGTGTTATATAGGACAGCGGGCGACCTCCGAAACGCGGGAAGTATGCGTTTGACGCCCGGTTTATTCAAGTTTTTGTTTATTGACCTGAGACGGTTAGGATTTAAAAATTGTAGGTTATGGGGATGACTAGGTGTACGGATCCCTAAATTAATGGGTAGTTAACTAAAATGAAATTATTTTATATTATTTTATTATGTTTTTTTTTTATTTACCTACCATTTACTTACTATTTGGGGTCTCACGATATTTTTTACTTAGCAACCAATATTTGAATAGGTACGCAAATAAATTAATGTTACAATACCGGTATCAGGTACAAAACATACGGTTTTCCTCATATTGAAAAATAATTTAAAATATGTAGGTAGTTTTTATTTCAAAAGACAGCAACTTTTCTCTATCTTGTTCGAATCCACGCCACAATAATAAAAATACTTGTTTAAAAAAGTTTTTTTACCTTATGCGATCAGAGCTCATACAGTATCCTGAGAACTTAGTATTGCTGATAAATTCTCCTCTTCTATGTGGATATGTTTTGTGCTTAGGGCAATAGGTGTAATTTAATGTTTCTTTTATAATTAGTGTGTTTGAGCTGTTATTAACCTTAATTTTAACTTTTTCTGTAGTGGTTTTACTATCAAAATATCGATCTGGTCATCCGAAATAAAATATTTGATTTATTTTATTACGATACTTATTCACGCGTTTTTATCGCATTTACCTCTTTTTCCCGACTTTTCAGGTTTAGTATACACTGTCGTGGTGGTCACGGGATGACTGAAGTAGAAGCTACCGTCTTTGCAAAGCGGGGAGCAGAATTATTCGTTACAATATCCATCTGTTAAAATATAATATCCATCTGCAACCTCGGATGACACAAAACACTAAGGCCGCTTGTAGCCGTCGCCGGACCACGGACCGTAAATAAACGGAGATCCTTTTATACGTATAAGATATTCTGATTTGCCGCTGGACCGGTGTCCGGTGCATGTAACACACACTCATTATAAGCCATACAACACAGCGAGTCCGGAAAAATAAACGGTCCGCACAGTAGAATAGAATAGAATAAAAATACTCTTAATTTTTTAATTTTTTATTGCACACCTAGATAGAGAAAATCAAAACAGAAAAACACAAACATAGAAAAAATTGCACAATGGGCGGTTTTATCACTAATAGCGATTTCTTCCAGGCAACCTTTGGATGGTATACTATACAAAGATCTCCGTTTATTTTCGATCCGTTGTCCGGCGATAAAAACGGACGTCTACAAGCGCTCTAACGGTATCCACGATGCACTGAGAAATCGGTCCACATGTTTCAATTGATCATCGATCAACTTTCACGATTTTATTACATTTTAACGATTATTTATCGGGTTTTTAGTACGATAAAGTGTTCATTCATTCATTATCGCGTAACTTGTCTTGTTTCCAAAATCTTCGTGTTTCTTGACACAACTCAAGGTATAAGTCAAAAATAAATATACTGGATTACACGAGGTAGAGCGCGAGAGGTAAACCGTTTTCACTCTTCGCGATTAAAATTAGAGTTTATAATACCTATTTACAATCTAGTAAGGGCTCATTCACACAGCATCCGTTTCACAGGCTCCGTTTATCTTCCCATGATGTCGTATGAACCTATAGGAGCGGTTCACACACCTGACAGTATTGGGGATCTAGTAAACGAATGTTACCGGACCGTTTATTACGGTTTTTTTTTTAGATACTGCATATAATCGTTTACTGGATCCGGAATAAACAGGTGTGTGAAGTCGCTCCTACAACTACATACGCCAGAGATTTTGAACTAAAAATCAACGTACTCCCAATAAAATTGAATTGATTTTGAGTTTATCATATTTTCATAGAAAATTGTTTACGATTTGCGGCAAATTACTTTTCCGTTAGTTTTAATTCCATGTAGAATGCAGAAAAAAATTAAAAGCCGCAAAAAGATTTAATCTCGCGCCAACACGGAACGAATATTAGAATAATATGTTAGTGTAAGCATGATCCAAGAAAACAAGGTCTGCTCCTCCGGGTCTGTCCAGTTGCCACTTTATTTCAACAAAATGTTAAAACTTGAAAAACAAATGCACCAAGGATCAATTGAAAAATCAATTAAAAAAACAATCGTCAGTTATGTTTGTTAAATCAGTCAAAACAGTCAATATGATAAATAATTGGTAAATTCAAAACCACATAGTTATATCAGATTCATGCAGGTAATACAAGGAGGTCGGGAATTACGATTTTACGCTACTGGTAAGACCTGAGAAAACAGATTCGTCTTCTTATTCGATGGCGATGATGACCACGTCATCATCACTTACGTGACCATCCTGTCTCGGAAGTCCATTCCTTATACCAAGAGTGTAATTTGGTATAGGTAGGTACATATCTTTGAGGTTCCTATGAGAAATAAAACCATTATAAATGCGAATACAGGTAATTCCAGGCATGGAATCAAACATTACCTACTTTTAACCCTTAAATCAGTTCCCATGGGATAAAAGTCCCCTTTAAATATTTCCAAAGAAACAAGGCGTGCGAAGCCGCAGACATAAACTAGTTAATAATAAAATTATTAGAGCTACCTATAGTTCTACATTTATAGTTATTAGTTATAGTTATCTAACCAATAGAGTTATTTAACTATTACTAGCCCCGGCTTCGCACGGGTGCAATGCTGATATTATACATATAAACATTATAAACCTTCCTCTTGAATCACTCTATCTATATAAAAAACCTCATCAAAATCCATTGCGTAGTTTTAAAGATCTAAGCATACATAGGGACAGACAGCGGGAAGCGACTTTGTTTTATACTATGTAGTGAAACTGCATTGCTTCAAGTGCTAAGCCGGGGCAGGTCGCTAGTAAAACTTTGAGTATAGTAATAGGTATGTAGTTATTTATCTTGCATAGAAATGCAAAGTTACGACCAATGACTTTGTTTTGTTTTTTCAGTTGGATTTCTGCAATCAATCAACTTGGAATAAAGTAAAATGTGTGTAACTTCATTGCTAATAAAGAAACCACTTGCATATCGCCATTATACATATATTAGGTACCTATACCTAATTGTTTTATAATTTGTCCCATAAATTAAGTTTAAACTCCTTGTTCCATGCTACCTACGTGCTACCTACGCAGTCGCTTTTTAAACAAAGATAGGTATATTTATTCACAAAGAAAACTGTATTAGCTATGTACATATATTTTTTTAATAAAGAAGAAAATGAGGCAGGCGTTTGTCAAGACGTAAGATAGCAGAGGCGGGCACTGAATAGAGATGAGATTATGCACCGACTAAGGGACGCTTCCGATATGGATCCGTAGAGCTACCTAACTTTAGATTATTTGCAGTTAGCTCAATTGTAATAAATACTATTTCTAATTTTATTCTATTCTTCTATTTTAATTTTCTTTGTCGATAAAGTATAACAGTTCAACGGACCTATTCGTTAAACTGCTCACTTGTAAATGGGACCAAATATCATATAGTCGTTCAACCTGACATTTTTGACCCCATTTCGAAATGTCAAAAACCAGAGCAAACTGGAAATGACTTCCGTATTAGCCGTAGGTGGTCGAAGGTAACCGAAGGTGATTGCTCTCAGGCCAATACAGGGCAATGTCAGAGTACTTTTTAAAATCCTTTAGATATTTCTGTACTGCACTTGAGATCAAGTTCCCAAAATTGACCATGATATTTAAGATTATTAAATTTATGATTATGAGAGCTCATTCACAAAGCATCCGTTTTACAGGATCCGTTTATTTTCCCGTGATGGCGCATGTCCAGTATCCAGTAAACGATTTTTTCCAGTAGCTAAAAATATGGAGAAACGGTCCGGTACAATCGTTTATTGGATCCGGAATACTGTCAGGTGTGTGAACTCGCTCCTACAGCTACACACGCCATCACGGGAAAATAAACAGATCCTGTAAAATGGATGCTGTGTGAATGAGCCCTTATTTCTATCTAGGTTCCGTTCGTGGCTTTGCACACATTTTTATAGAATAAGATTGAATAATAAATTACTAAGGCATCAATTAGATACCTATCATATTACAACACAATGTGGTAATGTAGCGTTTTGGGGATACTCCCGATTGGTAGCTATTTGGATCAGTCGAGCTACCTCCAGATTATTTGCAACTATCTGCAGTTAACTTAAAGATTCAACGGTATAAGTTTCCTTGTTCAATCAGTAAGAATATTTCTTTATCCTCAAAGGGATATTATTTGTTTATTTTTTGTTCTCTACCTACCTTCTGATACTTATTTATGTACCTAATAAGTATATAATGGAGAAGGATTTGAACTTGACGCAATATCGCATACAAACTGTAGGCACAAAACAGAAACCAATTCTATTACAACCAATAACCACGTTTGACTCTGACCTACAAGCCAGACATAACAATCGAAATTAATTTGCACGCTATATTACGCGCTTACAATTATTACGTAGGTTATCGAAGTTCATCGGTCGGTCATGGCCGTGGATCCGTAGAAAATAAAAATCTTCCGTATCAGATAACTCTTCTTAGTGACTACCTATTTGAGGATGTACACACTGATGATGGTGATATCAGCCGAAATACGGCGGCAGTCTCAACGGAGACTAGCAAGAGGTGGACATATTATAGCGAACAAGTGTGTAGGTACATAAACACAGGAGCACTCTCTATTCCCTCAATCTTATAATCCGACGGGACGGCAGACCGACATGAGCGAAGAGAGGTCAGGGGCAGGCCGACAGCTCTTTCCGAGGCATAGGGGTTTCACAGCGCCAACTTCTTGTCTCCGGGCTGCTACAGTGAATTTCTTGCTTAGAAAAACCCCAATTATAATGATCGGCCCGACCCGGGATTTGAACCCAGGACCTCATCATGACTGCCTCGTTGGTCTAACGGTCAGCTTGTTCAGTGATGCTAAGCAATTAACAGGCAGGGTCAATCTTACAAAATAGTTTTAGTTAGACGTAAGTGCTTCCATGAAAATGGTAAATGTTCGGTAGTTTTCATTAGGTTGCTTACTGGCTAAGTTTGAAAACATTCATAAAATCTTTCAGGGTCGTTAAATACACTTTTTTGTAAGACATTAAGGTTTAAGATTTTTTATTTATTTAAGTAGATATTATATTTTTTGCCATCATTATCAGTATGTAACCGAATTTTATTATCACTGCGTCATGGTTTAGGCAATTTACTTGGCGTATTTCAGTTTTCCTACCAGAGGAAGGGCAGCAGCTTCCTTCTGAGTATTTTTAAACACCAACACTGCGATCACCAATCCGCCTGCCAAGCGTGGTGATTATGGCAAATCCCCCCCTACTTGGGAGACCATCCACTCGATGGACCGACGACATCGTAGCGGTCGCAGGGAGTCGATAGATGGAGGCGGCTCAGGACCGCTATTTGTGGCGTCGTACGGGGGAGGCCTATGTCCAGTAGTGGACGTGTATGGGCTGATGATGATTTCAGTTTTCTCCCGTGAAAATTAACCCTGAAGGGAGAAAACTGGTATAAGGCCAAAGCCAAATCTGTTTAGCGCTAAGTCATCGCATGGGACATTTTAAAATAACCAACATGTAACTTTCAGTTGAGCTACCTGTAGATTGTTTGTAACAGTCTCCAGATATTTCAATTGTTTTGAGAATATACGTAAATACTAGTTCTGATTTGTTTCTATTATCCTACTTAATAGGTATTATAAATATCAAAGTTTGTGAGTCCATACTCACAACAAACATCCATATGTTTGTTCCTCTTTCACACTAAAACTACTGAACTGATTGGGCTGAAATTTGGTATAGTTTAGGACCTGGAATAACATAAACATTTTATCCCAATAAAACGCGGGCGAAGACGCGGGTGGCAGCTAGTTTCATTATAATTTACTTGTAACCCGTTGATTGGAAATAAACGACTTTTCTTGACCAATTGGTCGAAGACATAGACGATATTATGTACGTCGCTGGGCATCAATGGAGGCGGCTAGCACTGGACTGTCGTGGATGGAACAAACTCCTGGAGACCTATACCATACCCTTTACCCTAATAATCGGTAAAATCCGGCTTCATATGATGATGAGGGGCTTTAAAATACTAAAATCACGTTTTGTTGGGTCGATTGCTATCTGAATGGACAACTTCCTTTTCAGATGTTAGTAAAAAATTGCTACTTTAAGGTTAGAGATGAATTTCGACACTGACCCAGTTAGCGCATCCATGGTTCAATGATCTTTGCTGTTTGAGGTTTTGCAGGTAAGTAATCAATTCGTATGGACCAGTTGAGCTGTAGATTGTTTGTAAAAGTCAGCAGTTAGCTCAATTGTTTCAATTGTAAATACTCTAATTGTTTTTCTATTATTTGCTGGGAATCGATTAAAATCTATTTATTTAGTTTTAGTAAAGTAGGTACCTTGTACCTTCTCTTTTCTTTTTGACTTTTCTGTATGCTCATTTTGTAGGCTTATAGAAATAAACATTATCAACATTATTCTGACTCTAATTATAATAAACTATGCTTTATTTTCTTTGACTGAATGAAGGAATGCAATATTTTTTATACTCTGCTTCTTTTTAATTAAGAATATTGATGCTAATCTATCGGCTCGAAAAATATCGAGCTGACGTAGGTACCCTACGTGTGTATGAAAAATTGTATTCTAATGCGTAAATGGAGGAAATTACCTTTATCCCTATATTTTCCCCTAATTTTTCATCACTCAGGGCAGTCAAGTGCTTATTTTGTAAGCCTAAAGAAATAAAGTCATTGATTCTGATTCTGAGTCTTATTAGAGAACTTGGAGTGGTATACCTATTCTACAAGGCACTTTTCACTTGATCACTAAGCATAAAACACCTAAAAGTATCTATTTATGTTTATGTTAAACTCTCTGTTATCAAAAATCTTCCGTAACCAATGACATAACTTTTGTCTACATTTTATTATCACACAAATCAGTGGTTCCACTGAACTTGGCCCGGTTTCGAATTAATGAACGTTTTTCACCGTCACGGCCCATTCGGGGTGCACTGCAAGGTGAAGGCCCTCGTTTGTTACCTCTGTTACCTCTATTTTACTTGTTATTTATGTAACGCTTAGTAACCATTCATTGATTTTATTTCAGGAACAGCCATATAGCCTGTGGAAATAGGGAATTTTCACTACAACTCTCCATTCCCGGACACAGGACACGGTAGAAAGACGTAGGTACTTAGACAAACCTCTTTAGGTTTTATGGTAGGTACAATACTTTAAATCATAATGCTCGGCAAGAAGATTTTACAAATTAAGCAAAGAGGCTGTGTAAGATGGTATTCGCAACACAGTACATTTTAATAGGAATTCCATTTTCAAATCTCATTACGTCACACTTTGTTTGAATTGTAAAGACTTTACAGTTCAAGCTATGCAAAACTCCTTGGTGAAACAATCTCTTTTCTTATAAAATGATAAGAAAACTTTTTACTGAAAAAAAAACTGTGTAAATGGTGGCCTTTCATTTGATTTGATTTGTGCGACTGTAATAAACTAAAGTTAAAAGTTAAAACTGTAATAAACACGTTTAAAGTGGTAGTTCAGTATGTCAAGTACTTCATCAGATGAAGAACTGGTCCGCATGCCTGATTTCTGTCATCTCAAAACAGAAGATGTTGTACAAAATCTTTTAATTAATAATTATTTTTTCTAATAAAAATTACATTTTGTCATACCTAAGTATATAAATGTTTTATTTGCCTCGCCATTATGATGTAAAGTAGAATGCTTACCTCGGTTGCAAGTAGCTATTACACCCTCGAACTATGTTCTCGGGTGCACTCGATCCATTAGCGGCATCTGCGAGCGCTCGCAAGGGCGCGAAATTGTATTGAGTGCACCCTCGAACTATATTCGCCCTCGCTTCGCTCGGGCGTCTGAATATCTCGGGTGCACTCAATCCAATTTAGAGCCCTTTGCGAGCTGAGCTCGCACTGGCGCCAAATTGGTTCTTGTTCTGTAATAGCTCCCTTACTACCCTTGTGTAACAATCTACTATTATTGAATGTCTACTATATTTGTAATAAATTAAAAATACCTACGTTTTTTGTAAAGGAGACAGTCAAGCTCCAAAGACACTGTCGAGGATAGTCCGGCATTGGGAGCCAAAGCCACTGCTTATGTAAGGTATGTAACATTCGGGCCAAAGTTGTACGGGCTTAATACAAACCATATTTATATCTCACTTATAAATGCAAAAGTTTGAATGTAAACATGTATGTGGATGTTCGTTACTTCTTCACGCCAAAACTGAACGGATTAGTCTGAAATTTTGCATACAGGTAGTTTAGTTCTAGGTAGATTGTACAAGAGCTCGTGGCAGTTTACCTATGCGCTGGACGGACCAAATTAATGATGCGCTAAGCGGATCCCTACATGAATGTACCAGGAAAGTAGCGATGCGGGAAGAATAGCGCTGGATTGGGAAGTGTGCCACCCTCACTGATGTGACTGACAACCACGACCGCTCTGTCAAGAGTGTGTCGACTAAGAAAGTTGAAAGAAGAGTTTGGCCTGGAATAAAACGTAGGCTACTTTTGATCCCATAAAACAGTTCCCATGAGATAGAAATAACCTTAAAACGTTTCCATAGAAACAACGCGTGCGAAGCCGCGGGCAGAAACAAACTTTATAAATAAATAAATTAAAAAAACTTAAATATTCTTCAATCTAAGTAATCTATTAGCCATAGACTTAGAAAATTTTCACATTCTAAACCCATAGACTTAGGATTTTTCACCTTTGCTGCTGTAGGTAAGCGCGCATTGCCACAAAAATCGTCTCAGAAATTATTTAATAAACCTAATACAACCAACGAAGTTATAGGGTAACAAAAATTAATTTAGAGTTACAAAGTATCAAAATAACAACGAAACTCATTAAAATATACCAAAGCCAAAAATAAACTAAAAAACCATTGGACGGTTTCATAGGTTCATTTTTCGTGCCCAGTACAAAAGACATCAACGCACGCTATGTGCTACGAAATTGCTACGAGTTAAGAAACCACGAAAAATCTAGTTTCCTAAATGTACAGTCACTTGACTATGTATAAGTAACTAAGAAATTTAATAACATCCCAAAAATTTTAAATAAGTACCTAATTAAACAATTTTTGATCTAACGGCACTTGAATTCGAAGGAAGTCCCAGAGTTTTTCGACTTCTACGTCACTTGACCTCGTGGCGCAATTCCATACTGAGTGAGGGAGGGTTGCGGGATCAAGTCCCATCATCGTACGAATTTTTTTTGGGATTTTAGTAAATTTCTTAGAAATTACCCCGAGTGGCTTACGCACTATAACTTTAATAAGAAACAATAATTGAGCGTGTTTTAAAGAACGATAAATCAACTTCAAATTCCTGAATTTACATCTTGTTTGCGCCCGTTGCCATGAAAACTGATTGTTACCAGTCATTTGATACTTTGATTGTTTTCAAAAACTAATAATCGACTTCGAATTCCTTACTTTTACATTGTTTTTCAGTTTTGCGGAATAAATACTAATCCCTGGTGGATAACATGTTTATAGTAGTAGTAGTATAGTCATTTATTTCAGATAATCACAAATCCATATAATAGTTAGTAACAATTGTCTTAATAATAATGTTAGTTTATCTTAAGTGAGCGAAATATCATTTAACTAATACAGCAATGCTGTATCATCATCAGGATGCTGTTAGTAGACCGGCGAACTCTGCTCAACAGTGAGGCCATTTTCTTGCGCATACAGGCAGCGAAGCCATCCACTCGCGCTTCGGCGAACATGCCGGAAGCGCTGCAGAACCGCCGGAGCCCAAACAGCATCCTGAAGGCATTGTTATATTGGATGCGAAGAGTGTTGATGGCTTTCTGAGTGCAGTTGTACCACAGGCTGCTCGTGTAAAAAGACTGACAGAATGCTTTAAATAGACTTATTTTGACGTCATCGGAACATCGAGCAAACCTGCGGGCCAACATATTCGCTCTCACCGTCAAAGCGCTTCGTTCTCTCTAGCTCCTCTTCATCCCTTTGATTATCAACTATTATATGTCCTAAGTATTTCAATTTATTTACCCTATTTACAATAATTCCATTTAACATAACTGGAGGTACATATTCTTTTTACCACTAGGACCAAACACCATAAATTCGCATTTCATTACGTTTATGGGACTACCTCGGTGTCATTTTCTATATAACAGTCATCAATATATACATATGTACTACGCACTAAATTTCGCGATGCGAACACTCATTTTCTTCGACTAAACTGTACTGCAATCCATACACCTTACTTTAGTGTGGCTTCGACATTCACGCAGCGTGGACGCTTATGGAGCCGCGCTATTAATACGTAAATCCTATGTTAAGTGTGAATCAGGACGTAAATAACGAGAAATAACAATTCAGTAGTCGAGTAGGTAAAATTAGTTGTTGCAATAAGTGAATAAATAGGTAACAATATCGTAATACCACAACAGATAGAAATAATTCTTCATAAATATACACGCCATTATAATCATAGACTAAACAATTCAGATGTTCCATTTCAATACCGGTTGTAGGTAAAAATATGTGATTGATGGATGGGATGACAGATTTACAGCGGTGTTTTTAGGAAATTGAGAAACTAATTAATTACTAGACATTTACTAAAGTGGCAGTTATGGACGCTAAAGCGCACTCTTAATTCTTGAAAATATATTATTGTATTCAATAATATATTAGGACATAATTAGATACTTATTTATTTGACTTCTTATCTTAGTTGATATTTAACTTGTCTATGTTTAAATAAATGCATAACAATTAATTTTACTTTAATTTTCTGCGTTACTTGCAATCAAAAAATTATGAAATAGCTATTGAATTCTTACGAAGTTTTGTAGGTAAAAAAGCTGTGTCACCTCTGCTCGGTGTTGAAATCTATGTTTGAACAAAGCGCGTCAAGGTCAAACACGCTATTCAATTAGTGATGTACCTACTCAAATCGGATGGTGATTTTATCGATATATCGATATAAAATAAATAAATACCTAGTATTTTTTAATTTTAAATAAATTTCATTTATTTATTCCATTAAAAACAAAATACATTGTGAGCGGAAAACTTAAATCTAAAACTTAGGAGTACACAAAAGAAAAATATTCGTTTAGTATTTACAGTACAGCATAAGTCACTAAATAGACATCATTAGGTCCACTAACCTTCATTTTCAATACTTTTAGGTTTTCCAAAGATGCAAACGTCAAAGACAAATGGATATATGCAACGGGTAGAGTTAATTAGATGCCAACCAAATCAAGCACAATAAGCTCTGAACATTTTTTAGAAGTCGATTTTTTAAAATCAAAATTAAGATTTCGGTGTTCGAAACTTTCAGTGGGAATTTCCTGCGTCCAATCACGTCACTGATTTGATGAAGGCAATCGTTGAAAAATATGTAAAGGTTCTCATATCCATACTAAAATTAAAACAAGATTCCTAACGCCAGTTTCTTAACAAATACGTTTTATTTCAGTGGCAATAAATACAATTTTATTTGTTTTTACCTGTCTTTCTATGAGTCTATTTATAGATGATTTAAAATGTTCAACTGTTTATGTGTCAAATACATGAATAAACTCCCAAAAAGTCTTATTTTTGCAAATTTAAGAAAATTATCGGATATCTATAGATATCGATAATGTGATTCAACTTACTACCTGTGGTGCAGCCTTGGTTGAGTAGCAGTAGAATATTGACTTATCGCGCGAATATCAATCATATATCTAATGAAATTAAGTTTATAATTGCGATTACGAGAATACCGCCATCTATGATCGAGTAGCGGAATTAACTCGTCAAACGAATGTTGATGTGACTATAGACCGTAAATACGTTCTGCTTCTAAGGTAAAATAAATCTTATCAATAGAAGTCAAGGTTTATTTCCAAATTTGTGACGGTGGCTAGTTTTGACTAAACTTAAATCTACAAATCAAACGAATTGTTTCTTTGTGATGCATTATATGATTATCGGTTTATTTGTGTATCGCTGTCAAGGTCATCGAGCAAGTTGCGGGACGTTTTTGGTTTGGAAGAACGACTCTATAATATCTCGATGATAATAGTGAAATACGTTATAGACCGACGACATCGTAGCGGTCGCAGGGAGTCGATGGATGGAGGCGGCTCTCGGACCGCTATTTGTGGCGTCGTACGGGGGAGGCCTATGTCCAGCAGTGGACGTGTAGGGGTTGATATGATGATGATGATAGTTTGGGACCTGGTATAACATATAGGCTATTTTTATCCTGATAAAACGCGGGCGTAGCCGCGGGCAGCAGCGAGTTCAGTTATATTTATCGACTGAACCAAATTTTAGTAATCCAAAGCAACATTTTTGAGTCGGTAGCAAGAAATACGGAAATCTGACTCAACGGCCGCGCCCATGCACCAGCTAATTAATGTAGGTATCAAATTATCAATTAAACCTATACCTACTCTTTATTTAGAATAGGATAATCGCTATCGGAAGGAAGGATGCCGGCCTTGTGATCACTTCCTCGACTCGGAACCAGACGTTTAATGTCCTTTCCGTCTGTTATTGATAATGAACTGAATAAATCTTATAGGTGTGGTTCAATAATTCTTGATTCATCAGCAAGGGCTCGCTGTCCCTGGAAGTTCTCGCGAACACACAAATTTTCAGTTCTCTTAAAAGTCTAGGCTAATTCTACCCTACAGAACACGACCTACTTTAGGTATAGTTTGCGATTTTATTGATACGTAGGCAAGATTTACAGACGTTATCACACTGGCGATTTTCGCTTGCAAATAGTTTAGAACACTGATTTCATTGGCTTCGTCGCTAAACGTGGCTAGTTCGCTGCTTGCCCACGCTTTCGTCGCAGCTTGCTCGCTGCGTCGTCGCTGCGTGCTCGCTGCATAATTGCATCGCTTTGAAATCGCTCGCAAATCGCCATTGTGATATGATAAGGCTCTTAAGATTTCCGCATTACTAATTCAGCGGAAGTCTAATCTCCAAAATTTTAAGCGGAAACCGGTATGTAAAGCAGGCAAGTATTATTTTTTATTAAACTGCGATACATTTGTTTTTATAAGTAGAATCAGTTGTATTGCCTACCTATGGATCAGCTGTCAGTGTTATTTCCGTAACCGATAGTGATAAATAACGAGACAGCCTCTTTGGAAGTCGGCAGACCAGGTAGTTGTTCAATAATTGTACAGGTAGGTATATTAATTTATAATCACTCACACAACAATTTGATACAGATCTATCAATTTGTTGCTCAATTTATAATAATAAATCAATAACCCATTATTATCAATACTGACTGACTGACCATGGATGTCCATAAAAATAATGCAGCTAAGTTGTATGTAGGTACGGTCAGCATCAAACTGACTTTGTAAACTAGCTAAGTATCTAAAATAATTTTAGGTACAATCGTTATCCTGTTAAAAAATCCAATGCATAAAAGAACCCAGTTTTACCGAATATTTCATGTCACGGGACTTTTTTTATGGACAATAGACCTTCGTTGGTCCACTATCTCACGTGATGGAAAGTGACGATGTGACCGACGGTGTATCACGAAGGTCTAGAAGATGCTATCCAATATTTCAAAATACTTTTCATCGAACTTGGTTCATAAAAAAACGTTATGCTGAATCGGTCGAGCATGTAGGTAAGTATTCATTCAAGTGATGCGCTTAGCAAAGAACAGCAACCTACATAGGTACATTTGTAAGGTCATCCAGTTTGTCCATTTAGATTTGATGTTGCTACGAATTGTACTTAGATAGATAGAACATTCTTTATTGCACCATACAAACATAAAATATAATACAGAAGGAAATGCTAACGAACAAAGAAGTACAAAGGGCGGCCTTTGCGCTTTAAGCGATCTCTTCCAGGCAACCTTGGTAGCTACTTGGTACTAGCCTACTTAGGTAGGTACTTCACCTTTTTTATTATTATCCTGAGGGAAATGCGCTCGCATATCGTACTGCCACGGGGAGACAGTACGATTATGTGGGACTTTAACCCACTAAAACCCTCAGGGTGTTCCGCCTCTGCCGCTTGTGGTGGGAACGCGGGAACGTTTTCTCTTCCGCGAACCCACAGCGGCTGCCCGATATCGGGCCCCTCACTGGGGGTGTGGTGCACCCCCCTTCGCGACGCACCAGAAACACATGATGCGCCGCGACCACCTCGGGGACCTTAGCCTGCCAAATGGGCGCCAGACGACCCCGTGTCTAAACGCCCCTAGGTCCCCTTGCGACGGGTCAGTCGAGTGGCCCCGCCGCCTGCCACACGGTCACAAAAGATAGGGAGAGCGGCCCTCCCAATACCGACACTCCTCCTCCCCTGTGACCCCACCGCGTCCGCCATCAAACGGTGGCGACCCCGCTAAGGCCGCGGAAGGCAGGGAGAGCGGCGCACCTCAATACCGGCACTCCTCTCCCGCCGCGGCCTCCACCTCTCTGCGGCCATGCCGCCCATACAGCACAGCCGCCCGCCTCAGTTGGGGTGCCTCCCATACGACACCGCAACCTACTACCGCTCCAACTAGGTTTAGAGCGCAAAACCCAGAGGAGCGGTCCGTCTCGGGGCCGGCCGTGTCGCCGTCTGCGTTGGCACGGCCCCATGGGTTCCTCTTAGTTTCATCACGGGGACTAAGCCGCGATTACTAAGCCCCCCCGCCACGGCAAGGCGGGAACCCTTTGAGGGGGAGGTAGGTACTTCACCTACCTTTACCAACAGATGACTCGATAATTAAAACAACTGTTATTTGTACATGTATTTTGTACATTGTACATGTAATACATGTATTTTGATATTTTTGAGACAGCATTTTTTGTATTCTACAAGTACAAAGTAATCATTCATACTTACGATTTGCTTAAAACTATTTTTCTCCTAGTTCTATAACGCAAAAAATACAAATAACCCGAATTATTTTCAATTTCGCGGGCGACCGATGATGATCATATTGATCATTCACCGTATGGGTGAGTACAGACAGGGGCGAGCGAAGGTCAGCGAAGGCTTGATCAACGAACGGATCGGGACCTTCATGGCGAAAGACCCAGCAGTGTGTAAAATCTGTCTGTGGATGATGATGATTTGTTGGTGCGGCCCTCCACTAAGTGATCTGTTTTGGCCCGCGGTCGTACCTGGGCTGGACAGCCCTGATGTAGACAGTGTATGATCCTCAGAAAAAAGTGCATTTTCTATAATAATACCTGATGCAGATATAAATTTTATCAGCAATGAGAATGCGAACGTAACTACATACTAAAAATAATAATATTAAAACAAACATTTGGTAGTAGAAAACTTTATTGAAAATTTACAAACTTGGCAACTTAAAAAAATTTTATCAGCAATGAGAATGCGAACGTAACTACATACTAAAAATAATAATATTAAAACAAACATTTGGTAGTAGAAAACTTTATTGAAAATTTACAAACTTGGCAACTTAAAAAAAAAACTCAAAATACTCAAAATCATGAATTCGCATAGAACATTTGGTCCAGCGTACTTGCAAAATTGTGGTCAATGGGAGAGTTACGCCCGTTGCCATGGAAGCCATAGGAAAAGCCATTAATTACTAGTGATTCATCATGTTATGGGCCGATACATCGAATCTTATACAACAAAACGACAAAAGAATCATCAAAAATCTTCTTCTTCTTCTTTTAGCTTGGCTCTGCATCTGGATTGATGCAATTCTGCCAGTGTCAGTTAGGTATGAATTGCGCATTTAGGAACAATAGATAAAAATTTAAGGTTGAGTTTGGATTTTTCAGAAAATAAATAATTTATACAATCTCAATCAAGTTCGTATAGGTACAATTAACTCAACAAAATTGACAAGAACTTTGATGACCACGACAATAAAGTCATGATACTTCAAAAATATAAAGTAAGTATAACGAGAGAAATAGTAATCCCTTACTGTAACTAATGGCGCAGCTATGTATACATACATATATAAAAAAGCATATAGACGATCTGTCTCTTTTTGAAGACGTTTAAAAATACATAGATAATTACAGCTCAGTACATTGAAAAAGCAGTACCTAAGTATTGTGGTTAATAGTGCGTATAACATTGTAATGGGGTCGTCCATTAATCACGTGATGTTTTTTTAGCATTTTTTTAATCTAAGCCGCACATAGAAGAAAATTAAGATAAACACCCTCCATACAAGATTCTTAAATCTAGATTTCAAAAATCTTAAAAAATATAACACGATTATAATATCACAATATAAATAAATACGTTTTGATTTTGGTTCCACTTTAGTAGTAAATAAAATCATTTATCATAACGGTCACAGGTATCCCACTCGTCAAAAGCAAACTAAAGTTCTGGCTTATTGAGAAATGTCACTATAAATTCAATAGAACTTTTTGACATTATTTAATATTGTATTAATTTAATTATGATGCAATTTATATAATTTCCACATTTATTATTTTACAATTAATTATTTTAGCACGTATGTATATATTAATTTATACATTGTTAATTTAATTAGAATTAAGAATATGACATGTAACATATGAACGTTATCAATAAACGAACTATAAATAACTAACTATAATGTATTATCATTATATAATCAAGTTGATTATGATAACACCAGTGTCAATTAACAGGACGAGATCAAAATCACCAGATCAAGTGGGATGTAACCAAATAACATGCGGTACTATAGAATAACGTAAAGATTTATATCTACTGTTTATTTTTATTTGTTAAAAAATATTGATTAAAAATTATGATTATTAAAAACAGCAATGAAGCATCAATGTGTGTAAATGTAATACATCATAGCGACACTCATTGTTTAAAACTGGATATAGGAAATTATAAAAAATTGTTGATGTCACAAATCCATTATACGAAAAACCAAATTGGGTTCGCACCAGCTTTAAATCTACAATAGATATGGGTAATCTAGAAAAACTATGCACTAATCTTAAAATAAACGTACGGTAATTTCAATATGTTTAAAACTAACAAAAGTTCCTTATGGTTATTGTATGAGCTAAGAATATAGGGTTAGTTTACACTGTTATAAATGGGTTACAAGCTTGGTAAGGAAAATTGATTATTTATTATAAGTAACCCATAAATAGGGCGCACATTTTCACCGCACAGCACAAAAATGTGCATTCAAATTTCGCTATATTTAAATCCTTACTAATATTATAAATGGGAAAGTAACCTTGTCTGTCTGTCTGTCACGTTTTCACGCCAAAATTACTGAACCGATTTAAATGAAATTTGGTACACTGATACCTTAGACCCTGAGACAGGGCATATGCTACTTTTTAATGCGAAAATAAATGGGTTGTAAGGGTTGAAAATTTGTATAGAAGAAGTATCGTCATTTTTAAAGCTAAAAGCTTGGAAATTAGGTTTTAGGATGTTAAAGGGTAATTGGTAAAGATTTTTCAAATATTACCCTCAAGGAGGTAAAATATCAAAGGAAATATGGGATAAAAGTTTGTATGAAAATCACACTGTCATGATTCCACGCGGACGAAGTCGCGAGCACAGCTAGTATTTAAATAAAATTTACAGTGACAAAATGGTTTCCCATAAGCTTCAAACAAGTGGCCCTCAGAGCCATTAACCAAAAAGTTGAAGTTGATGTTGAGTTGTCTGTCATCTGATAAGAGTCAATATGAAAAAAAAATATATTAAAAGTTATAGTCCATATTTAACACATTGACTGTCTATTTTGGAAAATTTTGTGGTATGTCAAATGGTTTATTACCAATCTTTTGTTCATCTGTAAGATGTCAATTAAAAATACCCCCTTCCTTCGGTAGTCAGGTAAAGAATCGATGGGACATTTGTGTTTTATTTTCGTCAATACATTGTTTTTTCATCAATTCATTGTCATTTCGTCCCTAGAAAATCAAAGCTCTAGCTCACACGTCCAGCCCGGGCAACGCGGTTCAATTGTCTAATGCATTACATGTAATGCACGAACGTCACAGCCAGACCAAAAATGCATCACATGTAATGCACCGTTAACGTGTTAAATGCACATTTTTATGCTGTGCGGTAGCACTTCTGATCTGCGACAACTTTAAACGAAGAACATTCGGCTGCTGCGCAGCATCTTCTCCAAGACGCGAAGTCGCTTAGGCTCTCTCTCCAATACTCTGTTGTCAAACGTTTGGCCACTGTGAACAAACATTATAATTAATATTTATTTTTAAAAAACTTTATTAACAAAGAAAATTACAATCAAATAAGAGAAACTAGTATTTACAATTGAAACAATTGAGCTAACTGCAGACTATGCAAACAATCTACGGGTAGCTCAACTGTTCCATATCAATACCAGTCGCAAGCGTCCTCAAGACGCAGGCTGCATTGCCCCGAGCTGTATGGCAATGCTAATGTTATTTTGATAAATACAATACGGTACATTTTTCCGTCAGTCTGCCGACGTCTCCTCTGCTTATTCAAAACAGTGGGAGTTGAGTAAAAACGTAAAAAAATTCAAAACGATAGCACAAAAATCTCTGTCATTCCACTCCACAGTCATATTAAAATGATTACGACCACGACGGCGGGAATTTGTCTGCCGCAGGGTTGATAAAAATTATACATATGTATAATTTATTATCCAAGAAATCCGATAAACTTGATTTAAATCAGATTTATTAACCGACTTCAAAAGAAGGAGTGTAATGTTTTTTTTGTATGTATGTAACGCGATATCTCCGCCAACTATGGACCGATTTTGAAAATTCTTTCACTATTGTATAGAAAACGACCCCGAAGTTTGTTGTTTGTTTGTTGAAGGTTGTCGAATGTTAATACATTTTTGGATTTAAATAGATTTTTTATTTAAATCAGATTATTATTATTAAATTAGATTATCAGATTTTTTGATCGCTTTGGTCTAACCAGTTCTAAGGTTTTATAGGTATGTAGGTTCAAAGGATTAATAATCACATGAAGTATCTACTAGCAGAAGACACAATTTCTCACTTCTTCATTTCTCTCTTACATGTAGTGTTCACCATTTTTCATGCAATAGAATTCAAAAAGCTTTTCAGATATTATTTCTAGATAGATACTTACAAAGTCAGAGATCTGGCCCGCAGACACGCAAGGTGAGCATAGTACGTCGGTGTCGGGTATGATACGGACCTGAAATAAAAACTGATTTGTTAACATAGGAAAAAATAAATTTATGTAAACTGCAGTTTGGCCTTGCCGGTCGCAGCGTAAGAACATCGACCTCTCCAAATGAGCCCGTGGATGTAAGAGCTGACTAAGGGAACCTGCTAGAGGAAGCCAGCTTCCTTCTATGTATCTTAACATCATGAAATTGGTATCATCGAAGCAAAGCACAGAAGCTCGAAATAATTTGTGGTTTTCAAAACTTTCAGCATTTAGTTGAACTCTGGTTCGTTTTCTTCTTCAAATTCAAATTTTTTTTGCTACACTTGTGAGATTATGCTTTGTTGAAGTTTGTGTTTTAGTTTTTAGTGATAACTTTGCTGTTACCGTGTTGTTTTCTATTATTGTTGAGTTTTCATTCATAGATGTCTTTGTTGACATAAAATAGCCTGGATTCTAAATCAAAGTATAGCCGCTTACATCCGTACACACCTAAACGCGCGATTATATTTTCTTCAAGCGAATGTCAGATCTTCAGACCGCTTGTGGCGCGCACGCGTTTCTAAACGCCTCAAGTGTACCCGCCCTATATAGTAGAAGGTCTTATACAACTTTTTAATTACCTCATGCAGCGAGAGTATAGGTGGCACAGATAGAATGTCAACTGCTCCACTTCGTCCTGTGGGATGTTTCCGTCGTTGCATACGCTGTGGTAGCGCGTAGGGCGCGCCGTGCCTTTTATAGCTGCGTGGGATACCTGCGTGAAAAAACATAAATTAATAAAAAAATCTTGACAAATCACACAGCATCCCCGTCATCAATCAGCATATAATAGTCCACATAGCATCATCCACCCCAAACTAAGCAGAGCTTATGTTACATAATCGTAATACATTCGACGACGGGCGAAGGTCAGCCTGAGATGCAGGAGGTTGTGGGTTCGATTCTGGCCTTGGGACAAATGTTCGATCTGCAAATATTTGTTCCAGGTGTTCTGGATATTTTCTATGTAACATAAAAAATATCTATGTATGTATGCATGTATTGTATTATGTATATCAGTCATCCAGTACCCATAACACAAGCTATGCTTATCTTAGGGCTAGATGATGTTGTGTGGATTGTCCAGCAACGTTTAAACGTGTTGAAGGTTCCTGTACGAGCCGCACAGAGGCGAAAAACGCGAAAAACGTGGCAAAAACCTATTTCATAAAAAACATTACCCCATAACTCGAGAACTACTTATCGGATTTCGATTCGGTTTTCAGTGTTGTATTGGTAGGTCTTGTAAGAAGGTTTATAGCTATTAATTATTAAAATACGATCAGCAGTTTAGACAATATAGTCAAATTAGTGAATATACAAATTAGTGAATGTACAAAAAAATCACACCTTCCACTGGAAACTCTGGCTTGAAGTCCTTAAAGTCGATTTTATATTTATTTACATGAAAAAAACAGAAGGAAATAAAAAAATAAAAAGTAGTTGTGATTTTTTACTAATTATATATTTAGATAAATGTCACTTTTATACATATTTGTGTGTCTGCAATACTAAAAAGTTTAATATGTTGTTTAAGGTTCCAAAGGAATTAAATTAAAATATATGTACCTATATATTTATCAAAAATATTATATATCTAAATTTTCATCTAACAGACTAGTTTCTATCGTATTCAAGGTTAATGGTTTCCTTGGAACCAATTTCCTCAGACCAGTAATGTATGGGTCCGAAGAAACCATTAGCCTTTGAAATGTATCGGTCATTGCCAATTTTCTCGAAAACTTCCTTGAGAACTGCTCTCGATAATTCCTCACATCTTTATTTCTGCTCTCTTGAGCATCTTCACTGAGGAGACCAATGGCAATTCCCATATTTTCCACAATAACAGAGCCATGGATCAAAATTTTGTGGAGTGTCGTTGGCATTGGGTACCATGGGTAATATAAAACAAACATAGATGCTGTTTTTTGGCAGTATTGGTTAAACTTTTGTGTATCTATTTTATATCCACTAGATAATAGTTTAAGGATAGAATGAAATCGTTTTATGATGTTTAGGTGAACCCCAGTGATCTCAGCAGTTTCTTCTGCATTGTTAAAAAATTCCCGTGCAGTGTTTCCGTCCGTTGATGTGCCTCCTCCTTGACGTGGTTTGTCCACATGTAGCCCCAGTTTTTCCCAAAATTCCTGCTGGATTCGCTTCTTTTCAGATGAAACATTTTTTTTATCATTTTCTGTTCTCGCCTGCCATTTACCAGTTTTCAATTTATATGCTAAATGCAATATACACTCAGCTAGTCGAATCCACGCATGGAGGGAGGAGATGCCATATTCCAAATGATCTCTATTGATGGGTTTATTGATACAGAGCTTCAGTTTGTTAAAGTCTCTTGAAGTCAGACCACAAAGGTAGCACCGCATCGCAGAACTGGTATGTGTGAGGGCATTTACCATTTTACCATCCACCATTGTTAGCTTTAAATCATGGGATATACACCAGTCTTCACCTTTAGTTGGTATTAATACCGAAATTTGATCTCTTATTAGACCAGCCTCCGTTATGGACAATTCTGTTGTTTCGTGTACCATCTGCAATTTCAGAGGTCGACAATATCGAGGTGACGAGGGACGTGGGTTTTGCCAAATAATTTCAACTTTGTCACCGTCTTTATATATTAGGCGAATAGGTACAATCGATGTTATGAACATATATTCGTCTGTGCAGTCAGCGTCTTGGAACTTTTGTTTATATTGTGAATGGCTTCCAGAACCGTCACATCCCCATTTTGATACTAAGAAAAGGTGTTGCTTTTTTTGGTCGTCAAGACTACTTATTAATTCATTTAGTGATAACAATAACCTTTCAGCGGTATGGTTTAATAAATTTTGTAGGGGGACTTCGGCTGTTGTTTCCGTGCATGAAATTCCTGAAGGATAACACATTTTCTTCGCATTCGTTACTCTCTCATAATTAGGGTATAATGTGCAATTTTCACCTAACGCAGTAGTTCTTATTATGTTATATTGATGTTTGGTAAGTTTTCCTTCAATGACAATTGATAGGGCTCTATCGGCAGAAAGCGTTTTATGTTCTTTCGGTAGTATCTTTTGAACATTATCCTCGCAAATATCTTTCATTTGTTTTGATTTTTCCAAATCACCACATGCCCTGAACCTCATTTGTGCAGCGTAAGATAGTTCTGCTGGCGTAAATTTGCTTCGCAAATCTTCAGTCTTTTGTCGTTTAGATCTTTCCGAGCATTCATCAAAGTCTTTTGTTGGTCGACCACTCGATCCACTTCTTTTTTTAGAACTTGGGGCTGGGATAGCAAATGAAATATATGCATCAAACCAATCTTTGTGTCCGCTCATGCATCTTTCAAAATTCCTATGGCATTTTTCAAGCTTTCCTTTATAATTGTTAATAAGCTTGCTCAACAAGCTCTTTATATCACTTGATATTGTCGTCATATGAAGAGCATTTGCCACTTTGTTGTACAGAAACTGCATTCTATCAGAATCCTTGCGTGAGCTACATTCTCTGTAGAAGTTTACTAGAGTCCTTCTGCTTATGCAAATCTCTTCACTCGTAGACGCTAAAAAAAACACTATTGTTATTCATAAAGGAAGTGTTATATTAGAGGGCTCTAAGTAGAAAAGGAGGGAGGCAAAATTAATACTTGGCATCCATTATTAATTCTATTATGATAATGATATAAATATAAGTAGTGTATATAGTATGTTTGATTATTTTTTTTATTTTATAATTATGTCTGACTCATGCGCTTATAAAAGACTTAATACACATACATACACACACGGATAGACAGACCTTCACTGACATCTAGTATGATAGACAACAAAATTCCAATTCTACCTCCTATCAAAAATGTCGTTACTTTGTTCTAGCGTATCGTTCGGTCGCATCTCTCAATACTTAAATTTACTTCATAGATGTATAACGCTTCTATAAATACTACATTTAACACTGGATGTGGCAGGAAATGCTACTTTTACTCCAAATGAGTAACTAAATCATACAAAAAAATAGGCAATATTTCATTAAAATCGAGAAAAAATTTTATACTAAATTTTCACTACTACTAGATGCATAAAAATATTAACACTTACCTCCTGGAGTAGAATCCATCACTGAACAGACAGATAAAGCAGTAGAAAACGTATTAAAAAATTTTGAACTTCGCGTTGAAATCGTTAATTACACATCCGCCGCTCAACAAGTCAAACTTTGGACTGCGAGCCTGCGCACGGGGGGCACCCGAGGGGCGCGCCGCGTACGCAGGTAGCAAGCCTAGTTCAGTGTGATACCAGCATAAACAATTAAATTCTGTTAGAAAACGATTTGTACTTTTTAGTTTTTGCCACGTTTTTCGGGGTTTTCGCCTCTGTGAGCCGTACAGATTTAGCTAGCTAGAAAGAATGCGGAAAATGTCGATAGCACGTATCTACGTGTTCAGAACATGTATTTTACTTAGTTTTAAATCATGTACCGATGAAACAACAACTTACAATAAGTCAACTAGCTTGGTTGTCGTGATTATTCTCTCCGGAGATCAACCCTACTCAGCTCGAAGCTATAGGGGAGCAACCCTAGCCTCTAGTTAGCAGCTCACATACATTGCGTTGGAGTTCACTGCTCCAACAGTTCCAGCTTTTATTGACCAAGATACATAATATAGTCGTCGCGAGTAGTTAATCCGTAACGCCAGCCGCCAGCAAGTGGCTATGCCGGAAGACCAGCATTGGTTGCTAGCTAGCAAGTTAACCAACACATGCTGAGGCAGAGGCATTTTGTTACTGGACTTACACTTCAAATCTGTTTCCTCTTAGTCGTAAGTTTATTATGTATTCGGTTTAAGTCTTATCACACATTAAAATATATTCTATTCTATATTATTTTAGTGCTGTCAATTTAATACAGTTTTGGCGACATCTGAATTGACACCAACGGATGGTTTCCGGATCAAACTTACTAAGAAGAAGTTCAGTTCCCTAGGATGAACTATTTGAGTATCCACAACTGTTCCAGGATCCACGTTTACAATGCGTCTATTCCTATCTTGGCCGAAGAGTCTGAAATACAGAAATTATTCAATAAATAATAGGAAAAACATCAGTTATGTAGTAAACGTTATCAATCAAGCATCTAGAAGTAAACAAATCATTAATATTATAATAAATGCGAAAGTGTGGTTGTTTGTCCTTCTTTCATACTCTTACTAAGCAACCAATCGACTTGATTTTTGGCATAGAGTTAGGTGAAAGTATAGAGAGTAACTTTGCTACTTTTTGTCCTGGTAAATCATCAAATTCCCATGGGAGATTTACGGGAAAAAATACCTTTTTATCCCCCTAGAAATGAGAAATTCTAATTTAATGCGGGTGAAACCGCGGGGAACAGCTAGCGTAGGCATATACGTAGAGGAGGGTGAATTTTTTCGAGGGGGCAGGAGGATGTTAATCGGTGTAGCTAGGAGACTATCCATATTTGGGCATTACACAGTTTAAAAAAAGACAAATCACAAACTGGCCTAAACCAAGAGATTTTTGAAAATTCCTAACGTTATAATATGATAAAATAAGTGGCAGCGCTGATTTGGGTCAGGAAAGCCCCTCAAATTCAATAATGTTTCTCAACGGCCGCAAATAAAAATTGAGATTTACCTGGTATGATGCCGTTTTTGAACCAGCATGAAAAGAACCTCTGGTTTCTCCTTCGAGAATCTAGCGTAAGCGTTCAGCAATCCCGAAAGTTCTGAATTCATTATCTGAAAAATACTTACAGTATATTCAATAATCTCATCAATCTTCTATACGAGTATAAATAAAACTAAGCCAGGCACAGCTAGTAAAACATATAGGAATAAAAATCAATAGGGTTCTTTGTGAAATAAGCACAAAATATAATTTATATCATTCCTCTAAAAGCTTATTTTATTCACAGTAAACAGTGAAAGACACAGTCTATCCATCTTTTCTGAGGCCTACCTCTACACCTATATCCATACACCTTCATATCAAACACTCTCCTCGTAAGATGACCATCTTGTTTAAGGCGCATAGTAATGCGACACTAGCACCACTCTTTAGTTTTTCTTGTATTATCGTTATGGAAAAGAATTATCAAAAGTTCTCACCGCCAATTGATAATACCCAGTATAAACTATTTTTTGATACTTCTGTAATAGTTTTGTTTTATTACTATCAAACAGAAAATGGTTTATTGCCTTTGGTGGCCACCAAACGCAATAAACCATTTTTTGCTAATACTAAATGAAACAAAACTATTACAGAGGTATCAAAAAATAGGTTATAATGGGTATTATAACCGTATATATATATAAGGTGGTAAAAACTAAAGAGTGGCGCTAGTGTCGCATTACGATGCGCCTTAAGTCGCTTTAAAAAAAGTACCTAGTTTGTGTTGGAGAAGTTGCGAGATCGACGCGAACCGCACTCACCCTGATGAAGTCCCTCGTTAAGGATGAAACATTGGTGTTCTTCCAACACCAACTAGGTTCGTAGTTAACCCGCTTACATTCATAATGAATTTATTTGAAAATAGTGTTGACTTTTTCTCTACTAACCTGTCCAAACTGCCCATCCGATACACCGTCGCGGAACACGTAGATTTTCTTTGGAATCTTGCCGTTGTTATTTTGCATGTACACCTTCAAATGATCGACCATTATTTCGGAGAATTCCTTGATGACTTCCTCCTATAACAGGTTAAGACGAGTCATAAACTCATAAGTTATAAGAACATTTTATAAATTTTACTTTAAAAGGGGAGATACGTTAAATAATTATTAGTTTAAGTAGGTCAGAGTATTCTTATGTCCGCATTTAGACTCCCAAGTTGTTATGTTATGGGTGAGTTTTAACCTCTCAGCGGACCGTTAATTTTGAAAGGCCCATTAAACGGGTCCTTCAGTATTTATGAACGTCTGGTAAGCGACGCGTTACGGGTCAAACGTATCGCTCCGGATGAACTTCGAAATTGTTGGGAAAGTATTAGTAATGCTTTAGACAAGTACTAACACGTAATAACATAACCCTGTGGTTTAAAGGAGTAGTAAGTATTATTTAAACAAATTAGCACAGTATTTACTCATACTAAGAGTTCAATTTTAAGTATAGATCAGTTGAGCTACGTCTTGTTTGCAACACATTGTAAATACTAGTTCTAATTGGTTTCTATTCTTTAATTGTAATTTCTTTTTTAATATACATAGTGTATTATTATTGTCCACACTAACCTTCGGCGATTGAATACTAAGTTCAATGTTGTACAAGAAGCACTTGGGATCAATAGAAGCAGTGACCGCTGCGATACTCGGGATGTTTTGCTGGAAAATAAAACAAATTGCATGAAGAAATTAATTATAACTACAATAAGACAACAATTAAAACTAGTGTCTAGATAAACCTTTGAACGGAACGGATAGCCTTATTCCCCATAGAAACGTACTTTCCGCTTCATTTGGAAACTATGTCCTCGATCTTCCATACTCCGTACCGTATCCGTAATCGGATGAAAAATAGCTGTGTTTGCAGCGGTTTAGGTTTTGCAAAAACAAAGATATTTAAATGAGAGCGAAACTAATTTTCACCAAATCGAGTCATCTTCTAGCGATTTTTAGGCTTTATTCGAAAGTCTGTCGCGCTGCAAACATCCTAAATATATTCAACATTATAAATAATCAAAAATATTTTTTTAATCAATCGTTTACTCAAAATTAATCGGAAAGTACGAAAAAATATCAAAAAATGGTGCCAACACCAAGCACACGCACACAGCCACATGACAGCTTCGTATTAGATTGTTAGACGCGCTTTCTCACTCATAGCGCGCCCCATTTCATTCTACGTGAAACAACAACAAATCCGCATGGGAAAATCCGTTTTTGTTTGGGACAGGTTCGTAGCCTTCTTAAGACGCGACGATAGTATAAATTGTTTAAATAAATATCTCTATCTATCTATCTAAATTATTGATTAACAACTATTAAAATTCCGACTCGGTTCACTAATTTTTTTTTTAATTGAGAGGGCAAAAACCTTATTACCTCATTTATCAAAATCGATTTAGGTGTTTTATTGTTAGGGGAACAAATAGTGTCTGCCAACCACATAGAAACAAATGTTTTATTTTACAAGCTTTTATATCACCTAGGACCAAAGTGCTTCGCAAGACAAATCCAACGAACCCAAACTTAATGTGGTTAAGTCGTTTCGTTTGAAGTTCCTATGGCCACCTTCGGTTTCCATCGTCAGACCAGCTCGATAGTACTGTGATAGTACCATGACATTGCATTGTCACCCAACTTACATAAGTATGCTAAATTTCAGCTCAATCGGTTGAGGTTACTGGTCTAAAATAACTTAAAAAACTGGTTTCAATGGTTTCGCAGGTCGTCATCCCACAAGGCCACAGGGCGTCCTACACTACGTTTGCCGAGTCGCTGTTTTCTATACTAATAATTTATCGGAAGAAGTGTTTGTATGAACGTTTGAAAGCGGTAATCCCACGAATTGGGTAGTTTAGCCAAAGGAGTATAGCAAACTACCAGAATAAATAATAAGTATTGCTGGACAATTTTTTATATTTTACAAGAGTATTTTTCAACACCAACACTGCGATCACCAATCTGCCTGCCAAGCGTGGTGATTATGGCATAACCACTACATGGGAGACCACCCACTCGATGGACTGAGGACAACGTAGCGGTCGCAGGGACTCGATGGATGGAGGCGGCTCGGGACCGCTATTTATGGCGTCGTATGGGGGAGGCATATGTCCAGCAGTGGACGTGTATGGGCTGATATGACGATAATGATGATTGCTGGACAATTCACACAGAATTGTTTAGCCCCAAGCTAAGCAGAGCGTGTGTTATGGTTACTAGATAACGGATTTACTTGATATAATACTATACACATAATGTACGTAGATAGTTTTTTTAATAATAAGTACATAGAAAACACCGGGAACAAATATCTGCAGATCGTACAAACATTTGTCCCGAGGCGGGTATCGATCCGCAACTGAAATATAAATGTGCGAGCTGATGCCCGCGCCTTCGCTCGCGTTTTATCGGGATAAAAAATAGCCTATGTTGTTCCAAGTTCCAAACTATGCCCATACCAAATTTCAGGCCTAATCGGTTCAGTAGTTTTTGCGTGAAAGAGTAACAAATCTCCATACATCCATCCATACAAACTTTGACATTTATAATATTAGAGGATAAATAACGATGTTACCTGATCTGGAGAGGGATGAGTGACATCAGCCCCCACAATCATCACGCCGCCTGCCTGGATACAGCTCGGAGTGCTCTTGCCGTCCAGACATTGGTTGATACCCATCAACTTTGAATTAACCTGCAACAACACATAGTTTTAAATATCAATAATCTTTATTAACAAAGAAAATTACAATCAAAGAATAGAAACAAATTAGAACGTTTTTGTTATTATAGTGCGTAAGCCCTCGCACTCGTGTTAATCTCAAAGAAATTAAATGATATCCCAAAAATTCACGAAAGGAAGGTCGCGGGTTCATGTCCCGCCGCAATCGTAAATTTTTGGGATATCATTTAATTTCTTTAAAATTAGAACTAGTAATTTGAAACAATTGAGCTAACTGCAGTCTGTTGTAAACAATAAGGTAGCTAAACTGATCCAGTTGGAAGCGTCCCCAAAACGCTGGCTGCATTGCCCCGCTGTATGGCAATGCTGATTCGTTGCGCCAGAAAGTCGCCAGCTCGAGTCACGCGACAGTTTTATAGAACACATTGCGTCGCGTTTGCGTACAACTAATACCTATGGTGCTCAAGTAATTTATAGCAATAAGTTAGTAAATAGTTGTTCCTTTTGCGAGTTATCTGATTCGCAAGATGTCCAAAAAACCAGATCTATATGAAATACTTTTTAAGATTTTGGCCCTTACATCGGTTAGCACACTATTGTATTTTATTTTTCAAAATCGCGGCGCACACTCAATTGTATATTTGGATACACTTATCAATTAAAAATGTCCTAAACATAATTTCCTAATGTTTCAGGTTTCTGAGATTCACATATGAAAAAAACCCATTAGAGACAATTCTCAGTCTCATACCTATTCTAAAAAAAAACCGCCTTGAGAAGGTACTATCAAAAAATAGTCCTTTAGGGCCATAATCGCCAAAATCTGAAAAAATCCAGTCCGTTTTCGCAGTTTTTTCGATTTTTGACAAAGTTGCGTTCGGCGCTTGATATCACAAACTTGGATTATTCATTAGGCCAACATCATAAACAAGCCTGCGAAAAATTTGAACTACCGGATTCGACGTAAGCTACCCCGTACTTTCAGGCGACAAGGTTACTGGACTATACTTCCATCTTATCTATCCAGCCGTTCCATCCGTTAGTTTCTTTTATCAATGTTAATAAAGAACTTTTTATCCGGGTATAACACGTGCGAAGCCGTGGGCAGCTAGTTAAGTAGTAAATTAACAGTAAATGGTATTGTAACAAATTACCTTCAACAGTATGTTCTTTATAACCTGCTGGTTCATTTTCCTCGCTGCGGTCACATCTCTTATGCATTGCGTCAAAATACCGACGTCGATTTCAGCCTGTTGCTTTACCTAAAGACAAATAACAATAAATTATGACAATTTATTTATTTGTAAAACAAACAGCTTATTTAACAGTAATAGTTAGACATATTGGTAACTTAGCAGTTAAGCCTACCAGTTTCCGCTTAATTAATAATGCTGGACAATTCACACATCATCTAGCCCCAAGCTCAGGAAAGCTTGTGTTTAGGAATCGAACCTGTGACTTTTGCGTCGCAGCGACCTTCACCCGCCGTGCCTCTGAGATTATAATAAGTTATGTTAAGATATTCACTTAATTTTTTTGTCCACTAGTGGAAGATCCTTGCCAATCCTTGCAAATGGATGAATACTTTTGCAAATTTGACTTAATCCAACAGTATTCCAGCATTTAACTCAAGACTCAATAACGGTCGCATGCTACCTTTCAACTATTTGCAGAATTGGCCTCCAGAAATGTTGCGTATCACGTTATATTTTATCGAGTGATATGCAGTATCACGGGATAAAATATCATGTGAATTTAGCACATGATATTTTATCTTTTTGACAGAATTGCCCTCCATATTTTCAAAATCTTCTTCTTTTTCTTCGATAAGTTGCTCGATAAGTCGCACGAGAATGCAGTTTTGGGCATTACTCGATATTTATCACAAGGTATTTCTATCCCGTATTACTCGATAAAGTATCACGTGATACGCAGAATTTGTGCCATGGTTGTTCGCTACGAAGCAATCACTCGATATTTTGACAGTTCATGCCATATTTATTTATAAGATATATTGCCAGAATTTCCCTCTGTACTGCACCCAGCATAATGTTTCTTACTCTGTGATAGTGATCTCTCCCTCGCGCCGGTACGACCACGAACATCAGCCTGATTTGCTGGTCGTTGGCCGCCTTGTACAACACAGAGCGTAGGTCTTTGAGTGGTACATTGAATGCAACGGTTTTAGGCTCTGAAACCTGCATTCCCATACTGCGGCCGGTTTGCAATATCTAGAAAAAACAAAGTTATAAATAAAAAATAATGATGGACAATCCAAAGGTCATCATCTAGCCTCAAAATATTTGTGTTATGGGGATAATGTTTCTTGGAACTGATACATATAGAAAACGCCCAGACCCATAACAAATACATATCTGCAGTACAAGTTCACGTGTCTGGAATCGATTGTGCTACCTACTGCAGCAGGCGCAGGCAGAACTTCGCCCGTCATACCATTGAGGTCGTCACCATATTCAAATGATTAATCCCAAAAGCCAGATGGTTAATAAGTGTCTATCATGTGACTTGTTATTTAGGATTTCATACGGCAATATTTGAATTTACTAATGAGCATTGAATGAATACCTTAATTCTAAGGTTTTTGTTATAGAGCGACGGGGTAATTTCTACCCCAAGCCTGACCTTATCTCTGCCAATTTAATTTTCAAAGTGAGATTTATAGAGTAGGTCTACAACGAAAATTTGCTTAGGTAAACATATGATAGCTAAAAAGCAAATTTAAATTCAACAATTTAAGTAAAGTGTTTTACTTACTAAGCTTTTAGTAAATTCGAAGTTACACGCATTCGGTGATAGCTCGAGGCCGATGTAGCCCCAAGATGTCAAAGCCTCTGGTTTCATCAGCTTGGATGAGTTCCATTGACCCCGACTGCACAAAAGTGATTGGTAAGATTCAAAATGGCATGGTCGGTGTGAATCGCAGGCAAATACGTGGACACAAATTAAACTATTGGGTACCTCTCAAACGCATCTCAGATCTAGGCATATCTGTAGTGAATGCGGTAGCTCTGTCATTCAGACTGTTTGTTACCTTTTCACTCCTAAACAGCTGAAAGAATCTTAATGAAATTGGGCAAGGCAACTAAAACAACTACAACACATCCTATTGAAATTCAATTTGATTCAAGATGATATCCCAGGAAAACCTAAGGCTTTGCACACGCTTTTAATGGATAAAAATCCATGAAAAGCGCGTGCAAAGCCTCGGGCAGAAGCTAGTTGATTATAAAACTTACCTCGGGAATGTCGCTCGTTGTTCGCCGCAATTCAAAGTTGGTGGTGTCAGCACTTTGGCCTCGACATTAAGGAATGAGTTGGAGATCCTAAGGCCAAAGTGCTTGAAGTAAGCATTGTTGCTATAATTCATCTGAAATACAACAAAATATTTATTTAAATGTAGGTTTTAGAAGAAACATTTCAATAAAGGGCGGCGTAAGTCTTCACACTAATAAATTTATCCGTCAATGCCTCTGTAACAGTTTTCTTTTGTATAGTTTAGTCAGAGATCTGAATCTCTTGGTCGCATCTCTGCCTAAGTTATAGGCGTTATGGAGACAGAGGAACGATTGCGGGAACAGGCAACTCGCAACTCGGCGTTTACATTAAATGTTTACGTGCCTTTATGGCACAGTTAAGAAAACTCAAAACTCAAGAGTGCTTTATTTCTTGATACTACACTCATGGACAAATTTAGAGGAAAGCAAAAATAAGGAAGAACGACATAAAAAATTTTCGTATTCCCAAGTCTGTGATTTTTTGCAATGTGAAACGATACCAACAGACTAGAGAATATATCAGACCTACAGGACAAGCTCGCAAAAGAGTAAAAATAGAGAAGGACGGCAGATTTATTGTAAGCAGTTTTCGCTTCGACTTATTCTGAGGTACGAAAAAAGCTACAGGAAGTTCGACAAGTGTAACAGTTAGCACCAAAACGATAAGAAGAATACTTGAGGTAGCTATTCTAGGGGCATGCTTGCCTGCCAGAGGCCCATTGCTTACTACAGGTCATCTAGTAGCTTAGTCAAGCTGTGCTCATTCGCATCTTAATTGGGATGATGATGATTAGGGAGAAGTACTCTTTACTAAAATGACTCCTGATTCTGTCAGAAGACAGTTGATGGAAAGACCAAAGTATGAAGACGACCCGCAGAAAGATATGCTCAGTGTAACATTGTTGGAAGAGAGCCTTAAAGTGGAAAGATTTGCCTCCATTTTTTGCGTTCCTCTTAATTAGTCCATGAGTGTATTATTGCCGCTCAGTTTAATTTCAAAATAACGGTCGAGTAGATGCCTTCCAGTGTGGTGCAAAGCTAGTTTTTATGTGTAAATTAGTGTGAAAATGTGTTTGTATTTACACTGGCAGCGACTTCCTCGATCTTTCGCAGGCGCTCGTGTGGTGGCGTGGCGGCTTCGCGAACCATTGTGGCCAGTTGGGTATCGTTCAGCTGTTTCCTTATTGCCTGAAATTACCAGTAATTCACACGTCAAAAGATGAATACACTAGGGATCGAAGATGAATCACGAAACCCCTATTAAATTTGAACTCTATATCTTTATATTTTGGAATTTATTTTAACATAGTTTTTAAGGTGTTTGTTAGTTATTTTAAGTTAAGATAATAAATAAAGGTTCTCGAGTGGCGACCACGATGCAATGCGAAACGGAGTGTTGGGAGACCATCCACTCGATGGACCGACGACATCGTAGCGGTCGCAGGGAGTCGATGGATGGAGGCGGCTCAGGACCGCTATTTGTGGCGTTGATCGACCGGTAGTTTGTTCCAAAGCGCCATACAACGCGTTGTATGGCAATTCCTTTAGTGTACAGGCTGTTCGTCTTTGGAACAAACTACCGGTCGATATTAGACTTGCTCCTTCCATTAACTCCTTCAATTCCAAAGTGAAGTCCCATTTCCTTTCTTCAACTGTTTAAATTCATCTATTCTATTATCTGCCTCTTCTGTATCTTTAGGTGTATGTAATTGCAGCTTAATTGGTTACTAGATTTTTTTTATGATTGTTTTTGTTTTTTAAGTACGTATTGTATTAGTTTATTTTGTTTAAGTTAGTATTCTAAGTATGTTTGTATTATAATATAATAGTTCTGTTTATTTATGTACTGTCTGTGCACTATCAACCCAATTTTTCTTATATCTTCTTCTCCATCCCAGGGTTGCCTGGAACAAATCGCTCTCAGCGATAAGGCCGCCTTTTGTACTGTTCATTTTTGTTTAGATATAAGATCTTTAATTAATGTATTTATTTTCTAGTACAATAAAGTGTTCATTCATTCATTTATGGGGAGGCCTTCGTCCAGCAGTGGACGTGTATGGGGTGATATGATGATGATACTAAATATAAATTTTGTTAGTATCTAATGCTACAAATAAACATTTTTTTAGTCTTATTCTTGCCATTCTTAAATGTATGCACGGCTTGTGCACGATCTAGAAATTTGTGTTATTATTTTTGTAAATGTAAAAGCATGTAAAATGTATGTATAACTATGACATCATAACTTATTTTATATCGACAGGACTACTAAAATGCCCCTTTTTAGATCAGCCCTGAAGACAGACGAGTGTATGACAATCATATGATACTAATATGATATGGACCTAAATTAAATTACTATGCTAGTTTAATTTTATCGGTGTCCGAAATAAATGAGTTTTATATATTTATTTATTTATAAGAGGAGGCCTACGTCCAGCAGTGGACTAGATTAGGCTGATGTTGTAACATTACCTGTCCATAGGTGACGGTGCACAACTCCAGCGGATAGTAAATGGTCTTGTTTCTTACACCCACCCAGAGGCACGGCAGATGCGGGTACTTGATCCTGAAATGGTTACAAAGTATACATACAGGATGGATTCTTTGAACGGTAGTAAAGCGAGGTAAAATTGATTTATATGCTTAAATTTTTATATAATCCGCACATCTGCCAATCAACAGTGATCTTAGCAACATAAACGGACCAATCACAGATCTGTAATAGGCGCGCAATGCGTTCGCTTAAAGTGTCGCTTAAGTATTGTATGTGAATGAAATGGCCTACCATGACGCACGCAGTGAGAAAAGCCTTACTTAGCACAGTTTTGCTTGCTACCTTATATAAGTATTGTTCTAGAATACGAGTGTTCATAGAAGACGTTGCTTGTACATAAAAAAGCCGTAAATACCGTCGCTCGGTCCATAGACTGGATTTTTTTTTTTCATCTCTCCTCTACCGTTTTATTAAGAACTAGCAGGTTTAAACCCAGTTTTTTGGGATAAAAAGTCCCCTTGCCTTGTGATACAGGTGGCTATTTGAGATGCGAGCGGGTAGCCAAATCCGAAGCCATGAGAGTTAAAGAAAAGTCATGTCAATTGAACCAATTTATGAGTAAATAAAAAATCTTATGGTTTCGGATTCGGCCATCCACTTCCATCTCAAAAAGAGGGTGGCTTTTCGTCTGTATATTAAACTAGTCCAGAAGTAGATGCTTGCAAAATACGTTAAGTAGCTATATTTGTCATGGGGTCTAGCAAACTAGTGAGTCACTTTAAACCACAATTTTTTTTTTTTCATTATCTTTTCTACCCACAGCTTGGCATATAAATCGTATTTATATACAAATTAATTATTTTAGCAAGATTAGTATACATAGGGTATACTAATTAATACAACTTTATTGTTAATTTAATTCTAATTAAGAACATGACATGTAACATACAAACGTTATCCATAAACTAATGAACTAAACATAGTAGGTAATTTCCGTGTTTCTAACATTCGCTTTGTTCCTGTGCTAGTTTTTATCAGTAGGATGTATTTTACTCACTTATATCTCTTTTCTTTGAGGAAGTAGTCGTAAACGGACATCTTACTTCCGTCCTCTTTCTCGAAGTACAACTGTGTGGGGTTCTCTTTGACGGCATTGACGATGTATTCACGAGTTTGGCCAGCTGGTCCTCCCAACATTTGACATGTGACCTAAACAAAGAAATATGTAGATAGATTAATAGTAAATTCTTTATTGTGCAGTTAGAAAAAATTCAAGTCAAACAAACGACGATCTTTGTGGCGCGGCGGGCGAGGGTTCGCCTGTGACGCAGGAGCCAACGATCAAACCCGCAACGTTTGATTCCTGCCTTGGCACAAATGTTTGTACGATCTGCAAATATTTGTTCCGGGTGTTCTAGGTATTTTCTGTGTATGATAAAAAATATCTATCTATGTAATGTATTTTATTATGTAAATCAGCCATCTAGTACCCATAACAAGAGCTCTGCTTAGCTCGGGTCTAGATGATGCAGTGTGGCAAAATTAGAGTGCTGTTGCATAAGTAAGATACTTAAAGGCGGCTGTACAGCGGGCTAAGACGGGTGTTGGTCCAAGTGGGCCAATTCTAAGTCGGGGAGCTGGGATTTGCTCTGACATATCGAATCTTGTGCATTTTCCCCCGCCTTACAGCCCGATGCCCAGCATGGGTATTATGACATTACCCTCTAAAGGGTCCTCAGTGGGCTGATATAGGCTGGTGTTGATTTTGCTAGAGTTTACCATTTTATTAACCAGATATGGCTGTTTCTGTGTAATCAAACCAGTCTTACCCTCAAATTCTTGACGAAATCCTTGAAACGTTCTACGAAGAAGCCGCCCTGCTGCTCAATCGGACGGTTCGCTTCCAAATTGAATGAGGGTAGAGCTTCCAACATGGACTGATGGATGGGAAAGCCTTTGTGGGCAACTGTAATGCGATGGTTTGGATTAGTTTTTGATTATAGAAACACACCACTGTGTCGTATATTGGATTCATAAAAATTGTACGATTCATAATCATAACACATCGGTTGCTAAAGCGACGCAACACACTATTGTGTGTTGTATCACAGAAACTGTTATATACATACATATATTATTGTCAAAAAAAACGGAATGTTTGACGCAACACGACACAGTAGAGTGTAACTTCTTCGACAAAAAATTTAAGTTAACCCATTATAACCTAGCGGTGCCGTTTGGCACCCAATTCAAGGCGTTCATATATTCGCGCCATAAGCGCCTCACGTACAGTGAAGTCCGGCAATTTGCTATCTATGCGGTGCTAGATTGAGATAGCTATCAGTTTCAGTACATTGTTTTAACTGGTGAACTTCTTGAGACCGGCAAGAGCGTCACAAAGTCAGCGTTGTTAATTATTGCAGAAAATTTTTGTCTTGATAGGGGTTGTACACTCCATGAGGCACTAGCCCTGCTAGAAGAAGATGAGGGAATTGAGCTGCGGTTGTTATACATTGAACCTCCAGAACCTGCAATCGACTATGATCAAGATTCGGGCGACGAAGAAGGGGTGGTTTTATATATAATCTGACAGGTTGACAACTCAACGCTGAGTGTGAAGTGGCATTGGCGTCTACGTCTATCACGCTCCACTAGTTGCGGAAAAGCTTGGGTGGTACCAGATATACAACCTGAAGCCGGACCCTGTGTACTATTATAAAAATTCATAAAATAAATGCTGTTTTTTAATTATTAATTCGTACATTACATAAAATCTACGTAATTTTAGAAATATACGGTTAAAATAGTTAGTTACTAAAAAGTTAATACGTATCTAATAGAGAGATGTAAAGCTTACGTATTGGCCTAGCGGTGCCATATGACACCCATTGTATTTTTCAAAAATAAAAAAATTTAAAAACTTTTTATTATTAGAAATAGCTAAGGGAGCGTTCAAAAACAAAAAATTTACAATTTCTAAGCCTCTAAAATAATTCAGGTCATAATGGGTTAAGAGAATATCAAAAACACCTTATTTCTTTTTTGATAATAAAAACTGTGTTTATATTTGACTTGTCTAAGTGCTTATTTTGTAAGCCTAAAGAAATAAAGTTATTGATTCTTACAACAGCTTCTTTTCACCTTTAGAAATGTTAAAGGTGAAGAGGAGCTATTGAAGGGTACAATTTAACGAACCAAGGTTGTACTTAAACATGTGATTTATTCGGTTTTTTGTGAATTTAAATTACAAATTATTAAAAACATTGTATGCTCGCTCAGACTATACACAAATATTTTATTGAATACCATTATTATAAACCTATATAAGTAAGTCAGCCGTCGCGTCGGCGTCGTTTGGGGGAGGCCTATGTTCAGCAGTGGACATGTACGGGCTGATGATGATGATGAAGTAAGTCAGCCCACAAATTGTACCCTAAACCTTATGTTCTGTTCCTAATAAAGATTTTTATATTTTGTACTTACCGTCAATATTGATAAACGGCCTATTGGTAAATATGGCCGACTGGAACAGACCAGTCCACGTCTCGAGACCCTGGCCCAGGTCTGTAGGTCTTTCAGGACGCTTGAAGAAGTTACGGCCACACTGAAAGTTACAACATATTTACATCACCTCTTAAATCTATTTGTATTAGTTTTTCTGTTACTTTTCTAGGTTCTTGTAACTTACTATATACATATTTATACTAGCTGCTGCCCGAATCTTAGCTCGCGTTTTATCGCGATAAAAAATAGGTTTATAATGTTGTTCCAGCCCCGCTAGCACGGGCTTTTCATTTCTACTCTTTCCTAGACTAGAGAAGACAGTTTCTTGTCTTCATAATCTTTCTCTTGCGCGAACATGCCGTTTCGAGAAACTAACCCTAGGTTTTTTCGTAGAGAAGCGCATTCTGTAGCAACGGGAATGAAACCACAGAAAAAATATAAATGTTGTAAAAAGTTCGTTCTTTGCATTTCATTACCAAGAAAATCAACATAAAACCAGCCGTATCGCTGAAAAGAAAACGAAACGTTTTTTGATTACACCAAATGTTACTTTATTGTATGTGTCAATGTCCATTACAATGTTTTGAAGGGTAATTTCTTTCGTCCTAAGATGTATTTTTCTTTTTTTTTATACTGAGTAGTATGAGTATTATAAAAATATAACTAAACATCCAAAAAGTGTGAGATGCGAGGAAAGAAAGACCTTGTCTAGGTCTGGAGAGGTGTAGACAATTTTAGGAGAAATGTTTTTATTCTCAAATATCAAGAAACGAGTAAATTGATCCTCATGTTCGCATCGGTAGACTCTAGGGTAGAATAGAAAACATTTCTACCGCTTATTCTTCCGAACGCCGCCGTGTTCTCGAACGAAGAAAACTTTCTACTCTCTACACCTAAATGTTTACGTTTATCTATTCTACCTAGACAAGAAAGCCTGTGCTAGCCCCGCAGGTCCCAAATTATACCCATACCAAATTTCGGCCCAATCAGTTCAGAAGTTTTTGCGTGAAAGAGCAACAAACATCCATACATCCATCCATCTATACTCACAAATTTTTACATTTATAATATTAGTAGGATAAGCTGTAGGCCTACCTTAAAATTAAAAAAACTTTCGTACCTTGACATAATCTTGAAGCGTGCCTTGACGCAAAATGACATCCATACATTGGACTTCTTCTTGGGGAAGAGCCAAGGAACTTCCATGATGCTCCATGTGACTGTAGACAGAAATCATAATAAGTAAACAATGCTGACGATGCTGTGAGAATTGTCTAGCTGCTAGACTCTATCCAAATACAGCCCTTAGCAGAATAGCAGCGCTACAGCATGGCGACAAGCTGAGGCCATTTCTCTGCCACAATAATGCATATCTTACTAATCTGTATTAAAATTTAAGCTACTGAAATTTCTTTTCGTTTTCCTCTTTATGTATTCTTTAGTTCTAGGTTTTTTTTTACAATACAATACAATAATTTATTTAATCAAAATCATTACATTTAGGCACACTTAAATATTAAACAAAGAAACTTAAAGCTAGTACAATAGTTAAAGGTATTGAGATTGGCTACGGCCCCACATCATGGGCCGTGACGTGGGCACCAGGGCGCGATTCTCAAAAGATTGGTTGTTTTTCGAGGGTAAAAAGGTAGTTTAATTTTAAATATCTGGCTTTTTTTGTGATTTATGCAAAATAAATAGTTTTTATTTTATCAGAACTAGAAGACTAAACACTTTTCATCAATCTATACTAATATTATAAAGAGGAAAGATTAGATTGTTTGTTTGCATTGAATAGGCTGCGAAACTACTGAACCGATTTGAAAAATTCTTTCACTGTTGGGAAGCTATACTATCCCCGGGTGAGTTAAGCTATACTATATTATCAAAAAAATTAGGGATCTAGAAATATAAAACTTTTGAAACTATCATGGTTATTTACAACACTAAAGTTAACGGGATATTTACCATGATTTGAGTTTTGAGTTCTCCAATATTTCGGCACAGTTAATCTTGAAATATTCTTTAAATACCCGTGCGAAGCCGGGGCGCGCCGCTAGTGTAATATAAAATATTATATAACATAGATGAAAGCGTTTAGTCCTGTCTAAAAAGTACTTAGCCTACACAGATGTGAAGTAAGTCTGTCGATACAGCCTCAGATCCGTGGACATAAGCCTCCCTTGGTAAGCGCCATTGGCTCTTATCATTAGGGGACAATGACATAATCTCAACGCTGGGCATGCAGGTTGGGGTTCGCAATGGACGTATTATACACACAGAAGGAAGCTGAATACCCCTGATAGGTTCCCTTAGTCGACTCTTATAACAACAACGGGTGAGTTGGGGGTAGATTTCTACGTCGCGAACGCCACACCCAAACATCATAGATTTGTATAGGTAACTTGAACTTTCCACAGCGCACTAAATGCATTTTAAAGGCGATGCCATAAATTTCCCTTCGTGGCAGTTTTGTATTAGTGGTTTCAGACAAGCGTTTCATACGTGCGTAAGAGCTCGATTTGGAAGCGCATGTAGGCGCGCATAGGCGCATTTAGCCCCATGCGCAACTCGTACGAGCGTTGTTTTTTGAAGCGCGTAATGTAGCGCGCGTATAAATGCGTATGCCAAAACGATCGTATACGTCGTATAAAAACACTAGTATGAACCCACTCTATAAGCTCCCTAGTTCGGGGGAAAAGCATGTTCAGCAGTATGTATGCTGATGAGGTATAATATTATGTAGAGGTGTGATGCGTGTTTGTATACGTAATAATAAGATACTCACCGGAGTATCTTCCCAAAGTCCACAAATCCGGTATACTTCAAGCTCACCGTAAATGCCATGACTTTTCCATTTTGGTCTACATAATCAACCTAAAAAATAAATATTACAATATAATGAGAGGTTTGTCTAGCACGAGTCAAAAATTACACATTAATATAGATCTAATGCTATTGAGTGTATTTAACTGAAGAATCAGAAAATAATCTTAAAACAAATGTAATAAAAAAAATTGTCATATAAACTTATTTCTATTTTTATAAATACATTAGATAGGAAACTAGCGAATTTTCATAAATACAGATTTAAGTACGAATGTTATGCATAAAATTATCCCTAACCAAAGGATAATTTTCTGTTTTTGCGATGTTCATTTTCCTCTTGTATTGTTCGGACCAAAATGGCCAAATTGTTAGTATGTGTCTCCAAACATTTTAGAGCAATACTGAATACAGTACTCGACCTGGTAGTGCGATTGATTAGCGCATTCCTGACTGCATAAGTTGCGGGTTTAAATCACGTCCAGGTCGTACATTTTTAGTATATATCAATTCATAGAATCCGGAATAACTTACCTTATGGTCGCGCCTGCTTTCTTTCTGTGATTGATCCTCCACAATTTTCTTATCCAACAAATTAAGGCAATATCCGTTCTTATACATGTCAAATGCTATCCACTCCTTGGGGAATAGTCTGTCCTTCAAAATTTGGTAAACATGTGGGATCACCTTCTTTGGTTTGTCCGGGGTGAATAGAAAATCGTAGCGGTGCTGTAATGGATAATAGTAGATTGTTACACAAGGGTAGTAAGGGAGCTATTACAGAACAAGATCCAATTTGGCGCCAGTGCGAGCTCAGCTCGCAAAGGGCTCTAAATTGGATTGAGTGCACCCGAGATATTTAGACGCCCGAGCGAAGCGAGGGCGAATATAGTTCGAGGGCACTCAATCCAATTTCGCGCCCTTGCGAGCGCTCGCAAAGGGCGCTAATGGATCGAGTGCACCCGAGAACATAGTTCGAGGGTGTAATAGCTACTTGCAACCGAGGTAAGCATTGTACTTTACATAATAATGGCGAGGCAAATAAAACATTTATATACTTAGGTATGACAAAATGTAATTTATACTAGAAATATTAATTATTTATTAAAATATTTAGTACAACATCTTCTGCTTCGAGATGACAGAAATCAGGCGTGCGGACCAGTTCTTCATCTGATGAAGTACTTGACATACTGAACTACCACTTTAAACTTGTTTATTACAGTTTTAACTTTAGTTTATTACAGTCGCACACATCAAATGAAATGAAATGCGGCCATTTCCACAGTTTTTTTTTCAGTAAAAAGTTTTCTCATCATTTTATAAGAAAAGAGATTGTTTCACCAAGGAGTTTTGCATAGCTTGAACTGTAAAAGTCTTTACAATTCAAACAAAGTGTGACGTAATGAGATTTGAGAATGGAATTCCTATTAAAATGTACTGTGTTGCGATTACCATCTTACACAGCCTCTTTGCTTAATTTGTAAAACCTTGCTGAGCATTATGATGTAAAATTAATTAATTAATTGTTTCGTTTATTACCAGCTACTGCTCGCCGTTTCGCTCACGCAGTAAAATGACAGGCAGGGATAATGTAGCTTTCTATTATTATAGAACCCCAACACCCTTATTATTGAAGCACTAACTAACATGATCAGAGACTTTATGTAACCTTATTGCATTTAAACGTATTCCTATTTATCCTATGTCTATTGCTTATAATCTATACTTATTATTTTCTAACAGCTTTACATATATATGCTATATTATAATATACATATATATAAATCATATCTTATCTATCTTTTTCTATAAATAACCTTCTTTGCTATTTTAATACAATAATTTAGGAACTTAGCGCGTAGATAGGTTCCTATCAGTAATTATTTCATGTGAGTTCATGCGTGTAATTTGTACGCCCAGTT
The DNA here is from genome assembly GCA_947859395.1 of Eupithecia insigniata. Classification (NCBI taxonomy): domain Eukaryota; kingdom Metazoa; phylum Arthropoda; class Insecta; order Lepidoptera; family Geometridae; genus Eupithecia; species Eupithecia insigniata. The sequence continues at coordinate 4,261,705 of OX402001.1, read as the reverse complement.
CACTTTCGATATTAAACCTATCGCGACCGAAAACAGGGCAGTCAAAAAGAATACCTATGTTGTACGGTTTCTAAGTCTAAGGGGCCGCCATACACAGCCATTGATCAACACACTCATGTATTCATAGTCAACAGCTTGAAGCTGCCATTGATAACTGCTGTAGCAGTTGATACCAGTTGCTCAAGAAACAGAACACGCACGCTTCTTGCGTGCGAGCGGGAAACGTGCGCGCCGTGGAATGATGAGCGCGGGCTGCGTGAGAGCAATCAACAGCTCGAGCAGTCCTGAATACTGCTTGACCGCACGACCGCCCAAAGCAGTTCCGTGTATGTGTGTACGCACAAGACACTAGTTTGCGATGCAGTTGCAGCTTGAAGCAGTCGATAATGGCTGCTCCAAGCAGTCCGTGTATGGCGGCCTAAACAATTAAAACTCCTGATCAGGTACACAAATGCCGCCGTAGTCGAAATCGGTATGGAAAGCAACATCACCTCGTGATATCGTGAAGAATATTTTATAAGTTCATTATTACCATACAACAATAGGTATCCATATTTAACATATTTGTGGGGGATTAAACTTAAATAAGATTAAACATACAGATCCCCTAGTACTATCCAACAATTCTGTCTATCTACGGTTGTCTGGTTAGAGATCGTTCTCGAGCGATTAGACCGCCACTTGTAATCACAAACACAGTTTGCGCAAGCAAAATGGAGCGTGTAACCGGGCTCATCTTGCTTACAATCATGCATGCACAAATGTTTGTGCGTGTAGCCGGGCTATAATTTCGTTTTTAAATGTTGTTTTTTTGTATTTCTGTTTCTTACCAATAAGTGTGCAATAAATAATGATCTATCTATCTATCTTATTGTATCTATTATGAGGGGAAACTTCCAAAATATTAACGACATGTGGGTACTGAAGAGATAAGATTTCAAGCTTTTATTTTGTTTTACCTGTCAGGTCTGTAATTAAATCTGACAATTTAAATTTGAGTCACTTTCCAGTTTCCGATTAAGCTGAAAGGCATGCATGTAAATCGGATGACAATGCAATATTATGCTGACATGAAGCTGATCTGATGACGGAGCCTAATCTAGTTTTTGTACTCGTTTGATTCATCTTGACAATTACTCTGGTCCTAAATAATAATAAAAGCTTGTTTTAAAAAGTAAACGAACTATTGTTTAAGTATGTAGGTTTGCGCTTACCACTATCTTCGCATCGATAACCATCGGTAAATAGTTGGTTATGACGGTAATCTTCTGATGGGGTACGAGACCTCGTCCCAGCACCTTAGCAGGAATGGTGTATCTGCAAACAAGCTCCTGTTTCGATCTTGGTAGTGGAGCGTTTTTGTCGACAGCGGCGGCCTGGGGCTGCTTTGACGGAACAGTTTGGATGTAACTCGGTCCGGGTTGTACTGGAAAAGATATTCTGGTCATAACGACACTATTCACACTGCATCATCTAGTCCAAGTTAGATGAGCTTTTGTATTGGGAAAAGGTTGCTTGGGTCTTAGAATTTTGCCAGAGATCTTTGATATCGTTTTAAAATTTATGAACTAACTTTAAATTCGTGTCTTCATTTATTTCGTGAATCAGGGCCTAATTCCACTAAATTAATCGAACAATGGTATCATCTCAGAATTTCAAATAGCATTTTGCCATTGATGAAAGAAACTACAGAAAAAATACCTGCAAAAGCTGAAAAAAAAAAAATGCAACAACTATTTTCCACAAACAAAAAAACATACAGGCCAACCGAAAAAACAAGGAAAACCAAATACTTATTGCACTAACCCAAAAAAAGTAGGACTAAAGTTACTAAAAACCAACATTAATTCGGCAACAGTGGAGCGGAAAACAAACTAAATATCGTAAATAACTATAAAAATTACATTTTAATTGTTTTGCAAAAACTAAAAATATACTTCGAATCCCTTAATTTTACACGTTTTTTAAGTATAGAGAGAGATAAAGATCCGTCAGTATAAAATATTATGTGACTACTTTGGGTTCATTCCCTATACAATAGCGAAAACATTTTCATAATAGGTCCATATCGATACGGAGAAAACGACGAACATACATTGAAAAGACACATACAGCTGAACATAGAGCTTACTGCTGTTTTCGAAGTTCGTTAAAAAGAAAGAACAAAAAACACTGTTAGTATAGCGAACTATATATATAGGTAAATACATTAGTAATCGATCCCTCTAACTCGGCAACTGGCTGTCGTAAAAGGCGACAAAGGGCAAGCTGCTGCCATTCCAGTTTCAAGTTTCCTCTGGTAGATTGCCAGACGGCAGATTTCTTATGTGCATATTTAATACCTCGACCACACCTCGACTGCGATTCCCAACACGCAGCACATACACACTATGCACAGAGAGGGATTTATGACATTACCCCCTAATCAGGACAAAAAATTTAAGTGATGAGAAAATATAAGAAAACCTTATTTCTTATTTAACAACTCTGATTCTGATAAGAGCCAAGGAGCTATAAAATTAATACTAGGCCATTTCTGGCTATTAACTAGTTTCTGCCCGCAGCTTCGCACACGTTGTTTCTCACTTAACCATAAGGGCCTACAATACCTCACCATTGTGTGAAAAGGACAGGCTTGGGATTTCGCGTTCATATGAGCGGGACAGAGTAGAACGTCATAACCGCAAAAATAATGGTTTTGTTTTTTTTTACGGTAAAAATAATAGTAATTTTAAAAATCTAAAACACACACCGTCTTCTTTATACTCTGATCGTTTACTGTACAAAGTATCAAGGCTTATTTTAACGTATCTATTGAATAGCGACGGTTTAAAGTACAGTTTAGAGTGAACTTTGGATTTTTTTTCTATCGAGAAAATTTCATGTAATCGTGTTTTCGGAACACTAGTGGTCTAGCTTCAATCCTGAACTATAGCATATTAAAATCTCAAAGTAAATGCTTGAGAATTGTGGAAGATATGATCGTTGAAAATAACTGATTTCAGATAGTATCAACTCATAACGCCCAACTCAAAAACTACGATGATGCCTCTCCAAGCGCTGAGCACAAAGTGCTTCACTTTGTTGAATAGTTGTACCTAACACTAACTAACACACCAACTAATATTATACCCGCAGCGCGATACAAACCGTTTCCGTCATCGTTACTTTACGAATCCATTTCCCGAAAACGAAAGGACTTTTAATAAGAGTTATGAAAATACCGAAACACCACCGTTAACAAGCCGAAACTTTGAACCAATAGGTAACGATAAAAATTCACCATGATGAGGTGATTTCAGTTCTACACTCGACTTCGAGGTACTCGACCAAGGCCCTGCAAAACAAACTTGGTACTGGAATTTGAACATGCAATAAGACCTCTGATTTTTAACTACTGGAAAAATCGTTTACTGGATCCGGAATACTGTCAGGTGTGTGAACTCGCTCCTACAACTACATACGTCATCACGGGAAAACAAACGGATCCTGTAAAATGGATGCTGTGTAAATGAGCCCTAACAATAAAGTTTAATCCCTGAATGCTAAATCGAGCGCAAATTAAATTTCAGTAGAAGTGCTCAAATATGCACGAGTATTCGGGAGCTTCACGCTGCGCTGTCGAAAAGTTGATAAATATTGTCAACGCGTACAATATTTATTCACTGAAATTTCGTACCAACCCGGCCGGGCTGTGTTCGGGCGTATAGACTCGAACGGCATTATTTTATGAATATTGTTTATTGTGGTTGTTATAATTTTTCTAACAAAATTAAATAAAACTTACCAGCGGGCGCAGAAGCAGCAGAGGCCCCTCTGCCAGCTCCTGGGGCCCCTCTGCCAGATCCTGGGGCCGGTGGACGCTGCTGTGGATCTATAACAAATGAGTTGTGCATAGGAACCTTACAATATTCAACCATCATCAACTGAGGCGATTGCTTGGTGTCGTTTGGCCTCTTCCTAAACACGCCTATTGCACTAAAATATTTATTTATTTACTATTTACGATCCCTAGGGATATCATCACTTGTTTTTTTTTTCAACATTAACTAGGTTCGTATATTAAAATGCTCACATTCAATCATAATGAATACGCCCATGTAGTTTATATATAAGTAGCTATATCAGTTATCGAGTACCCATAACACAAGCTCTGCTTCTGCTTAGCTTGGAGCTACTAGATAATGCTGTATTTTGTGTCCTGCATCTTATGAATGAAAACATAACACGTAACAGAAAACAACAAGGTAACAGCAAAGCTATCACTAAAAACTAAAATACAAACCTCAACAACGCATAATCTACATGTGTAGCAAAAAATGTAAAATTTTAATTCGAAAACGAACGAGAGATCATTTAGATGATGAATGAAAGCTTTCAAAACCAAAAATTGTTTCAATCTTCTGTGCTTTGCTTCGATGGTACCAATGTCGTTAAATGTTTTCCACAAATATTCCTCGGGTTTTCCAACACCTTTGTATACAAAAAATATCGAGGTTTTTGAATTGGAGTATAGGTACTGAACGGTTCGGGATGTAATATTGATTTGCTTTAACGAATAAATTTCTAGACCTGAAATAACTGTCTACTTTTTACCTCAAAAATACTCTGCAGATACTAATAAAAAAAAATAATAATAATGTATTACCTCCTTGTCCACCGCGAGCCCTTGATTGTGTTAGCCCGGGAGGGCCAGATTGTGGTAGCCCAGGAGGGGCAGATTGTGGGTGATATTGAGGAGCTCCTTGTGGAAACGGAGCCCTGTGCTGCGGCAGTTGTTGGGATTGAGTCATGTGCGGAGGATATTGGGGAAGCTGTTGGGGATGTTGGGGTGTAGGCTGTTGGGGATGTGGGGGTGGATACTGTTGGGGATGTGGGGGTGGATACTGTTGGGGATGTGGGGGTGGATACTGTTGGGGATGTTGGGGTGGATACTGTTGAGGGAATGGTTGACCCCTTGGCTGCACAGGTTGGGTTGGACCCCATTGCGGCTGTTGAGGCTGTGGAGCAACTGGTTGCTGTGGAGGATGTTGTACTGGTGGAACCGGTTTAGCTGCTTGAGGCGAAGGACCAGCCGGGCCAACGGTTGGTGCAGGTTGTTGAGCGTCTTTAGCTGCTTGAGCTTCTAAAACAGCCAGGGAAGGCTTCTTCTTTCTCGGCTTACGAGCTTTGGCCGGGCCTAACCCTAACCCACCGGCTTCCTCTTCTGGCTCTTTAGTTGCCGGTTTCGGCGGCTCAGCTGTTGCTTTAGCTTCCGGAGCATCCTAAAACAAAAAAGTACTGTAATACAACCCCCGTGGGGCAGAGGGCGAAGTGCGCCTGCGACAATAACGTCGTGACAATTTTAGTTTCAAGTCTTGTTTACTCTAGTCCAGACCAGAGCTGTCAATTCTACTTCAATAAGAAAACAAACAAATGGTTTAGCCAGAGATTACCAAAACACGGAAACACTTACATACTTATGCATCTCGTTCTGGTATTTAAAAGGTAAATTTGATGCGGAGAGGTTTATTGCTCCATGTAATAAAGCTCATTCTCCTGCTTTCTTAGAGACCCAACAACAGGGGTCCGTCTTGAGCCAAGTTGTACGGATCCAAGGGAATTATCTGCTATCCCCCCCCCCCCCCCTTTAGTTATTGCTCATTTCTCCTGATTTCTTAGAGACCCCACAACAGGAGTCTGTCTCGAGTGGTTCCTGAGTTATGACGGTTTGAAATTCCTTTGGAGCCAAGTAATAGGTCTCCTTCTGCTGATCACGTAAACACCCAAAACGTTGGGTCTATCTCCCTTAGATTCGGATAAATTACACGAGGGGTTTTTGAAGGAGAGTGGGGTGTATTGCTCCATGTGATCAGGTTTTATCTACCGGTACCAATAATACCTGTACCATAGCGGAAAGTAACGGTATTTTCCATTTATGTACCTGAATATCGTTCTTTTTTAAGTATCGCTATTAGAGCTTAAAGTATTGATATTCTTAACGGTTATTGCGATGGAGGTGCGAGCTGGCAAAGTCGCCGCGACACCGCGCAACGCCGACGCACGATGTGAAAAAATATCAGTTTCGGATCAAAAATCTGTAACTTCATGAATTTTAATTATACCGTGATGAAATTTGGTACAGATATGGAGTAATGTATAGAGAACCAAATGGTATAATTAGTTAAGTGATTTCTCATATATGTATACATATATGTAATACAGTTTATAAGAATAAAACCAACCAATTGTTGTTCTTTTTAAAAATGAATCCTTTATTCTCAACGCTTCTGCCCATCGTTTAAAGGGAGGAATAAATAAATAATAATAAATAAAACTTTATTGTTTAAAGATTGCTAATAGCTAATACATACAATCATTGGTTATTTTTATGTTTGGTTGTTGCATAACATGTATAATTAGTTATTGATGGAAAGTTTGTCACATGCTGCAACCAGCATTCCGTTAGTATGATAATGTCTCAGGTTACATTCAGTCTATTTCGACGACAGAAAAATCATTAAAATTGCAATTTAAACTGCGAATATTTTGTACAATTATCTTTAGATCTGTAGCAGTATTCTTAAGCAGACTATAATAAGATTCTTTTGAATAATCACTGATGATAAAACACATGTTTTCTTCAGAAAAATTGTTTTCTTTTAATATTGTTGATAGAGCTTAGAGCTTCAAGTTTTTTTCCTACTTCAATGTATGAAAGTAATAAATCACGCTTCGAACACTTGAAAGCAGTAGTCATTTTGAAATTCAGCGAAGATACGCATCTTTTTGAGTTTTATTATGAACTAGGTGAACCACTCACGATTTCATTCGCGTGGACGTGAAAAGCTTCTCGAGATTAGCTGGAACCCTATTGAAAGACCCCCATTTTATCCTTTACTAGGAGTTTTTTTTTAAATTCCTGAAACATTTTTTTTTTTAAATATATTCATAAAATATCAGGTCAAAAGCGTTATACATTAAAAAGTTATAGCCATTTATATTCGGAGCCAAACTACGAATCTCAAACTTTGATAGCCCGTTTTACCCCATTTTGTGGTATATTCTGAAAAATCTTGAAACATGTGTTCAATAATTTTATATTCTTAGTATTCTCTGTAAGTTTCAACCAAATTGGGTCACTGGTTAAGAAGTAACAAATAAATACTCAATAACTTGAACCCCCATTTTATCATTTATTAGGCGTTTTTTTGAAAATTCCTGAAACAGGTCATTTAATGTATAATTTTTTTGATAAACTTATGAAATTTCAGGTCAATAACATTATACACTAAAAAGTTACAGCCCTTTAAATTCGAAGCCAAACTACGAATCTCAAACTTCAATGACCCATTTTACCCATTTTATAGAATATTTTGAAAAATGCTGAAACACGTAGTATATACTAGGTATTATCAATTGGCGGTGAGATCTTTTGGTAATTCTTTTCCATAACGATAATATAAGAAAAAATAAAGAGTGGCGCATCACTATGCACCTAAATGAATATCTACGCTACAAAACGTCATCAAATGTAAAGTACAGGGAGACATCGGTAACTGTCTAAAGTCTCGATGAAGTTAAAAAACGGTATTTATGCCACTTTCGACCAGTGTGTATTGCCAGTGATGACATATGGCACTGAAACATGGTCCTTCACTATGGGCCTCGTCAGAAAGCTCAAGGTCGCACAGAGAGCAATGGAGAGGGCCATGCTCGGAGTCTCTCTGCGAGATCGAATCAGAAATGAGGAGATCCGCAGAAGAACCAAGGTAACCGACATAGCTCTCAGAGTTGCGAAACTCAAGTGGCAGTGGGCAGGGCACATAGCTCGTAGGACCGACGGCCGCTGGGGCCGCAAGGCCCTAGAGTGGCGACCACGTACCGGAAAGCGCGGTGTAGGTAGACCCCCCACGCGATGGACCGACGACCTAGTGAAGGTCGCGGGAAATCGCTGGATGCGGGCAGCGCAAAATCGGTCATTGTGGAGATCCTTAGGGGAGGTCTATGTCCAGCAGTGGACGTCGATCGGCTGATATGATGATGATGATGATTTATGCCACTCATTAGTAAAAAAAAACATAGAAATACAATCATAAAACCTACAACATTAAAATTGCCTTAAAATCTAAATACAATGGACTTTTAGAAATTTATAATACCTTATAACATTCCCCGCAAATTTTTTAAAGAAATTATTTTTAAAATATTGAAGCAATCCGACCTGAAATAGACATTTTTAAGAATGACACTTTGTGGTATTCAAAAAACATTCCAAATTTAATTTACGCAAAAATTACTACATTATCTTAAAGTTTCACTATTATACAATTCAATAAACTTTATAAAGTGCGGCAGTAACGACATTAGTAAAAACTATTTTGGATATGCTATTGTTCTATAATGTTCCATGGTGCGGCGCCAGCCCTCTCCACTTTCTCGTTCTCTATTCTCTATTATATACTTTTGGTACCAATACTTTACATAGATAGTATCGGTATTATAGAGGTATTAAACATACCGGTTCTCCTCGGTGGTTCTCGATATTTTGGTACCGGTTCATGTTTTTTTTTTAAATGCCGATACAAAATATATTGACACTAAAAAAATATTGGTACTCCGTCGAAGTCACTCGAACCGGTACCTTGAAAATACTGGTATTCAAAGCCCTGCATGTGATAGAGCTCATTCTCCAACAACAAAATTATTGAACAGTATTGGGACAAAAATAAAAGTATTTCTACATCTGGATTAACATGAGGCTACTTTTTATCCCAAAAAATGTGTGGGCAGAAGCTATGTTTTAATAGTTTGTTTTGACCTTAGGAACCCATATCCAAAATAGGTACCCTGTATAAAATATAATAAGTTAAAGATCATAGAACTTAATAATTTTTTTAAGATTAATGTATTACATTTTTACTTGAAATCAGTCAACTCTAGGTAATTAATGAAATTCTGTGTTTCTGTTGCTTTAGCTCGTAGACCATACATAAGTAGAATCTCTCTGTATATTCTATGTTTCTGTCTAAATTTAGTTATATTTATTGTACTAACTTTATATGTGTGTACTTTGTATTATCCAATAAACTATTTCATTTCATAATAATTAATAAAAAAATTAAGGTAAATGATACCTTTGTTTCCTTCTTGCCACCAGTTGGACCTTCTGCAGGCGGGGCGGTTTCGGCAGCCGAGGTAGATGCTTGGCCTTCTTCAAGTGTCAGAGCACTAGTGGCTGCCTCTACACCAGTGCTCGGCGTAGCTTTCCCCTTCTTTTTCCCTAAAACATAAGGTAAATTAAGACATGATTGAAAGAAAAAACATAAGCACATTCAAGTATAACATGCACTCGAAAGTTCAGTACTTGCTTCTTCAGAGTATCAAATATCAAAAACTGAAGGGCTGCAATTAATTAATTAAAATTCTCATAAAAATAATAATAATTCATTTATTTCAGACTATGATAGAAAACTACAGATTAATTTTACTTATTCTAAGGTCCATCCATACTAATATTAGAAAAGCAAAAGTAACCCATGTTTGTCTCTCTGTTACCTTTTCCTACAGCCTTTGCCTAATCTGTGGAATGGATTAGTAAATTTGGCAGGGAGGAAACAATATCCCAAGTATGGACATAAGCTAAGGCTGAAAAGTGTGTGTGAAGCTAGTAGTAAAATAGAAAAACTTGATGGAATGGATTAGTAAATTTGGCAGGGAGGAAACAATATCCCAAGTATGGACATAAGCTAAGGCTGAAAAGTGTGTGTGAAGCTAGTAGTAAAATAGAAAAACTTGATTAATAGGAAATCTTATTTGTTAATGTTCTTCCAACACGAACAAGGCTTGTAGGTAACCCACTTACAATTCACATTCATAATGAGCACCTAAATGGTTCCCTATCATATAATTGTATAAGTATTTGGGTTGAGAACTTGATTTTTATCAATTGCTTTGCAAAGTTAACAAAAATACCTAAGTACTTTCAATAGTAAAATCTTCTTACCTTTTGCCATTTTTAGTACTCTTTTTCAGTGATGTTGGTATTCAAATCTGTAATACATATGAAAATTATCAATGTTTCTAAAAGAGAATGCTACTGAGAATGCCTACTGGTACTTATTGTTCTCAAATCAAATACTGAGATCTACCTATTCCATAACTGCAATGTCTGCAATACATGATGCAATATGAAAGTTTACAAATACATTGCCCATTGGTTTTCCCTGTAGGTATGTCTTAATATATGAGAAAGTTACTTATTGAATAGATGACAGGGAAAACCAGGAAGGTAGGCTGTTGTTGATTAGTAAATCGGGGTGAAAAGTTAAAGCTTTACAATCTTGATGAAATTATAAAAGTTTACAATAGCACCAAATACCTAGTAGGTAGGTTCACAATAGGTAGGAAGAACCGTAGAATATTTAGATCAACAGGTTTGATCAAACAGCATGCAAATTTTTATAAACCAGCTTGAACATTGATCCACAAACTATATAGGGATACTACATTGATCTAACACGGAATTGCAATATTTCTTCTGAGCGAAACAGAAACACGGTAAAATATTTTGGCTTGAGAATCGAGATGTTGTGCAGTATTGTATTCTCTTTGATGTTGTGTTGATCTGTCAAGCAAAGAGAATGTTCAAGTCCCCTACTCTATGATCAAGTCAGTTTTTTTTTTTTCATTTGTCCTTTTTGACAAATTAGGCTAAAGCCACTAAGGCCATACTGCCTCGTCTTTCGTTATCTTAATACCTATAAGTTTAAAAGTTTAAACTTTATAATTAATACATAAATTTTAACATTTTATATATGTACAATGAAACAAAACATTTGGTATATATAGAAGTACATATATACATAATAAAATTATAATTTAAATTTCACCGACAGTATGTACACTTTATAAAATTATATAAATGAGGATAGGTTAAGACATTTTGTAATAATTCTTAGGTGGAATGCGGGACCGAATCAGAATTGCCATAAATCTCAAGAAGTCCATCTATCAACACAAGGCGCTGAATGTTGAATGATGGACAATCAAAAAACATGTGATCAAAAGTTTGATCTCCAGTGTTACAAAAGTCACATGAACGCGAATTAATAATTTTCAAACGGAACAAATGGAAATTTAGACGACAATGACCAAAACGAAGACGACAAATAGGTGTATAAAATTTTCTGTTCACAAAAAACTTTTCACGGCAAAACCATGGTTGACTTTCAATTTGGGCATCTAAATAAGCATACCAAGTGCCTTTGTTCTGAACCTGAGTATAATGATAAGAATGCCCACCCCAAGATTGACACATACGTTGTTTTAAAAGACTTACAACGTCTGAGTAAGGTAGATGGACATTTGTATCAGTACTCTCAGGGTCTGGAATGTAATTAGCCTGCTTAACAATAGTATTTGCTAAAAAAAACAACTTTTTCGTTGCCAACTACACCTATATGTGATGGTACCCATGCAAAATCTACCGTTATATTAGATTCCGTTAGTTCCACCCATAACTGTTAGAGAGGCAAGGTTATAGGCCTGAGGCAAAAGAGCTGGGCTCTTTTGCCTCTCCATTTTAATAGTTCGTTTTTTAACAGCTCGAAGCCGCTTAAATTCCATATAGGTTTCTTCCGATGGGTTGTTTTTGAAATTTAAATAAGCCGCTTTGAAATTTAAGACGGTTTCAGAGCATTTCTCATTCCACCAAGGAAGTAGGAGGCCTTTGGATGTTGTAATTTTTAAGAGGACATCATCTTCATCAGCCCGTACACGTCCACTGCTGAACATAGGCCTCCCCCAAACGAGTAAGAGGACAATGAGTACCTAATTTATTGGAACGAATAGAATTTGGCAAAGATTCCTGAATCGACGACTGTAAAATTCCACAAAAACTACTATACGATTCCAGAGGTTGATTAGAGTTAATTTGAAAATCGAGTAAAAAATTATCTGTCTTCCTACTAGAAAACACTTTCCAATCCACCAGCTTATAATTTGGGTAGATGGGTAAGTGATCAGCGTGACAAGATTGGTGAGAATGAGGGCCGATGTTATTATTGTCGATAAGTACATTAATCAAAACAGGAAGATGGTAACTAAAACCAAGAGGACTGTCGTGAACTGTCCATTCACAATTCATTGCAAGAGACGGTAAGGAGACTTAACCTCTGCATTTTTACAAAATTTGGCAATATGTCCGCACCTCAAGCACTTTAAACATTGCTTGACGGGAGGTACGTACACTTTTATTTCATGTCTCCATGAATCCAGGAAGACATGTTCCGGCAATGTGGTGGACGCGAACGTCACCGCGACTGCCTGAGTAGGTACGAACTGCGGTGGACTTGTAGGATTAGGACGAATTCTACGCATGAAGCGTCTGACCTGAATAACTTTGCACGAGCTACCAATCAGTGAGAAAATATCTTTATTCGACAGCTCGGCAGGAAACGAGGAGAGAACACCGGTTATTTCAGCCACTTTAGCGGGAATGCTGGCACGTAGACCCAACTGATCTAATAATTTTTGAGTTTGCAAAAATGTATTAGCATTATTTGTCATGTCGAAAGTAATGCCTACTTTATACTTGTTAAAAGATTTAAGGTGCAGAACACCCGGTCCTCGTTGTTCGAGAGAAAAACAACGTACTCACCCTTTTTTGCGTCTTCGGGATATCGACGCGAATATCCCGGTAACCTGAAAATATTACCTCTCGGATTCCTTGGGCGAGCTTTTGCTCAAGCCCTTTAGTAGCACCTCGGTTACAGTCGAGCAAGACGCCTCGGAATCAGAGCTGCCCGACGAGGACATCCGCTGCTCCGCGTCCGGTGGTGGAGGCTCCCCACGCCTCCGTTTTTTCTTCATTTTGGCTTTTAATAAGCCAAAACAATTCGATTTTGCGAATAAAATTGAAAAAAAATCTCGAGAGCGCGCCTTTTCAAATCGCAGGTTCCCGCCCTGGTCAAGTCAGTGTTGTGTTGTTGCAAGTTGCCATAGAGAAATAAGTAGGTAGAGGCTCGGATGAAGTATTAGAAGGATACCGCCAGACACAGTTCTACGCATGTCCGTTTTTTGTTAGTGAATTGTTGCAGATTTGTATTTGTGTATTTGTAATAGTGTGCGTGACTAGGGATGTGACTTCGTTGTCAAGCCGAACTGGTTTCGGCCCAAACTAGTCCGAATCAGGAAAATATTTTTTTATGCCGATTTCATTCCTGATTCGTCCCATATTTCCTCCGCTGTCTGTCTCTCTATCAAGCTTTATTGTATCTCATGATTCGTAAAAGGTAACTTGCATTTTTTGTGTGTATTCCATTTACCGATATAATAACGTAGTATTAAAATAAATATTAAAATTAAAGGGAGCTCCACAAAAACATGTTTTTTGACAATTTTTTGCTCCACTCACGCGGTGTAAAAATCTAAGAAAGGGGTTAGGATTCGCTCCGCTTTCCGTTGCTTTAGTTTCTTTGTCATTTTGGGCAACTGCCGCTATAAAACCTGAAATTTCTTGCTAATCCTTATCTACCAAATTCTGCGTGAACGCAATAAAAAAATATTAAAAGTGATTACTTATAGTTTATGTATCTATGTATTTTGCAAGCCGAATTAATCCATCTTGTCTGCTCCTATTTTTTTCGGCCAGTTATAACCTGGGTCTCTTTAAGACAAGAGTGAATTAGGTGTCTTCCGGTGGGTACACAGGTACGTACATACTCGATAAACTTGCTCGATCTCGAGTAAGTACGAACGTGTGGACCATGCAAGACTCAAGACAAATTTTCGAAGCCACCCAAAATGTTCGATTCGAACAAAGATTCAAACGTTCATAATTCTTGCTCGATGTTCGAAACAAAAATGTTTGTACGTGTAGCAACGAGGTCGAGCATGTTAGTCGTGATTGATATTTTTGTGAACGAAAGTCCGACATTTTAGCTAACTAACAGCTATAATGTCGGACTTTCGTTCATTTTCTCGAGATTTAGTGAAAAATTTATGAATTAATTTATTTATTATTAAATCGACGCTGTTCTAAGCGCCTTTGTGACGTTATTCCACGGAGATTTCGCTTCACGACCTCAACTAGGATGGTAACAAACGCCTTTGTTAACTTATTCGACGAAATTTAAGGGACAATTACAAAAATAAAAAGATTATATTTTACTTTCCTTTCAGAATTTCGTTTGGTACCTTGATAATTAGAGTCAGATACTGTTTACGCATGCTGCACGGGATGTTTTACTACCCTGAGACGATATTAGATGGATTTAGCTTGCCCAGCACCTAATTTACGACCTTTAAGGCGTAGCGGGCAAAGTCCGCCAGCGACGCAGAACGCGGGTTTGATTCCCGTCTCGAGAAGGCGAGACAAATGTTTGTACAACTACTATCGCCGAATTTTCAAAGTTGTAGGTACTGCTTGCTTAAATGCAACAAATTACTCAAAATTATTTGAAAGCTAAAACCGAGTTAGTATGAACTTGTTGGATTGCTGACATACTACGAAAAGTAGAGTTGTTTTCGTAAATTATGCAAAACTCAACCTAGCTAGGTATTCTGAATGCTTGATTCAAATAAATAAATTGTAATTATACGTTATAATTCCTTTCATGTATAACAAGGTAATTCAGCATAAAACTTTTATACAGGTTATTAATTAACACTAAAGTCATTTCAGTATTCAGTTATTCCGTGATCATGGCGCATGAAACTGTGTCGAAATATTGGAAAACTCATAACTCAAATTATGGTAAATAACCCGTTTTAAATGATTTTAATAGTGCACTAATGAATATTTTGTTATATTTGCCCTTAAACATTCGCGTGTTTTCTTGCGAATGCGTTTATTGAAAAAATCTTGCGAATATTCGTTACATCTTCATGGATAAATGGGTGTATCTATTAGATTATTGTCATAATAGATTGATAGAGTTTCTGCATAGCGTATTTATTTTCCACACTGTCATTTAGCCGTGAAGGCCATTTATTAGATTTTTTGTTGCTAGTTTCTTGTGACCTATTTTGTATTCATATAAGCTGTGGGACTTCCTTGAAAATTCATAAATTAATTACTAACTAATTATTAAAAATAATAATGAATAAATTATAATTAATTATCTGCAGATATTTGACCGGGTGTTCTGGTTATTTTCTATGTACATATTATAAAAATATTATATCTATGGTAGTAGTATAGTATTAAGTCCTCTAAATTAAAAAAAAATACTTTACGAACTTGGAGTGTCGCTTATCAGTAAAGTGTAATTATATTCTAATTTAGATATTATCTTTAAGTACAGGTGGCATTTCGGTACCAAATTATTATTATAAAGTTATTAAAAGTGATATGCTATTTCGAATGCCAAAAGTATTAAGCTTGCTACGTTTTGTAGGTACAGGTGAGTATAGTTTATATTTGTATTAATTTATTTGTATTTATTCAAAAATATTACAAATATTAATTTCCCTAAAACAAAAGAGTAGTGATCAAAATAGTTATGCAAGTAAATCAATAAGCTAAATAAAAACATACGTGTCAAAAAGCAAAAAAAATCAACGATTTAATAAAATAATAAGCAAAATAATTTAATACAATTTTAGTGTCAATAAACAAATAATTAATTAATTCAATGAGGCAAAAAATATATATATAATGATTCCGTAAGTCATAATTTGATTTGCAACGTAACAAAATTACTATTGTTTACCATAGTACAAAAATAATAAAGCTCTTAAGGTAAGTCTTTCAGTTACTAAAATTAATTATTAGTAACTATTATTGCATATAAAATTGTGTTTTAAACAAGGAACATCGGACATCATCGGGTAAGTGCAGACACTAAAAAAAATAAAGGTAAAATATCATGAAACTGACATTGATTATTTCGAGTAGTGTACCTATGTATGTATATACATAGGTACACTACTTGCTGCAAGATTAGTTCTTCTTATGAAGCGTGACGTGTGTTGTGTAGCCCATGTCATTTAAAGGCTCAGGGCAAAAGTTTTCTTTTTGCTCTGAAAATAAAGATTACTTAATAAAATCAGATTTTAAACAGAGGCTCTAATATCAATCTATGATGACAATAATCTAATAGATAAACCCATTAATCTATACTAGATAACGCATTCAAATTCGCGAACATTCACAAGATTTTCAATACTCGCATTCGCATTCGCAAGAATGGACGCGAATGTATTGCGAATGTTTAAGGGCAAATAAAACTTTCTATTTATTAGTAACTGCACTGAATTATCTTAAAGTCATTAAGAACGGGATATTTACCATAATTTGAGGTAAAAATCTTCCAATATTTCGACACAGTTTCATGCGCCATGATCACGGAACAACTGACTTAATATCTTAAAATTACTATAATGTTAATAACCTGTATAATAGATTCTCCAAGTTTTATGCTGAATTATATGAAAATACTTATAACGTATAGTTCCAATTTATGTGAGTTTTTCATAGTTTACGTTAACACGACTTTAAGGATAAAAGCTTTTTTTTATAAAATAAGGAAAGCGTTCGCGTTCGCGAATGTTAAAAATTGACATTCGTTACCTCTCTAGTTCAGACTAATACTATAAATGCGAAAGTAACTCTCTGTCTGTTAGTAACTTTCACGCTTTAACCAATTTCGATGATCTTTTGTTGTTATGACGGCCATGGAAATATCGATCGATCTACACAATTTGTATGGTACAACTCTGTACTGGCAAAGGGTTGTATCATACAAATTAAGTTTGTAGGACGGACGGACGTAGAACCGAGCATTAGTACCTTTGGGGTAGGTAAATGTAACGAATATAATAAACCTAGTACCTAAAATATTACCTACTATAAAAAAATATTTACCAAATCAAGTTCCGAGGATGATTGATAAAAGCTCGATTTCTGTTTCATTTCCTTGTGACACTAGAGATACCTACTCTTTTTAAGCACAGCGGTCACCCGCGCCCTCTCGGTACATTATTACCTAATGTTGGAAAGTGTAACTTTATTCGCCGGGAAATATCGATGTCGGTTGCGTTTTGCACATGAAAAAAAGTGCTCAAGCTGTTCGTTACCTTATTCGTCGGACTAAATCCATCAGTGCAATTGTAACCAAATTTTAAAACTTTAATAACTTTTTTAAATTCGTTATTTATTTACTTTTTTCGAACTGGTATGATGTAAATGATAATGGAGATTCCAAAAATGCAATAAAAATAAAAGGTCACCCTGGCGACTGTAACCTTATTCGCTGGATACGACGATATAAGACCGGAAATGGCTTGGTTCCCTCTTCCCTACTCTATGGGTAGAGGTAGCATAAGTCATTTCCGGTCTTATATCTATGTATCACCATAGTTGTCATGTATCTTTGTCTATCCCTCGGAGTCAAGCTATGAGTAAAAGAGATAGCTGGTGTACGTATAGCTATACTGCACTGTTAGTGTCAATCTTGTCAGCTTGGAACTGGCTAGTTAGTTCAAGGTTGTGGTAAGACTGATGAACTTTAATAAAATTCTAAGAAATTACTGCGTTTTACCTAAAACTGTTGAAAAAGTTAAAAAATGAGTGTTCTGCTGTGTTCTGTCCTTCAAGAAGCAAAAAAGGTGGAGTAAAAGTCCCGGATTTGTCATTACATGCGTAAGTTTTTCGCTCAGTATAAATACTAAAGTAATGATATTTATTACTAGAAATCTGTAGTAACAACATTTTAACAATCTAGTTTATGTGTTCCTATGAGTCTAGGATACAAATAATGTCAAAAACCATGAATAAATTCACTTGACACACTGGTCAAATCAAATCGGGTTGCACGAACGATGATTAGACAAAAATTTACTAATCAATGATCATCTTACGATTGTCAAATCAGTGTATATTTTCATATGGTCACACATAATTTAATCATTCCATCAGTTAAATCGTTCACTCCTAAACTTCAAAAATGTCACTTTTCTCAACTTTTCTCACTTTAAATCCTTGTTTCTACTTCAACTTCTTTAATGGCACTGCTTGGTTTTCGCTACGATTTGCCAGTGTCTGTGTCAGAGATGGAAATATTATTTATAAGTAGGTATTATGGTGAAGCGAAAGGAGGCCTATACCCAGCAGTGGGTGATCCCAGGCTGATATAACGACTAGTTTGGTGGCATTATGCCTCCGTGCCGAGGGGGTCTCGATTAGGGGAGGTTTGCCTTCAAGTTGTGCCAGACTCGGACCCTGTTCCACTTCTCCCTGAGAAAAAACCTACTCCAGCTCTGAACCTCCTTGAGCGTCCAGGTGTATTTTCCTCATCAGATTCACTGCTGCTGCTCACTGTTAAATCCGAAAGCGACATCCTACAATTTAAGAGGTTATTTTAATTTAGGTACAAGTATTTTTTATTGATAAAACGAGCCATAAGCATTGTGAAATTAAATTAAACCACTTTTGGAGTACCAACCTGTTATTTTTTTATATTAACAAGGTTTAGAACTTAGCAAACGCAGTGAATTGTAGTAATTATTTCAGCTAATTTGAGCAAAATCACCGATTAGTTGATCGTTGATTTAACAAGCGCTTGACTAGAGAAAAATGCCTAATTAGCGTTCCAGAAACCGATTTTGATGTTTGACAAGAGATTTGCTTCAATGATTTGACAGATTGGTCAACTAATCTCTGTTTAAAATCATAGTACGTAATCAACGTTCGAGCAACCCAAATGATACTTGATCAGAGATTTGATCATTGATTAGTTAATTATGAAGATGATCTGCGTTCGAGAAACCGGCTGTTAGTCTTACAAAATGACATTGACACCGATGTAAATTTTGGGCTAAAACAACATATAAACAATTACATATTTACGCAAAATAAGTCCTTATAGCTTATCCATTAGACTCCCTGAATGAAGGATGTTTCACACCCGTGACTATAATTTCAATGTGTCAATTAGCGCTCTAGACTATACACGCGGGTATTGGTAGGTATTGGTATTGGTAGAATCATGTCCATTAAATTAGTGTGGCATATTCGGTTCGCGATTTCAACACGCACATGGCCAGAATCAGCATCAGCATCAGGTTATGTGTCACTAAAACGTGCCTGTTAAATATGGGACAAATCAGGAATGAAATCGGCATTAAGTGTATTTTCCTGATTCGGACCAGTTTGGGCCGAAGCCAGTTCGGCTCGGCAGCAAAGTCACTTCCCTAGTCATGCACACTATTACAAATCTGCAACTGCACACTAATAAAAACGGACATGCGTAAAACTGAAAGGCGGGGTCCATAAAATTATTGGTCCTAGGTGCTTCCCCGTCAAGGATATGCCATGTACGTAAGACACGTAAGTACATGTTTGTCGATGGTCTGGGATTCCGAGACCTATTTCTATCTACTAGGTGAATAAAAACATTGAGGGACCGACAAGATGGCGAAGTCTTGTTGCTATTAACCCTCTAAATGTTTTTTTATGTAATACCTCCAAAGAATCTTGTATCGATTGCATTAGGGAAGGGAAATCATGGAATATCCCACAAATTACCAAACGACGCCGCCGTCGCCGGCGCCGTCCGACGATTAACATGACCACACCGTGCTTTTACGATTTATGAAGGTTTTCCTCAAACCCATGGTATTATCTCAAATCTTAAGACTTTTCAATAATAAAATAAAGAAAACTTACTTTGCGCGATTCAGTCAGTCAGTGATTTTTTACGTAGTTATTGTATCTCCAATAATCACATAGACCAGTTAATAGGTATATTAATAACACAAACTCCAAAGAGAATACAATACTGACGAGGTGACAAACTCTTGCACAAACTACACATGAATAATCAAAGTGAATACAATACTTGAATAATCACTATAATCCATTTTTTGTTTGATTCGAGAGCTGAACTCGATAATCCATTCATTCATCATTCATTCTCTTTGCTAGAAAAAAAATCCATTTCCATTCAATCATTCATTCTTGTTTTTGTGTGCAAAATAGCGTGAGTGTAGATGCTTTTTATTTCGTGAAATAGGTAAATAAAATCGGCTCTCCCGTGCTCTCCCGTTACATACCAAATAAGATAGATACTTATTGCAAAAATTGACTTTCGAAAGTGACCTATTATATATTTGTGTTCTTCATCAACGAATTTATGGATACACTTACATAGTCATGTTTATGGAACTGTTTACGGCAATAGTTTACCGTTCGTCTAATTCAATGAATAAAACTGTGAACTATGGCCTATCACGCCAGTGAAGCTACAAACTCGTTTGAAGATACTGCTGTTGCCAACGAAACCTATGTTGTTGACGATCTTACCATTATTCCGTTGAATAAAAAAAGCTACGGTAAGTCACACATTACACATTATTACCATCAATACCAGTTTCATACTGTTGTGATTCTGTACCTACATTCTGAAATAATATCACACTGTTGATTACGTCAAGTCATAGTAATAGATAATGTCAGGATAAGTCTTTTTCTCCATAAGATTTCAGAACATAGATAAACTAACATTCAACTTGTCTCCTATATAAATACTTCAATTTTCAATAATTGATATGGTTAAAAAGGCCAAATAATTTGACACGCTATACCTGACTTTTATATCCTTTGCTGTCTCATTCGTCTAGTGGTCAGCATGTTCAACTGCCGATATTGAGGTCCTTCACATAAATCCCAGGTTGGGCAAAAGGTGTAATTGGGATTTGTCTAGCAAAAAAAAAAATTGCAGTAACAGCTCAGACTCATAAAGTTGGTGTTGCTACACCCCCATGCCTCATAAAGTATGTTAAGCTGGTTCCCCTGGTTGTGGACTTCTTCCTGTTGGTTTTGGTCTGTCATCCGATTGGATTATGGAGTGAGGGATAGAGAGTGCATCTGTTTTTGGGCACACATTATGCACATGAATTATAATATGTCCTGCACACATGACCAGCCTCTGTTGAAACTGGCCACCATAGTTAAACTTCAGCTAAAAGGACATCATCAACATACAGTTGCTAGATCATTATGGTGCAAAGCGAGTCAATGGCAAGTTGGACAATCCAGAATTCAACCATGTGTGTGAGATTAGTTGTCTCTTAAGTTGGTTCTGTTGTTAATTGCTGGATAAAATTTTCAGCAATATGTGAGTTGTGCAGCCGCATTGGTCGTCGTGAGCAGTTCTACCCCCGCAACAATAAGTTTTGCTCTCTGCGATGCCACGCCAGTAATTCGAGGAGACAGCATTGTCACTGGAGATTCAAGTTCATGGAGGGATCAGAGCATCTAGAAGGGTTCATCCCACTTGAGCCTTTGCCACAGTTGGACAATTGGGAGGGAGCATATCAGCCACAGGTAAACTTTGTTCTAGCTAGCTTCTGCCAATTTCATCAGACACATTTCCCTGTATCTAAATTACCATAGAAAGTTTTGTGAACCTTTGTGATCAAAAACAGAACACAATAAAATACAGCTATTCATGTCTATGTAACCCTGCTGAAACATTGGAAAAAAGTTGTAATTTTATTAACATTCACCTACAATATTATGGCATTCGCTGCCACGCAGACACAGCTTTGGTTCCAACTATATATGTGCCTCATGGGCATTTTAACCCAGGTCCTAATCTGTAGGTTCAGTCCGCTTTAAACATTAGTTTAGACAAACAAGTTACGGGACTGTTTTCCGCAACTAGTCTGCAGGTGGGCCTTTTTTTCATAGTTTTTTGCCAAAACTATGAAAAAAAGGCCCACCTGATAAAATTTATTAAGGTTCAAATAGTTGCTCCTTTATGCCCCAAAGCCAGGACAGTTTTTAATAGGATGGAGTTCTATTTTAAGGCTAGTTGCACCCCCCACCACTGATTTCACTATCCTGGCTTGTGCAATAGCTTCATGTGGCCGGCGAAGCTAGTTTTCAGTTGTCTAGCAAGCAGGAACCACGCGTTCCGTTCGTTTTTCTAGGGCGACGTGTTTTTGAGATTTTAAGATGCCCAAACTAAATACGGACATTAATTTAAAGTTTATACAACTGTACCGTGACCATGAATACTGTGGAACGGCACCCTTCCAAGTTATAAAGTCAAGTCTAAATGCGATTCAGTACTACAAAAAATGTGTGGCGAATTAAAGACAGTTGGTATTGATGTGACAATCGTTAGTAGTTTGTCTAGTGCGAATTGGCACAGTTTTCAAAGTAACTGTTTCAGTCATAGTTATAGTGGGTTTTTTTCGCATGCAGTTCATTTTGGATGTGTGGTCACCTCAGTCACTGTAATAATACTAGCTTAAAATACTCTAGCCTCATGTAAACAGAACTAGCATGTTCCAAGCCAGGTCAGCAAGCTAGGACAGTTTAGTAGAGAACTAGCTTGCTATCCTAGCTTTAAAAACTAGCCTCGTGTAGCCCAGGCATTAATGCGAGAGCGCAAGTCCAACACTCACTTGCCTTAAAATAGTTTTTTCCATATATAATAAATAATGTATGTTCTTCTCAAATTATATACAGCCTGGCCCTAAAAAGCAATCTGCAAATGCCTCTCACAGCTACGAATGGAAGGACGAGTTATTTGGGTGCGATTTCCTCGCAGCGCCTGTCAGCCTCTTCAAACACGCGCCATTGCATGAAATGTGGGATAGCATGTTTGAAGGGATGAAGGTTGAAGTCAGGAATAGTGATTATGACGGAAATGAGAAGAATAGTGACTATTTGTGGGTGGCTACTGTATTGAAGGTAAAAATTTGTTTAATTCATTATTATGAATCAATATTATGGTGATGATGTAACCCATATCTCAAGACTTAAAATGGAGGAAGGAACTACCCTAGTTTGATTTTATCACTTAATTCTCCATTTTATGACCGTTTTCAATGAAGAACTTTAAAAATATTTACACATGAGACTTGCTCAAATCTGATTACCGTCTGAGTATCTTGAGGTAAGATTTTATAAGGCTCATTTCACACTGGGATGGCAGCGGCCGGCAATGACGACGCGACGCGGCCGACCGCAGGCTGGACAGCTGATAAGACGCGCGCGGCAGCTTTTGGAGGTCTTTTATTGATACTTGTCTTATAGTGTATGTAGACTATGTATGTGCATTGACGCTTTTTTTTACTTTATTTAAGTGATTAACATACCTATTTGTTGTAAGCAATTTTGCCAGAGATGCACGGTTTTACCAGAAAAAAAAACTAGGTCTATGGTTTTACCTAGTTTAGAAACACGTTATCTTTAGAATTAAGTTCTACTAATGTTATCAACATTAATCTTAATATATTTAATTTGTCTTAAGGTATGTATTAGTTTAAAATTTACACCGAAAGTGCGCGCCGCGTTTATCCTCGGCCGGCCGCTGTCATTCTAGTGTGAAAAATGCTAAAAATGAAAAATAGTTACTAACCAAACCAATGAACTTTCTTACTAGCATGGCACAGTAATCCGAAGCGGCCTCGCGGAAATTCCAACATTCTGTTTAAATTTTCTGAGCATGTACTCGTAAAAACTAAATCGAAGTTTCTGTTTCGTTTCGTCTTCGTGCAAATGCTTAGGTTGGTGACATGAGTTGGTTTTGCACGAAAACAAATCAGGGCGCGTATACGAATAAAAAAATACGAAATTTCTGATTCGTTGTCGTGCAAAACCAATTCTTATTTCGCTTGTAGTAAGTTCGATTTTCGTTTTCCCGAGGATCGTATCGCAGTTGACGTCACGAAGTTGGCCCTCTGCTCTTCCTCATTCTATATTATTACAGGTAAAAGGATACATGGGTCTACTGCGCTATGAAGGTTTCGGCAGTGACGATTCTAAAGATTTTTGGGTGAACTTATGCTGTGCAGAAGTCAACCCTGTGGGATGGTGTGCACTGCGAGGCAAGCCTTTGATACCCCCGACTAGTATTCAGGATAAATATACAGACTGGAAAAAGTAAGTTGAAACAAATGATTTCGGATACGAAAATTCGTAGATAATGAAAATACATATGTTTATTACAACTCAATCCTATAAACTAAACAGTAGGTTGTTATACACTCAATTTAAAGTAATATACTATACAAGTTCGAGAAAATATGATTTACATAATAATGAAATATGTAACGATCCCCGCACTATACGTAGCCTGTATCGCGTGGATCTAAAGACAGTCCTGTAAAACAAATCCTCAATTTTGTTATTGGCATAGCGTTTGACCCCCATCACATTCGAGAACGTGAAAATATGGCCTAAGATGTGGCTTAAGAGATGTTTTCATTCAACTATAACGTGGTGGGTCGGATCTCTCCTATAGACGACTCAACAAACAATGCATGAAAACTTTTGAAGCTTTTGTTATTTTAAATAACCGTGATTGTTGTAAATTAACTTATTTACAACACTAAAGTTTTTTTTTAAATATAAAAACGTAGTTTGATAAGCGGGTTAACTACGAACCTAGTTTACTTAAGTTAATAACGGGATATTTACCATGATTTGAGTTTTGAGTTTTCAAATATTTCGGCACAGTTACATGCGCCAAGATCACGGAACAACTGAAGTCACTGCGAGTTAGTTTTATTGGCAGATATATCGATCTAGCCTCTTTCTTTGTCTTTTGCTACGAATGTTAACACTACCACTGGTTTCATTATCGAACGCAACTCGATCACGACACATAATACTAACGGTATCTGAACACGGCCCGGTTGAAACATCACTTCTTCGATTTTTGCACATTATCACCACAGGTTCGGGATAGTTGGAAACCTTCTTCTCGTTTGAAGTTCCTGTGTTTGGTAATCTCAATGGCCTCCTGTACCATTCTTGGTATGTGATGTCGCTCTGTTGAGATTACTTGAGGATGGTGCAACTCGATCCAGTGGTTTGAACCAGATTCAAGAAGATGCTCCGCTATGGCAGACTTCTCCGTTGCCAGATTCTTAACCGCATGTATGTGCTCCTTGGCGCTATTATATTACAATAGTGAGCGTTTGGACTATATAGGAGCTCCACAGCTGCAGTTGATCTTGTACACCCCTGGTTTCTCAAGTGGAAACGTGTCTTTAGGCGTGCGCAGGTAGTGTATGATCTTTTTTAGCGGCGTGAAAATGACTTTAGTTGGACGATTGTTGCAGAATGTTAACAACTTTATCCGTGATAAGTATCCCGTTATCAACTTTAGTAGGTAATGCATAGAAAATAACAGTCAAGTAAAATTTGGTTTTTTCCCCAGGTTTTTAATGAAACAGCTAACTGGTGCCCGTACCTTACCGTTCAACTTCTACAGCAAATTGTCAGATAGCAATATATCGCGGTTTCATATCGGCTCGGTGCTAGAAGTTCTTAATAAGAATAGAATCTCACAAGTTAAAGTAAGTAAATAACAAACGAACTTTACTATTAAAACTTATCGTAGTTTGAAGAATCCAGTATGAATGTAAAGCGCACTCACCCTGAAGAAGTTCCTTGGTAAGGGATGAAAACATTGGGGTTCTTCCAAAGGCTAGGTGTAACAGTAAGATCGTCAGCAATAGCTTCGTCGAGTGTATCATAATTATGATTTTTCCATTAACTTTTCATTTATTGCCATACTAAAATGGTTTATATCTGCATTCCGAATGTTATGTTCTAATTTATGAATTATAGTTTAACACCTACACATAAAAAGCTTTCAACCCCTTTTGCTAGTCTATGAGGGAAGGAAATGGCATGTTTAGTTCTGGCGTTAAAACCATGGAGGTCTCCATATAATTTAAATTTACCAATGTTCAGTTTTATATACATAAAATTTTGATAGATATTTCCAGTCATTGTCATAATTCTTTAAATTTGTCTTTACACACCGGTAAAAGAAAGTAACTTAAAAGTTAAAAGCAATGAGGATCAGTAAAGTTAAAGCAAATTCATTAGAACTATTATCCACGTTATTCTTTATGACATAAGAATTATATATCTTTTTGAATTATCTAAATCGGACCATTACGTATGAAGATATTAAATAATAAACATTACGTCGTTCCTGCCGGTAAAATCAATGTACGCGGGTGCGTGTGACGTCACTTCGCCCGAACCGAGCGGAGCGGCGCGGTTGGTCATTATTTTGGCAAATTATTTACTTAGAGTGTTGTTTAGATTGGTTGGAGTGTAATTTTGTAATATTTCAGTTAAAACGTACTTAAATATGAGTAGGTACTAATAAACTAGAAGCTGATTTTGTGCAAGCTCAATCAGATAACCTTCCAAAAGTTGATTCGTTCATGGTTTTTGATTACCTGTAATAATTCCAAGTTCACCAGCGCTGAAATCTGTGGTTGGAAACTACAAAAATTACAGTGATCGATCAGCCAATATATCTTTTCACCCTGCTCTATATAAGTACAATTTTATAGAGTAACTAGTTTTTTAGGAGAGCGCAAGCTGCTCACGGCGGTTGTGTTTATTGTTTATTTTTTTATTTAGTTCCCCTTTTCGTAACCTACGTTTTAGATTTTGTCAAAATCAATATCCAAGAGTGATAACTGCGATACAAAATGTCAGCTATCTTGGATTTAGAAATGGACATCTTTTTTGTAATCTACGAGTTTGACTTATTCGAAAAAGATACCCATATCAGTTTTTTGGTGGTAGAGACCGTTACAATGTCGTCGGTCCATTCTCCCATGGGGCGTTTTGCCATAATCACCACGCTTGGCAGGCGGATTGGTGATCGCAGTGTTGGTGTTGAAAATTACTCAAAAAGAAGCTGCTGCCCTTCCTTTGGTAGGTTATACATAGTTATGGAATATTAGTCTGTTATAATTGTATTTTTTTTGTGTTCGGTGAATTTGTATACTATTTCTATAAGTGGGAATTTGTCAATAGCCTCCTATCTCTTCCACACTCCACTTCCACTTCCACATATCGCTATTAAGAAAGAAGAAAGAAAGAAATTTATTTATACTTATATCTATCTTGTGCTGAAAGATCCTCTAGTGTAAATAAATATAACACTAAAAACCCCTTTCCCACCAGGTAGCAACAGTCTGCGAGATAATCGGCAAACGCCTCCACATCAAATACTACGACAGCCAATCAGACGACATGGGTTTCTGGTGCCATGAAGACTCCCCCTTAATCCATCCAGTCGGTTGGGCCTTCAGAATCGGACACGACTTAGATGCACCAGAGAATTACATATCAAGGGTAGCTGCCGGCAGGCTATCGCCTATAGATACCACCCCGGATATGTTTTATAAGTACCCGACGAATGAGACGCCTTTGTTCACGGAAGGAATGAAGCTGGAGGTTATTGACCCGCTGAATCTGTCCTCGCTTTGTGCTGCGACTATTATGCAGATTTTGAATGAAGGTTAGTTTGACTGCGATCATTCTAGGTTTACGGTATCATAAATATTGGAGTTTTCCATAAATACTTCTGTAGAACTCCCAATTTATAATCTAGGGTATCAGAAAAACAAACAACATGAGTGTGCACTCATAAGTAACACAAATCATGTTTTTGTAGTTAAAACAGTTCCAATGTAAATTACTGTCCCATTTCTGACCTGCCTATCCTTGGACATAATGGATACTGAAACGTTTATTCTGTCTTGTAGAACTTAAGAATTGAACACTTTTGTATGCTAAGCTGGCGCTCGGTTCGGTAATGAGTAAAATAATCCATAGAACCACCAAAAACCATTTTTGACTATCCTATCCAACCTGGCAGGTATAGGCACAGCGGTCAGTGGCGCAGTTCGCTTTATCCAGGCATCACGTGGACGAACCCGCGACCATAAACTAGTGCTACGTGAAAAATAGCCCAATGCTGTCTCACTGTTTTAAATATATCTCTTAAACTAATCTTAGTTATGAATCTACACGATAAAATATTTCATTTTACAAAATTTTGTGTAGTTTTATAGGAATACAAAAATATAGTGTGGGGTTTTTCAGGAAACAGAAAACACCAAATGAATAAAAAATCGTTAAATCGTCGCTACTTCAATATCATATTAATTATCTTTCCTTAAAAAATTTAAGGTTTTCGTAGTTATTATTAGATTCAAAAAAATAAAAAAACGACAAAAAACAATTTTTGCCAAATACATAATTGGAGCAAATTTATATTTTACCTAAACAATTTCAACCTTATTGGTCATATTTTGATATAATTGTGTTAATATTTTGTAATTATTTTTAATTACTTATATTACATTTGTTTTAGATAATTATTATTATATATTCTATATCTTATCAACAGGCTACATGATGCTACGAGTGGACTGCTATCCAGTAGATGAGTCTGGCGGTGATTGGTTCTGCTACCATCAACGCTCGCCGTGCATATTCCCCGTCGGATTTGCAATGGCGCACAATATACCGCTAACGCCACCTAACGGGTGAATATCAAACTATTTTTACATTAAAAGAAGAGATAAAAATCTTGTATTTTATTTACTAATAGTCTAGCAAATACTACAAATAATAAGAAACTATAGTTTGAAGATGTGAGGTTGTGAGTTGTTTCGCCAACGACAACACCGTATCTATCGGGATGAAATTTTACATTAATATAGTTCCAGGCCTGGATTAACATATAGGCTACTTTTTAACCCATAAAATCGCGTGTGCAGTCGCGATCAGAAGCTACAATGAATATTTTCTTGAGTACTACGTTTCATTTATATTGACGGCCGATGGGGCGCGGCGAGCGAAGGTCGCCTGCGACACAGGATGTTGCGGGTTTTATTCTCGCCTTAGGGCAAATGTTTGTACGTTCTGGAAATATTTGTTCCGGGTGTTCTGGGTATTTTCTATGTATAATAAAAAATATATATCTATGTACATATGTATCGTATTATGTATATCAGGCATCTAGTAGAGTAATCTCAAAACTTAATGAGCTCTGTGAACATAGGCACGGAAGCAATACTGCGCAAGTACAATCAAATAGAAAAGTGATATTTACCAACGAGCGACCCACCCGGACTTCGGCTAGAAATCCTTTTTATGGTGCTAATAGACACACCTGTTGCAGCTGCAGTCCAATGAAGTACCATTTTGAGGTTGAATTCATCGGCTTCTTTTCTCATAAAACTTATGACATCGAACACCATTTTCTATGTTTGACGACGCAGTACGTTATTCCGCCCGCGAGGCATATTTAACTTTTAAGAGAAACAGCTAATATCAGGGAATACTCCACAAAATCGCAAGAATAAACTATCAAGTCAACGAAACGAACACCGAACAACCGTCAAAGACTTTGTTGCGTCATTGTACTCAAAAGCATTCATTCGACAGTATTGCCAACTAGATTATAAATAAATTTGCTGCATATTCTATAAATATTGAATTGAAAAATAAAGTAATGCATAACAAAATGTGCTAGACACAATAAAAAATCGTCAAAACTCTTGCTGGCAACCCTGGTTTGACAGTCAGGTCCCCTCTCACCCCGCTTTTTCCCCTCAACGCCTTATTTTTGGTTCAGTGCGCAGCCGTTGAAGCCAACTTCACAGAGCTCATAAAGATTTGCGTGTACTCTACCCACCCATAACAGAAGCTTTGCTTAGCTTCCGGCTGTCCAATATTATTTATTACTAGATGCTGCCCGCGCCGTTGCCCGGTTTTTATCGCAATAAAAATAGCCTTTTTGTTATTCCAGGTCCCAAACTATACTCATACCAAATTTCAGCCCAATGTGTTCAGTAGTTTTTGTTGTGAAAGAGGAACAAACACCGTACATCCATGCTTACATACTTTGACATTTATAATATTAGTAGGATTTATTTAGAAACAACGCGATGCCGCGGGCAGAGTCTACTGTGAAATGAAAAGGTTAAATTAAATACACTCTTTGTGAAGAATTAATTCGTCCATCAACTTGTTTTAAAATTACGTTAGTCAATTTGCTTATCGCCAGGTACTTTATCTCTTATAGCAAACAACCGCTGCGGTAAACATGTTCTTGGAAATCGTGACTCGGCATACGTAGGACGCCCTCCGGCTAGGCGACAGAGACGACGAAAGACTGCAGGCAGATGCTGGATGCAGCAAGCTGAAGACAGGGCGCTATGGCGCTCATTATGGGAGGCCTATCTCCAGCAGTGGGCTAATATAGTCTGACATTGAAATGATGACGAGTAAAAGGATCTTTATTGACAAAGAAAATAACAATCAAATAATATAAACAAATTAAACTAGTATTTACAATTGAAACAATTGACGAGTAAAATATTTCTGATATCCAAACTAAATTGTTTGTGTGTTTTACCTACCTAAAAATACTTACCTATGTTATTGTTATATTTTACTAATACCTACCTACTATAAGTAATGTCTATGTTTGTGTTTTGTAGTCTTTGTTAACCAAATAAAACGTCTACCTATCTATATATGTATATCTATTTGAATGGCGTTAGTAGTATGATGTTGATATTTACTATTGTCTGCGTATTCCTAATGTTCCTATCCTGTTATATAATTTCTAATTTCAGATACAAAGCAGAAGACTTCAGCTGGGAGCCATACCTACAAATGTGCGGAGCCGAGGCAGCCCCCCGCGCCTCTTTCGCCCCCCGCAAGCATGTGACGTCACACGGCTTCGTGGCCGGCATGAGACTGGAGTGCACTGACCTTATGGACCCAAGATTGGTCTGCGTAGCGACTATCGCGCGTGTCGTTGGCGATCTACTCAAGGTATTAACAACTCAAGTGTGGTGTAGGGCTGGTATTCAAATGGACTTTAGTACCTAATACTTGTAATGGATGATCACGTGATGTAACACGGCATGAGACTGGAGTTTACGGACCTTATGGACTTGTCTGCGTAGCGACGATCGCGCGCGTCGTTGGCTATCTAATCTACTCAAGGTATTTACAGCTTTAGTGAGTCGTAATAGAGCTGATTCTTAAAGGACTGGAGTGTATTGACTATATGGACCAGAGACTGTTCTGCCAGCGAGGGTTCAACAATAATACATTTTATGTTATTTTCAAGGGAACCCTCATAATTGGAACCTAACGTTACCTTATCAAAATAATTCTTTAACAACGTAAATATTTTCGTCATTTCACTCACTCGGTTGCGAGCGCGTCCCTTAATCATACTAAAACTACCTCCTTTATTTCCAGATCCACTTCGACGGTTGGGGTCCAGAATATGACCAGTGGCTTTGGGCGCAAAGCACCGACATGTACCCGGTTGGCTGGTGCCGGGCAGTCAGCCACGTGCTCCAAGGCCCGAATAAGCCGCAGCCTGCACAGCCGGCGAAACGTCAGCCCGCTAAGCAGGGGAAAGCGCCACGGCGGCGGAGGAAAATACCAGGTTTGTGTCAAAACCTATACTAGTCCACTAATGCACATAGGGCTCTTCCAAAGATTGCAATAATGACCGCTCCAGCCGAACTTAAGATCCGTCCAGGACATTGGTCCAACTTTTGCCTGTACAAACTGTGCTTACCTCCACGAGAATAGATTTGTTTGACCAAACCTTGTAATCTAAATTATTAATTAATTATTATATATAATAGGCTTGATGCACAGAGCACCGTAACTCTCATACCGTTGAGCTGATTTTGATTACAAAGTTTGGTCAAACAAATCTCTTCTTGAAGCACAATAATTAACCCGTTAAATGCCCATTTCTCAGTTCTTTCTGCCAACCGCTATGGTACCAAATCAATCCTGTACCAGGTCGCAAGTCATGGCACCAATCAAACATAAATATTCTTTCCTTTCAGAAAAAAAAGTAGCACCACAGCCCCCCTCAAACGAAAGCTCAAACGACGCAAAAAGCCCCTTACCACCAACTACGGAAAGCATAGAAGAAGTCACGCCGATGGATACGGAATCGGAATCAAAACCTGTTACGGAAGTGGAAGATTCCAAAATGGATGTCGATACGGAATCTAAGGATGGAATCATTACGGAATCTAAGGATGGAATTATTACGGAATCTAAGGACGGAATTATTACGGAATCTAAGGACGGAATTATTACGGAATCTAAGGACGGAATCATAACGGGTATGGACGGAATTATAACAGAACCGCCTGACTATAGCGAGCCCACAAGCGAGTCGACGCAGGAATTATTGGTAAGTTTGTTTTTATACGAAAGTATAAGTAAAATTTATGGAGCACACCAAAGTCAGCGACACAGGCCGGCGGGTTCGTGTGATTTTTCAGAGTATGAATATTGTAAGCAGCCGACAGTATTTTGCTAATTTATAGGCGGCCCATAATAATGTGTGTCGCAACTTTAAAAGTGCCTTCGCATCGCAAGGATAGTTTTTTTCAGAACATCTCTGGTTGGATATAAGACTTTTTCAACAAATTTTATAAAGGTGAAAGTCTTTACAGTTATAGTTTTATATCTCTAGTAACGTTAGGCGACTTTTACCCTACGGTATTACGCGTGCGAAGCTGCAGGGCAAGTAATTTTTTTTTACTACACAACTGGTTTTTGACGTTAGATAGAAAATAAGACCCCTTGCCTCAATGTGTGGCCCACATTTTTAACTGACTTCGAAAAAGGAGGTTCTATGTTCTGCTCTATGTACGTTTTATTTTATGTATGTTCGTTTATTTGATCCCGAGGTGATCCCATAAAAATTATTCTCGAGGGATTCGAATTTGTCCCGCAAAACTAAAACAGTTCGAAGTCGGTTTTTAGTTTGTTCATCAACTCAAATTATCTAAGAAATGTTAAATAAGATCCCAATTTTTTTTTGACTTCGACGGTATGAACCCGTAACCCTCCCTCAGTACGGGATGCGCTACCAGTTGCGCCACGAGGTCAAGTGACGTAGGAGTCGTCATATTTTGGGAACTGTTTTAAAATTTCTTAGATATTACCCCCAGTGTGAGGCTTACGCACTATAATAGAAAAATCCTATCAAATTATCCTTTGTGCAGAAGGTGAAGGCATCAAGCCAAAGTATTGACGCATTCGCTTTATGCCGATGATGGTCCACAAATGATTCAATGATTAGACAAATTACCTTCCGCTAGTGATGATAGATCCAGTCTGTTGGCAAGTGTCTATTACCTCTCCCGTATTATTTTGCTACTAATAATGTCTTCTTCCACTAGTGGACAAAACATTGAACTGAAAAGAAAATCAATAACACCTTGTTCCTTTTTTTGATAATAATAACTATGTATATTTATAGCTGTTATAGTATACAATTTGACTTGTCCAAGCGCTTATTTTGTAAGCCTAAAGAAATAAAGTTATTGATTATGATGCTGAGTCTGTCCCAGCCGAATTTCAACCACGGCGGCCGGTCTCGACGGAAACTAGCCAGATAGATGCGCAGGACATATTATAATGCACAAGTCTGTACGCAAACACAGATGCACTCTCATAATCCGATGATAGGCCGACGACACGACCAGGGAGAGGTCAGGTGCAGGACTAACAGCCTAAGGTGCTTTCCGAGGCCCGAAACACTACACTTGCTACTAAAAATTGAACAACCAAAATCTATCTTTTACAGTTTCAACAAACGGAATCATCACAAGACTCAACACAAAACTCACAGCTGTCAACGGACCCAGAGGACATCGATAAAGTGATACCTAAACTAGTCAACGGCACCATTTCGCCGATAACACGCGATCTACTCGACATCGAGAACTGGTCGAGCACCGACGTCGCAAAGTTCCTAACGGTAAACGATTGCCAACCTTATTGCCAGTACTTTGCGAAAGTAACTGGTCCTATGATGCTAAAACTCACAAAAGACGATATCATAGAATTACTGAAGATGAAAGTAGGACCTTCATTGAAGATTTTTGATCTGATTCAGCAGTTGAAAAGTAAACTTAAGAAACCTCAGTGCAGAAAAAATTAATCGCTTAAAAGTAGAGCTAGAACAGCTCAAAAAGCTACAAAATAAGTGAAGTTAGCCAGAGAAATGTGCAGTTTCCTTTTAATAGAATAAAATGTGAAGTTTAGATATTTTTCGCTGTTTTTGGCTAACTTCACATCAGCCCCAAATTGTTTAAGCTTATACTCTCGTATTGCGGCATTACTAGAATTTGTTTGGCGACTGAGTGAAAGTACAAGGTGTCTCGGGGTATCTATAATATTCGGGTGATCATGGTACCACAAGTATATCACATAATTTAGAATAAGATTCTACAAACAAACAAAATTACTAAGAAATGTTCAGACGGGGTTAATATAGTTACTAGCATGTTTCTTATTCAACCGCTGAATAATAAATAAAACACCTTTCACATAATATTTATTTTCGTACCATGCAGCTAAGCATTTAGTTTTAAAGTAGAACTAGATAGGTGTGTACAGATTTTATGAACCATAACATCATATTGTAACACTGAAAAAAAAAAATTGGATTCAGTGGTATTAAAAACGAATTGTCAATTTATTTATCTTTTAATACCATGGCATGTATAATAATTTGTATTATTCTTATTTAATATATTATTTTTACGACTGTAGTCATCATAGATTATGTTTACTGGTTTGGTATAAATAAACACCTGCTTTTCAAAACCAAGCAAGTCAATCTGCCAAGAAAATAATAGTGCCATTGCAACTTAACACATGATGGAATTTACAATGATAGATTTTCTGTTAGAATGATAATCTATACTAATATTATAAAAGCTAAGTAATTCTGTCCATCACGCCACCTTTTCACTCCTGAAGGGGTGAACGGATTATGAATGTAAGCGTGTTAACTATAACTACGAACCTAGTTTGTATTGGAAGTCCCTAGTTAAGGGATGAAACGTTGGTGTTTTTCCAACACAAACTAGGTTCGTAAACCGGCTTACATTCATAATGAATTCGTCAAACTACGAAAGTTTTTATGGCTGAACGGATCTTCATGAAATATGGCAGGGATGGGATTAGGCAGGAACATTTGGACGTTAACACTTTCATGGCCTAAAACGCACATGGCCTGGGGTGGGGTGAAGGCTGAGCAATGAATATGATAATTATACTAACACTTTCTTGGCCGAAGACGCAGCTGCGTCTGGCGGGAGTGCGCTCCTGCGGGCGCACCGCTGCTGAGGCTGGGCTGTGAATGCGTTAACGGTATCCCGGGGACGGACATAAGCTAATTAAAACGCGCCTTCGCAGGAAACGGATATAAGATATAAGTGTACGTTACTAGTAACGTAAACTTATATCCGTTTCCTGCGAACACATATACATTATGTCCTTACGATTACAAAAAAGCATAGACAGAAATTAAAATTTTAATTATTTATTTCTTTTATTTTGTTTAATACTAATAAACAGAGTTCTTACATCTGCATATCTAGCTTATAAAAAAAACCAGCCAATTTTAAACAAAATACAAATACGCAAGTTCATTCAGTTACATTGCTGTATTTATTGTTGTGAACTCATGTGATTTAGTTTATTATTTTGTGCATTTATTACAATAATTTTATACTACTATCTATAAAATATTTGTGACTTTATAAGCTGTGACACAATAAAACCACACAAGGTGCGAGATGTGGCCTTGTGGCGCGTCAGAAGCATATCTGTTTGTTACATTTAGCAAAGTTTGAGATATATTATTATGATATATATATATAATATTCAATTTAGCTACGTTAATTATTAATTGTGTCGCTACACTGTTAATAAAATCAACCTAGCCAAATTTAATATTAATTATAAGTTAGTTTATTTTGATTTGTCTTCAGTAAAATCAGTTTAGTATATTTTTGTCCTCGTGAGTCAAAACTACTAGGTACCTAGTAGTTTTGACTCACGAGGACAAAACTCATTTGTGTACATTTTTATTCTTTTATTTTCTTGAATTGTCTTAATTTAGCGTAGCTCTACCTAGTTCTACCTTGGAAACATTCTATTTCATATTTAGATACCTTCTAGTTGAATGTTCTTTTATTTTTATGTATAATCTGTAATAATTTTGGTAATGTTAAAATATCCTAAGCTTTATATTATTTAAAGTATTTATACACTTGTAATAATAGTATATTATAGTAGTTTGTTAATACCTACATAAATAAATAGACACAATAGAGTAATATTGTGTTTTTAACCATACTAAATGTATGAAACCTGCTTCTGACGCGCCACGATTAACATCATAACACCATATCACAATAATGTGGTTGCAGCTTTATTCCTAGGTATATAACAATTTTTTGTCAAACAAACCATGAAACAACATTTTCGAAAAATTGTTACTTAATTTAAATTTTAAATATTGTTTTCAAAATTAAATTAATGTTTAATTTTCATAGTAAAATCTTTAAATGCTCTTAGGCGCAAGTAAATTGAATCGAAAAACTGAATCTGGTTAACGGTAACCATTGGACTATATTGGATGTAAATCCTAACGTTTTCTATCGATGCACTTGAACCTACCTAG
Organism: Eupithecia insigniata; assembly: GCA_947859395.1. Classification (NCBI taxonomy): domain Eukaryota; kingdom Metazoa; phylum Arthropoda; class Insecta; order Lepidoptera; family Geometridae; genus Eupithecia; species Eupithecia insigniata. The sequence goes on along the minus strand of OX402001.1, from coordinate 4,225,397 downwards.
AGGGCTGGGTTTCTCGAGTTTTCAAGCTGTGTTAGAGTGTGCTTTTAAATTTATTTATTTATACACGGGTGTTTTACCCATTTTATGAAAGTGATTATTGTTTTACTTTAATACCCGATTCAATAAAATATAGGTTAATATTGCAGCTGACTTAATGAAAAGTAGAACTTAAAATTATACCTATTTTATGTTTTAACCTAAAATTTGGTTGTATGTCAGGGCCCGTACTCTTAAAAACGAAATCAAAGTTTCTGATTCTTTTTCGTGCAAACGCTAATCTTATGCAATGGACATAAGAGTTGGTTCTGCACGAACACGAAAAAGAAACTTCGATTTTCCTTTTCCGAGTAGGCCCCCAGGCTTTCGTCGCTAAATATGTAGTTATCTCTTTGGATATTAAGCCCATGTGAGACCCAATGTGTAAATAAGACTCAATTTATTACCTATCTGCACTTAAATGTCCAATGCTGAACGTGGCTCACTCAAAAAAGGGGGGTTTGCCCTTACCATGCCAGATTAGTCATTACAGAGTCGAATAAAACGGGCGACAGCATCGCGACTGTACCAATGCAAACGCGTGACCGTCTCGGACGACAACGGGGGAACGAAGAGTGAAGAGGGGTGCTCGTGCGTTCACAGGCATTTGTCTATCGATGCTGAAGCGCGACAGCATCGCGGTAGTAGCGATACACGATCGTGGTTACATGGGCGAAAGTGCACAGCCAGCGACAGAATTGCGACTATATCGATGCAAACGCGTCTGTATCGCTACAAAGTCGCCGTGGGCGAGCGCTATAAATAAAGATTTTACGCTGGGTCAACAGGGTTTAAAATCCGCACTGATATCTACAACTGGGCATGGTAATTTATGAACCAATACAATCATGTTATGCGTGAAGCTTATGTTGATTTATTTAAACAAATCTTATAGGCTATTATATATTAGGAAATTTCGGTTTGTAATCCAGTGTCTAGTGCGATTTTTATCTCTTCACTCTAGTCTATAGCTACGATAGTAGTAAGTAATTTGGAGTCAAAAATGACCAATCATGACTGCGAACGTTCTTACTTTTAAATGCAAACATACAAAAAATCGCACTACTCACATACGTTTTAAAAATTGTACTTGGTGATAATCTGCCTTTTATCTAGTGGTTATTATAATCAACCTCTGACACATCGTGTGATAGTTTTATTATTCTGGTATTAAAACAATGGAACTGTAAAAATATTTCTTTTATTTCTTATAATTAAGGACGGATTTCTCTTATAATTATTTATACTCGCTTCTAATAAATGTCACCAGTAGACTTCTTTGTTTGTGGTCAAGTCTTGCAGAATTTGAGTTGTAATCAATCTGGGGACAAAATCACACAAGATTTTTAGAAACCCGTATAAAAACGCAGCTCTACCATGTCTGTGATAAAAACCACAGAAATCACAGCTCTACTATGTCTGTGATAAAAACCTACTAACGCTTTTGAGACTATGGTAGTCCAGTAACTTTCTACATCAGAGCTTGCGTCAAATCAGGTAGTTTCTTCTTTTTTCGATTTTTAACAAAGTTGCGTTTGGCGCTCGAGGTCACAAACTTGGATTATTTGGCCAAAATCATAAACAAGCTTGCAAAAAATCAGCACTACCGGATTTGAGGCAAAGTACACCGCACTTTCAGGCGATAAGGTTACTGGACTATGGACAACCTTAAGAGAAATTTCACCTGACGTATGTAGGTATGCCGTAATTATGTTTTTATAAGTTCTATCGCCAAGTAGTGTTTACATTACATACATACATACGCACATATACACGTGTACATTAGTGTTTTTGCGAATTTTGACTTGGATGATTACCATCAGTAAGTATTTAATTCTTTACATAAACATGTCACTTTGGCTCAAAAAGTCACGATTATTTTCAACCATGAGTTGAAAATAATCGTGACTTTTTGACATATCAAAACACAACGAGAGCAGATCTCGTATTAGATGAATTGAAATTACCTCATTGTATGCGTAGGAACAACAGACGCGTATAGCGCACAGCACATTATATTGCCGGATCTCTGCGCGTGACACTTATGGTACTCCGAACTCCAGTATGCTTCTGTCATGCAGCTGAATTCATCATCTGAAAGTAAAAAACATTGCCAACTAATTGCAAGTAAAGCAAGAGCGCGTGATATACAAGTACCTATCTTTGTAATATACTGAAATAAGAACGTTTTAGAACAAGCGCCCACGGCTACTATTTGTAGCGACGCAAACGAGCGATGCTGTCGCACGTTGGCTCCAAAATGTTCTTAATTCAGTATATTACAAAAGATAGGTACTTGTATATAAACACTTGGGCCGTATTATATTGCTCGGTCATAAGATCGATGCTTGAAAGAAGTTTATGCCATAGAATAAAGTTTCTCAAGCATAGATCGATGACTGAGAAAGGTTTCATAATATGGACCTTAGAGTGTCCATGGCGCACATGGCCTTCTAATGCCCTTTTCTGAGAGTGGGCAGTGAAAGTGTTACCAAACTGTGTTGATGCCGACCAGTAGCAAGGACCATGAGCAATTGGAATTTAAGATGTCTCTTTCAGTTTGTTTTTCGATTAACTTTATTTCTTTAGTCTTACAAATTAAGCATATAGACAAAATTTTTTTATACTATAAACATAGTTATTGACGGCTTATCGGATCTTAATGAAATTGACAGGGATGTAGATGGTATCCCGGGACCGGACAGGAGGCTTAATTATCAAATAAGAAATATGGTATTATTGATATTCTCCTCACTTAAATTTTTTGTCCTTAGTTGACATACAGAACAATGTTTTTGTTTCCTTCCATACATTTGCAGCCCCTCTAGCTGATAAAATGGAAATACTTTTCGTAGTTTAACAGCGATTGAATATTTTCATACGATTTCGATTTAAGATTTCGAATGGTTTTGAGAGATTTGACACGGGCTATATTTACGGAATATATTGGTCTCATTATTATTTATGCGCATAAGTGAAATAAAGTTATGGCTATCGAACTCGCGAAAACTTTTTTGTATTCTTACCTATTTAGCACATTCCTACTAAGCAGCCTGTTTTCTATTCTAGCTTTCTACTACATATATTCTGGGGCTCACCTTTGTCACCACAAATCTTCAACTCCGGAGCTAAATCCCTCGCCGATGTAACGTAGAAAGTCCTCAGAATGTCCATTTTGTGGGCGCCCGTCATACCGCGGCCTTTCTGCGTTGGCGCATGTAGATGACGCGAAAATACGCATCTTCTTTTACTTATGTTGATGGCGAGAATACTGAAAGAAGACGATAATACTTTTTTTTTAAATTCTCTTATTGAATAAATTTTAATAACATTCACACCAAAACTACAAAGAAAACCGTTCCGTATTTGAAAGGATCGGTATGAAATTTGACATAAAACCAAGATCAAGAAAAACGCAAAAGCTATGATGAATTAGTTCCCAAGGATAGAAATAAATTTTAAAATTTCTAAGTCGTTTTGTTTCATCATCATCATCATCATATCAGCCCATACACGTCCACTGTTGGACACAGGCCTCCCCTATACGACGCCACAAATAAGCTCAGGGTGCGCTTCCACTTTAGAAGTTTAGAAATGTGAAATACATCTAAACTGATACGTGTAGGTGCACATATCAACCAACCAACATTTAAATATCTAATTTAGTGGAGAGAGGGGTTAAGCTAGTAACAGACTGAGCCCACGTGACGCAACATACTTGATGAAATGTAGAAAACGTTCGATTGCGTGGCATACGATAAGTGTGTATCTATCTAGCTTAGCCACCTACTAATTGAAGCCTCCAGGGGGCCTACTTAGAAAAGGAAAACCGAAGTTTCTTTTTCGTTTTCGTGCAAAACCTACTCTTATGTCGCTTGCATAAGATTAGCGTTTGCACGAAAAATTATCAGAAACTTCGATTTAGTTTTTACGAGTACGAGCCCAGGATCTCACAGTACACTTTCGCATTAGGTGTGCCTGTAATGATAGCTGTACAATATATTCAACAATAAACAATCATGCGTCGCGTACGTTGTAAGGTGTGGACCCAGTCTTTTTATAGCTAAATCTAGAAAATGCAGGGATAAATCCCTGCCGAGCTGTATAAAAATTTGCGAAATATGTTTTTAATTGAAATGTGTGTAGTATCAAAGTTTTAAATTTAATTCCCACCCTAAAACAGTAGTATCAAATGTGAGACTCAGTGGAAAATTCCTCGGGTATATATGCTTGGCCTCCTTGATAAGATGCGCGTAGCCTTCCCAGCACTTCAATACGATCTCATCGATTTGCGATAGAGTTGGTGTGCTGCCGCAAATTACTAGTATGTAGACGTCAGCAAGGAGTTTACAAGTCACTGCGCGGAATGCCACCTGAAATGAAATGTTTTAGTAGATACAAGAAAAGAGAACATCATAGATTTTTACATAAGTCATCATCATCAGCCCGTATATGTACGTCCACTGCTGAACATAGGCCTCCCCCAAACGACGCCACGAATAGCGGCCCTGAGCCGCCTCCATCCAACGACTCCCTGCGATCGCTACAATGTTGTCGGTCCATCGAGTGGGAGGTCTTCCCACACTCCGTTATGCATTGCATTGCGGTCGCTACTCGAGAACCTTTACTCCCCAAGGGTTATCGGTTCTACAAGCTATGTATATGGCCAGCCCATCGCCACTTCAGCCTACCTAAGTTTTTCAAGTTAAATAGCTGTACAATGAACTCTAACAAACTTACATCAGGGCTCATTTGCGGCAAATAAACCGGCGTGTCCCTGAGCGGTGCGCCATCCTGTGCAGCAGCTAATAACAGCAGAAGTCTCGCTTCTATCGGATCCAGCTCTTGGAAGTCTGAACTGGTTGCTACAAGGTGTCCGTGTATGCTGAGGCACGCCCATCTTCCGGTTACACTTTCAGCATAATTGTCTAGGCCTTGCTGAAACAACCATAAAATTTTAGGAATATAGAAGGAAAAATTCCTGGCTAATTAAACGAAGATAGCTCAAGGTCGTGATGTCCGGAGGAAATGGGGAGGTCTTTGTCCAGTGGGATGACCAGGGCTAACAATAATAGGAAAGTAAAAGCTTGTGCTCATTTTACTAAAGTGTAGGTAGTGCTATGTCCGTAGACTGTCTTTGCATCATACGATGACTTTGATCGGTGTAAGCCGGTTGAAACGTCAGGAAGCAAAAAAATATGGACTATTTATGTACGAAACACGCATTTAAGTTAAATAACCAATTCAACTTTTAGGTGGTGGCTCGATTTACTCGGCGCGAGATGTTTTTTTTGTGGTTTTTTAATATTTTCTATGTTCTACAAGAAATAAAACTAGTGGAAAAATAATCTGCTGCCCACAATTTTCAATGGGTTCTTCTCATGGGTTATTTAGTTATTTTTATAGTAAAAAATAATTTCTTTCTAATGGTACTTTAGGAGTGTTTGGGAATAAATTTTTTGTAGAAAGCAGATAAGATTGAAAACAATAAAATAAACTCGCGTAAAACATTTAAATAAGTGAACTGAACAGACTTAACGATTTTTCTTAAATAACTCATTATCATTATTTGTGATAATATGCATACAGATGAGATATGTATGAAGACAATACACAGTCTTAGGTGTAGTCTTAGGTAGGTTACAGTGGGTACACAATGTATATAAACCCTGTCAGGGCAAAACAAAATTATAAATATCTACCCATACAACATACCTGTAATTGTTGAGCCTGTGGACAGAGAATACTCTGTATAAGATCTAAAACTAGAGTGGGCTGAATACTCGACACATTTGGATCCAGCGACTCCAACAAAAAGTCGATTATTCCGTAACACTGTCTTAAATCCCGCTTCAGTTGTTCAACATTCTTAAATGTCTCAATTTCCTTTTTGCTAATGCAAAATATCATTGTATCGTAAACCAATGACAGTAGGAGATCTAGATCACACTCCAGCCCTCCTGTTGCTATGCCAATCAACGTAATTCTGGAATAGGATAAAATCTATCAGCTCATGAAGTTTTTAATGGGTATCCTCTGGAACTAGTGGAAGTACTTTCACTGGTTCATATCCCTAATTCTACAAGCAACATTATCCTGAATTCTCTGAGCCACACTATGTGCCAAGCTGTATGCATCCTGCGTACAAGATCCACAATGTGTTCATATACAAGGCATCATAAGTGTTTGTTCGCGTAGGAACTTGATGACTACAGGATGCACCTAGCTAGGCGCATAGCTAATAGTGTGACCACTTCTATAGTATGCAATATGTCTCTCTTCTAGGATCAGTCACAAAGCAAGTTGCTTGGCTTTAAGCACCAAGCGAGGCTCATTGTAGTGTGGCAGCTACATCTTATTCAGGTTACCATGCATGTGATGTTGCAGATAAAAGCACATAGCTATGTGTTAGGTAGTCATGGTATACTAGTTTCTGGCCGCAGCTTAGCACTTGTTTTTACAGCAAAAAGGTTTTACTATAATAAGTTAAACCAGGTTTAGAACTACATCTATGCCACAATTTCAGCTAGATCCATTCAGTACTTAAAGCATGAAGAGGTAATAAACATCCAAACTTTCGCCGTTTTCATTATTATGTAGTTGTGTCTCTATAATTTAAGTAGGTGGGTAGTATGAAATACTTCTTGATGTTTTCTGTTTCCAATGATCTGCATATGAATTAAACAGACAGCAGACAAGAAAACTCGTAAATTAATGCCTTTACATATTAGTATAACACATGCCCTTTGCAATACTCCTTCCAAACAATATTCCCATTGTCAACTTGTGTGCTAATCATGGATAGGTTGTGGCATTTACTAAACATATTGATGCCATGGAGGGATGCAATTGTAGAGAATTGTACCTGCAATGAAATGCATAAGCAGTGGAACATAATTTTATTTTTCCTACTAATATTATAAATGTCAAAGTTTATAACTATGGATGTATGGATGGATATTTGTTACTCTTGCACACAAAAACTATTAAACCGATTAGGCTGAAATTTGGTTTGGGTATAGTTTGGGACCTGGAATAACATATAGGCTATTTTTTATCCCGATAAAACGCGGGCGAAGGCGCGGGCAGCAGCTAGTTATAAAATAGTTCACAAAAGTTTAAAGGCGGAACTTATAAAGTCCAGACCAGGTCCAGAAGAGAATTATGTATTAAGAGCAGTAAAATTATTCGGACAACAGCTAGTTTTACTCTGTGTATTCAAGTTTATGTTAATAATGGTAGATAAAGGCTTTAGGACATACATAAACAGAAGCCGAAATTTTAAAAGTATAATAACTGTATGTTTTCAACTTACATTTTCTGTGTTTCCACGCTTCCTAGAAAATATTGGCACACCGCTTTCTGTAGCCACAGCTATTACTATAATTGACATCACAAAAAAACTAACTATCGTTTTTGTAAACCTTTTTATTAAATTCGATTTTTGCGAGAAACACACTTTTTTTTTTCTCGCTAGTTTTAGCATAGAAACACACTTGTTTGTAAACAAAATTAAATCATACACTTGACATTTCAATGACGATGCCTGCCTGACAGGAACCTGAGAGTTGCCCGCTTAGGCTGAACTTACCTTAGGTGTAGCAAAACTTGATATATACTTTATGATCAACTGTATTTTATGTACGAAAATAAATACATACATCGTCCGTAGGGTACAGAGGCTCTTCAGGTTTTTTTATATTATTTGACCGTCGTCGCGTCGTCTGTTCGAAACGACGCGTGACTCGAGACCCGGTATCTGGCGCAGCGTATCAGCATTGCCATACAGCGGCGGGGTAATGCAGCCAGCGTCTTTGGGATGCTTCCGACTGGTATTGTTATGGATCTGTTGAGCTACCTGTAGATTGTTTGCAACGAACTGCAGTTAGCTCAATTGTGTTGTGAATACTAGTTCTAATTTGTTTCTATTATTTGATTGTAATTTTATTTGTTAATAAAGAATTAATTTAGAGATACGGTTTCAATGTGGAATTGTTTAATTGTCTAATTCTAGGCACTTGTTCAATCTACATGTTTTAAATATATGTACGAAAAATTATTACAACTTTGTACTTAACATATAAATAATCAGCTTTAATACTTAACATTTCAGTACTAAATATCTTTGACAGTTTTGACAATACGTTTAACCCGCTACTTAAAGATTGTGATTAAGAATGACGTCATCATCCTGCTGTCTCACTCAAATCGAATTCGTGGGCGGGACAGCATAAAAGAGGACGCCATCCTCAATCTCATTCTTTAAGTGGGTACGCTGCTGGTTATACAAAGATCTTAAGTCCAGTGTGTTTAGAAAAAATATTAATTATTTCGTCCTTTAAATCTTTCCTTTAAATATTTCGTCTTATTAAGTACTTCCTCTGTATAGTTAAGTACCTACCTACCCATTATTATGTAGGAAAAAAATAATTAGTGTTAGTCAGATCCTATATATTTGAGTTTTCGCAAGCATTTGCACCTGCACCATTTTCGATTTGCACATTCTCGTCCTTGTTATCCACCAATATTGCTGAAGCTGAAAATAAAATTCAATACCATAGATAGGTACGTAACCTACTGTCTGAACGAAACTTACGCCCGAATACTCAAACGCAACTCAGATTTAAGCGCGTCTCAAGTCGCCATTTTTTGACAGTTTTCAATGAAAATCTGTCAAAAATTCGCCACTTGATACGTACTTAAATCTGAGTTGCGTTTGAGTATTCGGGGGTTAGCTGCGTAATACTGTTGCATAGTGCTACTTACATGGGCCAATCGTCAAAAGTCTTGGGCCTGCTAAGGATATAAGCAGTGCTCCTAATGGTGCTGATAGTACTACACTTAAAACACTGACTGTTAATATAATTGTAGCCCATTTATCTTCATTAAGTTTATCAGCTCCAGTTGTTTTACCGCTGTGAACCAAATCTAATGCGGCTGGGCCAAGGGCAGCCTGGAACAAATATTATTACGTTAAACGCATAACCAAACAATACATTTATGTTCACGGGTACCTACGTTGTTTTATTTATACTGGTGAAGTCAGATTATTAGTAAAGTACGAGTAGATAGTTTGCCTTGCTGTAGATCTTCTCGTGACTCACTATCTCGTGATTTCGACAATTATTGAGTGAATTTGCAATGTTACCTACGTATATAATATAAGAAAATCAACATCATCCATCACTCATCATCATAGGCCTGCCCTTCACCCCTTATGGCCTTTATTCAGGGACTTCAATCTCTTTCACTTTGGTGGTAGACCCTTACTTACTTTTAATAGAAAAAATCGTTTAACGAAAGTATAGGTAATAAAGTGTTTTACTTACCTGTACTGTAGCTTTAGCAGTCCAAGTCAGACCAATGAACAACTTTTCTTTGGCGTTAAGACCACAACCGAAGGCTACGAGAAACGTTGCAATAGCTCGTATTAATAAACATGCTATTAAGCATGTCGCACCCATTTTAATGTCCTCTGGATCTAGGGCACTTATCTATTAAAAAACCAAGAATGTATGAATTTAGGAATATTATTAAAATAATGTCAAAAGTAGACCATCTAATATTGTGTAATTTTACTAACAGTTATTTGAGCTCCAGTAAAAGCAAACAATATGGGTTCAAAAAATATCCATAAGATTCTAAAAGTATTGCTAACGGGGTTTTTGTTCACTGCCCAGCCTTGCTTATCCCAATAATAAGCAGCTACAAAGCCCGAAGATACAATAGCTAGAGGACCTAAAATACAGAAAATTTAAGGTTATTCAAAGTCGGCTAAAACATTAGCATGTTAACAAAATATATAAATTATTGATTACTTAAGGAAAATTGAAGGTAATTTACCTGCACCACTCCATCCAATCATACTCGAAATGAATAAAGAAAACAGCCCTGCAAGGAATAAAGCCAGAAATCTTAAAAGAACAACGTAAGTATCTCCCTTTTCTGGTATTATTGATAACATAGCACCCCATAGTGAACCGAATAAAACTCCTGCAACAATAGACAGGGGTCCCTGAAAAAAACAATTAATTTAAATTAAGGCACTGTAAATTCTCACTTGAATATTTGCTGTTGTTTCCTACTCTATTAGATAATGTGGCGTAGCCAACTGCAAATTAGTCTTGGGTTACACTAGGCAAAATCCGATACTTGTGACTTATGTTACTGTGACTTCAAAATATCTGTGACAAATACCTGTGATAAAATACTAGTTAGTAATCACGTATAAATTAATTGTTTTACTGATTGAAATTTATTTATTGTATCGATGACTAAGTAGCAGTAGCATTTTGATTAACCGACTAAATTTAAACGGTATTTTCTTCAACAACTTTGTTACATTGCGGTACACATTTCAAATTACCAAGTATAAAATACTAGGTGTGTCTCATTCTGACTAAGTGATATTATCAAAGAGAGAATAAAGAAGCGATATTATCTAGCTGAAGCGACATATTGCGTAGGTACCTAATAAAATAACAACGATATAATATCGTGCACTCGTGACACTGGCACTACCTGTGTGACAGTCACAGATATATTTAGTTTCTGTCACTGTGATATACCGCCAATGTTCTATATCTGTGACTTTTATCAGTGACGATAAATACGCCTCAACCCTACTGCAAATATTTTACCAGATTTATACTAAAGCATAAATATTGACTATTCAAATCCTGAGTAAAAGTAATACTGTTCGTAAACGTAGGTACGATATCATTGATCTTCAAACAAACCTTGATAATATTGAAAGTAGTTGAGCCGGTAGAAAACATTGCGTTAAGGATTATGGCGAATACAGCGACGCTCACAGAGTCATCTATGGCTGCAGCAGCGACCACTATAGTTGGGATTCCTTTTGAAACACCATACCCAACGTCTTTGAGTCTGAATAAACATGGAACAACAACAGCAGGAGACACTGAGGCAATCATTGAACCTAAGAGAAATCCTGAAAAAGAACATGAAACATAACTTTTCGTTGCAACCAAGTTTTCTTACAATGATTGTATGATTTTTTATACCCCAAATCCATGGTAGGCCGAGGAGATAGTGTGTAGAAACACTGATAGCGAGACATTCAACTAGCCATGGCAAGAGTCCAAGTTGAAGCACAGCTGCGTAGTGCTTTCTCATCACTGTTGCGTCCAAGCCTAAACCAGCTCTCGTAAGGATTATAACCAATGCTATTTTTCTGAAATAATAATACCCAAGTAGTAATTCAATAAAAGAAAAGATCATAATGATTGATAAAGATAAAGTAAGATAAAATTTATTTATTTACCCACAAATCACAAGAACAATAAATAAATAGTATAAAATTAACAAAAGGAGACATATCGAATTCTAATATACTAACAATGATTAAAAATGGGGTACAAAAGGTTCCCTATCTCAGCATTATGCAGTATTGATTGTGTGTGACACAAGGCATAGTATGTAACGCTCAGTAAGATTTTTTTATAAACGCTTTACGTTCAGCGTGTTTGTTATTGGACTAAATTGGGTTTATGCTGATGAAATAAATAAATAATGCTGGATATTTAAAATAGCATGACCTACAGATCTGATATAATTATTTACTAGCTTCTGCCCGTGGCTTCGCACGCGTTGTTTCTATGGAAACGTTTAAAGAGCAAAGGTTGTATGAAAAAATACTTACCTTAAATCTTGATTGAGTTTTCTATAATCATCAGTCATGTAAACTAAGCCAAGGTTTTGGAATAAGATTCCTGTAAATAGCATCCCAATAAGGGCCGGTAAAGTTGTGACTTTGAGCCATATCCAACCAATTAAGTACGCTGAAAGGACTAGTACGCTCATGCTAAGTAACTCTCCGTTTAATCCTACTGACTCTCCTAATTCCGAGTAAAATATTCCCCAGGTTAGAAGAACTGAAACAAATAAAATGAGCCAAATTATTTTACAATATTAAAAGTTGTTACAATTATTAAATTCGATGGTTAAAATAAAATACATACAGAACATCACAATGCATAATTGTTGAGCTGATTGTCTGTATGTTGAAAAAACTGGGAAGGGAAAAACTTTTGCCCACCAAGAAGGCTGCCATGATGGGCTTAAGTCAGCTTGGTGACATCGTAAACAGAATGTCTCCCACCATTTCCTGTAAAATATATAACATTGCCATATTAATATTTAAACTTGTTAAGAGCACTTTTATCTAATATCACAACCATGGGTAGGCACGTACCTATTATTTTGTTCTGTTTCTCCGGTTGCATCTGTGGGATTATCAAACGTTATATAATTTTGAATTGTGTGTTTTTCAATCTATCAGATTACTATTACTTAAATAAATTTAGAAATCAATAAGTAAACGTTAATATTTGTTGATTTCAATAAGAACAATATTACATGGACTTATTAAGGTTCTGCAAGTTAGGGTAAAGCCAATTATTTTGACTCTCTGTAAAACTATACACTAGCCAAACTCAATGTGGAAAGTTAGTAAACAAACCGCCCAGATACCTACCTAACCTAAAATTTACTCTGTTGCCGCGTCTTTTTATACGTAATTTACATTACTTGTCGATTTGTGATCCTACCTTACAATTATAAATGAAACTCGACGCCAAGCAAGTGAGTTATAGTTATTGTCGTGGTTTGTTTACAAATATTCCACATGGAGTTTGACTAGTGTATAGCTGTAAATTAACATGCAATGAGTTAAGATATTATCACAATGGGAATGCGTCGTATTATTTTGTATCAATCTAATTAACAAAATGATTACCTACGAATGAATACACACGAACACCTATAAAACATAACATCAATTAAAAACACACATAAAATAAACATTGATTATGATAACGCTAAATTAGACCAAACATATAACAGACAAGCGAGTTGCAAGTAAAGATCGATGCTAAAAACAAACAAAATATGTTATTTCACGGAAAGTACCTTCTAATTATCACTTTCAACTTACCTCTGTTTTGTGAATTTTGTGTTTCCATATCTAAATTTATATAACTTTTACGCTTGCCTGAAAATAAAGATAACATCATGTATGAAGTTTGTTTGTACATAAATTCGAAATAAACTAAAGCTCTTTACGAAATCGCAAGTCGTGCAACTTATAGTATGCTAAAGAAACTGTAGGTACTATAGCAAAATAATGATTCTGATAAGAAGTGAATGATAGGACCTATTTGTCAATAAAATATTACAAATGTTATCGCGATCTTTGCTTATCATTCTAAAATAGACAACTCGGTATCTATTCTACTTCATATTTCAATCAGTCATCGAGATGCGTCGGGCTGACGGAGACGATGGAAATAAATTACGTTAATTTATCAGTCAGCGATAAGTGTGTAAATGCGTGTACCTATATCGGAAACTCTTGTACTGGTATCTACCTAATAAATGAAAAAACTTACAGTGATATCCGCTCAAAAACCACCAAACTAGTTTGTTTAATTTTTTCAATGATGAATACCTACTCCATTTTTCTTTTATATTTGTGTGCCGCACCGTCTCTTATCTAGTGTACGACCAGCATGAATTATTCGTGTAAACAGAGACAGATTTGTTTGCGTACTGCCTGTAAATACCTACTGGATGCGAGTAGGTACCGGCTATTCTATTTACTTATGTACTCGAATAGACCGCCTTGAGTCGAAAGTCAACAAGATAAAGTTACAGTTACACCGCACGTGTTCAGCAGCTAGGTAAGGAAGTTGTTTGCGAGTTTATTAAAAGCTGGTCATATTTTTTAGTTAGGTACAAATTGTGTCTTAAATTATACACAAAATTTGTATGCCTAAGAAGATGTTCAAATGATTGAAACCCTTCATATATAAATGAGTATGAAAATGAAACGATAAATCAACGAAATAATGGTAGGTTGACGACAACAGTTATTATATTGGGTTTGGATTATTTAAAAGTAAACTTGGAAAAATTCGATTCTATGTTTTCCTCCTGATACCTTGTAGTATATTATATAAATATATACACGTATATATTATTGTATAGACATATTTTAGCTTAGTATATCGTTGAAAATGCCTAAACTCTGATTATTATTTTGTTTGTCATCCCATCCCAAAAAATAAACAAAATATTTCCTCCGCTTCAGTAGGTTAATTGAAGGGAACTTTATTTACGTCGATGGCAACATTTATCGTCTGCCAAAGAAATACAATACATGTTTGTCGAAAAGCTAAAGTCTAAAAATAAAGTAAACTTTTGATTTTTGACATTGATTAGTGGATTGATTTTGTAAACAATGGATTTGTTCATGGAGAAGGAAAAAGACCATGAAAAAAAAAGTAGTGTGGAGAGTTTTCTTCTTTTTCATTGAAAACAAGCTAACTACCTTGATCATTCTAGTTCTTCATTGATTCTCTATCGAAGATTTTGTATGATTGAAAATGTTGTGTGTTGATCAAACGATGAAATGTTATTATAGTATAAAAACCCATAGAGTAAAGACTCGCTGCTTAACACGTTCATCTTTGTAGCGACTTGGAATAGATTGTTACCCCCTTATTCATAATGGTCTACTAACTTAAAACAGCTGCTAAGCAGTGTTATGTCTCACTTTGACTTATGTCAATAGAAGAAGACAGAGTGAGAATTAGCAATGCTTTAAGTTAGCAGACTATTATAAATTCCTTGGATTGTTAAGTAGGTAGGTACCTACTTTTCCAAGTCGCTCAAAAATACTAATTAACTTTTTATATCTATATTATCAACTGAAACATAAAAAGCGGATAGGTAGGTAAATAGCATGGGAATCATGAGATCTAGTCTTGTGTAGTTCAGGAATAATGAACTAAAATGAATTAGTTCCGACCAGTGAACTAGTAAGAACGATTCAGCTCAACTAGTTCCTTGTAGTTCACCTGCTCTTCAGTTACGAAATCTCGAAACCACTAAAAAGTTGGCGTCTGAATCACTATTTTCTATGGTATAAAAGTAAAGTTTAAAATCCAATAACAAGAATAAAAAGAACTGTTTGAGAATGCATTTCGATTACTCGTTCCCTAGTACAATGTTTCTTTTAGTTCACTGTTACATTCATCCAGTGATTCCGTGTCAGACGGAACTAGAAGACAAGGGAATAATTAAGGGAGAACAGAGATAGAGAGAGCGCATATTCCGCGGTAGTGAGAGAGACAGAGATATGCATCTAGTTCTCTAGTTCAGTAGTAACTTGTCTCAAAGGAACGAATAAGGTAGAATAGAGATAGACAGCGCATAATCCCCGGTAGTAAAAGAGACGGAGGGGTAATGAATGAGAAACTTTATTTGTTTGAAGATAGAGATCAAATTGCCCTGTTAGTATTTTATGTTTGCAACTTTTGTAAGTATAATATGTATGTACCTACTTGTATTATTTTTGTTACAAGCAAGGAAGGAGCATTGCATTTCGATATTTCGTCGGTAAATGGATATTTCGTCCGTTTTCGTGTATGTTTTGGTGAAATAATATTATAATTAATATTCAGTAAATGTAAATAGTATCCAATCTAGTTTCTGACACAAAACAATCTATTGCGTATTTTGAAGCATTAAAATAGGAGCACTTTTGTGATTAAAACGACGCGAAAGTTTTGCCGAGTGGGGTACTAATAGAACTAGAAGTCCGAACTAGTACATTAGTATGATTGTACTAGGACAGAGCGATCTCTTTACTGACCGAGCAAGAACAAGCCTAGAGATCCAAGAAAACAAGGTCTACTCCTCCATTGAGTGTCCCTTGCTCACGTCACTGTCTAGTTGCCAATTCAATTCAACAAAACGTAGAAGTTGGAAAGAGTATCAAATGTGTTATGGATCAATTGAAAAATCAATAAAAACAAAAGTCAATCGTCAATTATGTTTGTAAGATCAGTCTAAACAGCGTTAGTGAAACACGAGTCAATGTGATAAATAATTGGTAAAAACAAAACATTAAATTACGTAGTTTTATCAGATTTATTCATGTGATTATGAGGAGTTCGGGGAGTTACGATTTTACGCTACTGGTAACACCAGGAAACAGATTCGTCTTCTCATTCGCCGATGGCGATAATGACGTAAGCAAGGGACAACCACATGAACATCGTGTCTCGGAAGACCTTACCAAAAATTCATAAACAATGATGGGATTATGCATTCGGAATAAGTAACGTTATCTGGTTTTAACTTAGACAATTTAACCAGCTTGTTAATGAGCTATAGTTAAAAACACACACTACCTATTTTCGAAGTTACTTCTCAGTTAAAAGTTCTCTCCTTGTCTTCAAAATCCACCGAGTTTTCATTTTACTGACAAAGACACAGGTTAGTAGGTCTTCAAAGCTAGCAAGCCACAAACAAATTATATGGATGAATGAGTATGGATGGTGGGCTTTGCCTTAGCGGCACAGTAGGTACTGCCAACATCTAAAAAAAAACATGTGAAGGCGCCAAATTCGAAATGTAGGTACGCCGGAGCTGGACGTAGGCCCGTATTATGAAAGCTTGCTCATTCGTATTGTATTCTCTTTGGCTCATTTTCATAGTTCATAGTTCATAGTAGTCATTCGTAGACGAGTTCTTCAGTAGTTTCTATATCTATTATAGCCTGAGTGAGGTTGATGCCACAGAAAAGCGTTATTCAAGCATAGGTCGATCACAGAGCAAGCTTGCTAAAACTACCTATAATATTCAAGTCTAGTTTAGAGCACTAGAAAATTGCATTCCTAAGTCGGGTTTGTTTGCATGTCGTACCGGATTTTGGAATCCCTAGGCAGGCAGTTTAGTTTTGTGAATGGGTACCTAGTTTGATTGATTCGTTCAATGAAAGTCTTTTGTATATAAAAATCACAGTCGTTTATTAATTACTTAATAAATACTGGTTACCTAGTAGGTAATAATGAATAGGACGACAGGCAGAGATTTACCAAAAAACCTTTAGCGTAACATAATGAAAGGTACCTAGATACTAATTAGGTAAACTAGAAAATGTTAATTGAGTAAATACAATGGTTATTAGTGAAAGGGCTTCAGCCACTGTAGCAAACAACACATCCATCCAGTTTCCGGAAAAGCTGTACAGAAAAGTGATTTTTTATAATGCTGGACAATTCATGTGTAAAATCTGCCAATGATATCTTCAGTATGTACTTGTTGTGATGATGTGTTGCTATGTTTAACCGACTTCGAAGAAAGGAGGAGGTTCTATGTACGGCTGTAATCATGTTTTGACATGATTTATTGCCATGTTTTTTACAATTTGGCTTCTCCGGTTCACTCTGATGGAAATCGGTCCTAACATGACAAATAATTTATGATTTAATAAGGACATGATTATTGCACAGTATTCCATACATTCAAAGCCAAAAATATATATAGCCATTACAGTGGTTAAAGCATCCTAAAACTAAATGAAAAATGAATTTCATTTTTGAAGAAACTTAAAATTATCAAAGTCATGGGCCCGTTCCTTAATACCTAACCCTACGAGTACGTATAAACATTCTAAATTTAAGTCCATCTGCTTTCTATAAAGCTAATTAAAGTTAAATCTAATAACTATGAATTTGCTGTTGAAAATCCGCTATAATTTTGGTCGGATTTTCCAAACACTACCTACACAAACATGGAATGGCGGCGTGGGGCAGCCTACCTACAACTTCACTTCGAACTTTCCTCACTGTAACCTTTCGTTTAAGGCGCATAGTGATGTGACACAAGCGCCATTGCACTCTTCTCAACTCGCCATAGGTAAGTACGTAACATAATAAATAAAATAAATAATTAATGCTGGACAATCCAAACATCGTCTAGCCCCAAGCTAAGCAGATGGGTTTGTTATGGGTGCCTACTAGATGACTGCTATACTTAATAGAATACATTACATAGATATTATCTTTTTACTATACATAGAAAATAACTAGAACACCCGGAACAATGATTTTCAGATGGTAGAATACAAACATTTGTCCCAAGGCGGGAATTGAACCCAAAATCTCTTGCGTCGCAGGCGGGCCTTCTGGCCCGCCACGACGTTTGTTAAGTGTTACTTCATTTACAAAGCATAATTTATGAACATCTTGTCATCTATTTATATAATTACTTACCTACACTACGTAACCATATTATACATTACATAAATAAACGTTAAGGGTGATTGTCACCGGTTGGAGTGTAATTAAATTACTTTTTGTGGTTTTAAATTTTTTTCTCTGTTTTACAAAGAATAAAACTAACGGAAATGTAGTAATTTAGCGTAAATCTTGAACTATTTTCTATGAACCCAATATAAAATCAACTCCTGTTTCATTGTGTTTTAGGAGCATTTGAGAAAATGTTGATTTTTTAGGCCAAAATCTCTTATTTTCCCATATGCTCCAAAAATATAAATTAGCCGAAAATTACTTGTTCGCTAGTTTTATTCCATGAAGAAAGCATAATGTATGTTAGGCTAAGGTATACATATATTTTATATGGGCTGTAATTTTTAATTAGTTTACATCCTGTACTAGACTAATGTTGCCTGAAATAAATGATTTATTATTTTTATAATAAATATAGACTACAATAAAATTTTAATCTCGCGCAAACCCGTGACGATCATCCCCTATAGGTACAGCACTCTGCTGAAGCCACACTAAAGCTTAGATTTAGGTAGACTTCATAAACTAAAGTAAACACATCCAAACCTGTTTTATATTAAAATAGAATCAATTATTTCGTTAAGCACCTTAAGGCCACAAGTAATCTAAAAAATATCATTCAAATAATCACATCAAAATTGGTCTACCTACATATTTACAAACACAAAATACTATGAGACGTCGTAACAAAACTAATAATTGTAAGTACATTTTCATCTTTTCTCATCTACGGCTTTGAAATTAATGCGAGCACCTACTTGTACTGATAGGTATGTATTTTGGGCTGCTTCGAATAGCTGTTACCTCCGATTTGGTTCAAATTTTGTACAGACCTTCTATTTGACGAAACAAGCAAGCGAGCCAAGTTATTTTTTAGCGCATATTTTTCTATAAATCGAATTTAGTTTTTTTTCCAATTCCGAAGAGCGACGCTAGGTGCAACCGAAAAAAATAATTAAGGACTACCCCGACACATCCAACATCCTCGAAAAGAGTTGATAAGGTTCAATTTGAGTGACGGATCCCACACAGAGCACCCCGACTCCACGTGGTCTTGTGCGTGGCGCCCCAGAGTCTATTTAATAAGGCGCGAAGTGAGTGCAGCCTCCGCCAGCCGTAACACGCAGGCCTTGTTACTCAATGGCGGAGAGGCTGCACTTCCCGCAGCGCCGGAGCCAAAACTCAAAAATATTGAGATACGTCATAAAGCACTTGGCACTCGTGCTTGTATCATCGAAGAGAAGGTCTGTACAAAATTTGAACCAAATCGGAGGTATTGCGCGCAGCACGTAACTTTAGCGCTGACCGTAATTGCGCAGAAGTAAAAGATAAGGAACCAGGGCGGGGCTAGCGGTACATTACCCATGCGCAGCTATCC
The DNA here is from genome assembly GCA_947859395.1 of Eupithecia insigniata. Classification (NCBI taxonomy): domain Eukaryota; kingdom Metazoa; phylum Arthropoda; class Insecta; order Lepidoptera; family Geometridae; genus Eupithecia; species Eupithecia insigniata. The sequence continues at coordinate 4,205,861 of OX402001.1, read as the reverse complement.
CCTCCGCGTATCGCTCAGCGCTAGACTTACGTGCCGCTACTTGTAACAGCTATTCGGAAGTTTATCCGTATTTTGTCATTAAGCCTACCTACTGAGTATAAGTATTTAGCTAGGATACTTCAGGTACTTACACTAAAATTGCAATGAATGTGATACCAGAGACTATCTACAGTAGATCGTAAATATCGCTGAAGCGTCAAGTCACGCGTCTATGTGTTGGACGATACAGTCGCCCACGATATCTACAGACGTCCATAGAGGAGTCCCTTAAGCTATACCTACGCACATATATCCGAACCGGATACGCACTGAAAGAACTAATGGAATCGAATAGGAAAAATTGAGTTCTGACGATACGATTTTTTTGCTAGAATAAATTCGATTTTGGATACTTGGCGCGCAAGGCCCGGAAAAATGTGCGTAGTATAGGCGGACCAACTACCTATTCTGTGGTAGTACTAGCCACGTCTATGATTTCGAGCCCCCACTTTCCTGTCTAGACACTAAAGCCCTACACCAAACCCTGTGATGAAGTTTGGGTAGAGTCCAGAACAATGATTTCGCTTATTCCTACTTCTTAATTAATTACTTATAACAAAACGTCGGATTTCTCAACATTTAGCTATATTACAGCGATACAAAATAAAATTTTATTTATACTTAGCCTATTGTTTAATTAGACTTGTAGCAAAAATTTATTTTGTCTCAGGCAACTAGCGAATTTAACAATTACAAATGATGAAAACCTCTAGCTCGAGATTTCAGGGTATTTCTAAAGACTTACTCTGTTTTACGCCTATACTATACCGTGTGCATTGTGCAATCTCTGAGTATATGCATTTTGTATATTCGTGTTATATTGGCTTTCTGTACCTAATAACAACTGGTATAGTAAGCTAGTCCTAAATATATTTCCCCGAAGAAAATCCGACCAACATTTTAAAAGAAATAACGCAAGCTTTGTGCACGCTGCCTATTGCATCATCTTCAATTTGAATCGTAGCACGAAAAACGAGATTACTCTAATAAAAACGAAGAACGCCGCTAACGCGCCAACGTCTACCCAAAAGTTCGCCTTATCCATCGACATTTCGCTTAAGAACTGGTCTGGTTTTCTAAAATGGCAGTACGGTTCTGAGCAGTGTAACTTCTCCCTTCCGAATCCGTAGACAGAGAGCATGGCTCCTTCAAAGCCGTATCGGACATAGCTGAGATACGTAAGCCAGTGGAGATAGCCTGGTATAGCGTCGAAGTTGACGAAAAAGCCTGAGAATAGAACGACAGGGATCGTTGTGACGGGGCCGAGGTAGACCCCTGTTTCTATCTTCATGGCGGCTCCGATGAGAAGGCCTAAGGACTGTGCCACTAGTGCAGTGAGGATGTTTATAGTTGCGAACATCAAGACCCGATCTGTCTGCATTGGCTGGCCGGTCATGAAGTAGACGATTATCACGTAAACGCCGCTGAAGATTATCTGGAAGGAGATTACATTTGCTTAGACTTACTGTATCTAAGAAGACTTGTGAAGACTCTAGGTACCTATACGAGCCAAACTCGATGTAGAATGTTGATAAACAAATCGTCATCTTAAATACGTAACCTAAAATTAACTCTGTTGCCGCGTCTTTTGTACGCGATTTACATTACTTGTCGATTTGAGATCCTTCCTTCAATAAATATTGCTTACAATTATATCTAAAAATCGACGCAATTGAGTTTTTTTTGTCGAGGATTGTTTACACAAATTGCACATCAGGTTTGGCTAGTTTATAGTAGGCATAAGGGCAGAAAAAGTTACCAAAACGCAAAATACATAGGTTGGTATTTAAGGTAAGAATTCAACCATACCTACTCAGTTCTAGAATGCAAGATATTTTACATCAACAACAACATTTAAAAATAAAAAAAAACAAACTATACAAAAATTTATTAAAATAACATAAAACAAGAAGCTAACATCAGTAATCACTAAAATCTAAAACAGAAACTTCAACAACGCATAATTGAACACGCGCAGCGAAAAAGCTTCGATTAAGAGTTCGAAAAGGAACGATACAATGAAAAGAATCTTTCAAAACCGAAAAAGATTTCGATCTTTCGCGATTTGTTCCGATGATGTCGTAAAATATTTTCCAGCAATATTTCTTAGATACTTACGAAATCAAAGAAATGTTATACTCGTACCATCAACCCAGTGTTCACAAAAAATACCTTGAATTCTTTTTAAAACCGAGTATAGTAAAAGAGCTCTAGCTTGATGCTATATAATGGAATGGGTTAAAGGTGCAGTCTCAATTATGGTGTTGTAGGTAAATACTGAACTGGCAGGCAATTAAACATAGCAAGAAACAAGAAACATCGCGTGACCGTGAGTCCTTTAACGCAAGTGAAGCGGAAAACCCCAGCACTTCCTATTTCGTTCCAACAAAAGATTCATTTATTCAAGCAATAGGTTGTTATACCTCCTTTGTTTTTTAAAGTAGTAACTTAATTTGAATATGTTTTTGGAATGCTTTTGAAATGACGCTACATTTTTACTTGGAGGTTAGGTAAAATTTGTACCTAATTGAAGTGAAGAGAAAATCAATAACACCTATTTCTTATTTGATAATAATAACTATATTTATAGCTGTTTATTGACTTGACTAGTGCTGATTTTGAAAGATTAAAGAAAAAAAATATTGAAATCGAAATTTGAAACCGAAATAAAGTTTTACCTGGAATGGTAGATCTGCTATAGTTTTTGCGAAGTAGAAGGCTTTCAAGGAGTACCAATAGTTGAGATGCTCTCGAACAAACACGCTCATTTCCGTTGGGACTGTGAACAAAAACATTTCAAATTAAAATTCTTATAACAAAAATATAAGTGCCACTTTTTGGGGTAGAGCAATGGATGGAATTACAATTACAAAATTCTTTATTGTAGAAACACTAAAAATAGACATTACATAAAACATGTACAATGGACGGCCTTATCGCTTAGATGCGATCTCTTCCAGGCAACCTTTGGAATTCATGTTCTATAGAACATTTTAAACTGTAAGTAAGTATACCAATAACTTTATTGCCCACAACGTAGCATCTAGCAGTCCCAGTAACTGCCACAGAGGTTCAAGTATTCAATTATTTATTTTGCAATCCTAATACATACAATGTGAGAGGTCTTAAATATTTCACTTCGGGGCTAGGTAGTAGGAGCCCTGTTAGGGCGTCATGCAACTTGAGAGGTAGCCACAGAATTGGGAATAATAAGTTAATATTATTTCCAATTCTGTGGAGGTAGCTAATTTTAAGTATCATAAAGCTTAATTCTATAATTATTACACATTATTCAGTGTTAAAGCTAATCCCTTAACACTTGGTTGGGCAGTGACAGCGTTAAAGACCCTAACTTATAGTAGGTTCATCACTCAGTTTCATTAGGGCTATAAATGATTATCAAACTGAGATTTCGTTGAAAAGATATCAGAATACTCACATGTAAGAATAGTAGGCATCATAGCAGTAAACATAGTGAACATGACAGTGAAGAAAATACATCCAGCATTGCTCATAACCTTAGCTGCATCCTCCCCAATATCATAATACAAGAATCCGATCAGCAATCCAACAATCGTATGCGAGAATAGTCTTAGATGCGTGAGGGTCTGGTCTCGTAAAATGCTCCGGAATGTCCGCTTCAATAAGATCCAGAATTGCTTCCACCCTGAGGTTGGGAAGCCGGTTTTGATTGGTTTCTTGGTGAAGCTTTCGCTGGAGTCTAGAAGAGAGGTGGTGCAGGTGACGGGGGCGAGATTGGTTGCGTTGGGCACGGCTGGCTTGTCGGTGGTAGCTGGTTCTGACATGTCGATTACAGTACATGTTGGTTTATCTGGAATAAAATATGATTTTACTGTACCAAGTAGGGAATACTTTGGTCTCAATAGGTGTCTGTAAATGACAAAGTTGCTTAATTTTTGTTTTTCTTCATTTTCTCTGTGACTCTACCTAAGATTATTGTGACCTATTTTGTATTATTCACCTAAATGTAAATCTGTATTTAGCGCAAGTAAATACTTCTTACTTGGTAGGGTTTTGTACCCAAAGGTTGAAAACGGGACCCTATTACCAAGCCTCCGCTCTATCCGTCCGCCCGTCGTCAGCGTGCTGTATTATACCGTAAAAGGTAGATAGTTGCAATTTTGACAAAATGAGTATTTCTCGCGCCGCTATCTCAAAAAATAATAAAAATAAAATAGATAGTGAAACTACTATTTTTGCTCTAGTTTGGTCTAGGCTGCATCTCTTGAACCGTAATAGCTTGACAGTTAAAATTTTGACTGAATGTGTATTTGCCGCTATAACAATAATTAATAAAAATAAAATAAATTCAATGATTAAAGGGTCCAACGTCCATACCAAATTGAGTGCTGATCACCGAATTTAAGCAACGTCAGGTGCGGTCAGTACTTCGATGGGTGATCTTGTCATGTTGGCTTTTTGCTTATTAATTTTTAAGGACTTGCGAAATAGTTTTGTTCAAAGGTACGAAACCCTTCCTGTGCGAGTCGACTTGCACTTGGCCGGTTTTATTTTACTTTAAAGTTTTCGTAAATTCGGTTAAATTAAGTAGTAGGTAGATAGATATACACAAACAACGGATTATCACCGTATTTGGTAGGTACTTTGAACGACATTAATTATAGATCACACAACATAGACAAATAGAATAACATTGAGTTACTAAACGATAACTACATATTATAGTATGATTAAAGGTTTTTATGCAGTTGTTTAAATAAGTGACTCAATGCGCGCAATATCTTTTTTTTCTGGATCGGCAGTAAACCCACTTCTTATATAGCTCCAGGCGTTATTTTTAGCACGTTAATAACTTGAATCTTTTCCTTTTAGCTCTATCCAATCAAATTTTTAACAGGTCCTGTCCAAATTTTCATGCATAAATTTAATATAGACAGAAAGAAAGAAAATTTATTTTTTAATTTATTGATAAACAAAGGCAATCAATCTTCAATACAAAGGTTTACAGAAATAATTTAAACTCTACCTTAACATTACAAGTGCCTGCCCAGTGAACCAATAGGTCCCACCTCAACTTAATGTTGCTCTACAAAAGTTGAGCTACAATATCAAACTTCTGCTTATTTAAGTTTCTAACTTTATTACAACTATCAGGTTTGCTGCTTGCTTACCTATGACAATAGCCAGTGCTTCCGCTTTCTGCATATTATTCTTGCTCTGGTTGTTATAGTTCAGATTCTGCGGGACAGACGACGACGATGATGAAGACGATGATTGTCCACGGCCACAGTTGCCCTTGTTGACTTCCATCACCAGCTTGTGGACCCAGTCGCCATGCTCGCCTGTTGCTACCTCCATTACTGGAATGGGTAAAAGGAAATTCAAGCTTTTAGCGGACACATTCTAGCCAACAAGTTTCGATTCTTAATGAAGAAGAAACGTCTCATAATCTAATTGTGACATCTGTCTGTGGTGGTATTGATGACTAGCTGCTGCCCGCGCCTTCGCCCGCGTTTTATCGGGATAAAAAATAGCCTATATGTTTTTGAGGTCCCAAACTATACCCATACCAAATTTCAGATCAATCAATTCAGTAATTTTTGCGTGAAGGAGGAACAAACATCTATACACACAAACTTTGACATTTATAATATTAATAGCTGACCCGCCAAACGTTGTTTTGCCTTCAACCCTTATCACTTAGGGGTATGGAAAATAGATAGTAGCCGATTCTCAGACCTACTGAATACGCATATAAAATTTGGTAAAAATCGGTAAAGCCGTTTCGGAGGAATACGGTAACTAACATTGTGACATAGAAATTTTATATATAAGAGATAAGGATGTTCACAATGTGTAGAAAAGCAAACTAACGATTTCGTATTTTTGGAGTAACTTGTATGATGTTGTCAAATGGAACAGTATGTTGTCCAATCCATTGTCTGAAGAAGCCCGCAAAATATATAACCTCGCTTTAAGTAATTTTTGTAGGGATTAGTTTGCTTTCATTTGTAAAATATTGTAAACTAGCTGCTGCCCGCGGCATCGCCCGCGTCAAAAATATCCTATAATGTATGTTATTCCAGGTCCCAAACTATACCCATACCAAATTTCAGCCTAAACGATTCAGTAGTTTTTGCGTGAAAGAGTAACAAATATCCAACCATACATACATCCCTACAAAAAAAAAACCTATACTTGACATTTATTATATTAGTAGGATATGTACCTATGTATAAATTAGGTGATGTGGTCGCTCAGCGACAGTCTTTTGTTCTGTGGTGTGAAAAAAAAGATTTAGCAACAAATGGTAATAGTCAACAGTATTTTTTTTAAACATGTTGTTTAAGGTATCTTTTAAATAAGTAGGTCGTTTGAAACATGCACCCTGCTGGCACGGCAATGTTTTGCTAGGTGGGTAATTGTTATTTTAATTATTGTAGGCGTATAGTATTTTATAACCCGTGTTTTAGGCATAAAATATAAAAGCTTAAGGGCCTACAATACCTCGCCATTGTGTGAAAAGGATAGGCATAGGATTTCGCGTTCATAGGAGCGGGATAGAGCAGAGAGGCAAAACCGCAAAAATCATGTTTATATTTTTTTTTTTACGGTAAAAATAATAGTAAATTTGAAAATCTAAAACATACAACGTCTGCTTTATGTTCTGTTTGTTTACTGTACAAGATATCGATGCTCATTTTAAAGTATTTATTGAATAGCGACGATTAGCGACGATTTATTGTATAGTTTAGAGCGAACTTTAGATGTTTTTTTCTATAGAGAAAATTTTATCTAATCGTCTTTTCGAAACATATGATGGATAGAGTATATCTTGAACTTTACCATTATATAAATTTCAAATTTAAATATTCAGTAGTTTGGAAGATATGAACATCCGGCGAAGTTGAAAATAAACAATTTGAGGTAATATACTCTTTACTCTCTCTTACTCTTAAATCAAAACTGTAATATGCTGTAATGCTATCTATGGCAAGAATCGACCCCTTCAGCACGGCCCGTGGATGTCGTAAGAGACGACTATGAGAACCTATCAGAGGAAGGGAATCAGATTCCTTCAGTGTATTTTAATACCTCTACTGCGACCATCAAACAGCCTAGCGCCTTTCCAAAATGGTGTTTATGACAAATCCCCTTGTTTGCGGGAACAGAAACCGCAACCTCTTGCATCGCAGCGGACCTTCGCCCGCCGCACCACTACTTTGAAACATTCCAAACCTAAATCAGTGACCCCAATCGCACAAATGGGTTCCACATTATGCATTGCCATTAGCAATAGTCATTCTTATTTTATTAAAACTTTCCGCCCTTTCAACCTTCACCCATAGGCATAACATCAAGGCCTTTGCTTAGATACAATTATAACAGCGTTTAAATTTAAACTGTGTTACTAGGAAATAGGACACACTTTACAATGTTATCACTTATCATAGACATCCGTTTAAAGATAACAAAATAATTAGCACGCAGACAAAATAATAATGGTTTCTTTTATGGCAGTACCAGAGTCACGAGTCAGTCATATCAATTTTCGTGATTGATTCTCATTAATTCGCCTGTAGCGAAATGATAACGACCAATTGAGGTCAATTGGTGTTTGGCTTAAATTCCTTGCATTGACAGTACCTACTACATTATAACTAGCTATGGAATACTCAAACGCAACTTACGTTTGATCTCGTCTCAAGTCGCGCTTTTTTGACAGTTTTCCATAAAAATCTACCAAAAATCCGTCATTTGAGATAAACGTAACCAAGAAGCGTAGCGAAAAGCAAGCGGCGCCATAAAAGAAGAAGTTGAGACGCTGAACTTAAATCTGAGTTGCGTTTGAGTATTCGAGGGCCCTATTACACTGGCGATTTCAAAGCGAGGCAATTGCGAGCACGCTACGATGACGCAGCGAGCACGAAGCGAGAACGTTGCGTCGCGATTAGCGCCGTCGACGACGCGGCCAGTATTCAAAATGCAGATCGCTCAACTAGAGATGGGTTTATGCCGAGCATTTACAGGGCGTAATAATTTGGGCGAGTAAACGCCCAATTTACTAAGGACATATTTTGGGCTTTACTCAATACGCCCTGTAAATGCCCGGCATAAACCCATCTCTACCACACCGCGTACCCTCGCTTCGCGTACTCGCTGCGTCTTCGTGGCGTGCTACAATCGCCTCGCTTTGAAATCTCTCGCAAATCGGCAGTGTGAATAAGGCATCTAAGTATTTGTGTATTGTTTGCTTCTTTACTTTACCTTACAAAGATTGAAGTTAACAAAAAAATTAAGTGATCACCTTATTTCCCAGTTTTACCTAAGTAATTTTAATTTTGTAACGTGTCCAAGAGTCCTGTAAGATCTAATGGAAATAGGGAAAGCACTTTGAATTTTTTAATTAAATATGTTTTTTTTGATTGGATACTTCCGTAGAGAATAGTTTTGAAAAGCTATGCCGAGGAGCTGTTTGTGAAACGACTGATTGTTTTCGATAAAGACTTATTACGTCCATAGTAGACTGAAGCAAATTATCTGTACTAGACCGTATAGAAACAGCTATAAAAATTCAATTCCGGTTTCGCGTATACGTAACAGGTGGATAAAACAGCTGCTTAGCTACCCTGATAACGAGTTGTAAGTACCTATAAGCTTATCAGTCAATTACTTTGCGGTAGCGAGTTTGCAATGAAATTGAAAGTCTGTTGTTAACAATGTGTTTTATCAGAATACTATGCACCTTTTGAGTCTCATTATTATCAATCATATCTTGTTGTATCTGACTGCTGGACATTGAGGCCAAGAAGCCTATTTTAATACATTCACAGCCCAACCTTTTAGGCGCTCCTGATAGACACGTACCTCTTGCTTCGATCAGATATCCACCGCCAGCGAATACCTTGATCGACAATTTTGGGCATTATAGTGTTAGTTCTCCAAAATATGCAATAGGTTGTTTCGTTTCGTTATTTTGTGCAAATGAGACTCTAATACTTTGTTACAACAAAAAAAAAACTAATAATTAGAGCACTAACATTGGCCGCAACGAAACACGCAATTGCGTATTGGAGAATTAAAATAGGCAACCTGGTTCCCAGAGAGCAGTGAGGGAGGATATAATGTAGAAAAAAACATAGCTCTCTTCTTGCACAGTCGGGTAAAAACAACAATCTTCAAATAGCATCAGGTAACTTTACTAGTGTAATTCCTTGTTCTGAGTTACTATCAGATTCTATTGGTCAGTTTTACTCATCTCGCCTCTATAAATACCCGCCTTACCTACTACAATGACAGAAACCGATCGGAAGCCTCCTTCCCCAATATCTAAGTAAACAGTTCTATATTTATTGAGTATTACGGATTCAGCTCTAAGTGCCCAAGTCCCGAATACACCTTTCTATAAATACTTTATGATTCTACAAAATAAAAATCTTTGTAAACTCACCATAATCGGCCGGGTTGTGATAACTAGGGCAGTGCAGTTTCATCGACGACAAAAACGGCACCAAATTCATCACAGTCCCTTGATAAATGCATTGTCCTTCCGCCAAAGTGTACAAGAAATCAAACATCTCAAACAGTCTCGCAGACGGCTGGTGTATAGTACAGATGATCGTGCGTCCACCCCGAGATAGAGACTTCAGCAACGATATGCATTGGAAACACGATGAGCTGTCCAACCCCGACGTAGGCTCATCGAAGAACATCACAGGAGGGTTATTTACTAATTCTAAAGCAATGGACAGTCTCTTCTTCTGTCCACCAGAGAGATTGAGGGTTCTGGTATCGCCAGCTTCGCTAAGACCCAGCATTTCTAATATCTCGTCTATCACAATTTTCTTGGCAGCGGGTGTCATGTCCTTTCCTAGTTTCAAGTTTGCTGAGACGTGCATGGCTTCTTTGACGGATAGGTGGGGGAGTAGGCAGTCGTCTTGCATTATGTAACAGGACATCTTTCTGAACCGTCTGAGGTTTCTCTCCTTTCCGTTGATGAGGATGGAACCGCTGACGTTGGACGTTCTGAAATGCAAGTTTGTTGTTAAACATTCATGAGTAAGAGACTTGAGGTGTTCGGTGCCAACGTTCCAGAAACTCGTTAGTCAGACTATTAACATTTTTTATAAGCTAAATACGGATCTTTCTGCAACTTGTTTCGTAGGGAAAAAATTAAATGCTTATACTGTTATATAGATGATAGATACTTCTACATTGAGTTGTGAAGGGCTCAAAATAAGGATTTTGTTTCGTAAATCCTGTCTATCCGAGCATATTAAGGTAAACATGTTTGGATAGGGTACACATGCGCAAAGGTCTACGCGTGTAACGTAACGAGGTAAGTCAAACGTGATTGGGATACTTCAATAATTAAACAAGGTTTTCACCTACCGGTAAACGAAGCTGAAATTTAAAACAGATGCTCTAGATTAAATTCAAACAAGTTTTCAAGAAACAGAAAGTTTTATGCATAATATTTATATGGCACTCCGATGTTATCGCGGAACTTGAAAGAAAATGCTGTGCTTTGAATAAATACTCACTTGTAGCCTGCTAAAATATTCATAAGTGTGCTCTTCCCGGCTCCAGAAGGTCCCATGATTGCTGTGAGTTCTCCCGACTTGAAGGTACCATTGATACATTTCAGGAGTGCCTTGTAGCCCCGTTTCCGGCCTTCGCTGACGGAATATGAGAGATCTGTGAATTCTATGTCCACCGGTGGCCGTTTGGGGAGATGTGTCAAAGCTGCCATGGGCTTTTTGTGGTCGCTGTAGCCGTTAGGAACTTTAGGCACGAGCCCAGGCATGGTGGTGCCGGCGCCGCCGTTGTATAGATTATTTTGAGATCCGCTGAAAGAGAAACAAATGATCTGTTAGCTTTGACATTATGTGATCAAGTTGTGTATACATATGCCATCATCATGCCTATTAGTCCACAGCTGGACTTAGGCCTCCCTCAATGATCTCAATAACGCCCTGTCTTCAGATTGCCTGTGATTATATGGGTTACAATACAATACATAACACTTCATTACACATCAAGAAAATAAAAATAGTATACAGGAAAATATAGATAACATAGTTGCACAATGGGCGGCCTTATCGCTAAGAGCGCTAGTTGCTTTAGTTTTCTCTAAAAATTTGAACTCAAATCATGGTGAATATCCCGATGTTGTAAATGTTGAACTTTCAACAACACACAATTGTTTTAACATTTTGAAGATATTTTTTAAACAAAGGAGCTCATTGCTACGTTTGTGGAATTCTGTAAACCTTGTCCTAAATTACAAAAACAGTGGTAACTTTACGAAGTCTTACAAGTTCTAAGGAAATGTTACGCCTACGCGGTTCGACGTTTCATGAGAATATATCTACCTAAGCTACTTGCAGTTATTCTTACCAACAAAATTTTCGGAATTATTCCTTCTTACTTATTCAAACGCCCTTGTTGGTGGCAGCTACTTAAGTTAGGTACTTAAATAGCTACCGCTAGCTAGCGACGACGTTAGTTATATGCAAGATATATGAGTAGAGTTATTTTTATGGCTTAAGCCAATTAAACTAACTACGGGAACTTGGAATTGGTCAGAAAATCTAATAATTTTATAGCAAAAAGTGTGTGAGTACCTCTATTATATGAATATACGAACTCATAAAATAACACGAATTTCTGCACGAAACTGATTTCTTTGTGGTAGGATTGTTAATTACAAATTACAACGATATTTTATATCCTTTGCTTTACTGAATGCGAGTATCTTTTAAACAGTACCTGTACCCGTTCTGTGTATAAACGAAATCTGTGTTTTATTGGCTTTTGTTAGCAACCCTAACCTGGTACAGTACCTACCTTCTTATTTTAGTATTTACATACAATTTTTGTGCCCTAGCCAGGTTGGTCCATGTTCGAATCCCCGATGTTTAATATATTTTGTACCTACCATGTGCTAACAATAAATTCATATTCTTTGAACTGTTAAAAATGTTTAGAAAACGGCTTTTGATTCTTGAGGATAATTCTGTACCTCAGACAGAGACCTACAACATTATGAATCTTAAAGATTATTTATCGCGTACCTTTTGTTATATTTTCCCCTACTTTTCCATCGCATTGCAGCGATAGTGGTCACGGGGCAATCGTCTGCAGAACCAGAAATGTCCGAGAATTGAGGGAACCTTAACTTATTAAGAATTGATCAAGCACTAACCAACCTATTCTAGAGCAAAGCCACATAAAGTTCAGTCCTTACCCATCGCTACAATTTTTGTAACAGAATGTTGGCAGAGTTCCAACTGGCCCGGTCTTTCGAGAATCCAATAGTTGTGGATTCAATTAAAAACGAACCTCATATTCTAGCGAGTAAACTATATTTCTGAAAATATACTATTCAGGAAGGAAAAGTCTAGTAAACGTTGAACCGTTAACTGTTCTATCACATTGTGGTTTGTGGTATCTCATAATTATAAATTAATTTTTACTTTTCTTGCTTATTTTATTAAATAATTTGGCGTGATTAAAAAAACGGTAAACCGACTTCAAATTCCTTTTCTTTTAGACTGTTTTTAAGTTTTGCAGGATAAATAGTAATCCCCTGGAAATAAAATTTATAGGACCACCTCGGGATCATTTTCAATACAATAGTGAATTATTTTCAAAATCGGTATATTTTTGGCGGAGATATCTCGTAACATACACGCAAAAAAAAAACATACTGTCGAATTGATAACCTCATTCTTTTAGGAAGTCAGTTAAAAATATAAGATTCAGTTTTTACCGTACCTAATAAAAACTGCGGAAGAAACAATTAAGCTATTTTTGGGCTCAAACATAATGGTCCCTCAATTAATAATTTAACATATTCATCCGATAAATCAAACTGAAAATTAATACAAAAGTTAGTTATTCCGTGTTTGTCTCACTGGCTTTGGCCCAAACTAGTCCAAACACCATCCATTGCCCTTGAAACTGAACAAATCTCGGCGAGGTCCGAGGTGATGAGTGTCCTTTGGCTATGGCATGAGGCATGAGGCTTTGATCTTGTTTTTATGCATTCTCCCACATTCTCCCACCTTATTTTACAACATTCGAAAGAATGAATATGATATGTTTTACTTTGATGAATGCCATCATAGAAAATTTAAACACACGCAACTTAAACTAATAAAACTTAATCAAAATCGGTTTACCAGTTTAGGAACCAAAAATGGACCAAATAAAAAGTGCAGATGAGAGAGAACACACGTTTTTCACGTAGTGGGCTAAAAATATCAGCTGTTTTCCAAAATCTACTGATTTTTTATATGGCTTTCTACTTATTTTGTCAAATTCAATCTGGCAACACTGTTCAATCATTTGGTAGTTTTAAATGTGACAGATACTCTTCTCTTTCTTCTTTATCAGTCTTTATCAAGATGATGAGCTTAGAATTTATTCAAAATGTCGTTCGATACATTTTTGTTAAATTCTAAGCTCTGGCGTGAACCTCTATACGAAAACCTCGGCCTGGATTTGTGATGTGAGCGTGGATAATAGTATGAATAATAATTTGATTGTTTTGAAAAAACTAAAAACCGATAATTTTTACACAATTTTAAACTTTTGCGGGATACTTATGATAATTTGGCGTGAAATAATAATGGGACCACCTCAGAATTATTAGGTATCTGTAAATTAATTGAAATAATTTTCTAAATCGGTCCATCTAACGGAGAAATCAACGGATATACTTAAAAAACATAAAACTTTTGAAATTATCAGTTATTTACAACACTAAAGATGGAGTCAGATCACGGAACACTAAGTTGTTCCGTGATCATTGCGTATGAAACTATGCCGAAATATTGGAGAACTCAAAACTCAAATCATGGTAAATATCTCGTTATTAACTTTAGTATTATAAAAAACATTAATAAAGACGAAAGCCTCCTCCATTTTTCGAAGTCAGTAAAAAAATAAAACAATCGCACCCACTTTAAAAAATTTGTTGTATTGTTATTTGGACCACATACATAGATTTTTTTTTATCCTAAATCTTTGATTCCACAGATGAACCACAGTTTCTGACCACGAATATTTTAACCGAGTTTTATGTAACTAAATAACAATTCAAATGATACAAAAGCTCGCTAACAAACATTATTAGCAGAGATCGCGAAAGCTCAGGTTTAAATGAGATTAGATTAAAGCTAATGCTGATTGAATCGGGGTACTAATGGGCACCTTATTAAGCTAATTACTTTCAACTCTCTGATTTTAGCTAATGTTTTTGTTGGCTTACCGGATTATCATTATCTGCGGATTTAATGCGACCATGAAAATAATATCTGCAAGTCAAAGTAAGGAACGCAATATTTTTTTTATATTGTACAAAACTTTTTTTAAAACTACTTTTTAGATCATGCTTTGGAAGAAAAATCTTGACAAACTTGACGCGGTTTGTCGTTCGCGACTTCCTATGGCCACCTTCGGTCTCCATCATCAGAACAGCTCTATGGACCATGACAATGCATTGTCATTATAAATGTATAAATTATTTAGATTTCTGTGATTGTCACTGAACTTACGAGTATATACGTATCCCAAACAGCTACATCGTCTGAGAATAACTGGTCTAAAATTCAGTTGCAAGATTTGTCCAACAAAAACAAACAGGGCAAGTAGAATAAATGTTTGTAAAAAAGGGGTAGTATCGGTTATCGAAGAAAGGCAAATTTTATAAACATGTACAATTAATTAAATTTAGACATGCATGCCATACTCTCTAATTCTTTTGCACACCAATGTATATTGGTCAAACATGTTGGATCAAAAAAATTATTTGTCATCTTTTTTTTACATGTTGCAAATAAATAACTTTTACTTTACTTTTACTTAAACGAATTTGAATCGTTGGTTGTTAAGTTAATAGCAGCTAATTTCATATTCAAACCATCGATATATCCTAGTATGTATCCATTTATCTCGATGTTTAGAACAATGTAAAGTTATGTAAAAAAGGACATTAGATGATTTATTTAAAGAACCTATGTATTTTATGCATTAAATTAAATCGATATATCTGCAATTCAATATATCACATTTTCCTCATTTCTAAACAGATGACGCACTCGGAAACTGGAATACATCCATGCGTTCGACTTTATCTTAACTCACGAGCCTTTGCTGGATCGGCTCCCAATCCTGATATATTTAGTATTTCTCCCTCTCTCTCTCTCTCTCCCTTATTTTTCGCGAATGTGTGTTATGTTGTGGGTGAGTTAAAAAAAGTTTTTAATCAAGCACTTCAAGATCTTATGATGTATATTTAACATATTTATGTATAATTTAATTTTATGTATTAATGTTGTATACACCCTTGCCTTTCTAAAATTGTTAATATTCTATCCAGCCAAAGGTTGCCTGGAAGAAATCGCTTCTGAGCGATAAGGCCGCCCATTGTACTTGTTGTTTGTTAATATCTATGTGTTTTATTTATCTTTGTGGTGTATAATAAAGAGTTTTGTAATTGTAATTAACTAAATACTCTTGCTTGACATTTTCGCTTGGCTTCCACTTAAGGGTTGCAGCAACTACACTTAGTAGTAAGACTTATGTCGTTGGTGCTGCATTCTTTCCAAGTTACTAATCAGATCAGCCACAAATTAAATTTACAAATCGAATTAAAGTACAATGTAAATTTATAAATCGACAAATAAATACCACCAATTAATTACATTATTTAGGTCAAATCAAATAGGTAGGTATAGTTAAGTTCTGCTTTCCTTGTCTTTTCTCCGGGTACTTCTTTCGACGGCCGATGTGGCGCGGTGGGCAAAGGTCCGCCTGGCGCGCAGGATGTTGCGAGTTCGATTCCCGCCTTGGGACAAATGTTTGTACGATCTGCAAATATTTGTTCCGGGTGTTCTGGGCATTTTCTATGTATAATAAAATATATCCATCTATGTAGTTATTTACAGTATTATGTATATCAGTCATCTATTACCCATTACATAAGCTCTGCTTAGCTTGGTGCTAGATGACGCTGTGTGGATTGTCACATAATTTATTATAATTATTTATTTCTAGTCATCCCAAGAAAACTTTGTCTGTCCAGTCCACTTATTGTCAGAATTTAAGTTAAGCTAATTATTAACCTGTTTGATAATTCATGCTCGAACTTAAGTTCACGGTCATAACAACTAAGAAACTAGATGACAAATTGTAAGACAATAGATATCATTGTTGGTATATTAAGTAGAGTATACGTAGTAGATAACTATCCTCTGTGTAAAATGAAAATGAATTTCTTCATCTCTTACCTACCAAATGACGCACTTGGATTGGAACATCATACGTGGCTTTCTATTGGTAAAAGAATTTTCAAAATCGGTTCTGTAGATCCAGAGATCCCTACAACCTCATAAACTTTAACTCTTTATAATATTAGTAATAAATAGATAATAGAAAGAACAGTATAGTACAGGGTGACGACGAGACGGTTGGTTATAATTGTACAGAACGAATCGATTCTCTATCCGATTGAACACCCCCGCCAGGTCAGCTTGGAATCGATTCCCGCTCATGAAACGTTTATTACAGGCATCATGGTTTAATAGCGCTGACCTTGATGCCCAGAAGTCGATTTATAGATTTTTACACCGCTTTACACCTGCGCAGAACCCCCTCCACTTTCGCCGAGCGCTATTAAACCGTGACGTATACCAATCGAAAACCAATCTTCTATGGCACGTTCTATATTTTGACGACCTCTGTGACACAGTGAGACAAGTTCTATTCCCTCAGCGAGGCTCATCATCTACATTTTATTAAAGCTGTTCTCCGCGGTTTCACCCGCGTTAATTAAGGACGAAATTTCGTATGAAAATACGAATATTACCGTAAATCTCCCTTGGGAAATTTGTAATTTATTTATTTGGAATGAACAAATACATAAGATAAAGACAAAGAAGAAGAAGAACAATACAGCTCAGATACAATGGAACACTGGAAAGCGCATAAGTTTAAAACTGTGTCGCACCTCCCAGCGCGCCCAAACTCGATGTTACAAAATTTGATGTTAGACCACGACAAAAAGAAGGCAATCTTACTCTCCATCATTTCAACTAACTCTATGCCAAAAATCAGGGCATGACTGCTTTCACGACTTTTCTCTAACTCCACGAGAGTTAGAGACAAGTCGTAACAGTCGTTTCAGACTTGGCTATCACTGCCCTCCTCACTCTTAAAAAACCATTCTGTATTGTATACCTATTATATAATTTTGAAATAAATGGTTTTGTATTATTTTTCTTATAATTAGTACTAGTTATTTCCTAAAAATAAAATTCAAAGCTATCACCAGGAAGGATTTGTTACCCAGTTTCGCGTACCACATCGCAACCTGCGTATTGACGTCCCTCTGTATCAAATTAACCAACCTCGGTTTTGACTTAGAGTACAGTTAGTGATACAGGTTTTTTAGTTTTACAATAATTAACGTCTATAAAAACAGGTTTAATCAGTCTTCATTCCTGTTGTTATTACTTATTTTATTAGTTGGTACTTAATAATAAATCACAGTTTAATTATAAATGTCTTATTAACAATCAACAAATGAAGGCAGATTCCCAGAATGCTGGCGTCATTGCCACGTTGAATGGCAAATATGGCAATACTAATTTGTTGACTGATATAGAAATAAAAGTAAACATTCTGTGTAAAGTTAAGGTGTAAACTCACCCTAAAACCTGTCCATTATTGAGCTGCTCCGCCAAAGGGGGAGATTTCGAGGTAAATGTGACCTTATCATTGAGCTCGCCTCGACTCCCGCGGCCGATCAGCGGTAGATGGATCTGAGTGCCTTTGGACTCCATCTTCAGGCTTGACGTCATCCTGCTACCATCTTGGGGTCGATGACCCTGCAACAAGAGGAAATAAGCTGTATTGATAAAGTCGTTGAACTGTTTTTTTGTGATCGCGGAAGATTCCTTTGGCGAAATCGTGAGTAGGTAGAGTACCTACCAGTAGGTACCTACATCACCTAGGTACCTTTTCTGGCATATAGCGCGTCCCTTAGTCTTCCCAGATTATTTACGAGGAAAATTGGTAATACTTAGTTACCAAAAATAACGCTAGAGTTTTTACTTTAAACGCACCAACAAAATAAGCAAACTTTATTGATTTGTGTAGAGAATACTTTTTGCTGAAGTAATAGGTACCAAACATCATTCAATTTTTAGAACCGATATTCCAATACTTGCGGAAGGTCACGCCCACGAGTGACACTTTCATTTCTCAAAATAGATTTCAGTTAGATTATGCTTCCATTTTTAACCGACTTCGAAAAAAGGAGAAAAAATATTGGGTTATTACCGCTCGTCCCCACATTTTGTCCCCTATAGGGACCAGCAGCGGCAAGTTTTTGTAGCGTTCGTCCTCACTAAAATAATATGAGGATAGTTTTGAAAAAAATGATACAAAATTTTGTAATCAAGACCGATTTTGATGATTATTTTGCTGTTGTATAGATAGAGGATGATCCCGAGATGTTACCATAAATATTTTATTCCCGAACGATGAGTGCAAACCTTTAAAAACAATGTAAAATTAAGAAAGAAGTCGGTTTATAGTTTTTTTTAAACAATATAATGATGTCATACTCGGCTCGAATGAATAAGTCCTATTAGAATTTAGCTTTTGCACAACTACTTGATGTTAATTGAGCTGCCTGCAAAAGGGTAGGGCCAGTGAGTCAATTCCCTCATGAATGAAATAGAACCAAAATCGATAACTACGAGGTTGGTGAAGAAATTTTCTTCCATCGTTCTGAGTCAAGCTCAAAATCAGAGCAAAAGAATCAATATGACCTTTGTTTTTTATATATATTTTGCAGGAATGTAGGTCTTACGATTATAAGCTTAAGCTTATCATGTACATTCTGCCGCATGCAAAACTAAATCATAACTTGGTACTTACAAAATACAAGTTACAAGAAAACCAAATAAAGCAAAGTTCACAAAACCCCAACAAAATAGCACTCTCTTAAAAAACCACAAGATCTGGCTATTTCACAACAAAATATCACTGCATACTCAGACCTATACCTACTGGTAAAATAAATACGTAGTGAAAAGTGTCTTAAAATTTGAAAAAAAACTAAGTATAACTTTTTACTCCTTCCATTACTAGACAAAAATCGAAATAATAAAATAATAGTACTTACTTTATTTCTTGTTTGATAGTAATACTTAAATATGAAATTTTGACTTGAGTAATTGTAAGTGATTATTTTGATGATTATAAATAAACTTATTGACTTCTAACTTTCAATTCATGAACACGATGATGTAGGTAGAGTCAAAGCTAGCCTGGTTAGCATAGCGTGACCCTAACCTTAAAAAAGAGTGGGTAAAAGTATTATATTTTAGCGTAAATTTACACCATCCTACTAATATGATAAAAGGATGTAAAACGATGGATGCATGGATATTTGTTCCTCTTTCACGCAAAACTACTGAACCGATTAGGCTCAAATTTGGTATGGATATAGTTTGGGACCTGCTTCTTGGTAGAAAACCGCCCCGGGTACGAGCACTCGCTACTCTGCCACTGAGTTTAAATATATATATATTATTTTGCACCAGGGCCTTTGGTTACCTAGCTACGGCACTGGTTATGATGCATTTGAGCGAGAAACAATAACACATGTTCGATGACGTTTAAATATAATCAAAACACATAGTAGCTACTCGTAATGCCTACATAATCGTTATCTATGTATTGTAGCCACTTAGGTAATTATTAATACATGTATCTTCTTAATGACTTCCTACTTGTGTTTACAAGCACTTATATAATAAATAATAATTATTATGCCAAAATATTATTGTGGGCCGTGGGGCCGCGGCGTACGAATATCGACCCCTCCAACTCAACTCGTGGAGCCGACTAAGGGCACCTACCAGAGGAAGGGCAGCAGCTTCCGTCTGAGTATTTTCAAACACCAACACTGCAATCACCAATCCGCCTGCCAAGCGTGGTGATTATGGCAAATCCCCCCCTACATGGGAGACCATCCACTCGATGGACGACGACATCGTAGCGGTCGCAGGGAATCGATGGTTGGAGGCGGCTCAGGACCGCTATTTGTGGCGTCGTACGGGGGAGGCCTATGTCCAGCAGTGGACGTGTATGGGCTGATGATGATGATGATGCCAAAATATTAATTATTTAAGGTAGCATTGAACTCTATTAATGTTAGGCAGTTTTAATGAATTCTATGGGTAGGTATAGGTACTACGTATATTTGAGGTACAGAGAGCAGCATCAATTGGTAACCCCTTTAACATTTACACTTCTATCGCTAGAGGGTTACCAACTGATGCTGCTCTGTGTTTCTATATAGCATTATATTATTTGAAGAGGTTTTTGTTATTATAGTGCGTAAGCTACATCACACTGGGGGTAATTTCTAAGAAATGTAATGATATCCCAGAGATTTTCGACTTCTACGTCACTTGACCTCGTGGCGCAATTGGTAGCGCATCCTGTACTGAGGGAGGGTTGCGGGTTCAATTCCATCGAAGTCGGTTTTTATATCATTCTTAGTAGATTTTAAGAGATGGTTTCTTTATGACTATTTCGTTAATTGGTATTTATTAAGCAGGTACTAACCTTAATACCAATATTCATTGAACGTCCCAATCTATCTAACTATACATTTATGTATATATATAAAAAAGAAACCCCTATTTCTCCTGGTTCGACTATAACTTGAGAACGACTTTACCGATTTCATACATCTTTTTTTTTTTTCAATCTATTACTTCGTAGAACGTCCTTCCGTTAAAAAAAAAATAAGAAAATTGCTCAGAAATTTAGAAAATTTGAGAAAACTTAACGAATACCTTTATTATTAACTTTTTTAATGTAACCTTAGCCCCAGCGTTATATACTCTTTGCTAAGCACGTTTGAAATAAATTTGAAGTTTGAATTGAATTACAGGACAACGTCGGTCGGGTCAGCTAGTAAGAAGTGTGAAAAGAGATAGTTCTTATTAGTACCTTAAACATAGCCTTAGTTGTATTTTAGATTTAATTTGTATACTTTTCTCTTTGTTTGTTTTTCTAAAATATTAATTGTAAATTCCTAGCTTTGCGTTTCTTATTTAAGTATGTCTTGTGTCATGATTTCAAAGCCTAAAAATATATAAATACTATAAGTCGTGAAATATCTATTGTTGGAAACATTAGGGTAATAGCTGTCAACACTGAAACAAAGTCATCAGACCTGGTGATATGACTGGTGGTTGAGATTTATCTACCAATCACGAACACCCTTGGCTAGGTTGGTGGTATTCAGGTTTGACGGGATTGGTGGATAAATCGATAGACGTTGAGAAGTCTGTTTTGATTGGTAATAATGACGAGAATTCTATTGGAGGAGGATGAATGGCGAAAAAACAAGTTAATGTTTTGATTTGGAAAATAAATGTATGTTGGTCGAATAAAGACTATATTGGAGTATATTGGCGTTTTTATGACACTTGTGCCGTGCCAAATAAACTTTTTTCATTTCATTTCGTTTATAGTAATCACAGATAGTAAAAAGATTTTTATTTGCCAGAACAGATGAGTAATTTACAGCAAATTAACCTTAAATAAAAAGAAAAACTGACAAAATCGGACTCCACTCAGCATGTGCTATAGTAGAGCAGATCATACCATGGCGCTGGTCTTCCGTGGAGACCGTGAATACATATACAATTTCACTTATTCCTAATTGTCTTGTTGATCGGTTAATCGTGGGGAAAAACCGTCTGAGCCTTAATAATCTACTATTAAGTTTTTTCTACAAAACCACAAAAAACATAGGTGAAGGTCAAACTGACTAATGTCCGAATACTCGTATTTTGTTTTCTGCTGTCGAATTATTAAGTTTGTGTTCACTGTTTACTTAGCAAATAGTATGTACAGATTTTTTAGCTGCATAGATAGATATGGTTTTATCAATCAAAGCATTTAATTTCAAACTCGGCTTTATTATTATTTTTTATAATATACATATGTACATCCATCTCCTCAAGAAGTAACAAGTCCAACCTGATGCTTGAGCTTCTTTTGACCACAATCCCACCTGATGGAAATTGACAACGTGGCCGACGATGTGCCACAAAAGTGTAGAAGACACTTTTGTGAATTCTCTCTATATGTGACACCCAGGCGTACTTTGGAGTTGTATGGAATGTCCAGTGATATCTATTATACATACATATGTATTTGTCGTGTTGTCCCATAATGCATTTGTCGGATTAGAGCTAAATACAGACTGTTTTTGTAGCTTGTCCGGCGCTCTGAGACACTTCGACTTTAGGACCAAAATAATCACAATGTTAAAACGTAGAGACAAACTCTACTCTCTCATCTTGACTCTATTTCTAACATCTTCCGGTCCATATCAACAGAATATAAGGAAAAATATAATACTTATAAACTTCTTGTTTTTAATACTTATCAACATCTTTGTTTTTAAGTGTTATTTTTAGAAGTTTTTTATGGTTAAAAGATTGATTGAACGTTTACATTATCATTGCTTTGCTAATTGGTAAATACTTTATTCTGTCTAATACAACATCGATATAAAATTTTGATTGGTGATAAATTATCACCAATTAAATTTAATATCCATGTTGTTTTAGACAGAATAAAGTATTTACCAATTAGCAAAGCAACGGTAGGATGAATAACCGACAGTGGCATTGCCATATATATATTCAACTTCCGCTGTGAGACATAAACATTCAATTCGTAATCAGAGTTCAAAGTTCTACTTCGCAATGAGGCCAATGTTTCACATAGACAAAGAAAAGACATATCTACCATACCTAATCTAGGTGCCTATCAGTTCTATCGTATCTAGGCAGCTGAAGCTGGGGCCTATTTCCACTTATAAAATTGCGTCACTGACAATGGTATCGCAACTAAATCATCGCCGACATCTTTTGGTATTCTAATAAAACTTCCTTTTGCTTTGTCAGCCAAAGCCCTAGCCATATTATAGCTATGGCAATTACATTTATGTCAACCGTTGACAGTTTTTCGTATTTTATTCGTCAATGGCTCTCCCAACGTTCGCGATATAGAGCAAACATAGGAAACTAGATAAAGATTTCAGATATGCAGAATCTAACGTAGCATATTGAAACTCATGGATGATCGTTTCGTGTTAACGTAATCTTAATTTTTTATGAGGTTTTTAATTTTTTCCACCATTAATAAAACTAGCGAAAAATAATTTGCGCAAATCACCTTTTCTATTAATTGCATTGCATGCATTAGCATCCTGGAGTATTGGAGAAAATACTAAATTTTGGGCCAAAAATCAACATTTTCCCAAACGCTCCCAAAACACTTTAATTGAATTAATCGAAGTTGCTTTTATCATGGTTCATAGAAAGTAGTTAACGATTAAAATTAAAGCGGCAAATTACTTTCCGTTAGTTTTAATCGTCGTAGAACGCAAAAAATATTGAAAACCACCAAAAAAATTTATCAACCTAATGATAGTACATAAGGGTGATCTTTATATCGATAATACATAGCTTTTAAACCTAATGCTTCTTAATATTCTTCAAATAAATATTCTTTGTAAGTTTACGACTTAAGTCACGACATGACTTTTGCCCTGAGCGTAATAAATATTTGTAATATATGTAGTGTAGATAGTGTAACTGACGTTATTATGCGTCATCCATCAGAAATTATGATAAATCAGTTTAACAAACACGCTTGTGTTTGATACAATAATTTATTCATCAACGTATAATAAACTCAGTATCCCTTCTTTATAAGGAAAAAAATAAAATATAACGTGAACACGGTTTTGGGTACAGAATAAAAGTAAGTAATGTCATAAATAATAGATTCAGGCGTTACTTTGCGGAAATCCATTGCACAATATTAGAATGAAGAAATATTTAGTAACAATTCCGCGTATAACCTTCTCTGATAGTATTCATCAAAGTAAGTTGTCTACTAGTTTCGTCTCTCCACGAGACATCTTCAGGACACCACAATACTCGACCTTGACATTGAGATTGGTAAGCACAGCAACACCGACAGAGTCCCGCCAGTGATGTTGCCTCTCCGAGCTCCGCGCGCCAAGTGAAGCATTGCCCGCAAAACCCCCCTTTATATAGTCACGGATCAAACAGTGCGCACACAAAGTTCATAGTGTGTGTGTGGCAGTACTATTGTTTGAAAAGATTCGTAATAACGGTGACCTAGGCAAACCTGTACTAAGTTCATTCAACAGTGTATTATTACTATATTTTGTAATTTCTAAATTTTCTAAGACTGACATCCTAAATCCCTTATCACAAGTATGTAAAATAGAAAAACAATGATTTTGACTTAAAGAATGACCAGATTCCAATAAATGTTTTGCAAAGTTAGATTTTTCTGGATAATTGTTTCTATAAGCAGCTAAATGTTCTTTATACCTAACCTGAAAACTACGACCCGTTTGACCTACATAAATACCATTACATTCGTCACATACCAACTTATAAACACCCGATTTTTTATTGTTATCTAACCTATCTTTACCGTTACAAATCTGTTTTAATAAATTGTTTGTTTTGAACGCTGCGTGTACTTTATGTTTAGACAAAACTCTTGAAACTCCGTCACTCAATGGACCTAAATAAGTTAAACTGCCCACAAATTTGTCTATCAAATATCTATAAAATTTTTCGCAAAAAGACATGTTAGACAATTTGTAATTTTGTGAATTTCTTTTGTTTAGAGGTAAGCATTGCTGGAACTCGAATTCCAGAAATACGCTTATACGCTTCTACAACAAAACTCCAAGTGAGTTGCAAAAATTATCAGTAAATAAATTCAAACATATCCTTTGTAAAAAGGCTTATTACAAAATATCAGATTAGCTAGAGGCTAAAAAAGCATGGAACGACTTTTGCTCCAACTCGAAAACTAACAACCTAACAAGGTAAAGGTTCTTGTTCGCTTCTTTACTTTACCTTAAAAAGATTGAAGTGAACAAAAAATCAAAGTGATCACTTTATTTCCCTGTTTTACTTATGTGATTTTAGACGAAGACCAAGAGTCCTGTAAGGTCTAAAGGAAATAAACCACTTTGATATTTGATATTAGACAAGATTTTGTTAAAAGAGACTATTTGTGAAAATAAAAGTGGACAATTTGCGAAACAGCTGGTTTGGTTAAACATACAGTTGTTTATGAAAATAAAACAGAACCAAGCGTTTGTTATGCCTATTTTTAGATGGTTTTATTTATCTTGCCTTGAATGTGGGCTGAGCAATTTTTCGGTGCTGGTTTTATATATCTGTTTTGACACAAGTCGTTTGTTTCAATTGATCTACTAGGCAAGGAGTCAAACTGAACCGCTTGTTAAAAATGGGGCACACAAAGTATGTATGTTAGATTATTTAATAGAACCATAATTTATGAAAGATCAGGGGCAAAAGATCAATAGTTAATAAATAGTGTAAGTAAGTACCTTATTATTGTATTCTTTTTATTCGAGTACCACCGTCTAAAATGTTTTACATACATCCCAAGGTTGCCATAGCGATAAGGCCACCTTTGTATTTCGTTTACTCTTAGCATTTATTTTTGTATTGTTTTCTGTTTTTGTTGGGTACAATAAAGTATTATCTATCTAGTTTTATAAGAAATGTCTAAAGACCTGACAGAGCTGTGAAACTGCATATAGATGTAGGTCTACCTAACCTACATAGTAATAATTACTCATGGAAAATAATGTTATGGAACAAAAAAAATATTAGTTTCCACCCGGCCGACGACGACGCAATGTAGAGTACCTATGTAGGTAGAGCAAGAGCGTTAAAGTAATTTGTTGTAGGTACATATGTACATACATAATATGTATAGTAGGTAAGTTAGGAGGTAGGTTCAAGGTTGTCTGGTAGAGATCGCTTGTGAGCGATAACACCGCCAATTGTCACATTTCTTTTTTGTATCAGATTGTTTGTAAACTGTTTTGTTATGTGTTCAATAAAGCATTTTCTATCTATCTCTATCTATAGTCACCTCACATAAAAATTTGTTGAATTGGAGAGCTAACTAGGTCATCTAATTTTCTTTGTGTAAATTACATTATATTCTACTTTAGTTCTACCTGCAAAATTACAATAACTATAATTTGTAAAAACAACGCATCAATTTAGGAAAAGGTATGAAAAAACACCAAAACGGTTTCTCTCTTTGTAGGTATATAAAAGCAGTGACGACGTCGTCAGTCACAAGAATGGCAGCGTTGAACAATTCATCAAAACATTTGTACAATTTGGTGTTCGTGTATGATGCATGCGAATCGTAATAAAACGAGAGTTAGGTACTATAACTGTTAGATTTTAGTAATTCAATATGTCAACTTATGTTAATTTTAGACTTTATTTATTGTTCTTTGTTTTGTGGGTAAATATTTTTTTTTTTTTTTTTTTGTCTTTTATAGGTAGTTGTTTTTATAATTTTCACATCAGATGCGTGGCAACGTCCATAAAGGAACCATTAAAAAAGTTTAAAGTGGATCTACTACTTATTGGTCGCAATTTACCTCGAAATTTAATCAAGTTAAATAATAGATTCAGGCGTTACTTTGCGGAAATCCATTGCAAAATATTAGAATCAAAAAATAATTTAGTAACAATTCCCCGTATAACCTACTCTGATAGTATTCATCAAAGTTACAACTAGTTTAGTCTCTATTTTTTTATTCTAATATTTTTTCATTCTAATATTTTTTTAATTAAGTAAGTTATTTAAACATTTTTTAAATGATTTCTGTTAGAGGTTCTGAGAAGAAACTCAACTGTTTTAGTGGATAAAATATGTAATGTTTTAAAGGAAAATATTATAGTAAGTTGATATAAATAATTTGATCTTGTCACTCGAAATTTAAAAAACTACATATATAAGTAAATACACTGTTTCATTAAGTTTATCGGGACAAATACTTATCCCTCTGGAATAAAGTTTATGGGACCACCCCGAGATCATCCTTCATAATAGCGAAATAATTTTCCAAATCGGTCCGTAATTGACGGAGGAATCAACAATCAACACAAAACCTCCCCCTTTTTTCGAAGTCTGTTATAAGTAGGTCAAGTTTGGTGGACAGAGTCGCTGATAAAAAGAGTTCATAGGTTTAGTGACTGAAAACTGATATACTTAAAACTATTTTCCAATTACTTAAATTACTACATCCAATTTACTTAATGAATGTAAATTGGCTATATTATTATAGTATAGAAAGATGTAGGTACAATTTATGTATACAGGGTAGGGTGGCTTTTTAATATTAGAGTCCCAAATCCGAAATCATTAGAGAAAAGCCGTTAAAAGTATAGTGAGCTATGTGAGTGTATGAGAAAATAGTTAATGCAAATGTATGTATGTAGTTTTTTTAATCTTTTACTTTTGCAGGAAATCATGCCGATTGATTTTTCTAAAAATATGATACCTCGAACCAACGTATGCGGTTACTGTTAAGGATTCTCTCGAATCTTTACAAAGAAATACATAAATGAAAATAAAAGAAACTGGCAATTTTTTCCAATTTTCGTTTGAATACTTATACTAAGCATCAATGTGAAAATATTAAATAATATTTTCAAACAACTGGTGCGCTTACCGCTAGCCAGATTCTTAGCCTGTATTTTAATGGCGTTTATCCTCGATTAAAAAACAATTCGTAAAAAATTTGTTAAAAAAAATCACAATTGTTCTGATTTTTTGCATAAATTAAACACATGACTTTCACGACTTTTATCTAACTTCGGTTTAGGCCATCCGCTCCCATTTCAAAAAGCCATCCTTAATATCGATACCTTAGTTTTGATCGCGCAAACGACGCGCGTCTGTTATATTATAAGCCCAAATCAAAATGTAAACTAAACGCTTGTGCTTTTATAAAGGCAGGTAAACTCACCTTCTGGATCAATACAGCTGTTAAATTCAACATAACACGTCTGTGAATCACAAGGAAAACATTTATAATAAGCAAGATTATTTATAATGTGGCTGGTAACACGATACGATAATTAGTTGATAGCACTTGTTCTTAATACGTAATCTATTGATAATAATTAATCAAATTTCTTGAATAACCACGTGCAATATTGGACAATAAAGATATTATAAATGTCTCAGAAAGCCGGCGTTATGCGATGTTTCAAGAAGCATTATTTGGGTTAACTTAACGTATACGCTACTTTACCTGGATTTTAAGTCTTTGTCATAAAAAAAAGTTAACCGGTCGGTAAGGCCCAATTCCGCTAACCGGTAATCCACTTTACAGTTAGAAAAGATAAAAGATTTATTTGGTTACATAACTCATAACATAACACGACACATTACAGATAAAGGAAAGTACAGGAAACATAAAACATCATCATCATCATCAGCCTATACACGTCCACTGCTGGACATAGGCCTCCCCCGTACGACGCCAGAAATAGCGGTCCTGAGCCGCCTCCATCCATCGACTCCCTGCGACCGCTACGATGTCGTCGGTCCATCCGAGTGCATGGTCTCCCATGTAGGGGGGGATTTGCCATAATCACCATGCTTGGCAGGCGGATTGGTGATCGCAGTGTTGGTGTTTAAAAATACTCAGAAGGAAGCTGCTGCCCATCCTCTGGTAAGTTCCCTTAGTCGGCTCTTACGACATCCACGGGTTGAGTTGGAGGGGTCGATATTCGTACGCCGCGGCCCCACAGCCCATAAAACATACATAAAGAAAATAGATAGGAACAGTGTTAGGGGCCTGTCTCAGCATTATGCCACTACAAGCCGAAGCTAGTAGCGGCGCTGGTTTTCAGACAGTTACAGTCGTCGCAGAATGAGCACGTAGAATTCTTAGATGAAAGAAGCTCTAGATCGTGCGTAAGGTGCTATACGCATGGAGAGATTGATATAATGCTTTCATTCTGTGAAGATTACATTGTCATAGCAAAGCGACTAGTTTAGCATAAAGTGCCCCAGGATGACACATCAATTGCATACTAAAACGTGCCCGCGCGGGCCTTTTTTGCGAAAAAAAACTCAGACATGTCATTTAATTATAATAGGTAGATATCATACATGGGTGATACCTATAGTAGTATGGTAGAAGAGGATAATTCGACTCATTATTAGCTCATAAAATTATCACCAATTATGAGCACTGAACTAAGTTGCTTTGCTTACCTCTTCAATTAGAAACACACAGGTGATGGCTTGTTTAAAAACAATATTAACCAGACTTTAGGCTTGTTCAGGATTATAATAGAAACAAAGAAACGATTTCTAAGTAACTTTAGTTGAGAAAACGTCAACTGACGTGATAAAACTCCGAAATTTGGTGTTATCTAAAACATAATAAAAACAAACCGTACAAACTTGGTTGACCGAGATTCAGCGTTGTTTGTTTTAAATCTCTACTTAGTAGGTATACTTAGTCACAACAATTAGGTCACGGGTGTTGTTTTTCTACCTAAACGAACATTTCAATCTTCCATCCACAAAACAAGTATAGATTTCATACCTAAAGGTCATATTACACAAACGTTACATAAATTAAGATTTAACAAAGAGAACAATATAATACAACTTGAATAAATTATGAATAACAAATAGCTAGAAATGCCATCTCTACCAGGTCGAAAATGGAGACGTGCGTCATGCATGAACAATTAAAATGTTAAAGTTCTATATCAAGAGGCTATATAAATTGGTTTCGTTCGATGATTTGGTTGGTAGGACACTTTAGTGTTGCCCTGAGACGTGGTAATATAAGCTAGTTGGCAATAAATTTTAATCTGATCTTTGACAGCAACCTTTTGAGGAGTTTGAAATAAATATAGGCTTTGATTATGAAAGAGACTTACCGTGACACAATTACCGGTCGTTTGCAAGGGCCGGTACATCCTTGATCACGGTTCATTGACCCGACCCTTGTGCAAACGCCGCCGCCAAACGGAGAGTGCATCAAAGTTCACCTGTCGACTTGCTTTTGTATATAACTTAGATGTCTACTTTTACGAGTAGTTTCTGAACGCGATCAAATGTCGTGTTTGAATGATTTTTTGCTAAAAAATATTATGCAATCGTCCAGGCAATCATCATTAAAGATTCAATTGAAAAAAAGATCAAATATTATAAACTTCCATTCAATCCTTCCAGGGTTGGCATGATTAAAACAAATGGTTTTAAAACACATGTTTAAAACAATGTTTAAAACAGTTTGATTTTAAACCGTGTTTTTTATCACACGTTTAAAAACAAAGATTAAAACAAGTTTTAAACATTGTATAAAACGATGAGAAAAAAACAAGATCGGGAAGAACCAGCATCGCTCAACAACTCCTCCTCCACGTCCCTGTCCGCGTCAAGATTTGCGTCAGTGTTAGAACCGGTGGTGGTGCTACATTGCTGGAAGTGTGCCTCCATTCTTTTCACAAGTCCAACTAGTTCTTTCTTACATTTTCTGCAACGCACCCTATTGGTCTTCAGTGTGGTATTTTCTTGGGGGATCGATGTGAATTGTTCCCAAATTGCATGCTTTTTGCGTCCTGGAGTTGACATTTTTATGAGGTGTTATCAGTCGCAGAATTAATAATGAAATGAAATGTGAGAAAGAAAGGCACTCGTATTTATAGAATTCATATTAAGTAATTCCCCGCCGGTAAAGTCCCGTTAGGAAAGTCCCTAATGGATGGCTGTCGAATGGAATAGTGGTTATTTTATTCCCCTCATTTAAATATAAATATTAGGGATGGGCCTAACTTCGGCATTCTTCCGAAATTCGGTTGAAATGCCGAACATTCGGTATAAGAAAAGAGTGAAATAGTTGCACAATTTTGATTTTAAGATTAATCAAACATAAAAAAAAATCTAATCTGTCATACTCACTCATACCTGATTAAATAAATAAGCCTTTTACATAATTTAAAATCATGGTAATTTATTTATTAATCAAGTAACTAACTGTCATTATCAGTTTCCTTTTTCGACATTTCAATCTTAAGTTTTAGAATAAAAAAATCAAATTCAATAAGTTCTTATTAAATTAGGAAGTCTTATGATTTGAATCAAATAAACTTTTTGAAAATTCAATATATTAATTACTTATAGGTATATTTTATTGTTGTTTGTTAGTTGTTACCATATAAGTGCAGAATAAAAACCGAACTTCGGCATTTTTGATTTTTACCGAATGTTCGGCCGAAATTCGTATTCGGTTCAAACCACATTCGGCCCATCACTAATTAATAAATATTGGGGGTGCCCCTATTCATAGAATAGAATTTATAGTTTATAGGTATTTCCCCGCCGGTATAGTCCTGCTAGGAAACATTCAGGGTGAATGTAAATCGTTTAGTAGTGATTAGAGATACGCAACATAAAATAAATGTTTATCCATTGATCGTTTTTTGTCAATATTTATTTTACTATAGAAAATTTGAAAAGTCAAAAGATCTAGTCTGGAAATGAAACATTATAGGTCGAATTAATTTATAATAATGCCCTAAACTAAAAAGGACAAAAAAAAACAAAACAAACACTTGTTTAAAACAATTTGAACTGTTTGTTTTATAAAATTTAAAAAAAACTGTTTTTTTTCCAACCCTGAATCCTTCGATTCCATCGAATAGATTTGAATTTCGGTGATTGTTAATTTTCGAAAAGGTATTGAAATTTTTGAAAATAGAAGAATTTAATTTATGTTAATACGTTCTATGTACAATGTAATTTTTTGTCGAAACTCATCAGAGAAGGTTTTGCGCGGAATTTTCTTAATATTTTTTATCCTATTATTTTACAATGGATGTCTACAAAATAACACCTGAAGCTATTATTTATCTTATTTCATGTAATTTTAATTTTAATCCTGCTGCAGGACGAGTGATATATGTACCTAGGTACCTTTTGTTTACAAGATATTCCATAAAAACTACAATCTACCTACAAATCTATCCAATACTTAGCAACAAGAAAACTTACAAAGATAGGTAGGTATAGACGACCTTCTTATTTGCCAAGTTTCCATCAAGTATAGTGTGTACAAAACAGAAAAAAAGGGAAAAGCTAAAAATGAAACTGAGTGAAAAGCGCACAGCCACGGTAGCGTGTCGATCGTATAATTTATTCACGTGCTTGAAGCACCTCCAGTCTAGAGGTCTAGATAGCTCCACTTCCGACAGAATGTAAATTTAATTTATGTGAGCCTGAGCCCTTCATAGGGATAAGTGGGTAGAATTTTTCACGAAAATTTCGTTATGTAATTTCGTCTTCGGAATAAGGGATATTGATCTTGATAACACGCTCCGAGAAATAATAGTCTTGTATTGAGAAATCGTATGTTTTCAACACTTTGTATTTTCAAAGGCTGGTCTTAAATTTACTAAACTACTAGCGACCCGCCCCGGCTTCGCACGGGTGCAATGCTGATACTAAATTATCATACAATTCCTACTGCACTTTCTTTTTGCCAAGCTTATAGTCCGAATTTCCTTTATTTTGTGTGTTTGGTTTGGATTTGCTACCACAGATTTATAAGTATAGTATTTGTACTTCTGAGTCTGGAACGAAAATCAAATCTTTTGAAACCACTTTCGCTAATGAATTTAATCATAGACAAAGTTCAAAAATGAGATCTGATATCACACAAACAACGTAGGCTGCTTGATCTTAGACACAAACAAAGAGGTTACATCCAGAAATTAAATTCAGAAATTGGGTATTAAATCTCCGAACGCTTGTCTTCGAATGTCTTCAAATCGAACAGTGCTTCGCTACGAGTTTACATAACAAAGGTTCCGATTCTGTTCTGTTCCGTATACCTTATATTAAGCGTACGTATATAGCTGTAATGATATTTACGTAACGGAACCTCGGTATTTAAGAAGTTATGGTAACTGAGTGTGCAGGCTTACTATAATTTTATGGAGGTTCCTTCCTAGCTTAGAAACAAAATTATTGTAAGTAAACCATAGCCTACTAATATTATACATGTCAAAGTTTGTAAGGATGCATGTATGGATTTATGGATGGATATTTGTTACTCTTTCACGCATAAAATACTGAACCAATGAGGCTGAAAATGGGTATAGTTTGGGACCTGGAATAACATATAGGCAATTTTTTATCCCGATAAAACGCGGGCGACGTCGCGGGCAGTAGCTAGTTAGTATTAATATAACCGAGCGTCCTATGTAACTCACTGAAAATAGTCTATTCGCGAGGACATAAAATATTTGAAACCGGTTTCAATGATTTAGTTAGGTATTGTCTATGAATCAGAATCAGAATCAATAACTTTATTTCTTTAGGCTTACAAAATAAGCACTTAGACAAATGTATACTATAAACATAGTTATTAATATCAAATAAGAATAAGGTGTTATTGATATTCTCTTCACTTCAATTTTTTGTCCACTAGTGGAAGAAGTGAAAAAGAAACCACTAGCACATTTATAATATCACTTAAGTGTCTAATACAGGTCGAGTCAACAGCGAGATCACAGAGCTCTTGTACGGTGCGAATCTTTGCGCACTAAAAAAGAAGGATGGCGGAATAAGGCCCATAGCCGTAGGCACCACCTACCGCCGCCTCGCGTCTAAAGTCTGCTGTCGGAAAGAAGCCGACTACCTAGGCGATTATTTTCGACCAATTCAGCTCCCTTCTTACATTTTTGGACAAAAATGATGGGGAGATAATTCTGAAGGTAGACGTCAAAAACGCCTTCAATTCCGTAGACAGGGGCGCCTTGCTAAAAGAAATTAAAGACAATTCCAGAAATTTATCCTTTTCTCTGGCAATGCTCACCGTCAAGATTAATTTACAGAAACAATGTCATTTCGTCCGCGGTTGGTTGTCAGCAGGGCGACACTCTTGGTCCGGCCATATTTAGCTTTGCTATCCAAAGTAATTCAACGTCTTAAGTCCAAACTTAATGTTTGGTATTTAGATGACAGAACGATAGGGGGAGACATGGACACAGTTTTTAATGATCTAAAAATCATCACAGATGAGTTTGGGCAAATAGGTTTAGACCTAAATTTTTCAAAGTGCGAGCTTTTTATTTCCGACTCTTGTGTACACAAAAACAATATCATAATAAAATTCAATAGTTTGGCTCCCAACATTACAGTTGTAGATAAATGTTCACTTCGCCTCCTTGGTTCACCAATTTTTGATGAGTCTTTTCAGTCATTTGTAGATGAGAAAATTCAAAATTTCAACAAAACCTCGGACAGACTTCTCAAAATTAATAGCCATATGGCTTTTACAATTATTCGGTTTTGCTTGTTTGTACCTAAATTTATGTATTCTTTGAAATGTTGTCAACTGTGGAAACACAGCGAGCTCTTAGAAGGCGTAGACAACATAATAAAGAATACTTTATCATCGGTTTTGAATATCTGTTTCGATGACAAGGCATGGTCGCAGGCCTCCCGGCCTGTCAGATTGGGAGGCTTAGGTATCTGCAAAATTTCAAGTGTCGCCCTGCCAGCGTTCTTGTCCTCTGTCTATAGCACTAGTTCTTTAGTGGAAAAAAAATTAAAGCCGTCTTTGGTCTCACCTGGAAATTCATTCAAAATTTCGTTTTTAGACGAGGCTCGAATGGCTTGGCATAGTGCTTGCCCTGATGCTGCTCCTCCAAAATCTCTTTTGTCCCAACGGCAATGGGACGGGCCTCTGTGTGAGTTGACACGGAATTGTTTGTTACAAACGTACTCCAGCTCTGCAGATCGTGCCCGTCTTCTGGCCATTTCTAAATGGGAGTCAGGACATTGGTTGCAAGCACTTCCTTCATATAATACTGGCACTCTATTGGATCCCGTAACTTTCCGTATAGCAACATGTCTTCGGTTGGGTGCAAGGTGTTGCGCGCCTCATCAATGCCAGTGCGGTACTGTTGTCGAACAGCTTGGTCATCACGGATTATCGTGTACTAGGGCTGCCGGTCAGATATCTCGCCATGCCAGCCTTAACGACATCATCCGACGGGCCTTTGTCACCGCTAACGTACCAGCTATTCTCGAACCGAATGGCCTGTTGCGTGACGATGGTAAGAGGCCCGACAGCATGACTTTAGTCCCTTGGGAGCTGGGGAGGCCTATTGTGTGGGACGCTACATGTGTCGACTCACTTGCGCCTTCCCATCTTTCAAGGACATTCGTGAGGGCTGGTTCGGCGGCAGATTTGGCTGAGGATCTCAAGAGGCGCAAATATGCAGGTCTCGACAGAGCGTACGCATATGCTCCCCTTGGAGTCGAGACCCTAGGTCTGTGGGGTACCGAGGCTCTCCGGGTTTTCAAAAAATTATTTGAGGGCCTGGTCGAAGCGACGCGTGACCCGAGAGCTGGTGAGTATCTGGCGCAGCGCATTAGCATTGCCATACAGCGGGGCAATGCAGCCAGCGTCTTGGGGACGCTTCCGACTGGTATTGATATGGACCAGTTGAGCTATCTGTAGATTGTTTGCAACAGTCTGCAGTTAGCTCAATTGTTTCAATTGTAAATACTAGTTTAATTCCTTTATATTATTTGATTGTTATTTTCTACGGACAATACCATAAACGGAAAATGCTCTATACAAAGTAGGTACTTAATATAGTTACCTACAAGTATCAACTTATTTATTTTCGTATGTTTAAGTTACCTCTTAGATTATTTTATTTCTTTGGTAGCGCTATACACCGGGTCATATTATTTGCGAAGGCACAGGCACAGGACCGGCCGGCTATTGTACTTACTACTACGCTACGTAGCTATTCGTTGTAAGGGTGCTACACCGCCGCCGCCGGGTCATCTGTAGACGATATACGATATAGTGGATCTACGTATTTATTGTAGAGGTGCTACGCCGCTGCGTCATATTTCCGTAGACGATCTAACTCGTAGTGGGTCTACGTATTCCTTGTGGAAGTGCTACGGCGGCACCTGGATATTATTCACAGACGTTATAAGAAATGGTGGCTCTACGTATTCGCTATACAACTGCTACAACACCGGGACCGGGACACATTTCCGTAGTGGGACTAATTCGTAGTGGGTCTAAGTATTCGCTGTCGGAGTGCTACGGCTCGTGGATATATTTCCGTAGATGATCTACTAAGTGGTGGCTCTTTGTTTTGTACCTATTCACTGGTGCTACGCTACCGGGTCACATATTTCCGGAGATAACTACATATTTATAAACGAAATGTATTCGCTTAGAACTTTTGGGTATGATTTCCTTTTTTGTATGTATCTAGGTCAAAACTAGCTCGTCAGCTTTTAGTACCTAGATGGTAGGAAGGCTTGTGGTGAAGTATTGGAAAGCCCTCCCCCACGAGTCGGATCGACCAGACGTAGATCGTGGGAAACAGCCGGACGTGGGCTGCACAGGACCGGCCGGCCATTGTAGAGATTTTTGGGGGAGAAAGGCTGTGTTTAGCAATCGACGTCTTCCGGGTTAGTTGACGATGGTGACTAGGTCGTTGATTCGATCTACAGATTTGAACTCGACAGTGAACAGTGAACATTCTTAAAGTGCGTGACCTAGATTATCCTATTCTAAAACGTCGTCGGTAGACCACACAGTACTAATACCATACAGGTAATAATAGTTGACTATCCGGTTTTGATCTCAGGATGTAATCTTTCTGAATTATTGTTTTAATCAAACCGGTCTTAAGATAAACTATCTAGGTATGCTAAATTTAGTTTTTTTTTATAGATGATAAACCTTCGTTAGCCGCAATCTTACCTGATGGAAAGTGACGATGTGATGTGGCCGACGGTGTATAACGAAGGTCTAGAAGACACCTCTTGTCTTGAAGAGCCCAGATTTTAATTGGCCGGAAAAACAGAAGCAGGCAGCGAGTTCCATTCCTTAGCGGTACGAATGATGAAGGTGAAGGAAAACCGCTAGTACGAGTCGATGGAATCAAAAAGTTACTGCACCTATCCTCGTAGACTTAAATCGTGGCTTGTCGCGAAGGCGTTCTACAATGTTGACAAACAATAGCGGCGAGTTTTTACTCTATGTCTAATATGGCTATCTAAATTTGTGCCAAAAATCTAATAATATTTAACAATTTAATGTGTTGATAATTTATTGTAATTGGCATTATTGTTATTGTTATTTTTATTCTATATAAATTATAATTTTATTATAAAATTCTTGACCTGTAAAATTCTTACCAATAAATTGATTATTCTGATCATTCACCAGATAACTATGGTATTGTGCCGTCCGTCTGTTTGTTCTGGAGTGGAAGGAAGATGGTGGAATCAGGTCATGAAGTTCCTGAGAGCATTCTCAGAAATATATCCTATAAAAGATCGAGAGACAAGCAACCTTGCGGCGGTGTTCGAGACTTTAGACTTTAGTCTCTGCAAGGTACTGCTCGTCAATGAGTCTGAAGGCTCTTCGTGGTATCTATAGAATCGAAGGTAGATGATAGTATCTACTTATTAATGATTTCAAAAAGGTGGTAGGTATTATGGAGTTTATTGAGTTTGTGATAACAGAATGATATTGATATTGCTGTAATCAGGCCGGCTTTAGTGACAATTTATTAAAAAGATTTCAAATAAGTTAAATTGATAAAATTATAAATCTTGAATTGGGTTTTCTTCATTTGGTAGACGACCCTTAAAAAATTATTTTGATATTTCATACATTGATTGCCAGTTAATGCCAGCCTAATAAAGACTACTAACTGATTCCTGATCCAAAATGGTTTTTATTTTATACTAGCCAATTCATAAAACTTAGCATCTCGCGACACTGTAAAAAATTTAAGCTCTTATGTAAGTATTTCGTAGATAATTAGGGATCGCAGCATTTCATTAGCAGTCAAAAACTAAACGAAAGCAGATTTTGATTCAGCAGATTTCATATTACTTATATACACTTCTATATATATATTTCTTCCACGAGTGGACAAAAAATTGAAGTGAAGAGAATATCAATAACACCTTATTTCTTATTTGATAATAATAACTATGTTTATAGTATAAAATTTGACTTGTCTAAGTGCTTATTTTGTAAGCCTAAAGAAATAAAGTTATTGATTCTGATTCTGATACAGTTGGCACAGCTGATAGGTACCTATGTACTTACTTACTAGGTATTTTAAATCAAATATAATGACCCCATTTATTTTTGTCGAATATAATATAAGCCAAGCCTAGATATTAATATGTAAAATTGTAAACCTAGGTAGCTAGTACCTACGATATAACCTGTACCTACTTACTTGCCTACCGACTTAAGAGTTAATTCATAGCAATTTTTGCAAAGCTCCATAAAGTACCTAGATTACTTACTTACTTAATGTTTTTTTTTATATTTTCGAATTTCACTTTTGTCTTTAAGTATCTAGGTAAGGTAGGTACTAACCTGTTAACCATTTTTTAAATCATGAACGTTATTTTTTTTGCAGGATGCCGATTGAGTAGGTGACTTAGGTACTTACCTATGTTATTTTTTGTTTAAATATTTTTGTATTCTACTTTTGTCTATAAGTAGGTAAGGTATTAACTTTGTTAACAATTTTTTATCAAGAATGTAATTTTTTTTGCAGAATCCCTATAACAATATTAGTTTGATTGTTTTGAAAAAAACTAAAACAGACGAATTCTTTAGTTTTAAACTTTTTTATGTTTTGCGGGATAAATACCTACTAATACTACGGATAAAACGTGGGAATAAAAAAAATATGGGACCACCTCGAAATCATTCTCTATACAAGAGAGTTATCCAAATCGGTCGATAAATGACGGAACAGAAATCGACGGATATACTAAAAAAATCATACTTACATACAGCCGAACAACTGTTCCTTTTTTCGTAGTCGGTTAAAAATGTTAACCCTACGCACGGTACTTGCGTATTTTTATCTAAAAACTGGTCATGCTGTATTTTTCTTGAAAACAGGCGAACACAAGTGTTTAGATTCCAATGCAGCTTTTGTCATAAAAGCTATTCTGTAAAGCGAGTATTAAAACAAAACCTTACCTGAGTATCAATTTGACAGGGCAAATCCACGGTCACAGATGTCAACATGAACACGTTTTGCACTAGCACTTAACAAACGCCTATCACACTCATGTATTATTTTTATAAATTTACGCACAAAGGATTTATGCTGTGTGAAGCTCGCGTCAGTGCGCCTCGGAGTTCTTGGACCACTGACTGTGAATTCGAATTTCGAACACACTGATTCATCACAAGGCGAGCGTGGTGTGGTGCTGCCAGCTACTCACATTCGACTTGTGTTGTGCGCTCCGAACAATGGCGGCCGTACCCGAGCCACACAGCTGTTTAATGTTTTTCAAGCCGACTTAACTAATCGATTTCTGTCATTTGATATGGGAAAAGCTTATTATTATAATTAACAAATGTAAAATAGTGTATTACATCAATTAAATCAACCTAGCTTCTTCAACTGTTGTGACATATCAGCACCTAGAGTTACTATCTTATCAATATTAAATCGTTATTCCAATTGATTTAATATCTATCTGATTGATTTAATAACCAGGTATATTGCTAATCCTGTTCCGTCACATAATATTCAAAATTTTGGGTGTAAATAGTTTTTGGCTGAAAGAATCTGTTATAAGTTACATCAGACTTGGTGGTGCGTGAAGGGGGATCTCGGTACATTTTCAGTGCAAACGTACCAGAGGCGACTGAAATAGACAATCTATTTCCATCTTCTTCTAACATCGATTACGGTCATTGTATTCATCCCGTTCTATCGCAATGTGCTCTCTGTCTCGCATACTGCGGATGTGGACTATGCTTGAAACTGCCCTATTTTGGGACAGTTTACTGCAACTGCAACACTTCTATAGTAAGAAATTTCATTTCACTTCTAATATTTGTCGATTGAAGACTCTGCGATTGTAAACGATCGGAATAAGCTGTGGTATTAGTAGACGAAATAAATCAATAATGCTTCGTAGTTTGGGCTGCTCTACCATTCAGGCCTTTCGTCTGCCAAATAAGATTGTTTCGTAACAAAAACCAAGACGGAAAATTTCATAACATCTAGAAGTTAGTACACGTTTCTTGTTGTTGAATAGGGAACTCTATTTTCTACGTAACTATCAAAAAGACGCTTAAAAAGTATATCATTAAGGATCTTCATAGACGTCAGACATTGTTTATCAGCATAACAACCTACAAATCGAAAATCAACCTAAATGTATAGGTACACTAGGTAATTATTATCTATTACAATATAATTAATGTAGGTGAATCCAGGTGTTTGACCAGAAGTCAATTGCCCGATAAGTTAACTGACTTGTGAAATAATACAGGTGTATAAACCTTTATTGCAAAAAATCATATATTTACTAGCATTGTTATCATGTAGGTAAAAAAATATAGAAAGAACACTTTCGCTTTAACAGAGTTGTCTGCAGAAATTTTATAGTATACTAGCTGCTGCCCGCGGCTTCGCCCCCGTTGAATTATTTTTTTCGCGCGGAACCCTAATTTTTTTGCGCGGAACCCTATTTTTTTTTATCTTATGTCCTTTTCCTGGTTCCAAGCTACCTGCACACCAAATTTCAGCCAAATCGGTTCAGCCGTTCTCGAGTTATAAATAGTGTAACTAACACAACTTTCTTTTATATATATAGATTATTAAGGTTTCGATCCCCAACCCATTTCAGTTATGATTTCATTTTATTTACAGTACCGTTTTGATTTATTACTTTTTACATAACTAAATATCTGTAGTGCTAACTTAAATGTTGTTTATATTTTTAGTAAGAGCGGGGTCCTCTAATACAAGCCATTTTTGCTCAAAGGGAGTCTCCCTGAATTTAATTTATAAGTTATTATAAATTAAAATAAGGGGATTATAATATTTATTTATGTACCCCGCAGTGTTCAGCGTCGGATTTATGGTATTACAATGAGACCTAATAAGGCGTTTAGGGGACGCCTAGGTCCAACAGTGGACTGTTATAGGCTGGTGTTTTTGTATGTTGGATCCTTCTCTGAGTTCCCCATAACACAAGGATATAGAGACACTACGCATAACAAAGATTTCCAACTCCGTAAAAGGCATAGGGAAAATAACTCAACCTTGCATCCGCCTTCCAATGTCTCAAAGATGATTAAAATCAATGAGTTTAAGAATGAACTTCCTTAATAGACCCCCTGTTAAGGGATTTCTTTAACTAAGTAGGTACGACGTAACTACATAGTTTAAACTTAAACATTGATTATCAAAATGTTTCAGAAAACTAAAATTATCCGGAACGTTATCGCTCGTAGATCTAAAATAAAAACCTTCATGATTTTCCTTATATTTTTCTCATCATGCCACTCAACGAAATCCCACCATTTTCAGTGACGTTGATAGGTCCTAGTTATCAATTATGAACTGCAAAATATGCCCTGATATGATAAAACTAGGTAAATAAGGTGCAAGAGCCATGTTATTCCACTCTTATCCAGAGAAACAAAACTCAATTGTCTTCTTTTTATTTTGAATCGCTAGTCTTTTGTTTCTGGTTACTGTTTTCGCAAAAATATTGCGGTATTGTTTTGTTTTTGAGACATTTAGATGAACATTGCGAAGAGTTGTATCAAATCAAAGTCTTTTAGGTATGTCAATCTCTCGCTCGCCTTTTTTACCGTGGATGATTCTCGGTCTACGTTTTCTTCAGTTTACTAACCAGATTAGTTAGTAAATTGGCCTACACCAAATTCTAGTGATATTGCTAAAGATCGTAAAGACGCTATAAAATTCATTTTAATTCGCGTTTGATGAAATCTGGTTTTAAGCGATTCGGTGCCTAAGTGAATTTCAGAAGCTCAGTTTTGCTCAGCCTGCTCTAAGATTTCTTATTGAAAATTTACATATTACGTAGGTATACATACAGGATGGATTTAAATATTGCGTACCTTTGAAATGGAACTCCGATTCTTTGAAATTCAATGCATCATCTAGCCCCGATAACTTCATCATTTGATTTTTTTAAATATAATTTCGTATCTCATTCGTTTGATAATAGATAAATATCGTGTGAGAGAGCTTTATGTAGAAGTTTTTACTCAGTTGTCTTGCCAATCTAACATAAATTCTTGGTGAAATAAACTATCACCGTCCTCGGTTAAAAAAATGATAACAATATTTGTCACTATAATCAGTGCAAATACTTGGGTTAAGTATGTATTTGCACCGAACACATAAACAAAACAAGCCTGTTGGTGGAGCAATGATAAAAATATTAGGTTATCAGAATATTTAATAGCGCAAAAAATTTACATTTCAATTTGTGGAGTGAAGTATGTAAATAGGTTATTTTGTTTTGAATAGAATTCAGAAGTACCGACTATTACTATCGTCCTACGTACCTAATCAATGCGTCTGGTTTTGGGCACGATTTTTATGATAGTGAATTTCAAACAGGTATATTTTACTAAGCTAATGGAACTTTAATAAGTTTAATGTAGTCATTTGTTGTTCCTTAATAAATAAACTTTACGTGATTTTGGGCACGATTTTTACAATATTCAATTTCTAATAGGCGTATTTTACTAGCTAATGGAAATTTACTGTATAAAAAGTACCT
This sequence comes from Eupithecia insigniata, assembly GCA_947859395.1. NCBI lineage: Eukaryota > Metazoa > Arthropoda > Insecta > Lepidoptera > Geometridae > Eupithecia > Eupithecia insigniata. The sequence goes on along the minus strand of OX402001.1, from coordinate 4,163,219 downwards.
ACCCAGTACCTACTCGAAGTTTTATGAAACGGAGTGAGTGAAGAGAACGAAGATCTCAGTGGCAGCTTGGGTGATTTGGCCGTACAAATTAGTCACTTCGACCATAAGGTCGACAAAATTTGTTAGGAGTACAGATGTGACAAACTTACAAGTAAATAAATGAAGAAAAAAAAGACCTTTATTTTCCAATACACTGTAGTTACAAATAATAAAAGAAATTGAATTTAAAAGGTTATAATTATAGGGTTAGTAGATAAATAACTTATGTTCTAGTTGTTAGTGTATGGACCGCCAGTGGCACTAAAAGCCTCCTCCAAGCGTTTCCAATCTTTTCTGTTTCTAGCTGTCCTAGACCAGAGGTTTTCTGCAGAAACTTACAATGGGAAGGAACTTCCAAAGGAGTAAAATTATACAATTAAATCAAATTTCGTCTCATATGAAGTTGAAGACTTGAGATAATATTTCAAAATAGTCATTATATTTTTTCTATCATGTATAGTTTTTAAGCATTTATTTTAGAAGACCTACAAAGTTATACATATATCCTACTTAAGAATCTCTACTAAATTAGAGCTCTTGTAAGCTATTTAGGTAGATCGAGCTCTCATTTGTTTTGTTTTGAAGTACACATTCTAACACTGCATTCTACGACAAACGTAGTTAACCTTTTTTTTAATGATCCTTCTTATGCTTTTTTTGCTATTCCCTCTGGAAATTTCAAAGCGACATGGAACCACTTGAGACACTTCCCCGATAATGGGTCGCGAGGAAATAAGAAGAATGAAACTAAAACAGTCACAACGATATTGTTAGATTATATGTGTTATATTATAACTACTAGTTTATTCCGTATAGGTAGTACCTATTTTAGAGATTTTTTTCTCAAATATGTAGGTACATATGTATATAATTGAAATGTATTTAAGAAAATGAACAATCCTTATGGCCCATGTACATTTTGTGAATTGACTTCAATTGGGTTTTCTTCGTAATCTTTATCGAAACTTGAAAGCTTGATAAAAAAAGAACATAATAATTTATGTGATAAACCCCTACCCTTCTTTTCAAAAATGAAAAAACTATTTTATATACATATATATATGTATATATATAAGTTGTCAGCTCGGATGAAGGTTGTCAGCTAAGATAGATGAACCCATAGACAAAGCCATAGACATAAAGTCCATTATTTTTGTTCGTTCGTAGATAACCAGCCGTGACATACCTAAATTGAAAAATATGACTCTTCCTTACGACTATTAATACAATTATTTTTGTGAGCAACCTACTGCTCTAACGACACAACACTTAAGCTACTCCAGCAGGTGGCGTTGTTAAGCAACACTAAGCCAATAAGTGTTTGGTTGTAATTCGTATTTATATAAAATTTATAAAAAACACTATATAGCAAAATAAAAATACCGTTCATCCGGGTACTCAGAAATAATTGAGCAAAATTACAAAATTACACTGTTTTCTTAGTTACTACCATATTTCTCCGAAACTATCTATGAAAAGATTTTTTATTATCATCTCCGTATACCGTATACCACGTATACCAAGGGAACCTTTGGTTTACTTTTGCATTAATAGATAATAAACAAAAACATGTTTTTTTGCGCTTACGACGCTCTGCTCTGTCCCGCTCCTATGAAAGCTAAATCATATGCTTATCCTTTTCACAAAATTGCGTCATTTATCTCCACAGACATGATACTAGCTGCGCTTAAAGTTTATCTCCCTCCTAATTTTCTTTATGAAGATCGAAGCAAAGAGATACATAATGTGATAAGTCTCTAGCTAGTATCGGAGTAACAAGATGACGACCGGTCAACGGACCTCAAAGACAACTGGCTAGAGAGGCAATGGACAAAAAAGTGATGAGGTCTCGCATCTATGGAGGCCCGAAGTTACGGCTTCCATGATGCGAGAGTACTTACTATCTTACGGCCCGTAACATAGTGAGTAACAGCGCAATGCCTAAATAGACGATGTGAAATGTTCCAAAATGTTGAGACTATTTTATGAGATCCATGGATTTGATAAGAACACAACGAAGTTTTGTTGAATATTTTTAGTAAAACTAGGAACTTCCTAGTATAAATCCACCAACACATAACTTCTAATACCTTCATTATGAATTACAAATTACGTAACTGATATTATGAATGTAACTAACTTAGGTTACATTCTTAAGTAGTGGTAAGTATCTAATGCTAGGATTAAGAATGTGTCAATCGAATTATCATGGGAAAAAGAAACCTGAATCTAAAAAGAGTCGAAACAAAGGCTCGTGAAACGGTATGCAGTTTACATTTACAGTAATAGCCGGTCGATGCACTCACGCTCTGTCAATTTACGAATGACGACACGACATCTACTACCCGTAATGGCGTAGTGACACGTTGGGTTGCAGGTTTGATTCTTATAGTTTCGCAAATATACAAAGTTTCTATATTGTGTACCTAGGTGACAAAATTTCTATTAGGAATATAAGTCTCGCTATTCTTGGCGTCTCGTTTGGGGGAGGCCTATGTTAGCAGTGGACGTATACATACGGGCTGGTGAGATGATGATGATTTATTTATTTCTAATAATGTACAACTATTCTTACGGGCACACTAGTCTACTTATTGTTAATATTAAAATAGAAAATTATTAAACACTAGCTCACCCGTGCCCACTTCGTAGGACGGTAAAGATTTTTAGTGAACTGGACCGAACCGTGGGACCGAGTCGAAGATCAAAGTTGTATCCACTTCCACCAGTGTCTTCGCCACGACAGTAGGTAGGTATATAAGCGAGTAGAGACTGAATAGCATCAAATACTTGGTGCGTTTTGCCAATGCATTGCAAGCGGTCATCCCGGGTACGCAGCACAATGTCCCGCCTGTCACAGTGCTGATCTACCAGGACGACGGCAACATCATTGGTAGCGAGAGCTTTGTACAAACCGGATGCTGTCCAGTAGGTCGTTTATCGGCACTAATAACAATTTTGTAATTATTTTGTTGGCTTTGGGGTATGGACTCGTATTTTATGTCCTTCCTCGTAGTATGAACTCAAATCATGCTAAGTATCATTCGAATCCATTCAGTAGTTTTTGCGCTATTTTAGGCCGAGAAATTTCACTTCCATCCCTACTCCCAAGGGAACCTAAACGAATTCCAGGATAAAAAGTATTACATGACCTTCCTCGTAGTATGAACTTAAATCATGCCAAGTTTCCTTTGAATAAATTCAGTAGTTTCAGCGCTATGCGCAGCCAAGAAATTTTACCCTACTGCAGGGGGCCACTACGGGGGGCTACTGGGGGTCCCACTGCGGGGGTAAACTGCCGGGGGCCCCCCACTGCCGGTGCCCTCCACTGTGGGGGCCTACTGAGTGAATCCCACTGCGGGGGGTACTGCGGGGGGCTACTGGGGGTCCCACTGCGAGGAAACACTGCCGAGCCCACACTGTGGGGGACTAATGAGGGGCTACCACTACGGGGCAATCTGAGGGGCCCACTTCGGGGGGTCGTTTGCCGGCAGCCCCCACTGCCGGTGCCCCCCACTGTGCGGGCTACTGAGATCCCACTGCGGGGCAATGTGGGGGTCCCGCTGCGGGGGGCTACTGGGAGGGTCCGGTTGCGTCAGGGCCCCCACTGCCTGGGGCCTGACTGCCTAGGGCCCCAAAAGTGGGGGGATATCGCTCTCTACCGCCCTTGCCCCGCGCGCCATCCTGCAACGCGCAAAATTTCACTTCCATCCTCTCTCATAAGGGAACCCTTCTGAGATCCGGGATTAAAAGTATTTTAAGCCCTTGTAATATGAACTTAAATCATGCTAAATTTCATTTGAATACCTTCAGTAGTTTCGGCGCTATGCGCAGCCAAGAAATTTTACTTTCATCCCCTCTCCCAAGAGAACCCTATTGAGATCCGGGATAAAAAGTATCCATGTTCTTCTTCATAGTATGAACTCAAATCCTGCCAAGTTTCATTTAAATACATTAAGTAGTTTCGGCGCTATGCGCAGTCAAAAATTTTACTTTCATCCCCTCTCCCAAGGGAACCCTATTGAAATTCGGGATAAAAAGTACTCTATGTCCTTCCTCATAGTATGAACTGAAATCCTACCAAGGTTAATTTGAATACATTTATTAGTTTCGGCGCTACGCGCAGCCAAAAAATTTTACTTTCATCCCCTCTCCCGAAGGAACCCTATTGAAATTCGAGATAAAAATTACTCTATGTCCTTCCTCATAGTATGAACTGAAATCCTACCAAGGTTAATTTGAATACATTTATTAGTTTCGGCGCTACGCGCAGCCAAAAAATTTAATTTCATCCCCTCTCCCAAGGGAACCCTATTGAAATCTGGGATAAAAAGTATCCTATGTCCTTCATCATAGTATGATCTCAAATCCTGCAAAGTTTCATTTGAATACATTCAGTAGTTCCGGCGCTATGTGCAGCCAACAAATTTTACTTCCATCCCCTCTCCCAAGGGAACCCTATTGAAATCCGGGATAAAAAGTATCCTCGTAGTATGAACTCAAATCCTGCCAAGTTTCATTTCAATACGTTCAGTAGTTTCAGAGCTATGCGCGACCAAGATACAGACAGACAGACAGACAGACAGACATGAGGGATAAAAAAAATACATTTTTGGCATCAGTATAGATAATAGAGTGCCCTCCAAAAAAAATTTTCAAAATATATTCAATGTACAGAATTGGACCTGTTACAGTTTTATTATAAGTATAGATGACGTACAATATGTACATAGGTCTCTATAGATAAGGTAAAGCAGGTTCTCCCACAAGGACTTCCATGCCTAAAACAAAACTCACCCCCTGTTTTTTAATTGTGCCTTACATGAACCTAAGAGCATACTTGTGTTCCTACAGAAATTAACCATTTTCATGTTACGTTTTCATTTTCACTTTCTTTATGTCAAACATATTATGTAATCTTAGTAATTCTTATATAACGAGTAACGACATATTCCGAATTGCTTTCAGAGTAGGTAATATAATTGGATAAAAACTATGACGCTTGTATAAAACTCTTGCGTTGTTAATAAAATAAATATATTAGCCAATCGTAAATATTATCTCTAAAGGTGGATGTACACCTGTGTTACGGGGCGTAATGTATCTACCATTCGCACCGAGCATAAATAAATAAATAATGCTGAACAATTCACACAGCATTATGTAGTCCCAAGCTAAGCAGAGCTTGTTTTATGGGTACTAGATAACTGATTTAATTAATATAATATAATACTTCGCTTCGCGCTGTCTGTCCCCTTGACGACCGAGCGGCGGTCCGACTGCGACGCACGTTGCGGGTTCGATTCCCGCCTTGGGACAAATGTTTGTGCGATCTGCAAATATTTGTCTCGGGTGTTCTGGATATTTTCTATGTATGTAAAATAAAAAATATCTAACTATGTAATCTTATATATTGTATTATGTATATATCAGTCATCGGTACCCATAACACAAGCTCTACTTAGCTTAGGACTAGATGATGCTGTGTGGATTGTCTAGCATAATTTATATATTTATTTATTCAAATGTATGCTTAGATATTTAAAACTATGCAACGTATTTTGATGCGTTTTAGATAGAGTGTTTCGCTCGCTGTGTAACACGTTACATTACGCCTCGTAACACCGATCAGTACCTGCCTTGTACATATGTCGCCAGCACACTACTTAGTCACTGCGCTAGATTTCCACACAAAAGATATACCTAAACTGAGTCACAGTCACAGCTTCTTTGCAAAATCCTCTTTCCAAACATATAAAGAAACCAAGTTTATTCAAACAATTTACAACGCAATTAGCTATGTCGTGAAATGTAAAGTGAATGCCCGTTTAACCAGAAGAGCTATTCAGAAACTCTGCTGCCGAGTCTTCGACACGGAATCTGGCACAGATTCGTTCGAAATTCAAATATTTTAGCAGTTTTCAATATATTCTGCGTTCTGCAAGGCATAAAACTACCAGAAAAGTAGTTTTCCACAAATCGCAGACCATTTTCAATGAGCCCATGTTGCAATAAAGTCCGATTAATAGAGCTTTTCGTGATAATGTTGAATCGCTATAAATTAATTAATAATAAATTAATTTATTGTAATATTAAATCTCTATAAATTATTAATTTCTCCGAAAGTGGAGTCGAATCTAAATTTGTTAAAACAAGGGTTCATAGAAAAGTTTATCGATTTACGGGAAGCTACTTTTCCGCTATTTACTTATTTGCTTGTAGAGCGCAGAAAATATACAAAATTACTAAAATATTTGAATTTCGCGAAAGTGGCATATTCCGTGTCAAAGACATCGAGTCTTTGACACGGAGTTTCTGAATAGACCTATCCGCGGTAATATAAAAACGTTAGGTGCAGGAAACTCGGACAACGCCTTCACTGCCGACGTTGCTGCGATGAGTAGCTGCAGATGGACACGTGCGTCTTGGGCATTTATAGTGTTATAGGTGGGTTAGCCTTAGTCCAGATTCCAGCAACACATGGTTAAATTTTAATCGGTTGTTTTGACGTTTTCGACTGATTTTGAAATAAATTTTCATCACATAAAACGTCAAAGTTAACCGACGAACCTGCCTAATTTTCCGATTATCTTTTGTTCATCAATATCTATGTCTGTATTAATTCTCATTTTTATATCAATTTTATTTTGTTACTTACTATAAGTAATACACAATACAGGACACCCTGTATTGTGTATTACAGTCCATTCTATTCAGGGAAGCGAAGTGGGGTGGTCGGAGATTCCTAGATGCAGCAAAGATAGATCCCTAAGCACTCCAAGTTAATTTGCCGGGGCCGCCATACATGGACTGCTCGGGCAGTCATAGTCGACAGCTTGAAGCTGCCGTTGATAGCTGCTTGGAGCAGTTGATACCAACTGTTCGGGAAGCGTGCGGGTGGGAAGCGCGCGGGAGGTGGAATGAAGAGCACGGGCGGAGGTAACTGCACGAGAGCAGTGGACAGCCCCAGCAGTCCGAGTATGCCGGGCGACTGCTTGACCGCACGACCGCCCGAAGCAATTGAACTGCTCCAAGCAGTCCGTGGATGTGTGTACGTACAAGACAGTAGTTTACTGTGTAGTCGCAGCTTGAAGTTTGTTCTCCAAAAAAGGGCGGTACGCGCAATTTACAAATTAAAGCCACGCGACTCTTTGAGGGAATTATTTAAAGAAATAAATATTTTGACAGTAATATCGCAATACATCTATGAAAATCTTATGTACATGCACAAAAATAGAGATAGTTTTTTGAAAAATTGTTATGTTCCCAATAGAAATACAACAAATTACACATCCCAGCACATAGATTACGAAAAGTAGGGAAATCATTTATGGGCAATTGTGTGCGCTTCTATAATAAGCTTCTATCTGAAGCAACTGAACTCCCTATACGTAAATTTAAACAGTACATTAAACAAAATCTCATCAGGAAGGCCTTTTACTCCATAGATGATTACATCAATGATGTTAATGCTTGGCCAGATGTCGCTCCGTTCCGCACTGACAGTAGTATGTAAGAAATTCAATGTTCTGTTTAGCTTTATGGAAATATTTCACATGTAACTAAATCGTATTAAATTTAGATTTAGAAAACATTTATTACACACATAAGTGATATTATAATGTGCTAGTGGTTTCTTTTTCACTTCTTCCACTTGTGGACAAAAATTTGGAGTGAAGAGAATATCAATAACACCTTATTTCTTATTTGATAATAATACCTATGTTTTTAGTATAAATTTGACTTGTCTAAGTGCTTATTTTGTAAGCCTAAAGAAATAAAGTTATTGATTCTGATTCTGAAGCAGTCGATAACAACTGCTCCAAGAGGTCCGTGATGACGGCCCTTATCCAATGAGTTTTTCTCATGTTTTATTTAATTATTTATTGTAAAGTTTTCCCTTATCGTTTCAGATTGGCGCGAGACTCAAATTGTTTTGTGGTTTTTAATTTATTCTACGTTTGACAAGGAATAAAACTAGAGGAAAAGTAAATTCCGAAAATCACGAAACTTATTTCACGTTTGTTCTTTAATATCATGACGTGTCAAAGACCCTAAGCAATCATTGAATTCTAGATTAGGTATAAACACAGAAATGGGAATAATAAAGTACCTTATTATTCCGATTTCTGTGGGTATAAATAATGCCTTCTATAAATATTTTATTCAAAGGTAAACTCCTTTTGAATGTCCGCAACGTTACTGGGTCAAGATCTTGGATGAGCCTGAAAAATGGGTCGAAAGGTGAGATGGGTTCAACAAGGTTCAACTCAAAGGTTCAAGCAGAACCGGGTTACAAATTTACACTAGTAAAATGAGATAAAATTTGTGTGTTTATGAGTTTGTTTGCGAGTAGGGAGGGGGTAATCTCTTTGGTCCGATTTTAGAAATTCTTTGATTAATGTAACTTTGTGCTATGTTTTATCTAGGTACTGCGTGGATAAAAAATAGTAATTAGAATCAATAGCTTTATTTCTTTAGGCTTACAAAATAAGCACTTAGACAAGTCAAATTTATACTATAAATATAGTTATTATTATCAAATAAGAAATAAGGTGTTATTGATATTCTCTTCACTTCAATTTTTTGTCCACTAGTGGAAAATGTGTTTCTTGTATTTCTATTGTGAACATCACAATTTTTCAAAAAGTTATCTCTATTTTTATGCGTGTACATAAGATTTTCATAGATGTATTGCGATATTACTGTCAAAATATTTTTCTTTAAATAATTCCCTCAAAGAGTCGCGTGGCTTTAATTTGTAAATTGCGCGTACCGCCCTTTTTTGCTATGTCAGTAACTTTGGTTCTTCTACGAATTTCCGTATTCCGGACCCTATCGCGTAGAGAAACTCCGAGCATAGCTCTCTCCATAGCTCGCTGGGTGACTTTGAGCTTATGCACAACATACTAATAAATAGATAACTTACTCGGATCTACTTAGTAAATAAATTGGTAGTAAAAGTAAGTAGAAATAGTAGTAATAATCATCATACATTTTGTAAAATACAATACAATACTATATATTGTGCAGCATGAAATAAAATACTAATACTAAGTATAATAGTGGACCATAAGTTCCACTATTATACTTGTCTAGAAGTAATCGCTTCTAAGCCATAAGGCTTAGAAGCGATTACTTCTAGACAACCTTTACAAAGAACCTACCTATCTAACACCCAAACGGATTAGATATTCAACTTTTTCAATATATAAAGACGAAATTTCCGTGAGGAAGTAGCTCACGGATACTATTAAATTGCTCTACCAGTTGTAGCAATAACTTACCTTATTCCCAAGTCAACGTGCGTATGCGCATTTCAATTAACATTGCCACTTTTCATGGCACCGATGTTGAATTAATAAAATGGTCTCAATTGCAGTAAGTACCTACAACTTGTTGGTTACCATGCGTCACTTCTTGTAGTTATATGTTACTAACTTTACATTGTCATGTTGCCGCCTGATTTGTTGCATCATTGTTATGTGTGGAATTATTGTAATAACAGCAATGTTGAGCAACCGTATTAAAAGCATTAATAAGATATACCAACCGACTTACTTAAGGAGGCACCGAAAAAAAAACTAATTTGTCAGCACTGTTTTATCTAAAACGAAAAAAGCACAATATTTATCTAAAACGAATCTAATATAGGTAATGAAAAAATTACAGAATATGACTAACTAGCTGCTGCCCGTGCCATCGCCCGCGTTTTGTCGGGATAAAAAATAGCCTATTATGTTATTCCAGGTCCCAAACTATAAATTTCAGCCTAATCGGTTCAGTAGTTTTTGCATGAAAGAGATATATATAAATATGTAATAAGATTGAATTTTTTGGAAAAATATTTTGCTCCAATTATTGGTAAAGCGCTTTACAAAAATGTGGGTTTTATTGTTACTGTATATTGTATTTAATCTAAAAATTATTACGAAAATCTTTATACCTATATTAAATTAATGTTTGTAATACAAACATTAATTGTTTTCGTTTGATATTTTCTGTTTCCTGTGAGGGTTAAAACACCACACTTATTTTTTATATTTTCTACAATGGTTTATAATTAAACCACACAAAATATTGTAAAATTACATATTTTATCGTGTAGATAAGATATTGGTAATTTATAAAAAGTTTCATTACTTTTATTTGATTAGTTTAAGAAAAAAAAATAAAACGGTGAGGATAGAATTGGGTAATTATTCACGGAGCCCCCTTAACAATTTATCCAAAGATTCTGTGGTAAGGAAGGCGGCAAACTTGCGATAAAACAAAAAACTTAGTAATTAAAACAATCTGTTTCTATAAACAAAGATAGATACAGGTTTTTGCAGTTTATCGTATTAAAGATCAATAAAATCAAATCGGTTAAGTGGACGCACAAAATAATAGAAGTGCGCATGACCCGTTGCAATCGATATTTGCTTTCCTACTGCGCAGATACGTACTATTATATCGATTCGTGTGAAAACAATATGGCTACCTATACAGGATGTTTGGTATTAGGACCTACATATATTTTTGGGCAGTTGGGAGGATCACGAGATACATTTTTCCGGTAAAATCAATCTCATATGTGTCACGGTTGCTGATATATGTTTATTTTTTAAGTTTTTTGGGAATATCTTCGGGTGTCTTGCCTTTAAATCATCATCTTATTTGTTTGTGGATGTAATGCCACAAATTTACTTGTGCTGTATTTTCCAATGTACATCATATCCTACTAATATTATATGTAGTATATGTCAAAGTTTGTAAGGATGGATATTTGTAACTCTTTTACGCTAAAACTACTGAACCGATTAGGCTGAAATATGGTATGGGTATAGTTTTGGACCTGGCATAATAAATAGGCTGTTTTTTATCCCGATAAAACGCAGGCGAAGGGGCGGGCAGCAGCTAGTTTATTAAAAAAAAATACATTATTCAATTCACTTAAAAAAGTTATGAGCATTCAAAGTCAAAAATCTGTGTAAAAGTTATAAATCGTGACAACAAGAAAATACAGCACAAGTTAATTTGTGGCATTACAACCACAAATAAAAGAGATAATATGATGATATAAAGGCAAGATTTCGGGTGATTTAAAAGAACACAAACAATAAATTCATATAACAGTAACCGTGACGCTTAAGACATCGATTCTACCGGAGAAATGTAACTCATGACACCCCCCCCCCCCCCCAACTCCCAAAAAAATTATGACGTTCTCAATACCAAACATCCTGTATAATAATAATAACTAATGATTGCATTCAAGCGTATGTGGACAATGAGACAAAGGATGTTGCCATAGTAAGTGCGCATGCACTTGGATTGCACTGATTTTTAAACGTACCTATCCATTGTTTTCGTATTTTATAACATCAGTTTACAAAAACCATAGGTATGTATTCGTATACTGCAGTTATTGTTCAGTCCAAGTTATTGTTCAGATAGTTTTATTGAGGTAATATTTCTGCTTAGCTTGGGGTTAGATGAGGCTGTGTGGACTATCCAGCTTTATTTATTTATATATAATGTATGCCGAGCGCGTGGGGATTATAGCATTATTCCTAATGATAGAGCCAATAGTTGCTTAACACGGGAGGCCTATGTCCAACAGTGGACTGGTAAAGGCTGTTGATGTGAGTATAGTTATTTCTATAACTAGCTGCTGCCCGCGCCTTCGCCCACGTTTTATCGAGATAAAAAATAGCCTACTATATATTATTCCAGGTCCCAAACTATACCCATACCAAATTTCAGACTAATCGGTTCAGTAGTTTTTGCGTAAAAGAGTAACAAATCCATACATCCATCCATACAAACTTTTACATTTATAATATGTATTAGTGGGATAATGTCATAATAGGTAAATTATATTCTGCTTGGTCCGTATTTATGTCAGCTTATTAACTAATTCATAGAAAAAGTGGGTAATTTTTATTTTTGTGGTGAATTCCACTTTATCAGCTTACGAGTATTTATAGGTATTTTAGAATCAGAAACTGATCTGCCATAACAACAAAACTAATGTGTAGAAAAAGTGGTTGAAATTTCTGACGACTTTCATGAAATAGCATCGCAAATTAATCGAGATAAGATTGTACATATAACCGTAAACCAAGGCTTCACTGTTAGGCTCTGTTGTTGATAAGGACTTTGCCCATAGAACCCCATAAAATTAGCTCCACCGAATTCATAACATCGACTCTAGCCCAAGGATATACAACACGAAACTCCTTACCATACTTATAAGGACAAGGACTGATACCAACTGTTATTCAACCTACACCAGTGCAATGTACTCGGGCAACTTCCTTTGTACTTGAATAGACCGTAGGTTATGTAATAGTCGGTAGGCTCAGTGCGAACTCAGTGCATGAGCACTGGAACGAACCTTTGTACCGGGGATTATCGTTAGTCATTGTAGGGTGGACATGAGAGAAGAAAAAAATCGGATCTGCTTTCCGTTATTGATGATTATCTGTTGGAAAGGTGTTCACGTAAGATAAAAGTGAACACGTTTCCAACGATTGGTGATGGTTAGAAATATTTAAAGCAGGAGTTGTTTGTGATAGTGAATTGGATGAAGGACTCACCTACAATTAGCTACTTTTTAATCCGCCGTTAGGCATGATGACTAATTTTAGGTGTAGTTTAAAAACTACACCGTGATATTTTTAGACATCAACTGAATGAAAAATTAATCATATTTCAGCAAAAAAACAGGATGTCAACGGAAAAATACAGCTTTTAAAAATGCATTTTCAATTTCGCTCAAAAACGCTACAATACTCGTGGCTTCTTTCTATGACGTCATAGATGCAGTTCATAATATTTTCAAGAGAAGCTTTACCAGCTATTATGTGCCTTTACATTAAATATTGTGACGGCATGACGTCACAGTTATGTATTCTCTGATTAGTGTTCAACGTGTCATGGCGGATTGTTGTATTTTGTAGTTTTATTTTATCAAAATAATAATTAATATCAATGAAAACACAAAACATGTATGTTTTGTAATATAAGGCTCTTATTCGTAGAATACTTACATTTATATGGTCTGAGTAGGGTAGTTTAGAACAGTAAGGTAGAAGCAGACAGAGTGGTCTACCAATGGCTCACTAGGTACTAAGATTTTACAAAGAAAAACAAAAAAAAATTATTCACGGTTCTGAGGTTAGACTCACACAATTGATTAAACGATTATCTGGGACACGGTCTCGTTTAGGTACATACTGCATGGTATTAATTAGCGCTTCAATTTAAATTGTTTTAATTATGACTCATTAAGGTGATCAATGGAGTTCAACGATCAATCTCTTTGTTCACAATATCGAGTTGGTTAAACGAAGTAATTACCTACTTACTTAACATTAAAATTAAATAAATCGAGGTTATACGAAGCTTGCAGCTGTGCTCTTTAATTTGTACATTGAACACAGCTGCAAGCTTTTGAACCTTCAAATGTCAATAAATGTTGAATCATCTCTAAGATACCGTCTTGGTAACCTAGATAAGAGCATGAGCCTGGGGGCCTACTTGGAATAGGAAAATCGAAGTTTGTTTTTTGTTTTCGTGCAATACCAACTCTTATGTCGCTTGCATAAGATAAGCGTTTGCACGAAAACTAATCAGAAATGTCGATTTAGTTTTTACGCCCTGGTCAAGAAATCTCTTTAGCTTCGTCTTCGTTTGATGTAGATTTGCAGCTTTATCTTAAAAATAAAATAAAATAAAATAAAAATCATTTATTTCAGACCCGTAATGGTGGTCCATATGAAAAGCCACAATAAATAAAATTGAAAAAAAAAAACAAAGACTTACTAGGTACATGGACAAAACATACATAAATTACTAAGCAACCCCTTTGACACGGGCAGGTATGCACTCAGTGCCAGGTGTAGGTCGCAAGCACCGAATGCATCCCTACCCAATGCCGCAGGAGTCGGCCGTTTAGATCTTCAGCAATCGCTGCTAGAAGGCTGTTGCGGCTGGCGCGCAGGCGAAGCAGTGCGGCGGCGCAGCGGGCTCGTATCACAGCTGGGAAGCTGTCTACGCCCGCGTCAGCAAACATGCCCGACGCACTGCACCAGCGTGGCAGCCGCAACAACGCCCGGAACGCGTTATTGAATTGTACACGAAGGGCACTCATAGACTTTTTAGTATAATTAGTCCACAGGCTACATGTATATAATGATGTGCAATATGCTTTAAATAAGGTTATTTTAACAGGAACTGAACAGCATCGAAATCTCTGTGCTACCATGTTTGCCCTAGTTGCAAGTGCCCTTCGTTCACGTTCAATATCTTCCTCATCCGACAAGGATTCTGTCACCCAGTGCCCAAGGTACTTGAAACTAGACACTCTCTTTAATTGTGTTCCGTTGAGGGACACAGAGGAAACATAACATGGACATCTGGCGCCAGACTTTAAAACCATGAACTCACTCTTAGCTACATTATATCTAAGACCATGAGCTAAAGCAAACTTCTCACAAATATTGAGAAGCTTACACAGTCCATTGATTGAAGGGCTCAGCAGCACCATGTCGTCTGCATAACTGATATTATTGAAGCAGACATCATGCATCCAGCATCCAACATGCTGACTGCTCAGCTCTTCAATCAATGCATTGACATAAATGCAGAAAAGCTTCGGAGAGCTGAGCCCGCCCTGTCGCACACCACATTTCAACCTATACTCATCTGACAAGACATACCCCATCTTACAAAGTTACTCTGACTAGCATACCAATGCTTTAATAACAATATAATATCATTAGGCACATTTAGGTTATATAACTTATTCCAAATTATATCATAGTTTACCAAATCAAATGCTTTTGACAAATCAAGAAAGCAGGCAAATACAGGGGTTTTTCTCTTTGTATAGTAATTTACTGTTTCCTTTAGACAAATAATGGCACTTTCCGCAGAAAGTCCCGCTCTGAAACCGAACTGAGAATCATGTAAAACTATATACTTATCCAGCTCTGCATTTAATAGATTATCAAAAACCTTAGCTATAATTGTCGCTAGTGAGATTGGCCTATAGTTAGCCTCTGAAGCAATGTTACCTGTTTTATTTTTAATTATAGGTACTACAATAGTCTTTGTCATTTCACTCGGTACATATGCATGACTTACACAGAAACCAAACAACATAGCCAATGCACCAGCGACATGAGGCCCCGCATGTTGCAGGTGCTCAATGTTGAGACCGTCGTGGCCGGGTGACTTTCCTCTCTTCATGCTCTTAATGGCGTCTTCAACTTGCTTAGCACGGAATCTAGTTTGAAAAACACTCTCCACGCCAATACCCCCATCCAGCACCCGCACATCCTGAGGCTTAACAGAGACATGTTCCTTGAAGAGGTTAGCAATGTCTTTAGGCTCATTTATGCCGGCGATACTCACAGGCAGTCCAAGCTTACTATTCAGTTTCTTAGTACTTTTCCAAAAGCTACGGAAATCGTTTTTCGTATGATGCTTTGCCAGCATATCTAACTTTATCTGTTCCTGGTGCTTCTGACACCATTTCAGTTTTGACTTGAAGAGCCTTCTACTACTACACATGTCATAATATATTGTACCAAACAATGGCCTACCATGAGAAACCCATGATTATCTTAAGGTTGATCGTTTTTGGTTGGCGTGAGAGATTTTTTTTTATGGTTTTTAATTTATTCTGCGTTCTACATTGAAAAAATTAGCGGAAAAGTAATTTGCCGCAAAACGTAAAGCATTTTCTAGTAACTTATGAAAAAACAAACTTTGGTTCATTGTTATTTTTGGAGGATATGGGAAAATAAAAGATTTTGGGCTAAAAATCAACATTTTCCCAAATGCTCCCAAAATACAATTGAATCGAAGTTGATTTTATGATGGGTTCGTAGAAAATAGTTCACGATTTGCTGTTAATTTATTTTTCCGTTTATTCTTTGTAGAATGCAGAAAAAAATATAAGTATAAGAAAAATATTGAATCTTGCCAGCCCGAGACGATAACAGAGACTTAGCCGTTCTGGAATAAGATTATTCTCAAGTTTCTTTATGGACAAGACTAATGCGAGTTTTAAGTCAAAAACTGGTCTCAACATTGTAGTAGAAAACTGAAAAGATTGCAAGACAGAGAACACAGGCTTTGTTTTGAAGAGCGTTCATTGCTGCCCAAATGGCTCTATCGCAAATTGCGATCGATTGTAGAGCTATTTTCTTATTATCGCCCAAATGGCCCAAATGGTCGTCCGAGGTACCGCTGGAGCGACGAAGATGAGAAAGACCTACAAGAATTTCGTGCTGGTCGACTGGACCGAAACGGTAAGGGATCGGGACAACTGGAAATCTCTGGTGTCGGAGGCCAACTCCACTTCAAATCCACTTCGAATCACTGCCAAGCATGCTGCACGCCATGCGCCAGTAAGTATAAATCGGTAAATTCTTTTGCATCTTTAAGCCATGGTCACCATACAAACCACTGGTGGTCATTATTTCCACATCACAATCTCCGAGAATCTATGTAATTCCTACTGCTTACGGTTACGCAAATAAGTAATTTCAACTATGAGTGTACATAAGTATAGATAATTTTACACGACAAGTCGACGTATTTTTTTCCATAACTTATTATGGGCCTTGTAAGCCTTGTAAGGTATATATATGTTAGGTAAATAATGTTATTAAGATATGTACTACCTCGTTGCTTGTTATGTTTCACCTCGATGCTAATTTTGTTGCCATAACATCTTATAGTTTAAGAAATGTAACATGGTTCCTTTATGGTATGAAATCCTGAAAAAAAAAACGATAGACTCTGCTTTTACAAGTTAGTATTTACCTACTAAGTACATCCTAGGTACTTATGAATCATCATCATCATCATCAGCCCATACACGCCCACTGCTGGACATAGGCCTCCCCCGTACGACGCCACAAATAGCGGTCCTGGGCCGCCTCCATTCATCAACTCCCTGCGACCGCCACTATAATAATACAATCTACCTGTTCTATTTCTAGATGATCAATATTGGTAGAACATCTATAGTCAAGTTGTTATTATGAGCTACGAGGGCGTTCAATATCATCATTATCATCAGCCCGTATACGTCCACTGCTGAACATAGGCCTCCCCCAAACGACGCCCGCCACAAATAGCGGTCCTGAGACGCCTCCATCTAACTGCGACCGTTACAGTCGTCGGTCTGTCGAGTGGTAGGTCTTCCCATAGGTACTCCGTTTCGCATTGCATCGCGGTCGCCATCGCGTTAAATATATCCTCAGTTAAAGCTTTAATTTCAATGTCTATGTTACATTATTGTAACAACCGATGTATTGCGGTGGGCGTTGGTCCGTCTGCGTTCGATTCCCGGCTTGGGATAAATATTTGTACGATCTACAAATATTTGTTCCCGGTGTTCTGGGTATTTCCATTATTGCCTATGTTTAATAAAAAAAATATGTATGTATTGTATTATGTATATCAGTCATCTAGTACCCATAACACAAGCTCTGCTTAGCTTGGGGCAAGATGATGTTTTGTGGATTATCCAGCATTATATATTTATTATTATTATAAATAAATAATGTAGTTGAAAATAAAATTAACTTTTCTATACCCAATAAGAAATAAATTTGCTCCTTGTCTGAAAAATGTGCAGTTATGGCCGCCTTCAGCTCTTCATAGCCGGGTAATTATTAGCTTTCCACGAATGACTTTTTTAAATTCGAAAAGAAAAGGAAACAGAGGCATATTGGAGCCATACGATATAAGGGTCGGGGCTATATGGTGCTGTGTAGAACCTTTTTAGGGTTCTAAATGGAGATAAGCCGATAAGATAAAGCCACGCGACTCTTTGAGGGAATTATTTAAAGAAATAAATATTTTGACAGTAATATCGCAATACATCTATGAAAATCTTATGTACACGCACAAAAATAGACATAGCTTTTTGAAAAATACAAGAAACAAGAACAAATTACACATCCCAGCATATAGATTACGAAAAGTAGGGAAATCATTTATGGTCAATTGCGTGCGCTTCTATAATAAGCTTCCATCTGAAGCAACTGAACTCCCTATGCGTAAATTTAAACAGTACATTAAACAAAATCTTATCAGGAAGGCCTTTTACTCCATAGATGATTACATCAATGATGTTAATGCTTGGCCAGATGTCGCTCCGTTCCGCACTGACAGTAGTATGTAAGAAATTCAATGTTCTGTTTAGCTTTATGGAAATATTTGACATGTAACTAAATCGTATTAAATTTAGATTTAGAAAACATGTATTAGACACTTAAGTGATATTATAATGTGCTAGTAGTTTCTTTTTCACTTCTTCCGCTAGTGGACAATAAATTGAAGTGAAGAGAATATCAATAACACCTTATTTCTTATTTGATAATAATAACTATGTTTATAGTATATAAATTTGACTTGTCTAAGTGCTTATTTTGTAAGCCTAAAGAAATAAAGTTATTGATTCTGATTCTGATATTTGTTTCCACCACAGACGATACTAGCTGCGCCTGCATGCTATTTTAATAACATAATGCAGGTATTTTTCAATTTAGTATAGGTATTCTGAAAAGAATTTTTTGATAAAACATTGAAAGAAAACAACTACATATTTCCTTCATCTGGCTCTAGTCTCATACTATATGAAAGTGGTTTTACATACGCTTGACGACTTTTTGTAGGTACATTAATTGCATTACTGAGTACCTAGGTGTAATTAACTTTCTCAGATCATAGACCTACCTACTTACTTGATTAATTAAAATTATCTCATTCATCAGATTGGGTTTGTGACATTTGTGAATTGGATCGTACACAACGTAAAGTGCAAGACGAGTGCACATGTACCGAGCGCACTTTGCATTGGTCACAAAATCTATTTATGAAAACTTACAGTTTCACTTTGCCACCAATTGCTACTCAATACCTTGGTTGGTAGTTGGTAAGTAAATATTCTGGATGGGTTTTGTTATATTACTGCGAAGTGGGAATAGGTACTTTATGTAGGTACCTACCTATTTGATTACAGGATACTAGATAAGCTCACTCAGCCTCGCATCTACGATTAGCCCTGCCCCGCCCAACCGTCATCATCATCAGCTCTACGTCCACCGCTAAAAATAGGCCTCCCCAAGCTACGAACGCTCTTCAACCGCCTCCATCCATTGATTCTCTGAGATTGCTGCTACAATGTTGTCGGTCTATCAATCTTTGGATCTATCGGGTGGGGCTTCCTACACTACGTTTCGCCTTGCATCGTGGTCGCCACTAGAGAATTTTTCGAGTTTCGAGAATCTTGTCCGATCGTAGGTAGGTACTAGGTTAAGTTTAGTTAGGCAAACCCAAAAATATTCTACCTAATTTTGATAGATATTTAGATATATAAAATTGTTTTAGGTATGCACGCATATTGACTTGATAATTTATGTAACTTTGGTTGAATCATTACCACAACTACATAAAGGTAGCTGACAACCAGAGAATGACTGTCAACGCAAGTGTTTAGGTATAACATTATATAGGAACTGAACTTTGTATTGCAAATTCTACCTACCTAGGTATTTCGACAAAATGGTCGTTACTAATGAGTAGATTGTAAGGTCTGTGACGTTTCGTGAGACGCTGAGACAAGGCAACGTTTTACGTGAGACGTTGCAAATACTTTTCATGAGACGTTGGGAATAGGAATATCTCACGAGAGACGTTCGGAATACCTCACTATCACCTACTTAGTCAGACATGGTACCAGAAGGAGGCCCCATAATAACGGACGAACGAATCATTGACTAAACTACAAGTAAGACTCTGCTACGCTAATTCTACAAGCTACGCTGCATAAATA
Source organism: Eupithecia insigniata (assembly GCA_947859395.1). Classification (NCBI taxonomy): domain Eukaryota; kingdom Metazoa; phylum Arthropoda; class Insecta; order Lepidoptera; family Geometridae; genus Eupithecia; species Eupithecia insigniata. Next base: position 4,143,334 of record OX402001.1, on the reverse strand, counting down.
GAGGAGAGAATGTGGTCCCCGATTTTCTTCTAGCCTGTAAGTTTCAAATAATTGCTCTTTATTATGAATATTATCGTTAAACGATTTAGCAATTATATGTTTAGACATTTAACTGCTAAATCGATGACATTTTAAGAATTTCATTAAATACAGGCCTGAGCCTGTATCTAATGTCATGAATATTCTTTATTTGAAATGTAAAGGTTTTTATTTTAAAAAAAGGTTATATAGAAAAGACGCAGGACGAATCGAACCCTCTACGGTTAGATTCTCGCCTCGGGACAAAAAAAAAAAAAATGTTTATTCAAGAAGGTCTTCAGTAACTGGTAGTAAAGTTAGACCTATGTAGATAACTAGTCTTAGTTTTAACAGCTCGCTCTAAATGCGAAACTTGTAATTTAGACGCGAAATGTTTGTACGTTCTGTGGAATGCATTACAGAAATGCATTATTTATAGTTTCATATAATGTTCCGAGTGTTCTATATATACAAAAAAAATATCTGTAGTCTATTGTATTGAAGCTATGTAGATAATGAGCAAGTAAGTAAAAAAACTCGGTACATCTAGAATAACTTTTAGGTACAATTGTGGAATACAAATAATATGGCGTGTTTTAAAAAACGATAAACCGACTTCAAATTCCCTTACTTTTACACTTATTTTATATAGTGAAAGAACATAGTGAAAGAATTTTCAAAATCAGTCCATAACTGGCGGAGATATCGCGTAAGATACTAAAAAAAAACACACAATTGAGAACCTCCTCCTTTTGAAGTCGGTTAATAAATAACGCGCGCGCGCTGAAACCTGCCGTCGTCGCCGCGTCTTTACGGCTTGCTTGAATGACAAAAAAAATTATGAAAGGCTCTCTAGCGGCGGTTTCGAATATAAAATAATTTATTCATGTTATCTACTATCTAAGCTACTTTCTACGAGATGAAACAATTCATTTCAATATGGTAATATCAAGAGAGTCAAAATACCTGCAGGGTCAATAATCTTCTCCCAATAACGCTGCTACGCTTAGGCTAAAAACGTAGATGTGCTACATACTCGCTACGGTAAGTATAGCGACTCTACAGCTGATGCTACAAACGTAGATGTGCTACAAGTTATAGCGAGTCATGGCAAGTGTAGCGATCCGAGTGCTACGGCTGATGCTACGGCGGATACTACAAACGTAGATATGCTACAAGTTATGGCAAGCTACGGCAAGTGCGACCGCTACGGCTGTTGCTTGTTTGCTATAATCGTAGATGTGCCACAAGTTATGGCGAGTCATGGCAAGTGTAGCGACTGCTACGCTTATGGTACACACCTAGATGTGCTACACACAAGCTACGGCAAGTGTAGCGACTCTACGGCTGATGCTACAAACGTATACCTATGTACAACAAGTTATTTTCTTCATTACATTTTTTGACATGTAATATATTTAATTTGTTAAATTTCTGACATAATTTTATTAATTATTGTAATTTTATAAATAGGTGCAGCCCTTTTACAGCTAACTCTTATTTTTAATTTTAGTATAGGTACTTAATATTTGACTGTCTGTCTGTTTTTTTTCTACATACAATCACTTATGGTGCTTCCTTTTTTGATTATAAATTGTGTAATAATAGTGTAATAGGATAAGAGTCATCTTTTAGAAACTAACGACATCAAGTGTATACTCAGAAATACCTACGGTGGAAATAAATGAATTGAATTGAATTGAATATGGCGAGTCACGGCAAGTGTAGCGAGTGCTACGGCTGATGCTACACACGTAGATTATGAGCTACATATAAGCTACGGCAAGTATAGCGACTGCTACGGCTGATGCTACAAACGTAGATGTGCTACAAGTTATGGGAACTCACGGCATGTGTAGCGTCTGATTTTATTTTGTTTTTTACTTTTTATAGGCTTACGTTTGACCGCTATCTCACCTGACGGTAAGTGATCATAATGCCAAGGATGTAGCACGCTTGCCTAGAAGAAGCTTGTTTATTCTAGCCTTGAAGACCTCTATTTAGAATGTAGGTATCGGGAAACACAGACGCCGCCGCCGGTGGGCCGTTCCATACTTTGGCGGTGCGTATGATGAATGTTGACTTGAAGCGCTAAGGGGGGATAGCCCCTTAGCACAGTGATTGTTGTCTAGGGTAGAAAAGAGAAAAATTACGTGACTTTGTCATCGAATGCGTAAATTATTTGAAATTCATTCCTTCAACTTCAATAATGTACGCAATGTATGCCGATGTGATGTCATTATTAACTAAAACTTAGTTGTGCTACAAGCTACGCCAAGATTAAGAATACCACGGAGCTACACATGCAGATGTGCGAAAAGTTCCGAGGCTAGGGTTACAAACCTACGAGCCAGGTGTAACTTTCGTAATCATGCCAACAATCTCATAAAATAAGATCTTTTTTATTGAGTGTAAGTAGTAATAGTGCAAAATCCAATGTGAAATGTTTGTAAATAAACCCCCTACTTAACATGAAATACATTATATTGCCGTGTTTATTATATGCAATTTATGTTCTCTGATTGATTCGATCTTTCCGTTGGTAATTATTAGTTTCATTTATAGTTTCATCGTATTTTTAGTTACATTCCCTATGATATAAGCTTATAATTATATAAATAACTACTAACTAAAACTTGTAGTTATCTACAACTTGACGCGACGCCAAACATCAGAAGTTTGGTTCTTATTTTTACCCGACTACGAGAGGGTTATGATTTTGACACCCTATGTATGTAGCCGATTTTTATGTTCCCTCGTAGCGCTGAAACTACTGGTCCGATTTCAACAAATGAGGTGTCATATAATTCGTCTTAATAGCCCGATGGTTATAGGCTATGTGACGTCAGATACAGATGGGGGATCTCTAACGAGATGGCGGGGGTCGAAGAAAGGGTCGAAAATTTCAATGTAAGTAAATATGCTCGTGTGTGGTATCGTTGCAAAGGTCTTTTGTCGTTTGTACTTTCCGAAACCGTTTTTCAAACTTTTGTGAGATTAACGATTCTCAAGCTATTAGCAAAAAGGTATAAAAAAAATATAGTTGAAAACTAAAACCCGACTACATACAAGTCTTAAACAAGCGTTCACCTAATTGTCCTTATCATTTTCTTTTGATACTTAGGTACTCGGAGGCACCCACCCCATATACCTACGGTACAATTAGTAACAAAGGCCTCCGACTACCTAAGTATCAAAAGAAAATGATAAGGACAGTAGGTGAACGCTTGTTTAAGACTTTTATGTAGTCGGGTTTTAGTTTTTAACTATATTTTTGGTTGTTTATTTACAAACATTTCACATTGAATTTGGTTGGAGTTTAGGTATGTAATGTCCGTAAAGTTAGAATGATATTTGCACCCGAATGTGGTAAACCTCTTTATGGTCATTGCAATAATTACTGAGGCAGGCGTTACTTTTTGTTTGTGTTCTGTTACTTTGCGTAAGTATTATTATTAGGCTTATTTTCTGTAAAAATGTTTCCAATTCATTTTCAGAATATTTTATTCTAAAAATGAATTGGTAACAACACAAAGTTTTTATATGTATCTTCAGTGTATGCATACGTAACATTTACGAACGCACTATTTTATATTTCAAACTGACTTCGTAAATCGAAACCTTTCATCGATTATTTTCGAGATGTTGGTAAATTGATATTTGATTGTTGGCAGCAGTACTCTATGTTGCCAGCTGCGAAAAAAGTTTAAGAAGGTTGGAGAATTTTCTTCGATTCTTGTACTTTTTTTGAGGATTTTATTTTATTTTCTTCGTTCTATTTATTTTTGTGTTTTACTTAATAACATAAATGATGTAAAAAAAACAAATCTTAGCTCTGACTTTTATATCCTTTCATTTCATAAATAGACATAAGTTAGATCCTAAAATTTTGGTTCTGCTACACACTACGATACATTCAACTCCAAAATACAATATATATTACTTTTATACAAGCAATTCTATATAAGCAAGCTTGAAAACGTAAGCTACGTTTTTGTAATGCACAAAATATTCTGTTAAAAATATGAGCAACAGAGAATGATTTGCTTGACTTAACAGCAGATAAGTTGCCCGTATGCGTCTCCCCATTTTCTGGTTGGGTTGGATTGGACAACTGTACTTGGTGATATGGCAACATTTAAAAAAAAGTGAAGTGAAAGAAATGAAATGAATTTACGACGAGGAGAATAGGTCGCGAGTCGCATAGATTTTTGGTTGATTTCCTTTTCACTTTGCTTTCGTATACTCCGTAAGATCTAATAAACTAGCGTTAAATTGTGTTTCTGCTTGTATTTTGATTCATCGGGACTTGCGCCGTTCAACCGATACCAGGATAAGTACAAGGGTGGCCGGACAGCATCTTTATCGATTTTCTTCCCTTGCATATGCTTTCAACCAACGCGAAGTGGTGTAACGAGGTCTATTCAGAAACCTGAAATCTGATTAGATTCTCGTAGTTCATTCAAATACGTTTAGTGCAAGTGACATTCCACCCGATTTCGATAGTAAAGGAGAAAGCACAATGATGATGAATTCAATAGACGTCGTAAACTCGAACCAACATCCCACGCAAAATGGAAGCAAGATCCAGCCCTGTAATAATGAGTCGAAGACTAATCTGATCGTCAACTACTTGCCGCAAACGATGACACAGGAGGAAATTAGATCGTTGTTTTCTAGTGTCGGCGAAGTAGAAAGTTGCAAGCTAATTAGAGACAAAGTGACGGTGTTTCCGGACCACATCCTCAATGGGCAGAGCCTGGGTTACGCCTTCGTTAACTATCATAAGGCAGAAGACGCGGAGAAAGCAGTCAACACGCTCAATGGATTGAGACTGCAGAATAAAATTATCAAGGTATCTTACGCGCGCCCTAGTTCCGATGCGATCAAAGGTGCAAACCTGTATGTGTCAGGACTCCCTAAGCACATGACACAACAAGAGCTGGAGAAGCTGTTCTGCCCTTATGGAAACATAATCAGCTCCCGCATTCTTCACGAAAATGTGAATATGGGTCACCTGCTGCAAGTTGGTGCTGAAGAACAGAACATCCAAGGGCCATCACGAGGTGTCGCCTTCATCCGTTACGATCAGCGCTGCGAGGCTGAGAATGCCATCCGTGAGTTGAACGGAACCATACCCCCTGGAGGAACTGGCCCTATTACAGTTAAGTGCGCAAATAATCCTAGCAACCAACAGAAAGCTTTGGCTCCATTGGCAGCCTACCTAGCACCAACTACAGCTCGTCGGTTTGTAGGGCCTGCTGGGAAAGCTCTGCTCGCTATTAACAAAGGTCTTCAAAGATTTTCTCCATTGGCTGATCCAATTATTCAAGGTAATGCTATGGGAGGGTCTGGGTGGTGTATCTTTGTGTACAACATCGGAGCTGATACAGAGGAAAGTATTCTATGGCAGCTCTTTGGCCCATTTGGTGCCGTCCAGAGTGTTAAAATTATCAGAGACCCGGCCACCAACAAGTGCAAGGGTTATGGCTTTGTTACTATGACAAACTATGATGAGGCAGTGGTTGCTATCCAGTCTTTGAATGGATATTCATTGAATGGGCAAGTGCTGCAGGTCAGCTTCAAAACAAATAAGAGTAAACAAGCATAAATTGTCAAAAGTCTAGTCAATAAATTATAGCTAATGCAAAATGTTGATCACTACCCCGTCATGGTTTGTCATCAATTATTCTTTGATGATTGGTTTGGATTAGTAAAATGTTGACACAAGTCTTGAAACAGTGTACCTATTACTACCAAAATGAGTACAAAACTTGACATCACTCCTTAGTACCTTTACCTAGCTGGACATGGAATAATTCCAAGTAAAAAATTACATTTCCAACTAGAAATTTATATTGATCAGTAAACCCAAGACAAGAAATACTTGATTAAGTGAATTTTGTAGACAGTGAAAGCATTAACCCTATCATATGCAGAGTTGCTGTAGGTACAGTCCTACAGAAAATGCTTTGTTTCAAAGTTTATAAATAATTTAATTTGTTATAAAAACTCATAGTTTGATGAGTTCAATACTGATGTAAGTGGGTTAGCTATGAACATCATTTGTGTAGGTTTGTAGCTAACCTGCTTATATCTGTAAGGAATTTTATTTGTGGTAGATAACTGTTTTTCAAGTTATTATTAACTAAATATTCATAAGAATAAATAAATATTCATTCATAGCTGAAAATATACTAGGTATGAAAATGTGACGCAATAAGTACAGAGAGAGGTATGCATTAATACCTTGTAATGACATTTTACAGTGCAATATTAAATTTTTACTATGAGTAAAAGTATTATATAAATTTATATTTCTATTCTTTATTATATTAAAACCAGTGCAATTTATTTCAACATCTTTTGAAAGGAAATAGGTGCAATTAGTAAAGTTATGATAAAAAACTGAATACATTATTTGTGTGACAACCAAAGATGCCAGAATAAATAATGACTGATAGTAAAAATATATTGAAGTAAGTAAATACTTCTTCCATATGTGTTTTTCATATTTAATTGTTAAGAATGGCCCCATTACGAATTATAAAAAAAAACGAAATCTCAAACATTTGCACAAAATCATTATACTTAACTAAGACTACTTAGTATGAACTCATTATGTAATAAACTTTAGGGTACCTATGTCATAAGGTTGTCCGGTAAAATGAAATAGGTGTATATTGTTTTTTTTTTTTTACTATTTTAAAAATTTAAATCAATGGTAATGACTAAATGGACCATGACATTATTATAATACCTGTTTGACAAAATTACCTAGATATTGATCAACATTTTATTGGATGGAATTTTGTAAATGTGACTTTACTCTTATCAGATTAGGGCACTTAAATTATATCTATTGATTGTGTATTCTAGCAAGTGAAAGTCAAATTGGGAGGTCTTAAAATTTTATTAGGTACCCAGGTATTTTATACAGGAGTTGAGAGTGCGATCAAATAGTTCTGAATTTACATCTCAGAATTTGATAGATTTTAAAGTTCATCGCACAAAATAAATCCTTTAACAGATTTGACTTTCACACCATGATATTGACTCTCTTATTAATTTGATCATATTATAATCACTATTTATTAATACATTTAAGTAACTTAAAATTCATCGTAAACATAATTTATTCTCATAATCATCATAGTATTGATAGATCTTCATTTTTGGTGTTTATATTTAAAATTGTGCATTAGTGTAAGTTCAATTAGTTTGGTAAATTTACTCATTATAAACATAATAGTGTAACCTTATCTAATTATTTGTATTTTTCCAAATATTCTTTAAATATTTCAATAATAGATAAATTATTAATAGTTAAATGCATATCATTATTAAAATGAACCACAGAGGCGAGATATTCTCAACAATAAGGGCTTGTACAATGCATTTTAAGTATAATTTTGTTTAATTAATTTAAGGATAAATGTGTAAACATTATTTATTTAAAGTACTTAAACTATGCGGAGCTAGTCAGTTATAATTTGCGCAACATTAAATTTTTAAGTACTATTACTTAAGTATTTACATAACTTGTGTTCTCTTATTTATAAAGTAGTTTAGGATTTTATTTAAATTATTTTTTGTGTGGTGTTTGGTTAACTTATGTAGGTGTAACTATTGTCTTCAACAACACACAACACATGTCATAATGGTGTGTAATAAATTAAACTAGTCAAAGGTAGATCTTACCTCTGAGTAAAAATGCTCTTAAAATACTTGTCTTAAGCTGTTCATGTGTGAATGTTCTATTGTAGCACAACTTATTGCCGTAGTTTTAATAAAGAAACACCAACTATGAAATAAGTAGGAAATAGGATCAAAGAGCCTATTCTGTTGGTTAAGTATCTTCTTGAAACAGTGAATAAATATGTTTTAAATTCACTGTTTTCAGTTAAGATAAGTGTCTTTTTATAGAAACCAACTTCAGGAAATTACGAAATCATCGTGCGTTTTAGTATGTAGGCTGATTCTCAAGATTTTCAATAATATCCAAATATTGATGCTGCCCTATATTCAGACTCAAGAGCTTTTGATAGTTTCTTTTGAAAGCTATCAAGTAGGCACCTTGTAGAGCAAAGACATTAGACTTGCTACTAAAGCTGTCTTCATAGTACATGAACACAACAATGAACTGAACAGTGGCATTAGAACATTCACAAAAGAAGGCACAGATAGGACATCAGCAAACTTATTAATAATTATAATGTAATTGTTGTGTCGTCCCTCAAACAAATACGCTTGCGTTTCCACCGATAATAGAAATTGGTATCAGTATCACACCTGTCCCCTGATTCTGCACGATTTTAAAGTTGTCATTCAAATGAATATTCCATTAATTAGAGAGGATGTTTTTCGTCCTTTATGTCATTCTATGTTAGCGTGATATTATTAGGTAGGTACAGTAAGGTTTAATAGTTAATCGACGTTCTGCCATCGAATTTTGCAAAACGCATGGTTTTTTATGGAAAGCAAAGCAATATGCTTGTCGCTCATTCATGTTTGTGGTATTTTATTCGTGTTTGGCTTTCATTGTTACAGCCTTTTGCTATAAAGATGCTTCAATACACTAGTGTACTTTCATTGTAAATGAAAAAAAAGTCTTATGCCTCGCCTTACAATACATTGCTTACCCGTTAAAGATTTGCTCACCGTTTGATTTTAGCTACATCCTAAAACATCGTTAAAATCCAGGCAGAATCGGGGGCCTGTCCCGTTAAACATTTTGTTATACATTAGTGTTTTGTTTTGTATTAACGTCATGGTTTTTATTTTGTTTAGAATAGTTTATGTTGTAACAAAACTAACATCTTTTTTCTTAATATTACCTATTTAGTGTTTATTTATCATAAATATTTTTGGTTTTATTGATTTTGGTTTGTATTACTTTGGACAGGTTTGGGTAATGTAAGGTTTTGGCCTAGGATGTAGCTAGAGGTATAAGAAAGAGTACAAATCGCCGATAATGTATGGAAAAGCGTTTGGCTTACTTACATTAAATTTTTGAAATAATGTCAACGAATGTAATCTGACGTAGGGAATATTCATAGTAAATAAATATTGAACTTAGCAATAATATTTAAAATAATGTTTTATTTATAGTACCTACACTTTAGTATAATTTGGTTCCTAGGTAGGGTAGGTAGGTAACTAACGATCTGCCAATTGTATCATTCTATTTGTTCTCTTCCATTTTTAAGTTACATCATACAAACGTGACTATTGTGTAAGTATTGTTATAATATTCTCTGCTATTGGTTTTTACACACAGTAGACACCGACCAACCCCAAAATTATTAGAACCCCGAGGGGTATTCCACCCTACTCAAGCTCTTTAGGGGTGAATGAACTATGCGAAGCAAGGTCGGTGAACTACGTGCGTAGAGTATTGATTCGCTGCCTACGCTTCGGTTTCAGTTGGATACGGACTTCCCCAATGTATCTCCTTACCAATCCGTACCAGATTTTTTCCAAGGCCTTTTATAACACGTCTATTAACCTAACCTAGTTTATACTAACATTACTTATAAAACAATTACCTGCCTAAGCAGCGGGCACAGAAAATAATTATTTTACTATTTAGCTTGGGAAACTTGCCTATCATAAATCAGTGCCTAGTACATATAAATCAATGATAAATCATGATTTTGATAAGTAAGATTCCTGTCCTACCTGCTACTCTACATCATGATGTATGTAGAGTAGGTAAGTAGGTACCTATTAGGTAGTGTGCGTTACCCCAGCAGAAAAGTATCTTCTAGAATGAAGTGAGCTCCACAAATAAATTAGTCCGTTCTATGCTATAAATGTACAAGTTAAAAAAATTGTGCATGATCCCGTTTTGGAATAAAACGCAAATACGTTTTCTGCTGGGGTAACGTTCTTTCAGCAGGAAGATTCTAAACGAATGACCCACACATGAACAAATGTGACTTATATGGGCAGGTAGCTTAAATTTGCGCATAAATGTGTGCCTAAAAATAAAATTTGTGCGTCTTAAGGTTTTTGAGATATTCAATTTCCTCCTGGGGTAACGTTTTGCAAAAGCTTGTGTCCCGGAAACCATTGAATGTGCATCTACAAAACATACACACTATTAGCTTTTGATTAGTGTTTATTTATGACATACAAAAAAAAAGTACCCACAGTTTTTATGTAATCTTGTTTATCTTTTTAATGCTGCTGCGGCAAGTCCTATTTCAGCTAGCTAGGTGTGCAAAGAGAAAAACGCTTCTTTCCCCGTTGTCACGTTCGATCTATCACCGATTTTTTTTCGGTAGTCCTGTTAACATTTCCACGCCAGAAATATATTTTCAGTGATCCCATCGATCCCGTTGCCTCCGTGTCAGTAGTACTACTAAGAAGTACAACAGGTAGTATAAATGACACACCTTTTTATCTCTAAAAAATACTTGCAAGTAAATTCACTCCCACGGGAATACCTGTGTAGTTTGTGATGGAACCTACAACGTCCAGCGTGTCACTGTGTCATTTTTCCCACAACCGCCGCTGCCGCCACGTAGCGCTTCCATACCACCAAAAAAAAATCAAGACTAATTTTTGCACTTTTTGTTACATAGGTGAGCAAGTTTAAGTGTCAAGAGATTAATTAAATTAGATTAGCATAATCAGCGTGGAAATGAACGCGCTGTTATGTGAAATGTAAATGATTATTAAAATCAGCTTGTAAATGGATGAATTTTGCTAATAAGTATAGTAATAATGCTGGACAATCCACACAGCATCATCTAGGCAAGCTAAGCAGGGCTAATGTTGTGTTATGATAACTGATATACATATATTTTTTTATTATTTATCGAAAATACCTACAACACCCGGAACAAATATTTGCAGATCATACAAACATTTTCCCAAAGCGGGAATCGAACCCGCGACCTCCTGAGTCGCAGGCGAACCTCCGTCCGCCGCCGCGCCACTTCGGTCGTCAACTACTTAATTAATCACTGATTACTTGCACTTGTCAGTAGTCCTCGGCATGAATGAATTTTTAATGTTTTTAAATACTTACTATTTGTAGGTACCTTAAAATATTATACTTATAGCATTATTATCTATATAATTATTAGGTACTGACTGGTTAACTTGCTACTAAAGTGTCCTGATTGAGGTCATGGGAGAGAGCCAATTCTGCTGATCCATCTGCCGATCGAACACACACTCCATACCCACACAACAAAAGTCATGCATGTGTGTAGAGAGAGCTAGAAAATAGCTCATGTGTGTGCGCAGCTCTATCATGTCTATGATGTGATGTGCGCCAAATTCGTACAAGATTTCTTGGACGAACGAAATCATCGTCCCGCAGTTTTTATTAAGTTTAGATTTTGTTATGAAGGGCTTGAAGGGTTAATGTCAGTTCATATCCAAGTGCGTTCATTATTACGTAGCCGGCTTGGATTTGCTCTTGTATTTTTTTTTCTTTTGTTGCGCTCAACACAACACTGGTGTGAGTGTTACTCACTATCCATCTTTGCTTGCACGTAGTTCTAGTTTGAAAACGCAAAAGAAAAATTTAAATATTCTCTGAAACCACACATGGTAGGCTGCTTGTTCGTAGACACGGGATAAAGTGGGTTTACCCTGGCAGTTCTTGTCAAAGAGGATTGATCAGTTTGTAAGACGTTGTTTCTGAACGACATTCAATCATTCCAATTATTCCAATCCTCAGAGCAAGTATCGAATGCTCTGAGTTCCAATCCTTCCATGAACTGGATTTGAACTGGATACTGGCAGAAAAGTGGCAAACCAGACACATATTGCCAATAACAAAGAAGTCAAGTCAAGTCATTCCAATCCTCCTCCAATCCCTTTGTCTAGGGATGGGCAAATGAACAAAAGGATCGATATATTGTATCGATATTGAATAGTAGTATCGGTATATGTTAAAAAATAACGATATTTTTGCTCATGAAAATGAGAGCTTTTCAATGCAATTTTTAAAAATTAAGTGGTTGCCATAGACTGGCATCTGGCGTCTTCGTGGGAACTGATGATGGCGCGGTGCACCCACTGTGGGGGCTACTGAGGTCCGAATGTGGGGCCCCCACTGCGAGTGCCCCCACTGTGGGGGGCTACTGAGTAGGTCCCACTGCGGGGCAATTTGGGGGCCCCACTGCGGGGGGGCTACTGGGGGTCCCACTGCGGGGCAATGTGGGGTCCCACTACCGAGAACCCCAATGCCGGCGCTCCTCTGCCGGTGCCCCCACTATGGGGAGCTACTGAGTGGGTCCCACTGCGGGGTAATGTGGGGGCCCCACTGCAAGGGGACCCTCCAATTTTACTTCCATCCCCTCTCCCAATAGAATACTGAATTTCGGGATGAAAAGTATTTTTTAATCTTCTTTGTAGTATGAACTCAAATTGTGCCAAGATTCATTTCAATACATTCAGTAGTTTCGGCGCTATGCGAGGCCGAGAAATTTCACTTCCATCCCCTCTCCCAAGGGAACCCTGATGAATTTCGGGATAAAAAGTATTTTATGCTCTTTCTCGTAATATGAACTTAAATCATGCTAAGTTTCATTAGAATACATTCAGTAGTTTCGGCGCTACGCGCAGCCAAGAAATTTTACTTTCACCCCCTCTCCCAAGGGAACCCTATTGAAATCCGTGATAAAAAGTATCCTATGTCCTTCCTCATAGTATGAACTCAAATCTGCCAAGTTTCATTTGTATACATTCAGTAGTTTTGGCGCTACGCGCAGCCAAGAAATTTTACTTTCATCCCCTCTCCTAAGGGAACCCTATTGAAATCCGGGATAAAAAATATCTTAAGTCCTTCCTCGTAGTATGAACCCAAATCCTGCCAAGTTTCATTTCAATACATTCAGTAGTTTCGGAGTTATGCGCGGCCAAAATATAGATAGACAGACAGACAGACAATAGAGTGCCCTCCAAAAAAAATTCATAATAACTTCAATGTACAAAATTGGACCTGTTACAGTTTTATTAAAAGTATAGATATCGATATTTTGATATATCGATATTTTTTTGCCCATCCCTATTTGTCCAATCCAACCAAACTCCCAAACAGCTGTTTGATATATTTTTGTTTTTGGTTTGGTTTATTTTAGTTTTTACTTGAAATCTCTAATTTTATTCAAGTTGAACGAGTAAGAATGGAATCTCTCTCCAAGCAGGAGCTGATATCTACAATAACTAAACAGGCTGATCAAATAAAACGCTACGAAGGACGCTTGAGAGGTACATATTAAAGCAACAGATAAACACTGAAATCTCAGAAAATAATTTTGAAATCAACTCCTGTAAGAAAACCTGTCGTACCTTACCTACCTACTGAGTTTCTAGACTTAGTAGTAAGTAAACTTACCTACCTAAAATTTTGCTGTAGCTTTTTGATGACTATTGAGTAAGCCAAAATGATGAAACAATGTACCTACTTACCACACATGATTCATAGTTTTTTAAATCAGGTATAGCTAATTACCTTGATTTAACGCATTCACTGCCTCTGCAGGAGGTGTAAGTCTTCCATAATGCAATGAAAGTATTAGGGAATAATAATTAAGTAGGTAGTACTAGTAAACCTATACATGGTGAGTGGTTATTCACTGACACTGTGGGATTGCAGGTTCTGTCCATCATGACGAATGTTGTTCGTGAAGTTCGTGCTCTTAATTCTTTCCAGTGGACGCGCGCGGTCTCTGAGACCGCAACAAACTTTTGTTATGTTATTTTAATATGATTTATACAGACTTCTTTTCATTATCAGACACTATACAATGTCGTAAAATATTTATTCGTCTTCTGTAACCAGACACGTATTATTGCGGAATCATAGACAGCGCTCGATTACTTATGTTCTGCGCAACTCCTCGAATGTTAACTTGGTAGAGGTGGTGGTTAGAAATAATACGTGGTGGTTATGACAATGTTCGTGATGATGAGCAGAATCTGCAGTTCATGCAGTGTTAGTATATACCACTTACCCTGTATGGGTTCTCATCTTGTTTATATTTTGTTTATCAAGATTTTGGTTATCTAGATTTTGAATCAAAAAACCTTGAGTAATATTGCAGTAATTATCTTTTAGATGTAGTTGCAGCATATAAAGGACTAGTAAAGGAGAAGGATGCTTTGGAGATCAGTTTAAAAGCGTTGAATAAAACTGACAAACCTGCTGATGGAGCTCAAGGTAAAGAAAATCCCTTTAAATGTATCAACAGTTTTATGGGATTTAAGAGGCTCATAGAGACATCAAATCCGTTAACAGATACAGAAAAGCTGAAGGGAAACTGTCAATCACCAAAAGTCCTGCTCGAATACTTCAAGGGGCTGGGCTGGTTAGGGCCTAGTTAGGCAGGGGGACAGGACAATGCACTATACACTCCTATACGAGATGTCAGTGCTGATCTCAGTTCCCCAATTAGAATTAGATCAACAGTTTTTATCAACATTATGACTCCACATCTCTGATATTTTGTGGATGAATATTGCACTGAATTGTCTATTTCTATCTAAATAATAAATGCTTGCATTATTATGGTGTAAATATGTAGCTTCCTTATTTGCCTTTTTATATCAAACATTATGCATTTGGGATTTTACCAATAAGTAACCTAACCATACCTTGTTGCCTATAACCAACTAGTTTTCCAAGTTGTCTATATAAGCCTATAACTAGTATAATATATAGTTTCAGATGACTCTGTGGCTGCCCTCACGATATCACTGTCAACCTTGGCGGCTGAGAAAGCACGAATGGAGGAGGCTTTCCAAGCTGACAAGAAAGTCACAAGGGATAAGGTGAACTTTACGACTTTTTACTACTTAGCAATACACCTTAAGGCGCAGAGTATTGCGACACTAGCGCCACTCTTTCTTTCGATACCTCTGTCATAGTTTTTTTTTTTTAATATTAGCAAAAAATGGTTTGGTGGCCACCAAAGGCAATAAACCACTTTCTGTTTGATCGAAATAAAACTATTACAGAAGTATCGAAAACTAGTTTATACTGGGTAGGTATTATTAATTGGCGGTGAGAACTTTTGGTAATTCTTTTCCATAACGATAATACAAGAAAAACTAAAGAGTGGCGCTGGTGTCGCATTACTCTGCGCCTTAACTTTAAACTGAACCACTTGGTGCAATGGTTGTATGTGTATTAAAGCATCAGATCTGAGGGGATGTAAAAGTAATACCTACTTGGATAAGCCCATTCTATATAAAAATAAGGTTTCGGAGTCCCAAGACAAGAGTGGGAGCTTTACTAAAAAGGACAGGACAGGCAGTAAACAGTTCATAATGAAAGAAATACTTCTTCATTAACTAAAGAAACAAACATAAAATATGAGAGTATTGGTTACATGTCTTATCTCGAGTCTTTAAAGCAGCAGTCAGCATTTCCTTTTAAATGTATCTTAAGTTGAGACAGATTAGTTAATGTTTTTTCTCATATTCAACAGTATGAGAACCTGCTACTGTCAATGAGAGAAGAGACTAAGACAGTAGTACAACAGCATTACGCAGAGATCAACAATCTGAAGGCAAAGATCTCTTATGAGATACAAGAGAGAGAACGGGAGAGAGCTGATAATGCTGCGATGATGAAGTAAACTTTATTTTACTTATATTTATGCTTCCATTTTTTAGTGAAACTGCCATCTGCATCAAACACTGATATGGATTGTGTTGCGTGTGTGTCATCCCTTTGTCTGACCAGGGGCTGAATTCGGCTAATCAATCGCTTAGCTAAATAAATAAAATAAATCAATAATGCTGGACAATCCACACAGCAACATCTAGCCCCAAGCTAAGCAGAGCTTGTGTTATGGGTACTAGATGACTGATATATGTACATAATATGTATTATATTATGTACATATACATATCAGTCATCTACATAATATGTATTATATTATGTACATATATCAGTCATCTATATTACATAGATAGATATTTTTTATTATACATAAAAAATACCCATAACACCCGAGACAGATATTTGCAGATGTACAAACATTTGTCCCAAGGCTGGAATATAACCCAACCTGCAACCTCCTGCGTCGCAGGCGGACCTTCGCCCGCCGCGCGCCGTGCCGCAGAGGTCGTCAAAGCTATGACAATGGTATCGTCTCAGAAGCGTCCATATATCAAAGAAACTCTAACTCTGGATAGTTCAAAGCTATTTGCACGAAGAGATTGATGGTGGTGTGAATGTGAGTGAGTGGTTTGAACCTTGACACATTGGACAGTCTCTCCATCTGGACATTGTGTCATGTCTTTCATCAATGGTAAAGTGCCAAAATGTGTAATTCTGAGACAATACCATTGTTATGGTGAAGCAATTCGTTAAGTTGAATTTGGCCCCAGGCCCTAACTGGTAAAACTCCTTGGAGATGCAGAGTTTGGTGCTTCACTTTCAATTTTGCTATTTAGATACTAGAGTTTGCTTGTTGTATACAAAAAGTGCAGAATTTTGATTTTTATTTTAAAAAACCCTCTTTTTTAGAGAGCTGCACCTAAAATTGAACAGTGAAAGGAAAACCAAAGAGAAACTTGAAGACAACATTGTGCATTCTACTGAGACTCAAGGTACCTGTACCTACACTATTTACTGGTATAACATTCATATTCTTCGCCTCCAGCACAATACTGCACCTGTTTCGCTATTTTCGTTGTCTCTTGCTTCCTTAATCTAGCAGTATCTGGATATCGTTATTCGATCTATCGTTTTTAGGGATTCTTGTTAGGTTTGAAACCCCCTTTGGTCTCTCTCTCTGCCTTGAATATCTCAGCCACTACTGCAGCTATAAACTTGATATTTAAAATAATAATACATCGCGTGCGCCTGTAAAGATTGCAAGAAAAAACCGTACAGCTACTTTTTATATTGGCTGTTAGTCAAATTACTGTACCATACCGCTGGGGGTTACTCACTTGCTGCTACAGATTAACTTTCACTTCACTTCACAAAGTTAGCCAAAAACGATTTTTAATTTTGCCGAATTTTTTATTTTGTCTCAAATAACGCCTTGTACTACGTACTTAGCCATCCCAAAATAGGCCGTCCTTTCACCGCTCGACGCCCGCTTCGACCGCTCTTTCATGCGTTGCGGTCATTGTCGCCTCACTGGCCCTGCCCTGATACGAAAGTGACAGAGCTATACGTGATCACGAAACAGACTGACAATAAGTTCATTCCGCGCGGCAGACAGTGGACCGCGCCGCACGGCCAATACCCTCTATAATGTATGCTAATCATCTGTTTGGAGGGACTGTAGTATGACGTAATACATACAGAGCTTGCAAAATAAGGGTTTGTATAATTTTGGGTAGGTATAATATTAACTTTGGACCCCATTTTTTAATTTTATATTTTACTGTGGCACCAACAGAATATCCCCCCGCGATGTTGTGCACTAATTTGACTAACACCCTATATATAAAGTTATTTAAGTTATATATCGACTTTCAAGATGAATCTCTTCCAAATGAATGAGTGAATGAGTTCTTGTAAGCTAGATCGAACTCTATTTTTTTGAATTACGAATTCGTGCCTACACCGCATTCCAGAAAAACCTTGGCTGACTTCTTTGATTGTTCCAGTATACGGAGAAAGCATAAAAAGAATAACTATTCCATTTTGAATTTTTGCGCCACTAGGTATGTCTCGGAATTTCAAACCGTCATAATTCCGGAAACACTTGAGACAGACCCCCGTTTATTGGGTCTCTAAGAAAAGAAACTAAAACGGTCACGACGATATTGATAGGGGCTAGCTTTATATTACTGTTAAGGAAAATTTTGTCTCTTTTCAGCATCTCAAGCAGAATTGGAGAAGCGTGTCCGAGACCTTAGTAGCAGCTTAGAAGCGGCTCAACGCAGGTTACAGCGTGCCGAGGCGCGCACCGTCGAGACTCCCGCGCTACTGGTGCGGCTACAGAACAAGCAGGCTTTGTTGGAGCAGTCGCATTCTGTCGCTATTCGAGAGGTGAGACCGTAACATATAACCTTAATTAGAAGCTGTACAACGCAGGTTACAGCGAGCCGAAGCGTGCACCGTCCAGACTCCTGCGTTCCTGAAGCGGCTACATAACAAGCAGGCTTTGTTGGAGCAGTCACATTCTGTCGCTATACGAGAGGTAATATAAATTCTCGGGTGTGTAAAAGGCAAATGATACCCTCGTTAGTAATCGGTCACTTTCTCCCATAAGCGAACTATACTTAGTCTACATATCTTAACATACAGGTTTTTCTCTCTCTCTCTCTCTCTCATGCACTAGAAATGGATTTCCATAGACCTTAAGTATTTTAGTAGGTTGTAGTGAACTGCTTTCTGCCTCATATTTGGAAAAAGAATAAACCACTTTTCGAGCGACTGAAGCATAAAATTTATACCTAAATTAGATAATGTTGAACATTTTCATACCTACAGCAGCTTCAGCACAAGCATATAGGCCAAAAAGTAAGCAGAGCCTGTGTTATAAGAACATGGATATTGAACTACAGCACTACCACGCTTATAAGTTACGGCGATGTACCTGCGCAGAAGTCTTATTATTGAATGGCGCGCAATTGTCTCCACCAATCATAGCGCGCCACATGTACACGTGATATGTTGCCGTCCGCTATTGGTTGTGTGGCGCATTTTTGCAGCTTGGCTATTGAACGAGATAGCAAAAGTCATTGCTATTCTTGTATTTATAATCTTAACGCAAAGCAATAAGGTCTGTATTTCATTGGGAAAGATATTGGGTTTTAGTCGGTGTTTGTTTGCGCTATTCTGCTATATTATAAACGTGGTAATACTCACATTTTGCTTGTGTTCTCATAGTGTGGTTAACGTGTAGTACCTACTAGGTGCAATCCCAGAAGAACCTTATAACAAATAGCCAATGTACTACCAGAGCAAAAAAACTACCTACTCATTTCCAACACTTAGTGATGTTCGTGTTCTTTCGACCTTTTCCCACTAAAGCGAAGATCACGAACATCACCGATCGATAACGATATTAACCACCTAATTTTACTCTTCTCTTATTTCAGGAACAAATAAAAGCGAAACGCGCTGAAGAATCAGCCCGCAAAGCTTGCGCCCGGCAAGAAGAGAGAGTGGCTTTACTCGAGAGCAAACTAGCTGAGCTCTCGGAGACCATCGGTAAATACGACCTGAGGCGGCGAAACGACCAGAAACTGATACAGAAGTTACGGGATTCGCTAAATGGAAAGCTTATTGAGGGTATCACTGAGAGAATTACTGAAGGTATGTTAATAGATGATGTCTAAACTTAACGAGCTCTCGGAGTTCTCTACCGTTAATAAATACGACCAGAGGCGGCGAAACGACCAGAAACTGATACAGAAGCTACGGGATTCACTCAATGGGAAGCTTATTGAGGGCATTCCGAAGAGAATTACTGAAGGTATGTTAATAGAGAATGTCTAAACTTATAGCAGACTCGCCAAACTATCGGAAACCGTCGGTAAATATACGACCAGAGGCGGCGAATTGACCAGAAACTCATACAGAAGCTACGGGATTCATACAATGGGACACTTATTGAATAAATAAATAATGTTGGACAATCCACACATCATCATCTAGCCCCAAGCCAAGCGAGCTTGTATTATGGGTACTAGATAACTGATATAATTAATACATTACACTACATAATTAGATATTTTTTACTATACATTGAAGGGATGACTGAAAGGATAGCTGATGGTAAGTAATTAGAATACAACTGAACATATGTATAGCAAACGTTGAGCTCTCGGAGTTCTCTATCGTTGATAACTTCGACCGGAGGCGCGAAACGACCAGAAACTGATACAGAAGCTACGGGATTCACTTAATAGGAAGCTTATTGAAGGCATCACTGAGAGAATTACTGAAGGTAAGTAAGTATTTAAAAATACAGCGTGTTTAGTATTTCAGTCAAACAGTGAAATCGTTGTTATGACGTGATAAATGAAACGCGACACACTTCTAACTCAGGTTCAAAATATCTGGCAAAAACGCATGTCTAGCCGCTTTTCGACGACTGTGGTTGGTTCTCTACTAATTTATTGTTCTTGTCTACCGTCAAAGCGTCTGATAAGAAATTTGAAAAATAATCTAGCTTTATGAAACACCTTATGTGTATGTTATTTACTCATTGACCAGTTCTGCAGTCCAAATGCGGATTGCAGTAATTTCTATTTTTTTATTCATAAATTTATAGAGGACTAGCTTTTTCCGGGATAAAAAGTAAGCATATATGCTACTCCAGGTCCGAGGATCTATGGAAAATTTTAGCCCGATTGGCTCAGTAGTTTCGTGAATAGGTAACAAACATCCATGATGGGTTATAAGCAGTGATCGGAATTAGGCGGGCTAAAATACCTACTGATCGAAAAATAACAGAGACAATGGAGATGCTTTAGGCCTAATATTTTTTGGTCCCAATTATTTCGGTTTTCGGGACATAACTAAAGTACATCTATAATTAATTCAGTTAAACAACTATCGAACTAAGTTCCGTTTAATATTTAAAAAATAATAATTACGCACGATTTGTATTATTAAAGGAAATTTTCTTTTCTTCGTTCGACCAATGTATGTAAGTAAAAAGGCGCAGAAGGTAATGTAATTTACATACAAGCTTATTAGCTTTTGAATAGCTAACAAAGTATAGATAAAAAATACAATTTTATAGTTTTCATACCATTTATTCATTTCGTACAATCATTGGAACTAAACGTAAACTCAATAATTATAAAAGTAACCAATCTAAGGACACAGGAAAATATTATTTCCGTTGATGTTGAAATAAGTCTGTTAATCTGAATCGCTTAAGGTTTTTTCAGGAACCGAGTTTTTCTTGTCAACATCAGATATATTTTCTTCCGGAGATATAAAATAAATTATTAGGAGTTTTTCCATATTTTCAATCTTCAAACGATTTCTTTTTGTACTTAAAATCCATTTATAGGTAGAGAGGGACCTTACAACATCAACTGAAGTTATAGGTACATATTTATAGTATGACAATGATAAATTTTCATTTTCCGGTCCTTTTTCTAAATTCTCGCAAATGTCTCTTAATGCATCTAGATCGGGATTTCTGTTTATAACGTTTTCTAGTTTTATTTTGACTGGTTCAGATGAACACCAGCTTAGGATAGTTCTTGCTTCGTCACATATGTGGAAAGATTCCGTTATCAATAAATTAGGTTTTTGTAATTGTTTTAATGATATATTAATGATTTTAAAATATGCGTCAATATAATCCAAATCATTTTTTAAATTTTCTTTTTCTAATACAGTTTTAGATAGCCTGATGGACAAAGATTCAGAGCTTCTAAGAAGTCTTACAATCGTTTTAATTTGTTCGTAATATTTGGCGTAATACGAAGCTGCTTCTAACCATGTACCCTACCTGGTTATGACAGGTTCTGGTGGCAATGGCATGTTCGGAAACCTTTCTTTAAATAATTTTACTCTATTGGGAGCCTTTAAGAATATTTTTTTACATTTGAAATTAACATATCAACGTCCGCATATTCTGCCCTAATTTGTTCTGCAATGCGGTTAAGAGCGTGTGCTAAACAGGTTACATGTATCAAATTCGGCAAATGGTTTTTTTAATTTTTTCCTGCTTTTAACATACATATATGCTACACTATCAGAACATAATACTAAAACATCTCCTAATTTGGCTTCATAGGAGTCTCCTCACATATTTTTTAAGCATCCAATCACAAATAGAGCTACTGACTCTCCATTCACCTTTTCTAACATTTTGCAAGCTATCAAAAATGTTTTTTTTTTGTAACGACATTTAAAGGTTTTACTAGAAAATTTACAATATAACGACCTAAATAATCGGTAGTTTCATCTAGAGATATCCAAAGTTTTTGATTATGAAGATGCTCATGAACTGAATCTATTTTTTTTTTTAAACAATTTTCGCGTCGTCGGGAATCTTTTTAACTTTTGTACAATTACAACACACATGTTTAAGTAAAAATGTTTTAAATTCTGGTCGATTTACTCGGGACCAGGGTATGTTACACAATATAAGAAACTGTATTAAATCAAGATAAAATTCTTTATTTCGGCTAGCAGTACCTTGGTGTTTCGGTCCGTCAATATGCCTCTTGCTTTTCTTACATACGATAGTAATTTCACATTTAGAACAATATATCATATTGCTAGCGGGGTCGTAGTATATTCAGGGTGATCTTGAATCCACGACTGTAGGCATTGGCCTTCGGAAGGTTTGGTCGCCATTTGATTGCACTATTGCTTAGAGATGAGTCCGGTATTCAATAACTAACTCAGTACCTGTTAGCATGGTCCTAAAATATCTAACGCTATTGTAAAATCCGCATACCGCTAGGGAATAACTGTGCAAAGCGAGCATCGCGCCTAACCGACCGTGAGCCATAACTACCCAACGCTTCAATACCTATACTTACCTAACTATCATCTACGCATAGGTACTAGCGGACCGTTCACCCGTAAAGTTATGTAGCTGCAACAAGTATTTGGTATTTCTAACAAAAACGGTTAGATGGTATTTCTAACCAAATCGGTTAGATGGTATTTCTAACCAAATCGGTTAGATGGTATTTCTAACCAAATCGGTTAGATGGTATTTCTAACCAAATCGGTTAGAAATATATTGGGTAGAAATCAGAACAGGTATAGAGTATTGTAACGTTATTGGGTACCAGTTGGTACTAGCGGTATTGAAACAAAATACCCAACTAATAACCGGTAGCCAAAATATCCAATAACTCCCATCCTTACTATTGCTGTAAATAATGAGACAAAATATAATGATAACGACCTTTGTCGTCTTCTTATTCTGTCTCTCCAATTACGAGTAGGTAGTACTAAGATATAGGGCAAGTGTTTGAAATATGATCCATTAGCTTTTGAGTAACAACGTTTGAATTTGGTAAATATTTATAAAATAGTTTAATCTTTAGAATGTATTAAAAGTCAAGTGAAAACCAAAGACTTACCAAGTAGTTTGATCGCCAGAGCAAGTGTTAGTGAAGGCTGTGATATAGTTGTAGTAGCAGTAAATCGAAGTCCGAAAATTCAAGCCAAGATAGTCATGTGAAGCAGATCCAATAAAAGATAAAACAAGCACAGGTCAAAAAAAAAAAAACGTTCACGAGTCAAAGATGCGTACACAACTGGGATAGGTACAGGAGTGAGTGAAGCAGGCACGACGACTCTTGGAATGCAATACACGCCCTCAACCTTACCCATCGACCTTTATCATTGTTTATGTAATAGGTACACTGCAAATTAGTGACAAATGAAAGATAGCAAAAGCTAGAAAGAGAACAAGCTTCGGCTATTCTGGGAAAAGACAAAATTGAGGTGAATCAGTTTATTACCTGAACAATTAGAACTTAAATCTAAGTTATAAAATAAAATCTTTTTGCAGTTGGTAATATAGAAAAATGATTTTCATTCGTTCACAATATTATTAACATTAATATTAAATGTACTTGCTTACTGCGAAAATTGTTAAAAAAAATTCGTCCCAATTGGTCCGAATAAAATTCTTGTATAGTAAGGAAGTCTCCACTTTTTTTGCCTCTGTTCTTTGAACTTTAGGTATTTTAGTCCGCTTTATTCCGATCACTGGTTATAAGCAAAACCAAGGTTAAAATTAGGAACGAATTTTATTCAGTAAAATCACATTAAGAAAATGTATCGCGATCTTGGGTGTTCATGACAAAGTGTAACTTGTCTATGGTGAGCAGCGCCACCTACAACAGTTGTTCTACACAGTTTGGTTTATATTATATTTTGCTTTACAGTTTGGTTTATATTTCCAACAATCCAAACATCGGAACTTTTGCATATTTAATATTAGTGTGAAGCCCTAAAAGTTTTCCGTATTTATTTTCAGGTGAATCATTAGAACCGCAGCCTAAAAGCGAGACAGACAACGACAAACTGGCTGACAGCGAATATCTCCAGACACTCATCGACAAAATACACATTCTGAAGAAAGAGTTCATAGCGGAAAACGACAAATTGGGTTCGCCGATAGATATAACTACGATCTTTAGTGTGGAGGGATATGAGAATCTTCATCTGAAATGTAAGCCTTTTGTTATTGACCGAATATTTTTTAGCTTTTGGCCACATCCTCACTTACCGTCCGGTAAGATTGAGGTCAAACAAAGGTCTATGCCTGATAAAAGTTTAGATTTTTCATTCATTCTTTCATTTATTGTATTTGCCATAATAAATAAAAGAACAAAAAAAAACAACTTAAAAACAAATTCGAATTAGTTTTATAGGGTGCCGTAGTAAAAAAGGAACCCTTATGGTTTCGCAATGTCCGTTCGCGTCTTATCGTCGAAACTATTAGTACTAGAAAGTTGTAATTTACCTGGAAATTCGATATCAAAACTCCTACAAATTACTACAATTGGTATGGCATCAAAAGAAACGAATGGAGGCCTCTACTATAAATAAATAAATAATGATGGACAATCCGTATCATCTAGCCCCAAGCTAAGCAGAGCTTGCGTTATGGGTACTAGATGACTGATATACATAATACAATACACTACATAGATATATATTTTTTAATTAATCAATCAATCACTTCTCACTTTCGAATTTATTTTATTTTATTTATTTAACACACAAAACACATTACAATGCCAGCTAAAATGATAGATAACACAAATAAATTATTATAATCTACATTGCAACATAAACATATGTGTGTACAGCTAAGCTTAATAATAATCACACTAAATGGACTAACAATAAAATCAAGTATGTAACAAACACTGGTGATGAAATAAAACTACACAGCTAATTCAACAGCAAGACAATATCTACACAGACATGCATGGAGCTGAGGTATACCGGCAGAACTCTATTTTATTCCCTCACAAGGTAGAGTACTCCAGCGTGGAGGATCAGCGATATGAGGAACATTGAAATGGAGCACCTTTAAGTTCTCTAATGAAATGGTTAATACTAGGAATAAAAATGTCAAGTTCAATATGTTTAATGGATAGTTCATTGTAACGACGAGCCATTCTAGTAAGTGGATTGTAATAAGAAATATTATTCTTGTAAGTGCGTAACGCGAATAAATTGCTCTTATTTGACCTTCTTCCGCTAAATCTGGTATTAATGCAAAATTGAAAAAACAAAATCGAATGCAACGAAAAAAAACTTGCACAATGGAGATCGTCGTTTCACATAGTATCACGTAGCCCCAATTTTAGTATTCTTTGTATAATCATTTGATAGCTTTTAAAATAGGAAAGAAGGTACCTTGCCCCCCATTTTCGTATGTTCAACGTTCTTCCGAACACTCTGCATATTCAGCAAATTGGCATTGACATTGAGTCACTCAACCCGACACCTTAAGATGATTATAAAATTATGTTTTGCAGGTACAATCGAATACGAAAAGCTAAATACAGAATTCGAAGCCTACAAAATTCAGAATGCAAAAGCGAATAATAGCGGCGTTGAAGTCAAGAGCGAGATAGATAGCTTGAGGAACGAGATAGCAGTATTGAAGGAGAAACTTGAGACTTACAAGCTGATGTTGGACGAGGAACGACAGGATAAGGCTGATACTTTGAAGTTGTATGAGGAGGTGAGTTTCAGGCGCTATGCAGACAAAGCAACTTTAGTTGAAGAAACTGACAACTTTTTAATATTTTTCGTATAAATTTCTTCTCAAAATGTGCCTTAAGAAGGCTACGAACCTCTCCCAAACGGAAACGGATTTTCCCATGCGGTTTTGTTGTTTTTTCACGTAGAATGAAATGGGGCGCGCTATGAGTGAGAAAGCGCGTCTAACTATCTAATACGAAGCTGTCATGTGGCTGTGTGCGTGTGCTTGGTGTTGGCACCATTTTTTGATATTTTTTCGTACTTTCCGATTTTGAGTAAACAATTGATTTCAAAAATATTTTTGATTATTTATAATGTTGAATATATTTAGGATGTTTGCAGCGCGACAGACTTTCGAATAAAGCCTAAAAATAGCTTGAAGATGACTCGATTTGGTGGTCAAAATTAGTTTCGCTCTCATTTAAATATCATTATGTTTTTTCAAAAACTAAACCGCTGCAAACATAGCTATTTTTCATCCGATTACGTATGGAAAATTTGAATAAAATCGGGGACATAGTTTCCAAATGAAGCGGAAAGTACGTTTGTATGGGAATAAGGCTATCCGTTCCGTTTTAAGGTAGGTTTCATATGTTCTTTAAGATGGCACTTATGCACATACACTATAATCATCACCACAATAACTTAAAACCTTTTGTTCTTTTGAGCCTTTTCAATATGTCCGTGTTGTCGAGGAGCTCGATCCCCTCGACGTTCGCTTATTAATCATTTTGATCGAATTATTGCATTCTTTTCCAGAAACTAATCCATGAGCAAGATTTCCACAACGAAGTAACATCAGATCTAAAAACCCGCGTGCAAAGCCTCGAGAAGCAAGTAGCCACACAACGCGATAGATACGCGGCATTATTAGAAGAGACTGACAACTACATACGTGCGAGAAACGACCGCGCGCGTCGCGTCAGCGCCGAGGAAACTGTGTGGAAAGACGCGCATGGACTGTTGAACGTAAGCTTTGTACAGGGTGGCTTTTTGAAATGGGAGTGGATGGCCAAATCTGACACCATATGAGTTAGAGAAAAGTCGTGAAAGGAGTCGTGTCCTCGATTTATAAGAAAACATCAATTGTATATTGAGTTTTTTTTATGTTATTTTTTGCCGGAAATCGTTTCGACTTGTGTATAATATTTTTCAAAAAATATGACACCCGGTTTTTTTGCACCAACGGTTGTTGCTAAGAATCAATTTTATACGCTAAGAAATTTTTGTCTATCTACGATACTACCGAGCATCAACGTACAATTTTTAAGTAATCTTTTCAACAACTGTTGTACTGGCCACTTGCCAGGATACCTAGCCATCAGGTATTTTAATAGGGTTTATCATCGATAAAACACATCATCATCATCATCAGCCCATACACGTTCACTACTGGACATAGGCCTCCCCCGTACGACGCCACAAATAGCGGTCCTGAGCCGCCTCCATCCATCGACTCCCCGCGACCGCTACGATGTCGTCGGTCCATCGAGTGGATGGTCTCCCATGTAGAGGGGGAATTTGCCATAACCACCACGCTAGGCAGGCGGATTGGTGATCGCAGTGTTGGTGTTTAAAAATACGATAAAACATATATTCCTGGTGACTGCAACCTCAACAACAAAATTCTCAACAATCGTACCCTACGAAACGTAACACAGCCAAGTGTTTGGCGGCAGAAAAAGACATACGCGTCTTGTCTCAAAATGCTTTTTATGGACCTAGCTGTCCGATGAGGCGCGTTGGGCGAAGGTCCGCCAGCGACGCAGGAGGTTGCGGGTTCGATTCCCGCCTTCAGACACATGTTTGTACGATCTTCAAATATTGGTTACGGGTGTTCCGAGTACTTTCTATGTAATATAATTAAAAAAAATCTATATGTATGTATTGTATTACTGCTCGTATCTATTCTACTACCCGGCCGAATTAACACGACACCTGGTTCCGACTAAAACCTAACGCCAGCAGGTGTCATGTTAATTCGCCCGGGATATAGGTATAAGTCATCTACTACCCATAACACAAACTCCACTTAGCTTGGGGCTAGATGTTGCTGTGTGGATTTTCCAACATTATTTATTTCTTTACTTATCTACTAACAAAAACCTTGATTATTTTCATAACCTAAAAGTAATAATGATCCAAAACCCTTCAACAGGATGTATCAGCACCACCCCATATGCTGCATTACGCTCACGAGTTAGCTCGCAAGGACCTAGACATATCTCAGCTGAGGAAGGAAAAGCATGTGTTAGAGGGACAGTACAGAGACTGCCAACGGGACGCCACTATAGAGAAGGAACGGTACAAGGAAGTGGTACGGACGCTCAAGGAGGAAATAGACAGGTGAGTCAAATAATAGGTAACCATCTTATTAAGGAGGCTCGCTAAAATTGCGCAATTCTGTACTCAACGTTTTAAAGATTTCTCTAAAACTAATCTAAGTAATGTTACTAATCACATGATAAGACCAATATCTGATCTACACTTTAAAATATTTCATTTTACAATATTTTGTGTGGTTTTTTAATAAACCACTGTAGAAAATACAGAAAATTAGCGCGGGGCTTTAACTCTCACAGAAAACAGAAAACACTTAATGAATAAATAAACATTAAAACTACTGCTTCAATATCATATCATTCCTTTTCCAAGAATTTTGTAATTATTACTAGATTCAATACAATAATAATAAAACCCCCAAAAAAGCACATTTTTGTAAAGTTCTTTGCAAAATAATTGGAGCAAATTTACATTTTTTCAATGCAAATTCAACCATAGTGATCATATTTTGATATGATATTGGTCATATTTTATGATTTGTTTCAATCAATCACTTTAGATCTAGGCCGTGGGGCCGCGGCGTACGAATATCGACCCCTCCAACTCAACCCGTGGATGTCGTAAGAGCCGACTAAGGGAAACTACCAGAGAAAGGGCAGCAGCTTCCTTCCTTGTATTTTTCAACACCAACACTGCGATCACCAATCCGCCTGCTAAGCGTGGTGATTATGGCAACCCCCCCCCTACATGGGAGACCATCCACTGTCTCACTGATGGACCGACGACATCGTAGCGGTCGCAGGGAGTCGATGGATGGAGGCGGCTCAGGACCGCTATTTGTGGCGTCGTACGGGGGAGGCCTATGTCCAGTAGTGGACGTGTATGGGCTGATGATGATGATGATGATGAATCACTTTATGTTTATAAGCATCTTTTTCAATGCAAAAAATTATAAACATATCATATAGCGTCACAAAGCATGAAACATTTTAGACCGGTCACTAAAAGAGTTATGTAGCAACAAAAAAAAAAAACAATAAGAAACTAGACAATCATTCCACCACGCCATAAAATCAAGCCACCGAGACGATTTCTCTTCTTAAAAAAACGCAACACAGAAAACAAATTCCACAGAAAAAAATCTAAACATTTGTCTTTTTCCACAGACTCAGAAGAATACAATCCCGCGAAGGAGCAAACTTGGAATACCTGAAGAACGTGGTCGTTTCATACTTCATATCTACAGACAGTGCCGGCCGCCGTCATATGCTGAACGCTATAGCGACCGTTCTACACTTCACTAGCGCGGAACGAAGCATGCTATCAGCATTACTGTGAAAACACTAGCTAAATGGATATACATCATTGATCAATATAATCTAAAGCAGAATGAAGCACTTTATCACCAATACTTTATTCACAGTGTAGCCGCTTCTCGAAAAAAGTATTTTCTTACTTCATAATAATCTTATTTTTAAAATATAGACCTCGTTTCACCAAAACAAACTCTCACCTGATGGAATGCGAAGATGTGGCCGACGGTGTATCACCATAGACTAACAGAACACAAGAGGTAATTAGTCTATGGTATCACGAAGGTCTAGAAGACACCTATGCACTCTGTCTTGAAGAGATCCAGATTGTAATTGGTCGGAAAAACAGAAGCAGGCAGCGAGTTCCATTCCTTAGCGGTGCGGATGATGAAGATCTACAGACAGTGCCGGCCGCCGTCATATGCTGAACGCTATGGAGACAGTTCTACACTTCACTGGCGCGGAACGAAGCTTGCTGTCAGCACTGTGACAACACTAGCCAAATAAATATCCTTGACTACACCATTGATTGATATAATCTAAAGCAGTATGAAGCACTTTGTCACCAATTTTTTGTTCACAGTGTATCTGCTTCTCGAAGAAAGTTCATTCTTACTTCATAGTTATCTTTTTAAATCAATAAACCTTCGTTCGACCTCAATCTCACCTGATGGAATATGACGCTGTGGCCGACAGTGTATCACGAATGTCTAGAACTTATTCACTCTTATCTTGAAGAGACTAAGATTGTAATTGGTCGGAAAAACAGGAGGCATCTATTTACATTACTTAGCGGTGCGGATGATGAAGATCTATAGACAGTGCCGGCCGCCGTCATGTGTTGGACGCTATAGCGACCGTTCTACACATCACTGGTGCGGAACGAAGCATGCTGTCAGCATTACAACACTGGCTATATGCCTACATAATATCTTTTGATCGATAAAGTAGCTAAATGATGTAACAGTATTGTCTGAATGCGTGATCATCAAGCAAACCTAAACAGTATTGACTGAATCCGTGATCGTCGAAAGCGTAAAATACAGTACAATACAGTAAGTACAGAAATTTTGACAATAAGCTTATACCTTCTATAGTGAGAAGGTTAAAGCTACTGTCTAAATTACTGTAACAACACCAACAATGTGTTCGTGCCCTGCCGTTATTTCTAGAGATTACTACTTACTAGTTAACTTCAAATGCTAAATTATAGAAGCTGGAACAGAACAAAGCATGTCAAAGTTACTGATTTTATAGAACTACGGGACGCATTAGCTCCGTAATGTCCTTATATCGACGGATCCACGTCAGCCGACGAATTACGACGTTATGACGATGCAATGCTGTATGTCGGTTAATTCAAATAATAAGTCTAGTACGCGGTTATGTCTCGTAGAAACGGTCTATATACTAATATAGAATAGAAAAATAAGAAAATATATAGTACTATAATTCTTATTTTTCTAATAATAATAATCGTGGAAAAAAGATCTTGTTAATGCGTGTGTGTAAATTATGTTTATAAACATGTTTAATATTTTATGATAGGTACTTTGTTACATAATCACTTAAGCGTTTTCATGAATATTTGTTTTGTGAAAGTGATAAAAAAATTACATTCCCGTAATATTACCGAGTCCGGTTGACGATAGTAGGTATCGAGACGTGATCGTGACTTGCGTAGTTCCCTGTCCGCACGATAGAGGCTCTGTCGTCGACCCATGTAGATATTATAGTACAAGGTCAACCGGACTCGGGAGCTCTGGTAAATATACTACTATAATATATAATATAATATTATAAATGTCAAAGTTTGTATGGATATTTGTTACTCTTTCACGCAAAAACTACTGAACCATTTAGGCTAAAATTTGGTATGGGTATAGTTTGAGACCTGGAATAACATATAGGCTATTTTTTATCCCGATAAAACGCGGGTGAAGGCGCGGGCAGCAGCTAGTACATAATTATGTTATTTGTCAGTTGTTAATATATTTTGAAAGTTTAATAAAACTACTTTTATTTCAAGGTTTTAGAATCTGACGTGCTTTCGTATCCATATGATAATAAACACATCAATGATCTCGCTCCAAAATACTTTGTCAGTGGAAAGAACTTGATTCTAATCTGTTTTTAGTCCAGAACTCGCTACACTACAATTAGTATGTCGCCAAAAACTAACTTGACAGCACAAAAAATATGTTTGTTGTGTATGTAAAATAATATACAATAATAAATAATATTAAAATGTTTCTGTCTCTTTCATAACGATCTAAATAAAAAGGATAGCATCATGGTATAATAACATAATAAGGTATGGTCTTCCGAACTTCTACGTTTTGTTAAAATAAAGTGGCAACTGGACAGTGACGTGAGCAAGTGTCACTCCCGGAGGTGTAGACTTTTTTTTTCTTGGATCATGGGTAGCATCATTTGAATTGCTGTCAAATAGTTTAGTTATGGCGATATTTGAATTTTAGTATAGTGAGTTCAGCAGGCCAAGCACGTGGATTGTTCTCCAGGGTAGAATAGAGAATGACATACATAAAACAACAAATACATTATTGAAGTTGAAGGAATGAATTTCAAATAATTTACGCATTCGATGACAAAGTGACGTAATTATTCTCTATTCTACACTAGACAACTAAACCCGTGCTTGCCCTACTGCCGCGGCACGGGAATTGTCTAGGTTAGAATAGAGAAAAATAAACTTCAATAATGTACGCAATGAATGGCGGCGATGCGATGTCATTATTGTCTATTCTACCGTAGAAAACATCCCCGTGCTTGGGGTCTAGGGGGGCTGGTCTAAAACAGAATGAGCCCCGAGTCCATTTGACTATAGTATCGAGAAAAGATCGTGACGTCTCAAAATATCAAATTCTTTCGACGTAGGCTACGACACCAATATCATTCCTTTTATAAAAACATAAATAAAAAAATAAGAAAATTCAAATATGCGACAGTAGCCTTGGGGGTAACACGTTACACCATACCTTCTACAATTTCAGCGAAAGGTAACCCATGTAGATTCGTAAAAGTCAGGTGTTGTTTATGAAGGTTTTATGAGCACTTATCACGCCCCACCCAATCTCCCTACCGAGTATTTATGTACTGTGATATTATAGCACGGCGAATATCGATAGAACAAAGGAAGAAAAGTTTGCCTATTTTTTACGAGGGAGGAAACTTAGAGGCTGGTTGTGAATTTTAATGAGGGGTAGGATGTGATGTAGCACCTATCTATGGAGAAATTTAGGTGTTTGGTAATCGCTTATCTTTTTTAGGGAGTCGATAAGAATACTGCATTTTTTTTTAAATCCGGGTCCGTCTTTCAGGTGGGCTCCCAACGAGTCACACCAGATCCAGTCACAGTGTGACTCGTTGGGAGTTTTTTCCCTATCGAGTTATACTGTAACACGTTAATCATCCGTTTTTAAACCGCTACGCATCGGATGACGCATTGTGTTCACTAACTTATGCGCTGTTACAGTCATGTTACAGTCTTCGGAAAATGAACGAAAACTCACATAGTTTTCGTTTATTCCCAAAAGCATGAATTTTTTTTGAACCTTATTCTGTTTTTGCATATGTTAGGTAACCTATGCAAGAACAGTATAAGATTCAAAAACCTTCCTAGCATGATAGGTAGGTAGGTAGTGCCTACATCTTGAATAACTACTTATAAAATAAATCATCGTCTGCGATAACTCGTCCTAATTGGTTTTCCTATGTCAGCGTAGGTAGGTACATAAACCAGAGGCAGCAAGCTCTAACTTAAAATAATGCCCCATCCCTGTAACTCTACATAAATAAATTTACAAATAACTCAAACGCCTTATAACGTTCAGCATCTAACCGAGCACAAGTCGCTGAGCAGACAAAGTAGGGCTCATCGATCATGCCGGATGACATTAGTATGCGGTGACCATCATCGCGGCAATTTGTGGGATTTGCCGGCAATGGATTGCAGTGACACTGTTCAATCGATCAGTGTCTCTGCATCATACCTTACGTAGTGGGTAACTACTTACCAGTTCAATCAGATTGCCGATCTTCAAATCTGGTACCTCATACGAGACTTGTATTTATGAATTGTAGTTAGATTTGTATTTGGTCTTTGAAATAGAAATAGAAAAATCATTTATTGCCTTATATAATAAATACTAATTACACACACAATGTCTTTGATTCGTCAGCAGCAGACAAAACTACACAACGGTGTGTCAAATTGAGAAATGTGTGGTTACCATATTGAATAGTGTATAAGCAAAGGTAAATTATATTTTGAATTCAGAATATGATGTAAAAACCATGCACCATTATTCAAAAATGATTTACCTATAAAAACCAGCATAATAGCTCGTTTTGATGCCGGTTTTTAGGTGTGCTAACGACATAACAATGTGCAATCTTTCCAAGACCGATATGGGTGGCACATAGGTACTTATTGGAGATGGTCTACCACCTACCACTACTGCGTGGATAGGTTCGTCTCGGGCTGATAATAAAAAAAATAACGCCGGACAATCCACACAGCATCATCTAGCCCCAAGCTAAGCAGAGCTTAACACAAGCTCTGCTCTGGGTACTAAATGACTGTTTATATAGATAGATTTTTTTATTATACATACAAAATTCCCAAAACACCCGAGACAAATAATTGCAAATCGTACAAATATTTGGCCAAGGCGGGAATCAAAACCGCAACCTCCTGGGTCGCAGGCGGACGTTCGCCCGCCGCGCCACATCGGTCGTCAATATACATAAATAAATAATGTTGATACTTTCACGAGAAAGTAAGATCTACTTATAATTCCTTACTTACCCATTTACTTCTAGGATCGCAGTCTATGGCAACAGTATTGCCGTCCTCTTACTAGAAGACCGTTAACCCTCAAATGGCGCCTTTTGACTTTTTAGTGGAAACAGATACAGTTCAAAATAAATAATGCTGGACAAATTCACACAGCATTATCTAGCACCAAGTTAAGCAGAGGTTGTGTTATAGGTACTAGATAACTGATATACTTAATATAATACACTACATAGATAGATATTTTTTATAATACATAAAACGTCCAGAACTCCCTTAACAAATATCTGTTGATCGTACAAACATTTGTCCCGAGGCGGGAATCGAAACCAAAATTCTCTATCTTTCCGTCTAATAACCATTCCAAAATTCCAAATAGTTCCAGAGATATAAAAACTTCCTGGGCAGTTAAGTGACAGATTTTTTGACTTGTCCTCTTGAAATCAACTAATCCATAATCATATTGCTATTAGTGTGTTAAAATACTTTAACTGTTCAGTGCAATAAGAGTTTTTCATTAAATACGATATAACATAATTGAAACAAATAAATCTCAACCGATGTGTTCAATTGCCTTGTTTTTTGCCGATTTCTCGAATACTAACTTTTTGGGGTTAACGGCTTTCTAGGACAGCCGAATAACAAACCGCGCCGTTTTGCACTCTTCGATTGTCTCCGTCGACTCTTTGTTCCCAGCGCCGTTAATGGACTCCGTGATTAATAACGGAGACCCGGCAACTTACTGTTAATTACTTGTTTTATAATTGTAGGGTTTGTGTGACGTCAGATCACCGTCATCCTGCGTCATCCTGATTCGATGTTATAAAGATTTATGGATAAAGAAATAGCTTCAGCCTGCGGCTTCGCACGAGCTATTCCTAGATTAAGTAGCATACGTCGGATTATCTTCTACATTTACGCAAAATTTCATCTTGATCTATTCAGTAGTAGTTGGAGATCTTAGTTTACGAACATAAACAGAATCAAAATCAATAACTTTATTTCTTTAGGCTTACAAAATAAGAAAGCACTTCTAAACAAGTAAAATTTTATACAATTATAAATATAGGTATTATTATTAAAAAGAAACAAGGGGTTAGGTATTGATTTTCTCTTCACTTAATTTTTTTGTCCACTAGTGGAAGAAGAACCTACTCATTGTCTAGCTAGGAAACATCCATGGACCAGTCTATCTGGCTGGCTATCTTGGAGCGGGACGTCTACATGTCGGTGAACTAGGTAAGCTCAATTCAGCCCATGGGATATACCTAACATTACTGTTGGATTTCGACGACCTCAGTGGCGCAGTGGAGGAGGATCCGCCTGTGATGTTGGAGGTTCCGGTTTCGATTTCCACCTCAGACAAAAAACAATACCATTACAGATAGTTGTTCCGGATGTTCTGGGTGTTTTCTCTGTCATAACCTATACATATGTATAAATAAATAAATAATGCTGGACAATTCACACATCATTATCTAGCCCCAAGCTAAGCAGAGCTTGTGTTATGGGTACTAGATAACTGATATACTTAATATAATACGATAAATAGATAGATATTTTTTATTATACAATAATTTACTTAGTAACAACATGTGCACTTTGTTCAAATTTCCGAAACAATATCACTTTTTTGAGAAATAAATGAAATTAAATCCTTTTATTCTTCTACTTTCCACCTACGCCTGGGCCTTTCACACTGTCTTTGTCCGAGGCAGGAATCGAACCCACAACCTCCTGCGTCGCAGGTGGACCCTACCCATAACATAGGCTCTGCTTGTCTTAGAGCTAGATGATGCTATGCTTATAGCCCGGCTACACACTCGAACATTTGTGCATGCACGATTGCACAAACCAGTTTGCGCAAGCAAGAGGAGTCTGGCCACACGCTCTATCTTGCTTGCGAAAACTGTGTTTGTGCATGCATGATACAACAAATGTTTGAGCGTCCCTCTTGTTACTGAAAATACTGCCTTATAAATTATTAATTGACCAAAGATATGACAGATCTACTTAGCCTAAACCGTTATACTCTAGAATATGTATAGAACAAGACTAAAAATCACAAACAAAAATTACACAGCAAAATACTATTCGTATAAAAATAAGACACAAAATAAGAATAATAGTCACACAAAAACCTCAAACTTATCCCGAAAATACGGTCCTGGCTCCGGCAAGCTTGGTATGAAACTATCGACAGATTCTTGGCAGTGAAGATTTAATTACGCTTTCCGGACGGGGACCACAAGCATCCTGCGCGGCTTGGCACTGGACCGCGGGATAATCTGGTAACTATCATCAGTTTGAGATAGGCTTTCTTTTTCATTTTTGGACTTAAAATTTTTAAAAATAAGGATAAAGAGCTTTAGGCGCTATTAGCTTTTTGACAAAAGACAATAATTTGCCTATTCATACAGTGATGTTCGCTACCCACAGCTACCTACATATTCGCTTTAGGTAGCGAAACCCACGGAGGTCTCAGCGAAAGCTGAGCCCTATGAAGCTGATCTTTATACTCAATGCGGTACTTGGGTTCAAAATAATCTGCTGGAGGACGCGCAAAACGGAGCAAAATTTTTTGTTACAGCTCGGTGTTGCGAAAAACTGCGTAGTTCTCTGAACAAACCTAAAATATTTTTCAAAAAGCCGCATGCAAAACATAAATATATATAGAATACTATCTATATACTGCCAATACTACAAGACGTAACTTATGTAACTTTCGTAGCTTCTTAGGTAATTCATTAAAAGCTGGCTCGATCACCTTTTGTTATTCGTGTACTGAAGGCTTCGGATTCGTGACGTTTCGTCAGCGTGGATAATTTGTATGAGAGAACCCACGGATAATTGATAATCGTGCTAACTTTTAAAACCTTATATATAAGGATTAATAAAACCTTTGACTTTCCATCGCGGACTTTTTTGTAGTTAAACGTAGTGAAAAAATCCTAAGTAATGGAGCTGTCTGTCTATGGAAAGCGTTTTTGATGAAAGCGGTTTGACTTTTCCCTACTCAACAATTATTGTTATATTTCAACCAATTGACATAAAACTTTGCCTTTGCCATTCCTAAACTATCCTCATGAATCTCTCTATCGATTGGTGAAAACCGCATGAAAATCCGTTCAGTAGTTTTTGAGTTTATCGCGAACAAACAGGCTGATGCGGCGGAGGACTTTGTTTTATAATATTATGTAGTGATTTGCGAGTGTATGCACTGCACTTTCAAATAAAACATTTTATACGGTACACAAAACAATTGAAAATTATAACGCACACCATCTGTAGACTGCAGTGGCACGAGGTACCGACTCAAGTTGTTCTAATTAAAATGAAACTCGTGTTAAACTTGTAAATTAAGCGACGTGTTCTATTTTGTCAGAAAGATGGAAACATACTCGTATTCTGGATTTTGCTACTACAAGCACCTAACTTGAAGTTAATGCTTTGTTCATAGAATTCAGCGAGTTTTTACTCTATGGCTTTGTTATTTTGAAGTTGTAACGGCAAGTTCGATATTTTTAAAGTGTCGATAGATCGGAGCGGAGCTTGACCTTAATGTTCTTATGTTATAGGGTAGGTTTGAGCCAAAGACGAGAACGTTCGATTAACACCCTTTTATTAAAATAAAACACAGAAAGCTCACAAAAAGGTAAGCTAAAGTACCTATCGCGAGCGCGGACGAGGCGACGACGTACGCCGCCGCCGTCTTGGTGAGTGCTTAAGACTGACTGATCCGGCGCACGTAACCACGCTCGCACAGTCGGGTCGAACGGCGAGGGGGACCCCGCCCAACGACTCAGAGACAGGAAGAGTATCGGAGTTGCTCGCTATAACTATAATGAGCCTATTTAAATAGTCGTAGATGAAAGTTTTATTAACAAAGAAAATTACGATCAAATAATAGAAACAAATTAGAACCAGTATCTACAATTGAGCTCATTGCAAACAATCGACAGGCAGTTCAACCGATCCATAACAACACAAGTCTGAAGCGTCCCCAAGACGCTGGCTGCATTGCCCGCTGTATGGTAATGGTGATTTGTGATGCGCTGGGCCGCTTCGACTAGTCTCTCAGTTTTTTTAAAGTAAGTTTAATCTGTTTTTTTTTTTCATATTCATAATGTTTTGTTTGTTTTGCTTTTCTGTTCAGTTCTTAGAGCACGTGACGATGTAGGAATTTCTTCGTAGCACTGTCTACGAAGTGTAGCACATCTACGAAACATGTAATCATCTACGGCGGAATTGGTAGAGAAAATATAATATTTTCCCATTCTTAGTAGTTCAAATCACGTTTACATGCAGGAAAAAAAATCTCATTTGCTTGGGGGAAAGAGGTTTTTGGCGGTACGAGAATAAACCAATTCGTATAGCAGTTATCTAAGCTAGAGCCACGAAAAACCTATTCGCCAATACGTCGCGTAGGCAGCCTAACCATGAGAATTCGATACCCATATCACCTGAGAGCGCATGAACGGTCCAGAATTCATGATCGGTGCCAGAACATGCCAAGGTACACGGTTACAGTGACACCTACAAATCTGTTCAGGTTGCCAACTTGTATCGTTGCTTCTTATTCTATAACTTTTCGATTCTGGAAAAAGCGTCAGTTCTTGGGTCATGCCTACTAGGGAAGGACCCCGCGATGTATTGCCCTGCGTCTGTTAACTTAAGGCATTTATCTGATTTGCCTTATGTGGCAATTACACCAGCACCATTATCATCAACGGAAACAGCAATCCAGCTAAGTGGGAGGGCGGTAGTATGTCAGTAGTACTTCCCCGGAAGAGTTCATCCACAAATCAATGACAATTGACATCAAAGTGCCTGGGACCCAATTCTCAATTGTCGAAGACTATGTCGTGTTTATATTCTTCGACATTATTTCTAAATCTGACATTATCTGAATTTAAATTTATCATAACGGACGAATGTTTGGGCTATTCGTTGTGGAACGAGTGATTTGTTCGACTAAAGATTTCGACAAAATTGATATTGTGAGATTTTTGTAATCAGTCATCAGAAATCATTATCTGATGAAAAGTTGATGTTCTTTCAGCACAACTTAGGTTCGTAATAAGCGGAGGGCAATCAATGTCATAGTGGAATATTTGGCATATTTGGCGAATAGATAAATCGCCAGAATTGCACCCGTTGATGTGGCCGGTTGCTGCTAGAATAACTCGCTGGTTGCGGTCAGGTTGACTGATTGTGAGTGTACAATGGGTGCACTTTGGAAGCTTTTGGTGGAACTTCCATTAGTCTATAATTTTAACGTATTGTGTGCTTTTCAGTCACAGTTGAAAGAGTCATAGGTCCGGTACATTGCTGATTATTTATATGTACTTTAGGATGTAGGTTCATTTATGTAATTAACATTTATGCTTTATGCTATGAATATATTCGACGACGTCTGTGGCGCGGTGGGCGAAGGTCCGCCTGCGACCCAGGTCGTTGTGGGTTCGATTCCCGCCTGAGGACATATGTTTGTACGATCTGCAGATATTTGTTCAGGGTGCTATGTACCTATAATAAAAAATATCTATGTATTGTATTATTGTAAGTATATCAGTTATCTAGTACCCATAACACAAGCTCTGCTTAGCTTGGGGCTACATAATGGCGTATGAATTGTCCAGCATTATTTATAATTTTGCCTGTTCAGCTGTACCTGCTGATCTAAGATAAATAATAGATTCAGGCGTTACTTTGCGGAAATCCATTGCACAATATTAGAATGAAGAAATATTTAGTAACAATTCCGCGTATAACCTTCTCTGATAGTATTCATCAAAGTAAGTTGTCTACTAGTTTCGTCTCTCCACGAGACATCTTCAGGACACCACAATACTCGACCTTGACATTGAGATTGGTAAGCACAGCAACACCGACAGAGTCCCGCCAGTGATGTTGCCTCTCCGAGCTCCGCGCGCCAAGTGAAGCAATGCCCGCAAAACCCCCCTTTATATAGTCACGGATCAAACAGTGCGCACACAAAGTTCATAGTGTGTGTGTGGCAGTACTATTGTTTGAAAAGATTCGTAATAACGGTGACCGAGGCAAACCTGTACTAAGTTCATTCAAAAACAGGCAAAATTATACATCAAACTCACTCAGTCACATCGTATTGCAGCTCAAAATGTATGGTTCAATCAACAGTGTAAACATTTGGGGGTTATTCCATCTTACATTAAAATTAGAAGTAATACAAATAGTAGGGCAGCTAATGTTGCTTTGATAAGGGCTAGGAATACTTGGTTAAATGAGGAAATAAAACATTGGTTTACTATCAGAGACAACTATAAAACTCACTTGGGAGTTTTACACATGGAGTTAGCTTATTCCTTACACAACATAGAATTTGATTTACTAGATAATAAAGCTAGGGAATACGCTGCTGAGTTAGCCCACAGGAAATATATAATTCAGACAGGGAAATTAGATCGATTAGTTAGAGAAAAACAGAGGGTAGACCGACTAAGGGGGAATAGTAATACTGTGCAGCAACCATGTCCTCATACGTTCTATCAACGCGTAGAAAATCATAGTGGCGTCCAGTTCACAACTTCAGAATTATCACTGTTAGAAAAGGGTCTTAAATACAACTTACAACCAGTTTTAAATAAGAAAACTTTGGAGATTTTGGCTGTTGATTCAGAGATGGCAATTGTTAGGGGTAAAGCTGACGAAGGGGTTAAACATGAGGTAGCCTCTTTAATAAAGAAACCAATTAGTTCAGCTATAGTTCCAAGTTTACCAAGGGAATTAAATGTTTTTAAATCTTTAAGGAATAAGGTAGATCAAAATAGCTTAGTGATAACAAAAGCAGATAAGGGTAATACTGTAGTTATCTTAGAAAGGGGTACTTATGTGCAGAAGGTTAATGAGGTTATACAGGGCAATGATTTTGAATTATTGAATTCCGACCCAACCAAAGTTTTCACACAGGAATTGAAAGAAATGACAAAAAACTCATGCTTTATTTCTCCAAACTCTCTTAAATATTTAATTCCTATGAATCCAAGAACACCAATGTTGTATGGTTTACCTAAAATACATAAAAATAATATTCCAATCCGGCCCGTTGTCTCTTACATAGGAGCACCAGCATATGGTTTATCAAAATATTTAAATTACGAATTAAAAAGTAGATCTAGATTCAATCCAAAGTATAGCTTAAAGAATAGTATGGATTTGGTCAACAAAGTTAAAGATGTTAGCCTGCCTCACAATGCAAAGTTATTATCGCTGGATGTAGAAAGTTTATTTACAAACGTACCTTATGAGGAGAGTTTGATAATATTGGAAGGACATCTTGAGCGACAACGAGTACTTCCGGCAGAAAAGGAGGAGTTAATATCTTTGACTAGAACTTGTATGCAACAAAATTACTTCCAATTTGGCAATCAATATTACAAACAGAAAGAAGGGTTAGCTATGGGTTCACCACTAAGTCCACTTATGGCAGACATTTTCATGGACAGTTTTGAGAATAAAAACATTATAGGGGAATCAAACATTTTATATTATTATCGTTATGTAGATGACATTATCATATGCTGGACTGGAAGTTTGCGTCAAATAGAACTGTTCGTTAACAAACTTAATGCAATTCATCCAAAAATAAAATTTAAACTTGAATTAGAAATTGGTGGTTCGCTGAACTTTTTAGATTTGACAATAACTAGGTTAAACAATAGGCATGATTTTCAAATTTACAGAAAACCTACTTACACAGATATTACAATACCAAATTCATCTTGTCATCCATTCCAACATAAGCTATCAGCTTACCGTAGTTTTGTCCATAGAATGATGTCAGTCCCCTTATCTCAGGAGAACTTTAACAGAGAGCTATCTATTATTTACCACACGGCTGAAAGTAATGGATATAGTAGAAAGATGGTTGATGGTTTAATAAGAAGTAAACAACAAAACATTATCCGTTCCTTATTGTATCCCGTAGCTCCAGAAAGGATAGACAAATTTGTGGGCAGTTTAACTTATTTAGGTCCATTGAGTGACGGAGTTTCAAGAGTTTTGTCTAAACATAAAGTACACGCAGCGTTCAAAACAAACAATTTATTAAAACAGATTTGTAACGGTAAAGATAGGTTAGATAACAATAAAAAATCGGGTGTTTATAAGTTGGTATGTGACGAATGTAATGGTAT
The DNA here is from genome assembly GCA_947859395.1 of Eupithecia insigniata. Lineage (NCBI taxonomy): Eukaryota > Metazoa > Arthropoda > Insecta > Lepidoptera > Geometridae > Eupithecia > Eupithecia insigniata. The sequence continues at coordinate 4,101,067 of OX402001.1, read as the reverse complement.
TTATGTAGGTCAAACGGGTCGTAGTTTTCAGGTTAGGTATAAAGAACATTTAGCTGCTTATAGAAACAATTATCCAGAAAAATCTAACTTTGCAAAACATTTATTGGAATCTGGTCATTCTTTAAGTCAAAATCATTGTTTTTCTATTTTACATACTTGTGATAAGGGATTTAGGATGTCAGTCTTAGAAAATTTAGAAATTACAAAATATAGTAATAATACACTGTTGAATGAACTTAGTACAGGTTTGCCTCGGTCACCGTTATTACGAATCTTTTCAAACAATAGTACTGCCACACACACACTATGAACTTTGTGTGCGCACTGTTTGATCCGTGACTATATAAAGGGGGGTTTTGCGGGCATTGCTTCACTTGGCGCGCGGAGCTCGGAGAGGCAACATCACTGGCGGGACTCTGTCGGTGTTGCTGTGCTTACCAATCTCAATGTCAAGGTCGAGTATTGTGGTGTCCTGAAGATGTCTCGTGGAGAGACGAAACTAGTAGACAACTTACTTTGATGAATACTATCAGAGAAGGTTATACGCGGAATTGTTACTAAATATTTCTTCATTCTAATATCAGCATTATTTATTTAATTTAGTTATTTAATAAAGATTTTTTCTTTCTGTCTTAAACGAGAGAGAGAGAGAGACAAAATCATGTATGAAATCTTAACGTCAAAAAATTACAAAATCTTTGACTTAACTCCGGAATAACCAATACATATATTCTTTCCCTATTATTGAGTATAATTCCCTATAATTTACTTTAGTTTTTTTAGAGGTCCTTTTTGTCTCATCTATATAGATATCAATCCTGTAGCTGAAATATAAACTATAATTTAGCAGCTTTATTTTTTCCAGCACCTTGACGTATTGTGAGAAATCTCCAGAAGGTACACGTGAGCCTTCGTCTGTCCCTCGTTTTATACGAAACAAAGAGTTATAGCTCCTTCAAGAAATACTCCTATTGCCATCTTGTTCACCGAGCAAATTTAAACCTTATCCTGAAGCTATAACGTTGGTATTTCAGGTAAAAATGTGGAGGGAATATGGTAAATTCTAATAATTTGGTTTGCGACACCCAGTGCACCTCTATCTTGCATTTGTCTACTGTTCATTCAGATTACAGAGGATTTGGTTTTGTTTATGTCTGGGATTTAGATTATAGGAAACGAGTATAAAATAATATGGCGTGTTTTAAAAAAAGATGAACCGACTTCAAATTCCATTACTTACACTATTTTTTAATTTTGTGGGATAAATACTAATCCCCTGGGGATAACAATTTTATAGGCCCTCTTCGGCATCATTTTCTATAAAATAGTTAAAAGAATTTTTAAATGGGTCCACAATTGGCGGAGATATCGCGTGAGAAACATACAAAAAAACATACAGACGAATTGATAACCTCCTCTTTTTGAACTCGGTTAAAAATCACAGGGCAGGCTTTTATTTTATGTCCATTTTATATAATTTAATGGTTTATTTTAATTTATATAAGTTTGTCATTTTTTATTTCATTTTTATAAAGACAAAAACCAATTTTGCCGTGCACAATACAGGGTGCATGTACAATCTACCTAGCCATTCACCTACACTAAGAATTATTGTATGTGTACATAATGTACCTAGGCAAAAATAAATGAATTATGAATAACTGATCAGGGCTTGCCCGAGTTTCATCTATTATGTTCATCTACAGAAATAAACCCTGTGAAAATATATATTTGTGTGCGAAATGATAACGATAAGGATACAATTTTCTATTATTTAGATTGATTATTGGGTTTAAATGTTTTGTAAGAGCCACAAAAATCTACACTTGAGACATTATCAATGTCAATGTCAGATGTTCGTAATCAGCATACAACACAAAAATCCGATGTTCTATTTTTGGCGTAGCGTTCGAAAAATACATAATTGTCAGCATTACGCATTGTGGGAAAGCTACAAGAAGCTAAGCTTTTGAAAAAAAAAAAAACATTATGCAAGTGATTTTGGCCTGAGTATAGGTAGGTACTTACCTATTTTATATAAAATTTATATGTTTCTCATTTCCATGATCACGGGCCATATAGTGACCCGGTCCTTTGGGAGGCATGCGTGGAGCCGAAGCCAACAGCAAAGAGGCCCTTTATGAGAATTAATCTAAAGGCGAGAGCTACACATAGCGGATATCATCCTTGGTTGCACAATATGATACACCCGAAGATGATATCCGCCAGGTGTAGAGACTATTGCAAAGGAAAATGAAAATAACAAAAAAGCCATGTTATTGTGGTGAATGGATGGACTGGGTAATTGGGCTATGGGGGAAACTATGGACGCCTGCCATAAACATACTCTCAAATTTATATAATCATTACGTATCTTATCCAAGTAAAATCTATAGAAGGTATAAATAAATAAATAATGTTGGACGGAAGCAGAGCTATAATATAATAATGTAATATATAGTATAATAACTTATAGACATAGCAAAGATAGAGAACATACAAAATATTGCAATAAAACGTTGCAATCACATAAAAATCAAACATCGAACAGAGGACCCGTCCGATAATATCCCTGGATATTTGCTTACTCCCGCGGACTACTCTGAAACTATCCGCTTTTTTCGTTTTACAATGGAACGGATGTAAAGTCTTTGTTTTAACCTCTGGGGAGGCGGTATAGTTCCGATCTTCCTTCGGTTTGAGAGGATTGCTGTATAGATAATGGTAGCCATTATTATTACAGTGAATTCTATGTACCGACAGCTGTTTTGCAGTCTCTCGTTTTTAATTAAAACTTTACTATATAAAAAAGTTTATAAGTAATAGTAGGAGATAATTATGAATTTTAACTGTTAGAATGAAAAAAAAAGAAGAGATCGTTATCCGTTCTTGATAGGTCATATCGAAGCCGTATACTTATTTACCTTGGGCTACTCTTAGCCCAAGGTAAATAAGTATATGTTCCAAATATAAGAGATTGTTTAATTTTAACCAGCCTTGGTATGGTCAGCAGCTTAGGTGGAGAGTTTGAGACTTTTAAAAGAAACATATAGTAGAGGATCCGAATTAGGAACGACCTTCACCCATCTGTATAATGGACTGAAAGGTGGTAATTCTGGGTCGTGGGTCGTTGATTGTTTTTGCGTTAACGAAACGAAATCGTTTACTAATAGCCCGGCTACAAGCTCACACATTTGAGCATGCCAATTGCACAAATACTTGTCCCAAAGCGGGACTGCCGCCGGCGTCACGCTCCATCTTGCTTGCGCAAACTGGTTTGAGCTCGGCCACACGCTCCATATTGCTTGCGCAAACTGTGTTTGTGCAATCATGCATGCATAAATGTTCGAGCGTGTAACCGGGCTATAAAAACGGTCAAATAGTTGAAAAACCAGTTGACGTTTGACTGGTTTGTTTCGTAGTAACGTAAACTGTAGTAGAAGGAACTACCTATGCGTTAAACGTTGTTAAACCAACTCGCGTATGTCGTTGAATGAATTAACCAGTTGATAGTATCAACTAGTTCTGCGGTAAAAAGAAAACGGCTGACGCGAATTTTTTAATTTTATTTTTTATTGTATAAAGACCTTCGTTTGACCACAATCTCACCTGATGGAAAGTGATGATGTGGCCGACGGTGTATCACGAAGGTCTAGAAGACACCTGTTCACTCTTGTCATAACGGCGATAACTTAAACTGTAGAAAAACTGTTTAAAAACGGTTCGTTGATTCGCTCACGACTACCAACTACTACAAACCTGGTAAAAACGTTATCCCATTCTAAGGATGTCACAAAGGTTGTATGTTCGTAGTAGCCCCGTGGGCCCCAGCGACGTATGCAAGTGCATTTTGTATCCCGCTAGGCAATACCGCCTCTAGACGATATCAGCTGTATTAGTTCCGCTGCTGATACCTAAATTTTACAGCGCCGCACGGGTGCAGTTTTTTGTTATGATTTTGCCTGAATATGCTTTGTAATGTTAGAATAAAGTTACTTTATATTATAAATAATAGATTCAGGCGTTACTTTGCGGAAATCCATTGCACAATATTAGAATGAAAAAATATTTAGTAACAATCCTCGTGGAGAGACGAAACTAGTAGACAACTTACTTTGATGAATACTATCAGAGAAGGATCAGAGAAGGATACGCGGAATTGTTACTAAATATTTTTTCATTCTAATATTGCTTTATATTTTCTTTTGGGTCAGCTGTTCTTTTTCGTTGCTGTTTGTAACATAAAATTCCTTGATTGTACCTACTCAATGGTTGTTGAACCATTTTTCCTGGTTTATTCATCCAACTTTTGATATAATTTTTCAACCTAAAAGGATTAGATTTTTTTTGAATATTATTCGGAGAGATACGAGGCGTTAGACGAACAGACAGGCAGAGTTGATTAGTAATAGTAGCCTCTTGGCATCCATTGAGCTTGAGAACCCTTTAACAAGTGTTTTTGAACGCTATAAATCTATTATAAGGCGTGCGTGTATTCTAAATATACCAAAATGCGTGCAATCTGATTAGATTCGAAAAAAACTCTTTATTATAAGTATGACGACCTCTGTGGCGCGGTGGGCGAAGGTCTGCCTGCGACGCACTTACGTATATTCGATACGTAAGTGCGTCGCAGGCACGCGATTCCCGCATCGGGACAAATGTTTGTACGATCTGCAAAAATTGGTTCAGGGTGTTCCGGTCGTTTTACATGTTTATTAAAAAATATCTATTTATGTAATATATTCTATTATGTATATCAGTAATCTAGTACCTACCCATAACACAAGCTCTGCTAAGCTTGGTGCTAGATAATGTGTGAATTGTCCAGTATTATTTATTTCTTTATACCAAAGAGTTTTTCCCTACTTGGATGAAATCCCATTTACGTAGTATGCATAGAGACCGCAGCAGTCAAAATGCAAATCATTATCCCTCCGTCGTCAAAGCTCTACAGCGAAGTGTCTCTGAGACCCTTCACATATTTAGGAGCGCTTGCGACGCATGGACTTTTGAATTTTTCTCCTCTGTAGACGCCTAGCCGGCTGCGTGCTTACAAACCACAATTTGATAATCGTTATATTTGTATCTTTTTTTAATTGAAAATTTGGTGGCAATTATTGTTTAGGGTTTAAAAAATATAAGATTATTTAGAGGTGCGGCGTCATCGATCGTTAAAAATGCTTTATTTTCAATAGATGAGGACAGACTTGGAAAATATCCAATTCGTAACGGCCTACATACAATACCTCGCTATAGTGTGAAAATGATAGGTATAAGATTTCGCGTTCATAAGAGCGGGACAGGGCAGAACGGCAAAGCCGCAAAAATCATGTTTTTTTTACGGTTAATATAATAGTAATTTTGAAAATATGAAACATATAACGTCTGCTTTATATTTTGTTGTAGCAGAATTGCGTCAATCCAGACGCAGAGCCATTAACCAAGAAGTTAAATATTCCCTTCGTTTAATGTACTAAGTGTCAAGACTTATTTTAGAGTATTTATTGGATTGCGACGATTTATTGTACAGTTTAGAGTGAACTTTGGATTTTTTTCTATCAAGAAAATATTATGAATTCGTGTTTTCGAAACTTACGAAGGATAGAGTAAGTCCTGAACTTTACCATATATACATTTCAAAGTAAAATATTCAGTATTTTGGAAGATATGAACATCCGGCGAAGTTAAAAATAAGCAATTTGAGGTAGAATATGCTCTTAAAAGTAAAGAAAACATGGACACAAATATTCTATTGGTATAGCTTAGGTTAATGTAAAGCGTCACACAGCTTCTGTTCAAAATTAACCCAAGTTGAACTTGATATGAGATTTGACCAATGTTAGTAAAAAGATCGGGTGAAACATTTTTAGCTGCAGCAGGCTTTGTAACTACGCGTCCCTGCGAGGTTTTAGTGTACTTTATGTATCTCAGGCACTGAATTTACACGTAAATTGAAATATTACACAAAATATGAGATGCTGTAAGGACCTTTGTGATATAAAGTCTGCTCTCGCCTGGCTTAAGATGAAGAGGTTACTTTCCGGATGTAAATTGAGAAAAGAGCTTAGTAATAAATAGATTTTGATGCGCTTTATCTTTATCAATGTTCATTTTTAAGTCTTTTAGAACCTTATAATTAGAGTGCTCCTTTGAATGGTCATGTGATGTTGGTTCGTTTGGAATAAAATTTCATCAAAATCTGTACCTCACCAACTAAGAAGGTATTCATTGATTCATTGGAGCATAAGTCTTTTTCGAATTCCATTCTGCACAATTTCAGTTTAGTAGAATGGAATGTAAGTTTTTTAAGTCTCATATTTTTCTAATTTAATTTTAAACTAGTTGTGCCCGCGACTTCGTCCGCGTGGAATAGCGACAGAGGGTAGCACATTTATATCTAATCAACAGCCTAAAAAAAATTCCAAACTTTTAGCTTTTAAAATGATAAACGATACCTTTCGACCCCTCTTTCAACCCCTTACAAAACATTCTTCGCATTAAAAAGTAGCCTATGTCCTTTCCAGGACACAGATGAAATTCATATAAATCGGTGCAGTAGTTTTGGTGTGAAAACGTGACAGACAGACAGACAGAGTTACTTTCGCATTTATAATATTAGTAAGCATTATATGGACCCTTACTTAGAGACCAATGTAATTCCTATCAACGTACATACATATAATGTGTCTTTATAAATAAATCCTCTTTTTTACCGGTGTGATGGCGCCATTGATTTTTAAGATGTTTTTTTAGATTAGATGGATAGATAATGCTTTATTCAGAAAAACTTACAAATAAACAGTTTGGTACAAGGTAAATGAATTGACGGCATTATCGCTTAAAGCGATTTCCAGGCAACCAAAGCTAAAAGAGAAGCAATTTAAAAGAGAAGAACAAAGGAAGGCAGTGCAGGTGCTAAATAACTTATACTAAAACAACTTTTAAAAAACTAAAATATTCGTAATACACATATACTAAGTAAAAAAGTTTTTTAAAGACATAATCGTGTGTTTTCCGCTCTTAAAGTGTAAGTTTATCAAGATAGATAGATAGAGAGATGGTTTATTTGGTTCACATACATAGAAAGCACAAAAAAATATAGACATTATAGTAGGTAGGTAAAAAAATATGACTATAAAATAGGTATGTATTTTTAGGTAGATATAGGTAAAACTGGGCCGTGGGGCCGCGGCGTACGAATATCTACCCCTCCAACTCAACCCGTGGATGTCGTAAGAGCCGACTAAGGAAACCTACCAGAGGAAGGGCAGCAGCTTCCTTCTGAGTATTTTTAAACACCAACACTGCGATCACCAATCCGCCTGCCAAGCGTGGTGATTATGGTAAATCCCCCCCCTACATGGGAGACCATCCACTCGATGGACCGACGACATCGTAGTGGTCGCAGGGAGTCGATGGATGGAGGCGGCTCAGGACCGCTATTTGTGGCGTCGTACGGGGGAGGCCTATGTCCAGCAGTGGACGTGAATGGGCTGATGATGATTATGATGATGATGATAGGTAAAACACAAACAATTAGAATAAAGAAAGAAACATCTAATATATATATAAGTACACTCAAGATATATGTATGTAGTGAAGCTTACCTACATTGTATATTATAACTCATTTGCGGTGCTCAGCGTAGTGAGTTTGAAACAGAATCGTTTACTGCATATTGTATACGTAAATAAAACATTGTAAACAGAATAGGAGCTTGTGGGCTTTACTAAAACTATGTGTAGTCCACACTTTATTTACTAAAGTATATTTTTTTTAGGATGTACGTAATACGTATGTTATGTTATGTGTCTCTACAAAGATACTAACCAATATGTTAGTATCTTTGTAGAGACACACTATTTCGGTTTATTCGAGTTTGGCCCTTGATCCCCCTGAGGGGGAAAACTGGAAACTTAATTTTGAATTGCACCTCTTCGTTTTTCCTTGTTCCAGTTTTCCCCCATGAGAAAATTGGTTCAAGGGGGAAAACAGGAAATTTAATGATTTTACATTTTAGATTAAGGGTGATATTTTAGTGAGGTCCCTCTCCAACAGTGGACATCTATTGGCTGGGATGGTTTTCGAAATCAACCTTGATAATTAGTAAAGAAATTCCCAGTATTTTGGTAAAAGGAGATTGAGGTGCAGCTCGTTCATTATCTTCAGAACATGCTGGAGTTTCTTAGACGGACATTAATTAGTTTTGCCTTTCAGAGCCAACTTCAGCCACTTCAAACTTAAAGTACCCACTAACAAAGTATCTTCAAGCTCCTGGGGCTAGACGCACGACACTATCAGAGATTTTGGTCTGATATTCTGATTATGTTCAACTATGCTAATTTATAGACAAATTCTTGGATTTTAACTGACTTCGAAAAAAGGAGGAGGTTCTATGTTCGGTTGTGTATATGTTTTTTATGTATCGTCGTCGATTTCTCCGTCAATTATGGACCGAGAAGATTCTTTCGCCATTGTATAAAGAATGATCCCAATGTGGTCTCATAAATATATTATTCCCGAGGGATTAGCATTTGTCCCGCAAAACTTAAAAACAGTGTCAAATTAAGGGATCGAAACCGGTTTTAGTTTTATCAAAACAAAACTAACTGATATAATAAATGCAAAAGAGTGTTTGTTTGTTTGTCCTACCTTCACGCCCTAACTAAGCAACCAATCGACTTTATTTTTGGCATAGGGTTAGTTGAAAGGATGGAGAGTAACAGACTTGTTGTCCTAGTGAAACATCAAATTCCCGTGGGAGATTTACGGCTTATACGGCTTTCGAATTTGACGCGGGTGAATCCGCCGGGTTTAGCTAGTCAAATTATATATTATTTACATATTCGAGCATTTTTGGTAAACAGCTTCAAATTGAGCAGACTTTTTTAATTTTTGATTTAGGTCTATTATTAGATAGAATATACATAGATTATTAGATCCGTCTCTCACGCGCTAAAATTCTGTTAAAATTGAAAACGGGCAAAAATCTACTTCAAGCTCCGCTCCTGTTGTTCACACACTCAAAAACGCAGTCAATTTAAGTTTGAATAACTGCTTACTAAAAATTAAGCTTTACAATAACTGGCTTATTCCAGTTTTCCCTTCTAATTAGGTAGGACCTACTCATTGCTGAACTCTGAACTCAGTCCGATAAAGGTTCCTACAAGGCTTGCCTCCCGAACCCATTCTTTATTCACTTCCTCAGGTAAACCATAAACTGCAAACACATCATAGAAAGCAATGTATCACTAGTGCTTCTCCTGAGTATGTCATAAAGCGGTATCGGAGGCGTTGCTCGGACAGAACGGCGCGATAAAGCGGGCGGTGCATGAACCTCGTATGTACATACGTTAAAGTACATTGTGTTATAGGTGTTATATGGAGATAAGTTTTATTACAGGAGAATATCAGCTCTTTGGGTTTAACACGCTGTTTTACCGATTATATAATACCGGGTGGCTTTTTGAGATGGGAGTGGATGGCCAACTCCGTAACTATGAGAGTTACAGAAAAGTCGTAAGAGGAATCATGGGGTTTTTGTTTTTATAGTGCGTAAGCCTGACACTGGGCATAATTTCTAAGAAATTTTTAATAAGATTCCAAAATTTTTCGATTTCGACGGGACTTCAACCCGCAACCCTCCCTCAGTACGGGATGCAATTGGCGAAAGAGGCAAAAAGAAAAATTTTGGGATCTTATTAAAAATTTCTTAGAGATAATATTTAAAAAAAATTACGTATATTTTTATTTTATTTTAAATAATTCATAAGAAATTGATGTTTATATATGTTTATATTGAGATGATAAACCCTATACAGCCAGTATCCTGCACAGCGACAAGCGCATCAGCTCGAAAAAATCTTGAAAATGTAGGGAGTATTCAAACAAACATTGTAAAAAATTGCCATTTCGGTTCATTGTCATGCATTTATTTGGAAAGATTGATCCGTATCAGCAACCGAATTGAAAAGTTGGTGCAAAATTATAGGGAGTCGTATTGTTTGAAAATTTTTATTATTCGATTTCCTGCAAAAGGTTTATAAAAAGCTAAATATGCAGTTTTCGTTTTTTCACAAATCAAGGTCGGGACTCCTTTCAAGACTCTATTGCATACTTTAGGTATAGTCAAACAAAATACTGCTGAAGCCTCTTTCTCTCTATTTTTTGGTCTGTTATAAATATACTCGTTATTTAGCGTGTTTTAAAAAACGATAAACCGACTTCAAATTCCCGAACCTAACTCTTGTTTACGCACGTTGCCATGGAAACTGTTTGTTACCGGTCATTGTGATAATTTGATTGTTTTTAAAAACCTAATAATCAACTTCGAATCCCTTACACTGTTACACTGTTTTTAAGTTTTGCGGAATAAATACTTATTCCTGGGTATAACATTTTTATGGAACCACCTCGGGATCATTTTTCAAAATTGGGTCATAATTGAAATAATGATCGCGAAAAACACACTCGAAATGCATAGTGTCGAATTGAGAGCCTCCTCCTTGATTGAAGTCGGTTGAAAAGTTACAGCTAGACAAAGTGCAATGTCACTTCATGGGGATGTAACGTGTCGATAAATGACTTTGTATTGCGTAAAGGCTTTAACACTGAGATAAGTTTTATTACCGAAGAGCTTTGCAAGTTTTATAGACATTATTAACATTTTATTCACGTAGGTATAATATGTAACGTTATCGTTTAAAAAATATTTTATAAATACTTTTTATTTCTAATAAAATAATAGACTTTTTGACGATAAAAAAAGCGATCTTCAGTAACCTTTTAATTATACAGGATGCCACAAAACAAGTGTACTAATGTGCTAGTGGTTTCTTTTTCACTTCTTCCACTAGTGGACAAAAAATTGAAATGAAGAGAATATCAATAACACCTTATTTCTTATTTGATAATAATAACTATGTTTATAGTATACAACTTGACTTGTCTAAGTGCTTATTTTGTAAGCCTAAAGAAATAAAGTTATTGATTCTGATTCTAATGCGTAAGGGATCGAAATAAAAATAATCACAAGTGGATTCTCTTGGGGTCCAGGATCACCTCCTTACGTGGCACACTGTAGTGCCACGATAGAACGTTGATAACAAATTCGTTACGTAGTACACGTCTAAATAGTACCTATTGTATATAGTAATCATTGATTTTCAAACGGTTACTCATGTTTCTCACGAACTAAGTAAGTCACATAGCTACCTACTTTTTTCCAGCCCATCTGTGCAATTACACAAAAACCACCCATCCTATAATTGACATTTGAAAGACTTCGCGCGTCTGATCCACACAATTTCACTTTACGAAGGCCATGAAATAGCTTTCAAATGTCAATTATTATGGATTGGAGGTCTTTGCGTAATCGTACAGGAGGAAGGAGGCCAGCAGTGGACTAAGTTAGTACTGACTGAGACTAAGTACAAAGTAACTCAACCTATCACGCCAGCCGCCGACAACTACGCCCGTATAATAATCCTTGCAAAACCAATGAATCCATTGAACGGATGGCAATAAAAGAATCAGATTGCGAGCAACAGTTGCAGCAGAGAATGACTGGGTAAATTACAGAGCATAAAAACCATCGGCGATTTGGTTGCCAGACAGTTTTGGCGGAAACATACGATGGGGTTTTCGTAGCGAGTAGGTACGATTACCATATAGATAGAAACACACATACATAAGTATAACGCAACTGAACTGTGATCAAATTTTGCTAACCTATGTATCACTACAATATATCGCCGAATCGTCGTCACGTAGAATACAATGTTGAGGTTGATCGATTCGCGTTGGCGCGAGATTTATCTTTTGTGGTATTAAATTTTTTCTGATTTTTACAAGAATTAAAACTAACGGAAAAGTAATTTGCCGCAAATTGAAAACCATTTACACTCCAGATAGTGCGTGCGGTGCTATTTGCACGGAGACGTTGATCTTGACATCTCTCACAATGAAGAGAAAGAACTCTACAAGAAGTTTTTCAGTTTAAATTTTTTTTGTTCATAAAAACTGGAAAAGAATTGCAGGAATTAATCCCGTATATTTCCAACCATTTGGCGGGTGACTCCAAAAAACTGGCTGTTAATTAAAAAGGCGCTTGCCAAGAACACGTCAATATCCGCGCTTTAATGTATTACTTGGCAGGTATGTAGTGGAACTTTTTTTATGAACTGGCTGCGATCAGGCACCTTCCTGTTTTTATCTTAATAATATTTAAAGGGCGAAAACGTGTTAAGGTGTGAGTTCGAATGTTCAAGATAAGAGTAGGAACAAATATGAACTAGTATTCACAATTGACTAATTGCAGACTGTTGCAAACAATCCAGAGGTAGGTCAAGTAAGCTATATCCATAAAATGTCTGCAAAAAATAAGCTGAAATCCAGCTGAGGTTTGGCTGAAATTTTGAATAGATTCCTGCAGCTTTTACAAGAAATATCACATGCAAAGCGGCTGGCAAAAGTTCTAATTTCTGATGGGGACTGGTCTAAATCACATGAATTGGCATAGTAGCGGAGCGGGTGAAGGTCCGCCTGCGACGTAGGAGGTTGCGGTTTCGACTCCCGCCTTGGGAACAATGTTTGTAAGGTCTGCAGTGTATTTGTTCAGGGTGTTCTGGGTGATTTCTGTGTATGTATAATAAAAAAATCTAATCAATGTAGTATGTAGTATGAATGTTTTGAGTACCTATATCAGTCATCTTGTACTAATAACAAAGCTCTGCTTAGCTTGGGGCTAGATGATGCCGAGTTGATTGTACATAATTATTATTTACTTTATTATGCGTTTATGTAATCAATTCATCATCATAGTATAAAACAAAGTCACTTCCCGCTGTCTGTCTGTCCCTCTCTATGTATGCTTAGATCTTTAAAACTACGCAACCGATTTTGATGCGGTTTTTTGAATAGATAGAGTAATTCAAGAGAAATGTTTATATGTACAATTTAGTATCAGCATTGCATCCGTGCGAAGCCGGGGCTCGTTAAAGGTTAGGTCGCTAGTTAAACATGAAAAACGTACGACAGTAACATTACCTATTCCGTGGTACGACCAAATCAAGACAAACCTAATTCCATCCTTAATCAGATTATATGTACAAAACATCTTCATTACAAAAGAGCTTAAATTAAGTCTATTTACTTTCATAATTAAATTATAATAATAACCCCATATTTTCATTTCTCGCTGCAGGAAGATATCTCTTAAAATCCCATAAAAATGCGAAGGCGGTGTAGGGGTGTTATAAATATTTTTAACGACCATATTTAATTAAGAACAGCAAGATTGCTTCGTGATGGTAATAGTAAATGAGTATAAAGCTGTCGGTCCACTGGTCCGGGCGCTTAGAACATGCTGCTTTTCTCTGACATGTACGAGTAGCTAATTAAACTTTAGCAAGGATGCGGCCTGTGCGTATGCTGTGACGCCAAGCTCTATAAAGGAAATGTGCGGTCTGTGAGCTTTCATGTCCGTGGTTGGCTGTTGCCTTTATTCATGTAAAAACAACTCGGAACCCTGAGTTTTTAGACAAGACTAGTTTTTGTGTTGCTGCTGTTAATTAGCTGTTTCTACCGAGCGAAGTTTCAACTTAAATTCTTCTTGTTTTTTTCTTGGAAAATATTAACCATTACACCTACTCCTTCTCAAAGTCTGTCTGTATATACCTAACGGTATGAACATGAAAATACTAAATTTTTAAAAGATTTTATTATACTTGCTATGTAGTTTGTGTGGGACAAATTTTGCCACTGAATTTTAGACCAGTTATCCTGAGACCGGTTGAGCTGAAAGGCATACTTACGTAAGTTCAGTAAAAATGCAATGTCATGGTACCATCGAGCCGGTCTGATGATGGAGACCGAAGGTGGCCGTAGGAACTCCTAAACAAAACTACTTAATCCCGTCGAGTTTGGGTTCGTTGGATTTGTCTTCCCAAGCACTTTGGTCCTAGATGATATAAAATTATGTTTTAATAAGTTTTTGTTTTTTTCCCGTGGATATCGTGAGAGCCGACTAAGGGAACCTACCAGAGGAAGGGCAGCAGCTTCCTTCTGAGTATTTTTCAACACTAATCCGCCTGCCAAGCGTGGTGATTATGGCAAAACCCCTTCTACATGGGAGACCATCCACTCGATGGACCGACGACATAGTAGGGGTCGCAGGGAGTCGATGGATGGAGGCGGCTCAGGACCGCTATTTGTGGCGTGGTATAGGGGAGGCCTATGTCCAGCAGTGGACGTGTATGGGCTGATATGATGATGATGAAGTTTGTTTTTAAATTTTAACCATTTATTACCCTGTACGCACTTCTTGATTGTAAGCGTTGGCATAAACCTAGATACTTATGAATGACGCGAGTTTTTTTCGCTTATCAGAGTCATATTGGTGCAAAAACAATTGATCAGAACATTCGTTCGAAATATAAAACCAAACAAAATGTAGTCCAACATTAAAATAAATAAAATTCTACACTAAAAACTGCAGCGACTCACTTATCCGAAAAAGTTCCATCAAACTTTTTCAATTTAGTCAACAATCAATCTAACAGACAAAAAACTAACAACACCTGAACGGTTGTAACGAGTTGCAAAACTGGGTGCAAACCGGTAAAAACTAGTAAAAACCGGTTACAAAAAGTTACATTTTGGACGAGTGCCATGTTCAGACTTCGCGCAATAGTTGTGATGTCCTCATCACGGCTGGATGTAAACTGAGGGTAGGATTAACATTATAATGGATGCTTGCAACTGTTTTGAATTTACATGGCTGGCTGGTATACGTTATGTTCGCATTTTTCTTGCCATTTATGAAAATGTTTCGAATTGTTTTTTTGAAAATCTGATTTGCCTATTAATTACCACCAAATTGATTTACAAAGAAAAATGCAATCAAATAATAGTAAAAAATTAGAACTAGTATTTAAAATTGGAACAATAGAGCTAACTGCAGACTGTTGCAAACAATCTACAGGTATCTCAACGGACTATTTGTGCTTGGAATCAGTTATTCATAGTTTTCCATGTTTTCATCCAGTTTATTTTGCTTTCAATTCAATTTAATGTCTTAACTTATTACGAGTCATTCCCAACGTCTCGTGTGAGACGTGCTCAGTCGCAACGTCTCACGAAAAGTGTTCCCAACGTCTCACGAAAATGCACCCAGTTTCAACGTCTCACGAAAAGTATTCCTAACGTCTCACGATACAAATCTTAGTGCTAACAAAACTGATATAGTAACAGTGTCTTGACATTTTTCCAAGTAAAAAATTCTCACAACCCTACTCACCCTTAACCGACATTACACCCCAGTAGAGTCATTACCCGCGGGCTGACAAACGTCGCGGGTTCGATTCCGCGCGCTACCATTAATTGCAAGCTGCCTGTAAAATGGTTTGAAGGCTCACGATGGATTTGGATGGATGAATTCGGTTGGAGATGAATCGGTTTAGAAACTGTGGTGCTACTCAGAAAGAGTTCAATAGTTTGATTTTGCTCTCGGATGCCTAGTTTTCTAAAATTTTAATACTACTCAATCGCAGTCTTCAGACGCAAGAATTCATTATAATATTGCAAAAAATATTATAAATTTTTGGATATTATTATTTAGAATATTGTATAGAACTTTTTTATTCTAGCTTTTTGTGGAGTTAAATTCACATCTGCCTCAAAATAAAAAAAAAACCAAATAGATTTATAGAAAATACGTTATTTTACCTCACAAACAAAAAATAAAATCAACTGATGTAAACAATCAAAAAACCCACAAATCCCATCAAGTGGACCGCACGCTTGACCTTTGTGGTATAAAAAAACCGTCCATATTCATAAAAATCTTATGTACTCGTATACTCCCAAATAATTCGTAACATTCTAAAAATCCCAAATACTTTCGAAATTAGTCTGAACTTTCTCAGTACCCCCTCGTAGTAAGTTGTTCGCGGTTTTGTAATAAATGTTGATGAGGAAACCGGTTCTTTGACCAGCGCTCACGACCGATCGCTTTCGGTGCTACGCCGTAGCGGTCTACGAGCTACGAGCGTAGCACTGCTACGAGGTTTTTGCTACTTCAAGACTGAGTACGAATCAATCTTTTTTAAAAGTATTTGGAATTTGTTCTGGGCCCGTACTATTAAAAACCAAACCGAAGTTTCTAATTCTTTTTCGTGCAAATGCTAATCTTATGGACATAAGAGTTGGTTTTGCACGAACACGAAAAAGAAACTTCGATTTTCCTTTTCCGAGTAGGCCCCCAGAATGTTTAAAGAAGACGTTGGAAAGGGTGTACAGAGTATCTATTTTTTTACCAACTTCAAAAAAGTAAGAGGTTTCATGTTCGGCTGTAGATTATTATGTATTATGTTTTATCTATGTTCATCGATTTCTCCATCGGTCATGAACCGATTATGATGATTATTTCGCAATTTATAGAATGGTCCCATGAAAAAATATAAAATTAGTATTTGTCCAGCATAACCAATTATTTGAACTAGTCTTTGTTTATACGATAGTAACGAAAACACAAAAAAAACTCATATACAGACGAACATAGAACTCCTTTTTTGAAGTCGGTTAATAAACATAAAACCTAAAGAATAAAACTTTAAACTAGCATGTGACGAGTAACAGTGTTACACCCGCACTAGTTAGTGCTCGTCTAATTATTCCGGGCGGGACTGTCGTTAAGTAATTTCGGGCCTACGGTTACGTACGGATAAATAGCCTACCGCGATATTTCAGGTCTCGTTACTCTGTGTTTTCGAATTTTTGTCACTATAATCATTTAATCAAAGACTAGTTAGGTATGTCTTATAACAAAAACATTTAAAGTTTATTTAACATTTATTTTAACATGTTCACTGCTCAACTGCTACGTGATACCTGCACAGGCGCCGCAGCCGGGGCACTCCGCAGGAACACGTTGATTTACATAAATAGGTGCGTTGGGGGCAACGAAAGTGTTAACACATTAAATAGTGTCGCATGGCTTATTATAACCAATTATAACTATAAAATTCTATAGGAACTATTTTCACCACTTATTAGCTGTATTTTGAACATAGTATGAGCGCATCACTTGACATATTGACATACTGAACGGAAAACCTATTAGTATATAAAATATGCATTTAATTTACGTATTTTCAAAGTATTTTTGGAAAGTAATAGAATTGCCAGAAGTTTCAGTTCTTTTGATAGTGATTACCGAATACGCCCGTAGTTTAGCATAGCGGAGGATAGTTTAAGAATTATGACAATTGAGAATACTTTATTCAGAAAAAAATCCTAAATAGACAGAAAGAGAGAAAATTATTCATTATATCTAAACTTATTTTTTGAAAATGGGAGAAGAATATAATAATATATGAATATATAAATATAATAATATATAATAATATATGAATATGAATATATTCAGACTTCTCAGGAGTATACCCTTGGTAGTGGTAACCGAACACGCTACCTACACCGTCGTTTAACATAGCTGAGGACACTTTAAGAATCATGCCAACTGAGAAAGCTTTATTCAGAAAAAAACAAAATATCCATAATAGACAGGAAAAGGGAAGTTATTTATTATAGACCTATTTTTTGAAAATCGGAGAAGAATATAGATATTTAGACTTGTCAGAAGTATTTAGTAGTGGTAACCAAACACGCTACACCGTAGTTAAATATACCAGAGGACTGTTTAAGAATCATGCCAACTCGGAACTATTTATTCAGAAAAATAAAACAAAATATCCTTAATAGGATAGATAAAAATATTTTAACTAAAGACTTATTTTTTGAAAATAGTAGGAGAATATAAATATTTAGACTTGTCAGAAGTATTTAATAGTGGTAACTAAACACGCTACACCGTAGTTTAATATACCGGAGGACAATTTAAGAATCATGCCAAGTTATGAAATAGACAGAAAAAAAAGGAAATTATTAACTATAGACTATACTAGACTTATTTTTTGAAAATAGACTTACAGAAGCCCTTGGTAGTGGTAACCGAACAGGGTACACGTAGTCTAACATAGCGGAGGACAGTTTAAGAATCGTGCCAAGAGGCTTGAGCCCCACACCCTGGGATTACTTTTGGCCGGCGATCAAACCCTGATTGCCGTTTGGGGCATTGAAAGTGAATGAATACCAATGAACGTTCCGTATTTAATTGGTTCTTGTTTAAATTGAACCTTTTGACCTTAACTAGCAGGGGTCGAAGAAGCCGAATATTATAATTCGTTGTAAAAAATCGTATAAAAACTTATCCACATGAAATCGTTTGGGGCTTACTTTGTTTCGTGAAAATTAATCTGTAGCAGCAGGTGAGTAACCTCTAGCGGTATTGCGCACTAATTAAAATAACACCCTGTATATTTAGACTTCTGTAAAATTTAAACGAGAATAGCATTGAATTTGAAAGTAGATAGTTGTTTTCGACGTCTACTTAGTCAAATGGTCAATTTGACAAAACAAAATGGAGGGTCTTACAAAACGGACCATGGACCATTGACAAACCATCGTCAAAAACTCAAAACTAACTTCGTAGTTCCCTGCAAGTTGAAAATGTATGATACTACATACAGGTGCCTTTAACAAAGTTTTTATTGTTTCCATTCGAGTGCGATAAAAACTTTTTAGATCTTCATTTGCAAGTCGCCTTACATGTCGGTCGCGTGATAAATTTACCGTCACAGTCAAATGAAATACCTTCGAAAACAGTAAAACATGACCGTGTTAGCCAGTTAGTTAGTTTGAAATATTAAAATACCTTCTTGGTAACTTGTAAGTACGTCAGTTATCTTTTTCCCAAAACACAAGCTCTGCTTAATTTGATGCTGCGTGAAATTGCCAGTAGTCACACAGATCAGTATGACAAAAAAAAACATAACCAGCAAAGAACCGAAAGTACCTATTAATTTCTTTGCTGGTTATGTTTTTTTTTCATACTGATCTGTGTGACTTCTAAAATGTGACGATCAAATGCATTACCGTTAAAAAAAATACCACTTAGAATCCTTAAATGAAAGAATCTCAAAATATAGCATGCGGTGATATTTGCACGGACAGACTGAAATAATGGTTCTAAATTGGTTTCATTATACCTTGGAATTTTAAACGTGCGTCCCTCCACCATCTTTCATCTAATCTGCACAGCTATTCTAACTCGATCGAAAAGTTATCGTGACTCGAAATCTGGCACAAATCCGCGCGAAATTCAAATAATTCGCGCGATATTCAAATATTTTAGCGGTTTTTAATATTTTCTGCGTTCAACAAGCAATATCAATAGCAGAAAAGGAGCTTACCGAAAATGATAAAACATTTTCGATGAACCCATGTTTTAACTAATTTCGATTTGACTCGCCTTTGAGAGAAATTAATAATTTAGTAGATTTATTATTAAAATCAATATTATTACTAAAACCCCATTAAACGTACTTCATTGGAACATGGGTTTAAAGGAAAGGTCAGCGATTTATAAAAACTACTTTTTAGGTAGTGTTATTCCTTTTAGAACGCAGAAAATATTAAAAACCGCAAAAATATTTGAATTTCGCGCGGATTATTTGAATTCCGCGCGAATATTTGTCAGATTCCGAGTCGACGAAACTTTTCGATCGAGTTAGAATAGCCGTGCTGGAGTCCAGATTCTGGACGCCCCGTCTAGATTAAGTAGGTAACATTTTAAATAACTTATGCTATATAAATCATCCACCAGTATTAAAATGTTAAATGAAACACGTCCACATCATTAAACTATGTTTTATAGCATGTTTTGTCGCACTACCAAAATATGCATAAATTAATTATGGTGGCGATTCTGCAACGATTCCATTGCCATTGTAAAGTTATTATGTTATTATTAAATCTTAGCAGTAGCTTAGAATGTAGTACGTCAGTATTACGTCATATTTATCGAACCTGAGGGGTGAGTCTGGCCTGACGTTAGTAACGAGACGTGATCTAGACCTCTCCTTTTTCCATACAATTTGGTAGAGCGCCTCTATCGTGCGGACGTGGAACTACGCTCTCGATCGCTTCACGTTACTAACGTAAGGAGACGTCCAAATCTCTAGGAAAATGACAGAATTGCGAGTCCGAAAGATGCTGACGTTACTAACGTAAAGATTTAAATTTTTATGTTTAAAATAGTATAAAACCGTTTAGTATATAAATAATACCTCAAAGACGAGGTTCACGACGATCACGCCTTGCCAGACTTGCCCCTCTGACCATTTAGCCACCATTTAACCATACTTCGATGATGACTTCTTTACGATAACAATAAAGTTATGTACGTAACTTGTATGTACCCAACACATAAAAAGCTTTAGTCAGGTTATACTGTCTCAATATTTATACTGTGCTCAGCTTGACAAAAAATAACAAGAGCAGCGTGCGAACCGTGAACTTTATGCCGTACAATAAAGAACTTTACGATATAAGAAATTGTTGCTATTTCGCCATGAAAATATGCGCGTGGTTTAGAGATCCTTCGATGAACATAAAGCAAAACGGTCGTATAGAACAACATGCAGTCATGCATTCATGCTATAAAAGTAACTTAAAAATATAACAAGGAGATTGAGCAATCTAGCGTAACTTTGTAGACAATAAGAGCCTGGGTTATCAATGATAACCCAGCCCATGATAACTTATTATGGCAAAACTTGTAACCATTCCCTAATTAAGATTGTGAGACTTCATCATCATCAGCCAGTAACCTCTTAATTATTAGGGATGATAATAATCTCTTATTTATTAGGGATGATAATAGTAACTAAAAATCACCAAAATTATGTATTTACCTAATTGTACCTAAGCCATATATTACAAAACACGTATTATATATTTTTTTTGATTGACATTAATTATTATTTTGATTAAATAAAACAAAGTACAGCAATCCGCCATGACATTTAGAACACCAATCAGAGAATACTGAGTTGTGACCTCATGCCGTCACAATATGTAATGCAAAGGCAGAGAATAACAACAAAAACATCTAAAATATTTTAAGGCAAATGTTTAACATCAGAATACTAATAACTTAATTCTAAAGATTACGTGTGCCTGAATTAGTTAAAACCTGTATTTCAGGCAAAATTGCTTACAACAAATAGATAGATAGTAATAATCATCACATAAATAAAGTAAAACAAATCGACATGGTATGACTATGGTAAAGGTCTTTCTTCTCTTGATAATATTATTGTCATTCTATACCATCAGATATACGTGTATCGGTGACGTCATAGACAGATGCCGCTATAATATTGTAGCGTTTTAGAGCGAAATTGAAATAGCATTTTTAAAAGCACTAATTTTCCTTCAATATACATTCTAGAAATACGATTTATTTTGTATTCGGTAGATATCTAAAGACATCTCGGAGTAGTTTCTCAACATCAGTCATCATGCTTATTGTCTGGCTAATAACGGTCTTGGGCAGATCTATCTATACAGATCCTCCGTGCCTCGGAGAGCACGTTAAGCCGTTGATCCTGCGCCTGACCTCTCCCTGTTCGTGTCTATCTGCCGTCCCGTCGGATTCTCAAAGTGAGGGACTAAAGGGTGCACCTGTGTTTGGGCACACACTTGTGCACTATAATAAGTCCTGCGCACATGGCTAGTATCCGTTGAGACAAGCCGTTGTGGCCGAAATTCGGCAATCAATCTAATAATCTAAGTTTTACTGATATTTATCAGAATTTTCGAATTTTTTGAATTTACTACCAACCCTCGGCATTAACATGAACGTTTCTCTCATAGTTCCCAAGACCAAGATTTTACTGCTGCGCTATAAAAGCACTTTTAGACCGCGTACAATGTATGCTAATGTTTACGGCGAAGGAATTTGCCTTTACGAGTCGCGGCGAATCTGCAGGCCACGTCATAATGTGATGGCGGTTTAACAACATTCCGAATTTAAGCCTCAGACTTTTTGTGTTGAAAGTTACCATAACCTAATTGAAATTTGTAGAACGGCCTTCTGCATAATATACAAGGTGTTTCAATTTTAGAGGACCAAACAAAGTGCCACCTCAATCTCGACTAAAGACTTCTTTAAAGGCTCCGTTTCTTTGGAATAGATCTTAGAACTGATTTAGGTCATAAAACATCAACAAAATAATACTAAATTATTTTCTAACCTAAAATGGTTTCTGTTAGCGTGATTCAATTTTATTATGAGCTGTTATAGATCTATATAATTACAATGTAGTGTACCTATTTTGTGATTATTTTATATTTTGTGCATTTCAATAAACAAAATTAAATTAATTATATGTATATTACTTGCAGATTGGACACATAAAGCAGTTCCTGCATGTGGCTTCGCATACGTTGTTTATATGGAATAGATTTAAAGGTTATGATTTATTCTATGAAAAGTATGTTTAATTCCAGGTCTAACTTACATCTATGCCACATTACAGCCTCATCCGTTCAGTAGTTTAGGTGTAAAGAAGTAACAAACCTCCTTCCATCCATCCATGCATCTATCCATCCATCCAAACTTTCGCATTATGTGAATTAGTTTGATAGTATGATGGTCAGATGGTTCTATAAATAAAATTAAAACAATGATAGTGTATAAACACGTTAGAGTAAACAACTCTGGATTAAAAAACCATATTTTATAGCAATAAATAAATATCAGTTAGACTCAGACTGACCCATCATAAAATACCTACGCGTTCCTTTTGTTCCCGCACACACCACGAACTTTTTCAATAAATAACCGTTACAATGTGATCTATGATACTCGCAAAATGCCCTAGCTAGTCTACAGGTCAGCTGCTTCAGTGCCAGCACGCAATGCATTCAAATCTGTGAGAAAAGTACCTTGTTACTGTTTTGGTCTTCGACTTAATGTTAGAGAAATTCTAAGAAGTGAAGGCTTGCTTGAATCTAAGATCAAGCAGTCTCAGTCTAAGATCTCAGTTCATATGCATAAATCAATATTGTAGTTGGAAATATTTAATTGTGAGACTGACAGAATAGGTTGCATGAGCGGGCAACTCAGTTCGTCAAAGATGGCATCAAAGAGAATACAATACTTACGAGGATGGCATCGTGCAGAGATTATTTGTAAATTTATTGATATAAGATTAAATTGTAAATATCTGATTTATCTATTTACGAAGTCTTAGATGACTTTTATGTTCGTATGCGATGTTTTTAATTTAATCTAACAAATTTTTCCTCCTTAGCGTTTTAGTTAACTGTGTTCGATGTAAAAATCTGATTGGTGTTTTTTGTTATAATTTACCGCTCATATTGTTTGTTACTCGCCTCCATTCCATGACTATAAAATTTCCATGAACTGGACACTGGTAGAAAAGTGGCAACCCAGACACATATTGCCAATAACAAAGAAGTCAAGTCAAGTGAATTTGTTATTGAAATGTTTATTGTGGTAAAAATTGTGATGTCCTGTTCTATTTCAGTAACACAGATGCGACGAATAGTTTCTAGAAGGTGTTTAATATTCCAATAATTTACGATCTACACAGGATTTGAACCAACCTTCCACTCACTAGGTACTGGGACGCGCTACCGATTGCGCCACAAGACTATGTACTAGTCGAAAATCTGTGGGACTTTCTGCGGACTCAAGCGCCCCTTTCGCCAAAAAACTCAACTCTAACCAGGTTAGTCGCAATTTTTTGACAGTTCCTAAGGAAAATTTGGCAACAATGAAATTTAAGTTGCGTTTGAGCATTTGGGGAACTCAAGCGCGGATCTAGAGAAATATGGAGAGACGGTATCCGACATGACCAGCAGATCGAACGTATCGGATGCGATGCGTAAGTAACCGCTCTTATATTTAGATATCTACATATACTAATATTGTAAATACTGGTTCTAATTTGTTTCTATTATTTGATTCTAATAAATGTAAAAAAAATACTAATATTATAAAGAGCTAAAGTTTGTGAAATTGTAGGGAGTAATCTCTGGATCTACTGAACCGATTTTGAGAATTATTTTACCAATAGAAAGCCACGTTATTTGGGGGTGTATAGGTACTTATTAACAAGTAAAAATGTTTACCGCCTAACGAAGTGGGCATGGGTCAGCTAGTCCCAAATAATTCTGTAAAAGCCACTTCACTCAACATTTCTCTTCAACCACTGTCTGCAAGTCATCGCTCCACCAGGCCAGAAGGCACCGTTGCTACGTTTTCCAATTAAGAACCTGCCGTGTGGTGCGGACTTAGAATTTCCACCACCCCAACCCTTCCCACGGATAACGTCAGAGGCGACTAAGGACTAGAAATGAGTCCGGTATTCAATAACTAACTCAGTACCTGTTAGCATGGTCCTAAAATATCTAACGCTATTGTAAAATCCGCATACCGCTAGGGAATAACTGTGCAAAGCGAGCATCGCGCCTAACCGACCGTGAGCCATAACTACCCAACGCTTCAATACCTATACTTACCTAACTATCATCTACGCATAGGTACTAGCGGACCGTTCACCCGTAAAGTTATGTAGCTGCAACAAGTATTTGGTATTTCTAACCAAATCGGTTAGATGGTATTTCTAACCAAATCGGTTAGAAATATATTGGGTAGAAATCAGAACAGGTATAGAGTATTGTAACGTTATTGGGTACCAGTTGGTACTAGCGGTATTGAAACAAAATACCCAACTAATAACCGGTAGCCAAAATATCCAATAACTTCCATCCTTACTAAGGACTATACACCGGGGGTGCAGCAGAGCCTCCTGCAGACCAATATTACCACCGAACGACGATCCCCAGTCCGCATGCTCAGAGTGGGGATTACTGGATCAGTATAATGCTGTAGATGATAATCAAGAACCTTACTTTACTCCACCTGTTCAGCCATGAAGTGTGCTACTCCCCAGTGCCTCGGAAAGTTCGTTAAGGTGTTGGTCCTGCGACTGACCTCACCCCGATCGTGTCAGTCTGCCGTCCCAATGTATTTTGGGAGTGGGGAAATAAAGAGTGCACCTGTGTTTGCTCGTACAATTGTGCTGTATAATATGTTCTGTGCATCTGGATAGTCTTAGAGACTGGCCGTTGTTGCCGAAATTCGGCTAGGAATGCATCATCATCATTTTCCTCAACCGGTACTTTTGTCATTTGATGACGACCTCTGTGGCGCGGTGGACGAAGGTCTGTCTGCAACGCAGGAGGTTGTAGGTTCGATTCCCGCCTCGGGACAAATATTTGTACGATATGCAAATATTTGTTCAGTGTGTTCTGGATGTTTTCTATGCATAATAAACATCTATCTATGTAGTCTATTATATTCACAAGCTCTGCGTAGCTTGGGGCTAGATAATGCTGAATTGTCGAGCAATATTTATTTATTTATTTATTCTACTTACGTACACTCAAGTAAATTCGCATACAGTGACCCAACTGTACCATTCTGGAAACTAGCAGTTATTCACATTGCCTTCGGAAATATTTTAGAGTTCAATGGCAGTATTATGAAATATCGCCGGCCCGTCCTAGGCTTAAATGAAAATTTACGCACGATACATGTTGTTGTTCAGAGTCCACTCATCTTGCCACTTTGTGTTTAACTGTGATCTGTGGTTTTTGAACGTTCATTGGTGTACCTGAGGTTAATGATGATGACCTCCTAATGACTGCAATGATGCGTACTAATACTTAGGTATCTTTTGGTACAGTGCTTTGCCTACGTCACCATCGAAGACCAGTGCTATGGCATCATCTGTTCTGCCATAGCATCTATGTTGAGTGGCGGCTGATTTAGTTATGTATGATCATTTGGATTTTTTGCCTATATTTACCCAACGGCAAAAGCCTCCATTAATCCAAATTTAATGTAATTATATTAATTAATTTTGAGATTAAACCTTTGAACTTTATTATACTCACCTTTAAACGTTTTTTTTACTTATCTGACTCCGCTTTGATTAAAATAATAGAGTTGATAAATGTACATAATTATGTTATTTCATAGAGTTTTATTTACTTATTTCCGTCGTATGAATTGTTTTCTTTCAAATATGAAACTGTTTAAAGACGGACGTTTTAGAAGAAAACATAATTCTAAGATTTCATTACGTACTACCGACTGCAATGACGCAAACTGTACTGTGTGTGTATTAACCCAATTATGGCGGACCAGCGCTATGTCATGATTGGATCTGCTATTATTAGATATGTTTTTATGTGAATGGCTTGTATTATTATATAGAGGTTCTACCATTACAGAACCAACGGCAAAGGTCTCAACCCTACAAATTTTTAAAATTCTTATCTTGTGATTTTCCTTTGAACCTTTTTGTACCTTTAAACGTTTCTTTTTACCCACCTCACCCTGCTGAGAATAAAATATTAGAGTTGATAAATAAACCTATAACATTTCATAGTTTGTTTTCATGTTTCTAAAAATATCGTATGAAATCTTTATAAATGTAATACGAAACTCTTTGAAGACGGAAGTCTTTAGAATAAAAGAAAGCAACAAGTCCTAAGATTTCATATCTTACCACTTTATTAGTAACAAACTTCCGCGGAAATAACTTTCTCGTGAAACATGAAACCGTAAAATCCAAACTTATGTTTTTTCGGTAGAGTTTTAAGTGAACATTTTCTTACAAAGCAATGGAATAATATTTAGAGACGTACATATACAATATTTGTTCGTATGAACATCAGTCTGTAGCGTTCATGCTTGGAATTTGTAATTGAGGTTAATTTTAAATGAAAATATCTATTCACCGAGAGAAAAGAGGCTACCTACCAACCGAATGAAATCAATTTCACATACTACCTACTCTAGCACACAAAAAAGAAATTTTGTGTTCATATAAAACGAGAAGTTATTGTTATAAGTTATAGTCATAGGAAACATACACTAGGTACTCCAAAGAGTTTCTGTTAGCTTCGTGACACTATGCATTAAAACTTTTTGGTCGTAGAGAAGAGCCATTACGTTCTATATTCAAAATAAGTAAAACCTACTTTTAGAACCTCAACAGGAGCCTCAACTTATCTTTTAAAAAATATCACCAGCATTTCTTACCTCACAGACAAAAGAAACCGTGAACTTTGTGGTTCCGAGGTAAGAGGCATTTCATAAATATTTTTAACGGGTCATAACAAAACTGTTTGTATTCGGTTTCGGTTGAAGCGGTCACGCGATTTTTGTAAATCATGCTCCGGGTAACAGCGTAGAGGTGAAAATACGAGTCTAATTATAATATTAATATTGCTATAATGTTACTAAAAGCCTGCTTGGGTGTACTTGAGTGTTTTAGGTTACACATGGGGATTATAACAAGAAAGCTTTCTAACATGCTAGGTTGTAAAAACAAGCACTGCTGTGCACTTATGGTTGAGTTTTGTGCTTGGGTTTGTTTTATAATATTTTAATAGCCGATATTTTTAGATACCTAGCTTATAAGTAATGCACAAAGTATTTTTAAGAATGTATGATGCAAATATTCTTTCACGAAAACAGATTTCATACCAAGTATTAAGTAGCCAAGGTGCAAAATCGCATAACGCTTCTAATTTTTAAAAGTTATCATCAGCTCTCATGAAGTCCAAACTATACTCGTACAAGCTAAACTGTACAAACATTAAGTAGGTAGTTAGGTTCCTACATATTCTTTCATTCATATGTTTATTCGCCGTAGGAGCACAAGGTACACTTGGTTACGTCTATTTACAAATTATTTATAATAATGATAGGTATCTATTGAGAAAAAACAAATAATCAAAGCAATACAAAAACAAACAAAATAGTTCTAAGGGCTACTGTATATGGGTATCGTCAAAAATAAAATTAAACAAAAAATAATTAATTAATTAATTCTAATTTGTTTCTATTATTTAATTGTAATTTTCTTTCATAATGAAGATACATTTTTTTTTTTTTTTTTTTATTTTTAGAATTATTATAAAATTAATTGCTTTAAAAGGGCATTGTCAAAATAAATATTCGAAAATTTAAAGTGGTCAAACAAAATCGAATATCGTTTTGATTTTGAACATTACCTCGAAAGTACTCATTCTTTGTACACTCATTAGTTAGGTACCCCCATCATAGCTATTTGCCTGCATAATTTCACTTAGACAATTTAGAAACTTTGTATGTCTATAAACTCCTACGTCAATAGCAACTCTAGCCTTCCCCAAACACATCTTAACTATTTAACTTCGTTAAATGCCTTCGTAATTTATTCACGTCTAACGCCATCTCACGGGCACTCAAGTTACTAACTCGAGTCACCAAGTTTTTGTGACATGCTAACTGAGTTCTGGCGAAATGTTTAAGTTAGAGCAATTTGGTAGCTTCTACAAGTAAAACAGCATCATTCACTTTGAATCAAGTTTTGAAGGAAAATGAGCTCTAGTGATTTTATTTAAGGTAGATCGTTTAATTTTTTTGCAGTTTTGAATGAATTATGTGACCTACAAGGAATAAAACTAGCGGTTAAGTAATTTGCCGTAAATCGTAAACCATTTTCTAGTAACCAATAAAAAAACTAACTTTGGTTAATGGGTATTTGGTATTTGGAGCATTTGGGAAGATTTTGGACTAAATATCTTCCCAAATGCCAATATACAATTGAATCAAAGTAGGTTTTATGATGGGTTCCAAGAATATAGTTCACGATTTGCGGCAAATAACCTTCCCATTATTTTTATACTTCGCATATCGAAAAAAAATGAGCGTTGCGCCAATAACACGAGACGATCATCACCCTTAAATTTTTTGCTCCAACTCGAAAACTAACAACCTGACAAGAAAAAGGTTTCTTGTTTGCTTCGTTACTTTACCTAAAAAGATTGAAGTGAACAAAAAATCAAAGTGATCACTTTATTTCCTAGTTTAATTATGTATTTTTAACTTTGTGACGTGTTCAAGAGTCCTGCAAGGTCTAAAGGAGATAAAGCTCTTTGAGTTTTGGATTTTGAAATGCTTCTTTTGGTTAACTAGCCCAAGCAAACAGAAAACTCCAGACAAAAACTAACTAGCTACCTACGCTTTTTGTTCAGAACTTGGACAGAAAAATAAAGTTCCCGACTCAAAACCATTCAACAGCAATAAAAACAACAAACTCGATCCAAATATAAACTCCGAAAACGAAACCTACCCAAAATCAAATCAGATAAACACTACCCGACAAACAAAATGCAAAGTAGCTGTATCGTCCCCTTTTTTTCTCCATTGTTCGTCGCTATTTACCTGCGCGAGAGGAAAGTAAAGCACAAATATCTACAAAATATACGGTACACCATTTGAATATCTAAATTGGCGATCCTTCGGCATCTCCCAAGTTTCCTCATTACCTTCGAGTTCACCTGTTAATTTTTTTTCTTGCGACAGATCTAGTGTTGTCCTGGGCGAGATAAAAGGGACCTTTTTTCGATTCCCGCCTTGGGACAAATGTTTGTACGATCTGCAAATATTTGTCTCGGGTGTTCTGGGTATTTTCTATGTAAACTAAAAAATATCTATCTATGTAATATATTACTGGTATATTATGTTTATCAGCAGAGCTGAAACTGAGCAGAGCTTGTGTTATGGGTACTAGATGTACCCATAATACAAGCTCTGCTCAGTTTGGGGCTAGATGATGTTACGTGCGCTGTCCAACATAATTTATTTATTTATTTTTACATTCGTACGCAGTTCTATTGGATACTTGGAACCGGCAAAAGAAAGTCGGGAAGTAGGGTACAATCTCGGAGTCTTCAAATCCCGAGTAAATTGACTTCCTTTTGAAAGCGAGGACTATCTTGGGCCTAATTTCAGTCAAGCATTTATTAGCTTGTATACTTCGATTTAGAATCTAAGATGTTTTATGTCAACAAAGACATTTATGAATGAAAACTTAACAAAAACTGATAACAATAACAGAAAACAACAAGGTACAGCAAAGTTATCAGTTAAAATTGATACACAAACTTCAACAACGCATTATCTCATAAGTGTAGCAAAAAATGATTAGAATTGGAAAACGAACGAGACTTTAAATGATGAATGAAAGCTTTCAAAACCAAAAATATTTTCGAGCTTCTGTGCTTTGCTTCGATGATATCAATGTCGTTAAAATATTTTCCACCAATATTCCTTGGGTTTTGTAACACCTTTGTATACAAATAATATCCAGGTTTTTGAATCGGAGTAAAATTTAGTGAGATGGTAGTCAAACGCCTAACCATTTTCAATTTGAAAAAACCATTAAGTCCAAACAATAGAGTTATTCCGAATGGATCATGAAAATAGCCCATTACAACTTCATGTTGAGGTGCGATGCTATGAGACAAAAGCCTTTGGTTTGTTTTTCGTTAACTCCAAGACCAAGTTTTCCCATCAACCCAACACTAGCTCCCCGTTTCTCGGGTAATTTTTATTGTAATTTATTGAAGACGCGTGACTAGGCACTTTCCTCGGCGACGCCTGTAATAGTCTTCGTGAGAGGACGAAATTATAATTGGCTGTAACAATGTCCTTTACTTGCGCTGTTTAGTGAATTAAGGAGGTGCTTTTGCGCACTCCTTGCTTTGACATGTTGCTTTGTTGTTTTGTTAATATTCCCCTGAAGTGGAAAGGATCTCGATGAGTCATATCTACTTACAGATTATGAATCTCTTTGACATTTGAGTCCTAGAGTAGTTTAGTGAATGTAGTGAGGGTAGACATATTTTATTGTGGACACAGTAATTCGTGCAATAATTATTGTAATAATTTTTGTATAATATAATATTAATTGTAATAATAATTAATGTATTGCGAGCATTAACGCCTCCTTCGAATGCAAGATGAGTAGGAAGAAGTGGGTAATTACCTATTTCACTCTTGAGATACGCTATCTAGCTTTAATTAACGAAGGGAGGTTTATAGGTTCTTTAGGGTTTATATAGAGGTAGATAGGTAGAACCATGGGTATAGCGTGTCTTTAGTGATTTCAAAATACGAAATTTGTGAATGACTCAAAAGTTACTTATTAAGAAATCTCGGGTAAATGGATCTATGCGTAAAGTAGGTCTTCTTACGTTACGTTAAATCCTGAACAACCAGTCAAAAGAACCCTATCAAAAAACAGCTAAAGTTATTGCCACACTAGAAACAGCTTGTTTACAATGCATCAGCGAGGCAGCTGTGCAAATATGCCGTCGTTCGTAATACGCCTTAATTGCGTCGTGTGAGCTTCCAGGATTAGGATGTTCGGTTATGTTGTCTTACCAGATTCACGTCACTGGAATTTCAAAAGTAAGATTCTGAAGAGGACAACAGGTGAAGTGAGAAGTTGAGGTTTATCTTTTAATTATGTAACCCTTTCGTTTATAGTTCGGTTAGTTTTATTCATTTAATTTTAATTTTGTGATTTGTCCAAGAGTCCTGTTTGGTCTGAAGGAAATAAAGGACTTTCGAGTTTCGTCCCAATCTCATTGAAGATCTAGACTTCCAGAGTGTGGTAAAATACTACCTTTCCTGTTTCGTGTTACCGCGAGATTCATATTATTTTGTGTTTTTTTTTTCTGCTTTCTACAAGCATAAAAAATAACAGAAAAGTAATGTGCCGAAATCGTTATCTATTTTCTTGAACTCATAATAATTTAATCAAGAGTTCAACAGACTGAAACAACAGAGTATCAATTTCGATTCAGGTTTGGGAGCATTTAGAAAAATGTTATGTTGATTTTTAGCCCAATATGTATATTTTATTTTACCAAATGCTTCTCCAAAAATACATACAAATAAATTGACGTTAAAAAGAAATTTAAAACCACAACTAAATTGAATCTCGCGCGAACACACGAAGTAACATTATCTAATCTGTGCCAACACGAACGATATACCTTAAGATTTAAGAAATAATTGTAAGTTTCTTACTCATTCCTAGCCAGGCCTAGGTAGGAATAGTACTCTTTCCGCAATTGTCTTCAAGATTATCGACTGCTTGAAGCTCAGATAATTATTATTTCAGTTTGCATCATCCTAATCAAAAGGGCAAAAGCCAAAATCGTCTCTTTCACACATCGCGGTCTTGTGCAATAAACGGTGACCAAATTTTCTCAAATGCGTTCTTGTAATCTCAGCCTGGTTCAATCACAATGCCTCGACGCCTGTAATAACTCTCATCCATCGCAGTGGAACTGTTATTCAATAATCAGCATAATAGGTACGCGCGGAATATTTATTCATCCGACGTGCTGATGCATCGTCAACAATATTTGCATGCCGTCCGGTGTGCCACAGTCTTTATGTTGTTTTAGTAAATTACATATTGTCTTTCGCTTAACATAGCTTCCACATGAGAAATTCGAAGTTAATAGCGATAAAAATTGAATAAAGAGAGATTTTTTTCATTAAACTTGGAGAAAAAATTATATTTTCACACTGCAGCATCGATTTATCTACCTAGACACAAAGTAATGCTGAAAAATTCTCGCAGCGTCATCTATATCTAAAGTAAAAATAGCTTATGTTATTGATAGGTACCCATTATACGAGATAAGTGGTAAAGGTACCTACTTAAAAGTTGTCAAAAATGTATGGGTAATAAAACGTTGGTAAGATAGGCCAACAAACCTTAGGCTAGGACCTAAGTAAGGCAGCCTAACACAAATAAATACAGAAAACGTTCTTAGTTTTATCACAGAGTAGGTAATGTTACCTCGTTTTTTTTCTAATAACATTGTCTTTTCTTATTGGTTCATAAAACAAATGACTATAGTGATGTTGAATGAACAGATAACTTATGTTCATGCATATTCGTGTGACAAGACAATTCGGCCTCCTTTTTCGGCTAAATTGATGTCAGTTGTTGGCAATAATGAACATTGATAATGGCGAGCGGCTTCGCTTTGGTTACTATGCCTCTTTGGCACGCAGTGCTAAAACAAATGACATATATAAAAGTATTTATTTTGTTTAACGTAAAATGTATGATACTTTTGGTCATTTTAATTTAAAATTTGTGAGCTATCAGAGAATAGAATAGCTCTATATGAGAATAACTTGAAAAGTATCGCCCAGTCTTTGACTGCTATTAAAAATAAATGGAAATTGATATTCGTCCGACTGAGACCGAGGCTCGAAAGTCAAATCCATAGAGCATAAAGAATTTACTCGACGGAAACATAGACGCAAATTAAATAGAGTTCAAAATATGATGATAAAAAGTCACAGATAAACTTAAACTTAGAGCGTAAGCGCTCTAAAAACTTAAACAAAGGAGGAACATTTTTAATAGTAATAGCTAAGTAGTAGTACGTGACTGTGTATAATTACTTTAAAATAACCTTGAGTTATTAACACTGTCATGGTAAGACGCATGTGTCCATTTGCAGATACTAACGAAACTGGGCAGTGATTGCGTTAACTACTTCCAAAAGCTTGAGAGTTTTTGGTTACGAACCTAATAATTATTCCAAAATAATTATTAAAGTATGAGTAAAACTGCTCTTGAAAGTAACATATACACAGAATTTTAGAGAAGGACATAACACTGAATCAGTAACATTTTTTTTCAGAGATTGTACCTATCACCGTCTCTCTTACAAGTAAAAGAACTTTTCCTTCTCTACGGTACAGTCAGCGACAGCGTGGCTTGTCCATTCCGATTGAAATGCAGCTGATTCTATCGAGTTTTTATTCAGCAGTCAAGTTTCATTTTATTCATTGTATATTGAAATTTTAAGAATATGGCTTAGATTTGAATATGGAATTCTACTTTGATATATTTTTAGAGAAACTTTCTATAAAATATAAATTCAGTTCGTAATATTGAGTATGTAAAGTTAGTTAATACCTACTCCAAAAATATTTACCTATATGGTATTGAAGCAAGAAATAAGATAAAATAAAATGGCCACGGCCAGAAACAAGTGCCAATAATATTCGGGCTCGATTTGAAAGCCCACTCGGATGGTTTGAGATATCGATTTGCGTCTCGAATGACAAATGCTCATTGGATCGGACACGTGTTCGGGTGAATTCGTTTCCAGTGCCCTCGAAGCCGTTTGGAAGGTTTGAGAATAACCAAATTATTTGACACTCTACCTTATTCACCCACTTTTGTGACTCAACAACCCAAAGGGAATCCGCGACAAGACTTCTCCAAGCATATCAGTCCTGAGTCACCTAGGTAATATTCATGAGACGGTAGTCTCTCCAACTTTAGTGGCTAGTATATGTTGGCACAATACCACAATCTGTCCGGTCACCTGCCAAAGTTGTACCGCCTGTAAAAATGCAAAGAATTACTCAAAATCGACAAACTACGAATTTGCAGAATTATGACAAACTAGCTGCTACCCGCGAATTCGCCCGCGTTTATTGGAATAAACAATAGCCTATATGTTATTCCAGGTCCCAAAATATACCT
Organism: Eupithecia insigniata; assembly: GCA_947859395.1. NCBI lineage: Eukaryota > Metazoa > Arthropoda > Insecta > Lepidoptera > Geometridae > Eupithecia > Eupithecia insigniata. Next base: position 4,066,691 of record OX402001.1, on the reverse strand, counting down.
GTACCAAATTTCAGCATAATCGGTTCAGTAGTTTTTGCGTGAAAGAGTAACAAATATCCATATTTCATACATCCATCCTTACAAACTTTGACATTTATAATATTAGTAGGATAGGATAGTCTCAAAAGCCACGGAACAACGAAAAAGAACAGCTCTTATGAAACTATTGGATTGCTGTCATACTACGAAAAAAGTTCCTCTGTATCTAGTAGGGGTACACTGCAAGGCGCTAAGTGAAGGATATGAAAATAATGTACTTATTTTTCGTAAAATGACGAGTAGGTTATTGGTAATTCACTGACACTGAGTGAACTGCAAGTTCTGCCCATCATCACGAACACGTTCGTAAAGACGAAGACATTCTTAATTTTTTTGCAAATCAGATATACAAAATACGTTTATCCCAATAAATTACTAAAGATGGATCTCTCACACACACACCCACTGTAAACTCGGGGCAGAGCCGTTTTTAAGTTTAGTTTAAAATAAAGCCTCTATAAAGAACGATTATTGAATGGACCTACTAGTAAGTTTAATTAAGATCTGGCGTCTTCACAAACCTGTTTGCGATGATGGGCAGAACCTGCAGTTTACGCAGTATTAGTGAAATACCAATAATTTTATATAGATAAGACAAGATTTATTTATTTTCGTCTTCACTTAGCTTAACCTAAACATATATTATATAGAGAAATAGTCTTTGTGAAAACCTGTATTGTGAGAGGCTGGAGCCTGCTATAGGTTTTTGAAAAAACCTGTAACTGCAAGTCTCCAGTACCCCCACTCCATGGATTACCTACATACAATAATACAATAATAACATCAAGGATAGATATTACTAGGTACCTGAGCAGGTAACTTGAGGTAATTTGTATTACTCATACTCTACATACTAGGCTACTAATAAATAAAAATAAAATAATATATTTGTTTAAATAGTACTGTGTCAGCAAATAAATGAATGTCTGTGTCTAACGTCATCTGTGCTGAACGACGTCTACTGCTGTCCTGCTTGACACATGCCTCCCTTAAGCTCTCCACAATGAGCAATCCTGCGCTACCCGCATCCAGTAATTTCCCGCAACCTTCATCAGGCTGTGAATATTGTGTTAAAATGAATCGTCCTAAGTAGCAAAAGCAAGATTCCAGTCCAAATTCCCTGACACGTAACACTATCCTGTAATATAACAGGCTAATGCGACGACAGCTCCTGAGCCAAGGCGTTTTTGGCACTGATTCATGATTTGTTTTGGCTATGAAACCCACGGCCCGGCCCGGCTAGGGTAGGTGTACATGACAAGGCATTTTTCAGTGTCATGATGTAAGGAAAGTTTTACGAGATGTGACAAATGAGCTACTTGTCTGCATAATTTTAAAGTTGTGTTTCATTTAAACTTTTTTATGCAATAAATTTCTAAACATTCAGCCACCAAGACACCTAAAATCCTAAAAGAATTGAATTATCGATGCCGTTAATGATGAATGATTTTCAGATTAATGTCTACGTAGGTTCTTGTTTCACTCCAATCTACTCAGCACTTCCAGATAAACATTAATACAACTGTATTAATTTAACAGTATTATACCAACATTCGCAGTTTCTAGATTAGTAAAAAGGCATTTCCTCCTCATCCTTAGTAGATTCGTGACTATTCCGGAAGATTTCCTAGTTTTTGTAATATGATTTATAAAATCATGTGTATACGCCCTTATCCAGGCAGCCAACCCCCAAGACTTTCTGACTCACTAATGGACTAGTAAGTCTATGTTTTCGCATTAAAAATCTCATGCCAGGAATTGTAAAATTGGAAACTTGAATTTTAATACTTGTGAATTTAACTTTTATGTCTCTTGAGTTCTAGTTTGCTTGAGTACCTACAGTTTGATTTGTGGGAGAAGTTATATGCGTATCTTGGATTGAAATATGCATTCTAAAGTACATAATGCAGTTTTGAGTTCAAAATTTGATATTAGTGAAATTTTTACAGCTCTTTACTGAACGACTCGCGGCAACACTGGACAAAATCGTAAATAAGATTTCTGTGTCAAAAACATATCAATTGAATTACTAGTGGATTAGAATATCTAAGGCATTACTAGATTAAACATAATAATTCGAGGATACCTAATGATTGTTCGCTTTTAAAATAAAAACTTTTTCAAACTAGTACAAAACTTGTAAAGATTTGCGAATATTTATCAAAATATTTCGAATTATTTTTACTTCAATGAATATGCCCCACAACCTATCTATAGAAGATTAATAACAGAAGCTTAATTCACATAGAAGTTTAATCAACCGTACCAAGAAACGTTTATAAAACAACAAATAACTCAATTAATTTCGGGCCTTTTAATATCACGTTAAAGGGAGCTTGGATGCAGACATAATTAGAATAAAATGGGTCGAATTCATTACGCCTGACATAGAGATCCCACCTTAAGCCTATTGGCAGAGTAACAAAGCAAATTTATTAATTCACGAGAGTTAAAAATAATTAGTTTTCGCCGCGGGTCAAATCTGGCAACATTATCATCATATCAGCCTGGGCTGGGATCACCATTTGTTGGGTCCTTTTGCTTCTGCCAGTTTCTTCGGTCCTCTGCTTCCCGCTTAGGTAGAGTGGGCATCATAATTATAGTATTATTAATCTTTTGTGTTTAAGGACTTTACGTTGTCTCCAGAGTGTTAAATATGTACGTAATTTACTAGTTTTCTTTTGACTCACATTATATTTCATCTTGAAACATTTTGAATTCATCAATCAGACGACCTCTGTGGCGCGGTGGGCGAAGGTCCGCCTGCGACGCAGGAGGTTGCGGGTTCGATTCCCGCCTCGGGACAAGTGTTTGTACGATCTGCAGATATTTGTTCAGGGTGTTCTGGATGTTTTCTATGTATAATAAAAAATATCGATCTATGTAGTGTATTATATTAAGTATATCAGTTATCTAGTACCCATAACACAAGCTCTGCTTAGCTTGGGGCTAGATAATGCTGTGTGAATTGTCCAGCTTTATTTATTTATATTTATTTATTTAATTGATTGGTGATGTCATACAATACTGGAACAACAGGTATGACTATTTCATCAATTCACGCTTTTAAAAGTCTGGTGCATACATGCTGGCTCCAAGCTGCTTCTATTCAAAGTCTGTCATTAACACATTCATACAACGCTGAGGTTCAATATTGCAACTTCAATTCAAGTTGCACATTGGACTCAACTTGTGTACACAAAGCTTTACAACGTTATGCCGGATAGCAATGTAAGGGGGAAGCCATGCCTCCAAAATAAAATTTAGTTTTTAATAAAATGCAAATGGTGTGTCTCGTCTAGTCTGATGGAACAAGCCGACATTTTATATGTAAATACAGTCGGAGACAAAAGCACATTAAACTTTTAAGATCTACCCAAACCGTAAAAAGCTCAAACCTCGAATTAGTAACATCTGACAGCAGCTATCTTTCCGAATAAGGCAAAGTTCTGGTAGTTATTTTAAAGGTTAAAGCGAAGATAAGCAAAGCACTTTTGCTGTTAACAGTACAATTTTGTGGCAGCTAGTGCTGAAATTCGGTACTTATTTTGTATTTCGTGAATTTTAGTAACTGTTTTCCTTTGGGACAGTGATACTGTATTTCAGTTGGTTTGCTTGACGAGAATTGTTTTGACGTATCTCCGTAGATACTTCGTATTTAGACATTAATATTACATTCCCTGTAAATTGTGTGCAAATAGAGTTATATTTTTCTTGTTTCCTGAATTTTTAAGCTTCGAAAATGAATGTTTATATTTAGGTATACATTACTTTGCTAAGCAGTCAGTCTTTGGGCCAAATCTTTGGGTGCTAATATTATATGTGAATGCGAAAGTTTGATGTTTGTTACATCATCCTGCCACAACTACTGCGTTGATAAGTTTGATATTGTGCATAGTTGTAGACCTGGATTATCACTTAACCTACTTTCTATTCCGAAAAATACCGGCGAAGCTGCGTGCAGCAATTAAGTGTGTAGAATTAGTAATACTACTCGAAACTTATCTAGTTCTAGATTTTAACAACAAATCTAAAACATTCTAGTCTATCAAAAAAAAAAGGAATAGAAATTCTGTGATTTTGTGAATGAATCTACTTCTTTAATTTAGCACTGCCTAATTTTCCCTCACAGAATGTCATCCATAAAAACAAGATAAAACCACTTGACGACAAATCCATTGATGAATTGCCAAAGACGCCATAACATTTTTTATTGTTCGCTTTAATCTTCGACGTGCAGGCTCTGGGGCCCTCTCAAGGCAAATCTACACTAAACCTTTACGATGACAGCCATATAAAATGTTGTTGTTGAGTATTAAAAACGAGTTATTCTCAACATCTCATGCCCTCTTACTATTCTCAGCTTCTAAAGAGACGCACCTATTCCCAACGTCTCACGAAAAGTATTCCAACATTACGAGAGTCAGAGCATCGTGATTTGCAATCTGCGTCATCATCATCAGCCTATGTTAGTCTACTGCAGGTCTCCCCTAATGAGCGCCAGAGCAGCCTGTCTTCAGCTTGCCGCAACCATCAGGTAGATTCTGGATCTTCATCACCACTGAGCTTTATTTGAGTCAAGAGAAAATCAGATTTTTATGAGGAAGCGACTTTCTTTTAAGTAATAAATCCCATTTCCTTGATTCAGTATTCATTTCGGTATATATTATGTAGATTTTAGGTATTTCGCATACCTACCTTTTGTTATATTATAACAAAATATTGTTATTATTCCCCTACGTTAAAATATAATACGTGATAATATTATTTTACAAAATGAGTGTCTATGTCTATTTTCCCCTACGTCCCTATCGCTGATAATAAATGATCTTTAATATGTTAACAAAGCTTAAATAGTTTTATCACCATTCATTTTCTGTAAGTTGTCTCTTTGCCAAAGTCAGTCTATTCATCGTCCTAATGGGAATTTTTCCTCAAATATCAGCTTTGGTAGAAAGTATCCTTTAGTTGTAAGATCTTTTACTTTTGACTGATGACGTAATCTTGTCGCGAAGTCGTAAGATATGGGACAAGCAGTAAGTAGACAATTTTATAAAAAGCTTTCTTTCCTTTCTTTTTTCAAATTAAATATTTTTTTCCTTAAGACTTTTTGTGAAACCTCATAAAGTTTTGTATTTATGTGCATTTTTTGTCTGTATTATAATTACAAATTGATTAACAAAATTAGATACAAGGATCAGTCAGCTATTTTAATTAACAAATTATGGAATTTGTGCAGCAATTTATCGAACATTAATGGAGTAGGCGGTTGATGTTGCGTTGGTTATGGAATTATGAAACAATAGTCAAAGTTATAAGCTAAACGCGTTTCAAGCCCACGGTAAAGACTTAATTTTTCTCAAAACAAGCGTTCAAAAACGAAAGATTTAATTTTTTTGTTCGGGCTTGGTGTGAAAACTTTAGAGTTTTATTTATTTATGCTGGACAATCCGCACAGCATCATCTCGCCCCAAGCTAAGTTACAATTATCATCATGCTCAATTGTTTCAATTGTATGTAAATACTAGTTTAATTTCTTTATATTATTTGATTGTTATTTTCTTTGTCATTATCATAATGTTAATAAATCGCAAAAGTTTAAAAAGTTTTATCCTGCCTGAAATTTTACATCGACTTGAAATAACATTTACTTATATTTTTTCAAAAGTGTTTCGGGCTGAATCTAGTTTTTAAATGAAGAAACGAATCTCCTTTGAGGTTCACACTTGGACCACGCAGAGGTTAATATCGTACATTCCATTCGGAAGGAAGTTGAGTAAGCCGATAGTTATACCCGGAACAATCTCAAGACACAGCTCGGTCATAGCATAAAATTAAACAGCTTTCTCACTATACTAACAAGAATCATTAACGCATTAGCTACAATCAGTGTAGTATAGACCTTTAGTAGTTAGTATTGTAAGGTGTTTTGTAATTCTCACTACGCGTCCAGTAACCCTTTTAAGCTCTCATTTAATGGTTGTTTCCTAGATTTAAATTTTCTAATGTTTGTTGTAATAGTCCATAATTACTCATGTCAAAATCACCTTACTGGTCTCCGCGATACACAGCAGGCTTTAACCTGGATACCTTTCTATATAAAAAAACAGGCTTTAACCTGGATACCTTTCTACATAAAAAAAACATTGTTTTTCAGTTTTTTTTTTTCATTCACTACCCAGCCTTGGCATTGCAACCATCAGAGGTGCAACGCCTCTTGAAGCAGCTGGTGTTGGACATGGTCGTCTAGGGCCTTGAAAGTATTAGTATATCGCATTAATTGCCTCGATGGCGCGACACAGAGGCGCGGGCGCACCGTGGCCTGAAGCAGCTGCAGTTGGACATGTGGGTCTAGGACCATGAAATTTGTTTTGCCATTCTAGTCTGCCTATTTGTAATTTTGTATTTTACATGACATGATGTGTACCACGTACTGGAAGGCGCAGTATGGGTAGGCCCACCACGCGATCGATCGACGACTGCTGGCAGATACTATGTAGATGTGGCAAGCTGAAAACACGGCGCTATGTCCTCATTAGGGGAGATCTATGTCCAGCAGTGGACTAATATAGGTTGATAATGTACCGAGATATTTTGATTGTCTACGTATTTTATTGTTTACCGACTGTAATATAATGCTAGTTATACTGCATAATTTTGTTTGCTTTATTTTGCTCAGTAAAAAAATACTAATTGAAATACTAATTGAATATTCGTGGTGAGAAACTGTGGATCGAAATAACAGTACTTAGTACACCAAACAAAATTACTTCAATAAAGAAACAAATTCTTCTTGTACGTAATCCAGACGTTTATTTGATCAGCTAAAATATTGTCTAAGCTGTGCCGAAGATCCCTCATTGGTTTAATTAACCTGGGGGTCTACTCGAAAAAAAGGAATCGAAGTTTGTGATACGTTTGAGTTTTCGTGCAAATGCTAACCTTATACAAGTGACTTAAGAGTTGGTTTTGCACGAAAACGAATCACAAACTTCGATTTTCCTTTTCTGAGTAGCGCTTTTAAATTTTGATAATTTGATCTCACCTACGAAACTTTACCAGTGGATATTATATTACGAGAGTTAAAGTGCATGATCTGCGATGATTTTATTATTTAATTACTTACCTACTTTTTACCCGACTACTCACGGAGGAAGGTTATTGGTATAGGAAAAGTATTGAATACCCAAATTAGGTAATGTTACTTTAGTCAGTGGTTCCCAAACTATGGGTAGCGACTAGAAGATTCGATCCCGGTCTCTAATTACAATCCCGGGATTTCGGGATAGGCGAAACGCGATCCGGGATAAAATAAAATCGAAGTATTATTTGAAAATTTGGCTTCATTTAGTTTCAAAAACATAGTAAAAATCAACTAAAATAAAATCACAAAACTTAATTTCACATAAATCAACACTATAAAATTTAAAAAAAATTAAAAATTCTACTCAATTATGGTATATAGATAAATAATATTAATTAAAGTAACCAGATAATGGTGACGTTATCAGTCAATAAGATTAAAAATTTACTTCAAGCTTCTCTTATACATAACATAACCCTCTACTTTATGTATATAACACTACTAACCGATTTGAACAACTGGAACTGCAAATCGCGTATAAACAAAGTCGACGAAGGTAAACAAGATGGCCGACAAAATTATAGGTTTAATAAAATAAATAAATAATGTTGGACAATTCACTCAGCATCATCTAGTCCCAAGCTAAGCAGAGATTGTATTATGGGTACAAGATGACTGATATACATAATACAATACATAACAAACATAGATATTTTTTTTTATAATACACAGAAAATAACCAGAACACCCGAGACAAATATTTGCGTTTTATGCACCTTATCTATCAGTCAAACGTCCAAACAACGTCTACCGAATAATAAATTGTAATGCGACAACCTAATGAATATATTGATGACACTGACAACATTGGTCAGGAAATGTCGATCAAGCCAAGCCATGTCCAAAAGACAGGGACAGCAAGCGCGCTCTCTTCGCGCGGGCGTGAAGTAAGACGGCCAAGGCGCTACATAAATTAGTTCACTCACGCGCTCGGCAGATACGAGCCGATGGACGCTTTGATTTTCCTAAGACTTTTCGGTTATTTTCGTGTGTGTCTTTAATATATATTTTGACTGTGTACGTGTGCCTTTTCATCAACACCTACCTTGATAGAGTGAGCCAGCCGTAGCCGGGCATAACTACTATTAAAAAATGATTGTTAAAAAGGCTGTTAGTATGATCTCTGTTGTTTCTGATAAGTTTGACGTATTGTTTCAAGCAATCCTGTTTAAGGAATGCTTTTGTTTTGCTTACACCTGTACGGTATCTCTTTATGCCAAACAATACCATTATGGTATTGTTAGGCATGTGCACACCATGTGCTAAACAAATTATCGAATACCTACTGGCTATTTGCTCTCTACAAAATTAGTACTTACTCTAAGAAGATAAGTACTTTTAGCATGTCTCAGGTGCACACCAATACACTCGCAGTAAAAACTCCAATAAGGACATAACTTCTCCGTGAGCGAACCAATTGATCCAATAATCCTCACAACTTTTCCATTACCTGATAAAAAACCTATAAACCTTCTCAATCGCCATCACCCAAATGCCTATATTTTGCATCTTTACGAGCGATCACGGAATAAGTGCTCAGCCCCAAATAAATCAAGAAATTATCCTTTTTATACCTCGCTTCAAGTGCCTTGAGTAATTAGATTTGTACCGTTTTATGCGCATCTCGAACGAATCGTTAAATTCAAGTGTCTTATGAAAGGAACAAACAAGGTGTTGATCCTTTAATATGCAAAATTTGCCTTTAAATTCACGCTTTTAGAATTGACATTTGTCTGAGGGCCCATTCATACACACAGCATCCGTTTTACAGGATCTGTCTATTTCAGTAGCTAAAAATCCGTAGAAAACTGTCCGATAACAATCGTTTACGCTCTTAAAATTACACACACCATCACGGGACAATAAACGAATCCAGTAAAACTGATGCTGTGTGTATGAGCCCTAAACCGTTTCCAAGTGCTTATTGCGCCACTAGCGTAGATAAGCGACATAATACACAATAGTACTATTTTATTAAGTCTCATAAAAAATTTAAGTCTACACTCAAAAGACGTTCTATAAAGAAAATACGATGAATTACTGACATAAAAACCAGGTTTTGAATTTCCATTACAAAGCTGGTATTAATAATTGTATTTTCAAACGACCATCCCGATCGCTTGTTCTACAGTTGTAGATACAGTAGTCTACTAAAGTACAAACCATAACACAAATCTTGCAGCAATTTCAGCACTTTTTGCAGCCACGTGAGCGCTTCTGTTGTTCTAAACTCCATCCATGTTAGTTGCGGTCGGTAGCTGGATTTCGTAATATAATTTTTTGTTCGCCGCTTGAACGCAATTTCAAAGTGTGGTTGCTGTCTTATTCTGATGCCCTGGAGCCTTGTCAAGTGACTTGAATCCTTCTTAATTTCTAATGACCATTTCTCTAGTCATTTCTAAAGTCTGTTTGTCATTTCGGTTTTGTCAGTTAGACAGTTTGTCACAAAAGAACACAAAAACTACTATAAGGCTCGGGCTGAAACTTTGCAGACATGAATGACTGGATAAAAGATAAAAATAAGATCTTTTATTAATGTAAATTTCTAGTATAGTAAAATGTTCATTCATTAATTCACAATTAAGTCATAAGTTTGACCTAACTAATACATCTTTAGTCACGCAATAAAATTCCAAAAGTGTGCGTACCAAATGCTGTCTGGCGTTTGGATTAAGAATAAAATAACCCCATATTTTGTGAACAGAGTAAATCAATTGAAACAAACTGAACCCCCCGATCAAAGTACGATTCATCCCGTAATAAATTTCCTCCCCTAATAAAACTCAGTCAGCCAATACTTCAGTTCTTATCTTTATCTCCAGAATAGGAACATCAGTCCGGTTATTGAGGGCCGCGTGCCAAGAACTCGGCCTAAGCGATATCTCCCTGTATCACCTCCGGAATTATTCACAAAGGATTACGTGTCCATCAGGAAGGAAACCGTGATTTATCGTTTCGTCTGCCAATTTTTTAGCTTGTTTTTCCGTTGCTGTAAAGCTTTTCGCTTGGTTTAGCTTTTTGTAGCTGTTAAATCTATCCATCGACTCCCTGCGACCGCTACGATGTCGTCAGTCCATCGAGTGGATGGTCTCCCATGTGGGGGGGATTTGCCATAATCACCACGCTTGGCAGGCGGATTGGTGATCGCAGTGTTGGTGTTGAAAAATACTTAGAAAGAAGCCGAGGAAGGGCAGCCCCTTCCTCTGGTACGTTCCCTTAGTCTGCTCTTACGACAACCACGGGTTGAGTTGGAGGGGTCGATATTCGTAGCGGCCCCGCGGCCAAGCCATGACCCAAAGCCCATACACAACTGCATTATTATGAATTTTTTTTATATGTATCTTAATATTTTATTTTATTGTTTTTATTCCTGACATTTCTTTGATAACGGGCCATATAGTGACCCGGTCCTTTGGGAGGCATGCGTGGAGCCGAAGCCAACAGCACAGAGGCTCTTTATGAGAATTAATCTAAAGGCAAGAGCTACACATATCATCCTCTGTTGCACAATATGATACACCCAAAGATGATATCCGACTATTGCAAAGGTTATTCCTGACATTATTATTAATTCTAGCTAATACTACTAGGTACCTGTTACAGCCAAACATTTTGAAATTTTTATTTGTTTATGTAGGAATCACTGTCCGTCTGTTTTTCTTTCTCACTTCTCCTAAGTACAAACGCTTATGGTGCTTCCTTGCTTTTTTAAAACAAGCATAGTATAACAAATGTTAATTTGCTTATTAATTAAGTAATAATATTTTAGAAAAGAAAGACATCAAGTTTATTAATATGTACATACCTAAGGTGGAATAAATGAAATGGGTCCGATAGTACGATTCCAAGCGCCCCCAATGACACTAGGTTTTTTTCCATCTACTTCAAAATACGAGGAGTTTATCAATTTGGCTGTATATGTTTATTACTTGATATTTTTTACACTCGTTATCCGATTTTTATATTTTCGCTTACTTATTTATTTATTCAGGAATTAGAGTCGGTTTTTGTGTTTGTAAATAATATGGCGTGTTTTAAAAAACGATAAACCGACTGCAAATTCCCTTACTTTTACACTTATTTTAAGTTTTGCGGTATAAATACTAATTCAGAGGTAAAAATTTTATAGAACCCTCACGGGATCATTTTGTATACAATAGTGAAAGAATTTTCAAAATCGGTCCATAATTGGCGGATATATCGCGTAACATAACATACAAAAAAAAAAACATACGGACGAATTGAGAACCTCCTCCTTTTGAAGTCAGTTGAAAACATCAATTGTTGATTAATAAATGCATCAATACGAATAGAAACTCGGGTTGGTTCCACATTGAAACTTGGGTTGGTAAACATTTAAATTTGCCAACCATTAAATTGGTCCGATACCCCTGAATCGAACAACAGCTAAATCATGTACTCAAATCTCTATAAATCAGTTGAAGGTTTCTTGCAGAGTCAGCATTATGGTACTAGAACCATCCTTGGTCATGTTTTGCTGCGCAACTCAAAATTGCCCTGAATTTTGATGTGCAATAAGAAGATAATTAGAAGAACACGGTGAACAGATTTTGTATGCAATTAGTGCACGAAAGTGAATGAGAATGAACATTTTAATTATTGGGAGAGCTTGTTAAAACTTTTGCGTGTCATTACGTTGTTGATCCTACCCGTAAATTAGCTGGTAGGTATTAGATAAGTAGATTTAGGGGACGATTGTTCTGCAGTGGGTGGACGTACATATTATATACGTCCACTGCTGAACACATTACTCATATTATGACACATAATTACTATGTGTGTTGATGTCTTCATCACGCGTTTGCGTGCCAAGAGCTCTTTCTATAACACAGGAGGTTTTTATATAACGTAGAAGAACGTCGAAATACTAGTATAAGTTTTTTGTGAAATTAATGTACCTCTTGAGCACGTAGCACCCGTATGAAGTACAGAATGCGCTAAATGAGAGTTTTGTTTGTCTAGAACATTTATATCTTTTATCAGCTTTCAATGATACGATGAAACCCATAATGCCGACATTATCAAGGGCTCACCCCACGTGCCAACTCAGGATTCAGAAACTAAACTTACATTACTATTCAGAAACCTCTTACCGTTAAATCGGAGACTTTGTTCCGTGCCAGCAGCTCGGCCCAGCTACTATCTGCGAGCCGCACTCACCGCGATTTATACACAAACTTGTTGGCAACTGGAACCTGAACATTAGGGTGTATTGTGTGAAGCGATATAAAAGTGTTTAAAGCCTCGGTTTGGCACCGGTTCAGCCGGATTTTTAATATATTGTTCGGAAAGTTCTGGGAGATTTCAACATCGTGTTGGCAAGACATCAATTACTGTAACGTCTTGGGAGAAATGAGTTGTGGTGCAGTTTTTAGGGTAGGTACCATTATTATGTCGTGGCATATTAAGGAACTTTCATTGTTAGATTTACGTTTCAGCACGCTTAGTACATTAAGGGCCTACAATACGACGCTATGTTGTGAAAAGGATATCTATAGGATTTCGCGTTCATAGGAGCGGGACAGAGCAGAGCGTCGTAAGCGCAAAAATCATGTTTTTACGGTAAAAATAATAGATATTTTAAAAATCGAAAACAGTCACTGTCTGTTTTATAGTCTGTTTGTTTACTCTACAAAGTATCAAGGCTTATTTTAAAGTATTTGTTGAATAGCGACGATTTATTGTAGAGTTTAGAGCGAACTTTGGATTTTTTTCTATAAAGAAAATGTTATGTACCTAATCATGTTTTCAAAACAAGCGTTCTAGCATCAATCCTGAACTATAATCTCAGTATTGTGGAAGATAATGATTGGATTGCTGACGCTAAGCGATTTCAGGTATTACTGGTTCTTAAGTTGAGATAATTATACTGGCCAAGTCAAGTCATTGTACAGGCTGTTAAATCCCGACATCAGTTATGGAGTTTTCGATGTCTTTGACCTCCAACAATAGACCACATTTAAAGATTTTGATATTTGAAGAGGTTTTTTGACCATTTTAGGTTTCATACATCCAATTTTAAAAGCGTTTATAAATGTCATAACTTTTTCCAAGAAGTCCGTTAAAGATCTCAAAGAAAATGAATTCCCCACACCATTATCAGTTTAACTAAGCGTGCATGACGTAGCACAGGCGTAGCGGCGTAGCAGCTGTGGCAGTTATATAGCAGTTGTATAGCTTAGCATCTGTTTCGATGCCAAAAATTACGTGAGTGAGATATTATTTCACTTCTCAAATGTAGGGCGCTGTTATTACCAGTTACGTATTTTAACTGAATTACGTATTTTAAAGAACTTGGATTTAAACTGAAGTTCCGAATAAAATTATTTAGACAGCCTTGAGCTACTTTTACGGTAGAATTAGCGATGCAAACGATTGTAGATTGGACGATTACTCTTTGTGGTTAATTTTGCTGTCGAAAGTGCACGTTCAGGAACCTGGCTGAAATACGACCATGAATAAGTAGAAGAATATTAATATAATTAATACATTAACATAGCTTCTGTTCGCGGCTTCGCTCACATATCTTGTACCACAATTTCACCTACCTCTTTATGTCTGTTCTGTACCGTTTCATTTTTTATCTTTGTATAAAAAGTAAAAAAATAAGATAAAATATTATGAATACCTAAGTGAATAAATAAATAAATAATGTGTGATGTGTAGTTTATGACAACATAAACTACATCACTCAATATTCATTATTAATTTATTAGAGACGTATTATATTGAACAAGTGTAGGCATAAATACGGGTACACTCGATTCCTTAACTCTCATCATCGGATGGGACGGCAGACCGACACGACCGGAGAGAGATCAGAAACAAAGCAAAGGCTTAGTATTTTACCTCTGTTTGTGCTATATCAGTACGTTCCAACCTATAGAAAGTTGCTCGCATAATAACATAACAAAAACTGCCGAACTGCTCGTATGAAGGCTTCAAATTCCTTTGACACCGTAGCCCGAGTCTAGAGCCTCGTACCGAAAGTTCTAGAACTTCGGTCGTCGGCAATTGTATTGACTATTCGGCGAGACGAGAACTCCTAGCTATCGCTTATGTGTATGTGTTTATACATCTTAGGGTATTTACTTGCCTAGGGATAGGCAAATACATATAATACTACAAGACAAGGCGCCATACACAGTTTACTAGTCATATTGTAACCAGGAAAACTTCTTATTATCAAATAACCTTATTTATATTCAAACCGGCACTATTCACAAGTCATTTACTCTCATTACTCATAAGGCACGCTTGTTATTTATCGCAACATCATTTGCCACTTGTTGATTTGCCTTTCTTTGTGTGTTTCCTGAATTTTCATGCTTGTATTATATTTACATTCCTACATTATTAAGCTAAGGACAACGCAGTGGTTATTCGTAGGTAGTCTAGAAATAAGAACAAATATTTGAGCTAATGTCTAGGGTACCTATGATCATCGATTTTTAGGCAATGAGCCATGAGTCAGGTATCAACACTGCGGCGACTGTCTTAGTTACTTTAAAGGTATTTTAATTTAATTGTAGATAAGATAAAATGCCATAACTACGAGTAATAGATATGGGTTTCAGACACTATGTACAAGAACCAATCTAAACAAGTACTAACGTACTACCTACGTCACAAAACCGAAACAATTAACCTCTTAACGACGTCATCACTCGCCTTACAGGCGCCTCACGCATCGTCACCATAAAGAACCCTGGCGCCTGCCTCCAGCCAGCCTACTCTGACTTGTGCCATCAGTCCCAATCACCCCTGTCTCACCTTTATTGTGCTGCCACAGCGGGGAGTGGTAGACCCAGATAGACTGGTGTTGTAAAAATGTTTACGCCGTTGACGGTTCTCAGCTCGACGAGACTTCAGTTGAGTGACATCGAGGGTTTCGAGGAGATAATTTGAATGGTCCTGAACGTTGCAAGACGCATAGGCTTTGCATTAATGCGTTGAAGTGAATGAATGTAAGAAGTTATTGAAGGACTCCATATGTTAAGTACATATACATATATGTATTTATTACTTATAGTTGCTGCCCACGTCTTCCCCCGCGCTTTATCGGGATAAAAAATAGCCTATACATATGTTATTCCAGGTAGCCTATACATATGTTATTCCAGGAGTAGCAAATATGTATGGATATTTGCTACCATCGATACAAACTTTGACATTTATAATATAAGTAGGATAAGAGGACGAAATGAATAATGTTAACATTTATTTTTATTACTAAGGACTCATATTGTTGCAACGCCCTAAGAGGGCTCATGTTGTTCCTACTAAAAGTTCATCATATAATGGATATGAATGCAATAAGTAAATAAATAATTAGTTACTAGCTTTTGCCTTCAGCCTCGCACGTGCTGTTTCCGTATAAAGTGTACCGTGTTTGCCCGGTATAATCATTTTGACAATAAAATTTTATAAAGATCCTTTCAGCAGTTTGGCAGTGAAATGATAAAGGACAGACGCATTTGTTAAATTAGTATGGGAAAGTCGTTTTCCCTTTGGGAAGAGTTTGCACACTCTATTCAGCTTTAGACCCCAGGGATTTTTAGTCTAGCATATACGAGAAGCTGACTCGTTTATTTTGAACTAAATCTATGCGATTCCTTGAATCATTTGTCGTGAGATCTCCCTTCCTGCAGCAGAAATCGAAAAAGCTAAGAGTTAGCCTTCAGAAATACGTATTATCGGGCCAATCCGCTCTACACTATTACAGTTTACCTTTCTAGCTAAGTTTGGTAAAAGCTTTTCACGTTTTAGAATTTCATATGTAATTTATTACGTCGAAAATGATTGGTAGGCACATTAATATTCGCAGGGAGTCGTTGGATGGAGGCGCCTCAGGACCGCTATTCGTGGCTTCGTTTGGGGGGGGGGGGGGAGCTATGTTCAGCTTTGGACGTATACGAGCTGATGATGATGACATAGGAGCTTGGCTGTAATCAGAGACAGCGTTCTTTATCAAAACTCAACAGAGATAGGTTCAAAGAAGCCCCGATAATAAATCGCTTCAGGTTATGCCTTAAGGCACAGCAGTGCATCTATCGCGGAGATTGGCTTGGGACGTATTCAATTTTGCCGTGCCCTATCTACTGGCTCTATTAGCGCTCGAGCCGATGCTATTTGAATAAGCTGAAAAACACGTAAATTAGAGTAGCAGTCGATGTTTCTGAAGAGGAACGTGCTTTCATTTATTTAGAGGGTTTTTGAAGAGGTCTGTGAATTTTAACCCTTACACTTCCAATAGATATAGAGAAAAAAGTAGTTTATATTTGACTATTTACACTTACTATCATTTTGTGGTTTATTCGCACCCGACCATAATTATAATTATGAACAAAATACATATAATTAAGTTTGTTTTTTTTTTTGTTGCAACAGTCTGCAGTTAGCTCAATTGTTTCAATTGTAAATACTATAATTGTTTAATTTGTTTATATTATTTGATTATCATTTTCTTTGTCGATAAATTATTAACTTAGTTCAATATAAATTTGTCATAAGTATTTGTTTCAT
The DNA here is from genome assembly GCA_947859395.1 of Eupithecia insigniata. Taxonomy (NCBI): domain Eukaryota; kingdom Metazoa; phylum Arthropoda; class Insecta; order Lepidoptera; family Geometridae; genus Eupithecia; species Eupithecia insigniata. Next base: position 4,049,962 of record OX402001.1, on the reverse strand, counting down.
TATAGATGAGAGTATCTGAAATTTACAATAGTTACATAGTGAAAAAAAAATATACCTACCTTGTATATTTTATTAATTATTGAATAAAAGTTAAGGAAACGGCAAAGTACCTAAGCAAGCATTTTTTGCCCTGAAACTCAACGATACAGCTCTCCTCGATTTTTTATTAAACTTTCCGCTAAATAAAGAAAGGATTGACAAACTTTGTCCACGAATCTGCGAAATCAACTCCAAAAATCCACCGGAGACTCTCCATGCAAAATACTTTATTGCGTTCCTTTGCCGATACAAGCAACTTTCCAAAAGGGAAACTTTTTCAAGTTGTTCTCTGGCTCGCTCGCACTTCATGGCTCATTTGCTACTGAATGAGCTTCGAACTCAATTTAAATTGCTAGAAAGAGATAACGTAACTTGGTTATTTATATCTCGAGCGTTTTTGACTATCCGCCAAAATTGAACTGACGATGTGTTGGGCTTGGCTACTTAGTAACACGATTTATTTTATTATGCGAACTTCTTGCAAATCGAGTGAAGCGTTTGAATTAACTTAGTCATAAGCTAATAGAAGCATAAATTTTTTATACATTCATACGCGCTCAATTGTTTCGACGTGTCCGTACGTCAGTTCGTCCTTTATTGATTTTTTTCGAAATGTTTCCAACCTGTTATAACGTCGTATAAAATTTTGCGAATAAACACTTTTTAAAGTTAATTTCCATTTCATTTTTAAAAGTTACCTAATTTTATAAATGGTTTTTTTTTTAATTTAAAAATAGAAAAGTATATTTATAACTCAGATCCATAAAATTTGAAAAAAAGAAGAACAGTAAAGAAAACAGTTAGCGAGAGTCACAAATCAGTCCCTGTCTCAGCATAACTTGTTTGTATTGACGTACAACCAACGCTGGTATTCCGACAGAGCCGTTTCGCGACGGTCAAAATTTCTCGTGACAGAATCCATGCACAGCCGCTAGTTAGATTCAACCCCGTTTCTATCTCTTGGAGATTCATCTTATAATTCCATTTGAATAATTCATACAGTTTTAGATTACTTTATCTGCATTCATTTTCAAGATTTGGTTCAGCTAGCCAAAGCTCTGGGATTTTGCTCAGTGAAAGTACGTGATGATTTATACCGCAATTTTAAATATAGTAAGTATCTACCTACTTAATTAACATTTTTTAATACAGGGTGTCCCATAATGAGTGGATAACCTTAAAGGTCCCCGATAGTGTTGTACCACAGGTTAGGTCCTAACACGGATCGATTGGTTCATCACCAGCTAATATGTTTAACACCGTCAAATACTACATTATATACAATACAAATAATACATTACATATCTGCGACAAGATTATTATATAATAAATAATAATACAATGATAAAACTTTTTAAACTTTCGCGATTTGTTACATAATTAAAGATCGGGTATTTATCGCGTACCTTTTGTTATATTTTCCCCTACGTTTCCATCGCATTACAGCGATCGTGAAATTTTCGATCGGAAAATCGATAAATAAATAATCGATAAATAATCTTTAATTAATACAATGATAATTGTGTTGATTGCTTGCTTCTGTTGATGCACTTAGTCAAAATTCCAGTATTTATTTAGCAATTCTAATACATACCGACTATGTGAGAGGTCTTAAATATTTCACCTAGGGGGTAGGGATTAGGAGCCCTGTTAGGGCGCCATGCAACTTGAGAGGTAGCTAATTATAAGTATCACAAATAAAGCTTAATTCTATAAATATTGCACATAATTCAGTACTTCAGCTAACCAACCAATGAAATCAAACTAAAATAACCATGTACTCGTAAAAAAAATCCGAAATGTGATCACTGCCAAACAGGCTGCCAATAGCTAATTGAAGTTAGAACCGCCAATCACCCCTCTTAGCTGACAGGGCTATAATTGCTTCCTGATGCATAGGCAGGCTTCAAACTAAGTTAATTCTGAGTATGTTGCGGGGGACGCTTGCTATTGAGTGTTCTCTAGATTAAACTTAGATCGAAAGCTGACCTAAGAATAGGTCAGCTTTCGATCTAAGTTCGAACTAACCTAACTAGAATACTTAAATCTCGTATGCACTATATATAAATTTAACGGTTAGCAGCAGTGAACGCAGAAAACAGCGGTTGAAATAGAAAATCGGAAACCGCGGCGGTACAACGTTAGAGCCTAAGAGTTCTTTAAAACACTCAAAATTGATAGAGTACCTACTAATAGATACCTAGATAAATATAATAATAAATATTAATAGGTATGATAATTAATATTAATATGTAGAATTCACAGTTTGTTACCCTAATCGATTATCCTAAACCGTTTGTTCGTAGGTACGCTAATTAGCCAATCAAAGATCTTTATTTTTTAATTATCATTCTCTTAACAAATTGTTGTAGACAATAACAGAGAATATAAATAAAATAGTACTAGCATACAATAGGTGGTTTTATAATTATAGAGATGATTGGCGTACGAACAACCGACTGTAAATCTGGTGTCGTCCAAAATTCAGCTCAAATTTTTTTTGGGCAAATTTCGTAAATAGTCATAGAAAAATTAATTGTTTTATCGATCACGTCCCTGAATAATCTACAAACATTGTTCACTCCCCAGGCTACAAAGTACAAACTGTTATTAGAAAGATTGATTTTTTCGTCCCACCTGTGTTTAGAGTTCCAATTTAGCTGAGTGCATTCAGTTCGATAGGTTCAATGTCAACACGGTGTTTCATGTTTTTACGTGTAATATACGCTTCACCTACTGGATTGTAATTTATCTCGGTGATAACACGGGATGGAAGGTTGGAAAATGCTTTGATGACAGCCATTTTTGTTAATGGAAAATGAAAACCCACTTTTGCTGTCGAATATTTTGATAAGCGGTACAGAAGGGCTGATTTGGGTTACAAAATGTCAACGGAAACTTTCACTAAACAATCGGTTGAAAAGCTTTTCTGCAATATCTTACACATCAAATTGAAATTAAAACTATTTGTATAAAATTTTGTACTTAACAATAAATTTTCGATAAGACGTTTCTCAAACTATTTTATCAAAAATCTTGTCTACTAATTCTACCATCTCAAATCTTGCTAAGTATCACAAACATTCATCCAACTTGAATTTATAATAAGTCTGATTGTTTCCCGTTCAGATACTTAGGCTTAAGCACTCCTTAGGGAGTCCCTTTAATATTTCAGATGCATTAAACGGTACAGACAGATCCTATCCCAGGGGAACTGAAATGACGACGTTAGGATTGAAATTGTATATTTCATTGTTAGATTTTACATCAATGACAATCGTTATTATGTGTTATCAACCCCCAATTTTTTTTGTGAGTAGATACGTACGTTTAGGCATCATCTGTTTTACATCCTGATGCAGGTCAGATACTTATTCGAGGAAAATAAAGTTGTCTGACCTTCTAAGTGTTCTGCATCTTGTTATGGAAATAGATATAGATGAGAATATAGAGTATGTGATCTTGATTTTGAAGTGATTTGGGCATGTTTGTTAAGCAACAAACTCGCAAATTGATAAATTACAGAAAACATTCACCACCATGACCCGAATTCCCCTCAGCTTTCTAACTAATCAAACTAGATACGCCAGTAAATCCATTTGGGAATGCAAAACAAACCACACGCGTAACAAAGCTGGCAACCACAGCGATCAGATAGGCCTGTGGTGGCCACAGATAGGCCTCTGCTAGCACGATAGGCCTGTCGATGCATTCGTCGATGCATTGGGCTTTAGCCGGAATGTCCACAAGTCCAATGACATAGACATACTGCGCATACTACTAAAGGAAAGCTATTCATGGGAACATAGAGATCCGACATGTGAAGATTGTAGTTTTTTCGTCATAACCCTCGTCCTTCAGTAGTCGGGTAAAAAGGATAGTAAGCACTAGGTTTCAGTAACCGCATTATGAATGAACAATGACTATGAGTGTAGACTATGAAAGTTAGTAGCGGATTTTCGTGGATTTTCACGATGATAGTTTTCCCGCACATTATAGCTCTTTAAAAAGTGTTAAAATCGTTCTCGCTTTCCACTGAAAATATAGTTACAGACTTATTAACAAGCCCGGTACCAACAGATATACAAAAAATTTTTTAGGATTAAGCTAAATGGCCTGCTAGCCATTTACCGTATTCCTTCTTACCTTACAGGGTACATTATCTTACCTTTAAGCTAAGTATGAAAATGTATATGTATGCAATACAAAATATATGTACACTAAATACCTTAGGCCGATCTAAGCATTAAAAGCTTTTTCCACTACGGGATTATCATCTCAGGATTATTTATTTTAAACAATGACCTACATACATACATATATCAATACATTTTGGCGTAGTTTATACGGAGTGAATACTCAAAGCATCTTATTAATACACTTCGAGACATATTTCTGGAACTGGTAGATATCGTGATGCCATACCGCACATTCTTTCTGCGATGGAAAGTTGGCGTTAATGAAAGTACGCACGCCGTGGCATCCAAAATCGATCCCAGTTGACGCATCCAAGAGTTCGTGACTGGTGTGCTCTTGTTTGCACTGAACTGTAACAAGAATTGGTTTATTAAAAAACTATTAAGCTCCTTATTAATTAATTTTGATATTTGTATACAAAACGGGGGTTTAAGAAATAAACCGAATTGTTGAGTTTTATTAGCAAAATTTATCTCCCCTTTGGAATCTTATACTATGAATCTCCACAGAGACCCTCTTTGGGAAGATTAAATAATCTTTTTGCACTACATTATGCAATTAGCTATTTTTGTTATAATAGTGTTGATTTCTCAGCTACAATGAGAACAGCAAAGCAGTTTTTAGAAACACCCAACTGCCGAACCAGATCACGACAAAAATAAAAGACCAAAATTGTTGCGGCCATTAAAATTCAGTTTCGCACTGAGAGGGACTTGAAATATTAATTGAGCTTACACCCCGGTGTAACCGAGGCCTATTTAAGCTTAACATGCTGGCCCCGTAGCGAATATTGGAACAATTTATGTGAAGACCTTTGTAATTTAGAAGAGCTCTCAAATTGGAGGTATGGAGGTTGACACCTCGACCCGCGCTGGTTGAATTTAGATGACTCATTTCAAGGCTTTTGACTAGTATTACTATCGCCTTGAAGATTTTTGAAATAGTTTGTGTAATTCGCTAGACTTCCTAGTAAGAAGTATGTCAGAGGGAGCTTTGTGATGTATGAAGGTTCGTTACCTACCTGATAACAATTGAAGAGGCTTGTACGAAAGCTCATTTGCAATTGAGATGATTTTTGTAATAGTTATTGAAATATCTAATAACTAGCTGCTGCCTGCGCCTTCGCCCGCATTTTATCGGGATAAAAAACAGCCTATTATGTTATTCCAGGTCCCAAACTATACCTATACCAAATTTCAGCCTAATCGGTTCCGTAGTTTTTGCATGAAAGAGTAACAAATATCCATCCATACATCCATAAATCCATCCTTACAAACGTTGACATTTGTAATATTAGTAGGATTTTTGGCCTTTTCACACCGTAAGTACAAGTGTCGCAAGTTATACTTTTCAGATTGTAAGGAAAAGAAAAAGGATTCTGCATTTTTTGAACCGTCAAGATAAGCTCAGCAGATTATATTTAAGAGGCAGTGAACCCATTTACCCACGCCCCTAATCATTCAAAAGAACAGCCGCAAAATTAAAATACTCTGAACCATCTAAAAGTAACATAAGCAGTTAATTTATCTCTGTAGCAACTTAAAACTCAAAGGAAGCCCGCTTTTAATAAAGCCCGAGAATAATCTTCTGCCAGACACTGGGACAAAGGCACAAAGAACACAGTTTATTTTAAAAACATGAAAATCAATGGCCACCGGCGCTCAGGGTTTGTTTTCCTGAGGTAAATAAATAAACTGTTCGTTTTTTGTTCCAGTTCTATTTGTAACTAGGCTTTGTTTGAAGCTTAGCTTTGACCAAAAAAGGAGTGTTATGACATACAAATACTAAGTTCTTGACCTCTGTGGCGCGGTGGGCGAAGGTCCGCCTGCGACGCAGGAGGTAGCGGGTTCGATTCCCGCCGCGGGACAAATGTTTGTACGATCTGCAGATATATGTTCAGGGTGTTCTGGATGTTTTCTATGTATAATAAAAAAAAAATATCTATGTAGTGTATTTTTTTTTTTTTTTTTTTTAATGGTTAAAAACATACTTATTAATTATAATTAATGTAGTGTATTACATTAAATATATCAGTTATCTAGTACATAACACAAGCTCTGCTTAGCTTGGGGCTAGAATGCTGTGTGAATTGTACAGCATTATTTACATATATTTATTTATTTATTTTTTATTTATATGACATACTAAGTAAGTTCATGTTATGTATACTTTTATGTGCGTTTCTTTATTCCATCCTATCTTTGAAAAGTCTGAACAGATTTGGATGTATTATTGGTAGAATTAGAAATATCGTTAGAATTCTTACCCCATATTGAATCATAGTAGATATTTTTTTTTAATTAAAAACATATATAAACTAGACGTGTTTTCATTTTTATAAAATTAACTTGAAATAACAACTTTTGAGTTACTGTTTCGTATAAAACTGGCAGTAGTAGATTAGGATTTTTGCATACAGGCTTTGATGGTCATCGGTAACGTTAATTTGACATCATTTATTGATTAGGTACATCTACACAAGGAAGCCAACCCTTTACTCATGATGTACAGTGACGTTCAACGTTAGGTAACCTCCCTGTTCAGTTTGAAGTGATTTTTTATGATACCAGATATTATCTTAAAACTAGATAGATAGATAGAAGATAGAAAATACTTTATTGCACACTTAAAACTAGAAAACAGTTTACAAATGAGACAAAACAATACAAGTGACAATGGGCGGTCTTATCGCTCAAGAGCGATCTCTGCCAGACAACCTGGTAGAATCTTTAAGAAAAATTAAGATAGCGGTTTTAAATAAAAAGAATCTTGCAGCCCTTTCTTGGGACCTGTTAGGGGTGTACCCTATCTACGTGAAGTACAGTTGTACTGTACTTCACGTAGTTACAGCAAAGCAAAGCAGTCTGCATCTGCTAGTGTGCCATATTCATCTATACTAATAATTATAAAGAGGTAAAGTTAGTGAGTTTGTGAGGTTAATATAGGGGTAATCAGATCTACTGAACCGATTTTCAAAATCTTTTATCTATAGAAAGCCACGTTATTTGTGAGTATCGTAGGCTTTTTTTTCGTGGTAGTCAGTCATAATTTAATCACAAGTAAAAATTGTTTTCCGCCCAACGAAGTGGGCACGGGTCAGCTAGTTTCTAAATGGGGCAAACTAGTTCGAAATCAGTCTTCCCCATGTTTCCTCCCTAAGTTTCAAGGAACAGATATTATTTCATATAGATATTATTCGAAATTCCTTGAAACTTAGGACTCTAGAGAAAACACTACAGAAAATAGATATATAACATTATTTTACCGACTGACCACTGCGCAGACTGATGCATTTCATATTTTATGCTCTTCACTTTTACAACTGCATTCCAATTTCAACTAGATTCTCGTTGCAAGACACAAATTGAAGCGATCTAACCTTTACAATGTAGTATCTAATACTAATATTATCAGATAATAATTCTGTCTATTTGATACCTTTTTACGCCTGATGTTTCCGCGGATAACGGGGAAAAGTGCGTGAGAGGCCATGTGCAGATGTTAGTAATACATACATACATATGTATGTTATATAGAAATAAAAATATTATAAAGTTATTATTATAAAATTTAATATTATAAAATATTATAAATTAAAATTATTATATAAAGCATTTTTATTTCGCTTTCGCTCCCTTTTGGACCTGGCGATTTCAAGTACCTATGTGTTTGTGATGAAATGCATAACCTGCAGTTCACGCAGTGTCAGTGCCAATTCAGATCCTGCCGGACTGAAAACCAGCGTTTTTATCGTCTTCGGAGGATAACGATAACAAGCTGAGGCGGGACGTTAGGTCCCGCATCATAATAATATGGAAAGACCAATTTTTTGCTTACCCTTGGGCATAGACTACGCGACGCCTACATTATGTTTAAAATTTTGAATCCCAAAGGTTGTTAATTATGTTAATTCTTTGTAACGTATATTGATGTACTTCTCTTTTTTATGAATAACATGTGTGTGGCTATTAATAAATTATTTTACTAATAACACTGTGTAACTTATGCTTTGGCCCATACCTAGAGAAGTAACCGTCTTGGTCCCAAAGGACTCCTATCGCCGAACGGGGCTTAATCCCACCGCCGCCGCCCCAACACAACTTACTACAAATGGAATTTGATTCCGGATTTAACTAACGGCATGCTCGAAATTATATACGAGTGTGAACGTTAAGTGGCTTTTGCTAGTAGAATTGTTTGAAGGATTGTTGTGTCTAGAAAAATCTTAAAGCGATCTCTGTGCAGACAAATAAATTAATGATTCTCTATTCTGTTCTTGATTAAACTAAGAGAGTAGAGTTTTTGTAATGAGACAGTGAAGGTTAATTCAAATGGATACTTATTGGCAGAAAGCCATCCCTAGAAAAGTTTTTTGGCGAATTAAACTAGTATTCGGCCATTATTATTGTTAATTAGTTTTCTTAAACCACTCTGCTACAGTTTCTGATATAATATGTACTCACTGGTAAAATGGCTATTCAACTGATAGAAGCGGCATATACCCTATCTACGAGTCCTTGACGGCGAACAAAAATAAACCTACTATAATGAACAGAAGGTTCAGATTAAATTATCAGGTAACTAAATCCGCGCCGGGCATTGGCGGTAGAAATTCAGTAGGAACTGATATCTATTCAGTGGTGCTGTCACTTTGTTTCTGTCTACCCTCGTCACAACATCAAATGTGGCTCCACTGAGAGCAATCATGGGTTCCGCAATGATTCTGAGTGGACCTGTTTCCTGTTCTTTGTAGGTAGCCGTGTTGCCTTAGTGGGAAGTAGCTTGACTTCATCCTGAGCATCGCGGGTACTGTACCTGTAAATATAAACATCGGTTTTTTTATCTAGGTAGGGTCAACTTGGGTAAATGCGTCTTACGGGGCTAATGCGTCTTTATGACCTTATTCGAAAACTTCATCTACAATATGGTAGAACAGTTTTGGAATAAGTATTTTTGAATTTGTTCGAAATTACTTGCTTATTACTTTTTGTTCTAGGTCAAAAAGACGCATTATCACCGTATACGCATTTACCCTAGTAGAATAAGTATTTTTGATATCCCTATATAATTTTTTCATTAATTATTTTGTATGACCAAAATAATGTTGGACAATCCACTGAGCATCATCTAGCCCCAAGCTAAGCAGAGCTTGTGTTATAGGTACTAGATAACTGATATACCTAATCCGTACTTAATATTATAAATGTGAATGTAACTCTGTCTGTATAGGGTACATGAAAAGCGCGTGCGAAACCGCGGGCAGCACCTAGTACAATATTTTACAAAGATATATACCCAGAACAACTGAGACAAATATTTGCAGATCATACAAACATTTGTCCCAAGGCGGGAATCGAACCCGGAACATCTTGCATTGCAGGCGGCCTTTCGCCCACCGCCCCACATCGGTCGTCATATCAGGATCGACTAGCATTATTTATATATAGGTTGTTACATATGAAGTAGGACCAGTATAGTTACAGCCGTGGGAGTGAGTAGGACAAATTGACTAATTAGGCAACTGTTCGAAACGGAATCGTTAATTAGCGGAAAGTTAATCCTGTGTTCTGGAAATGCACTAATTACTGAGTAGTATTTGAAATGTTGCGAATTGTTTAGGTTTTGTTTATAAACGGTGTTTATCTAAAGATGATGCAGCGTTCTACAAAAAACTTGGTGTTTATCAAGAAATCTTGAAAAAGTACTGCTTCGAGAAAGTATGAAATTCGTATTAAGGCGAGGTGAGCCCAGCACTTGCAAGACGCAAGCAAGAAGCAAGACGGTGCGCAGACAGCCGAGCACGATTTTGTAGTTATTTAGGTGCTTTGAAAAATATTTGTATGACATATAAAAATATTTTCTAGTGATGTACTGCGTAATAACGTTTGCAATGTTTTGGTATACAATATGTATCATTTTATTCATTTTATCTATCATCATTTTAAGTTTCATTTAGAGGTAGCTTTGACATTTTTTTTGATCGGGTGAAATGTCACCAATCCTTTTTTTGTCTAGTGATGCATTAGAAAATATCTTCAACTATAATATGTTTGAATTTCAAAACTATAGGCCGTCTAGTTATTGAGGTACGGACAGTTAAAAATCCCTAAATCCGGGTAACCCAGCCTTAAACTGCGTCCACGCATTCATTTTATTTAGGAATCGACCTGACAGATTACTTGTCTATCAAATACTGTATTCTTTTAATCAGATAAAAAAATATCGTTGACGAAGTATAAAATACCTTCAAAATAAACAATTTACGCATTGTATATCATTTCATTATATAACTATATTACATAGACAATGAACAGTTTCTGTTAAGACCTTCATGAATAAACATTTATTTATTATTTATTATTGGTTACATAAAATCTCGTCAACATACAACATCGACAACAGCGTGCATGAACACTGGTTCATGCACGCTAAACCACATGATCATTGACCAGAACTATCGTTGGCGTTTAGGAGCCTAATGTATCATACTCCTGGGCTAAGGCTAAAAATCAACTCATAATCATCAACATCATCATCATCAGCCCATTCACGTCCACTGCTGAACATAGGCCTCCCCCAAACGACGCCACGAATAGCGGTCCTGAGCCACCTCCATCCAACGACTCCCTGCGACCGCTACGATGTCGTCGGTCCATCGAGTGGGAGGTCTTCCCACACTCCGTTTCACATTGCATCGCGGTCGTCTCATAATAAAGCAAACAATTTTTAAGCTGATCTGAACTACATAGGTATACATACTTATCTACTCGTTCTTGTCGTCTCAAACATGATAGGTTCTCATAAAATGAGAATAAAAAATTATTATTCTTTATCTTATTTTAAAATAACATTAATTAAGAATACGGGTAAATTGTTCTTTAGTTCAAGACTGCACTGTATTTTAGTCAAAAAATTTGTCCAAATATTAGGACTACTAGCTGCTTCCCGCGCCTTCGCCCGCGTTTTATCGGGATAAAAATAGCCTATATGTTATTTCAGGTCCCAAACTATACCACTACCATATTTCAACCTAATCGGTTCAGTTGTTTTTTCGTGAAAGAGTAACAAATATCCATATTTCATACATCCATCCTTACAAACTTTGACATTTATAATATTAGTAGGATAGGATAGTCTCAATAGCCACGGAACAACGAAAAAGAACAGTTCAAATGAAACTATTGGATTGCTGTCATACTACGAAAAAAGTTCCTCTGTATCTAGTAGGGGTACACTGCAAGGCGCTAAATGAAGGATACGAAAATACTTAGTTTTCCTAAAATTAAGTTATACGTATTTTCGGTCAATGTTACCGCATTATATTTATTTTTGTCACAACAATGTAACAAGACATATTGGACACTTGCGCGCAAAGGCAATGCAATAAGCATCACATCGGTTGGAGGCAAGTCCGGCTGTGCATCTTACAGTTGTAACTTTGGCACTTGGCTGCTTCTCTAACTTTGACTTGCTGTCAGCCACTACCACAATTCTGTGAATATTTTGGTATCAGCAAGAATAGAATGGACGAAGACCATATCGGACGTGCCAAATCACTATCTTCAAAAAACAGCTTCATCAATATTAGTCATCCGTGTAACAATTTAAACAGCTTTATTATATGTGTAGGTATGTAAGTTTATGATAAGTAGGTATGAGGCCGTGGGGCCACGGCGTACGAATATCGACCCCTCCAACTCAACCCGTGGATGTCGTAAGAGCCGACTGAGGGAACCTACCAGAGGAAGGGCAGCAGCTTCCTTCTGAGTATTTTTCAACACCAACACTGCGATCACCAATACGCCTGCCAAGCGTGGTGATTATGGCAAATCCCCCCCTACATGGGAGACCATCCATTCGATGGACCGACGACATCGTAGCGGTCGCAGGGAGTCGATGGATGGAGGCGGCTCAGGACCGCTATTCGTGGCGTCGTATGGGGGAGGCCTATGTCCAGCAGTGGACGTGTATGGGCTGATGATGATGATGATGTAAGTTTATGATAAGTAGGTATGATAGTACGTAGTGTAGGTATAATTATTATTGTTTTATTCCTTTAATCTCAAGCGCCACCGTCTTTATTTTTTTTTTATATCCAGTCCATCCCAAGGTTGCCTGGAAGAGATCGCTCATAGCGATAAGGCCGCCCTTAGTACTTCATTTATTGTCAGAATTTATTTCTGTATTGTATTTTGTGTTTGTGTGGTACATAAAGGGTTATCTTTGTATATTTTTTTATTAATAAACGGGTGATTTTATGATTATTAACGTAAAAATTACATTAAAATTATAATTGTCCTTTATGGTCCCACGGTTGGGCAAAGGCTACCCAAGAAAAAAACAGAAAAATTACATACATATTTCTAAAAAATTACATGTAGTACAAAAACCTTATATCTTATAATCTTATAATCTAATCTTATAATCTGTTTAGTTTAAAATTTAGTTATTTTCTGATAAATGGATTTTACGTCATTTTATTAATAGTTGTTCGGGATGTTCTGGGTATTTCTATGTATAATAAAAAAAAAATGTAGGTGAAGTCACAATAGAGCGTACTCCAGTCATTGCAGAAAAGATGCACAACAGTGCGTACTCCAATCATTGCACGATATCAGCTTCGAGATAGCATCGAGTTGTCATCGATAACTCTGAGTAAACCCTGTGGTTTTCGGAACAGTACGGTCCAAATTTAACAGCATTAAATTATTTTCGATGGCAACACAACAGAAACCGACTGCGGCGACTGCAAACTTAGAGCGCGAAAGACGAGCAATCAAATATTTAGTTTTATCATTGTGCTGTTAGCAGAACGACTGGTTTTTGGCATGCTGTAGTATAGGGAGCTCTTTTTCGCTCCTCCCGCTAATAAAGAAGGGGGAAATTCAATTTAGTAAACAATATTTTATTTAATAAAATTAGAATTGTCCCCTCATGCAAGATGATCTATGGGCCAAATTAAAAACCTTGCTGGCGTGCGTCTGACGATGGCAGATGGCATATCGGCAGACCCAGAATTAAAGTGGCAGATCGAATTTGTCACGATGGATTGATATGAGTCTAGAACTGCACAATAATGTGAAATGTGAAAGGGAAACAGACAGAACTAGCTGTGAGATTATCCGGGTCCAAAATAACAATTCAACCACACTCCAACGATAGAAATCAGTTATAACCCAGGGGGCCTACTCGGATAAGGAAAACCGAAGTTTCTTTTTTGTGTTCGTGCAAAACCAACTCTTATGTCCATTGCATAAGATTAGCGTTTGCAGAAAAAAGAATCAGAAACTTCGATTTCGTTTTTAAGAGTACGGGCCCTGGACTCATTCGTTATCTACTTACTATTTTAGCCTGCGCTCCCTCAATTATGGAACGAACACTTGTCTTTATCACACACAAACTTCTTCGTCTTTACAAATTAAAGCCACGCGACTCTTTAAGGGAATTATTTAAAGAAATAAATATTTTGACAGTCATATCGCAATACATCTATGAAAATCTAATGTATACGCACAAAAATAGATAGCTTTTTGAAAAATTGTGATGTTCACAATAGAAATACAAGAAATAAGAACAAATTACACATCCTAGCATATAGATTACGAAAGGTAGGGTAATCATTTATGGGCAATTGCGTGCGCTTCTATAATAAGCTTCCATCTGAACCAACTGAACTCCCTATTCGTAAATTTAAACAGTACATTAAACAAAATCTTATCAGGAAGGCCTTTTACTCCATAGATGATTACATTAATGATGTTAATGTTTGGCCAAATGTCGCTCCGTTCCGCACTGACGGTAGTATGTAAGAAATTCAATGTTCTGTTTAGCTTTAAAGAAATATTGACATGTATCTAAATCGCATTAAATTTAGATTTAGATAGACAAAATAAACATGTATTAGACACATAAGTGATATTATAATGTGCTAGTGGTTTCTTTTTCACTTCTTCCACTAGTGGACAAAAAATTGAAGTGAAGAGAATATCAATAACACCTTATTTCTTATTTGATAATAATAACTATGTTTATAGTATAAAATTTGACTTGTCTAAGTGCTTATTTTGTAAGCCTAAAGAAATAAAGTTATTGATTCTGATTCTGATTCACAATTGTATCTTCTGAATGAATAAATACGAATTTAACCGAATGACAATTACATTATTATATTTCAATTTTTATTCATAATAATTTTTTGAGTTCTGCAATTCCGATAGCGACAAAGGCCTCTATCGATTTTCTGTAATAACTTTTCCGAATAGCCAAATGAACTAAAAGAACAAAATTAAAATCTCCATGTAAAAAGTGGAGTCAAAGCTCTAATAAAGACCATTGTCAAAATCCGGGCATTCAGCAAAGCACACTGAAAAGATGGGAGTCAAGATTAAGGATGTGCTTCGTTTCGAAGATACATATTTTAGTCCGAAAACTGAGTTGTTATTTGATCCTTGTGAGACAAAACCCTTGTCCTTCAAAATAAATACGCAAAATATGAGTGCCATCTAGTCTAGTAATGTCACGTATAACTTTTTGCTTCGCTTTAACACTACACCAGACCTGATAAACTACACTAAAATAATTTTCCTAGTACATCTAGCTAGACTAGAATTAATAAGAATCAAAGCATAAAATAAGCACTTGCTACATATTTTTTTAGTATACTGAAAGATACAGAAACTATTAAAAATAAAAAGCTATTACAAGTGCAAAAATACCATATCCGACTCCGAAGATAACAATTTTCGAAGTGTTATGATACATCACTGGATCAGACTCTTTGTAATCAATGGGAATATGCTAACGATCGCGCCCGAACCGACTTACAGAAAGAGGCTTAATTAAATCCGCGATTCATATTCTAGTGTCCTGATACCCAATCAAAGTGAGGGGGAGATGAATAGTCAAGAGGTGGGGATTTTTACAGCCTATCTTTAGTTTGTTTTTGTGGGGACGTATCTAGTTGTCTCTGATATTTCGTGTTTCTTCTGACTTTTAGCTGAAAGGTTTTTATAGTAAACTAGATGACCCGACAGACGTTGTCCTGCCATTCAAGTCAAACAACTGACAGTTATTTTAAACGTGCTTAGCAAAGCATAACACTGGGGCCAAGGTTACATTAAAAAAGTTTATAATAAAGGTAGTCGTTAAGTTTTCTAAAATTTTCTAAGATTCCGCGCAATTTTCTTAATTTTAGAAAACATAAAAAAATATGAATGTAGTCAATAAAGCCGTTCTCAAGTTATATCGTGACCAGGAGAAATAGGGGTTCATTTTTTGTATTTAGATAAAAGATAGATAATATATTTATTTTGAATATTGAATACCTATTTATTTTCATTATGAATGTGAGCGGGTTAACTACGAACATAGTTTGTGTTGGAAGAAAACCAACGTTTTTCAACTAGGTTAGAAGTTAACCCGCTTACACTCATGATGAATTTATCAAACTACATAAGTTTTTATAGTAAAGCCTATTTATTTATCAAGACGCGCAATAGAATGTTATCCAAGTTCCGATTTTACTATTACATCATGTTATTTTATGAGGTCATAATGTCAACACTACGAAGATTCTTCCAATGTTTAAAAATAAAAAAGTAGGTATCGAGACAAAATCTCGCTTCTGTCATTTGGTAGGACGTACGTGTTGCCAATGGTCTGAATATAATTTGGCTGGTTTTTATATCAAGGCCCGAATGCGAAGGCCTTGTGATTAGCCAAATGCGGGTAGACGGAAAAAATCAACATTTGTATGAATATGCAGGGGCGGGGTGTGTCGTGGTCTACGGAGGCGGAATTATTAATGTTTATCTAAGGGTTCTTTCTGAACAGATTGTTTATCTTTGACTAGCTGTGCCCTCGTCTGCGCCCCCGATGAATTTTAATGTTTGCGCGGAACCCTATTTTTTATAATCTATATATATACTATTCATTAATCAATCAATTATCAATTATACCTATTCCAGATGGAGACAAATCCAACAAATTAAAAATCATTTAAATCGGTTCAGCCGTTCTCGATGGTGTAACTAACACTACTTTGTTTTATATACATACATATATATATTTTTGGGAAATCGCGAGTCGATCCAAGAGGTTGGCTATTTCGCCTTAGCATTTGTAGGTACTGTACAATTTTCTATAAAATTGATGTGGTAAATAATTTCCTGAATTGATTTCGAAAATAAAATAAAATTCACGGTTGTTTTAATTTTAATTCAACATTCGACATTGAATTCTGTAATACCAATCTATCCTATATGCTATTGGACATTACCTAGAACTTACCCTAATATCGTCCCTTTATTGAATTACTATGAAAAAAAATCGCTGCTTCGGTGTATGCCCCTAGTCGTCCCGAAATATATAAATAATGTTGGACAATTCACACAGCATTATCTAGCCCCAAGCTAAGCAGAGCTTGTGTTATGGGTACTAGATGACTGATATACATAATACATACGTATACATAGATTTCTTTTTTATTATACACATAAAATACCCATAACACCCGGAACATATATTTTCAGATCGTACAAATATTAGTCCCAAGGTGGGAATCGAACCCCCTCCTGCGTCGCAGGTGAAATTTTTATGAAATAGATTTATTGAAGAAACTGTGTACAAAAAAGATCTTAAAAGCTAGGTGGAACAACTGTTTATCCATTAATTATGGACGTACAATATTTAACTTACAGTCCGAGTCACTTGAATAGCCTCACCCCTAAATTTTGATATTTTTATATATTATGCATGAATATTATTTTTACTTTGTCTTATTTTGACCTCACGCGTAGTGCCTTACGAAATGGACTGTATATATATATATAGGTACTATAACTAGGTATTTTATTTATTAAAGAGCCACCTACGAAGTTTTGTCTTAAATTTACTAGTAGGCAGTTCTCTTATGTCTCTAGGAATTTTGTTAAATACTTTTACAGTCATGGTAGAGCTATTTTTCCCACTCAGTGCTGTTTAGTGTGGGGGCAATATAAGCCTAGTGGGATCTCTATTTTTTAAAAAAGAGTTTTTTTATCTTTATACTGGTTAAAGAAAGTGGTGGACCTTGGTTGTCACACTCATCAATTGGTTGGCCACATTGGTCGTCGAATAAGTGGATCCTCACGGCAGAGCTTAATTTTACAGCGGCTTTCGTTGAATATTCCAATTATTTCGAGCATTACCGCAGACAATATACCTACCTAGGTATTATCTGTCCACTTAATTTCATGCGTCTCATTTCACAAATTGCGTGCATTCACAGTAGCTCAAGTTGGTATTTGTATTCCTCGGTGCCACCGCGGCGGCGCAACTCGCATTTTCGGACTTTACTTGCATTTTCGAACATAATTAAAATTTCCCAAGAGATTCCCAATTCTGAGTTAAGCGCTTCATCGCTTGCTGTTTACTTTGAATGCATTTTGTGAGGGAATATTTAAATGATCTCTTTGATTTATTATGGAGTTTAACCTTTTGTGGTACGTACCTAATGATTATGTATTTAAGAGCTAAGATTTCTTTTCCTCATAACTCACATACACAACATACATAGGTATAACACCTATAATTAATGTAAATCGTATCAATTATAATGCAATGGCAATCTATGTAAACCTACATATTTGTATATACTTTTTCATGTGTCATATTCTATCATTAAAGACGTCATCATTCAAATTATTATTATGTCACATCTTAGGGGAGCACAGCTGCCTATATTACAGACTATTCAGTCTAGTTTAGGCAGCCGAGGCCAACTTTTTAAATAAAAAATGAAAAAAGTACCGAGTAGGAAAATTAAGTTTCATAATGTTGTATACCTGCGAGATAAGAGTTTTCTTATTACTAGTATTAAATTCATAAAATAAATACATATATATTTTTTTATATAAATCGTAACTTAATCTTGCAGAAATGAAATTTTGACTTAACGGCTATTTCCATAAGCAATCAATTAAAAACAAAATGAAAATGCATGCATAAAATAAGTATTTTCCAAAAACTTTGTAAACAAATAAATGTCAGTAAAAAGTTAAAAAATATACCGCCAGTTTCCCAGCTTTTGGTAATCCTATTTGGTAGTTTCAGAAAAGCCATTCATATTTTTTATAAATAAAACATTGTCTAAAACCATATAACCTAGGCATGGTTATATGGTTTTAGTTGTATGGTTAACTTTCACTCGTGATGACAATGCGACGTTATAAAGGTTTACAAAGGTTTTCATAAATTATGTGTTCCACTCGGCTCAGTAGTGGCTAGCATGCCAGTAATTGAATGAAATTGCAACTACACCGTGTTTAATTAAAAACTGGCACTGAGCCCGTGACAGACAATGTCTGGTCAACACATTTGTAACGATTGATTTACTGTTTCACATTTGTACTTATGCAGTAACGATTCATTTATGTTTATGGTAAATAAATGTGGATTAACTTTAATAGATTAGGCCCTCTACGCCACGCGCAGTTTTTAAATCAGAGACGTTATTAGAAAATATAATAAAAACAATCGTATTGTTGGCTATCCATCATTGTTGGGGAGTTTAGGCCACAATTCGTTTACGACATTAATAGCTGCTACCTGCGCCTTCGCCCGCGTTTTATCGGGATAAAAATTGCCTATATGTTATTTCAGGTCTCAAACTATACCCATACTAAATTTCAGCCCAATCAGTTCAGTAGTTATTTCGTAAAAGAGGAACAAATAACCATACATCTATCCTTACAAACTTTGTCATTTTTAATATTAGTATATAGGATTCGATAAAGTAATTAAATCCTACCTAGAACTAGTTTCATTTATAATTCCAACAGTTTCGCTGTAACGTGGAAATGGCATTTAGTTTCCAACGCTTCTCACAAAAAGGAACTGTACCAACTTTTCATATAAATCACTTGCACTAAATCAAACTGCGGTGTGTCAATTTAAAGTGAAATCGATTAGTGTGCGGAAAATACGTATGATTGATTGCGTTTCTCTTAGTACGTCGTTTAAACCTCAAGTTGAGTTGGCGGCGAGCGATCAATCAAAATTATATTACCAATAAATCTATGGAAGCTCACGCTGTGTGATAGGGCCTTTTATAAGGTACTACTACGGTACGACACGACACCTATAGGTATATCATGTATATTAAAATATTGCACGCCGCCGTACCGGTAGAAATACATTGTTTCTCATATTAACATACGACATATATGTACCTTACACACATAATTATATGTATTTGATGAAATAAAATATTACTTTACTAAATATCTAGTACCATTTACACAAACTCTGCTTAGATTGGGGCAGTGTTTGAATTGTCCGGCATTTTTTTAAATTGATTTATATGAATAAGTAAAGAAACTTTCAGATACTACCTTCTATCTCTACTCTAATATCAATTCTAATATCTACTTAGAAACTTTCAGTATATTACGATCAATAATAGAGCGATATCACTTCCTTATTTTTTATTAATTAGTTTAGTAGGACAAATGTGGTAATGGTAGTCTTAAAATGTATATAGGACATCATTTTCTATACAAAATCAAAAGAACCATCCAAATTAGCCCACAGTTGACGTAGTCCTGTCCAACATTATTTATATTATTTATATATTATACATATATATAATTCGGTAAACATACTTAAAATAAATATTATGTTTCTTCATGTGTTTTCGTACAGCACATAGGACATCCTCCTTTTATCGGAATCAGTTAATGAGCAGCCTTTACCATACTGACGATAGTGGATGAAAGCAATATTAAAAGTTTACAAATTTAGCGAAATATAATACCTTTGATACCTTTACCTATGTCTAACAAGTTTGCATTGCATTCCAGAGGCTGTAAAAGCTTTTTATATAAAAGATAATGAGGGGGTAATAAGGGCAAATATTTGTTGACCCTCAACAAATATTTCTGTTCTGGATGTTTTCTATGTATAAAAAAATATAATCTATGTAGTCTATTATATTAAATATATCAGTTATCTAGTACCCATAACACAAGCTCTGCTTAGCTTGGGGCTAGATAGTGCTGTGTGAATTGTTCAGCATTATAAATATTTCTTTATTAGTAATTCACAAATCTTCAAGTTAAACGAACAACGCAATTAATTAAAACTAAATAATCGTTTCGTACATGGGAGACCATCCACTCGATGGAGCGACGACAACGTAGCGGTCGCAGGGAGTCGATGGATGAAGGCAGCTCGGGACCGCTATTTGTGGCGTCGTATGGGGGAGGACTATTTCCAGCAGTGGACGTGTATGGGCTGATATGATGATGAATCGTATCGTGTAAACTAAACCCAATAAAACTTTTACCATAATACTGATTGCTTCATAATAATTTATTGAGCGTAATCCGCGTCCAACGAGCGTGGTATATATCTCATCGTCAGTAACTCTATTACGGCCTTGTATCCTTTTTGAGAATTAATTTGGATTTAAACGTTTTTGGGGCACCGGATTTTCATGCGAGGACTCCGTGATTGGATTATTTTATGACTGGAGTTTTCTTGTAGGTTTCACTTGTACGTGATTTTTACGTATCATCAGATAATAATATTGCACTAGCTGCTGCCTGCGCCTTCGTCCGCGTTTTACCGGGATAAAAAATAGCCTATATGTTATTCCAGGTCCCAAACTATACCCTTCCCTTTCATCCGAATTTTAGCCAAATCGGTTCAGTATTTTTTGCGAGAAAGAGTAACAAATATCCATACAAACTTTGACATATATAATATTAGTAGGATAGGTCATACGCTTTTTGATATTGTTTTCGTGACGTACATATTTTGTGGTGAAATCGCTTCCTCCCATCTAACCATCCATCAACACATTTAAATCTCTTTTATATCAAATATCAAAGTGCTTTATTTCCTTTAGACCTTACAGGACTCTTGGACACGTCACAAAATTAAAATTACATAAGTAAAACAGGGAAATAAAGTGATCACTTAGATTTTTTGTTCACTTCAATCTTTTTAAGGTAAAGTAAAGAAGCGAACAAGAAACCTTTACCTTGTTAGGTTGTTAGTTTTCGAGTTGGAGCAAAAGCCGTCCCATGCTTTTTTATCCTCTAGATAATCTGATATTTTGTAACAAGCCTTTTTACAAAGAATATGTTTGATAGTTTTTTTGAATTTATTTATTGATCATTTTTGCAACTCACTCGCAGTTTTGTTGTAGAAGCGTATACATTACCCTTTAAAAGATACACTAATCTTGTGCAGCCGAGTTTTGGGCAAAGCGAGTTTGTTTTTATTTCTAGTATTTACATCATGTATGTCGCAATTTTTAGGGAATCGATCGATCTTTCTATGAGTGTACAATAAGTTTTCATAAATATATTGACATGGTACTGTCATTATATTTTAGAGATAAAGAAATATTTATTAACACAATCCTGATATAGGAGAGAATAAAACTATGTAGAACTTGATGTAAGTATATACTCGACAATCCACACAGCATCATCTAGACCCAAGCAAAGCAGAGCTTGTGTTATGGGTATTAGATGACTGATATACTTAATACTATTATTACTTAATACATATATAGATATTTTTTATCATACATAGAAAATACCCAGAACACCCGTGACAAATATTTGCAAACGGACAAATTGTCCCAAGGCGGGAATCGAACCCGCAACTTCTTGCGTCTCAGGCACATCGGCACATCGGTCGTCAAATTTTAAAAAAATACAGACTGATACAAAGTTAAATGACAAAACAAGAACAAATAATATAAAAGGTCTTCCCCATAGACTTCCAGTTATCACCATCTCATGCAACTACATATGTAACAATATTTCGATCAACCAAATAAATAATAATAAAAATACTAATTTTTTACTTAAAAACAGTCGTATAAACTCATTGCGCAAAACTAACAATAGAATTATTAACATAATTCCCAACATACACGTCCGAAACTAAATCCATTTACCCTACTTTATATTCAGTAAAAGTGGCCAGAAAAGGCCGGAGGATTTAACGAGAGAATTAGAATTTTACATTGTAATAGCTGTTCCGCAAGGGGTGAGAAATGGGGTAGGGGCGAATGTGACATGGCGCCATGGGTTCCGCGCTTATAAAACTGCTTTTCCATCCAACTTCGGATGCGTAATGAGCAATCTAGTTTTAAAATATGTGGGAACTACCCTACCGGTGCTACCGGGTAGAATTCTTAAATGAAGATTTAAATAATAGGACAAGACAAAACACAAGATACATAAAAAAGACGATTTAATGCGGATCTAAGGCCCATATTATGAAAGCTTACTCAGACATTGATGTATGCTGGTTAGACGGTTTTCTATTGCATAACCATTACTCAAGCATAGATTGATCTATACTAAATATATAATGAATGAGCAATCTTTCATAATGGGGGCCTTAATTAGTGAGATTTGCGTATAGTTAACGATCCTGCAGACTATCTCTACGAATCTTCTTCCATCAAGGAAGAATAAAAAACTTTATTTTTTCATCTGGCTGTATAAATCCGTTACCGTCGAAAACCATTAGGAATAAAATGGAATTTAGTTTTCCCGTTTCATAACTTTTCCACATTCTTCAGATTATCGTTCCAAATTACAACGAAGTACTCCAAAAAAACAGAGGTATAAAAACGCAGGCTGAGTGGTCTCACCTAGGCGCGGCGCACACTTGACTGCCTCGAACTAATTTTACCTACCCAGTGTGCGCGCCAATTTCTCTAATTATTGCACTCATTGCGGAACGCGAACGGCTGCTTTCGGATAGACAGGCTCGTCCGTTTTAATTGAAACTTTATTGTGACGTGGATATGTTATAAAAAACAATTTTGGGCGCCAATCTCTGCATTTTTTAACCTGTTGTTTTGTTTCGAATAAATTTTGCTCTTTTGCTTTCATATACAGAATACTATGTTAGAGTTTAGGGCTGTTGAAACGTTACCGAAAATCTTAAGGCCTTATTATTTCTCCATTTATACCTCATTCCATTGCACCACCTCGCAAAAATGATATTAAAGGTATATGATAACTATCACCAAAACATCATAAAATGGATGCTTCCCATGAGAATAGAAGAGAGGAACTGTCTGCCACTAGGAGCACTTAAACTACTTTAATCCGAACATATGGCATTCCATAAAATACTCGAATAAAAGAACTAAGAAATCGGATTCTCATAACTAGCTGGGACTGCATTTACTGTTAAGTTTCTTGGCGCCTCTTCAAAATATGTCACAGAGACCAGTTCGTAGACTCATGCAAATGTCTAGGGAACTGCTTTTAATTCAAATAAAGTTTCTTTTAGAGAATTCTTTTAGATAGACTGGCGGATTGCCCACCTTGAAATGAATATACAGTGGTGGTCGGAGCTTTCTTGAGTTGTGTAGCGAATCGTTTTCATTTACGACTACGAACAGGTTTTACGTTATCAATAAAACTGAAGTCTTAGTGGTTTTCTAGCTCTCTTTAGAAACTGCAATCTGTCATTCTAAAAGACTACCCTACTAAGTTCCTGATGGGCTGTCTGGGGTACAACTCACTGGAGACGTGGCGCGCCTTCGATCAGCTTTCCATAGCGTGCAAGCTCTTCCGAGGTAAAATAGACTCCCCCGAACTAAGTGATGTGTTGTGTCGCCTCTACGTTCCTGATAACTACTGTAGGGGCCGAAAGTACAGGTTGTTTGACGTACCGGCGTCGTCCACGGCGGCACGCTCCGCATCACCCATCCCACGCATCCTCACCGCACTCAATTCTCTCCTGAACGATAGCCCTGAAACCGACCTGTTTGCGGATAGTCTGGGTGAGATTCTGTCGGTGTGTTTAAGGTTCTGTGAACGTGATGTATGAATGGGTGTACCTAGTTTTGACTATATTATAATATTATATCTAATAATGTACTATGTTTTGATTAAGTAACTTTTTATTTTATTTGGACATGTGTAATTTATTTTCTTCTATTTGTTTTATTCAGTATTGTCACCTAGTAACTCAACTATAATTTATTTGATTAAGTTTAATGTGTATAGTACTTTTAATTTAATGTTAAAATTTAAGTAACTAATGTAATTGGTTAGTTAAAATCGTATTAGTTGCTCATTAAATAAAAATAATAATAAATAATAGAAGCTAACAATCAAATATAGTGTCATTTTATTGAACTACCTATGCCATGTTTAATCTGATTCAAAATCTATATTTTCAATATCTATGAATTTTTTTATTTATCTATTTATTAACAAAGAAAATTACAATCAAATAATAGAAACAAATTAGAACTAGTATTTACAATTGAAACAATTGAGCTAACTGCACACTGTTGCAAATAATCTACAGGTAGCTCCACTGGTCCATATCAAAATAAGTTTTTTATTTGTTCAGTAATGATCAGTGAAATCGAACGAAGCCTACGTACACTTTTCTTCATTCTACGACTTGGAACATTAATATTATAATTAGTATGAAATAAAATATTTATTAACAAGGTGCACTACGTTTTCTTTATTTTAATCATCATCATATCAGCCCATACACGTCCACTGCTAGACATAGGCCTCCGTCGTATGGGCGCACACAAATAGCGGTCCTGAGCCGCCTCCATCCATCGACTCCCTGCGTCCGCTACGATGTCGTCGGTCCATCGAGTGGATGGTCTCCCATGTAGTATTTGGGGATTTGCCATAATCACCACGCTTGGCAGGCAGATTGGTGATCGCAGTGTTGGTGTTGAAAAATACTCAGAAGGAAACTGCTGCCCTTCCTCTGGTAAGTTCCCTTAGACGGCTCTTACGACATCCACGGGTTAAGTTGGAGTGGTCGATATTCGTAAGCCGTGGCCCCACGGCGAATTTATTTTAATTTTAATACTTTGTACAATTATAACACGATAAAGTACATGCGACCTGGATGCTTTATGCGAGGTAACTCAATAACCCCTTTAAATCAAGTCCATTTATAGCGGTACACGTGTAGGTATTGTTATTGCACCATGCCGGCTCTCGCGCTGTCACTCGTGTTAATTAAACGTTCTCATTGAGAATATACGGCTTGCTGGACACGACAAGCCAAAAAGCCAACCAAGCTCAATTAATAAAAACACCAAATCTTAAATCGTCGAGAATCTTTATTGAATACTTACTAAAAATCTATAAGGTCTGAGAGGATTTCATTGTACCCTTTTAACACTTTCATTGCCAACGACGGATATGTGGTTAGCTTCGGCCCGTCGCCGCCAAGCGCCATAGTCCCGCATCGCAGAGGGCAGTTGATACATAAACATAAGAATGGCTGCACAGATTTAAATCAAATAGCTACAAGACCTTGAAATCCGTATGTGGGCCACTGGGTTTCGAGGCGGTGACGAGCTCTCGTGCAAGGAATTTAAGTGTGTATGGTACAATTAGGACCTTTTGGGTTTATGTGTGGAATAAAATAGAGAGATTGTTTGATACTCTGTGTTTTGCTACGGCCTACGCCACAAACTCTACGAGGTTTAGTAGCACTGCTACGCCACGGTTGAAAGCAATGCTATGCTATACAATTGTATGCACAAAAAACAGTTATTCAATACAAAGAAGTTAGCAAAAGAATTAGCATGTCTACTATATTTCTGTGGGTAGAAAATATTAAAATATTCATGTTATTGAACTTTATTGGCTGAGCATTTTAATCAATGCGGAGTTCACAAAGACATTTGAATTTGTAAACAACAGCCTTGTTTCTTGAATAAACCTCGTTGAATATTCAGAGTTATTTGACCATCCTTCCATTTATTGCCTCTTGTAACATTAGTGGAAACAAAGTTAACTAGGACTTGATTCTGTTGATTTTCAAGGTGAAATGACACTTTAATATTAGAAGATTAGTGATAACCAAAACCAAACCAAAGTATATAGACTATTTATGAGACCACAATCTCACCTGACTGTAAGCGAGGATACTGGTAAATCTTGCATTCGAAAAGTCTAGAAACACTTAGGTATTCACTCAAGAGTCTTCAAGCTCTGATGAGACCGAAGTTGTAGTTCTGAAGAAAAACAAAAGCTAGCAGCATTTTCTTTGTAGACTATGCTAGAACCACACTAATGTAGTGTGGTGTGTAATGACTTTTGGCCGTGCGTGACGAATCAGAAGCGCGTTAAAAGTATATCAGTTTCATACATTATAATAGGAACACACTTTAACTGAGCATTATTGTCGCTGTATGTCTTTCTAACCTAAATCATGTACGAAAACGAAATGTTTCTGACACGTCACGACACACGACACCATATAATATGGGTCTGCCCATACGTGTAAATGCTAAGAACTTTTGTTTTTCTGTGCCTCTTCCAGCACGCTAGCCCCGCGTGATTTGCAATACCACGCGTGTGTGCGTGCGACACAGCGGACGCGTGCACTTGTGTGAAGTTTTTCCGTAATTGGTTTTCGATTTAAAGGTAGCTGCATAAATGAGGTTCCAGGCGAACCTGAATTTCGCTTGCAAATGGGTATTATGGTGTGTTACCTTGTAGATGTGATGGGGTGTTTGTTTGTGGTCGAGTGGCTTTCTGGAGCGAAATGCTGGAAAATGAGTTCTTGGGTCTTATGATAATTAAGTAGGTGGATAAATGATTTTGGAAGGTGGTTTGTTTTCTGCTATTATTGACATTATTAATAGATATTGATTTTATTTGAAAAAATCCTAAATAATTTACATAAATTGCTCCGGTGGTTATTTCTTTTTAATATTATTTCGGTTTAACAGTTGAGCTACCTGTAGATTGTTTGTAACAGGCTTAGATTGGTTGTCAAATCAAAATCAAATCAAATCAAAATGTTTTATTGCAACCATATTGTACAAAAGGATATTATATATTTTACAGTCTCAAATATGGACCGCGTTAGGGCACAGCAAGATAAGTACTTAGTACTTAAGTTTTAAGCTAGGTGACTTAAAATACCAGGAATTGCTTAAAAATTAGCTTTGTAAGCTAAAAACTCTTCTCTATCTTATAACTAAGTAATTATATATATATATTCTATATATATTCTTGCAAGGAGTAAAAACTATGCTTGATCAAATATTTTTTAAGTTGATTTATGAATTTAATTATTTTTTTTCGCGTTGTATGTCCTGGGGGATTTTATTGTAAATTTTTATGGCCATGGCATGGGGACCTGAATGGAAAATATGTTTTTTTTTTGTTATTTTCATAAGTGACGTTTTTTATATTTTTATCCTGTTTAACATTGACCGCTTTTGTATTATTATGAGTGTGTAATTTTAAACAATTCAGACTGCCACAACTGGCAATTTAACCAGACAAAAAAGGATTCGCCAGTTCTCTCACGAATCATAAAATTGAAAATGTGAGAAACGCCAGCACTAAATCACAATCCACACTTTAAAAGTAGATTAAAAGCCACATTACAGTGGTGAGTGCCCTTTGCTCTAATCTTAATAAATCTGTCTGGGATTGACTTATACAAATGGACTTGAAGTCCATTCGAACACGTCCGTATCGGGTCAGAGACGAGGTTTGAAACAAAAAACTAGCACTGTAGAAGACCGGCTGGAGCGGAGTTATGTAAAATATACCAATAAAATGAAGAATACATATAATAAATAAATAATCCTGGACAATTTACACAACATTATCTAACGCAGAGCTTGCGTTATGGGTACTACCTAGATAACTGATATACATAATACAATATATTGTATATAATATATATTTTTTATTATACATAGAAAACGACCAGAACACCCTGAACAAATATTTGCAGATCGTACAAATATTTGTCCCGAGGCGGGAATCGAACCCGCAACCTCCTGCGTTGCAAGCGGACCTTCGCCCACCGCGCCACATCGGTCGTCAAAACACATACATGACATGACAGGACACGACTGTGGTGACAACCCTAATTTTAATATCGTATGTGAAGCTAATGTTGCCAATTTCCTACTTCAAACATTCACAATTGCTATTTTGACACGTTGATTTTATTTTGAGGTACTTAATTCCACCAATGTTACATTCGTAAGTATATTTTTAACAGTATATCGTTCATAATTTTCATATCAACAAAGACCAACTATCCCCGACAATCAAAAGACGAAGTAGCTTATTCTTAAATTGAAATGCAATGCAAATTATAAAAGCTTTTCTACAATGCTCTGTCGCTGAAACACGATATTTTCCGCGCTAACGAAAGTCTCTTTGCTACTGCACAGGCGAATATAAAAACCTTTGAAGTAAAAATTCAGAAAACTCCCATAATCCAAGCCAAGAAACTTGCACTATTTCTTTGTGATTCGAAACCATTTTGTAACCGAAAACTTTTGACGCACACAAACTTGCCTCTCTCGTTGCTGCAAAGTCAAATGCTATTAAAACTTTTAATGAGTTGAAGCATTCTTTCGGGCGAGTGTTCGAAGTGGTATTAATTAAAAAAGAGAAGGATCAGGTTCGAGACGCCAGATGCTGTGATACACGGACATGTGGGAAGGCTAACTTGCAAAGTTTTTGCTGCGCTTGCCAAAAACAAAGTTTGCCGAAAGTTCCGTGCAAAATGTTACGTGTCTCGACGCTGTTTATCGACTGGGGTGAATTTCTTTTGGATGTAGTGAAATATTGCAGGCTTTGGTAGTGCCGGTTGAGAAATGGTCTTTTAGTCTGTTGAGTGTAACATTACGACGAATCTTTCTTCACATGGGCTTATACTTGTTCGAATTATTCGAGCATGACTACGATAAGTAGGTTCTCAAGAAGTTACACCTACCTATACCTATAATTACCTATTAAAATATTATACACCAGCCTATTATGGTTTATTTTAAAGTGACGCGGGTTAACGTATCGTGGGGCAAGCCCCTAGCATACATACATAGGTATGAACTGCTATGGATTCAACCATTATGCAGTCTATAGTTCTGGCGATTTTGTTTTTCAGAAATAAAAGTGTCTTTTAATGAGATTTGATTCCAATATTGTAAAGGTTCAAGATCAAAACCTCGCACTCCCCACATAAAACTTATACATGAAACCAGCATGAAACCTTCAAAGCTTGCATCTTCTTTGAATGAATCAAACGTGAAACATAAAGCCAAAATTGAAATTCGAACAGGGCCTCCCCAATATTTCAACCAATCACGTCCAAACGCTATCTGCGATGTATGTTTCCAACTCTGAACATATGCGCCTGCGATACGGTACGCACGAGTGGGTAACATCGGTATGCAACGTGACCGTGTGTCTCGCTCTTGTCTATTTTGTTTTTGGCTAGAACAAAACTTGTGGGAGCTCTTTGGGCCAGCTTAATCAGTGATCGGTCTGAACAATTTCAGAGAGTCCTGTTTTTGTTTGTGGATGAAAAAGCTGAAGAAAAGGCCAAATACCAGTCATAGACTTTTTTATAGATAATTACACTATATAAAATATTAAAAAAAGAATATAGAATGATATGAACTAAACTTATCGCATATGTATGATATGTATTAACTAAACTTATCGCATTCACTGCCATGCCGCAGCAATAGAAGAAGTCGTCCATGCGCGTCAGTGGCAATCAAAATGATAAGTAACTTGGATTCTTTTTCTTTTTCACTTCTTCCACTAGTGAACAAAAAATTTAAGTGAAGATAATATCAATAACACCTTATTTCTTATGTGATAATAATAACTATGTTTATAGTAAAAAAATTAACTTGTATATGTGCTTATTTTGTAAGCCTAAAGAAATAAAGTTCTTGATTCTGATTCTGATTCTGATAAGCAGTTTAATAAATTTATTTTTTTCAATACCATATGACTCTAAGAACCTGAACTCCCAAGAGTCAGTATTCTAAAATATGATCATAGTAGCAACAATTGAGGCTGCGTTGCGGCTGCGGAGTCTGCGACGGATTCCGCTGCTACTCTTCCGCTGAGAAACCAGCCAAAGATGTGTCAGGGGTTCCTTAGATATTACCAACCTCATCCTATAAAGGTAGATATCAAGTAGGTATAACCTGCGTACTTCTAGAAAGGGATCGAGAATGGGGTCATCTCTTATGCTGTCGGCTTGGTTTGAATCCGATCTGAGCAGGGCAGCATAAGACATGACGTCATTCTCAATCCCATTCTATATATGTGACTGATATAGAGCGACAGAAGACCATACCAAAATTTCTATAAACCTGAATTCTATACAGAGTCAGCCTGAAGAAGATCACGGTAACAACGAAAGCAAACACAAAGATGGTATAGGACTAAGACGCGACAGAGGTTCCTTAGACGCGCAAACAGAGTCCTGGACAATGTAAGGAGGAACAAATGTACAGGCCAGGGAAAAAAGTCTTAAATATTATAGTTTCTACCTTCTAAGAAACTGGCCTGATATCTGGGTTAGGGTTACATTTTCATGTGATGAAGGGTCATTATTTTTATCAAAAATTAGCTACCAGTAAAAAGTCACTGAATATAATTGTTGATTTCTCTAACACGTTAATTTATATTTTAAGGCGGTAAAGTGGGCTGTGTGGGATGTTTTATCTCTTAAACTAAAAACCCTATAAAACAATTTCACCAATATGTGGCTACATAACACTGACTTCTAAACAAAAGTAATCATTTAGTATTTGAAACGCATTCGAAAGGCTCTTTTTCTTACAACGGAATTTAAGAAATCATATTTTCACCAAATAAATATTCTTTCCCTAACAGTACTTGCACCTAACAGACAAGCAATGCAATTACGTCGCTACTAGGACCAACGCGAGTATGTAATGTTTATTTAGCTCGTCTTGTCTCAAG
The DNA here is from genome assembly GCA_947859395.1 of Eupithecia insigniata. Lineage (NCBI taxonomy): Eukaryota > Metazoa > Arthropoda > Insecta > Lepidoptera > Geometridae > Eupithecia > Eupithecia insigniata. Next base: position 4,018,949 of record OX402001.1, on the reverse strand, counting down.
GCTTTGAGTCTAAGGAGGACCTTTGCTTCAATACTTAGCTGTAATACAGGGAAAGATTTTCTTGTTGCAGTAAGAGGGTAGAACGACAATTGTTGTACAAGAAGATAAGTTCATAAGTTTAGATAGATAAGTTTAATAAACGACTTTTTACGCCGAGAGAGTCATGCATCGACTTTTAGAACTCGTATGAAATCACATGAAACGCACACTTGGCAAAATCACACAATATTGTGAATTAATTTGTTTCAATTCAATTATTTTCGATCCCGTGACACGTTTGACACTAAAAAGTGTGAGTTATGCCTCTTTGATTTATTCAAATACTAGCTGTGCCTGCGACTTCCTCCGCGTGGAATAGTGACAGTGGGTAGCATTTTATATCTAATCAACAGCCTAAAAAAATAATAACAAGCTTAAAAAATGACGATACTTCTTTACAACATTTCAACCCCTTACAACCCTTTTTTCGCAATAAAAAGTAGCCTATGTCAGGCTCTAAAATATCTGTGTATCAAATTTCATTTAAATCGTTTCAGTAGTTATGGCGTGAAAACGTGTCAGACAGACAGACAGAGTTACTTTCGCATTTATAATATTAGTAAAGATTTATTATTCATTTCCATTTCAAAATAAAATTCATCTAGTGGTTTCATCCTAAATTTAAAGAAAATCCTGAAGTCAATTTACTTGAATGAAGTTGGAATGCATTTCGCCTTGAATAGTTCCGCATCTATGGATTTGAGCAACTTCCGAGCAGTGGAAATCCGCCAGTTGGAACTGTTGCTATGACAGATACGTTAATAAGGAGAGATTTGGAAGGATATCCAGGCATTGCTTATAAGTCTTGGTCTGGTGTGAAAAGTAAAGACTCCTGATCGGCGAATCGATTTACTTTGCGGGATAGTCTCATTGATTGGCGTTCACTGATTATAGTTTGCAACTTTTAACCAAATTTACTTCCTTGTAGAATGCAGAAAAATTGAATACCGCGTAATGTAAATCAAACGCCCTGAAAAAACGTTGTTTGCATACAAAGAACAGTTCATAAAATCCCATTTTCTTCTTCATCGTGTTCTTAATTACTGAAGGTCGGGCCTGTCCTGAAAAGCCTTTGTTGAGGAGTTGACCAGTTATCCACCCTATCTTCGGCCCATATGTCATCTTTTTCACAATGTTAGACTAGCAGCTTGGTAATCAGCCTCGTGAAAATGTCATTAGGCTCCATGAAAGTCTGAGCAAATTTTTGACATTTGTCAATCGAAAATATTATGTGTCTCAATGGTGTCTCATATACTGAAATTGTGCAGAGAAATGCAACAAAATGAAAAAGTTCTTATCACTTTAATTAATTTTAAGCACTGCTGGCTTATGATAAGCCTGTCAGAATGTATATTTTTTAAAATTAATATACCTACCTACCTACTTACCGGTGAGAACTCTGTGTCTAGTTAAACCTTAACATGAACAGGCTTTAAGGCACTTCTAACAAAAATATATGGTTGATTTTTTATCTGAATAAATAATTATATTCTACATGTCAGTAGCGGAAAATACGGGCTGTACCAAAATACTAAAACATTTTTCTGCTCGACGTGCCCCTCGGTCCAAGAAAAACAAAAGACAAACAGAAATGTTAGCCAGTAATAGGAGAGTAGCACGTTACCCATTTATGTCAATACAAGAAGACAGCAGTAGGACGGTAACAGCGACTTATGAGTCGAATGTCCACATTATTAAAGCAGGCTTAGCAACGCCGAGGGCAGCCCGGGACTTCTGACATACAGATGTATAGACTGATCGAATTTCCTATATTTATTGAAGACTACTTTATTATAAAATCATAGTTTGACGAATTTGTGATGGATGTAAGCGGGTCCCTCGTTAAGGGATGAAACGATAGTGTTCTTTCAACAAAATTAAGGTTCATAGTTAACCCGCTTACATCCGAAATGACGACCGATGTGGCACGGCGGGTGAAGGTCCGTCTGCGACCCAGAGGATGCGGTTGCGATTTTCGCCTTGTGACATATGTTTGTACGATCTGAAAATATTGAACTCGGGTATTCTGGGTATTTTAAGTATAATCAGTCATCTAGTACCCATAACACAAGCTCTGCTTAATGGGCTAGCTAGATGATACTCATCCACGGCAAGAGCCTAGATGGGTACTGTGAACATCATAACATCTAGTCACAAAGTTTAGATTTATTTATATTACCATGTAATCAGGCGTGTAGCCCATCTTATGGAAACCAGTTACCCCTGTCTATAGACGGCTGCCGCCTCAGGGACATTGCCCGCGAATTGCTGACCTTTTAATGTCCTTAAATGTTTTAATGTTAATGGCATTGTATGAGTGCATAAATTTTGAATATCTAAAAAGCTAGTTGATATCACAATCATAGTTACACCACAGAATAGGGAGCATACCACTAATTTAGAATTACTGTGATGTAAAATGTAGGGACCATTTTACATCACAGTAATTCTAAATTTATGCACTCATACAATGCCATTAACATTAAAACATTTAAGGACATTAAAAGGTCAGCAATTCGCGGGCAATGTCCCTGAGGCGGCAGCCGTCTATAGACAGGGGTAACTGGTTTCCATAAGATGGGCTACACGCCTGATTACATGGTAATATCTCATAGTTTTTATAGTGTTGACGAATATTTTAAATTTAAGCAGACGCGAAATTTTATTAATATTCACACACCAGTCCAAAACTACGTTTAATAAGTGATATATTAACACCAGTAATGTTTGAGATATTTTTTTTGAATAAATTATATCTATTTTATAGCTCTTGAATGATTAATAATCAAGGTTCTTTAGTAATAATCAAGGGTTTTTTCAGTGATTTCCTCTGAATTTACATATATGTACGTACATACAATTTGACTGCTATGCTTAATTATGTTGTTTCTTTTTTTGCTATTAATAAGTTCAGGTTATGATAGGACTGACATACTTTGTAAAGTAAAAGTCTAAAAAATGAATAAAAAAGGTTTTTAAGTCGGTCATTCTTTCAGACAATGTATCATAGCGTTGTAGCTCGGAAACTCGCTGACGGGCAACATACCCTTTTGTGCTCATCTCTCTACATAACGTTGCGAGCCGTCTCTATTAAATTTATCTGAAATTGTATTGGAAGAAACTAGCTGGATTTTACCATTTACGAGGGAAGTGCGTTGTGGTGTTTGAACATAGAACAAGAAAAGGTTGTTTTTTAGTGTAATTAGAACAAAGATTTCTAATTTTATTCAGACATAGTAATTTCTTTGTAAACAAAATTTAACGCTAAAATATCCACTCAACAAAACCCATTTTGTCGAATAAAAGTTAAGAAGACAAGCTACGAAAAATCGAAAAGCATTTCCGAAACAAACCGAAGACTTTATCACTGAAATTGGTTCACCAAAAATGCGATTAAAAACTTTTTTCTTCTAAATAAACATTAAAAAGTTCAGGCGGTTACTAAAACAAAACAGTGGAAGTGAGCCGCCGCCGCAAGTACTTCGGGAAATATGCTTAAGTTCTTTTTTGAATCCCTTACAAAGTCTACCAACTCATTAGTAGAATGAAGGCAGGTTTCCGTTTTCGTAGGTCGGGCAAAAGTATTCTGTTACTCGGTTGTAACCGCCTGTTTGAAAGTTGTACTTTCTCGAGGGCAACCCTAAATTATTCATACGTAAGTGTTACGTGCTGAGAGTTTTGATATTGAATTAAAGCTTTGATCTTTGAATTGAATGCTGTTATTATTTTCCATTCACGGTTTCTGTGTTTTAGTGAACGATACGGAAACAATCTGTGCTTGAATATAAAATACAGCATATTCTATATAGACGGTGCTCTGCTGAAAATGTTGCGAGGGGCAAAGGTTGTCGCAGATATGGATAACAACACTGCTAAAAGCGCAGGCAAATAAGGGATGTGTCTCGTAATATTTAGATTCATTTTTGTATTTATATTTATTTCAAAACATGTAGCTCTATTGAACTGGATATACGTATTATTCGATATTATATTTATAGACTTTCGTTCGATCTTTTATAGGATACATTTCGGAGAATGCTCCCAGGGACTTCATGACCTGATCCCACCATCTTCCTTCCACTCCAGGACAAGCAGACGGATGGCACAATAACATTCTTATCTGATGGATATATTATCCACTCGTACTAAGCGGTTTTCCTCCACCTTCATCATTCGAACTACTAAGGAATGGAGTTAGTGGTGCTAGATGTATGTGCTATGTCTGTAATTATCCTAGCTATCTAAACCGTTTACCGAATCATAATTTGGCAGGCAATATTGATTCTAACCATAGAGGTCTAGTGAGGACATGATTATCCGCTTTGTGCCTATTAAACTAAGTATACCTATTTACATATGTGTGTGTTTTATGTGACAAATAAATGATTTACTTGCTTACTTACTATCAGACATGCTATTTGGAAACTCATTTATACGTAAAAATTACAGCCACACCGCAATATGCATGAAACGTATCCCTTTACGACTTCACAACTTGTCCCCATAAATAACTCGGTAATCGTGAAAATGCACTATCATTCCCAATGATCATTATAGTGGATAGCCTTCGTTTTATAGCGGGGATACAGCGACGTATACGAAACTGGTGAATACGATATAGTATGAATGAAATAATACAGAGGAAATAAGTGATGGTGAATGTAATTAATTTTAACGAAATTAAGACACCGAAGTTCTTTTTTCAGGGAATCATGCATGGAAAGCCACGGGAAAAAATCTATGTCTTTTCTTGCAACTGTCATAATTCAACCCCATGCTTCGGAAAGCACGTTAAGTACTTGGTCCTGCACCTGACCTCTCTTTCTCGGTTCTCATCGGTCTTCCCCTTGGATTATGTGAGTGAGGGAATAGAGAGTGCAGATGAGTTTGCGAACATACTTGTGCACTAAATTTTATATCTTACGCACATGGCTTACTCGTAATTCAACCCTATGGACTCATGAAACCTGGATATATCGAAGTACCAACTTTTTCGTCATCTGTGCCCCGAGCTCCGTAGCAACTATTCAACCATCTGTGGTCTTATACGAGCTTTACGATGCCGACAGTGATAAGAATTGTTAATTTTATAGGACGTCGGTCGGCGACCATGAAATTCCATGTTTTCTGTATGAAGGAAGATTTATTATGCATTCGCTGCGGTGTACTTAAAAGAGTTGTGATGCATTTTATGGCAAAGACGTATATGGAGACGTTACATAGACGAGACGTCTGAGACTTCTATATGACGTCTTAAGCCGGGTACTGACCGGCAGTTCGCCAGTCAGTACCCAGCAAACCTAAAATCATATATATCACCGATATACATATATCACCCGGCAAGCATAGAATCATAATCATAAAATGGTAAGATTCTAAAATCGAACTAACTGGAAAAAAAGTTCACGTAATCCGATTGATCGAACCTTGCGGTCGAACCACGTGGCCAGAAGCGGCGCTACGTGGCGTAACGTACCATTTGTACCAAGCAAGATATGTTACGCCGTGTGCTAAAATCCATCTCATTGTCCGTTGCGAGCACCTTATTTCCCCGTACTGACAGCAAGAACGCTGGCTGTGTAACACGTTACATTACGCCACGGTAAATTACATTACAGTACACGTTACATTCTTTCTAAAACTCCTGTCAGTACCCACTTTTAGAAAGAATGAAATCTAATAAATTTTTGCGTGGATGTGTAGTCCACAGATTTCTAGTTTGCACAAAATATATTCGCCAGGCGAAAATTTGTCTCAACCTACAAGTACCTATAAGTACAATTTAACGGGTATTTATCGCGATTATGAATACCCGTTAAATTGTATTCATAATTAAGTTTTCAGATCGCGTAAGTTTAAAAATATTTATTGACTCCACCTGTTTAGTTTACTACTAGTCCCTCACCGTACAATAACGTAAAGTAACGTACCTAGCCCATAAAATTCGTAATTAAAATAGCATCTTTTGTTTTAGTATATTAACTAGCTGACCCGACCGCGGCTACGTCCGCGTGGACTAAGAAAAATAACCCACTATGCATTGTTTTGTTTTATCTCAAAGGGATTAGGCATCGTTTTCAATGAAACTCGCAGGCGGCTTGAATTTTTCCAACACTTCCAACAATTATCTTTATATTTCAACCAAATTACACAAAACCTTGACAAATTATACATATACATATGTACTTAAACCTTCCTCATGATTCTATTCTAGATCTATTGGTGAAAACTGCATAAAACTACGTTCAAGAACTTTTGAGTTTATCGCGAACACACAGACAAACAGTGCGGCTGAGGACTTTGTTTTATAATATGTAGTGATAGTAAAGTTTACATATCAATATTATTAACTGAAATTACATACACCATATTATAGAATTTACATAACAATAAAATGTTTGCCATGAATACGCACTACAGAAGCTCTTCTCTTGATTACCACTTGCCATCTTACACAGGATCATCTCAAGGTGATTCTGATTGATTGTTTGCCATGCTCTGAAGCTCTGATAGCTTTGAGGGTTGATTGCTTTGAGAGTAACGGACAACGGCGTGGTAGTTAGGTACCAGAACCACCCATACATCGAAATAGGTAAACAGCGTGATACCCTGACACTCGAAACATGTTTCTATTGTGGTTCTCATAGTATAAGAAAACAAGGTATGCTCTTCCGAGATACGATGGGCACGTGGGTGTCTCAAGGCTACGTCATCGACGCCATCGGCAAATGAGAAGACGACTCTGTTTCCTGGTGATACCAGTAGCGTAAAATCGTAACTCCCCGAGCTCCTATATTAATCTGATAAAACTATGTGGTTTTGTATTTACCCATTATTTATCAAATTGACTTGTATTTATCTAACGCTGTTTTGACTGATCTAACAAACATAATTGACGATTTATATTTTTTATGGATTTTTCAATTGACACTCATCACATTTGTTTCCCAACTTCTACATTTTGTTGAAATAAAGTGGCAACTGGACGGTGACGTCACCTGGCGATACTCCCGGAAGAGCAGACCTGTTTTCTTGGATCATGCATGGTTCTGACTCATTTGTTTGTTTCGTGTGTTCATTGTTCCTCCATAGATTTCAAATCTCGAACATGATTTTAATTCTCTACAAAAACAAATGAAAGTAAGATCAAATAAACAAAAGACGACCAAATTGCAACTTGCAATTTGGTCAACTTGCTACGATGCGCGAATTCCGCACCATAAGAAATCTCCAATTCCGCGAATAAAGTGAAAAATCCTCGTACAGTCGCGTTCACCATTCACAAGCCCGGTACATTCACGCGCAAACGTCCACGTGCAAATTTAATCAGTGCTACACACAGGAAATTCACCGGCCGCTCGCTCGTTCCCACCTTTTTGTGTTGCGATTCGATTTCCGGAAGGTTCAAGCACTATTTTGATAGAATGATTTCCTTGGTTAGTTATTTTCTTATTATGTGAACTTATTGAAATTCTAAGGAACCGCGTAGATATAGTTTTTGCTCCTCAAGTAAGAACACGGGAATTCCCTAAGATTTTGATTTCTAAAGTTATTATGCTCTTTCGTAGAACCTAAATTCGTTGCAAGCATATTTTTACTAAGATATTATCGTTCTCCAATTTATGCAAAAAGCCAGATCATTGTCCTTACTTTTAGAGAAGTTTAACCGACCGTGAATCAGAATCAGACTGTGAATCAGAATCAGAATCAATAACTTTTTTTTTAGGCTTACAAAATAAGCACTTAGACAAAAATACTATAAACATAGTTATTATTATCAAATAAAAAATAAGGTATTATTGATATTCTCTTCAATTAAATTTTTTGTGCTGATGCTTCCAAGCACATCCAATGGTCAGTTTTCGGTCATGAGCTGGCTCATAGATCTCTTGCACTTTGAGTGCCACCTTTGCAGAGTGATGTAGGACAGCTCGTTGCACACCGACTCGCATCATTGAATGTAGGCAGAGAACGTGGCAGTGAACATATTAAATGAAAAATCGTATTTACTTCGGATCAATAAGTTTTGTTTACAGATTATAACATCAGCAACCCAACTAGCACCAATCATAGGAACATTCCCGGTAATACGATTTATCAAAATATTCGTTAACACCGCTACGTTCCCACTTCAAAATTTTCTAATTGCACATAAATTGCAACTTCTAACACTTTTAAATCATCGGCCAATAGAAAATTTTCATCTCTACAAACCTATGGCAGTAAATCAATAAAGCAATAAGTAACCTAGAACTACCCTGAGAAAACAAAAGTCATAAATTTTTGCTCGCTACGTCGTAGTTTACAAGTGTCAATGGTTTTGTACGCTGGAATATCGGCCGAAATGTTGGTTTCAAATAATAAACTCACATGGAAAATATACTCACTTCCAGGCTTACTTCTGAAACTTTCGAGCTAGTGATGGATTTTCGCCGTGTTTGTTTTTCATCAGAAGGCTAGAAGATTTTTTTTGGGATGAGATTGATTGGTTGTTTTGACTCTTCAATCTTTGCCAAGGTATCAAAAAGTCAGTTGAGACAAGATTTTACTGAAATACACAAACAATCAAGATAATAAAATTTTACCAGCACAATCAATTGATTTTACTAGCAAAATCAATAAAAACCAAAATAGCAGCAGGTTCATAAGTAAAAACAGAGTTTCGGTTTTATGCAACGCATAAAATCTCTTCTCCATCTTTTTTCCTTTCCGACTAAAAGCATTATTGCCACGATATTCAAAGAAAACACACCACGTTTTTTTTCCACTAGACATTTTAATTTCCTACGTTGTTTGGTGTTTTGAATGGAAGCTTGTGGCCGGCACAAGTTACAGCCTAGAAAAGTACGGCTGGACCAAAAGAAAATGAGGAGTTTAAAAAAAAAAATGTTCGACAATAATTCGCCCAGGCTGAAAAGAGGGCGATTTCATCATCAGCCCATACACGTCCACTTCTGGACATAGGCCTCTCCCGTACGACGCCACAAATTATACTAGTATAAACGCCCTCCCTCTTTTGAGGGTGATTTATACTAGTATAATCCCCGAGGCACCATCTTTTAGGTGTTAAAGACCCTGCATAGATCGTGGTTATTTTAACTGACACTCCATTGAAATGACATGACATCTTGTCCTGTCCTCAAATAATCCCCACTATCTTTTGAGTTCTCATGTAAATAGAGTATTTTTACCCGACTACGAGAGGGTTATGATTTTGACACCCTATGCATGTATGTATGTCGGTATGTAGCCGATTTTTATGTTCCCTCGTAGTGCTGAAACTACTGGTCCGATTTCAACAAATGAGGTGTTATATGATTCGTCTTAATAGCCCGGTGGTTATAGGCTATGTGACGTCAGATAAAAATGGGGGTCTAACGAGATAGCGGGGTCGAAGAAAGGGTCGAAAATTTCAATGTTAGTAAATATGCTCGTGTGTGGTATCGTTGCAAAGGTCTTTGTTTGTACTTTCCAAGCTATTACTTCTCAAGCTATTAGCAAAAAGGTATAAAAAAATATATAGTTAAAAACTAAAACCCGACTACATAAAAGTCTTCAACAAGCGTTCACCTATTGTCCTTATCATTTTCTTTTGATACTTACCTAAGTCGGAGGCACCTACCCCATATACCTACGGTACAATTAGTAACAAAGGTCTCCGACTACCTAAGTATCAAAAGAAAATGATAAGGACAATGGGTGAACGCTTGTTTAAGACTTATGTAGTCGGGTTTTAGTTTTTAACAAAAATTTTTTCTTCCTGAAAATCGTCTCGTTTACATACTTAAAGACTTGTGTATGACTGGTTTCGCGAAAGTCTATAATACTAAATGAAGATACAGAATGAACTGTTTAATGGATATTAAAATAATTAAAACCTGGAATATTACAGACTTTCATGTTAAAATTTGATAGATATTTTCGTTGCATAGGACTTTATCAAAGTGCCTAGTATGATTTTCTTGAACAACTAAAATGGCTGAAAGTTGCTGTACCAACTTATAATTAAAACGTTTTAATGAAGGTGAAGGCAAAACGTTATTAGTTTCAGTGCGTGTTCAGCGATTTCTGTCGCCTAAAAAGTTCCGCAGCTGTTTAGCAGACTGCTCCAGAGTTTCAGGCGGATTTTATTGAACGTGTACCGGCCGTCTGGTTTTTTAATAATCTTTGTTGTCTCGCGAATCTTTTTTCTGTGGCATTCCACGGATTCCCGCTTTGGTGCCTTGATTGCCGTGGCGTTAAGTTGCGAATAATTGGTTTCTTTGCGGTTCCCAGAATGTTTTTGTGTGGAACTTATTTTGGTTTTGCGGAAAGGAATGTTTGCATGGGCTTTGTTACTTGTTTTTTGGAGGAAATGCTCCAGTGGTATTGGGTTAAACTTTCTTAACTTGTTTTTTATGGTGCGCTTATGAACAGCTAAGTTGTATTTGGATCCTCTTTTATTATTAAGATATGATGCTACATTATTAATTAACCATTGTAGAAATCTCTGCAAGGGATAAGACCGCCAATTGCAGGATACGGTAATTAGATTTAAGAACCTCCTGTACCTACTATACTATGTATATAGTCTTTCCTGCAATAAAGCTTTTGAATTAATTGGTTTGTTGGAAAGATATTATGAAATTCTTTCGCACAATAAATTGAAATTTTTTATTAAGTTTAACCCGCAGGCGATCTTCTTTTCCATTGATTCAATTGCCCAAATTCCCAAGGAAATTTTCCTCAAACCCAGTAACCTTATTAACAAGATAAAGGGTATGTTATGCCTTCAATATGCTAACTGTGTAGGGTTGATGCCCTGAGACCAATAAGTTACGAAAAGGCTCTCCCTCGACGGAGATAAATGCTATTTACAAAACAACTGGATCTTACCTATATTTACGTCAGAAAAGAATTTTGAACAAGCGAAATTGTTAGAAATGAAAATTAATGCTTTTGTGGTGAATTTTTTTCTTGGAAAGTTTTTGTAATGAGAAAATACCAGTAACAGTAAATGTTTTCAGATTAAGCTGTCTAAAGTTGTGTAGTAAAACTTTACGGCACGGTTTATGTAGTTACCTACGTACATGCATGAGTGAATTGTTGTTAAAGTGTAATTCATGAACAAAAAACAGAGTTTGATAGCCCCTAAGAGCAACTTCGCATCTCTGCTTAAACTATCCTACTTCCTACTAATATTATAAATGTCAAAGTTTATACGGATGGATGTATGGATATTTGTTAATCTTTCACGCAAAAACTACTGAATCGATAAGGTAGGTAGGAGGTAGGTAGGATTGGTATGGGTATAGTTTGGAACCTGGAATAACATATAGGCTATTTTTTATCCCGATAAAACACGGGCGAAGGCGCTGGCAGCAGCTAGTATAACATAAAACTATATCATTTGCACTAAAGAAAAGTTTCTGATAGATATAACAAACTGCCCAATGGATTTTTATAAATTTATTATACATACTACATATACTAATATTATAAAGGCGAAAGTTTGTTCCGCCGTGCCGTTATGTACATGTTTGTCCGAAGACAAGGCCAAAACTACTGGCTAGATGGGCTGAAATTTCGCACTATATATCTATATATAATATAATAAAATAAGTGAGAGCTAGTGAAAGTCTGGGTAGCGCCATAATGTTCATACGAACATGGTTTTCTGTTTGTTTTACCCTTGATAGACTCTAGATTTATCTCAACCCCAATTTAGCGGCTTGTGTTCATTAAGTCACAAACAGACATTCAACGGAAGTCTTTAAGGTTTTTGTTATTATAGTGCTTATGCCCGCACTTGGGGTAATCTTAAAGAATTTAATAATACATTTTTGGAATATTATTAAATTCTTTAACGGCAGTCTTTGATTAACTAAACGCAGAATCTGTTCAAATAAACGCGCTAAGGGATGATGAAACCGAACGGAAACAAATGAATTCTGACGAATTATCCAATACACCAAAGTGCGAGGTCTCATTCGATTTCATACACCAAATTAAAAAAAAAGAGCAAATGATTCCTATTTTAAAAGTCGTTCAGAACACCCCAATCTTGGCGCGTTCTGCTCGAAAAGCTTTGTGTTCTGAAATTACAAAAAATGCAAGAACCTTCACCCAAAAATAATGTACAAAAATATAATACAATCTGCACAATATTCTCCAGTCTTTCTGTGATTCCGTATTCCCTGACAATACAATCCGTCGCATATTCATATGCTAAGTTGCTCCGTAACAAATTTCAAAAATATTCTACTTGCACTGAACCAGAGGCACCACGGACGCATCTACTTTGCTATATTAAAACCACTCGACCAAGCAAACGGTTCAAAAAGCCTCGGGAGGATTTTGAGAAATCTAGACCAGATTTTAGCTGAATTTCATGTCCCGTTATGTGGTTTGGCTAATTATAAATTATTTTTAATATTCGCTTGCACAAATATTTCTAAACTAATCTTGCTTAACGTTGACGTATGATGTTTGACAACTCGCTAATCATATTTTAGTCAGTTGAAGATAAAAATATCAAAGTTGTTTTTCAAAATTTATCGATCATTTAATATTGTAACCATGCCTCCATTGTTTATGAAATTTCCATGGACACGAAAGCTTTCTTTAATTACGAACGAAACAAAGCACAAATTTTTCGTACCTCCCTGTGTTAATTTAGGCCTCCTGGGCTTCTATGGTAGAAGCCGTAAGTAAGAGCCATGTTCCCCACAAACACAGGTTGACACAGGCTGCAATGGTCGGTGCCGATTTGTATCAGACATTAGAGAATGTATGCCGACGGGAATACCGCAGAGGGCATGCTGGTAGCAGCTATTATACCGGTATGTATGGTTATTGTCTACGGTTGACAACGTTATTCTCTAGCTAACAGTCTATTTGTCAGCTGATATGCAACTTTATTGTTAGGTGAATGACTAAAAGTGTATTCTGTTCTCCACCCATCACAAATAATAAATGTTTCAAGCTACTTTTGGCTTTATTTTACTTTGGTGTATGATTATCAGAGAAATTAATATTTTAAAAGATTTTAACGAACGAAATAATAACCTTTTTATTAGCTCAATGGTATTTCAAAATACATAGGTAGGTAGATATTATATAAAGGTTAAGCCGACTGTGGGTACTTCATCAACTGTGAGTCCTTCTTCGCATTATATCATCACGTCTTAAAACTCAACTACAGAAAAAATCTTGAAGTATCTAAAGTAAGTAGCTCAGTTTAGAAATCACTAACTTGCAGAAACTAGAAAGCTCACATGTTTACTCTTACTTTTAAAATTGTACCGTAAACAGAACAAGCAATAAGTTTAGTTCCCAATTCACTTACCAGTAACAAACCAACAAGACATACAAGTCTAAAGAGTTTGCTCAGCAAACTTCCTATCCCTATGTCCCACAGCAATCTAGAAAGAAGGGTGGAGGCAATTAGTACCACAATTAGTGGACAGAATGTTCCAGATTACAAAGCATTCCGTTGGAGTAACAATGCTCGCCAACTGTTAAGATGTTCACTGTTTAAGTTTATTCAAACTAAATATTTTAGATTTCTATTAGTCATCTACTAGTTTGTGGGGAAAAATATGCACCAAATATGATAGATTTTTATGGTTTTCTTACGCATTACCCCTTAGACTTTTATATTTTTAATTTTTATATGTATATCAAGATCGACGAATACGATAAGGGATGTTATAACAAGTTTCAAGTAAGTTAAGAAAACGATTAAATAATGCTGGACAATCCACACAGCATCATCTAGTCCCAAGCTAAGCAGAGTTATTATGGCTACTAGATAACTGATAAATTCAATAAAGTACATGAGATAGGTTATGCTTTTCTTTTATGCGTTTTATATCTCATATATGCTTTTTCTTATAGTATATATAGAAAACACCCACAACACCCGGACAAATATCTGCAGATACAAATACAAGTACAAACAGTAAGAATATTCGCCCCGAGCCGAGAATTGAACCTGAGACCAGCATCGCAGGGAAACCCGCCGCACCACTGGGGCTCCAATCAGGTATCCGTGGGGACCGGTGGATACCTTGATCGATGCACTGAGGTCATAAATCCATACTAATATTATAAAAGTGAAAGTAATTCGCCGTGGGGCCGCGGCGTACGAATATCGACCCCTCCAACTCAACCCGTGGATGTCGTAGGAACCGACTAAGGGAACCTACCAGAGGAAGGGCAGCAGCTTCCTTCTGAGTATTTTTCATCATCAACACTGCGATCACCAATCCGCCTGCCAAGCGTGGTGATTATGGCAAAACTAGGGGGGTTTTGCCATAATCACCACGCTTGGCAGGCGGATTGGTGATTCTGTAGTTGAGTGGGAGACAATCCACTCGATGGACCGACGACATCGTAGCGGTCGCGGGGAGTCGATGGATGGAGGCGGCTCAGGACCGCTATTTGTGCCGTCGTATGGGGGAGGCCTATGTCCAGCAGTGGACGTGTATGGGCTGATGTGAATGAAAAAAAATTAATGAAAGGAATTCTGTCTGTTACAATTTCACTCCTAAATGGTTGAACAAAATTTTTTGAAATTTAGCATAGAGGTAAACTATATCCCGAGTAAGGACAAGGTTACTTCTATTCCCAGAAAAATGCGCAGAAAAAAGCCATGGGCAGAAGCTTTACATAAAGACACATAGTAATGTAGTTTAGAAACGGTACAATGCTACTATAAATAGGGATCATATAAACGGTCAGCACATTAAAGAGGTATTGGCCAGCAAAAAAAAACAATGTAAAAAATCTTTTTGCAAACATTTAGTACGATCTGCTCAGCCGTTCACTTGTAAAAATGCAATGATACTATAAATATAGGTCGCGCCATGGTTTAATAGCGCTGACCTTGATGCCTAGAAGTCGATTTTTTTATTTTAACATCGTTTTACAACTGCGCAGAATCCCCTCCACTTTCGCCGACCGCTATTAAACCGTGACGAGACGTGTACAGACTTATGAATCGTTACAGAGTCATGATTGAATCCTTACATTACACAAATTAGACCAACACATTCTATTTGCTTCCAATGACGGGAAACTAATTATCTGTTCACATAAATTGGCGGTGTTATCAGATATATCTGTTTGCTTGGTCGTTGAACCTACATGGTAGTAAATGACATGCGAGTAGAGTAAGAAGATTATTTGAAAATTATTCTGTTAGAGGAAATAAATATTAATGTATCAATGGGCCAATGTCGTCTTGACTGATGAGATGAGAGATGACATTGGATCATACAGCCGAATTTCACAAAATGAATTGCTTCACCATAAGAATGGTATCGTCAAAGAAACTACAAATGGATGGATGTGTGTCAAAAGTTTCAAGGTTTAATTAAACCAATCTATCAATCTCTATGTGCAAATAGCACGGCACGCACTATCCAGAGTTTCTTTAATCTATGGACGATTCTACGACGATACGTAAAGTTATTTGTTTGCAGAATTCGACCCTAGAAAGAATGGGCCAATAAAGATAAACCCTATATCCACAATGGGTGCAAACCTGAAAATCGAATTCATTAACAAAATTATAGGCAATAATGGAAGTAATTTAATTACGTACTCAAAGTGCAAACGCCATGTGATTCAATAACGAGGGTTCCGATGTTGCATCGAGTTAAATAGAACCCTAAAAAATATAAAATCTTGTACTTTATTTAGGCAGGTATTAAACATTCAGCATCCGAAAATTTGTCGAGGGACCCAATACTTTTTGGGACGTTTCGTTTTTACCGCTGTCCGTATTATTGAATTTCTGGGAAGGCCCTAAACTCGATAGCAAATAATCGCAAAGGGCTGAATCGTGATTTCGAAGACACTTGCCGCAAAAACCCTTCTGCTTTTTATCTATTTGTTTATTTTAGTGCCAGATTTTTATTTTTACTGTTATGGCGCTAGCAATATCCTTTAGTAAAAGCACACCACTGTGAATATTAAACACGCTTGAGATAAACAATGGAGGACTTTGTAATAGCTCCTTCGACCGAGAACGCATTGCCACCAATAATCGTGCTGTCAGTACGCTAAAAGAAGGCCCTCGCAACGAGCAATGATATGGATTTTAGCATTCGGCGTACCATATCATGTTCGCTGAGAATTGTACATTACGTCCCGTAACACCGGCCAGTACCCGGCTTAAAGTTTAACACCGAAAAGTATACTAAAAGTAGGTATTCCTTTTGATTGACGAATAGGTCTCTTTCCGCTATTTAAAAGCGCACGTGACTGTGTTTAGAGATTTTTTACCCGCAAGGCGTGGTTTATGTTTTTCAAGTGTTTCTATGCTTGGCTCGCTCACACTCGATCACACTCTTTATCACCTCTAACAATTGAAACGGCTAAAGCGATTTTGATAAACCATGTAGGTACGATGTGATTATCTAAATACTCGTCGCATATTCAATATGGTTGTTGGCTATATTTTGTAGGCCCTCTCATTTGGCAAAAAAGTGTAGAAGTAAAAACTACGTCTGGTTATATTTATAGTTTTAAAGTAACACATTCACTGCCCAACGCCTATAGGTCATCTAGAACTGTCGCGGCCTCCGGCCTGGGAGGCTGCAAACTCGTTCTGGGCTGGTTAGCCCGCCGGTTCCGATGATGAAGCCTGACGTGGGGGGGTCCTATTCAGGTCCTAGTCCTACGCAGCTCCTTGGGATTTCGGTGAAGGTAAAGACTTGTTCAAGTTCCAGCTGTTTTATTCTTCTAGTAGTAGACTATTCTTCTATGTGTGTTTCCAGTTTTGTTACAATAATTTTCCTACTTCAATGTTTTTCATGACAAAGTTTGCCTTTACATACTTATGTCTATTATACGTTATTAATTATTTTTCACATCTTGTTCTATCTATCTAATTTGAACATATGTGTCTATATTAATCTATATTACATTCTATTTTCTAGCGAGCGTTGTCAACAAGAACCTCATTTGAGCTATGTGTGTCACTTGTACTATGTGCTTCCTAGGTATATAGCTTAACAATACAAAAGTATACGTTCATACGTTGTATTGTATAGTTAATCAGTAACGTAGGTAGGGTGGTAATAAATCCAAATCCAAATTCCCAAAATTACTCATCCAAATTTCCAAATTCTAAATTCAAACTACTAGAAATGAAGTGTCTACGATATAAGTCGACATGACAGGACACGACAGGCGCTCTAAGATTCAGCTCTGGTGCCTCAGTAATCGCGTCGGCGGAATTGAGTCTACGATCGCAGTTATCGGATTTGCCCAGCACGCGGCCTGCATTCCTTACTTGCAGACTATTTTGGCAGACTCACGAACACTCCATAGAACAAATGACTGACGGGTGTACGCGACTTTAGAGCAAGAAGTAAAAAACTCTATATCTACTAGGATATAGGAAATATTTTATTCTATGTGTCGCTTAGAGATTTTAAGGAGCTTACTTTAGTAAAGTAATGTTTTTCTTATACGTTATCTCCAGAAATATCTGTTCCGTCCCAAGTCTGTATCCATCCCAAGGTTATCTGGAAGAGATCACTCTTAGCAATAAGGCTGCCCATTGTGCAACTCTGTTATCTATATTCCTGTATTTTTTTATTGGTGTGCAATGTATTGTATCTTTTGCCATCTATTTAGTCCACCTTGGACTACGGGAAATATTAAAAAAAAAGTACTACTACCAAAATACCGATTTGTTTAATGGCGTGTTTTAAAAAACGATGAACCGACTTCAAATTCCCTTACTTTTACACTGTTTTTAAATTTTGTGGGATAAATACTTATCCCCTGGGGATAAAAAAATTATTGGGACCCCTTCGGGATCATTTTGTATACATTAGTGAAATAATTTAAAATCTGACGGTCCATAATTGGCGGAAATATCGCGTAAAGTACTTACAAAAAAAAACAGACGATTTGATAACCTCCTCTTTTTGAAGTCGGTTAAACACTAATAGGTTACTATGTTATCCTAAGTCAGAAGTTAGTTGAGGAAGCAACATTAACCCATCGATTGATGGACTGAGACACATATGTACTATGCTTTGCAATATAACGATCGAACCAATTAATATGTAAATTGTCATTACCGCGGACTTCATCTTACACCGACGCTTCCCAGAGTTATCGGCCGACGAACTTTCCTTCCGAGCCGGCAATGAATAAAACATGGGTCTGTCATCTGTTATTTTAAACAGGGAACGTCTTGAGATTATTGCGTTATTTTAAATGTGGAATGTTTAATGGCAGCATAATGGATTTATGGAAACTATGGTCACATTATTTTTCCTTTTGTGATGACGTCATCATAAAATGGTTTGGAGGAAGAATTATATTTGAAGTACTTCTTTACTCCACGGCCAAAATAATCTAAAAATCTGTCAAATGCCTAGATATGAATGTAGGAAAATATAACAGGTACTTATGTGTAGGTCTAGGATATATTAGGTCCGTAATTATAAGGGACGCCTGCGACGCAGGAGCTTGCGGGTTCGATTCCCACCTTGGGACGAATATTTGTACGATCTGCAAATATTTGTTCCGGGTGTTCGTTTTCCGGGTATTTTCTATGTAGTACCTTTAATATAAAAATATCCATTTATGTAATGTGCCTATTGTTATTGTATTATGTATAACAGTCATCTAGTACCCATAACACAAGCTCTGCTTAGCTTCGGGCTATCTATGTGGTATGTCCAGCATTATTTATTAATTATGAACATAAATAATTATACATGCTGGTAGATCCTTGAAAGATTTCACGCTTTTCATTAAAAAATCTCATGAAACTGGTACGGTGTAAATAAACATACCAAGCTAGTTAGCCATTCCACCTGCCGCCACACGCCTGTACTACAGTAATTGCTCTAAATGCCCTACTTCACCAGGAAGCAATAGCACCACATAATAGGCTACTGTATCACAATCTGCACGGTGGTCGAGCAATCTTCCAATACATAACAATACCTGCCTATTGTCGGCCTGTTCGTTCAGCTACCTTGTGGCGACTATTATGTTTTAGGTCCACCAAAGAGGTTGTATCCGATTTACTAATGAGTTTACTGAAACACAGACTCCATAGTACTTACCTTCGTAGTCAAAATTCGGGGTCATATGAAATCGCTTCCATTTTCAAAATCTATTTGAATATATATATATATATATATATATATTTTATTGGTTTTAAAATTTTGTAGGTCTATCAAAGAGGTTGTATTAGATTAAATAATGAGTACATGACGTTAACACAAGCTCTATGGTGCTTTACAGTCAAAACTCCTATGTTGCAGGGTGCGATATGCACATGTTCCATTTTCAAAATTTATCCGTAAAACGCTATCTAAAGTTGCTAACGAGTCCCAAACTCTATGGTACCTACTGAAGTTGATTTTCAAAACTCATTTGCAATATAACGATCGAACCAATTAATATGTAAATTGTCATTACCGCGGACTTCATCTTACACCGACGCTTCCCAGAGTTATCGGCCGACGAACTTTCCTTCCGAGCCGGCAATGAATAAAACATGGGTCTGTCATCTGTTATTTTAAACAGGGAACGTCTTGAGATTATTGCGTTATTTTAAATGTGGAATGTTTAATGGCAGCATAATGGATTTATGGAAACTATGGTCACATTATTTTTCCTTTTGTGATGACGTCATCATAAAATGGTTTGGAGGAAGAATTATATTTGAAGTACTTCTTTACTCCACGGCCAAAATAATCTAAAAATCTGTCAAATGCCTAGATATGAATGTAGGAAAATATAACAGGTACTTATGTGTAGGTCTAGGATATATTAGGTCCGTAATTATAAGGGACGCCTGCGACGCAGGAGCTTGCGGGTTCGATTCCCACCTTGGGACGAATATTTGTACGATCTGCAAATATTTGTTCCGGGTGTTCGTTTTCCGGGTATTTTCTATGTAGTACCTTTAATATAAAAATATCCATTTATGTAATGTGCCTATTGTTATTGTATTATGTATAACAGTCATCTAGTACCCATAACACAAGCTCTGCTTAGCTTCGGGCTATCTATGTGGTATGTCCAGCATTATTTATTAATTATGAACATAAATAATTATACATGCTGGTAGATCCTTGAAAGATTTCACGCTTTTCATTAAAAAATCTCATGAAACTGGTACGGTGTAAATAAACATACCAAGCTAGTTAGCCATTCCACCTGCCGCCACACGCCTGTACTACAGTAATTGCTCTAAATGCCCTACTTCACCAGGAAGCAATAGCACCACATAATAGGCTACTGTATCACAATCTGCACGGTGGTCGAGCAATCTTCCAATACATAACAATACCTGCCTATTGTCGGCCTGTTCGTTCAGCTACCTTGTGGCGACTATTATGTTTTAGGTCCACCAAAGAGGTTGTATCCGATTTACTAATGAGTTTACTGAAACACAGACTCCATAGTACTTACCTTCGTAGTCAAAATTCGGGGTCATATGAAATCGCTTCCATTTTCAAAATCTATTTGAATATATATATATATATATATTTTATTGGTTTTAAAATTTTGTAGGTCTATCAAAGAGGTTGTATTAGATTAAATAATGAGTACATGACGTTAACACAAGCTCTATGGTGCTTTACAGTCAAAACTCCTATGTTGCAGGGTGCGATATGCACATGTTCCATTTTCAAAATTTATCCGTAAAACGCTATCTAAAGTTGCTAACGAGTCCCAAACTCTATGGTACCTACTGAAGTTGATTTTCAAAACTCATTAGTTTCACAGAGTTTAAGAAAATTTCTTCCATTTTCAATACTTTATAGAATAGCACTATTTTTCGTGTTTGATTAGCTTCGAATTATAATCCAGCGCACGTTCTATTGGAAAACAAATGCGTACTCTATAGTCACCTCTAGTTAGGCCTAGTTGACACTATCGATTGAATATTCACAAGTGTTACTAGCAACGCCAAATATTCGTGATTGCCGATCCGTGCGTGAATGAGTGAGCTTTCATACAGAATTCCAGTTGAAATTAGGTTGTGCATGGTTTGTTTTGAGGCGCATTGTCATTTCCAATTATCGTTCGATATTGGTAAAATATTATGGTAATTATACTGCATGATGTTAGGGTTTTATTCCCAAACTTAAATTGTAGAATTTTTGGTATTTTCACATTCTATTCTATTTTATTCATATTCAGAATCATTTTACACATTCCTATTATTCCATATTTATGTCGAACTACGTACTATAGGACTTAAAGAATGAGAATGACGTTATCTCTGATGTTACTCAGTTCGAATCCAATCGGAACGGGACAGCATGAGATATGACGTCATTAGATAGATAGATAATATGGCGTGGTTTAAAAAACGATAAACCGATTCAAATTCCCTTACTTTTACACTTATTTTAAGTTTTGCGGGATAAATACTAATCCCCTGGCGATAAAATAGTGAAATAATTTTCAAAATCAGTCCATAATTGGCGAAAATATCGCGTAACATACATACAGAAAACAAAAAAAAACATACATACAAATTGAGAACTTCCTCCTTTTGATGTCGGTTAAAAATACTTTATTGCACAAGTTGCTTCTAGATCTAATGCACATATTAGATTGCTAGAAGCAATATAACAAAACAACTTGAAAACTAAGTGACAAATGGTACTCTCAATTCCATTCATAAATTGGTACCACCAGTGGTATTGGTGAAAAAAGTGGGTAGATTTGTATTAGAAAAGCAAAATGCAAAAGTATGTTTAACAGAAAGTAATTCTTGGAACTGACAATAAAAAATGTCGAGCGACGACGTCTTATGAAAATTTCTGGGAATCCAAGGAAACTTTCGGCACCCCAATCGTAGCTTTGACATTTCTTGGTTTCTCATTTTCTCAGAAATTTACATACCTAAATTCTTTATTAAAGGATTTAGGCTTTATTGACAAAGAAAATAACAATAAAATAATATAAACAAATTAAACTAGTATTTACAATTGAAACAATTGAGCTAACTGCAGACTGTTGCAAACAATCTACAGGTAGCTCAACTGGTCCATATCAATACCAGTCGGAAGCGTCCCCAAGACGCTGGCTGCATTGCCCCGCTGTATGGCAATGCTAATGCGCTGCGCCAGATATTAAGTGTAAGTATATACATATGTATAGTGAATACCTACCTAAATTCTTTATTAATCTTTACTACTCTACCTCAGATATAAAAACTACAATACATTATGGTAAATAAATTATTGTATTGTAGTATATGGCCTATGTCCAGATTGTCCAGCAGTGGACGTGTCTTCGAATTGTGTGATATGATGATGATGATTTTAGTATAGCGTTTATACTACAATACAATAATGTATTTACTTGAAAAACACATTACATTTAGGCACACTTAAATATTAGACAAAAAGAAACTTAAAGCTTATTATATAATTAGATAGATAGATAAAATATTTATTTGACACTACAACTACAACACACAAAACAAAGATCACATTAAATTAGGTACATCATACATATTATCATAACACAGAAAAACTAAGAAATTATGGAAGGAACAAAGCTCGGAGACAAAAAGTCGGTACATGTACATTATGTAGGTACTAAACAATCTAAAATTAATAGGTATGTTTAATAAGATTGCCTACGACCCCACACTAGGCTCATGCCCGTGCCGTGGGCAGGATAATAAGAAGTATTATTAATAATAACTTACCCTGTCTATAAGTAACCCTTTAACATTTAAATGGCTGAACGGTAAATGACGATTTGGAATACTTGAATGTATTTTGGGGAGGGAGTTAATAGGCCTCTTTAGAAAAACGAGTGCAGTTGCAAGCAGAACCTGAAATTAAATCATCAATAATCAATAAATATAATATGTATATCTTACTAAAATCTTGTCAAAACATCGCGTGACAAAATAAACTTTACCGAAAATTTCCTTCTAAGTATTTCTTCTGAAAACTGCATCTACTTGTTACGCTAGAAAAATAATTCTCATGCAACTAAACGGCCGCCAGGGCTCTCGCGCAGCTGCTGCCCTCTAAGATGTCGTTTTCTCTTTCCGAGGCGCTAAAAAGCGCATAAACCGGTATGGCCGATTGTGTATACTGGGGTTAAGGTATGGACTGGTAGCGGGTTAGATTTGTTTTGTTGGTGAACTTGAGTGACCATAGAGAACAGTGTTGCCTGTCTGGAATACATTACTGAAAATCAATTTAAATGCTTCGGGATTATAATTATATTTATTTTAGTTGTAAGTTTGAGGAGAAATTCCAGTAAGTGCTTTGCTCTCAAATATTATGTGATATCTACGGCTAAGTTAACCGATAAAAATTAATGCGTGTACTGATACCACTGATTTTCTTTGGACATGAAGCCTAAACTGAGAGACTTACGCAAATCTATACATCTCACATGCACTTCTGTATAGGCAGATTATGGACATGAATATTATATTTTTTTATACTTATTCTTTTGTTTCCGGTGGTGTGGTGCTTATATTTATTCTATTGGAGCATAACAAATCGTTCTTCATTCACTTCTTACCAAATAATACGTACCAAGTGTTGCATAATTGCACTGTCTAAGTCTAAGGTAAGCCAATCTTGTACCACAACCAAACTCGAGGACAGCACTAAGTGCTCTCCAGACAACTAGTGTATTGCACATAGTCTCACAGATTTACGGCTCCGATGGCCGTAAGCTGTGACGGACTTCGCCCTGCCACGTAGGGCACTATATACACGTACTTACCTTTAGGTATGTGCACCTATAGAACGGCTATACGGCACGTGTCATTTGGGAGATTTGTTGTAAGAGACACAATAGTCACGTTTTGGTAAAAGCACTCTGAATTTATTTTAGTTTTTGCGTGATTTTAGTAAGAACTAAGAAGGTTCTGAATAGGGTTCTGATTTCTTTTCTATTATATTCTACGTGGTTAAAACTTCAGTTTGTATTTTAACAGGTTTATGGTTTTCTCATCATAACTGTGGACAAGTAAAGTCGGCCGACCAGTGTTTTACCGTACTGAAAAAATCCTAACTCTATGGTTTTATTTATATGTTTTGAGCGCAGTGAATAAATCCTAAGTCTATGGTTTTACCCATAGGCTTTGAGCGTAGTCAATAAATCCTAAGTCCTGGTTTTATCAGTATTTTAAAATAATTTTATTTAGCTATCTCGATCAACATAGAACTGGACGGACTGTATGTACCTACAAAATTCTAGACTAGCTTCCACGATTTAGCTTGTAGCTAAATTGTAGCAGTCCACGTCATAGAAAAAAATATGATATCAACACCAAAGAAAATGTTGCAACAATCTGTGGAATCCTGTATTTCAGCATTCAATAGATTATTGCAAAATTTTCTTTGGTGATGATATCATGTCTTTTTTATAATGTGGACATTTCACGGGCAAGGTTATCAAAGTATAATTTAGCTACATTGACATAATCTGTGAACCCGCGACTGAAGCTTCTTGATCTCAGATAGCGCACTTGCATGCACCCGTTGCATGCACGATTAATAGGGCGTAACATGTTTGTCTCAGCTAAGGAGTGTAATACGCTACTTCCTTCACGTTTATACCTACCCTGGTACTTTGGCAAATTTTGTGGCGGAAAATTGCACTAGGACAGAAATAAGGGTATAGTTATAGTTCCACCTATCCCCAGGGTAGTATTATAGAATCTGTGCCCAAGATTAGGAAGGCAGGATAATAAAGAGTGGGTCTATAAGTTATAATGAATACTTTTACACGAATATGCTAGAGAAAAGTTAAAAAATAGATACACTTTGCTTTAAAACTTCAAGAAATACATAACTACTAATATCTTGCTTTTAGCTAAAGTAAGACTCAGAGATCATCAAATCAGCCGATCGACTCTCCACTGTTGGACATAGGCCTCCCATAAGGATCTCCACAGTACTGATTTTGCGCCGCCTGCATCCAGCGATTTCCCGCGTTTTCCCGCGACCTTCAGTAGGTCGTAGGTCCATCGCACAATAAGACTTACCTAGAAAAAAACTCTTTTCGCAAAAGAAAACCTCAAAATCTCAGCTCTATCTTATCCCTTTTGAAACGCATGGTTGTTGTATACTATAGCATAATTTCACGGGCAAGCTTATCAGCTGCCCAGTAATCAAAGTGTAATTTAGCTACACCGTTATGTAATCTTTAAACCCGCGACTGAAGCTTCTTGATCTCAGATAGCGCGGTTGCATGCGCCCGTTGCATGCACGACTAATAGGGCGTCTATGTATTGCGAGCTTGTGGCGTGACATACGGGTGTAGGGTTTTGCGGGATAAATATTTGTTAAACTGCTGTTATACGGGAAATAAGTAACGAGTACGTATTGTTTTCTTATAAAAGCATCTTTTCGATCACTGGGACATTTATAAGCTTTTTTATATACATATATAGCCTAGTTTGGGTCTGTTTGCACAAATAATTTATTTTATTCTTCTTATTCTTATTCAATACTGAAATGAAACTTAACCATAGCTTAGGTTGCGACTGTCTTCAATATTACTAAGAACTTCTGCGGCATGTGGTAAGAAAGATTTAACAGGACTAAGACAAAACTAAAAGAAAAGTGGCGAACAGCACTTATAGACGTCGCATTGATCGGTTGAAAATTAATTATGTTGAAAAGCTCTAGGTATAATAGTAGACAGTACCTACGAGGTTTATAAGGAAGGTAGTAATTTTAAATAATAAAAAATATTTACAGCATTTATTTATCTTTCATAATAGGTTCTTATTTATCTAAAGGTAAGTATTTTAAGGGAGTACACTAAGTACAGGAACTTATTTAGTAGGTAATCATCTGGGTATAGGTATTAAATCATCGACTAAGACCTGTTTTGTGAGGTTTTAGAAAAAAACCTGTGGTATGGGTCACCATTAAACGTCAGTCTTCATTATATTTGTTGTACTTTTAGGCGGTGAGTCAGGCGCACTATCGACGTCAATGATGAGGCTTCCCACCGCGGTGTTCAATCGACTTATAATCAAACATACGATAGTATCGCCCTGTAAATTTCCACTGTGCCCTGAAATTACTGAAAATTACCCACACCGAACTTTGGATGCCGAAATTACCTACATAATTTGATTTTACACCCAAATGCATCGCAAAGCGAGCCCAAATTATGTTTCAATAGAATTTCGATGATTTAATAACCAAATATTAGGTACACGTTAGTTTTCAGCATCGAGGCTGCTTTTGGCGGCCGTTTCACTTTGAAAGTGTACTGGGTAATTTGTATTTTCAATGTTGTTTTATTTCTGTACTTTGTTGTTCCGATACTGTGCTTTTTAGGTAACATTGTTTTTTCTTATTTGTAATGTGTGGAGATTGAAGTAGTATTTGTTAAATCTTGAATAGATGACTGAAGATCTTCATTGAAACTGATTTTAAAATTATGTAATATATGATTTCCCTTTCTGGAATCAATCCCTGAAAAAGAAAATATTTTTCTGTTTCTTTGAAATAAAATACCAATTATTTGAGCAGGGAAATTTTTTGATAGTTCTTTGGAAGTTGACACTAGGTTTAGGTTTAGGTATGGGTACTCCCTTATCCGCATTTGGACTCGATTTGGTCCATTATGCGTTTATTTGCTAGCAAAGCCAGCCTAACTCCGTCCAGAAGCACAGAATCTTCCTGGGGTCTTCACAGGCTTCGCGGAGTGACCTCAGCAAGTTGAGGATTTCTGTTCATTGTGCTGTTACCTCGCATTCCAGGACTACGTGGGCGGCTGTTTCGTCGTCACTGAGGCATCCTCTGCAGAGAGGGCTGTCTGTCGCTCCGATGGTGAATAGGTATTTGTTAAGGGGGCAGTGTCCTGTTAGTGTTCCGACCAGGATACGCAGGTCCGTTCTGTTTAAGTTCAGTAGGCGTTTAGTTAATATGTACTATTATGTACTTTCGCCGTTTCATTTGTTTCATACGTTCTTAATAGTGTCAACTTCGTGTACGAATGTCACTCAGCTCTAGAAAGGATATCCAACAAGAACAGGATCCTTCAATGGATCAAGGGACATAGCGGATATCTAAGAAATGACGCCGCACATGAGCTGGCCCGGAGGGGACCGGAAACAACCATAGAGAGCCCATCTCCTATTCTACCCTTGCCTTTTTCACTACTCCAGACATGGACTAGGCTCAGAACTAGAGAGATGCATAACGAACGATGAAAGCGGCTGCTAGAATGCAGACAAGCCAGAGAGGCGCTCCCATGAACATCACCGAACAGCACTTTATGAAAAATCTATATATATATCTATAATAATATTATGTGAAGATGATGAATGCGAAAAATAGTATACTAGATTTTTCATAAAGTGCTGTATAGCAAATGACAAAAGAATTCAATATTGTGTGTAATAAAATTATATTTGAAAAATAAGTGAAGTTAAACACATAAATTTGATTTTAAAGCTACGTGGACACGATAAATCCTATTTATATTATAAATATTTGTTAGTATGTATGTATGGATGTTCTTTCCTCTTTCACACAAAAACTACTGAACTGATTGGGCTGAAATTTGGTATGGATACCGTTTGGGGCCTGCAATAACATAAAGGCTATTTTTTGAAGGCGGGTGAAGGCGCGAGCAGCAGCTAGTGCAATATAGATAGATGTAGATTTAGATCTGTCATACCTACACGGTTTCCTTTTCCGCGAAAAAGCGAGCAAAACAGCATACAGAAATTGGATTCGACTATATATTTACTCGTACATTAACTGTCTACATACAACTGTTAACCAAAAGTTACAGTCCTCACTCAAGCTCTACCAATAACATTTACATTATAACTCCAGCAAAAAGCTCTGCATACAAAAAATTGCAGCACAAGCGCACCCAGCCGACCAACCTAGAATTTACGCGCTTGGCGGGTAGCGGTAATCTCTTCATTTTTAACTGTGTTGCAGTTGAAATGTGGCGATCAGGGGATTTCACGATCGGATAGGGTTGCTTTAGGATTGGTCAGTGAGTTTTTCTATTTTTTCGAGTACCAGTAAATGTGAGCGTGGAGCGAGTTCGGCTTTGATTTTGCACTGTGGGTTTATCTACATATATGAGATATATGTACGATATATGTACATATATGAGTAAGTAGTCTAGATATACGTGTATTCGCTGCATGGCCATTATGGGCATGCAGCGAATAGTGGCCATTAATTGAATGAGACCAGACTAACTACTTCGTACATCGTTCGAAACTTCGTTAAATAAATTGATAGTTTTCACGAAAACTATCAATTCATTGTGTTTTTTTTTTGGCAAATGACTGATGCGAATTAAAAACAGAGAGAGCTCTATGCCCAATAGTGGGAACGGAACAGCTATTCAACTCAACCCGTGGATGTCGTAATAGCTGACTAAGGGAACCTACCGGACCTTCTGTATTTTTAACATCAACATTGCGATCACCAATCCAGCCTGCACACAAAGTGTACCCACACACAATCCATGCTACACCCTCAAACAGTAAACAGAATTGTGGAATTTATACAAGACCGTAAAAGCCTCCGTCCAGTAGACGCACTTAGCCGGTTATCGTCGGCTATATCCGGCTGTGACCGGATCTATCAACGACGAGCATATAGAGATGAAACTGCTCAAAAAATGGTAGATGTGCGAGTTTTGTCCGGGAATAACGCGTGCAAAGCTGCGGAGAGAAAGGATAATCGCATTATTATTTCTTGTGTCTATTCGAATTGACACAAGTCCAACGCTCTTTTGACAGTTCGAAATAATTTCATCCAATTCTGATTGCGCGTCATTGGTTTATTTTTATCGGCATAATCTGCAGCCTTACTTTACCTACTCTTTGGTAGGGTCGCTATCTCTTGATCTACATGATAATGAAACCTATAGTGTCCAGGTGGACAGATCGCTTAGACTAGTTATCTTAAAGTCGATCTCGAAATAACTAGATAGGCCTCCTCGAACCATCGCGACTGTTCTTTCTACTGCGGGGCGTATGCTTCCTCCAATGAGCGTCATTACGCTTTGTCTGGGTTATTCCAGTTTTCCCCTTGATAAATTCCTTAAGGGAAAACGGGAAACTTAATTTTATAATGTCCAGAATTCCGCCCACCGGTTTTTCTTGTTCCAGTTTTCCCCCTTGAGAAAATTTGTTCAAAGGAAGTCTTTAGCTTGTCATAGTTTCTTCTTTTTCAATTAACATTAATCACAGCAACTAATGCACAATCGTCATCATCATCAGCCCATATACGTCCACTGCTGAACATAGGCCTCCCCAGATTGGTGATCGCACTAATGTACAATTACACACTAAAATTAGAGAATTCTTCACACTATCATCATAATTAACAATAAACCTATGATCAACACGGCTAATTCCACCATGTTGTTGTGGAGATTTATAGCGACTACTGAATTACTTCGGCCGCTGTGACATGATGGAGTTAGGAGGGGACTCCATAAGGTTTAGTTAGATGACATGAAAACTTCATGTTTGCTTAAATTATGGTCTCAAACAAAATATGGCGAGATTGAGTGTCTTTCTAACCGACTTCGAAAAACACGAGGTTCTCAATTCGACTGTATGTTTTTTTTTTGTATTTATGTTACGCGATATTTCCGCCAATTATGGACCGATTTTGAAAGTTTTTTCACTATGAATGAACTATGATGTATAGAAAATGATGCTGAGGTGGTTCTCTGAATTATTATCCCTCGGGGATTAGTATTTATCCCGAAAAACTTAAAAACAGCGTAAAAGTACGATTCGATGGATGAGCGAGCTTTGCTCGGTATTTTTTTTTTGGTAGGATATTGTGTTTTTTAGAAATTATATTTAAATACGAATTACAACCAAACACTCATTGGCTTAGTGTTGCTTAACAACGCCACCTGCTGGAGTAGCCTTAGTGTTGTGTCGTCAGAAAAGTTGGTCCCAATTTAAAAAAAAATAGTATTAATATTCGCCAATAGATGTCAGGAAGAGTCATATTTTTCAGTTTATTTATCTACCAACAAAAGCAATGGCCTTGTCTATGGGTTCATCTGACAAATTTCCTCCCCCATTGTGACGTCATATCCGAATATATGCAGTAAAAAAAAGCTGTCATACATGTTAGATCATAGTGATAGATGAAGGCTTTGTAGCGTCGAAATCTTGTATATACCCTATCGGTAAAGTTGATTATCGAAAACACGAATAAAATGACATTTTCTAAAAATGAATCCTAGCTAGATTGATTTATCGCCCCCGAAACCCCCTGTATACAAAATTTCATGAAAATCTTTGGAGCCGGTTCCGAGATTCAGTTTATAATATATACAAGAATTGCTCGCTTAAAGGTATAAGATACTAATAAAAGATTAAGAAAGAAAGAAAATGTATTTATTGACAAACATTTAAATACTAGATTTAAGTTTTTGCCTTTGTGTGTTAATAAATGGACATTTTCAGAAATAACTTTAACTCAACCTTAAAGAACAAGTGCCTGCCCAGTGACCCAATAGACCTGACCTCAGATTAAGCAGATGGCTATTATCATGACAATACCAATGAATTTCAAACTCGATGAATATAACTTAAGCCGAGTATTGACTAGTGTTACTGGCCGTAACGTACCATTCAAATAGAGCATGATACGTTACGTTACGCCGTGTGCTAAAACCCGTCTCGTTGCTCGTTACGAGCGCTTTCTTTCCCCGTACTGACTGCACGAACGCCCGCGTTACATTACGCCACGTAACGCCGCCCAGTTACCTTTAGGAACTATAGAAGGAACTTAACGAAATAAAAACCTTGGGGGGTAAAATACATTTCTAATTGTAAAAGTACATTAATAAATAAGCTTTAAAGTAATCAAGCAAGAGTAAAAAATAACGAAACTTGTAAAAACAGCATTCTTCACGTCACATTTTGCCCCTCGTAAGTCATGATTTTTTCAGCGCAAACCTTTCCAGGTGAAATTCTAATCTAGTTTTTGGCACCGTCCACCGTGTCACCGGTTGCCAAAACGTTTAGCTATTGCCAAAGCCACGATCCAATTCATCAAGCTAAAAAAAAGATGAAAAATCAATGGGAGAGCACAATCAAAGCTAACAACGCACCATGTTGCCAAAATCGCAGTACGTTCACACGTGTCGTCTCTGGGGGCATGTCGTGTCTAACAGAAGGGATTGATATGAACCATGGAGGTATGATATATCGTCTATTGTTCTTTTATGTCCAGTCCATCCCAAGATCGCCTGGAAGAGATCTCTCAAATCGATAAGGCCGCCCTTTGTACTTCATTGCTGTCCACTTTTCCTTTTGTATGTATTTTGTGTTTGTGTGGTACAATGAAGAGTTATCTATCTATGATTGAGGAGTTTACAACATTGCATGCAAGTATGTTGCTATGTTCTTGAGGGAATTGACATCTTGAGGGAACTAACCTATCTAATTTTTCTTTGGTTATACCTACGCTTACATCCCATTTCATCATTTACTTATTTCATCATTCACCCACTTGATCATTTTCTTTCACTTCATCGCTCACCCAGTTTGTCATTTTCCCCTCTATGGACGATAAATGATGTTAAAACGGTATTGTGTAGCAGTGTTTTGTTTTATTTTTGACATAGTGTAAACAAAAGACGGCTTAGCAATTGCTTAAGATGATATCCTATCTTCCTAATTCATAACTAATACGAAAGTGTGATTGTTTTGTTTTTCTTTCCTTCACGCCCTAACTAAGCAAACAAGCTACTAGATTTTTGAGAAGGAGTTAGTTGAAAACATGGAGAGTAATATTCGCGACTGTCTGTCCTGGTAAAACATCAAATTCCCTTGAGAGATTTTTATCCCGGTAAAATGCGTGCGAAGCCACGGGTAGAAGCTGGTAATTTTATAAGTTGGGTGTATAAGCTGCGTAAGTAAAGACAATGATTGAAAATAACAGCCTTTCTCATGCTGTACCGCTTTGATCATTATTGATCCAATAATAACTAAGCGAGACATCCCGAAAGAGGCGGTAATTTTCAGTCCTAATCTTTATCTAGGCGACTTATACATCTACATTCTATGTTTATTATTCTTCTATACCACAATTTCATGTTTTACACTTTACCCTCAGCTAAGAAACAAGGCGAATCACAACAACAATCACTATTCTTCTACTCGTACAATCAGAGTTGTCCCACGGTAATACTGCATCGGACAGGACTACCGGAACGGATTTGGGCAAGCGTCCGGCATGACCGGACCGGACAGATAAATGACAGTATGTCTCGTAAACCGCACGCATTCAATTACGCTTTTTGGGCGAAGTGTAAGTAATTGCGGTACTGTAATTGCTGCAGTTTATTTGCTCCGGGCCGTGTTTTATGGAGCTGGGGGAAGTAAGCTTTTTATACTGGTTTTAACAAGGATAAAGAATGGAAGAATTGTTGTGTGTAATAGCTTGACATTGAAGCAGAAGTCGAATTAAAATTTGTATGTAGATAAATAGGAGGAATAAACAGTTAAAAAACACTAGTTTTTACCATTTTTAATTAATAAGATAATTTTCTGAGGCCTTGATGCCAGCTTGAGTTGGTTATTTTCTGAGGCCTCGGTGCCAGCTTGAGTTTTTGTCGTTCAAACTGGTTTTGATTAGTGAAACCTAGCCTGAAGCCCAACCTACTGCAAGGCTTAGCCTAAGGTTCAAATTTAGTTTGGGTTCATAAAATATCGAGCACCGTTGACGATATTTTGAATAAATTACAAATATACGTATGAGAGGGGTTTTAGCACTACAACGTGGCTTCACAGCCAAGTGTGACTCCACCTTAATCTAGAAGAACCTCAGCTTACAAATCGCACAGGAAACTCATACACGCACGGCACACTAGTCCTTATCAGCGCCATCTTCAATAATTAAATTTTATTGCTGTTCATAAATCTAGGCTCTTATAGCGTGTGCCGGAGGAAATAACGTTTCTATTGTACATTTGTAAGGCATAGAAGGGTTCTCCCTTTGTGAGTACTTGAAACTGTATAAGAGAGTGAATTAATGTTTATAACAAAGGCTTTTTAGGTTGCATTCTAAGACGGGATCAAGGCTAAACATAAAATAAACGGGACGTTGTTTTTTCTATGTGGGCAACGAGCAACGAGACGGATTTTACATTTTGATACTTAGGTAGTCGGAGGCCTTTGTTACTAATTGTACCGTAGGTATATGGGGTGGGTGCCTCCGATTACCTAAGTATCAAAAGCAAATGATAAGTATAATATTGTGTATACAATTATGACACTGTTGACACTCTCCATTTTAGAATAATGTCCCTTTGTCCCAATTAGAATACAGAGTATGGGATAATTGGAGTACCACCATAATAGATGATGTAGATTGTAAATCAAGACGCTCTGACTTTCGTTAGACGTTGGGAATACTTTTCACGGGACGTTGAGAATGAGCACGTCTCTCGTGAGACGTTGGGAATAACTCATCCAATGTCCTAATAGCAATCCTGCATACAGGAGTTTTTTCAGCCTATTTAAGTTGACAAAGTATAAGGTTTGTGCATAGTTCTATGGTTTACAGCATACAAGTTCAAGTTCCCAACACCGTACACGTTCCATAGTTTATTAGCATGTTAATTGTAGTTACAGCAACTGATAGAGTTACTCACCTGCATTGCGGGCTCCAAGATGAAGCCCGAGAAAAATGTTAATGAGTGCTTTCATAACTTTGCCATGAAACTTTTACTTTGAGTTCGGGAGTCTGCTTTGTTGATGTTTAAGGTATACAATATTTATAAGGTAAGGTAGTGAGCATTAAACAACCCATTTGTAAAAAAGTTAAGAATTTCTACTTTCGGAAAGAAGAATTGGGTACCTTGATTCTACCAGACACTGAAGGTCTCGACAGAGCCTACACATTTGTTCCCCTTGGAGTCGAGACCCTAGGTCCGTGGGGTACCGAGCCTCACCGGGTTTTCAAAAAATTATCTGAGCGCCTGGTCGACCAGGCGCGAGCTGGTGAGTATCTGGCGCAGGGCATTAGCATTGCCATACAGCGAGGCAATGCAGCCAGCGTCTTGGGGACTCTTCCGACTGGTATTGATATAGTTGAGCTATCTGTAGATTGTTTGCAACAGTCTGCAGTTAGCTCAATTATTTTAATTGTAAATACTAGTTTAATTTGTTTTTATTAGATGATTGTTATTTTCTTTGTCAATAAAGATATTTATTATAAAAAAAAACATCATCATCATCATCATCATCATCAGCCCATACACGTCCACTGCTGGACATAGGCCTCCCCCGTACGACATCACAAATAGCGGTCCTGAGCCGCCTCCATCCATTGACTCCCTGCGACCGCTACGTTGGTGTGATTTTGCTAATTCAGGTGCACGGTGCGTTGAAATCAGGGACTGATTTGGTTACCCGTTCAAGGGTTTTCTATAGGGTTTTTTTGAAGAAGTTGTTTTAAAACCCTTTGCTTATGGGTTACACTTTCAATGAATAACCGACTTTTAGGGGTAACCCTTTCAAAACCCTTTCGACTGGGTTATCTATTGAAAGAGTTTTGGGTTTTAGATAGATTTGATAACCCCTACGTTTGGGGTTACCCTTTCCATCATTGTAACACGGTTACCCTGTGCATTACTAGGTACCTAATCCTAGGATTAGGTAGTAAATCATCATCATCATGAAGGTTGCGGGTTCGATTCCCTGCCTGCAGTCTTTCGCAGGTTGTCATACCACCTGGCCTGAAGCCGTCCTACACTACGTTTAACGAGTGGTGGTCTCCACTCAAGAACACGTTTACCCCAGTGGCTGTCGGTTCTTCGCAAGATACCTATGGCCGGCCCACTGCCACTTCAGCTTGCTAATTCTTAGAATGTCGATGACTATGGTTCTCTGTCCGATGAACTTACCTATTCGTTACGTTCATCATTTAGGTACATTCCTATTCCTATCCTTCCGAAAAACTCAGGGCATAGCTCGCTGCGCGACTTTGATTGAAGTTCTAAGTCGCGCAGCGAGCTACGCCCTGAGTTTCTTGAGTGCTTTGAACTGCCGGACCAACCCTACTGTTTTATTTTAAAGTAAGTATACTACAAACTAATCTCTATTTGATTAGCGTAAGGGTGAAAATAATATTTTTTTATGTGTAAAGAGCGCCGCCGCGCCCCGACCGGCGCGTGTCGGCGCGAGCAGTGCGAACTCAAAGCGGGTTGCGGCACCTTTGACCTTATAGCGGCAAATTGTTTGATGTGCCGGTGGCAATTGTCTTAATTTTATTGTCATTCGCCACTTGGACTCGGAAGTAGGAACTAGGAACATCGTAGTGAGTTAAGTTTAAGTGAGTGAATGATGCCTTTGCCGAGAAGAGATGCCGTGCATAGATACTTTGAATACGACGCAGAAAACAGCAATAGCAAATGCAAATTATGCCGAAATTATATTAAAGTAACTGAACTATAAATCTTACCTACATGTATGTATATATATTTCCAGAGTAGGCAGAAGCAGAACTTACAGCCAACCCGATAGGTACCTTACCTACCTAAATGTAAGTAGGTTAGTACTTAGGTTTGAAGACCTCTGTGCCGCGGTGGGCGAAGGTCCGCCTGCGACGCAGGAGGTTGCGGGTTTGATTCCGGCCTCGGGACAAATATTTGTACCATCTGCAGATATTTGTTCAGGGTGTTCTAGTCGTTTTCTATGTAGGTATAATAAAAAATATCTATCTATGGGTATAGGTACTCGTATTGTATTACCTGTATACCTATCAGTTATCTACTACCCATAATACAAACTCTGCTTAGCTTGGGGCTAAATAATGCTGTGTGATTTGTCCGGCATTATTTATTTACTTATCTTGGGGCTAGATAATGCTAATGTGGATTGTCCATTTTTAATTTTTATTTTAGGTAGGTAAGGTGTCTAAGTAGGTATTATTAAGGAAATTTCGTAGTAGTCGGTACCTAGGTGCCTAACTGCCTACCTACTTACTAACTTTTAGTGAGTACCTAGGTAGTCACATAAAGTAGGCAGGTACCTAATCTGTGACCGAAGTAGGTAGGTACGTACTTATAATGTAGATAGATATACAAAATATCTAGATAGGTTAGTTGGTACTTTATCTACCTATAATGTATCTACTAACCTACCTAGTTTAGGTACCTAGACCACAGATTAGGTAATCTTACTTCGCCTAGACTACCTAGGTAGTGTAGATTGCTGATAGATTGATGCCTACAACAAACTTAGTAGGTACCTAAGAAAATAGGTAGGTACCTACTTACCTAAATTTAAGCTCAAGTTGCGTTTCAAGAAGTCTCGCGGCTATAGGTACATATGTACATATATATTAATCTTTTCGCGGATCCATTCGGGAATCTGTATCCTTGGTAACGCACTGCCCGCGCCGTCGCCTCCTTGCCACATTGACTGCAGTTGTTCGGCGACCCGAATTAATAATTCAGCGAAATTTGACGTGGAATATTTGTAAACAAACCGCTCATACTTAAAATTACAATTTACTCTGTTATGTTATGATGTATTTTAATACACAATTTAAATTCCTTGTCAATTTGAGATCGTTCCTTCAATAAATATTGCTAACAAATATAAATATCTAAAACTCGACGCCCAGCATGCGTCATGTACTTTTTTGTTATTGTTTGTTTACAAATATTTCATGTGGAGTTTGGCTTGAACAGATCTCAGTATTTTCAGGATCCTCACCCGCGCCGCCGCTGCCGCGGTTTTAAAAATATTTTTTCAAATCATTTGTAATTGTAAGTAGGTATGTATGCATTAGGCGCTCATTAGGGGAGGCCTATGTCCAGCAGTGAACTGATAAAGGCTGATGATGATGATGATGATGTATGCATACCTATCGAACAACGTTAGTCAGTGTTCAGATATTTAACTGAGTAGTCATTTCAACTGCAATAGAAATGATAATCACAGTGTAACACTAAAAACCATTAAAAACCACATACAATGAGGTAACTTCTTCAATCGGAAAGGGTAACCCTTTCATTGGGTTATAGCAACAATAGGGTAAAGGGTAACCCTATCGTTGCTATAACCCATGTGAAAGGGTAACCCTTTCATTGGGTTATAGCAACAATAGTGTAAAGGGTAACCCTATCGTTGATATAACCCAATGAAAGGGTTACCCTTTCACATGTGTTTTATACGGGTTACCCGAATAAAGGGTAACCCAATCGAAATGCGCAGATCGATGAAAGTGTTACCCATTGCAAGGGGTTAACCCAAACTCGGGGTTGTACAGTCCCTGGTTGAAATGTATGACAATACATTGTGTTCTATCACGGTAGATTATGAACGGGCTATGGAAATTCTTTCACAAATAGAAATAAAAATATCTCAGGTGAAACGCTGCCAAAATTTAAGACAGTGTGTGCCGCACAATAAAACTTGGTCCGTTCAACTACAGTTCTTACTCTCTACTTGTCGCTTGAAACTAGATTGAAACTTTTATGCAACGTCTTTCGCATATTTTTATGTGTGAAGTACTTGAGGTACTCGCTTTGGGGAATAACAAGAGTTTGAGTTGGTATGATTGTGTGGTTTCGGGTAGAGTTTTATGCATTTCAAAGTGTATGTTATACGGCAAGTTTCGCAAAGGTAAATTTCGAACTTTTCTATACATGAGTTAGTTATATTTTTGCACTCATTTATCGTTAACTTACATATTTAGAATTTTTTATCATATAAGCCCATATACGTCCACTGCTGGACATAGGCCTCCCCGCCTTCATCCATCGACTCCCTGCGACCGCTACGATGTCGTCGGTACATCGAGTGGATGGTCCCCAACACTCCGTTTCGCATTGCATCGTGGCCGCCACTCGAGAACCTTTACTCCACAGCGGTTATCATTTCTGCGAGCTATACGACCTGCCCACTGCCACTTCAGTCTACTAATTCTGAGAGCTATGTCGGTGACTTTGGTTCTTCTACGGATTTCCGTATTCCGGATTCTGTCACGTAGAGAAACACCAAGCATAGCTCACTCTATAGCCCGCTGAGCGGCTCTGAGCTTATGAACGAGGCCTATAGTTAGTGACCACGTCTCGGATCCGTAGGTCATCACTGGCAACACGCATTGATTGAAGACTTTCGTCTTGAGGCTTTGCTGAGGTATCTGTGATGAGAAGATATTGCGAAGCTTCCCGAACGCTGCCCATCTGAGTTGGATTCGTCGGCTGACCTCTTTATCAAAGTTGGATTTATCTAGTTGGACCATTTGACCTAGGTAGACATAGTGATCAACAACTTCGATAACATCGTTTCCAACGTGGACTGGTATAGGTGCGACATGGGCATTCGACATGATCTTTCCCTAATTAGCCTTAAATTTCGGTGGTTAATGGGGGCATATACACTAGCTATAAATATATCTTTGATAATTCAGAGCACCTGATGTTCGTAAAGTACATTATTTCATTATTAAAATGAACCCTTTTAGCGTGTCTCTCTGAGGGCAACAAGGCAACCTTTAATAAATTTAAATTCATAAAGTTATCACGGCAATATGCAAATCGGCCATATAAAAATGTTAATTATAACAACCCTTAAGCCTTACCTCCATTACGGGAGTGTGAACGTCCACAGACACTTTATGCGAATATTGTATTCTTCAAGCATTTTTGACCGAAAGTGGTATCCCTAAACTGTAGTGAAACACTGAAAGATTTAACGAACCTTGCGCCTTGGTCTATCGCACCATCGAGCTATTGATCCACCAAGCTTTGAACTTTTTACATTGTTTTTAAATTCAGATTTAGTAACGCAAGTGAACATCGAACCAATTTCCGCGTAATCCACGCACAGGATTGTATTTTTACAAAAACACGGCAAACGTTTGCAAAACGAACTGCACACAGCCTGTAGATAGATACAGCGCACAATTTTCTAATCCCAACTGGCCGGGTGGATTTGCATCCAATGAATATTTGTTCAAAACATTTTGGCGGTACGCGGGCCCCCATTGTCAATGTTACTAAACTTCAATCCCAACACGGCAAACCAAAACGAACTCTACACCTCAACGAATAGAACCTATTTACGCACCAAGAGATATTGGGAACAGGTATAGGTAGTAGATATTCGATTTTGTTGTTTGCGTGTTACGCTTTTAAATACTGGAGCCTGTTTTGAAAACGGAAAGTTGGGTTTATTATGAATTACCAATTTACGAGGTGTCCGGGAAATTGGGTCTTAAAGAGGGAAATTCTCATCGAGACATTTTATACTAGCAATTAATAATTCAGATTTCGACAGATAATTATAAGACCTAGGTTTAGATATAATTTTACAGAAACATTCTTCAGTTTCGTGAAAATAAACTTTTTTAGTTTGTATTTTCAGAAACTCTTGCAGTCTATGTTCACCATTTTGTTTTTACGAGCCCTGACCTTAAAATTTCCACAAAATAAAGTCTCGACAGCCTCCTTACAACATGTTCAAGTTACGACACATAGAAAAAGTTTGTGCGTAAAAACGGGAAAGGCCTACGTAAAAGTATATGCCTCTAAACAAAGGGCTATCTAAGGGAATGAGAAGGGTCATAACTCTATACGTCTAAAGGGACCGTAATAAAGGCATCATAGCTAAATTACTTTTTTTTACTTCGTATAAAGTAACAAACAGTAAAACGAGGTTGGGGCGTATTATAATGTACTTTATTAAAGAAGCTAATCTTGTTGATGTAATAAGCGAATGGATTTTGTTTATGGGCGAGTGACGTAATAACTGTTTATTTTGGCTGTGAAACGGTAATTAACTGCCAAGTTAATTCCTAACAAATTTGCAATAATACGTGTTTAAATTTAAAGTACATACAAAAGATAACATCTTCCTTTGCTATGGAAGCTTTGTAGTTTATGAAATTATTAATTTTGATGTACTCGAAATAAAGTTTTTATCAAAATGTTATGTGCCGTGCCATGTGTTATATATGAAATCTTATCACATTTCTACAAAAATATAACGTAATCTAAAATTATAAAATGAGAGGTATTATAAACTGGTTTTCTTTTTTAAGTGAATCAGTATTGTTAAATTTTGAGGCAAAATGTTGAAATTGAAGCGAGCTGTGCATAAAGTTTGGAATCTCAATCTGTCTACACCCTTACAATCGCATGGTACTAAAACGCACTCGGTCGCAAACAGTCGCGACAATTCACGCGGAATGGCGACCGCTGCGATATCCTCTTTTGTAACTGTTAATGTCGCCGTGCTCATTATTGGACTGGGCAAATTATGTGGAATAGCCTTACACGTAACTAAAAATAGACATAATTATTTTAAATCTGTGATAAACTTAGGATAAGCAGTGTCAGGATATTGGCGTGACGCTTAATAATAAGCAAAAAGGAAAAATAAATATATAAAAGGTGGCGAAAAAGTCGTTAAAATTCAGGTAGCAACTGTTCATTATTCAATATCTTTTTTATTACTATGGTCTTGTAAGCACCTACCTATTGTTGGTTTAAACTTACTGTGTTAGATCCAAGGAGCAAGACCACTTGTGGCCTGTACAGAGTACAGGTATGATATAAAATGTAAGACGTACCATCCACTCGTACTAACGGGTTTACCTCCACCTTCATCATTCGGACCGCTAAGGATTGGAACTCGTTGCCTGCTTCTGTTTTTCCTGTCAATTACAATCTGGTTCTCGTCAAGACAAGAGTGAATAGGTATCTTCTAGACCTTCGTGATACACCGTCGGCCACATCGTCACTTTCCATCAGGTGAGATTGTAATCAAAGGAAGTTCTATTGCCTATTCAAAAAAAAAAAAACTCTTCTTAACCCTTTTCAAGCATCAATCTCACAGAAATCAGGAAGACATTAGAGTCTATCTATGCTACTGTAAACACAACCTTTTGTATATCGCAATAAACTTTGTGAGAGAAAAATAAATGATTTATTCATATTTATTATTGGACTTCATAAACTTGCGCTGAGATCGGGCAATCCTAAAGCAAGAAATATCCTTATGACTAGCAGTAGAAGTTTTTTGCTGAATAAATAGAACTAACAAATGAAAAAATATATATTTAGCCACCAACAACAGATATAAAACTGCTGAAACGAAAAAGATACCATAGTATTGGTTAGTTCGCAAAATATCTATTATTACTTGTAATTTCCATAGCCTAATTAAATGTCTAATCAGCTTCAATGAATTGTTGTATTGTACGTAATAATGACAATTCAAAATGCAGGATAATCCGTCCACAACCTCCTGGTCCCAATAAATGTAACAAAAATGTTTCTTTCGTAATTAAAAACCTAAAAAGTTTTAACTTGCGGTAGGAATAAAATAGAACCCGAAACTTGTTCCTCAGCTCACAGACTCTATATCCACAGCTCCATGGAAGTCGTCTGAGGATTAATGGAAAACAAATACCCCTCGGTTATCCATTATTTCTCGATGTGAGTATAATGTGTGCACCCATTGTTGTTTTAAGCGTGTTTTATGCAAATAGCGGATAATGCATTTAAAATTGAGAGTGGTTGGAGCATGATCTGAAAAGATTTATTCGGGAAATCTTTGGATGGCTACCAAGTGGCTACTTTTACGAATCTGACAGGGTGTTTATATATTATACAGTTACATGATATGCACTTGTGATCAAGAATTTGTTAATATAAATATAATAAACACGTCATATATTGAAATTGTAATTTAAATTTTTTAAGGACTGAATGCCTTTTCTCATGCATGTAACGGTCACGTTCGCCGTGTAAGGTGTCTACGGCGGCACGACGACTGTAACGTGACCGTATATGTAGATGTGAAAAAGGTCAAGGGGGATTTTTGACCATTGTTCAGCAGTGGGAGCATAAGTTAGGTATGTTGAATCTACCATTGTGTATGAAGTGTATAAATAATAATTACAAAAAAAAATATTATGTATAGCAACCACCGTAGAGCCTCTACGAAGCTACGGCGTAGTCAGCTACGTCTTAGCCTCGTAGAGGGTCTACGAATTATCATTGCTACGTAACGAGATAAAGTCATTATTTACAAAAAACAGAAGAAATTATTTCAATATTGAAGAGAAACAAGTTCAAAATTTATCTTCCTATTATAAATTATATCAAAAAATTTCAAAATTCAATTATTTTCTATCCTCTGGTCAATGCACTCAATCCTGCAACACGTGCATGCGAGATTTTTATTATATCCGTTTGTTT
Source organism: Eupithecia insigniata (assembly GCA_947859395.1). NCBI lineage: Eukaryota > Metazoa > Arthropoda > Insecta > Lepidoptera > Geometridae > Eupithecia > Eupithecia insigniata. Next base: position 3,976,694 of record OX402001.1, on the reverse strand, counting down.
TGACCAGCATCCGGTTGTTATTGGTTAGATTTAAGAACTTTTTAGTTTTTTATTATATGTAGGCTAGACGATTTATGTTGACTGGCGTAAAATTACTTTATAAAGAAGTTTTAAGCAGTAAGATTATTAAAGTTACATCATCATTTCATTCAGTACCAAAAGTATTTTTTTTTTTATAAAACATATAAGTAATCAAGCCGTGGGGTCGCGGCGTACGAATATCGACCCCTCCAACTCAACCCGTGGATGTCGTAAAAGCCGACTAAGGGAACCTACCAGAGGAAGGGCAGCAGCTTCCTTCTGAGTATTTTAAACACCAACACTGCGATCACCAATCCGCCTGCCAAGCGTGGTGATTATGGCAAATCCCCCCCTACATGGGAGACCATCCACTCGATGGCTATCTATTAAAAATTAACTAATACTACAATGTTTTGTGTGATTATAGATTAAGTATAACGTAAAGTAAAGATGTTTCCCAAAGGAGGATGGAAAAGGCTGATGATCATGATGAACAACGTAAGATATAACTTGATTACTTCATCATCATCAGCCCATACATGTCAGAGGAGTGCAAAAGTGTCTTTAACTAAATCTCTTCCTGGCAGTTACTCAAATACTTAATTTAAAATTCTTCTTCCAAAAGAAGGCATTGTACGTACAAGTAATACGAATAAGCCAGAAACCTCAGAAGCAAAATTGATTTCCCATTTACCCCAGATCCATCAAGTCTCGAAAAAGCACATTAGGCTTTACCATCCCAAGACAAATCACCAAAAATCGTATCTCGTACCAATGTGGGACAAACTTAAAGACAGTAGGTATGTACAGAAGCTTCTACCAACATATGTATTTACTGACTTAGTACCTGAATAAACCATAGCGGATCTGAGAAATATTGTAGCAAAAAATTGTACCTCCAGAGATTACCATACTCTAAACTAAATAAATAAATAAAAAGCTTTATTGCAGGAAAGATTACAGGAAATATATATAATATAACAGTAGGTACAGGAAGTTCTTAAAAACTGTAATTGGCGGTCTCATCCCTTGCAGAGATTTTTACCAGACGACCATAATTCAAGGTATCTTATTATCTTTGAGCTAGTTAGTTGTGTGTAGTGGTTGGGCAAACTAAAAAAACCGTTTATTGTAAGTTGTGGGTATATATAAAATATCAATATAGGATACCCAACTTATTGCGGGACTTGTGTTGGTACTTCAGTCCCAAATATGGAGTGCAAAAGTTGTACAAAGAGGGTAGTAAATAATTTGTTCTAGCGACATCTGGGCACATCCCCTTTCATGTAGGGCTGAAAACGCAGGACTGTGGTGTAGTGAAAATAGGTTGTAGCTAGGGTTTTCACCTAGAACGTAAAACAAAAGTAGTAAAGTAAAAATGCATTAGTTTTTACCCGATATATAAAATACAGAAAAAATATTACAGGCAAATAATTACCCACAAGAATTAATGAAATAAAAATTGCCAACACTCAGCAGGTACATGAGAGATTCTGTCATGGTCTTTTTCTTAGTATTTTTCATCTTTATTAGATTTCTAATAAACAAATGAATAATACTGGATAATCCACACAGCATCATCTAGCGTTAAAGTAAACAGAGCTTGCTAGATGACTGATATACATATGTAATTAATACATTACATACATTATAACCAAACGCGAGTAAAGTGTAATAGAGACCGAAGCACTTTAGCTCGGATAATGTAGAGCTAGTACACATTAGGCGTTGGCGTTGCGTTTGGCGTGCGTCGGTACCAATATATCCGAATATCATCAGAAATCTAAACGCGCGCTTGAATAGAAGAACACGATTGAATAGGAGCGTGCGTTTGATTGCGAACAGATAATGGGATCAGATGGTTCTCAAAACGCGCGTTACCAAAGCGCGCGCTTCAACACGCTTAATGTGTAAACCGTTCTAATTTATTGTAATGTTTTTTTTATATATATTGATGCAATTAGAACAGCCTTAGATCAATTATACTAATTACAGTAGGTTTTAATATAAAATATAGTAAGGTTATGTACATATACTATAAATAGTTATTTATCTATGTCAGTCTCTTCGGACTGGAACTGGATTATTTGGATCGAAATTCACTTTGGTAAGTTCATTTAATCCTTCAATAAACCAATGTAACATGGTCCAGCAAATGCTTTTTGATCTTTGCCTATCATGCAAAGGTAAATAAAAATGAGTGCTTTTTCGCGATAACAATATTTTTTTCAATTCTGTGCGCCACCAGTTATTGTTACCCTCAGCTGTGCCAAATCGTGTGAGGAAATGGAATGAAACGGTCACACCCACCGCTCTATTGAGTTCTGTATCACACGAGGTGCTGCTACAATTTGTTTGGTAAATACATGGCGTTGTCGAGACACCGTCTGCCAATAATAAGGCTCCTTCTGTCTATTTTATTGTTATTGGTAAAAAAACAACGTGTTTGAAGGAGGAAAACTAGTTTGGCAATAACGTCACAAGCAGGTGTTTGGTGCGATCTGTCTGCACTTACTTTGAGAGAAGCGACTGTATTGTTTTTTGTTATTGTATTGTTTATTTCATGCGTCCTTTTTGTTGATGGGTTTTAATTGAAGGGCTAATATAAATATCGTTAGATATTTGTGTCAGTCACTTTTTGTCCATAACACAAGCTCTTCTTAATTTGAAGCTTGCTTGATTATGCTATGTCAGATATCCAGCACTAGCTATTCTCATTTTTATTAATTTAATTAAATGCTTCAAAAAACAAACAAATACCTCATTGTGATTGAGTTAAGAAAAACATTGTGTTTGTTATTAAGTAACCTTTCAATTTAACAGCGTAAAAGGTCTGCTGATATTTTATGTTTTACAAAAGAAAATGGAAATCTACTTTCATCGTAATAATATAGAAATATACGAAGATGTCGCGTTGGCGGCTGTGCCTGTGTATACTCTTTAATATACATATGTATAAGAGATATACCTCCCCTTCTTCAGCAAGACATTGAATTTGGATATGAGCCTGAAGCGTTTCCTGTAGCCGAGAAAATGGGTGAAAAGGTGCCTTCAAAGCCTTCTTTCATTATGACAAACAAAGGTTGAATAATAATTTCGGTTTGCAAAAGTGTCGATTTTTCAAACGAAAGGGTGAGAGTTCTTTTACTGCTATAGAATTTAAAACGTTTTATGTCGTTTTGAAAATGAGGTAGATAGCTTGTTACAATCCTTCGGGATCTTTCTTTGAAATGATTGGACCAAATTGATTTAGAGGTTTCGAGTGGTTTAAATTGAACGAAATTCTCAAACTCCTCTGATTGGACGGAGGTGGCTCAGGCTTACGGTGCTTCAAGGAAGCTTTTGTGTAGCTATGAGACGAGCAGGGCTTTATAATAAAAATAAAGCACACTTCTCAAAGTGTAAACGGCGTTACGGGGCGTAATGTAACGTGTTACATAGCGACTGTTCGTGCAGTCTGCACGGGAAAAGAAGGCGCTCACAACGAGCAACGAGACGGATTTTCGCACACGGCGTAATGTATCATGCTCGCTGCGAATGATACATTACGCCTTGTAGCACCAGTCAGTGCTTGGCTTTATGGAATCGTTTGTGGAATAATCTCACTCAAAAAATCTATCTCACTTCATCAATTAAGGTAAGAGTCGGTAGAGACAGCGCTATACACTTTAGTACCTTGTACTATGTAAATATTTCTGACAAGGTGATTTTAGTATCAGAATTATTCACATAACCTTTTCGCCACTTAGACGCCTATATTCATAACCATTATTTCTTTATAGCACAAACTAGGCTCAAGAAAGAACTATTTTTCAACATAGAGTGAGATGTTTATTGGGCCATATCTTAATCTGAACATACTTTTGTTATTTACACCATTTGAGATAACCTTTCAAGATAAACAGAACTACCTTTCTCACAGGAAAAAATAAGGGTAATAAATCTTTTGGCTGTCAAGTGTAGTATACTCGGCCTTTACGGAATAAATCAAGTTTACGTATCGTGGAAAAAGTTGTAGAGCACTGAAATTATCCAATGAAAAAGAAAAGGATGGTTTTGGGTATCATTTAATATGTCGTGAGTAAATACTAATATAAATATAGCAAAACAAATGAATTTATTTTTATCATTTCTGTACCTAGTAAAACTCTTCCTGAAATAAATATTATGGTAACAGGGCTACGACAGCCCTGAAGTGAACTATAATTATTCCCATCAATTGTCCATCATCATCATCATCATCATCAGCCTGTATACGTCCACAACTGAACATAGGAGCCAAACGACGCCACGAATAGCAGTCCTGAGCCGCCTCCATCCAATGACTCCCTGCAACTGCTACGATGTCGGTCCTTCGAGTGGGAGGTCTTCCCACACTCCGTTTCGCATTGCATCGCGGTCGCCACTCGAGAACCTTTACTCCCCAACGGTTATCGGTTCTACGAGCTACGTATGGCCTGCTCATCGCCACTTCAGCCTGCTAATTCTGAGAGCTATTTCGGTAACTTTGGTTCTTCTACGGATTTCCTTATTCCGGACCCTATTGTCTATCATTCCATTCAAATGATAGCGTCCAGTTTTAAAACAAACCACCAACTTCGAAGAATCCATCATGATATTCCACTTCAACACAAAACCAAAGGCTATCAAATAAAGAATTAAAAAAAATCTAAACCAAAAATTCTTTATTTCCGTATATACAATAAATATACACTTAGATAAGGTCAAATTCTTAAGATTAAACACTGAAATGGAAATACCTATAAAGTGCTATTTTTTATTTCTGTCAAGGATCGGAAAGGTCACCACCCTTGGCTGACATCACAAAACATACGGGTGTAATTCAATGTCACACAAAATAGACACCATTTTTTTATTTATGTTTTCTGATCTTAACTGAGATCTACTAGTATAATAAAAAGTGGAGCAATTGGCGAAATACGCATTTCTTAACACATCTGCTCCCACATATCCAAATACGGCTATTTTTATTTTCCTTTTCTGAGGCCACTTGTTTTGTGCGAATTCATCGCCATCAAACGATTGTAATAAAGATAGATTAACGGTCGGCGGGGCCTCTGCGATCCCTAAGCTTTAGCTACAAATTTTATGGAGAAAACAGGTTAGGATTTTACGAAGGTCACCCTTTCTTGGATGAACACATTGAACACATTAAGTTTTGGACAGGTGAGCATGGAGAAAAGGGTCAAAAATTCGTAAATTGTTGATAGTGTGTTTTACTTGTGGATATTCTTTCCACTCTTAATAAGCGGTTCTTTTCTACCTTTATCATCGTACCGGTAAGGTTTGGAACCCATCGCTTGCTTCTTTTTTACCGGCCAACTACAAGGTCTCGGTCTCTCTCTACTCAAAGGTAGGACTCTTGAAGACAAGGATGATCAGGTGTAGACCACCGTGATACAACGTTGGCCACATCGTCACTTACCACCAGGTGAGACTGTGGTCAAAAATGGTCAATTTACAATTAAATACATAGATATTTAATAACTATTACATATTTAAGCACTAGAGTAGTTAATACCTTACATAGTGTTGTGTAGTTTAGTAAGAAAATTAAACAATATTTTTTTTACCTTAGATCTACTTAAACTATACAGTAACATAAGAAACTTAATGCCTCTTATCTTATATCTTTAAACGAGCAATTCTTGTTTATATATTATATATATATATTATAAACAAGATTGTTTATAAATTGAATCTCGCAAACGGCTCAAACGATTTTGATGAAATTTTGTATACAGGGGGTTTCAGGGGCGATAAATCGATCTAGCTAGGATTCATTTTTAGAAAATGTAGGTAATTTTATTCGTGTTGTCAATAATTATCTTTATCGATAGGGCACTCTCATAGACAAGATTTCGACACTACAAAGCTTCATCTATCATGTATGACAGCTTTTTAATTTACTGCATAATCTCGGATATGACGTCACAATGGGGGAGGAAAGTTGTCAGCTAAGATACTAAGATCAAGGAATTTATATACTAACAGAGCAACTAACTGCTCTAACGACACAACAACACTAAAGCTACTCCAGCAGGTGGCGTTGTTAAGCAACACTAAGCCAATGAGAGAGAGAGAGAGAGAAGAAAAACAATTGTTTATTTATATTATTTATGACTTTTTAACTCACGTTTTAAATATAATTTCTAAAAAACAATATATCAAAAAAACCGAGCGAAGCTTGGTCATCCCCAGGTACTAGACCGTTAAACACCTACCAAGGGGAGGAGAGGGGAGGGACGACACTTTTCTTGCGACTTTTGTCAACCCATAGATGTACAATTTACCTACATGTATAAATAAATAAAGCATTTATTTACTACTGCAACACAGAGATAGAACACAATAAAAAAGTAGGTATATGCAGTTTACAGAAAGAGAAATACGATGTAATCGGACGTCCTCTTCTCAATCTTTCACTCTTGGCGGAAAAGAACATTACACATACTACGTGGTCAGTGTAATGTTCTTTTCCGCTTTAAAATTTAACCTATCAAGTAACATATCGGATTTAACACTGCTGATACCCTGTTTTCTATATGAATGAGGTCTATACGAGCATTCGAAAGTGGACGGTAGCTTTTGCGGAATAAATAATTCAGTGGCTGAAATTTATGGGACTGGAAACTGGTAGGGAATAAGTAAAAGCTTAGGTAAGGTTGTGCGTCTTTGGTAATGATTGACCACGTAAGTTACTTTATACCTTGTGAGCAAAAAATACTACCTCGGAAAAAAGTAGTTATTATTTGCAATATCTGGATTTATTTATAAGTTAATTGGTTGCATTGTTGAATAAAAATAAAAGAATAATAACCATTTTTTTTTATTTCCATACATAAATACTGTATATTCAATACACTACGCAAAGGTCAAATTCTTAAATTACACTTGAAAATAGCGTTGAAAATAAAACGATATTTTTTAATTCTGTCGCTTTGATGAGTAGACTAAAATTAAAGAAGCGACGAGGAACCTTTTGCCTGTTAGTTGTTATTTTTTGAGTTTGAGCAAAACCTGTTCAAGCTTTTTATCCTCTAGATAATCTGATATGTTAGTAAGCCTTTTTGCACAGAAACGTTTTGACAATCTGTTGAATTTATTTACTGATAATTTTTGCAAACCACCTTAATGTGTGGGCACTGTGAGTTTATGTATGTATGTATATTTCTAGTATTTAAATCACTTATTTATAAGCAGGTAAAAATTGTAACGAAAAATTATTACTAACTTTTTTACGTGTATCTTCTTATTAAAATAGGTATCAAGTACCAACATGCTTTTGCCCTTTTCCTGTATTAACTCTAGCTTTTTGCTTACCCAAGAGCTTGAATTTGAGGTCTTGTGTCTTGTACTCAAGAAGGGATGGCATTAATCTTTATTACTGGGCGATGCTTCTCACAAAAGTGTTTATGTGAGCCGCAGTGACCCAGCGGAATGTTGAGTCACAGGTAACAGAGGGTAGCTGGATAACTTTAAACCGACTTTAAAAAAGGAGGATATTCTCTTAAACATTAAGCTGCAATAAATCACTGACTGCGGTGATCATGCCAACTTTACGATCTGTTTAGCCACAGGTTTAGAGGTCTTATTATGTTTTCTCATAGCAATGCCATTCTACATAGAATAACAAAAAACCGATTAAACTTTATTACAAACACCCGTGCGCTCTCATCAGTGCGATCCAGCCGTACGTTACTTTTACTAGTGATATCGAGAGGCGTGCATCGGCACTAATTAGAATAAGCAAATCAATGTTCTACAAAAATCATCTGAACAGTCACTATTATTTATTTATTATGAATGATTGATTTAATGAATAGATGAACTGATTACAATAAATCTTTTTATCAGTTTAATTTAAAGACCTCAGTTAAGCAGTGACACAGGAGTTAGTTAGTGGTTTCGATTCCAGCCATGAGGATAAATGTTGTACAATCTGCAGATATTTTTTCGGTTTTGGAATTTTTAATACCTCCTTAAAAATACATTTGTTATATTAAGAAAATCGATTATCTTGTACTCACAGCACAAGCTTTGGGCATACTTTGGGGCCAGCTTGATCACATAGTCATGCATTGTCCATTACTATTTCTATTTAGATAGATAACACTTCATTGTACCATACATAGACAGAAAAAATAATGCAGAAAACAGACAATACTTATAATAGTGGAAGTATAAGGCGGCCGTATCGCTATGGGCGTTCTCTTCAAGGTTAACAGGGTCGACATGCTCAAGACTGGGGTAGCACTGGGCTTGCAGACTTTCGGCCAGAGTATTGGCTTTATCCTTATCTTCAAACGTTGGCGTTTGATGATAAGGACGTATAAGCGGGGGCATGATGGTGACTCCATCTGCTTTCATTGAACGCGCCAAGTTCCAGTACTGGTGACTTAGTTTGATCGTTGAAAGCAGTTTGTACCAAGAGGAATTACGATGTTCTTGAATGGCTCACTTAACCTTGCGGCGAAGTGATTTCATTCTAAAGCGGTTGAGATAGGTGGAGGCGCCCTCTGCGCCGCCAAAAGTCCGGTAACACTGTCATGGCCACCTGCGGTAAACAGCATTATAATCCTTTAAAAAAAGGGCGTTCTCTTCCAGGCAACGTTGAGAGCGACTAGACGTGTAAGAACAATGCAAGTGGTAGCAAACGAGTCTATTTGAAACAATATTAGGTACCTACTTTAATAATTTAATATCAGGTTGTTTAATAGTTTCATTTGAAAAATTGTTCCAAATCGATGATCCAGCTATCATAACTACACTGTGTTCGGCTCGTTTGATCGCCGGAGCGTTTAGTGAAACGTTGCCAATAACTTGTGGGGATCGCGGGTAAGGACGCGTGTTTCGATGGGAATACGCCCTGTTGGCTTTTATAAATTGGAAAAAGGGAAAATTTTGCGTGGACAGTGGCTATTGGAGTATGAAATCTTATGGTCAGTTCTGGTAGGTGATTTTAGGTTTCAATTTTCGAGGGCAGATTGAAGAGATTATGCCGTTTTCGAGATCAGGGTATAGCGTATATTCTAGATAGATAAATAGAAAACCTTTAATGCATTATTAACGAAATAAGTTATAAAAGAATAAGAATAAGCAATAATTGGTGGTGTATTGTACGAATGTTTGAATTATGGAATGGCAAGACCGTTTTACTTGAACTGATCAGAAGTATCGATTAAGCAGCACTATATTTAACTTTGTTCATTGTCTGTTTCTGATGGTATATTTTTTATATGATGGTTTTTATTTGGAATCTGGTGTTTTTTAACTGATGATTTTTATCTGGACGGTTTATATCTGATTTTTGTCTGATGGTAAAGAATTTTTGTCTGATGGTAAAAATTTGTTTCTGACGGTAAATAATTTTTATCCTGGTCATTATTTAAGTAACTCAACCGTGAACCCCGTGGTTTACGAATCGACCCCTCGAACTCGGTTTTTTGTCTGGAATTGTTATCTGATGGTAAAGAGTTTTTGTCTGTTGGTAAAGATTTTTGGTGATGGTAAAGAAATTTTATCTTTATCATTACATATGTAACTCAACCGTACGTTCGTGGCTTACGAAGCAACCACTCGAACTTAAACCGTAGATGTCATAAGAGTCGACTAAGGGAACTTACCAGAGGAAGGGAGCAGCACCAACTTCCTTCATATATTTTAACAACTCTACTGCGATCACCAATCCGCCTGCCAAGCGTGGTGATTCTGCAAACCCAATGGGATTTAGGTAGTCTATGTTTTTTGTGAATATACTACTACAGTTATCGGACTTTTCCCTTAACTTGTATTAGAATGCCTTGCTTCTTGCCAAGTTTCATGATTCTAGGTCAACGGAAAGTACCCTATAGGTTTTCGGTCCATGGTGAGAATCAAATATTATTTTTATGTGAATAATGGGCCGTGGGGCCGCGGCGTACGAATATCGACCCCTCCAACTCAACCCGTGGATGTCGTAAGAGCCGACTAAGGGTACCTACCAGAGGAAGGGCAGCAGCTTCCTTCTGAGTATTTTTCAACACCAACACTGCGATCACCAATCCGCCTGCCAAGCATGGTGATTATGGCAAATTCCCCCCTACATGAGAGACCATCCACTCGATGGACCAACGACATCGTAGAGGTCGCATGGAGTCGATGGATGGAGGCGGCTCAGGACCGCTATTTGTGGCGTCGTACGGGGGAGGCCTATGTCCAGCAGTGGACGTGTATGGGCTGATGATGATGATGATAATGATGATGTGAATAAACTGCAATTTCACGGTTTTCGGATTTGTCCCTTTATTTGTGCTATTAGACTTAATTCACGCCAAATTTAAATTGCGTTGATCTAGAAGTTTGATTTATATTACAACTCCAAGAGGTTAAGGACCTGAGTATTTGATGTTAATTTCAAATCCATAGCACGCGTTCCTGAGAAAAGAGGGTTGAAAGACGGACGGACAGACAAACGGACAACAAAGTGATTCTATAAGGGTTCCTTTTAAGGTACGGAACCCTAAAAAGGACAAAGGAGCTCCGTTGTATACTGTGCATGTCGGCTTATAGTACCAGTTCACAAAATAGGTTCTATAAAACTGAAACTATTCCCAAACGGCCAAGATCAAATCTCTAGACGTCCGGGCTCTATTATCATCTCTCTATATAATATCTTTATAAAAGTGCTCTCAAGAAGCACTTCGCTTTAGTTGCTACTGCGATACTGCCTTAAGGCGGACTTTGCTATATTACCTACATCTGGGATTTTCACATCGAAGTGTAGTAGTGGGTCGTTGACTGTTTACGTTAGCGAAACGGAACCGTTTTTAATAAACAGTCAACTATTTGAAAATCCAGTTGACGTTTAACTGGTATAAAAACCGTTGATGTTTAACGGGTTTGGTTCGTATAAATGTAAACTGTAGTGAAAGGAACTATGCGTTAAACGTTGTAAAACCAACTCGTCAACTGATAGTTATGTTGTAAAACCAGTTGATGCTTAACTGTTATATCATTAAATGAATTAACACGGTTAACAGGTTAACTGTAGAAAAACTGTTTAAAAAACGGTTCCTTGATACAACGCTCACTACTACCGAAAGAAGTGTAACGTCACGTAATCCATGTTAAGCCTTTAGAAGTTGGATTAACTCTTTGAATTACCTTTTTTCTCAAACTGGCACTAAAAGTACTTTGAAAAGCTGCTATAAACTAACGCTTAACCGACAATAGTGACGGGTGCTTAAACAGCACCTGTCACTATTTTCGGTGAGAGAGTAGAAACTTATATCTTATTAACTAAGGATGTTTAGAAAATATCTGATTTCATACCTCCCTGAGTAAAAAATTATACTTAAATGCTTTTTCATACTTCTGTAATTTTATTACAAGTAGATATCCAAAAACCTAAAAACTATCGGCTTTATGGCGGATGATATTGTTTTGCTTACATTATGGTTAGAACGCGCAGGTTAAATAAAAAATAGTAATGTGATATTTTGGAAAGGTATTGAAATTTGATTTATTTACTTGAAATTCGATACTAATAGTTTTTGCTTGTTTCACTACAAAAGTGGACAGCATTACATAATTTTTTTTGAAGATACAAAACGCCACGATATTACCCTTGCATCGTGTTATAGCCCTTATAGGAAAAAAATATGGTAGTAATGTGTGTCTATTAAGGTGAAACTTCTATAGGTAAGCATTTTTTTTATGTTACCTCACGTGCATAAATATATATTCAGCTGAAAATTACAGAGTAAAATGTATACATATGAACGCAGCTGACTGTACTGTACATACGTGTTCTCACCTTATAGTTATAACTTATTGTTAACCTTTGTTTAATAAAATTGTATACTATATAATACATTCACAACGATGTTATTTTGCGGAAGTCCATTGCAAAATATAAGAATGGAAAACGATTTAGAAATAATTCCGCATATAACCTATTCAGATAGAGTCCATCAACGACGACTTACTTTGATGAATACTATCAGAGTAGGAACACACATACGCGGAATTGGTACTATTTTTTTTTATTCTATTATTATATATCTTATTTATTAATTGTATTATTTAATATTTGCTCCATGTGCTACAACGTTGTAACTACGTCTACGTACGTACGAGTACCCATGAAAATGTTAAGTTTTTTTCTTGGTATATCCACGAGCCGACCACAACTGAAACAAACATCACGGTCCGACATTTAGAATCAGAATCAGAATCAATAACTTTATTTCTTTAGGCTTACAAAATAAGCACTTAGACAAGTTAAATTTTATACCATAAACATAGTTATTATTATCAAATAAGAAATAAGGTGTTATTGATATTCTCTTCACTTCAATGTTTTGTACAAGTCGAATTTACTTTGGCAAGGTCCATCCCGTTGTGACAACGCGCGTGTATGAGAAATTTGACGTAAAATAATAGTTTGGTTAAGGTAAGGTTCTGTCTCATGCTGTTCGTACGCGGATTTGGTGTTATATATAGAATTACAAAAAAATTCAACATGCTTGCAACGTCCCCCCACCTATGGGATATGGGTGGGAAGAGTAACTTGCCCGTTTATTAATTTGTATTTGCATTATTTTTTCCACCGTAGGTACATAATGTTACACTTGATGTCGTTAATTCTAGTTATATTATAATTATTCACACACAAACTTTTCACTTAAGGGATTGTACAAAGAAAAACAGACAAACATGACTCATTTTGTGCTTCAAATTTACAAAATAACAACCATTGGGTTTAGAAGGCTAATAATTAAATAAAAATATTCTTCTAAATAAAATATATACGAAATAAATTAAATTGTCAAAGTGCAATTAATATCATAAACTGTTTTTTTTATTATATCCATTTAGCCCATAACCCATGACTGACTTTGATCTAACCGACTTGCAAGAGTAGCTTACGGTCAGAATATTTTTATTCCGTTTCCATTCTCAGCGCTGTAAAATCAATTATTTAAAGGGAAGGCCCAACTGAAACTGAAATTCATTCCATTTACTCCAAGATATTATCTCCTTGAGCGATCGACTCATTTCGTAAATTACATTTAGTGTAAATTGCTTTTTCGTTCTTGATGCACTTTTGCACAATTTAAATTGAATAAAATATAGGTAAGTCTACGTCATACACTACACACTTTATCACTAGGGTATTTAGCATGGACACTCCAGGAAAACACACTAATAGTATAAAAGCGAAAGTTTGGATTGTTTCGTTTTATTGATTATTGCCCATTTACGCAGCAACTAGGTACTGAACGAGTTGGGCTGAAATTTTGCGCAGTTGTAGTTCTAGACCCTGGAAAACGCAGAGGGCATAAGAAAAAAAAATATTTATTTGTCTTAAAGCTATTAAAGTAAATTTATTTACAAAATATTGCTCCCCTACAGGTGGAGACCACGGACCTAGCCGCGGGGTACTAAGGATTTCTGGTTTTAAAAGATTATTACATCGTCTGGCCAAAGCGACGCGTGACCTGAGAACGAGCACATCAGGATGGTCATAAAGTGGAGCAATGCAACCAGCGTCTTCGGGACGCTTCTGCTACCTATAGATTTTTTATAACAGTCTGCGGTTAGCTCAACTTTTTCAATTGGAAAAACTAGATCTGATTTTCTTTAGTTAGTAATAAAGTTCCTACACAAAAGTATGCCATCTTCACTATACTTCAACAATCACCACCATGAACGCGATACAATACTTTGCAGTTGATGTCATATACAGATAGGTTGGGATTTCAACCTTACTGCATTTCCGAAATATCATATTCATGCTCGCTAGGAATGCTTCATATTTTTTTATCGTATCGTTCTCGTTTTCCAACAGTTCGTTTTATTCCGCTTCGTCACCTTTTCAAATAGAGTTCACCTTAACAATTTGTATTGAATAAAAAGAATTGAATTTTTCTTTGCCCTGGTTGCAATCGTTTTAATGTTTTGTTCAGTTTTATCAGCAGATCATTCAAATGTAAATAAAATATATTCTGAGCATTTTAAATTTATATCTAAAACGTAAGCATGATTCTCCTACGAGTATTTTCCTTACACTATCAAAGTTCAAAATCTTGCAAAATGTATGTCTATGGCTATGGAGATTTTCAGGGACAGCAAAAAGTAGACGATTATTTCACAAGCTACTGTCAATGTACGGTCGGCAAAGAGCCTTATGATCGTGTCACTTGCTTCAAGCGGACCACGATGCTACCGCGTGCGGACCACTCGATCGGCAGCAAGCTTGCCTACCGCACGCTGTCTGCTATTGTATGCTGCCACTCTAAAGTGTATCAAAGATTACAAGTTCAAGCCCATATATTAATGCTAATTTTTGTGCTGTGGGGCCATGATGACCTTTTAAAGGGCCTGCTATTCTAAATAATTCACATTTCAAATGAATTAGTGAGATATTTTGTGTTTTGTGGTTTTCATTCCAAACCCGGAGATAATTATCAAAGATGTGACCTCCATCTCCAATGATAGTGGTGCGTTATCTTGGGTCCTCGTAGGTATAATGGAAATCAATAAAGCTCCCGTCGGCCGAGCCCCTTACCCACACAATTTCGGGGATGGAAAGTAAAAGGAGTAGAGAGTATTTGAAATGAAATAGTTTATTGGACAATACAAAGTACACACATATAAAGTTAGTACAAAAACTATATTTAAATAAAAATACAATAAATAATGCTGGACAATTCATGCAGTTTTATCTTGCCCCAAGCTAAGCAGAGCTTGTGTTATGGGTACTAGATAACTGATATACATAATACAATATATTACATAGATAGATATTTTTACACCGAAACATAGAATAAACAAAAAGACTACTTAAGTACGATGTACTATCGAAAACAACAGAAACACAGGTGAAGTGGGTACTAAGCAGCTCATCCGTAGGCAGGCATGTGCTTGGGACTAAATTAATATTTTGTGTGCTTTAAGAACGTGTTTATTTGTTAGAATCAGAATCAATAACTTTATTTCTTTAGGCTTACAAAATAAGCACTTAGACACACAGGAAGCATTATTTCAAAATTTAAAATTAATATATAAAACGAGCCTAAAATTAAATATGGAATAAAAAAATACTTTGAACAAAGAAACGTAAAGAAAAACTCGCTGCTCTCACTATTATGTGTCTGTACTTACCTAGCTTCGTGTCGTTGTCTTTAAATCAAGATATTAGATCGTTTGACTGCCTTTTTTGTTAGTTCAGCTGGTCAATTCACGTTATCGTGAGTGAAAATATGTGATCCATTCTATTTTCTCGCTCATTGGTCAATTTCCTTTTATTATTATGAAAATGTAGCTAATGAACAACAAAATAGTATAAGTGGTAGACTGACGCATACATCTGAATTGACTAGCACTATCATTCTTTAATTTTACCTTTTTGTTAAATATTCTAATATTAAAATGTTAAAGAACGGTTCTACACGACTCTACTCCTTTCCCAAACCGTCACACACATTCGTCTCTTCATGACGCTTTTAAATACAAGGGAGAGGATTCGATAACACATTCGCAGAGTGTTTGTGACATTGAGCTCCTTAGATCGAGGAGTAACGACGGTGACCTGCTTTGTTGGTACAAGGATATCGTTTACAGGTCTAATGGTGACAGTTATTGAAGTGAATAAGAAATCATTGAAGAATATTTAGCTTAAAGTCTAAGATCGTCTTGTGATGATAGAATTCATCGAAATCTTGTCTTAGTGTAAAAATTTCATGTAGTAGGAAACTATTAATTGTTTAGTATAATAAACAATTACAAAATATGTGACAACTTGCTAGATAATCTGGGAAACTGACGATAATTGCCTCTCGCTCTTGTTTACGCTGTTCACTGCAGAGAGACCCGGATGTCCGCTATAATACGAGCAGCCTAGCCTAGTCTAAACTACTCAAAATTCTAACCTGCTTAGTATTTTGAATAGACATGACATTATTACAAGATTTGAAACATATTATACTTACTTTCACATATTGTAAGTAGGAACAAAACTACTAAAAATAACACGTGTTTATTTATCAAATAATTATCAAAACTGAATTTTAACCATGTAAAATTGATTTGATAACCAATTTTCAGTTAAACCAAATCATTTGCGGTGAAAGTGGTCATAATAAATTTGATCTAAACCAATTGTAAATCAAATATTTACCGAGCCACGGTTCGGTGTTTACTGTTTAACGTTCTAATTTGGCTTTAATGTTTATTGTTTTAGTTTAAAACAGAAGTTCGGTTGATTTGACTTTATTTAATTAAATAATTTATTAGCAGGGAAGGTGTTCTTTCCTTACAGGCTGTCTCCTTATATAAGACGGATCATGCTAGAGACAGGCGTTTGACTTGTCTAAGGGTTTAGTTAATTAAAGATATTGAATTTGAAATCTTAATATGAAATCATGTGTCTCTAGCTAATGATTTGTATAATTATTCTGTAAATTCCTCAAAAACAATTTTTATTAACTGGTAGTTTAGAAACAATAATCAAATTGACAAAATCAAAATTCTGCCTTTGAATACTTTAAACATTGATTTGTAAAGAAAAAACTAGCTTTTCTCGCTATTATATATATTTTTTAATTCTATTTCTCGTAATACAAGATACCTAAGTATATTTTTTATCTTTTCAAAAAGTATTTCTTTCTGTTTTGTACTGCAGCAGCAAATTATTGTGTGTCTGTTTCTGTGTTTGTGTCTGTGTATGTCTATTATATGCTCGTGCCTAGATTGTTTTTAAATCGATAAACATTTTTAGATAGTTCAACAGAATTTATTTAGTTAATAGCGCGGCAGCATAACTCTTTTAGGACTGAAAAAATAATTTAAAATTTTACAAACAATAGAATAGAAGCAATCTAACCAAACCACCTACCATATTTCACGCATTTTGGAATAAATAGTGCTTAGTCTATTTTCTGGGGGCCTACTCGGAAAAGGAAAATCGAAGTTTCTTTTTCGTGTTCGTGCAAAACCAACTCTTTTGTCCATTGCATAACATTAGCGTTTGCACGAAAAAGAATCAGAAACTTCGATTTCGTTTTTAAGAGTACGGGCCCTGTTTATATTCTGCATGGTACCTACGCGATATTTCTTAGTTTTTAACATATTTACAAACTTTTGCTTTTACAATTTAGTTTCAAAATATTTTGCTGTACCAGGTGGTACAGCAAAATATTTTTACGGAACGAAAAATCGTCCCTTATCCCTGTTTCATTGGGAGAAAAAAGATCGATCACGTCATCTGAGATCACCCCTAAGTTTGCACCCCAGGGTTCAACGACCGCGGGTTGTCCACGCGTCAAGATGAGCGTGCCATGAACCGGTTGTGAACTTGCAACCGGTTTGAGAAATGCTTGAATGATTTTGTTGTTATTGCCCCTGGCCGCGGCTTTGCAATGTTTTTATCCGGATTAAAGTATTTATCTATAGATTTAATTTATAGGGATATCCCGCTAATAAGTTATTAAATAAACAAAAATAAAATAGTTACTTATTACCCAACACTGGAAACTATACCTATGGTGTGTTTAACTATACCCGTAGTAGGTATAACCTGCGTACTTATAAAATGGGAATACGAATGAAATGAAAATGTTATTTAAATCTTTATTCTGTGTGCTTTACAACAGAAGTGATATGAAAGTTTGCTTTAACATATTTCTGAGAAAAATAAAGAATACATTTTGAAGCAATTTTCAAGTGTGACTGTAATTTCGAATAGTGGCTTCTATTTCAGTAAATCGCAATAATAGCTTCAAATAATTATCATAACATGCAGCCGACATATAATTATGCTATCACTAATGCTTCTAAAAATTTTATAGCACCTCCGCACGAATATGGCGGAGACTAAAGAATAATAGATTGAACTTTAAAATTTTCATATGGGCTCGAATATTATAGCTGTCTCACAGCTTTTATCAGATTCAGATTATCAACCGGCTATGTGAATTTAATTAGGTTATTTAGTCTCGCTTAAAAAGGTGGCAATCAAATTTATACAATTTTTATGAAATATACTAATGTTTATTGTATTGTAGTGAAATGTATTTTAGACAATACGATACGATACGAATAGTCTTTATTGCACAACAGATAAAAACAGAAACAGGTAAGGGAAAAACAAATAAAGATTTATGTATAAAGGGCGGCCTTATCCCTATGAGCGATCTCTGCCAGGCAACCTTTGGATGGACAGAAAGTGATAGAAACACACACGGTGGCGTGTTATACAGAATAATATTTAGACTAGATGACTGTGCCCACTTCGTTGGACGGTAAATATTTTTACCTGTTAATATATACATATATAGCTTATGACACTCACAAATAACGTGGCTTTCTATTGGTAAATAATTTTTAAAATCAGTTTAGTAGATCCAGAAATTACCCCCTACAACCTCACAAACTTTACTTCTCTATAATATTGTTGTAATATTGTTTATCTCAAAATCTCATATCCAGATATAAAAAAAAAATTTGGAGTTGAGATTGTGAGATAAACATATGTATTCTTCCAGTAATTGCATGATTTCCTATTGTAAAGGGTGTGATTTTTGTTGTAATGTTGTTTTATTATGAGATTTATGACAGCATTTATTATTTACTTAAACTTGATTAAAATCACTACATGGTTTTTATTATGATTGCGTTTCATTACTTTATGGTTTGTCTACATCTTGCTATGGCGAGTCTTCTCGAACATCCTTTGTGTTGAAAGATTTGACAACTAGTACAAACCAATATTGTCCCATCAACTACGTAAAGGCTTATTCAGATCTATGCGGTATTTAATTTAATTTCATTAAACATTGTGTCGGTATTCGTTACCCAGATCGGCAGCAGTGAGTTTCTCTTGGACATTGCACTCGGTTTTTCCGCGGTCCACTGTATTCTGTACCCACTCGCTTTTTTTCACTGCATTTCGCTACCACTTTGGGTAGCGAATACCGCGTAGGACTAAACAGATCTTTAGTAGTTTGTGCTAGTTTTTGTTGATTTCTTCCTCTGTTTCTTTACTAGGCTCTCCAAAATTTGGGCAATATGTTGATAGACTTAGGACTAATTGATTTCTACACAAGTTTCCTTATCTTTCATGAAACGGTATCATTATAAATGAAAAGTCTGTAAATAGTAATATGTGCTAATGGAGTAGGTAAGTAATACTACGTCAAAAACACTTTTTTTTTTGTTTTCCCAACATTTGGTGACAACTGCGAAATTCCAACACCATCCATCAACACGCTGCCTATCTGACACTATACAAGCACACCCATGTCAGCATGTGTAGATATTTCCAACCAAATATTTACCCGACTGAAAAAGCCCTTCTTTTATTTTGCTATCAAAAACATTCCGCCCATTACCACATCAATGCAGTTAGTTTCCAACTAAACTCCTCTTTTCCCTCCCATTATTTCATAAAATAACAAATAAATGTAAATTTTATTGCGGTCGCGAGCGAACTAGGCTTATTTCTCTCACTTATCAACCGTTAGTATAAAATAAACTCTGGCTCTTTTACTTACGATTTAATACTATACAACTTTTTTAGTAGAGCGTATACACTTCAAACCGGATGTAAATTTACATAAATACCATTCAATGTCAGAAACAATGGACGGTAGAGATAAAACACATAAAGCCTAGTAATATTCAGGTTATGTTACAAATCCTACAAATTATCTTGCGTATAACTTCACTTACCATCTCACCCGGCCAGCTGCCAAATACTGCGAAAGATTTTCATCCCAGATTTAAACAAAAGCAAAAAGTGAAAGTTCTCTACTTACAAACTATAATTTGCTCTGTGTGATCGCGAAGACCGAACAAAGGGTAGGTGACCTACTTATGTCGAATTTGTGAAGGTATAGAATATGGGGAAACTGCTATAGGGTGGCTCGTTTGTTCCAGTGAAGGTTGTTGGAGGGCCCGTTGAAATATATATTTAGACTTTTTGAAGCATCCAAGCTTTCTACCGTTTTCGTAAAATGGCATCTTTATTTAACTTCATTGTAAGTGCTACTCTAAAGAGTATTTTACATTATCTTGACTCCATTATTCGAAAAAATACTTAAAATATTTGAAGATATACATGTGTTGGTGATAGGTGATGCTATGTGCTTTTATGAATCGATTTACGAAACGGATTTTCGAACGTATTTGCTGTAAAAAGAACCGGAAGAAAATATATTGTACAAAAAAATTGTGTATATCATCGCTATGTAGACTATATTGTCCCAGTTTAACCTAGTTATACGAAGCAAAGTGTAGGTGAATATTAATGAATGAGAAGAAACCCGTTTCAAAACACAAAGTAACGAGTTTTCATTTCATTACAAACATGGGCGAGCTAGTTTCTTGTGAAACAAAAGTCAGGCGCATAGCCGCAGACCCTTGCGGAAAACCACGGGATAAACACGACTGATAAAACAGTCTCTCAAGGCGCATAAACGTATAGAAAACAGGGTAAATTAAAGCATTCGAGTTTGAACTTTATTCCTTCGCAAAAATGCTATTTACGAACAAATAACTATCATCAGTAGGAACCTAGTTTGGTACTCTAGATTTAAGCGTATACCTATCAAATCAGCGCTAAGAATACCTGGTCATCTAAAGACTGTAAAGATATGAACGGAATAATACTCATTACTATGGTCCCTAAACGGACTTAGACTTGGTAAGGAAAGCCATACATATTTTGCACACAAATGACTTATCCAACTAGTCACATACCAAATCTTATGTTAAACTATACCAAAAACGGCTTTTATATTATTTTTGGCCGAGCGCGTAACTTTTTTTTGCCAGACCTGAGTCTTGTAAATTTGAGTTAAAATTGCATATCGAAGTTAAAATATGGGTAAATTGATGTCGCAGCGCCCAAAGAGCTTTGGAAACATAAAAAAATACCAACGGAGGGTTAAAAAACACCTAAGAACTCCATTTGCCCTGGTAAAATAACAAAGATGTCTCTTAAACACGGGAATTATTTGACTTTTTGATTGTGTTTACGGTTGCGTGGGTATACAGGGTCTTTTCCTGGTAATAAACAGATCCCCAGCACAATCCCAAGATAGAAAGTAGCCGGAGGCTGTGCCACAGTGCAAACAATAGTCACCGTACCGTGGACTGAATGGTTGGGACTCTTTTCAAATAAACGTAAAAAAATATCTGTCGGCCGGCTCTTCCAAAAATCAGATGACCTTAACCTAACCTAACACCTAACACAAATTAATTACCGAGAACAAAAAAATGTTACATATTCTAATACTAGATAGAAAGAAGAAAGATAAAATATACATGAAGCTAGACATGAAGGTATTTTTTGTTATTATAGTGCGTAAGCTCTCACAGTCAGGGTAATTACTGAGAAATTTAATAAAATCCCCATAAAATCGGCTTCGACTTCGACTAAGACATGAAATCAAATATCTCGTGACAGTATCGTTGACATTCCCTATCTTACCAACCACATCTTGACATAGCAAAAGTTCTTGGGCTATCAATGCTACAATGTATGGAAAGAGCTCTGAACGAGATCTCCTTAGAACGGTGGCAAGGGAGCAATCCTGCCGAAATTATAACGGGGTGCGCGGCCATCACATTTGATAGGGGTGAATTTAGCACTGATTCGGCTGGCAAACTGATATTGGAACTCGTATAGTTGGGTTTATCGGGATAATCTAGTTTTCTTTTAAGTGGGTCATTTTTTCGATTCAGCTGGTCCTATATATTTTTGTAACTAAAGTAGATACTGAATTGCTGAGAACAAACTTTGGATTTGGTTTATAGAGGATATTTTAGTTACCAAGTAGAGGCGTAGTTTCCAGAAACACAAGGATAATAACTTCAAGAATATTATTTACTTGGGAATTTTGTTTTAAGTTGTACCGACACCGTTTTTATAAAACTTGATGGAAAAGGAAAATATTGTTAGATTTTTTTCTCACATTGTTTGAAAACGGGTTAAGATGATAAGATTTCAGCGATTTAGATATAGACAGAAGTTGAAAACAACAATCCAACCTTTGTTATTTTTTTTAATTCTAGCTTTTTATTGTATCTGCCTATATAAAAAGTATCTTGTACGTAGAGTACCTCCGAAAATAATTGTAATCACTAATCAGAAAAAGCATTTTTGTTAGCAAACTAGGTTCAATCTTAACATCATATACTAGTAATAATAAAGACTGGAATTAATGAACATCTTATTATCCGGATCTATTTAGATGTGACCGGATCCAAAGCCCGGAAGTTTCCCAGTTCACTAGTTCCATTAAAATTACGGGCCTGGACTAAAAGCTGGTTGCAATGTAACATTATTGAGTACTCGGATGTGGCTTAGCTAAAGGTCGCCACCATTATGTATCAATTAGGTGCAGTCAAATACAGTTTGGCTAGATGCAGCGGTTTCAACTATGTTTAGAAAGTTACAATGTCTCTAGCAGGAATTAATTCCTGAAATGAATCAAATGAATGCAGCCAGCGTCTTGGGGACGCTTCCGACTGGTATTGATATGGACCAGTTGAGCTACATGTAGATTGTTTGCAACAGTCTGCAGTTAGCTCAATTGTTTCAATTGTCGATGAAGGTCTGTAAAAAATATTTTACTCCGATGATGAGCAAGAGTTAAATGATATAGTCAGCCATGGACAATAGCGGCGCAAGGGGGGGAGGCGGTGCACCCGGGTACCAAGATCCGAGGAGTGCCATCTTAGCAGCTCTCGGGGTGCCCTGGCATCCTGTACCCAAACCCGAAGTGCGAAACTCACGCGCGCAGCCAGATCATAAAAATTTCGCTCGGCACCGTTATATCTTTTTTGTATATTCTTACGTTTTTGTTAATAGCCGAAACAAATCAGAAAAATGTAAACGGTAATCTCCGCTCGTTTCAGCGTTTTAGAAATCCGCCCTGGCTACCAACTCCCACCACTGGCCATAGAATTAAAGCACGCTGCTGTCACAGTAAATGTATAGTATTATTTAACAATTTGTGTAGTCAAAAACCGAATTATGTGTTTTGACAGCACGTAAATACAGTGTTACACAATGGTATAATTCAATGTTACAAGTGAATGAAATTTTCCCCATAAAATTGGCTAACTGAAGAAAAGTTTCTATTAAGCAAAAATTTTCACAATAATGTCGTCAACAATAAATATTAAATTGATTTATGGCTTTAGATGACCGTTTTATATAAAATTACAAATTTAATATTAGTACTTACCAGCGAAATGAGATATTTGCAGTAATACTTTTCTTGTTACTGGTGTTTGAGCACCCACTGTTTCACCGAACTGAACAGCGCGTCATTTGAAGTATCATATCAGCCCATACACGTCCACTGCTGGAAATAGGCCTCCCCCATACGACACCACAAATAGCGGGAGACCACCCATCATCGATGGACCGACGACACTGTAGTAGTCACAGGAAGTCGATGGATTGTGGCGGCTCAGGACCGCTTTTTGAAGTATAGCAGTTCAAATTTAAATTTGAGACAATTTTGTCGATTTTTTGGATTTACCTCGTTTATGTCAACTATCATTCCAAGCCTTCTTCTGAGCATATTGGGCGCCACTTGTAAAGGATACTCTACAAAATAATGTTCTCAGGGTTGTTTGAACGAGAGTTCGGCGCACGATTGTAAAAATAGTATAATAGAGATAGGCACAGGTATCTATAACAACACACAAAAAGACATGCAGCATACAAACTACATGAAGAGCTTTGAGTCAAGCTCGTTCACCATTTTTTAGAATGCCACATATTCGGTGTATCGAACCGAAAATGAGTTGATCTGGACCCCTAGAGTAGGTAAATTAGAATTATTATTTTCATATATTCTCTGAGAATGTCAATGAATGGTCAATTTGTTTTTGTTTGTTTTACTGCTGTTTAAACAAATTTCAATTGAATAGCTGAACAAAATGTTGATCCTGTTCTCAGAGGTTATAATAATAATTCTAACTTAGGCCTCTAGGGGTCTAGATGAACTCTTTTTCGGTTCGATACACCGAATATGTGGTACCTTGTATTATTGTTTCTAAAAAAGTTTATAGAGATTTTTTTATGAAAAAAGGTTTTCTCTATTACAAAGTTCACTATAGAATGTGCCACAAAACCAGCCAAGTGTTTCATTCGCCACGTGTACAATCCCAAACGGCTCGAGCGAGCTAGATACAAACCGCACTCGGCTCGAAACGTACCAACATTTTGTAAATACGACACTATTTATTTAGCACTGTCATATTCACGCGGAGGGAACCTTTTAGTGGGATGATCTACGTCACAATGGATGCTGAAAACGGAATATTTTGTAAAGTATTCAGTTATTTTAGCACTTCATTTATAGAGACGTAAAATTTTTAATATTCAATAAATATTTTTGCTCCTATAAAATCGATGTGCAAAAGTCTGGGTTTTCGTTTTATATTAAATCCTATTAACTTTTTCTACAAAAACAACGGTTTCCAATATTAAAAAAAAAACTCAATGAATATTCTGTCGTTTTTTATGTTAAAAATTTCACTTCAGACTTCATAATCAAAACATTCGGAAAATTTTAAGTATAATATGGGTTGTTGGGAAAATAGACACAGAATCATTTTATAATTAGGCAAGTACACAGTCGACGAAAATATAAACCGCAAACTGGTCCCAAAATGGAGCTACATTTTGCACACACGACACTATTTATTTGCCATCATATTCAAATGAGTCCATTTTAGGGAAATGCTGCTGTATTCTGTAGATTAGCTAAAAATTCAACATTAGTCAGTACCAATTTATTTATGCTTTAAATATATCCAAAAATGGTTTTTCTTTTTTATTACCAAAATTAAACGGGCCAGTAATGAAAGGAGCTTGAGCGTTCGGTGTTTATATTTCAACAGCATAAAGTTTACGAAATTTTCCAATAATTTAAATACAAAGTAACGATCACATTCCCTCGTTATTTTCAATAAAAAATTCACTTCACTGTCATAAATTCTGAGAGTCTGAATTCACGGCCAACGTCCGGAAATTTTAAGGGGAGTTTCCTTTCATTTTTTTTCTAAACAACCATTAGGAGCTGCGTGCGAAAATCATCGCAACTGAGGTTGGCAGCTGCGGGGTGGGGGTGGGCCATCCCCTTGCTATTTTCGGGACTTGAATTATAGTCCGACCAAGCATTGAAGAGCTTTTACCGAATTTTGTGTTACGTTTTACGGCAGGATCCTAAGCGTGTCGGTTTCCTAAATTATTCAGAGAAGAGTTTTTAAAGTCCACGTACTTAGGCTGTAGTTATTAATAATTCTATGGAATGAATTCACCTTTTTAAAGCGCTTTTAGTTTTTTCTTTAAAATACCAAAAAGTTAAGAAAAGGGTAGTCTCCAGAGAATATTAAAAATGTATACCATAGTGAATTTTTTGTCCTTAAAAATTCTAACACTTACACAAAAAAGTTATTAAAACCAGCTACATAATGTAAATATTTTTTACATGAGTAAATACAGTAAAATTATCAGTAAGCTTCTATCTTAAATAATGTAATCCTCAAGTATGATTGAGATGAAATCTAGTGGAATCGACGCAGAAAAACTGCGCATAAATCACGAGCCGGCGTAGTTCAGTAAAATAAGGCTACACAATTTATAAAATCACCGTTCAAATTAAAGGAATATTCCACATAATTTTGGCACAAAGAGACGCGACAGACGCGTCAACACGAGACGCTGCTAAACAAGAAATTCCAAATAATCAACCTATTCACACAGGGCGAATTTACTCGTACCTAAATCTACCGAGGGTGAGCGAAAGGGAGGATCGTATCAAGACTCGAGACTCCCCCATGGCGTCGCTATGAGGGGACTCGGAGGGAATTTTAGGTTAGTGGACATGTAGGCATAAAGACGGGAACACGGCAAATTTGTTGTCTCATTTAGTTCGTGTCGTTTTGTGCTTTTCGTTGTGCGTCACGTCATAGTTCATCGTCGTATCGTGATTTAGAGTAAGTTAGTTAAGTGTAAATATATTTTAGTGTGTGGTGAATTTTTGCGCGCGAAATTTCACTCCCTGGATGGTTGCGCTGACTTTTTGGCGTCAAAATAAATTTTCTGGATAGTGAGTGATGAATAGTATGTGCTGACTGCCAAACGGTGAGTGGAAAAATAATAAAAAGATAAAAAACACTTGTGATAAGACCAGGGTTTGTTTGTAAACAGTGCCGCGTGCGTTTAGCAAGTGTAAACATTGACCAACATGATATACTTTATCGTGAGTAAATTATTTTGATAACGCCCTAAACAGCGCGCCGTCACTTCCGCGAGAAAACTGGAAGAAGTGCCGCTCAAAAATAATACTGTGAAACGTAAATTTGTGCCAAATATTTACTCATTCTAAGTGTGTTGTAAATAACTGTAAATAGCCGCTTAAATACCCGCGCATTATAAAAGCGAAAGCGAAGTGTACAAAAAATATAAACACATAAAATACAAAAATTAAGTGTAAGAACATAAAATAAATCTCACGTCGAGAAAAACGGGGGTCGACGGTGTACAACAGTTACTATACGGATCGATAATATTACGCATTACAGGGTGCCTGAGAGGAACGCACACAGACGCGCGGCACGCACACTCTCGCATCCCACCCCGCCGTCGCCCTCACAAATACAGCTTTAACATAAAAAACCGAATTTACTCATTATAAGAACTAATAGTACAAAAACTGTGATTTTAGTGTTCAGTAACTGTGATAGTCATGTTGGTAGGCACGAATTTTGGCATGAATCCGATCCTGTTCGGGTACAATATGCAGGCTCCTATGAGCAGCGTGAGCATGCCTCCTCCGACGCCGATGATGGAGTCGGCACCGGCGACGCCCGTCCATAGCAACCACCACAACCACGCTGTCAAGGAGAAGCGCTCCTCCTCCTCGCCCCTGACGCTTTCGGAGATAACGGGAGCTCCTCCCGGGGCGGGAAAGGATGCTGTCAAACTCTTCATCGGCCAGATCCCTCGTCATCTCGAGGAGGAGGATCTGAGGCCGATGTTTGAGGAGTTCGGGAAGATCTATGAGCTGACGGTGCTGAAGGACAAACACACCGGCATGCACAAGGGTAAATATTATACATATTCACTGTTTCCCTCCTTACTTGCTATGTATTTTTGTTCCTACAGGTTATTCCCAGTTGGGTTAATTAATTATCATTCTTTTTTTTTAAACTCAGAACAGATAGCTCTACAGGGAAACAATTGAATGCTGATTTTGTTTTCCATTTTTAAATTGTTTTATTTTTGGCTTAATAAATTTTATCCTAAGCGCTCTACGTTGAAAGTGGGTATTGTAAAACAAGCTATAAAATACAAATGCCATGAACTTACTACCATAGCAATAATACCTTCCACATTTAGGATTTAATTTCTCAGTATTTTATAGTTAACTGCTTTTTTCCACTTCAAATATATATAAATGGGTTACGGGCATACGACGTGACGGCTCATACAAAGGATTAAAGTAAGTTTAATCAAAATCACAACAACAGTCGACATACATAAAGCCCTTGCAATGCCGCAACGAAAAAATCTGCGGCAGCATCGGTAGTTATTAATAGTTTCTATTAACACTTACATAACCACATATGCACATGGACGCTCGTAGAACTCTTGTAGAACTCCTGTGCCCCACAGCGCGCTGCAGTCATGGCAGTGAATGGGTTAAATTGCGACGCAACACGACGCGAAACCCAAAGAAATGACACAAAGTCGGCTATTATTGCGTTGCGTTGTCGCGTCGCATCGCATTGCTTTTGTGCTGGCCCTTATAGTAACGGTCACGACATGCAAAGATTAAAAGCTGCATTTTTCCTCGGGGAAATAAAGAAAACACTGAGTACTTCGTATAATAAGTACTTTTAGATGGAAGATTATGCATTGTTGTGGTCACGGTGGGAAAACCTTTCAGTGTGAATCAGGAATACGGTAAATTCATGAACACTGGCGCCAATATCCATGGTTTTGTTTACAATTAACCACGCTGACGTCACAAATTCTGCTTATACTGGAGACCTACTCAAGTTTTTTCATCCGCAGTTGCAAAGTACATCGGTAATACTCGACGTATAATAGCTACTCTCGCTTACTCGAAAGGGCTGTTTTCGGGAGATCTCTATACCCCTTTTTTCTAAAAATTACGTATAAAAAACCATTCTTGCGATTCATGACCGAATTATCAGTGGCAAATTGAATTGAAAACATACTTTTATCGCTGAAAAATTAAAATGCATTTCAACCTCGTACGAAATTTCAGTTTTGTTCGATTAGTATAGATCGGACGAAACGAAACGAAATTTTAGTAATGAAGTAAGTCTCCAGTATACGAAAAACAAAATACAACCGCGCCAGCATTCAGTAATTTACCCATACTTAGATATAATGTAGGTAGGAAGTAGGTAGGTATATAAATTGACGTTGATTTGGGTCACAGGGAGTCCTTAGTCGAGTCGCTCTTAAAAGGATTAGCAAAAAACTGCTCGTATTTATTTTATTTTGATTCTAATAAAGTTGAATTTTACCGTAGACAATTATCAAAAGGCTCTCATTTCGTAAATACTTTATCATTTTTATTTCGATATAATAATTCTAAGTTAATTACGCTCATTATTAAACATTATTTCTAAAGTTCAACTATAAAAACCACGCATGCAAAATCTTAGCAATTTAAATATTCCACTCGATGGACCGATGACATCGTAGCGATCGCAGGGAGTCGTTGGATGGAGGCGGCTCAGAACCGCTATTCGCAAACGACGCCATCGTTTGCGGGAGGCCTATGTTCAGCAGTGGACGTGTACGGGCTGATGATTATGATGCCTTTCAATAATTTAAAGCATTTTGCATGAAGCGGAAAAGTATAGCCTCCCAAAAATAAAGGTCAAATTGTGTTTACTTTTGGAAAAAAGGTTAAACTAACAACATTGTTGACAATGACGACCTCGGTGAGTTAGTGGTCAACTCGGTGTCAGGGGAGCGGTATGTTGCGGGTACGTTTCCCGCCGCAAGACAAATGTTAGTACACATCCTGTCAATATTTGATCTTGGTTGGGATATTGCACAATAATTAAGCTTGAGGTTTGACGATGAATCTTTTGAACATGGATTCATTGCTAAGCAGAGTAACAGAATTTATGTAAAAGAAAAAATACCCCAAACTTTACTAAACTTGAATCGATACAAAAAATCGCAAAATTTCCTCTAAATCTTAATTTTTACTTAGATATATAATACGGAAAAAGCAACTTTACTTCCTACTTATTTAACATATTTCAAAGAAAATTTGTCTACGTGTTCCCTGATTATAGTTTTATTTAATGGTGGAAGTGTATTACTTTAGAGCAAAATACAAATTTATATATAAAATCCAGTGAAATCGCGCGTGGGCCGGCCATTCCGCGACTCTTGCCATCCTTTCTCGCCATCATCTCCACGCGGCATTTCCTCGTCCTTGAAACCGATCCCACTTCGCCTTAAATACAATACTTTCTATTCAATGTGAGAAAGTAAAGCCGCTGTCCCATCGCCACGCACGCTGTGCACGGCCATGCGGCGAATATTAGCTGGGTTCGTTTGTTTGGCAATCTCGTAGCGTCGCGTAGCGTGTGCACGGGTTGCAGTGGACGTTATCACACAAATTTTCTTGCAAAACGAAGCTTGATACACGTGCGTAGCCTTTAAGTGCGTTGCGGTGGGTTCGCGGCTTAAAGCCAAGTGAACTTCCCTTACATACTAATAATAATTGCATTAATATGCAAAACTAAACTCTATCGTGTGCTTTTATACTGCTCTGACAAATGGCGATACAAACAAAACACTAACGTGTGCGTGATGAAATTTCACGCAAAATTTATGAGTTCGTTTTATTTTGTATTTTATTTATAAAGTTGCGAAGTGTGAATGAGTGTAATTTGAAATTCAAATTAGAGATTGCAAAAAACAATTCCGTACAAAGGCTTTCCAACGCTCAGAAGCATTACATAATGAAAAATAAATAGGTTATTTATAAGGAAGTTAAAGCCGTTTTTTTTAATATTATAATGTTGGCGTACTGAAAAAGCGGCTATAATTTTAATACCTATTTGATTGCCGCCTATTCATAAAAGAAATGCAAGGCTCACGGTACAAGCAAACGCAAAGTTGTTCACATTCATCATAAGTAATATCGTGCTCGAAATTGTTACTCGCAAAGTACACAGTATTAAGGGCAATCCACACCGTATAACACCGAATATGGCATATGCGATTCGAAGTGAAAACGACTAATAAAAACTCACCGCGACAAATTTTTCATCCACAGTCAAAACAGTTTGCGTGCGACCGTACAAATAAAGCTAGCCTCACAGTTTTGTTAAAAAAAGCTGTGCCAGTCTGAATTCTTACGTTCTAAGAGATTTATTTAAGAGATTAACCTGATTAAATATGACTCGTAAAAACTAACAACTTAGGCGATATTTGCACCCATGCAACCATGTACGGAAATGTGTCGCCAATTTCATCAATGACCAATGGAGATACTCGTATTAATATAAAAAGAAAATCTCGTTCTTTAAATACATTACTGAAAATGAGGATTATAGAATTTGCTATTAACATAATATGAAAAGTAATTTGGTAACAAGATCTTAAAAAAGGTTGCTTTTCTGAACAAAAAAAAGTAAATTTACAATTTGAATACTTTAGAGAAGTGCATTATTGAAGGCCTCGCTTAATCACTTTGATGAAGAAAATGCTACTTCTATTCCTCTTATTTGTACTATATTTTTGTGAAATAAACCAGCTTCCTTAAAACAGCTACATCTTAAGTGAAATTTCACACAAAAAGCTACAAAACATGTTATGAGCAGACTTGCATGCTTGAATTGAAAAATTATTTCGGTTTTGTTGCATATAAGTAAGCTTGGTTACAATGTGTGCCTAAAAGGTTTTATTTAAACCGGATAACATAGGATTATGTTTGGTGCAGCTTGGGTGGAAATAATCAGTAGTTGTTTGTTTTTAATGTGGGAACCGGCAGCCATCTTGTGAACATGCGCACAACTAGCTCGGTTTACTGATAGATTGTGTTTTTCCCGCAAACTATGACAAAGGGAAGCTGTGGAAGAATTTATAGGCGTAGGATGTTAGTATTTTGGAATTGATCACAATTTCAGAGAGGTTATTGTCAAATAACTGACTGATGTTATTTTAGAATAGATGTTTGACTTTTACTATGTACACAGATAAAGGAAATGTATTTAGATGCCCTCCAAATCTCATACTTACGAATATAAAAGTAAATAATCAAGAACCAATAATGAAAGACATAGTACAATTACCGGTTTGTTAGAAGCTGTAATAAGCTTATGGCTTTTATTTTCAATGCATACAAAGTAAAAACCATTGCATCCCCCTAAAGCCGGGTACTGATCAGCGTTACGGGTTTTAATATAACGTGTTACTCGCTGAGAATGGTACATTACATCCCGTAACACTGGTCAGTACCCGGCTTAAGAAATCACTTTATTAACAAGTGATTACCTTATCTAAAGCTAACGTTTCGACTTCTTATACTTTAAAATATCCATCAAAAATGAATCAAACTTCCTTCCCAACGCAAAAATCCAGCTATCATTATTACTACCTAAAAAAGCAATTACAATAAGTAGGGGTGGAGTTATGAGAGGGGAGAGGGGACATAAAATTTAATAACACCATAGACTAAGGGACAGTCGGGGGCAGGAAGTCCGTTTTATTTTTGTTACATTCGGAACTGTGAGAAATTGATGGCTCTGGATTCCTGTGGGGTCAAAATATCCAATCAGCTTAATAAAACATGGCATCCGTTTTTTAATAAATAAAATATTAACTCATATTGCTTTTGATTTAACGTTTTGTAGCACAAAATTTGTGTACTTTCTTTTTTGTCACAATATTTGTTTGGTTACTAGAAACGGTACTAGAACTTACAAAATAAGCGCTTATGTGTAAACTTTTAAAATATAAATTCATTCAAATAAGAAATAGTGCTATTGTGTGTGATTAGTAAAAAGTAGATTGAATTGAATTGAAATCGATTGGACACAAATGTTCCAATTACAATTTTTATCGATATAAATTTCTGAATAATAGTACCAATTACATACCTTCGTAAAATATAACAACAGTTATAAAGAGGAAAGGTACCGTTGTCTTTTATTCCCTTAAATTACTGCGAAGACGTTGTAGTTAAGGAGGACATTTCTTTTAAATTAATTTGGCAACATTAAATATTAGGGCCTTTTTGCCAGGATGGACTAAATGATACTAAGGTCACGATAATTACCAACGGAATGGAAGGGTTAAATTGTGAATAAATGTTGCGTCAACGGTATATTTTTAGCGTCGTAGTTTTTGCCTGGTAATATTTTACAGAAAGTAAGTCTGGGTCAAACTTTTATTTTCTAAGTCCAATAATTTTACGGTAAAAGGTCGCTTTATCAATATAATATTTTTTGTCGGTATTAAGGCTCTTTGGAGAAAATGTTCAAAGTTAGTTCAGAGTTGGAGTATTGTGCAAACGGAAACAAATTAACAAATAAGAAACCAAAGTTTAGACTTATCTCACTTTTTTTTTTAATTGAAACTTTCACAAACCTGGTTGTTACAAAAAACTTAAACTTGAATTAACTTAAAAATATTTAAACTAGAATGAGTGTATAACCCACTACTTGTGAACACAGCATGATTTGAGTTTGATAATGAGTTATATCAAAAGACTACAAATAAATAAACAATGCTGGATAATTCACACATCATTACCTAGATTTAAGCTAAGCAGAACTTGTGTTATGGGTAAAAGAATAAAGAATTTATTTATAGCTACAAACATGATATACAAAGGAAGAGAAATACACTTAATTACGAATAAACATGAAAATAGCCTTTGGGATTTAAATTTACGATTTTATACTAACTGACTGATATACATACATATGTACATATAGATATATATTCTTTAATTATACGAGTAAATAGAAAATACCCAGAATACGAAGAACGGATACCTGCAGATCGTACTAATATTTTTTCGGAGGCAGGAATCAAACCCGCAACCTACTGTGTCACAGGCGGACCTTTGCCCTCCGCGGAGGGAGAGTTAACAAGACAAAAACTATGGATAGGAAAGTAATAGACTTTCAAGTTAGGGACCCTCTTATAGAATTTTAAAGAATTTCTGTTTTTTCTAACCACATTAAGGGGTAATTTATAAACATATCAAGATTTCCAGGTTGATGTTTATTTTAAGATAATCTGAATGACATAAATACCACCTTCAGATATTATAAAAAAATCAGAAAATCTAAAAAATCTGAGTCATCTGTGTTTCAGTACGTGTACCCATTATACAATTTTTCTCTATTGGAGTTAGTTATTGTGTAAAACTATGACATTGGCGTGTATTTCCCTCTTGATTTAAAATGTATAGCATAACTTTATTTAGGTACTACGTAGGTATATATGTTTAACCTCCCTCTTATTCAATGCCAACCTACGTCCCACCCGATTATCAGAAGCACCAGGCCTATACAACAATACGCTTGTGTGAGCAACAGTTTTCGTTTAATCGAGCAGAAAACGGGGTGTCATTTTTTAGGTTTGTTTTTCGCTAGAATATTCTTTGAACTTGCCTACTCATTCGTTAAAAATACTTCAATTTTTACATCCAACGTAGACTTCTTTTACAGTGCCATAAAGTTCACAATTGAATAGAAAGCACTAACGAAACTTCTGTCAATAAAATTATGCATGTATGGCCTTAGATTTACATAAAGCCTCCCACTCATATACCGATAAACGAGGCTACATCATACATATTTATTTATGGAAAAATTACGAAAAGTTTGCATTACATAAACGTCAAATGACAGGCAAGTTTAAGATACCATTAGAAAATCGCAAATGCATTTTATACAATGTGAAAACTTCAGCTTTAGCTTAAAAAGATATAACAACATATGGCTTTTAAGCTAAAACTTGAGGTTGTTAATATCACTTTTGCATCTATCATTAATAATTGTATTTTCTTTTTCGCAATATTCTAATTTGCAAAAAAAGTGTTTCAAAATGTGAAGTGGTGTTATTAGAGTACAGCACGGATAGCAAGACGACGAGAAGTGATGACGTTTCAGAATTCCCCCTCCTATTTATATCTGCAGAAATATCTTTCGCAGTTTTATATTGAGAAAAACGCAATAATTATAAAAGAAATCGTAAATTTGTGAGAGATTATCTTAAAAAATATTTTTATAAATGAACCAAAATGTAATTATACCTACACCACGTACATATATAATGACTTTTTCCCCCTTTTACCTTGATACTTAGCATAACAATCATATTGTAGAATTGTCTCTCGTTGTAAAAGGCTTATTTCGTAAATTTATTCGTTGTATTTCCTTATATTGAATTTTGTATAAACTGCTAAGAGAGAAGTACTTAATGAACCGACGGATAAGGGCGGAAAAAAGAAAAAGATGAATATAAGTATCAAGTAGGCTGAATATTTAAAAATAGTTCGGCCATCATCTTTAAGTCAACAAACACCCCACATTTTCTCATCTTGTCTACGCCACTATTGCTACGGCGTAGCACTCGTAGCCAGCTCTACGGCTCGTAGCACCGTAGCAAGCGATTCACAGGTATGAAATGGGTCAATTGCCTACGTTTTTCTAAGCGGGGCCTCTTATTTGTTTTTTCCCTCACTTATGCTGCAGTCTTTTTTCGCTGAGTTAGAATTTTTGGCGTGTATTTTGAAAGTAAATATGCGAGATTTATGTTGAATGAAACGGTGCGGTGTGGATTCTATAGGCGGTTTACGGTATTTTTCCGTTTGATGGTTTCATTAAATTTTTGCCATTCTAGAAAACCAAAGTAATTTAAAGAATCTCATATCTATGGGAAATATTGTATTGGATATTATTTTTGCTTGAAAACATTGCTTTTACTGGTGTAAAATTGTGAGCAAAATCAATAGATAGGAAACACTTTATTAGGGTGGGCAATGAAAGAAAACAATACAGACTGATATTTAAATCAATTAATTTTTTTTACTGTTTTTGAGAGACAAAAATAAAAATTACTTACCTAAAATGTGTCAAAATAATAAATTTGCATGCCCAATTGGTCGTATGTACTAACTCTAGCTGTAATTAGAACGTAAGCTACATATCTATGTATATATTTGCAATTAATAAATGAAAATGGTATGTGTAGAAGAGAGGAAGTATAAAGAGAAGCCTTGTGAACAAAAATTTGAAACTAAAACACATATTTTTATCGTTCCAAATCCATACATTTTTAAACAGATTTTCATCCCTAC
Source organism: Eupithecia insigniata (assembly GCA_947859395.1). NCBI lineage: Eukaryota > Metazoa > Arthropoda > Insecta > Lepidoptera > Geometridae > Eupithecia > Eupithecia insigniata. The sequence goes on along the minus strand of OX402001.1, from coordinate 3,941,262 downwards.
ACAGTTTTTGCTCACCGAATGACGTTGGGCGAGATCATCGCAGGGCGGGCGCAATCAGCCGTCCGTCAATCAGCGGCCCGCGTTACTTAATTACCCTCCATCGCCCGGTTTGGGGCTTGTACTGTACTAGTAGCTATAAAGGGTAAAAGCTATAAAAGTTATATGCTATAAAATTTCGAAGCTAGTTAGAGTAGAGGGTGAAAAAAAGGCTGAATAATATGAAGTATGAATTTAGTTTTCGATCAACAGAACGACAGCCAGTACTAATTTTTAAAAGTTATTTTTGATTCAATTATTAGTACAAGGGCTATATCATACGACATCTGTAATTTCTTATTGTTCACAGTAAAACATTGCATGAACTTGTCTAATGGTACATAGACGAGGTTAACCCTGAAAAATATTTTTCTTCCGTCATACCTTAGCGTCTTACCTAGTAAATCAGCTGTACCGCTAAAATATGCTCTGCTAACACAAAATACATAACTCTTCGTGTGGGCAATACAGACCTTTTCACAATTATCAGCTGGACTAATCTACGACTGGAAGCCAAAGCTAAAACAGCGCGTATCGTGCCGCTTCGTGCGTTTTATAGTACCATCACGTACAGCGTCCGCTTTTGATTAGGAATAGGATACAATGATGGAGGCTTTGGGCGGGGCTTTGAATAAATAAATACAGAATGCTGGGCATTGTCACAGAGCATCAACCAACATGGTCTTAAGTTAGGAAAGCTCATGCGTATATATTATTAGGGCCGTGGGGCTCCAACTCAGTCCGTGGATGTCGTAAGAGCTGACTAAGGGAACCTACCAGAGGAAGGGCAGCATTCATTTAATTGGGTCTTACGACATGGGCCGCCATGGGCTCAAATGGAGGGATAGACTCTTACGCCTTGAGTCCCAGTACAACTGTCTTAGTCTTTTCTGCAATGTATGTATCATTGCAGAAAAGACTAAGACATGACCTTAGTTATTTATTTTGTTCTCATAAAGAAGTCAAAAGAAGATATAAAGAAGCGTAGGTGCAAAAAGTCGTTCATAATCTACTAATCATATGAATCGTTGGTTCGAGCGTGGGCGGGCGGCAAGGGCGGTTTCAGGACACAGTCTTTCCAATTACAAATATCTCGTAGCCTTATTAATAAGAGATTGCTTGAACTGCGACTTTTTTTTGTATTCTTTCGTTTATTTTCTGTTATTTACGTTGAGGTTCTGTTTTACGTATTAATTGTGTTTACTTGTGTTAACTGCTCTATTTGTATGTAATATTGAGACACAAAATATTATTTAAGTTATATTTATAAAGCTTAAAAAATATCAGTATAATATACATTATCATCATCATCATCATGATCAGCCCATACACGTCCACTGATGCCTCTCCCGTACATTATCTCTACATACAATTAAGTATCGGAAACAAACAACCATCTCAGATCAGAGAGAATATAGCTATCAGCTCAAAATTAAAGCTGAGGGGAAAAATCTAAACCAGAGAAATACCAGAAAATTTGCATTTTTCTGCTGGAATTAAACCCACTTAATTGTCCTAGCTACATATTATTATATTAACATAAAATTTTCTCTAGAACCTATCACAATATTTTTGACCCATACAAAATATCTCAGCAGACCTTGATTCAGCGAGCTACATTATCTATCTATCTATCTATCACAAGATAGGCTGAAGAGATAAATGAAGGGCAGGATTGGGTTTCAACTATAACACGCTTGAATAACGGGAACTTCACCACGTGGGAGCGAGATAGAAGATATCTACTCTCGTGCTCCATCGCTCTCAGCTTCTCGTGTAGAGAAATAAAACTAGGCAAGATAATGTAAACCTACCGGAATTGGGTAGCTTCGCAATTAGATTTACTAATAAAAATCTTTTTTCCCTTAAAGGAAGACAATATCTCTATGCTTTTTACTATTTAAAAGTATTTTTGTCACTAAAAAATGGTATGCTCTACCGGTAGGAGTAATAGTAGTAACAATTTTGATGCACTATGGTGAATATTAAAAACTTAGGGTTGGGCGTCACTCTAAAATGGAGTTCAAGGCAGAAAAACTATTATTAGGCCACGTACCTAATGACGCGCCACGTGGAAATAAGAATCTTGTCGGTGAAACCCGACGTACGACGACGACGACGACTATGTCTCGAAATAAAGCTTGATGAAGCGATATATTAATTGTAAGTGGTTTCTGTTGAAACAATCTATAGGTACTTATATTATAAACTAGTTCGTGCCCGCGCCGTCGCCCGCTTTTTATCGGGATACAGAATCAGAATCAATAACTTTATTTCTTTAGGCTTACAAAATAAGCACTTAGACAAGTCAAATTGTATACTATAAACCAAAATAGCCTTTATGTTATTCCAAGTCCCAAACAGTAACTATACTAAAGTTCAGCCTAATCGGTTCAGTATCTTTTGCGTGGATTTGTAACAAATATCCATACATCCATACATCCATCCATCCATCCATACAAACTTTGACGTTGTATAATATTAGTAGGATGCGAAAGTTACTTTATGTTCGCTGCCGGTTCGCGACTAAATCGCTAAAGAGATACATTTTGTTAAGGAGATAGATTGTATCTTGACGGTGACTCTTGTATTGGAAATGAGCAAGCGAAGCACCTGACAGAGGCTAGTAAAAAAACAACTTAAATTCGGTTTAAGAGGCAGCTCAAACTTCGTACATAAAAGTCTTAACAAATAACTGACCATTTTGAGATCTATAAATACCTATTACTGTTAGGTTCTCGACTCTCATAGCAACGTGCTACGCCCAGCTACGTCGTAGCTTCTTGCTACGCCGTAGCAGCTGTAGACGTTTTATTAACCGTTCAGTTGGACATTTTACGTGACAGTCGGACGTACAGATATTTTATGTTTTGTTTTAGATGTTTTGGATAGTTTTAGAGCTGCTGTTTTTATTTTTATTTTTCTAGCGTTTTTAATCTCACTTAAAGTTTGAATCAAGGTATTATATACGTAATTTTCCAAAAAGTTATCTGGGTTTACTGTCTTCCTTTATAAAATGACTGCAAGTAACTCGTAAGGGCAATATGATTTTGTAATAGTTCAGTCAAATTGTTATTTGGCTTCTTATAATTCGTATCGAGATAAATTTAGTACGAAGATATAACTTGGATACTTATCGGCTGGCAGTATATACCTAACTTATTTTTTTATGTTTTCTTTTTCGTAAATCATTATGAACTCACAAAAAATGAGGGACATATTTTGTAATATAAAGTTCATATGCACAAGTAACGTAAGTAAGTAACTCCAAAAACTATTAACTATAGTGACTGCACGATTACATAATTTTGTCTTTACGTCATACGTAATATCGCTAGCCTATTTTAGCAACGATAAAATCACGCTATTGTTAGCCCTACATTCAAAGATATAACGGCTATAATGGCGTAAACGAGAGGTTCTATTACAAAGTGTGTTTAGGGTGTAATTTGCCCTTTGTGGCGATGTATTGAGGGTAAAGTCTCTATTTTGTCGGGTCACGGTCACGTGGTTTTGACAGGTGGAAGGGATGAAGGGTTAGAAAAAGATGCATTACAGTGTTCTCTGAAAGATAATCGGATGTTCTGCAGCTTTGTTGGTTAACTTTATAATTTACTAGTTTCGGCCTGTGGCTTTGCACGTGTTGTTTTTATGGAAACGGTTAAAAGTTATTTATATCCCATGGAAAGTGATTCATGAGATTAAAAGCAGCCTATGTTTTATTTCGACTCAGAGCTATGTTTGCAAAACTTCAGTCCGATTCGTTTAGAAGTTTCGGCGTGAAGAGTAACAGACATACAAACTTCCGTATTTATATTATTAGTGAGATGAAAACTTCTGTCCAAACGTTAGTTAATTTGCTAATTTATTTTTTAATCAAAGATCACCATGCTTAGAGGTCTATTGTATAATAAGAAAACTAGACGTTTGAATTAATTTTTGACAGAACTTAACGAATAAATCTTGTTTTAAAAAGCAAATAAGTTCCCTGGCGTTTACTTTTTGAGGTAAAGTGCGTTGTAACACAAAACAGCGTTATACATATTTTTTCATAACAAATAATTATCTCGAAAAAGTTTCCCAAAACTGTAACAGCAACTTTGCCTTCCATCACGAATTCGGGTAAAAAACCTGCCACCACCAGTTAGCGAGCTCGCAAACTTATTATCAGAAAGTTTTGATAAGGGACATGTGGGGTAGACGCATGCGCGGGTAGTATAGGCGCCCGCCCTGACGTCACTCGCCTGTCGCGGCCAGTCTCAAGCCGTCGGCCAAGCCAAGCCGCCAGCCCGCCGGCTCTACGCGAACTCGCGTAAACAACACTATGTCACAACGCTTATGATAATACCAAACACACATACCAATTTTGGTGTATTTATTTAAAATTTTGATGTATTAATTTTCTCAACTTTAACTGTGAAATGTGCGTTTGACAGCCGGCGTTTTTAACGTGTCTTTTTAGTGCCATTTTTAATATTGTAAAGTGATATAAGTAGAACATAATATTTAATATCGCCAGTACAAATGTTTGATTCATTGCCTTCATGCCTATTATAGTAATTAGTAGCTTTGAGCGTAAGTTAGAACGCTAGTTAGGTTTAAATAAATTAAGTCTAATTCTAAAGAAGTTTTTAATAAGGGAAGTAATACAAGATAAACTCTGAAGATGTCTCTGATTTGTGGAGGTGAGTAAACCTCTAACAGACATGGGTTGGGACTTTGGTGACTCACTTTCGATTTCGTACAATTTGACAGGGACATTATCTCGTGATTCATAAGCTCTCGTCACGATATCGAATGCCGTTTGTATACGGACTAAATATTGACGAAATAGGGGATGTCTTTTGACATTTTATTATGAATATAAAATGTTCAAAACAACGTCAAATTTAAATATGTTAAAAAAACAGGGATATTTGGCCATAGACATCTAAAATCGTGATTTATCTTCTCTTACGATTACAAAACGAAATAAATCCTACAAAATATAATAATTATGTATATTTTCATACAGGTGATTTTCTCAACATAAAATAATTATATGTATTTTTAGAACTCAAAACAAAGCACCCACGTTACCCATACATTTAAATAACCTCAAACAGTTGAACCGGTACCGGCTCTCGGACGATAAACTGAATAAATTTTCTGACAGGCCTATCTAGGCTACTCACTACCGAGTTACGAGTTTCAGATTTATTGACGTTGTAACTATACTTGACCTAAAACTTCAGTGGGCTAGGGTTTGTTAATTATATGTTTTTATAGGTTGGGTTAAGTTGGACCTCTAGATAAACAAAATCATGGTCTAAATTGAATGATGGATAGACGGAGAGGAACTTAGTAGACAGATTTTCTGTTTACACACACACACATACTTATCTACATTATAAAATAAAATATAAGTCTTAATAATATTAAGACTTACATATGTACATTTCGATTCGAGATATTGTTTATCGTGAAACCATATTTAAGTTGTAACTTTTTTATACGATTTTAATAATTATATAAAGTTTAATTCTTATATTATGGCCGTAGTCCTGTGTTTTTAAGGCAATAATATTTAATGCTGTGGTGTAAAATGAAATAAGCAATAGAATAAAACTATCGTAAACGTGATATTAAATAATAAATAGAATATTTTTTCTGTTTACAACCGGCATGAATAATGTAAATTACGTTTTTCTTTCTGCAGCTGGTATTACGCACATTTAAACAAATGTTCTTTTTTATAAAACATTTGTTTTATTTCTCCAGTTTCTACAGAGTTATAAGAAAAGTGCTGGTATTTAATGATTTATTGAGGTTTTGACTAAAAAGCTTAGCTTCATTATGAATGTAAGCGGGTTAACTACGAACCTAGTTTATGTTGAAGAACACCAACGTTTCATCACTTAACGAGGGACTTCTAAAAAGAAAGTTTTTATAGTAAAAAAAAAGCTTAGCGCTTAAATTTTGGACTTAGAATATAGACCAAGGTCTTGAAAAAATATAAAATGGCCAGTGATGAGATAGGAACGGATATTCTTGTTTTGAAAACAAGACGAGAAAGGGCAACGTGTAAAAAATTCATGCCCGGAATAACTCGCGGGTGCTTTGAAAAATGTGCTAAGATAAATAAATTATGACGGACCTCCAAATTATTTTAGTAAAAACATATGAATATTCATATTTGCGTAAATTTTATATTCTATTTTAACTAGCTTTGAGGATAAGATATAAAAAAAAACATTAACAATTTTTTTTCACGTAAAACGTCTATTGTTAGTTATTTTCAGAATTCCAGAAAATGTACACAAACATATATTGATGTTGTAATAAGTGAAGTTCAAAAGTGTAAAGTGATAGACTGAAAGTGATGAAAATGCAGTTACGCGTTTATTTTCCAGAACCTGCCACCCTGTTGTCGGAGCCCATACTAAGCCTTTACAAATCCCCCTTATCAGGTATGCTGGTAATATCAGGAGATATTTTTGGAATATAGATAAATGATAAGAAAAGGTTAGATATTGAATGTGTGTAATAAGTGTTGGTTGGGTGTTAACAAAGAGGTTTTTTGTAACCTATATGATCGAGTATAAACTTTAGAACGTCCGTCAAAGGTGAAGTTGGATACAATAATATTATATATAATTGTATATTAGCAAACATTCAAACAAATTCTACCCAAGTGAAAAATATTGTGAAATTTTTTGCATTTATTTTGTGAAAATTTTGGTGTTACAACGACCTCGTTGAGTTTGATTTTATAAAACATCATTTGTTCTATTTAAAAAAAAATAGTTTTTTTGGAAGAAGTGATTGTCTATTATGAGAATCCTCGTTATGTATCATGAATAAAAAATCCTCGGTCTTATCTGACTCAATAGAGTCTCTTGCTCGTTCGCTGATATAGGTTTGATATATATAAAACTGTTTATGGTATAAAATTTTACTTGTCTAAGAGCTTCTTTGAGCCTGACGAAATAAAGTTATTGAAATCTGGAATAAGTTAGGTCCGTCTACAAGCAGATGTTGGTCTTGGCCGATTAATGGCAAGCTTAGAGTTGTACAGGCTAACAAAACTAACGACGTTTATGAAAACTCAGCCTTCATGTAAACTGACCTTAGTAACAAAGTGATAAGTCTATCCAGAGCGGTAGCGAAAAATTTCGTTCGATACCGCGCGTCATCCCTCCGGGCATTTTATCGCATATCCACTCGGCTTTCACTGCAGCTCTGGGTAGCGAATACCGCGTAGTCTTAAGTTAGGTATTAGTATGTGATCTGATAATAGTTGGGATAAATCAGTAGCAATTTTAGTCATGTTTTGTCAGTTTTAGTTATGCTGACAAATATTGATTTCTCATTGATTATTTAGCCTGAAATCTATCCGCGGTTATTTTTAAACGACTGATTTAGTTTTGAATGTTTGCAGTTGAAATATTCAGTGGCTTGGATTTTATCTGGACCTAGTTTCGAATAAAGCTCATTGTTGACGTTTGTATTGTTAACCTACTTCGAAAAAAGAAGGAGGTTCTATGTTTGGCTGTATGTATGTTTTTTATATATGTTAATCGATTTCTCCGACAATTATTACGGACCGATTTTGAAAATTCTTTCGCTTTATAGAAAAAGCGAGCTTTAAAAGAAAAAGATCCCGAGGTGTTTCCATAAAAAAGAATTCCCGAGGGATTTGTATTTATCCCGCAACTTTAAAACTTTATAAATTAGGGATTCGAAGTAATTTTTTTTTAATAATCGTTATATTAACTTAGCACAACTAAGGTATAAATTTCAGTTTTTAATAACTATTTTATAATAATAGTTTAACATTAATTACAGAATATATCAATATTTACATGTCTACAAAAAATTCATTGAAATATGTAATAATGAATTACAAAATACTTTCTTACTACCTATTTATTACTTATTGTAATTTTTTTAATTTTTTTTTCCTCTCTATTCCTCTTTTAGTCCAGTCGAACGCCACCCTTATAAGTCCTAGGTATCTTTGAATCTTAGCTATTTTGAAAGAAGTCGTCTGACCATTAGAGGATTTCTCAGAGAATGAATAAAACTATTTCTTCTGTATTTTTTTTGTGTGAATAAATAATAAAATTTATGTCACTGAGAAAAAAACTGTCTTAAAATAGAAACGGCAACTATGAAGATAACATTAATTAAACTTAGCAAGATCAGTACAGCTTTTACGTGTTTTAATAAACAGTTTTTGAAAAGAAACTCTTTAGTTTTTAGTCTATATAATTAAAACGCTTTGAATGCCGCGGGAAGCCAAACGATGCGGCACACAAATCTGTGTTAAAGGTAACCGCACATCTCCACCAAACGAATAAAGTAACTTAACTTGAGAAGGTAACATAGTGAAAATTGTTGGAGGGTTTGCAAAAAGGTTTTTTAGATATTTTTTATTGATCTCTCTGTAATGAAAGTATTAAAACAGTTTACTTAAAAAATTCAAAGTTCAAATACAAGAGTCTTGTCAGTATGGTAAAGATACAAATTTGATAGAGAGATGCAATGATGTTCTATAAAATTGACTGTATTTTAACCGACTTCCAAAAAAGGAGGGGTTCTATGTTTGGCTGTATGTATGGTTTTTTATGAATGTCCGTCGATTTCTCCGGTATCTATGGACAGATTTGGATGATTCTTTAGCTGTTGTATAGAGTATAATCCCCATGTGCTCTGATAAGAATTTTATTCGTGAGGGATTATTATTTATCCTTTTTAAAATACAGTTTAAAGCCAAGGGATTCGAAGTCAGATTTTAGTTTTTAAAACACTTAAATTATTAAATAAGGAGTTACATACGAAGGCATAAATATTGTCTTCATCGTTTTGCTATTAACTAAGCGTAGTTATTAAATGGGTTATTATGACAACTAGACATTATCTGCGTATAAATGTGAAACGGCGGAAAGGCTTGAGCTACGAAATCGTTACCTAACTAAAACCTTTTTATATAAAATCTGTTTAAATGTTGTTTTGTTAGTGGGTTTATTTCACAGATAGATGGATATTTATTTAGTACAATAAAGATTACAACCGTCAACCTTTATGTTGGTGAGTCACACATGGTTAAATTATAGTGTGTATAACTCATTTCCTTAACGACGACGTACGAGAAGGCGTTTTTCTATTACGAGATTTTCTGTCAGCAAGCTTGCTGTGTATATGTTTTTAACATTCCGTGAATTGAGAAATGTTTGTTTTTGTTGCATTTTAGTTACTGGTTTTTTATATTGTTATATTTCGTTATTTCTCGGTGTTATTTCTTCCATTGTAAGTTAATACGTTTCTAAGTTTTTTTTATAGAAGATGAGAATTCGGAGAAGCATCTCCAGAACTCTCTTTCTCTCTCTTCCTAGATCCCATATTGTGATTCAGCTTTCTTAATTAAACTTCCCTTCGCTCTATCGTTGACGTCCATAGATATAGTAGGTAGATTATCTCTACAACTGCTGCTGGTCCGATTTTGAAAAATGTTTTCACTACTAAATAGCTACACTATGTATAATTGATATGGGCTATGTTTTATCTATGTAGGTATCTATGTAGGTGAGCGAAGCCCCGAGCGGATTAAATCAAATCATTTATGATTTTTGAAACGGGGGTTAAAATGACTGACAAATATATTACCAAACGCTTTAATCAGGAATGCACTTACATACATCCGACTACAAATGCAATCCAGGTTTTAAAAAAAACACAAAATCGTTTATTGTACACCACGAAGAAAACATTAAATATAGACATTACAAAAAACATGTCCAATGGGCGACCTTATCGCTTAGAAGCGATCTCTTCCAGGTTTAAGCTAGCGATTTTTCGACAGTTTTCGATGAAAGAAAAAGAAAATGATCTTAGCCGCAAATAATCGCGAATTTGCGATTAGTGCCGTCGACGCCAATAACAAAAATCACACGCATCGAGCTCGCTACACGCCCGCGGCGTCAACGCGGCGTGCTCGATGCTCACTCGCCTTGCTTTGAAATCACTCGCATATCTCCAGTATGATTTTGAGCTACGTTTGTTTATAAAGTGATAAGATACTCTATTTTGTCGCTTTATCAATAAATGCTACGCAAAAAGAGATCTCTCTTTTTCTTTCCAACTGTATAATAAATAAATAAATAATGCTGGAAATCTACACATCATCATCTAGGCCCAAGCTAAGCATAGAATATTAAAAAAGAAATAATTCACGTGCAAAAGCTTTTGAGAGTTGCATTTACTACAATGCACATTTAATATTTGCATATTACATTGAAGAAAAAAAACCGATTTAATTTTGTTTATATTCTTTCTATTATTAATACTAATACAGCAATATCTAATCATTTTTCATCTTAAAAGCTTCCTGTAGAATGTATGTGTCAATCACACGTTGTATCATTTTAGTGCCCCTATTTTGTACGCTCTCTGTGTTCGATCAATCACTACCTTTCAATTTATTACGAAATCGCCTAAACATTTTAGGCAAATATAAAAATTCGCCATTTTTATTTTCAGAATTTTCGATTTTGTTTTTTTTTTCGGTAGAATGTGAATTTGACGCAAAGTTTTGTAAAATATTTAATTTTAAACTGGCTTACAAATTGCATGAATAATAATTTTTACACTGGTTCGTTAATATTAAAACCCGTTCGCTTTGTGTCTAAAATTCTGGTTCTAGCAAGTTAAATCGTGAAATAAAATTCGGAATGAATATTATAAAGCATCGATCATAAATATAAAATGATGGAGCATAGAAAATGATGGAGCATAGACAATGACTGCGGTTTTATAGCGATTGTGTCAAATTGAGTCATTAGTGCTTTCTAATTTTGGTGACGTTAGAGATAGATAGATAGAGATAGAGAAAAATTTATTGACAAAGACAACCCTGATACAGCACAGAACAGAAATAGCACTTAATTAGAAATAATATAAGAAATAATGAAAGGTGCAATACAAAATTACCTGAATAAGAAAATATAATTCTAAATTCTAATAAGCACTTTCTAATAAATATCCACCCACCCACTTATAGGATTAATAAAACGGAAGATAATATCAGAAAAAAAAGACACATGAGAAGAACAAATTGACAACGCAGTAAAGCAAATAAATATCGCGTTGTCTTTTCTACACGTTACAAATAATACTGGATAGCATTATCCAGACTTAAAGTATCATAGCGTAAGAATTGACACTTCCAACTCAACCCATGGATGTCGTAAGAGTAGATTAAGGAAACCTAACAGAGGCAGGGCAAAAGCTTTTTTCTGTGTATAACACCTACATTCATATCAACAATCCGCCTGACAAGGATGGTGGTTATGGTACCCCACATGCAGTTGTGTTGATGAAAATAGTAAGCTGTAGAATATTCTACTAACTTCTATTAGACACGCAAAGTTGCTCCCTGTATTTAAGAATACGGCCTATAAATATGTACATTCCTAAATTGTTCGTTCATATTGTATTTTATTATTATTATTTATTTTTATCAATAAAATTTGGTATGTATTATATATTGTATTTTATATTATGTATTTTATGTATCCGTAATCGCAACGTCTCCTTTTTCTATAGGATTTGATACAGCGCAGCACCTCTATCGTGTGGACAAGTAACTACGTAAATTCCATACAACGTCCAACAGCCTCAGGCTCGACTTACAATACAATACACTTTATTGCACACCAAGAAAGTACAAATACACAGGGAAACAGAGATAAATGAGTTGTACAATGGGCGGCTTATCGCTAAGAGCGATCTCTTCCAGACAACCTTGCGATATACACGAAGCAGTTGTACACATATAGAGGTTTATTCCCAATTCCAACGTCTCACGAGAAACGTACTCATTCTCAACGTCGAAAACGCACCTATGGTCAACGTCAACTGCCGAAAATCTTTTTAATATTTTATTACGAAAAAAAGGTTTGTACGTGTTTTACAGATACACATAAGATCTTACTTTTTGACAAAGAAAATAACAATCAAATAATATAAAGAAATTAAACTAGTATTTACAATTGAAACAATTGAGCTAACTGCAGACTGTTGCAAACAATCTACAGATAGCTCAACTGGTCCATATCAATACCAGTCGGAAGCGTCCCCAAGACGCTGGCTGCATTGCCCCGCTGTATGGCAATGCTAATGCGCTGCGCCAGATACTCACCAGCTCTCGGGTCACGCGTCGCTTCGACCAGGCGCTCAGATAATTTTTTGAAAACCCGGAGAGCCTCGGTACCTTACTTCTTTAACTATCTGACTTATAACTAAGCATGATAATAACTAAGTATAACAGACAAACAGACTCAGGTAACGGACAAAAGCATAAACATTTCCAATGAAAAACAAATCCTCATCCTGCCACACTACAAAAAACAAAGCCCCCGAATGAACCACATACATATGGCTTGGATACCTCGTTATCAATATGTTTCAATCGATTATTCTAAATTTAAAATCCCTCGGAGTTAAGCAAATAAAAATCACAGTTCGAGTCAATAGAACTCATTTTTCAATAACGCTATTTTGAATTATTTACATTTTCCGATTGGTAAGTCTCGTCCATGAAAATTATTTATCGTTTTGTGGGATTCGTCATTTGATACTCTTAATTCCTTGATTATACATGCAAATTTAAATTTGAATGCTTTTCAATAGTGGTCACAATAATAGGTATAGTAAAGCTATTGGCAATCACTTAAATATTAACATTTATAGTATAAAATTATAAAATCTAAAGTAACTCTGTCTGTCTGTTACTATTTAACGCCTAAACGGCTGCACGGATATTAATAAAATTTGTTAGGAATGTACACAAAACCTGGGGAGAGATAGAGTACTTAAGGCGGTTATATGCCGCACACTAGCGCCAATATAAAGTTTGTGATACTTATCGTAAGATTTTTTTTATTACTCTGATATAGTTTAGTTTCGTATAATTTAGACAGAGAAGCGAAAACAGAGTTCGGTGGCCACCAAGAGCAACTACGCTATTCTGATTAAAGAAAATAAAAGAAAACTATTTTAATGGGCATTACAAAAAGCTGATTATAGAATCAGAATCAACAACTTTATTTCTTTAGGCTTACAAAATAAGCACTTAGACAAGTCAAATACTCATTGTGCAGTTTATGTATAGATATCATAAACTGTACATTGGATATTTGAAAATTCCTTTCATTAACGTAATTATAAGATTGACTATGCAGCGGTGTTAGATTGAGGATATAACTGCCTTAAAAAGTGCGTGCGAAGCCACCGGTAGAAAATAGTTTTAAATAAACGACTATCTAAATGAGTACCTAATAAAATTACAGTTACACTCATATTTGGTGCCAAGTGTACAAAAGTTCGACCATTTCATAATAGGGAATTGAATTTTCGCTAAGTTTGATAAATCACCTATAACTTTAACCATTGATTGAAAAATGTCGAATGGTTTTTAAAGTTCATACAACTCAGTTTTTGAACCCATTACATATGAAACATAATTAAATGATCAAACGAACTTACCAAGTGAAGTTCGATCTTGATTATCCGGTCTGTGGTGAAGAGATTTGAATTTCACTAGTAAGTAGGCTTTGCTACGCTGCATTGCGAGTGGAATGCAGCGTAGCACAGACTACTTACTAGTAAAATTCGAATCACGAAGTTGAAGACTGGACAATTAGTTATTGTATTAAGGGTCTACCCCGCCCGACCCAAGCAGAGCCGCCAACTATTTTATCGTATTATTACGATATACAAATTTTCAAAACTACCTTCTGTTTGTGGTACATTAAAAATAAGCTTTATATTGTATAGCTTAGATGCGGAAACCGAGTTTTGTGGCCAAAAAGTGCAACTTCGTATCTCTTCCTAAACTATACAAAATAAAACTATTACAGAGGCATTAAAAAAGCTTATGATAGGTATCAATAATTGGCCAAGGGATTTTTGGTAGAATGAATTCCTTTGTTTAATACGATAAAATAGGTGGCGGTGCTAGTTTGAGCCTGGGAAGCGCCTTAAGTAACGTGGAAAACGGGAAACTACATACGTATATATTATAAAATACCCAGAATTCCCCCTCACCGTTTTTTCTTGTTCCAGTTTGCCCCTACAGAAAAATAGTTAAAGTGGGAAAAAATCATGTTGTGTATGCATGTTCAACTCAATCTACGAGTAGTTTAAGAAAATTAGTTTTAACTTTTATTGATTGTCTTCTGTTTTGTTTAATTTCTTTTATTGGTTTACAATAAAAGAAATTAAAACATATTTAATAAAAAAATATTTTGGGGCAAAACGAGGGATGAGTGGATGGGCAAATCAAAATGAGTTTTTAGGATTTATCTTTAAAAGTTATTACACATTCAAAACTATTAAGTTTTAATTAAACCATTTGTTTCTACTATTTATGCATTGCCAGCTGTTTGTCGTCCAACGTCGTTTTATTTTAAAATAAAATAAAACGACACAATAAAGTTTGAACATAATTTTCCTCATGTCTTGTTATGTTAGTATTTACAAAAACAGAAGCACATTTACCCTTAAAAAAATTGCTTCCCACCCCATCCCATGCTTGTAAAAATAAAGGGATATTTACTGAACACCTACCCGGCACATGATTGTATCATAGATAATGTCATTCTCTTTTTGTAAGCATGTGGGCATTTTTACTGTAACAAAAAATAAACCAGTTTCCTTTGTTTGTTCGTCAGTCACACTCATTTTATGTTATGAATCTGATATTTTTTATTTGAATACATTTATTTTTAATTTTTATTTTCTGTAGGGGAAAATTGCAATAAGAAAAAACGGTGAGGGGGAATTCGGGATATTGTATAATATATACGTATGTAGTTTCCCGTTTTCCACGTTACTTAAGGCGCTTCCCAGGCTCAAACTAGCGCCGCCAACTATTTTATCGTATTATTACGTTAAACAAAGGAATTCAAAAATCCCTTGGCCAGTTATTGATATACACAAGTGAACCCCTATTTCTCCTGGTCACGCTATAACGGCTTTACCGATTTCAATCATCTTTTTAAATGTTTTCTAAGACTACGTAGAATCTGACATTAAAAAAATTAAGAATATTGCGCAGAAACTTAGAAAATTTAAGAAAACTTAACTACTACTTTTATTATAAACTTTTTTGATGTAACATTAGCCTGTGCTCTTTGCTAAGCTTGTTTGAAATAACTGTCAGTTGTTTGACAGATTCCAGTTTGAATTGAATGATAGGACAACGTCTGTCGGGTCAGCTAGTAAGCTATAAATGAGAAAGCGAAGAACCAACGACGTTGTAGCGGTCGCAGGGAGTCGTTGAATGGAGGTGGCTCAGGACTGCTATTTGTGGCGTCATTTGGGGGAGGCCTATGTTCAGCAGTGGACGTATGCGGGCTGATGATGATGAGACCTAATGGTCTGATTACGGAATTCCTAAAGCCTTTGCGAGTTTTACTGCCTTAATGGATTTTCACCTTGAACCTTGTCTTTAGTGGTCCAGAAAACCTAAATTAAATATTGTAGAAACGCAATAATTGCTTGATTTACTTCATAAAACTATTCACCCATATAATTTTACGTAATAGCTTACGTACAGACTTTCTCAATCTGATATTAGCGAAAATATATTACCATAAAGATAAAAGTTAGCCAGAAAATAAATTCCTATTGGCTAGGTATTAAAAGCATCCAAGAGATTCTTCCATTTGACTTCCTTCACAATCGGTCGACCATCAAGTACCAATAAAATGGCTGAAAAGCCTCGCCTATCTTCAAATCAGAGAAATTATAAAATGGGATTCCATTTGACTTTTAATTCCGGTTTATAATACAGGTAGGAACAAAATCCTTCGCGGGGAGAGATGAAGAGCGGGATATAATTGAAATTTTTCTTAATCCCCCGAGGTACGGTTCACAAAATTTTCGCTGGTTAGATGGATAGATTAATGTTCTCTCGGTTGTTATTACGAATTATACGGTTTATTGGAATGTTTCGTTTGGATATTAAAAATATTTAGATCATCTCAATTTTCGATTTGATGAAAAGGTTGTTTATTTTGGGAATGAGATGAGGATTATGTTATGTTACAGAGAAAATTAGTTTCATCGAATTTACTTTTAAATAGGCGGTGAAAATTGTTTTATACCTTTCTTCTACAATGTCGCTTTTTTAATTGATTTTCGAGGAATTGTTGTGTCATCATCATCAGCCCGTTTACGTCCATAGGCCTCCCCTAAACGATGCCACAAATAGCAGTCCTGAGCCATCTCCATTCAACGACTCCCTGCGACCGCTACAATGTCGTCGGTCCATCTCATTCTCATTTATAGCTTACTAGCTGACCCCCTCAAACTGGAATATGTCAAACAACTGACAGTTATTTCAAACGTGCTTAGCAAAGAGTACATATAACGCTGGGGCTAATCACAACAACATATTTTCATCTTCTAGTTTACCTAGGTATCAACTTACTTATATTATAGTTTGAATGCAAAAAGGTAACTTATAAAACAGTACTTAAAAATCGTTACAAAAACTGTTTTTGGTCACGTAATTACTTCACTAGCATTCGCCAACGAAAAAGTTCTTTGTACTTAATTAACGTAGCAATTACGTCTTTGGTAACAAGAGCTGACAAACTGCAGTTTAATTATTGGCGAACAGCAAATAACTAACTGAAACCGACTACATAACTTTTGATAAACTGTTATCGAGCTAGTTTTTATCATGAATGAAGTTATGGTCGTGTTTGACCATCATTTTATTCACATGATAGACCATTGTCAATGTTGGGATCTCTAAACCAGACAAAACAAAACGTAGTTTATCATGTCTGGGCTACATGAATGTAGTGATCACCGCGGACATAAAGATAATAAATAAGTAAATAATGATGGACAATCCACACAGCATCATCTAGCCCTGGGCAAGTTGGGCAAAGCTTGTGTTATGGGTACTAGTTGACTGATATACAAAATACAATATTACATTGATATATATTTTTTAACAAGAAAATACTCAGTGCACTCATAACAAATATTTGCAGATCGTACAAACATTTGTTCCAAGGCAGGAATCGATCCCGCAACCTCTGAGTCGCAGGTGGACCTTCGCCCGCCGCGCCACATCGGTCGTCAGCTGATTTTGATTTTCAACATTGTACCTATTGATATCTTAGTTAATCTATTTTGACTTTTTTATAACGAAATTACCTTCTAAGCACTTAGTAGCATAGACGTCATTTTCCCAATGTACTGAAAAAAAAGCTCTAGAAACTAAGCAGTATAGCTCGATTTACTTAAATGAACCCCTTGACCTTCCATCGAGCTAAGACGCTTTTTAACAACATTTTATGTACCTTCTATATGTACCATGGTTGATTGTTATCTTGTTTCAACTGCAATAAAAATAACGAAAATAAAGTTTTAAGTCACTAGTAAGACTTACTAGCACATACGTAAATTTCCAAAGAATTAATTCCAGCTGAGACTTAAAATAAACCTCTACTTACTAAGTATTAGAGTTAGATTTAGTTCAATACACCGGCTGACCTTCCATCGAACGGATTGAGCTGATTGACCGAGGCGCGCCCCACTTCGTGTTTTCATCGAATCTGCTTCTAGAAATATTTTTGTTCAAAACTAAAACACTGACAAACATATCTCGACTTATGTTAGTCTTGGGATTGATATAAGAAAAATGGATTGACGACCTCATTGGCCTAGAGGGCGATTGTTCAGCTACAAGATGCTATACGACGTGTATAAATAAAATGGACAGAGGTTATTAAAAGGTCATCATATCAGCCCATACACGCTGGACATAGGCTTTAAGACGGTCCCGAGCCGCCTCCATCCATTGACTCCCTGTAACCGCTTCGATGTTATCGGTCCATCGAGTGGATAATATGGTCTCCAAATACTCCGTTGCACGTTGCATTGTGGCCGCCACTCGAGAATCTTTACTCCCCAGTGGTTATCAGTTCTGCAAGCTATACGACCTGTCCACTGCCACTTCAGCCTACTAATCCGGAGAGCTATATCGGTGACCTTGGTTCTTCTACGGATTTCCGTCCATTAAAAGGTCAATGTTGTTTAAAAGTTAATCCCAAAATTTTGTAAGATTCGCTCGGCTGAACTCTTTTCACCAAGAAACAAAAGATGCAATTGGAAATTACGAGTTGCGAATACTGTACGCAGAACTAATTAAAATAACACGAAAAGGACAACTTTGTCAGTGACCACTAACACTTGTTATGTTTCTAGAAAGGACTTTTATAATTTTCAGCATCCTTTAAAGCAGCGGCTCACTTTTAATCACTGTCAAAACTTTCATCTCCTTACCACTTGCGCAAGCAAAGTCGCCTTTATGAATACGGAAGAAGGTCCAATTTGCGAGTTCAAACAAACCGTCGTAAAAAGCAACGTTAAACTAGCGTAGTCTTAACAAGTCGACTTCATTCCGCAAACCTTTATCATCCCACCAATTTATTTAAAAACTCAAACTCATAAAGCCTTGATACAGCTTGCTTGAAACAAAACAATGTAAACTTTTTCGCATAAAATCTTCCAAGCTGTGAGTACTTTTAGTTTTTACATCAGTTTAAGAGTAAGATCTGTTATATTTACTTGACTGTGTGAACTATGACTGCCGGTGCGACATGCAGTTGAGATTGATGCTCTGCCTCCTCAGCACAGATACGTCTACTGTTAAACATTCCCCCTCCAAACAAGGGGGGTTTTTGCCATAAATACGAAACTTGACAGGCGGATCGCAGTTGAGGTGATAAAAATACACAGAAGGAAGCTGCTGCACTTCCTCTCCTTGAGTCTCTGTCTACATCTGTGGTGAATTATTTATTTTTAATAGGAAATTTTAACACATTATCATCTGGTCCCAAAGGAAGCTGTACTTATGTTATAGGTGCCAGGTGACGATAAGATTAGATGCATGTTTGAACAAATTGTTGAAACAGAACAACTTTGCTTTTGAGTGGGATGGAATGTTCGTCCAAAGATTATTCGTGATCTTTCACGAAGTAAGTCCACCGTTGTTTTGTCACCCACTGTGCCTTTTAAGGTGATGATAATGAATAAGAAGTAACGGTAGTTGATTTAGAAAACAAATTAGTACAAAGGAAAAAACTACATGTCGCATACGTGTGCAAGAACCTTCCTTTCAAAGATACGTAAAACCAAGATAGATATGAGTTTGGGGTAGTGCCAGATGTCAATAAAACTTTACAGTTTTCTACATTGTTGTGTATTGATAGAAAAACAATGTTTTTATTTTGTTTCTTACATAGAATTTTATACAAAATCTGAGAAAGTAGAACATGCTATTTAACAAACTGTGTAGACAATTCAATTATGACCCGTCAATAAAATATATACATACCTACTTACATGTCTACCTACAGAAATTATTAGTTGAGTTTTGTTTCTAGAATTATCTTTATCCAAATGTAATATTATGCTAATATAAGTACAAAACGAGTGTGAGCACCAATACAAACCAACGTTGGTTTAATGGTGCAATATTTACTTAAATATGTATACTGTTATAAATAAATAAATATTCTATTCTAAAATATATTCTATTCTAAAGGTAATATTAAAATATCGAAAGTTTAGATGGATGGTTGGATAGATAGTTTGACGTATGTTTTTTTTACTTCTTCACGTCAAAACTACTGAACAAATCGGGCTGAAATTTTGCATCGATGTCTAGACCTAGAATAACAGAAAGTCCTTTTGATCCCATAGATCAGTTCCCATAGGATAGAAAATAACCTTTGAACTTTTCCATTTATATACAATGTGTGCGAAACCGCAGGTAGAAACTAGTTTACTATTTTAATAAATAAGTACTTCGTTGCTCTGTATCTATTTCTAAACAAATATTTTAACTACAGAGACAAACAATCAAGTACGGAGAAAAGTGAATTTTCTCCGTACGAGTTCACCCTTTAGGAAGTCAGTACTAGGTAGGTTTAATTCTATGTCGTAACTACACTGATAACTACGATTTATAGTCGGCACTGAAACGTAATCCTTTATTATGGGCCTCGTCAGAAAGCTGAAGGTTGCACAGAGAGCAATAGAGAGAAGTAACGGACGTATACGTAGCGACGAACGTAGAACCGACGGCCAATGGGGCCACAAGGCTCTTGAGTGGCGATCACGTACTGGAAGGTGCAGTGTGGGTAGAATGCTTTTCACGAAAGAAGTCCCGTGGCAATTAGTCGAATTAGAATAGAATTAATTAACACTTAATTCTATTCTAATATTCTATACTAATATTCCAGGTTCCAAACTATAGGTACCCAAACCAATTTTCGGCCCAATCAGTTCAGTAGTTTTTGCGTGAAAGAAACAAATATCCATGCATCCATCCTTACAAACTTTGACATTTATAATATTGGAGAGGATGATCATAGTCCTTAGGTATTAGGTAATATTATCTGTCATATACTGATAAGTACGACGTATAGCCGTCACTTATCCCGCTCGAGAGGCCCAGGTTACCTCCTACCCGCAATTAAGCAACACGATGGCACTCCACTCAAGGGGTCTTCGAGGGCTCGATATTTTCGTCTTCGTAATTTAAACTCTTGTTAGGCCGATGAAGTGTTAAATGAGGGAACTTTAATGAAGTGAATGGGCTGATTTTCTAGGAACAGACCACGTTTTTTTTCCTTTTTGCTGATCTATATTACTAAAACTGTATTTTTACCCAACGTCATTTATAGAGTCAATTTGTTTCATGTTGTTATTATTTCGTGTTTGGTTAGGATTATTATTGCCAGTTCTAAGTGTGAAAACCATTAATATTAAAAGTTCAGTAAGGTACATTTCGTTATGGTCAAGACTACAGGTCAAATCATAACACTTCTTCGATAGCTCAAAGTTGTTTTTACACAACTCTCTATTTTGGAAGAAATATTACAAAACAAGCCAGTTTTCACCAAAACATGTATACAGACGGCTGAATCACTACAACACTTACATTCTTAACCTACTTCCTACTATGCTTCCTACCAACAACATTATAAATGTCAAAGTTTGTAAGGTTGGATGTATGGATGGATATTTGTTACTCTTTAACGCAAAAACTACTGAACCGATTAGGCTGAAATTTGGTATGGGTATAGTTTGAGACCTGGAATAACATATAGGCTATTTTTTATCCCGATAAAACGCGGGCAAAAGCACGGGCAGCAGCTAGTACTATAGTATGTAGTATATTCCAACCGATAGCCAAGAAACTAGTATAAATATATAAAAGCCATTTTCAAGTAGCAAAATGACTGAATAAATTAAACTCCCGTGAGTAACGGAGGCTATATCCAGTGGAATCTAGTCTATGAGTGCAGGTGTCATCCGACAATGAACTCGGTTCAAGTGGCTCCCCAGAATTTAAGGTAGGGTATCTTGAAATTTCTGTTCGACGAAGAATGAAGTTTCAATGGAAGTGCCGTTGAGATAAGGGCTAACGAAGTTTGAGTTTTCGTGTGGAATAGTTCGAAGTTCTTCGTTTAGTATTAAAATAGACATACTATACATTGACAAACATTTATTATTTGCTACTCACAATGTACAAAAAAAGATAGTTAAAAACTAAAACCCGACTACATAAAAGTCTTAAACAAGCGTTAGCGTTAGTCGGAGCCCATATACCTAAGGTAAAAGTAGGAACAAAGGCCTCCGAATACCTATGTATCAAAAGAAAATGATAAGGACAACAGGTAAACGCTTGTTTCAGACTTTTATTTAGACGGGTTTTAGTTTTGAACTATATTTTTTTACACCTTTTTGCTGATAGCTTGAAACACGTTAACCTCACAAAAGAAAATGAAAAACGGTTTCGAGAAGTACGAACAAAGACATTTGCAACGATACCACACAAGAGAGAAATCGGACCAGTAGTTTCAGCGCTACGTGTGGGAACATAAAAATCGGCTACATACATACATAGGGTGTCAAACTCATAACCCTCGTCATTCGGTAGTCGGGTAAAAAGAGACAAAATTGACATTAGAACATTTTGTAAAAAAAGAACATCGGTAACTTATACATAGTATAAGGGAAATACAAAAAAAATATATTGTTTTACACTCTTTGCTATTAAAAAGACCTTACTACGTCATCTAGCTCGAACCGAAAGCAAGTGATTAAAGCTCTATTAGCTGAAAAAGGAGATGATTTTACCATATTCAAACAAATTGAATGAGAACTCTTAGTGCGAGTCTCCTTGGTCACCATTTCCACAAATATTTTGAGATTCCAAATTCAAACTCATTACTGCCTTGGGAATAATGAACGATCCTCCCAAGGGACTAATGGAACATCAAAGTACATATGTATGATTTTTTACCAAAAACATCATAATTTTTTTGTTTTGATTTTAAAACAGAGGGGTGGTTTAAAAAGAATTGTAACTCAAATCCCGATGCAATCTTACATTGGTCGAAGATTAATATGTCAAAATACCATGTTATAAAATATACATGTTATAAATTATACAACAGGCCTCATAACAATAAACTTATAAATGCGAAACGTTGTACCTACATTATTAAGTTTAGATGTATGTGTTTTGTTAGATACTTCTTCATGCAAAAACGACTACATGGATCGTGCTGAAATTCCCATAAATGTAGGGTTAAACTTGGTTCCTTTATCCTATAAATCAATTCCAATAGAATAGAAATAACATTAAAATGTTTCTAAAGCAACAACGCGTTCAATGCCGCCAGAAACTAGTTTATAATAAAACTAATAGAATTAAGGTCAAATATAATCTCTTCCATTTTATAAAAATCTTTGCAGTCCAACCTTGCCAGGGCAAATACAATTCGAGACGATGATAAGTGAATTGGGCTGGTTTCATATTGCACCCCTGTTTCAAATTTAAACAGTGTGACTGGAATCTAGAACTATCTTGTCTTGTATTTGTTTTATCTTTGATACTGTCTTAGGAAATTCTGCAAAGCTGGAGGAATTTTCACGTGCAAGGATGAATGCTTTTGGGTTTCTGCAAGATAAATCAAAGTTTTGCCCTGGACTGGCGCACTTTAGAGTAGAATTAAAAATTAGGATGTGCCTCTATGCTTTTGACTTCGGCCTCACACGACTTTCGAAATGACCTGTCTCTTATGGCGTTCACTGTCCACCCCAACAACATTATCCTTCTTGGGCACTCAGTGTAAATGACCCATGATCATGGAAATGAAAATCACAATATATAAAAACAGAACCTTGCAAAAATGACTAGGTAGAGCTAGAAAAGTGTTGCTTACATTTTGGTGCTTATGTACAATACATTGCGTTACTTGCATTCAAAAGTAAAGTTTACAATACGTTAGGATTTACCTATACGTTATTTTCTTACGTAATCTTTACACGGCATGCAAACAACACATAATATTTAAAAATTATGCACAGGATAAGGCCTAGGCTTATAAGAATATCTAACCAAACATTGTAAGCATTAGTCCATATGGCGGAATAGTGTCATGCATTAGGTCTCGCACGGGGGAGTAATAAAGGGGTAATCACCCCTCGACGGGTGGGGTGAATTACTTAGGGCGAGTTTTTCGGTACGAGTTCTGAGATGAAGCGGTTTGTTGGGCTAAGAAAGATTGGGATTATTATAATTACCGCATAAAAAAAATATGAACATTTATTTATTTACTGATTTATATCAATAAATAATAAAAGTTTTGAAACTATCATGGTTATTTACAACACTAAATTTAACGGGATATTTACCAGTTTTACCAGTATTAATCAATTGCTCCGTGATCATGGCGCATGTAACTGTGCCGAAATATTGGAGAACTCAAAACTCAGATCATGGTAAATATACCGTTAACTTTAGTGTAATAAATAAAAAAAAAATTGTGTTTGTATCATCTGCCTCCAAAAGTTACCTTGTCTTCCAAAAGTTCTTTTATAGGTAACTTTCACGACTAAGCGGATGAACTACAGCGGCGGCTCTAGGTACTAAGTCAAAAACCTAAGCCCAACTTTTTTACTTTTCCAAGCAAGCTCATTATCATCATCATCATCATCAGCCCATACACGTCCACTGCTGGACATAGGCCTCCCCCGTACGACGCCACAAATAGCGGTCCTGAGCCGCCTCCATCCATCGACTCCCTGTGACCGCTACGATGTCGTCGGTCCATCGAGTGGATGGTCTCCCATGTAGGGGGGGATTTGCCATAATCACCACGCTTGGCAGGCGGATTGGTGATCGCAGCGTTGGTGTTTAAAAATACTCAGAAGGAAGCTGCTGCCCTTCCTCTGGTAGGTTCCCTTAGTCGGCTCTTACGACATCCACGGGTTGAGTTGGAGGGATCGATATTCGTACGAAAAGTAAGCATACATTCCAAGCAAGCTCCTGTACCTACAAATAGTAAAAAATATGACGTTTAGTAACAACAACCAAGCATCTCATGTCATTTTTCCGATGTTGAATAAAGAAAATCATCCACAACAAAATCTATCCTCGTACAATCGTATGAAGCTACTACAGCTATATCCTTATTATTATGTTGTAAATAACCATTATAGTTTTAAAGCTATCCTAGTACAATGGTATGAACTATACTGCAAACGCTATCCTATATAAAATCTATCGTATACTACAAAAGCTATCATAGTATAGATACAAACTTATGAAGCTACTCCTACGAGTCTACTCGGTCAGAGCATCCTAGCCGACTCTGATCGTGTCACGCGGATTTATGTTTTTTTTTTTGTTCCCGCAACCTGTCTCCACTCAGGCCACTCTAAGAGTGACACACCGAGTAATGTTTGACTTGAACTGGGGTGGTATTTATTGTAACTGATGAAACGTGTAATTCTTGACTCTGACGCCATTGTTATTGCTTTATTGAGTTCGGTGTCGCCCACTTTATGGCCCGATACTAGACTGTTGTTGATGGGCGATAAAATATTTGGAAGGAACAGTCAATTTTATAAGGGTTCGTTGAACATTTGAGGCAACCCTAAATTCAAAGATTTAAGAGATATCGAAATACAAGAAAAGTTTTAATTCGGACATCAACATTATAAAGATCCGTATCTCGAGTCACTTTTATAATGATGGACGATCCACACATAATCATCTAGCCAGAAGCTAAGCAGAGCTAGTGTTATGGGTACTAGATGACTGATATACTTAACAATACTATATTACATAGATATTTTTTTTATTATACATAGAAAATACCCAGACCACCCGTGACAAATATTGTCAGATCGTAAAAACATTTGTCCCAAGGCGGGAATCGAACCCGCAAACTCCTGCGTCCAAAGCGGACCGCCGTTCCACATCGGTCGTCGACTTTATACATACGTAGGACAGTCTTCGCTGAAAATTACATTTATTTGAATAACCGTATATACCGTAGAACATGTAGAGTGGTGACAAAATTGTCACCACTCTACATGTTCTACAGTAGTCGTAGAGTAGATCATGCGATACCAGTCCCTTTAGCTACTAACTCTATGGGTAGAATAGAGAAAATTTACGACACCGTCATCGAATGCGTAAATTATTTGAAATTCATTCCTAAAACTTCAATAATGTACGCAATGTATGGCGATGCGGTGTCATTATTGTCTATTCTACCGTAGAGAACAATCTACGTGCTAGGGGGGCTGAAGTCTCTATTTAAATGATGCGTATTCATTTTATCTGCCAAGTTCCTAACGAGTTAATAAACTTCATGATGCACATGAAATCAGGAAACTCCAAAAACATTCTATCAAAATTTATATTTTTTCTATCCAGTATCATTTGCAAAAAGTTTTCTGATGCAGTAATACCATACAGAGAATCATACTAGCCGGCATAGCGATGCGAATTTAATATCTGTCAGAAGCAGAGTGGGCGCGCATGTTGGAATCGCGATACTAACGATGCATTTGATGCCTACATTATTAAATGTAGTCGTAGAGTTGTATGATTACCTTGAGTTATATGCCTCTTTTTATAAATATAAGATGTATTATTTGTGAGATTTGTGAATTCAAAGACAATTGAGTTTCTCTGTAATAAAAGATTTATTTATATAAACGTATGTATTATATTATATATATATATTATATTATATATATTTATACTATTTTAGTTTCACATTGTCAAGTTCACATGGTATACAAGTTTATCTAACAACTTTACCTGTAATAAAAGAAACGACATTGATGTTATTATTATACACAATATCGATTCCAAAATCACAATTATCCTTTACAATAAGATTTTCCCTCGTAATAAAATGCCACGACATGACAGCTAGATTCTATAGGCTTCATTTGACCACAGATTACAAAGTAATTATTATTGGTCTGTCAGTGCCACAGTCTGATAATGACAGTTAAACATGATGAAGCCAGCGGGAAGATTTAAATTAAAGAAAAGTATATTTTTATTTACATAAATATAAATTTCGAGACACTTAACTAACTAAGGCTTTCGTCGTGAAATGGGTAGCTAATAGAAAAAAAAAACAATATATGACCCAGGTGGTTGCGCGTTTAATTCCGAATATGAAGAAAATTGCACCTGCGCATATTGATTCCCGGTCTGGGTGTTTTGTTTAATAAAAAATATTTATCTACATAGTTCCCATACACGTATATAGTTATGTGCATAACACAAACTATGCTTAGTTTGTGGCAGATGATGCTGTGTATATACTATTTAAGTATGTAGCATTATGTAAATGACTTAAATTATTGCTAAGATCCTAATATAACCTCACATAATCGGTCTACATAACAGCTTTCATTGTTATGAAAAATTAAGTAACATAATCGAAGAAATTGGAAACTTCTTTAAAAAAAAAAAATTAAAAGAGACCTTAGTTTGACCACAATCTCTGTCGATGTATCATGAAGGTCTAGAAGAAACCTATTCACTCTAGCCTAAGACCACAACAAGCTATTTCATAATTTTGTGTATTATACAAACAGTGAAAACTAAAGTTACATTATCCTTAGAACCAACTGATATACAAGCTCATAGGAATGAATATACTTATAGGCCGCCTGTAAATATATTCCTATTCGCTTGTTCAAAACTTGTTACCATCCTACGAGCTTGTTCAAAACAGTCAAATACAGCATCGTTAACCGGAGCGTCGCGCACCGCACTAGAAATCGCGCTGTTATGAGACATCTCATTTCATGTGCCCCATTGTGCTGTTGTTTGCCCCACTATGCGCTACTGCATTATTTTATGGGGTCGATTCTGCTCTTGAAGGATTATTATCTCTTCGTATCATCTTTTAAATGACTTAAATTATTGCTAAGATCCTAATATAACCTCACATAATCGGTCTACATAACAGCTTTCATTGTTATGAAAAATTAAGTGACATAATCGAAGAAATAGGAAACATCTTTTAAAAAAAAAAACTAAAAGAGACCTTAGTTTGACCACAATCTAACTTGATGGCTAGTGATGTCTCTGACGATGTATCATGAAGGTCTAGAAGAAACCTATTCACTCTAGCCTAAGAGCTTTGACTTTGACTTTGACTTTGACATAATTTTGTTTATTATACAAACAGTGAAAACTAAAGTTACATTATACTCAGAACCAACTGAAGGTAAATTTTTAAAGGCCACAAAATGTTTGATGTTTGGTAATCTGCGTTTTGATGGCGGCGAGTACCTTTAGGTATTAAAGAAAGTACATAGGTAATCTTTAGAGAAACTTGGGTAAAATGAAGCATGATAATATCATCATCATTATTGTGTATTTGAAAAGAATGTATTTGAAAAGAAAAAAGCTTATTTTAATTCTTTTAGCTTAAGTTTTATTAATTTACAATGAAGTTATAGGTAGGCACAAAGGGTAGTGACAAAAAGTTGCCATGGTATTTATTCGAGCCGGTGGCATAAAAATTTTGACCTGTCACTAGTTTTACCTATTCTATAATTTAAAAAATACACATAGAAAAGAACCTCTTTTTCGTTAGTGTAAAAAAGGAACCCACTTATAATTCGCGTCGTCTCTTGATTGATCATAACAGTAAAATATGACTCCAACGTTCATTAATATCCATTCCACAGAAGCTAAGAAACACGACCCTGAGGCAAAAAATGGCCTGATTTTTCCTCCAAAAGTCTGATGAAGATTATTCAACAATCAAGCTTCATTTATTCGGCTCATTTCGTAAATATTGCACCATGAAGGGTGCATAAAGATAAACTGAAATGGTACGGCTAAGGTACCTACCTACCGCCATGCTTTGTTGTTTATGTTTTGTTTTATAGAACTTTGAACCTTAAGGTTTGATCAAAATAAGGCTCTAGACTTACACAAATGGTATAAATGCGAGAAAGATTGCGAAGTTTAGTATTCCTTTCTGTCAAAGTTAATTAACGAATCCAGAAGTTATGCATAATATGTATTTATGTGCCTGACGTTACGTACTGTCTATTCTTACCCATGCAAAACGGTAAGAAGAAGCTTGTTATAATTATAAAACCTACCTAGTCTTTATTTTCTGAGGGATATTCCAGACATTGCTTTAATTGAATGAAAAGTTTCTACCAAATATAAATATTATTGTGACCAAAACATGTTTTGGTCACAATAACCTTCCTAAAATCGTAAGATAATCTGTAATTTACTGTTGGACGAAACTAGTCATAGTTTGAAGGGGGAACATAAATACGAGACCGTTTTCATGGGCCACGATTTTCGTGGTGGTCGCAGTAAGTTTTTGTCACTGCAACCAGTTTTAACTGGCACGAATAAATCATAGCTTTATCAGTTGATCTCTTTATGAAAATGTGAGGCTAGGTTTTTGTGTAGACGTCCAAATGATAAATTGGGGATTGTAAGTTTGGTACTTAATTTGAATGCTATCGGAATTAAATGAGGTTCGTTCGGGTATTTGAGTGTCTGAAAAATAAAATGTTTTTGTGAACAACATATTCTAGTGACAGTACTTAACCCTCGGATGTTATTTACTTTATTTATTTAATTATTGCATACATATACATTTACATAGCTTTACACATTACGTAGTGTACATATACATTACATAGTGTACTTGAAGAGCATTTTTATGGATATCGATAAAAATGCTTTTGATCAAGGTAAAACCTTAAAAATTAAACGCAAATCTCTATAATCAAGATAAATTTAATATTTCTATAACGCCCAGATGCAGAAGATACAAATTGGCATTCTTACAGAGCCCTTTTAATTTAAAAAGCCAATCTTCTTAAATCGGCCATCATCAATCCCCCAATTCGTTCAAGGTACGAGTCCCAAAGAGCGACACCCAATTAGGTGAGCTCCCGTGATCTCCCGGATATTCAGGGCCGTTGCTATGGCAACGCATAAAACAACGGAACGGGAAAATTTTGTAAACGCATGGGTAAGTTCCCTCTTGCTTCATCTGCGATGAAATGTGGCGAGATGAATATTTCCAATTGGTAGTTGATTTATTTTTTCTGCGGGTAAGATCTTTTGTTTTGGAACAAGTCATATAAAGATAAGAAGAAATATAAAATTTATCTATTTACCCACAAAATTAAATCACAAGAACAATAAATAAATAGTCTACAATTAACATAGGAGACATATAGAATTCTATTAACTAACAATTATTAAAAATGGGGTAAAAAGGGTCCCTATCTCAGCGTTATGCAGTATTTTGCAATTAATTGTCCAATATGAACACTACATAAGTTTTGAATTTTATTTTCTTATCTGCAATTATATTATTATAACTTCAAATTAGCTTTAATAGCGGAATAAGCTTGCTTCTGGACACAAATCAGAGTCCGGCAGTTTATTTAGATCTTACAGTAAAGAAATGTACATAAAAGTAAGATTCACAAAAAATAAATTACAAAAAAGTACATAACGGGTCAATAAATGAAAACAACATCACCATTAGACCATAAAAATCAACAGCTTTGCTCATGTTTACTCCAAGTTAATCATGAACCTGAGCTATTTACATAAAACTCCCCCTTATCCAGAAAGTTCCGTCTAAGGTGAACGCACACTGTTAGTGAGATTAGGGCGGAGCGCTTGGGAATTGTTTCGTTTGAGTAAATTAGTAAAAAAAATGTTTTCCTTGTTCTACCTTCCATATATTCTGAAGTAAAAAGTGCTTTCTTTTTAGTAAGGGCTCAGTGCGCACGAAGACATTGGATGTCTTAGGTATTTTAACAGATAAGTTACGAGCTCGATCTAATCGTCCAAAAAATGCGTCGACAGTTTTTAAAGGTTATATCGAGAGAGATTTGTAATGATACCTGACCGTTTATTTAATTAAAAATATACGCTTGTATTATAAATTTATAACATTAAATACTTGTTTTTCAGTCATAAACAAGTATATGAGTACCTAATATTAGTCAAAATAGATAGATATACGAAATAATACCTACACAATTCTTCGCATAGAATTTATTTAATATATTTTAAGTATAACATTTTTAGTTCAACATACAATATAGACTGGGAGCCTATAATCAATTTAAGAGTTTATGTGAGTAATCAGAAAATTCAATCAAATTACAGCATCAAAACAAAAAAGGTTCGGATTTGCCGGAATTTCAATCTGGTTTCAACAATAAAAAGTTTTACAGCACATAAGCGAACCCAAACCAACAGTTGAGCTCGATTGGTTTCCAAAGTTGCACATCAAATAAAATACGCAAAGAATTTGCAATCTAACTGAAATCAGTTGGAACAGTAATGTATCAAATTAAAAGCATTTTGTTGTTGATTAAATTTTTTTGATGCATTTTGCTTACCGAACCGAATAAACAATGTTTAAAAGTAGTGCAAGACACGTAATTTGAGCAAGCCGATTATACGAGTTTTTGCCAAAGTTGCACTTATGACGCGCTAATTCTCAACGTCACACGTCGACAGGCCGGCATCGGACGCTCCTCCCTGATCGCATCAAACGGATTTTAGTATTCAATGAATGGTTTGCAATAGGATTTTGTGACGTGTCCAAGAGTCCTGTATGGTTTAAAAGAAATAAAGCACTTTGATATTAGAAGTTCTACTGATCCGCACCGTATGGAGCAGACGAATTGGAGTGTCAGCAATGCCGGTGCAGATGACGTCATTTGGTTTACCGATCAGTTGAAAATTCGTTTGCAAATGGCGGCCGCATCAGCAACTCGGTAGCTACAGTGGACGCACCACCCGGCATTATACTTAAAAATCCGTCTGGTGTCGTCAGTTCGGCGCGTCTAATGCCAACATGTCGACGCTAGCCTTAACCAAGCTAAGAAATGACGACCCGGTAGCGTTATGTGCTGGGCACGGATTTACTTTTAATAATGTATTTTTAATTTTAGTTTGTTTATTTTTTTGTCTATTATATTCATTATTATGGGTCCTTAATTTTGTATTGAGTATGTGCCTGAAATAAACGATTTTTATTTTAGTTATTTATTATATAACAGCGTCTCACGTGAGACTTTACCAGATATCCTACATAAATTTTTTGTTCTAAGTTGTAATAAAATTTCAGCATGAAAATTATGGTCAGTCTTCACTAACGCCAAGCCATTCTGCCCATAACTTCCCTTAAAACTACAGACAATTTTTAATATTGCATATTAATCGATGGTAGTATTCGGGTCAACCACCGCAGACAGACTGCGCTTTAAATATGAAACAATAGCGGGTAATGAAGACCCGCCGAGGTGTGCATATTCGAACGAGATTGCCAGTTCCACATCGGTTACCGTGCATTTCATGAAAATGCGAGGTAACTTGTCATTTTATATTGGCTTTTTATATATAACATGGACATGAGTAACATGGAAATAACAAATTCGAATTAAAAATAGTCAAAATACTTTATTTCCGTAAATACAATAAATGCACACTTAGAAAAGGTCAAATTCTTAAAATTAAACACTGACATGGAAATAATGTTATATTTTTGATTTCTGTCGCTTCGTTATGTAGACGGTATGTAAAGAAGCGACGAAGAAACTTTTAGCCTGTTAGGTGTTTTTCCAATTACTTTTCAATTTATTTAATGATTTTTGGATAATAGTTTATTGAAAAAGACAAATTTTATGACAAACAAGGGATCTAATGAAATTTATAAACTGCACCAATATTATGTATTTTATATCCTAACGAATTTGTTTTATCAGGCGAGCGTGAAATTGATTGGTAGAGACTACGAAGACGTAAAAAAATCGTATATATTTCAAACATTTCAGTAATGCACGTATGAGAACTAAAGTTACCGACATAGCTCTCAGAATAAGCAGGCTGAAGTAGCAGTGTGCAGGCCATAGAGCTCGTAGAACTGATAACCGCTGGGGAGTAAAGGTACTCGCGTGGCAACCGCGATGCAATGCGAAACGGAGTGTGGCTTCCCACACTCCGTTCCCTCCACTCAATGGATCCACAACATTGTAGCGGTCGCTGGGAGTTGGATGGAGGTGACTCAGGACCGCTATTCGTGGCGTCGTTCTGGGGAGGCCTAAGTTCAGCTGTGGACGTATATGGGCTGATGATGATGATGATGACGTATGAGCCTAATTGAAATAAAGGTTTACTAATCTTGCTAGACATAAATATAAATCGACGTGTTGGTATTCATCATCAGCCCGTACACGTCCACAGCTGAACATAGGCCTCCCCCAAACGACGCGTGACGCCACTAATAGCGGTCCTGAGCCGCCTACATCCAACGACTCCCTGCGACTGCTACGATGTCGTCGGTCCATCGAGTGGGAGGTCTTCCCACACTCCGTTTCGCATTGCATCGCGGTCGCCACTTTACTCCCCAACGGTTATCGGTTCTATGAGCTATATGTCCTGCCCATCGCCACTGTGTGCTGGTATTGGTACACTGAAAACCATCAGTAAAATTAAAGTTTTCGGGCAGCAGTGTGGAGGGAATAAAATGATTTACAACCCAAAACTACTATCCTGTCTGCAAACGTAAATTCCCTTCACGACCAATATCTCAATACAGACAAACCGAAGTTTTGTTTAGGAAAATACGGATCTTGTCCCGTATACCGGAATCGACATTGAAATATGGGCTTTGCCTCCTACTCTAACCCCGCGGGAGGGAAAGAGACGGCGCATGCACTTAACCCAACCGTTTGTTAGCTGTTGTCTACGACGTCGCCTTTCGGCCTCCTCGGATGATTAATGATGAGGCGAATTTAAAATTTTCACCGCGACTTGGTTTTTCGAAGCCTTTTGGGGATGTAGGTCAATTTACTTGGCTAAAATCGTAGCGTACTTCAGAGAATTTCATCTTGCAGAAGAAAATTCA
This sequence comes from Eupithecia insigniata, assembly GCA_947859395.1. Taxonomy (NCBI): domain Eukaryota; kingdom Metazoa; phylum Arthropoda; class Insecta; order Lepidoptera; family Geometridae; genus Eupithecia; species Eupithecia insigniata. The sequence goes on along the minus strand of OX402001.1, from coordinate 3,907,903 downwards.
CTGGCAACGAAGTATTTCATTTCAAAATTCGTCTGCCGAGAATAGAAAAGCGCCTCGCATGTTTTCTTACAATCAAATTTTTTGCATTTTTGACAAGTAAATTATTGAAACAATCAAAATTCGCAATCATGGAAACGATTATTGTGTCCTAAATTTTATTAATGTAATTTTTTCACCGGGTACAAGCTATGTGGCAAGTTCAGTATTAAGAACACGCACCTACAATTTCTTAGAACATTACGATATCGAAGTAAATTTCCCCTTTATTTTATTAGACAGTCAATAAAACGTCCACTGTTTTCTTTCGTGCGGACATAGCAGTTTGACACTTTTATTGGTTCTATCGCTATTAAACGCACTATCCGGCAGATTCTTACCTTTTGATTTTAGATTCTACCTCCGTAGACTCAAGGTTGAGATTAGGCTGGAGGTATTTGATTGAAAGTGGGGTTCAGTAATGAGACGGTCAGCAGTTATTGATTCCCGTGGTTCCATTAGGCCGGGTACAGGAGTGCGGATTCAGCGGGACGATAGGTATCTCGATTGTGATCATGTTATAGTACTATCAGCGTTTTATTGCGCTCCACCCCCGATCCGGTTAGCACTTGTTTTTAGTGCGGTATCTAATGAGATCAGGGATGGTGAACATTTTTGAGAAAAATATATAAAGAAAGAAAAGGCTAGTTACCCAGTACCTGAAAATTATCTTCGATGTTTGACACGTGGAGCCAAATGCTAACCTAAATAGGTTTAAGAGAAAAAGTCTCTCATCTGTAAGAAATAACATCTTAGAATAATTTTCCTGGTGCGGATGAAGTGTATTAGTGCATGAGTCGAAAGGTCAGTTTTAACTGACATAAAGAAAATTGAACTTTGCAAAGTGGCAAAGGCTTGTTTACATGCAATATTCAAAAATACACCCACTTGCTGATGTTGTTTTACTGTAACTTCTACGACAAAGTTCACAGTTGGTTCATGGGTAATTTATTTGAGTATTAGGTTTTCCGATTATAATATCGTAAATGAGTTTTACTTCAACCTGGTCTTCTTTTATTTTCTTCTTTATTACTTAGTTTTTCTGCTTACAAACACTACACGATGCGAATTGTTTATTTAGGTGTCAGATTTACTATACTGTAATCAAAATTAATGACGTTATGGGGCAGGCTCGTCATAAACCGATCAATCTCTGCCAACATGTCACTGAATCATTAGGTTCAAACAATCATTGAATATAACTGCCATGTTTTTCTCACATTATTAAAAGACCGATTCCAACACCAATATAAGCAATCTCCCTAAATCTTCCAAACATCACCCATACTCAACTTCCGGTTTAATGTTCAAAAGTTAATAATGTTCGTTCTGGGAGCACCTCATACAGCAGTTAAACTTTTCCTGCAGCAATTATCGAAACCAAATTTAATCCCGGGATCAAGGATCTCATATTATTCCGGCAATTAGAGGCAACTTTCAAGGCATTCCTCGGACAACAATTACGCAGGGATTACGTCCGGGACTCATAATACTGTCGCAGCTTAGGTAGAATCGTATGATCATTCTAAACTCTTACAAATTAGAAGACAAAAGATCTTATTCTATGATTTCCATGGCAGTATTCTTCACCAATTTCATTTTGTTTTTCAATTGAAAAAGTTCTTTATTTAATAAAATTAGTAACAGTACTTTTCCAGTGAGAGGTTAATGACCTAGAAACAATACAACAAAGAAACATTTACAGTGTTTTATAAGTCATAGGCTTCTTAAAACTTTTGAAAAATTATTTTTCCTCCCATCTATTCGAAAAAGACGACTTTGTTCGCCTTTATGTCCACCCAAAGGTGGTGTTTTCTTTAAGGAACTTTTAGCGGGCAGAAGAAAAGTTCTTTACCTTTATTCCTCTTTATAAATTTCTAATTCAAAAAGTGCGCGGAAAAGTGCATTGCCGCGCAGTTATTGAATTCGGAACGTCTTAGTTTTCAGCGCCAGCAAAATCGAACGCAAATATTGTTTGAATAAATACTGGCTGGTAAGACGCGACGGACCATATTGCGCCGACGCCGCCGTGCCGGCAGAATGAAAAAAAAAGAAATCAAATTAAAAACGCGCGAACTACAGCCCGCATTTTCGTAAATTTTCACGGATTCGGTTTTGTTTTGAAAAATGAGTTCAAGTGACAGTGAAATATTAATATTAGAATAAAATATGAGGCACCTTTTATTTTCTCATAGAGGGTGATGAAAAGTAGAGTGTATCACTCGGACGCAAAATATATTTTTGGCTCGGGCGACATACTTTGAATCCCTCGCTACGTTCAGGATTCTACTAAAGAATCCCTCGCTCGCTCGGGATTCTACTGTAGAATCCCTCACTTCGCTCTGGATTCAAAAAAGCGCCCTCGCCGTAAAAATATTATTTTGCTCCCATAAGATACAATCTACTATAGTAATTTAGTTATCGTATTCAATATTTTTAGGGCAAGAAGATTACACTTATACGTATTATAATACTGAAGATCTTCAAAACTAGATTACATTTTCTATTCATTTCATCAGCACTACTGAGCATGCCTCACTAAAAATGGGGTTTTTATATAATCACTGCATTTAACAGGCGGATCGGTAAACGCAGTTAATGTGTCAAAAATAAATACACTAAAGGAACCTGCAGCTCTTCCTCTGGAAGGTTCCCTCAATGAATCTCACGATATCGACGGGGTAAGTGCAAGGAGATGATTCTTATGCGGTTACCGACGCGGACATAGCAGATTGTACGGCAATGAATTTCATAATAATCACCATCTCAGCAAAGAGGTTGTTGACCGAGACATATGCCTCCTTCAAGGATCGGCTTAATGACCGGTCCTGCGCTCATATCCAGTGGTTTACCGCGACCTTCTCCAAGTCTCCGTTCACCTTGGAACGTCTGCCCACGTTGTACCTTCCGGTACATATTCGCCACTCGGGAACCTCATGGTCTCTATAAGACACAGAATTTTGGGGAACATACACACACACCGGTTGAAACTTTTTGTCCCAGCTTTTCTTCCTCGCTATGAAAGTGTCCCAGGATATCCCGTTAAATAGGTATAATGCGCAGTGCCCGGATTAAGTACGTTGGATCATGTTATCCCTAATTGTGCTTTTAAGTACTTACCTACAAGTTTACTGCGGATTATGTGCCTGTATCGTGTTTGTGTTGCTTTGATTTTTTTTATGTTTTTGGGAGAAGTTTTACCAAATTTAGGAGGTAAGTATACTTTTTACACTTTGAAAGTTTTTAAGTGGGATAACATCGATTTCTTTCATAAATAATGGGGTTCTAACTCCATACTTTCCTAAAACTTCTCCCATATACATAAGAGATGCAACGAATAGTGATTTGGCCGAATACAGAGTATTCGGCTGCGCTCTCAGACGAATACCGCAAATGAGGCCTCTGAATATTCGGCACGAGATCCAGAGAATTTCACGCGAACAGGTTTCAAGAACTGTTTTGACAAAGTTGCTGCTGAATATCTTCAACAGCGGAAAAATAAAAAAAGTACTATCGCAAATGAGGTAGAAGTTTTATTTGAAGAATGCTCGTCTCAACCTATGGCAGATCCTTATAATATACATATGTAACTGATGGATGAACTCAAAACAGTACCCAAAGGTCATAAATGTTAAAAGCACCGTTCAGTGCAAGTATACAGTGAGAGACAATTCTCAGAAGCAGTAAAGGTTCTGAAAACCTTATTTTTATTCACTTAGTCTTTGATTAATTTTAAACAATAAATTAAAAACACTACCATCCTCCATATCAGAATCAGAATCAATTACTTTATTTCTTTAGGCTTACAAAATAAGCACTTAGACAAGTAAAATTTTATACTATTAACATAGATATTATTATCGAATAAGAAATAAGGTGTTATTGATATTCTCTTCACTTAAATTTTTTGTCCACTAGTGGAAGAAGTGAAACTATCAAGATTAATGCATAAAAGATATATTTTTTTTATTTCCTTTTTATTTTATTCGGTAGTCCATCGAATAGTTACAGCTATTCGTCCGAATATCAAATACCAGAATATATGACTGAATAGGCTAAATACTGAATATTTGCCATTCGTTGCATCTCTATTCGAAATTATTTATTTATTATTTATTGTATACGAAATAGATACTATTAATATCCAATTTTGCTTACCTTTAGCTAAAGCATACGTGACTACTGGATGCTGAAGCTACTAGTATCAATCAGGTAATAAATAAAATAACTCTGAATACTAAGGATGGGAGTTATTGGATATTTTGGCTACCCGTTATTAGTTGGGTATTTTGTATCAATACCGCTAGTACCAACTGGTACCCAATAACGTTACAATACTCTATACCAGTCCTGATTTCTACCCAATATATTTCTAACCGATTTGGTTACAAATACCAAATACTTGTTGCAGCTACATAACTTTACGGGTGAACGGTCCGTTAGTACCTATGCGTAGATGATAGTTAGGTAAGTATAGGTATTGAAGCGTTGGGTAGTTATGGCTCACGGTCGGTTAGGAGCGATGCTTGCTTTGCACAGTTATTCCCTAGCGGTATGCGGATTTTACAATAGCGTTAGATATTTTAGGACCATGCTAACAGGTACTGAGTTAGTTATTGAATACCGGACTCATCTCTACTGAATAGGAAGTCCATACAAAGCCATTAACATTAGGTTGATATAAAAACAAATACATTGCTATCCAATTAGCTAATAACGTACGTAGATATTTATAAAACAAAAGCTTTCACCAGTCATGATGGTCTGCATGCTGGGGCGGTAATTGAATGGGCTAGTTGTGCTGACATATGACACGCCTTTTCATACCACACGTTGTGTTCGGAACTGTTCCTTACTCTGCTATTTCATATTTTTCTAAGCCAGTTAGCGCTACACAAATAGAGCAACTTTGATCTCCGTATTGCGGCAATAGGCAACTCGCAACTACCTGTTTACATAAGTTTCTTAAATTGGGCCTCTTTATTGCTGGAACTGGCAAACTTTCAAATGAAAAATATCAAAAATTTGATAGTTTTCATCATAATTCTGCATAACTTTTAAGTTTTTTTTTTTTCGTGCTGTCTATGATTTTATTGCGAAATAAAACAGAACACAATCACCTTTTTTTACATTTTGCTCTGCTTTGTACTGCTATACTTATTGTTATCAGTTGTAATAGTTTATAAGATTCTATAGAAGTCACACTACCCTAGACGGTTGTGATGTGACGTACCAAGCTTTCACTGAAAACCAGCGCTGGGTGGACACATAAGTGTTCGCCCAGCACAAAGCTGAGGGAAAGCCATGTTTGCCCCAAAACTCTGCTTCGCAATAAACATCTTTACTTAGGTTTAATTAGTTGTAAGTCATTGCTTGCATATGTGGTAGATTTAGGCAAATTAATAAATTTATATTCTATTCTATTCTGTAAGTTGTTTTTTGTTTCACGAGGCAAAAGTCGTCGCAGTCTTCTATGATAGTCTATTAGCTTTCAACTACTAGTTTTAGTAGTACTACAATTGCTTTTAAGCGCTAGGAAAGTACCATCAGTGTTTTTAAAGAATTCTTCTTCTTCTTCATGCTGCATGGTCGGAATTAGAAGTAGAAACATACTTTTATAAGACTATTTTGCAGTGACTATTATGAATCTACCTCGCTTAATTATATAATATGTACGTTCGACAGATTTTTCTTTTACGTGATGTTGAATGAGAATTTTTTTTTTCGAAGCTGTAGGTAAATTTTTAGCAGACACCTTGAACATTAGAACCTCCCTTTACATAGAAACAATATTGGTAGACGAGACCTAAATGAAAGAAAAGCTGGTTCCTATTCTCAAAGGAAAAATGCATAAGGCTATTATTACTACCGAAAAAAACTATCTGCAAAAACCCGAAAGTTACCTTAAAAATTCCGTAAACTAACCTGAAATTCCGGGTCCGGCTTTTCGCATCGCAGAAAGAATACTAATACTCGGCCGGATGGATTAAGCTCGCTGAAATGGCTGGTTCCACTCAGGAGCTTTGCAGCTTAAAAAGGAGTCGTGATGACGGCGACCGAATACTGAAGAAAAATCCATTTTTCTACTTACGGTTCATTTTTTTTTATTACAAAACTAGCTGCGCCCCGCGGCTTCACCCGCGTATCCAGTTTTGAGCGAATCGAACCAAGGAATAAAATATTTGATAATTATTGTACTTTACGACCCTGTTTAACCGTTTTGAAAGGTGATATTCGAAAATACGTAATTAATTATTTACTTTGTAGTTTATTTATACCGAGTTTTGAGTGAATCGAACCAAGGAATAATACAATTTTCCATGCTTACTTTACCACCATTTTAAACCCTCTCATTACTGATATTTTAAATTAGATTATGCTTAAAACTCCAACTATCTACATACCAAATTTCATCGAAATAAGTGAAGTAGTTACGGAGATACATGGCAACAAACATTCACAAAAACTTTCCCATTCCAAATTAGAACGAATATTTCGTTTAACTTAAAATGTTCTATTTTACAAACCATGAATCCACACAGGGCAACTAGAAGGATATGGCGGAGGCAAGTTTAACTATAAAGGAAGTTCATAAGTTTTCTTCTCTTTGGGACCAAAGCTGTCATCATCATATCAGTCCAGACACGTCCACTGCTGGACGTAGGCCTCCCCCATACGACGCCTTAAATAGCGGTCCTGAGCCGCATCTATCCATCGACTCCCTGCGACCGCTATGATGTCGTCGGTCCATCGAGTGGTCCCATGTAGGAGAGTTTTGCCATAATCACCACGCTTGGCAGGTGGATTGCTGATCGCAGTGCTGGTGTTAAAAATATTCGGAAGGAAGCTGCTGCCCTTCCTCTGTTAGGTTCCCTTAGTCGACATCCACGGGTTGAGTTGAAGGGGTGGATATTCGTACGCCGGGACCCCACAGCCAAGCTGTCCATGAATCAAATCATCCAAAGCTGTCAATGAAGCCAATATTCAACCATGTGCGTAGGTGCCTTTGTAGGAATAATCTTTGTATATACGAAGAACAAACGCTATTTGTGTATATTACTAGTAGGTTGTCTGCAATGAAGTTCCTTCACAGATTTTAGTTGCAAACGATTTCCAAAACTGAACCTTCCTTACCAAACTTTTTTATAGTTCTTTGTAGGTATTCTACCATTAAGGCACAACAGAAGAAAAAATATAGCGAAATCGGAACCTAACCTTAAGAATTGCCTTTTCCTTTTGAATTTTGGAGGTCTGGTGTCTTTGCGTTCACTCATTTTCTCATAGGAAGCTTGACTTGAAACAGTATGCTAGATAGAGTTGCGTCTATATTTCAAAGCAATTTTTTATTAATTAATTTGAAATGTATAACAGTGCCAATTGGAATAAATTACCTACACTTTTAACCCGCTATGTATCTATTGGATACAAATTGAAATCTGAGTCGACTGACTTTTCGAGTTATTCTAGTACTTCTTATATTCGAAGACTTGAATTCATATTTATTACGACTTTCGAAGAAACTAAGCAAACATTTTCAAACAAAGTTTTAAGTTTGGGATAGTTCTCAGTTCGCACTAGATCAAGCGATTTTTCCTTTTTAATTTTAACAAAAGGTTTCAAAAGGTTTTTTCTGATATCGCAACAAACCGTACAGTGCCAAAGTCAACCTTATAACGCATGTTCAGTCCTGCAGCTCTTTTGTTTACCGCTAGCGGTCTACTGACAAAAAAGACTTGAAATAGGACCAACATTTTTAAATAGCAACACCGGACCACATTTAAAAACAGAAGCAGTAATTACTCACTGGTAAAACATTGCAACAATTTATTCTTCAGTGTATCGTGCAGCGAAAAAACGAAACTAGAACTTAAATCCAGTAGTATTATTACGTAATTAAGCAAGAAAAACGTGGGCCACTGTGAAAGAACAAAAAGCGTCATAAAAAGACCAACAAATCTGCCATAGAAAGGAAACATAAACACTCAGGTAGCAATGTGCAAATTGTTAAGACTAGGGTTTGGAAACATGCTAAGTGGCCTAATAAGTAATTGCAATGGGTTCCGTAGATATTCAAAGTACTTTTATAGGTTAATATCTCTTTGTCTATGGCTTTTGAAACTATTGTTATAAAGTAAACTGCAAATTTACTTACTTGGAATCTGGGTACAACTCACTTGAGTAAGAACTTTTGTTATAGAATAGAATAGAATAGAATATATCTTTATTGCACCATCAATACATGTAATACTTATACAAGAACTTAATACTAATTATACTTAGTGTGGTACAATCGGCGGCCTTATCGCTAACAGCGATCTCTTCCAGGCAACCTTTGGATGGATAGGATTCGTACGCATTAAAGCTGACGGTTTCTTATTGAATGACATAAAAACAAAATAATTTTGACAAATAATTATTTAAATAAAAACAGAAATTGCGAAATAACACGAATAATTTACAAAATAACAGTAAAAATATTAAGTTTTATCAGGAGTGGACAGATAATGTTGATAAACCATTCTTTTGAAAATAGGAAGGGATTTAGCTTGTCGGATGGATACAGGAAGGACGTTCCAGAGTCTGGCGGCCTGCAACGTGAAGGAATCACCATAAAACTGGGAAGTGTGTAATGGAATTTTTAAAAGAAGAGTATCAGAAGAACGAAGGTATAGCGAATGGGACTGATGGAGAAACTCAAAACGGTCTTTTAGATAAGACGGTGTTGATGGAAGGAAAAGAACAGAGTAAAGGAGATTAAGAACATGAGCATTCCGGCGAAGACGAATGGGTAGCCACTTGAGCCTGTTACGGTACTCAGTGATATGGTCAAATTTACGCAGTCCAAATATGAACCTAATGGAATAGTTCTGAAGACGCTCAAGCTTATTGAGTTGGTCTTCAGTTAAGTCGGGATAGCTGGCATCTGCATAGTCAAGAAGAGGGAGCAATAAGGATTGTGTAAGCGCAATTTTGGTACAAGTAGGAAGAAAGTTACGTAATCGCTTTAAAGAAGCACCTATACCAAAAGTCTTTCTGGAAACCGCTGCCAGTTGAGGACCCCACGATAACTGTCTGTCCACAAGTAATCCCAGATTTTTTACTGTATCGCTGATTTCGATCGGGACCCCATTAAAAATTACTTTCGGCAAGTCAAGCCAGTTGATACGAGCGATCATCCTAGAGCTACCTATAACAATCACTTGGGTTTTACTAGGGTTAACCTTGAGTCCAAATGATTTGCTCCAGTCGTGGATGTTTTCGAGATCTTTATTAACCTCTGCAATGGCTTCATTTAGCCATTCAATAGGGGCTTGCGTGTAGATCTGTAAATCATCTGCATAGAGGTGGTAGGGAGAAGATAAATGTTTAGAGATAGAGTTGATGAAGATTGCAAATAGAAGAGGAGATAGAACGCCGACCTTATATCAATACGTAAGTATTTAAGTAGTGACAGAAATTTTAAAACCAGCCAATAGTTCCGCCATTCGACTTTACTATCGATGGTTGTCGTTTACATTTAATCCAAATCAGCTTGTTGACAGTAATTGCTATTTAATACACTCACCGGATATTATCTAATTAATAAATATTATGAATTAATATTCATTAATTAATATAGTCTCTTTATTTCTAACTCCATAAAAAATATGATTTACAAAGTTTTATGGGTTAGTGTTGGATGCTGAAGAATAAGTTGTTAGTAAGTACTTAATTAAAGTTACATAACATAGGATATCATCTACCCATTACAAATAGTAGACTTTGAGACTCATAAATTTTACCACATTCTGATTATTAGCATATTTATAGACTACGTTTTCATTTCTAGTAAAAGGTAATTCAAAATAATATTTTTTGGATTAGATCCCAATCGATATTGGCTTAGTTTGACTTAGTAGAGTTGGCCGCGTCCCATGCTAAGTTTTAAAGAATCCCATGGAAAATGGGATATTTGAAGTAATGTTCCTATTTGGATTGAATTGATCAAATACTTTGCAGCTTTTACCATAATCAGATTTTTGTTTTGCTGGACAGAACTGAATATGGCCTTTTGAGGCCAATTAGACCATATTTTTGAATGCATACGCTGTTGGGGAGGTAAGTCACGCCTAAAAATCTGGTTTTTACAGATTTTTAGGTTCTGAAAGTCATTATGATAGCAAAATTTTTGCGTACATGTCGTTTGCTATGTATCTTTGCTAAAACCATCAACAAATCAATTGTAGTTTTGGAGTCTATCGAAATAATGTTGATTGTTTATAATAAAAATCTTTCAATAGACTCCAAAACGACAATTGTTTCGTAGTTCTTTTTAGCGTGGGTTCATAGAAATATGCGAAATATTTCTTACTTGTTAACTAAATTAACTAGAAAATAGTAAAAACCCATTTTTGACCCCCTTAAGCGTGCGTATCCACCACCAGGGATATGCAACGAAGCTTAATGCTATAAGATGCGGAGAGAAACTGAAATGATTTTACTTTTTACACCAAACATGTGCAAAGAAGCTTGTGCTGTGTGAACTAGCCTTTAGAGGGAAACAACTCGACAAAATGTCGCAAGAAGAATACTATTCTATGCAGACATCAACATTTGTCCAATTTCAAGAGCACAGTTTAATAGGTCTCCATGAAAAATTCACCGCGCGGACCCCTAAAAAGACTGGTAAAGAGAAATTGTAGTCACGAACGTTGCAGGGCCATAAACAAATGAATATACGAGTGTGGGCCGATCAGCTGGAAGTGGATTATATTTTTAGTGGAACATTGAGGGTAGGTCTGAAAATTTAAGGGAATCGATGGCGAAGTACCTCTACCGAATGATTTTGAGTACAGTTTTACTTTATCGAAAGTTTAGTTTTCTATGAAGCATGTACGCACATGTAGCCTGACGCATAGCATAAATAGAGTTAAGATGATCTAAGAACGTCTCATATCATTATTGCATTAAGTTTTACTTCATTGTAATCACGGGCGGTACAACCGAAGGTACATACGAGAAATTATCTCTATTCGATATTTAAAACGAATAGTCCTTGATCTTTAGTAATTTAATAAAGATATATTTTACAGATTTCGTATAAGTAAAACTGTAAACCTTTACGGAAATATTCTTTGGAATTTTTATTTACCTACTGGATTTTTTCACACGGACCCTAAAGTAAGCAAATTATATTAAAACTAAGACGCGAGTTTTTCCTAAATTTGTCACGATGTAAAAGCAGGTACAAGTAAATCCACTAAAGCAAAAGTGGGACGAAATAAATAAAGTGGGCAAGGAATCCACTGGAAATTTTAGCGATTAATTTACATGCTCGCTCGTTCCCGCTTTGGATATTACGCCATTTGTTGCTTTGTAAAAACTTAGCAGATAAAATTATATTTATGGTTTTAGGTTGGTTAATTATTTATGTTAGAAACATTATGAAATTTGGTGTCCAGTGATATTCAATAAAAAGTATAAATAAGACCACATTTTTTTTTTAATATTTAGGAATTTCTGATTTCCGTTTGTAGGGTGGTAGATTACCTTGATATATTTTTCTTTTCGCACTTATCGTAATCTATACTTATATTGTTACATTTTAAAAAGAACAAATGCATTTAATTATAAACACAATACAAACAGTTAAAAATAAGACACATTTATAAAATAGGTTGTTATAAAAGGGTCACTCAGCATAATGCTGGCTAAGCTTCCGTAAGAGACCAAGCCAGTGCTGGTCTTCGGTTAGAACCTGTACAGGTGACGTCATATTTTAACCATATATATAACTTTAGTGCTAACTTTATCTAAGCAAAATGCGCAGCACCAAATAAATCTAATTCCAGTCTCATCTTACCTCGGCGAAGTATTACATTTGCATTACAATAAACTTTCATACAGCTTCTAAGAGTCCAGCGAGAATAAATCGCTGGCCGCTTCCGGTAGCCATCTTGGATTGCGCTAACGGGTTCATTTCCTGTGCCTATACATTTCCGGTGCGATGTTGCCAACTCATAATTTTTGAGCTTTCAGAAATTGTTGTGAATTTCGGTTGTAAGGTCGCTTATTTTTAGAGTTCCATAGTAAACAGGGAACGACTAAACGACTGGATGGATTTTAATGAAATTAAGACCCATCCAGTCGTTAAAAGAGATATAACTTCAAACACATGGAAAGAAATACGATAAATATATAATATACATATGTATATAAATAGAAAATAGTAGGTATTTTGTCTCGATGAACGTGTGCGTGTTATAGGTATTACCAAACAAAAAATATCAACCAAACAAAATAACGTGAACATAAAGCTGACATATTTTCAAACATATTCCAATTAAACTTGTTAGTTATAAAGCTGTGTTGCACAACGGATGCATATTATGTTGTATGCTGCAAGCTAATCAAATGACATTCTGGTCGTGACCAGACTAGCCGATATGATACAAACTGAAATATTGCCTACCCAATCCTTTAGATTGAATGGTTTGTAAAATACATCTAGCACATGTTTATTCATACAGTTTGAAATAATAGGTATGAACAGAAAAAGGTGTGATTCGTTTAACGCCCGCGGCGTATGGGTACTAAGCGTCTATAGAAAAGTAAGGGGAAAGCTTCTTTAATTTTTTATAGAACGAATATTTTGACCTAAACTGGTAATCATGCACAAAGGGTGAAAACGGGAACAAATATTGGCTTTTTAAAAATAAATAAATACTAGTAATTAATTAACATTTACGATTACCCACACTCATCAGCCATGCCAAAAACTTTGCTGCATTGTAATCACATTCAGGCAAATAGCACATAGCTATATCATCGCATTCAGGGGTTGAATTTGCATCGCCGGCCACTAATTAGCAGTTAGCCGCTTTTATTTCCGAGCCAGCGGTATCTAAGCCTCGGTAATCCTGCTACCGTAACGCCCCCTACCGCACGGTACTCATTATGTGGATTGTATTCCAAATGAATAGGAATTTCTGAAATGTTTTGGGCGCGGATATTATTGAACCGGGGTAAATAGACACCTCGGCTTGATCCCGGGACCTTACGACGGAAAATGATTGAAAATGATTCGGACAAAGCGACAGCAGTCGAGTTGTAAAGTTCAAATTTGTTGCTCTTTTTCTTTTTTCGAACGTCTTATACCCGTTTCCCAACATCCATCTAATTTTACCCGTTTTAAAGTTATGGACCAGTTGAGCTATCTGTAGATTGTTTGGCACAGTCTGCAGTTAGCTCAATTGTTTCAATTGTAAATACTAGTTTAATTTGTTTATATTTATATGATTGTTATTTTCTTTGTCAATAATGATCTTTTTACAGTTCGATTTTGAGACATTTTAATACATGAACTGTCGAAATTCAGATAGATCAAGAAAAAATTGAATACTGGGAGTAGTGACATCGAATGTTCAATCGTTATTAAGTTCAAGCGATACTTTAATATAATTTCGTGGAGTATTATTTAATCCATCTGTCAGAAATCGTTAAGGAATTCGTCCTTGAGACGATTTTTCATCAAGTAATTAGATAACGGCGGTTATTCATTCAGCTGTGGTCTCTACTGATGCCTCAGTAAGTAGCCCGTAGAAACCCGTTACACTCTATTTGTCGGAACTCTACCACTTTAATCTGGTGGTCGCTTCTAACAATCCTCAAAGATTTTTCTTATACCTATTAAAGCTTTCTTCTTTGGTTATTCTAAGTCTTACATAAGTTGGTTGCCAAAAACTGACTCAGAACCATGGCAAATAAAAACCATGTAGACTCTACATGTTTTTTATTTCAAGATCACTCTGAGCCAGAACCATCAAAATGATTGTAGAGTGATCTTAAAAAAAACATGGGGAGTGTTCTTTGTACGGCAATTCATCTAGCTGGAATTAGTTAGTACTGCAAATGACGATGACGATGTAAAGTGGAAACTTGACCTTGAGATTAATGACAACCATATTCTGTTGAACAGTCTATCCTTTTTCATTTCTAAATGTAAGAAATAACTATCTGGGAAGGACGGATGATGTCTGTGAGGAACTTTCTGTAAAAGATAAAACCAATTAAAGGGAAAGCCTTTCATAAATTAGGCTTGTACGGATACTTTCTACTTATAATCAGTTTTTTTTTTCTATTGTTACTGTCCGCACAAAATTGAATGTTTCGAATCAGCTTTGAAATCAATTCTAACTTGTAAATTATCTGTTGCAGGCTGCGCGTTCCTGACATACTTCAATCCAGAAAGCGCTTCCAGCGCTCAGTCGGCCCTCCATGAGAAACGGACGTTGCCCGGGGTAAGCCGCTTTCTTGTCTTACAGCTTTTTGCTTTTATTGTCTCAAAGAGCACTGAGTTCTCCGGCAAAAAAATGTATATACATTACAGGTCATCTGGAGATTTGATCTCAGTAAACTTTTGCAATATTGAGTTTAATTTCCTTTTGTTGGGAAATCAAGCAATATAAACGTTACCTATAATTGTGCCCGATTTGATTATACATCTTTATTGTTAACAATTACAAGTGTTTGCTTAAATGAAATGTTTCAGTTACCGCAAGAACTACGATTGCACGACAATTTTATAGAACTCAATGTATAATATGATTGCAACTTTATTCCTTAAAATCATTGAAAATACAGCACATAATAAAGACATAAAACTTACCGTATGCCTAACACGAGGTAATTGCGAACAAAATAAACTGAGTCTGGGAATTAAGCACTACTTTATATTCGAGCAGTGCCCACAGAAATTCGTGAAGTAATTTTGTTCAGGCTAAACTTACACGAGCCTCAGTTAAAAACACAAAAAGTTGCCATAGTGAGGAAAGGTGCAATATGTCCTTTGGAGAAGGAAAAGGAATATTTTAGCGGGGAACTCTGAAATAACAAATAACTAACATTACAAAGATTAAACCTTATTCGTCTGTGCAGATATTCAAAAGTTGTCAATAAAGAACCAGAAAATCCACCGATGTTAAGACTGAACACTGACCAAAAATTCCTGACCAACAACAGCCAAAGTGGCTATTGGTCGCGACATTCGGTAGTAGTTCTATATTTCTGATTTGACACTCCTGATCTGCCAAATTATTTGAAATTCTCCTAGAAATAGGAACGAGCTGCTTTCTCTTTTTTACCTGATTAAGCAAGTCATATCAGTCAGGTTTAAAGAGTATTTGTTTCCTCAAAGAAACACAGTTCACTTAAGGCACTACCCCGACCCAATCAGAGCAACCACCAATTTTATCGTTTTATTACGATATACAAAAGAATTTTCTAAAATCGAAAAGAGATGCGAATTTGCACTTGGTTTTCGCATCTCCTCCTAAATTATAAAAAATAAAAATATTACAGAGGCATTTAAAAAAACGTATGATAGGTATCATAAACGGCCCAAGGGATTTTTAAAAATTCCTTTGTTTAACGTAATAATAAGATAAAATTGGTGGTGACGCTAGTTTAGGTCGGGGTAGCGCCTTAAGTGAGAAAAACAAACTAGGTTTGCTCAGTATTCTTCTATAGTCTACAACAACAATCGACCGACTAAATTGTCTACGTTTTTGCCACAATTCATGTACTGACCGTGTGAGTGTAGCCTTATTAGCATAAAACGATTCAGAATAATGACCGAAACGTAACGCCTGAACGTAAAACCAGTAAATGAAAGAAATCCAACCTATTGAATTGAAATAGCTGTTTAAAATCATTTCGCATTAATAAGTGTTAGGAATGAAAGGAGAGTGAGGCTTTTAGTCTAGGGTGAGATAATAAAATTAAATATAGTAAAATTAACTTTATTTTCCAATACACTGTGTTATATATATATATTACCACACCTGAAACACAGTTTTAAACTAGTTCAGGAGCTTATGGACTTACTACTGTCTGAGAAACAATAATATGTCAATAAAACAATTTTTGTTTTTTTAATAATAGTAAAATTAACTTTATTTTCCAATACACTGTGTTATATATATATATTACCACACTTGAAACACAGTTTTAAACTAGTTCAGGAGCTTATGGACTCACTACTGTCTGAGAAACAATAATATGTCAATAAAACAATTTTTGTTTTTTTAATAATAGTAAAATTAACTTTATTTTCCAATACACTGTGTTATATATATATATTACCACACCTGAAATACAGTTTTAAACTAGTTCAGGAGGTTATGGACTCACTACTGTCTGAGAAACAATAATATGTCAATAAAACAATTTTTACTTTTTTTTAATTATAGTAAAAATAACTTTATTTTCCAATACACTGTGTTATATATATAATATATATATATATATATATATATATATATATATATATATATATATATAACCAATAAAACAATTTTTACTTTTTTAAATAATATAATAAATTTAATTTAGAAGGTTATATAGGGTTAGTAAATAGGTATCTTATTTTCTAGTTGTTAGTGTTTGGACCGCCAGTGGCGGTGAAAGCCTCCTACAAGCGTTTTCAATCCTTAATATTTCTAGGGTGGGATAATTCAGGTTAAAATAATAATGGTATCCTCTTAGGATCTTTCGAGGTTTTTGGCCACGACCGACGGACAGTCAATGGGACTGTCTAATTCTTATATCCTTATATATATATACTATAATTCTTTTAACCTAATTATTAAAGTGCACAACTGCGTGCGCAAACACATGTGCACTCCACTCCCTAACCCATGACAATAATAATGATGGATTGGAAGAAGGACATGTTGTATGTGTTGGTAAAGAAGTAATTTAACACACTTATATAAATATTATATAGATAATCTTATATATTAATATTGTAAATTATATATGTAAACTCTTAGCTTAGTTTTAAAATATAATACTACCTTTAATCATACTACATATAAAACTAAATTACTTAATCTACTTTCATATTTCAATTGTCATGGAAGAGCGAGATTCCCTAACACAGGTATTTATTTTGCTTAAAAGGGGATTCCCTTTTAAGATTTCAAAGACTGTTAAATTACTGTACATTAAGTTAAATGAATAAATATTTTGTATTTTGTATTTGTTTAGATAGATAATCTTTATTGTAGACTTAACTTAGAAACAATTTATTCATTTTATTCTGTTTTTTTAGTGACAGGTTATAAAGCTTTAAAGAACAGAAGGACAAAAAACACATTTGCAATCAAATATAGACACAAAAAGAACAAAAAGGACGCCCATTATGCTTTTTAATTTTGATCTCAACCCCATCTTTCCGCAAAGTTAGTACCGTGACTTGTACTCTCACAGAATATAAATTGTGTCATTTTACCAAAACCCTAATGGAAAAGTAGATTAAATAATTCACGCGAAAGATTTTTTTTTTGCCCATGACATTCATAAAATATGAGGACAAGTCGAGGCGCCGAAGGTACATACATTATGTTCATATAATACATTTTTTTAACGAAAAATATTCCCTATACACAAAAGTAGGTAATATAAATCATTGAGATAAAATTTTAACGCTTCTCATGATTTATGGAGAAAATTCTGTATGGCATTTTTGTACGTAAATTAAGGAGCAATGCCTTCGTATTAAGGTAAGCGTTTTTGTTGCCTCTTTTATTTGAATATTTTTCTTTTTCTTTTTAAACTAACAGAACATTATTAATGCTTTGCTAAAATATTAAATTTTATAACAGCTAGAGATGTACAGTTAATGTACAAATAAAATTTCAATTTACTAGATCTTCTATTCCTGATGTGATATGTTAGTCTGTGTGTTAAATTTATACTACTGACCGCACCTTCGCCCGCGTTTTATCGGGATGAAAAATAACCTTTATTTATTCCAGGTCCCAAACTATACCCATAACAAATTTCAACTTAATCAGTAGTTCAGTAGTTTTTGCGTTAAAGAGTAACATATATCCATACATCCATCCATACAAATTTTGACATTTATAATATAAGAGATCTAACCTACTTGAATTAATGTTATTTTGCACGCACTTTGAGGCAGAATGTAGTGAGCTAACTTAATATCTAATACCTACTGTACCTACATCCTCCTTCTTTCCAGTAGGCCCGGAGGTTCTTTCGCCGCGCAAGCGGCTAGATTGTGGAACTCTATTCCCCATGATATTCGAGCCAGTCCATCGCTTAACATTTTCAAAACTAAGTTAAAAGAGCACTTCCTACTATCATAAATAGTTTCAATTTTATTAGTATATATATATATATATATATATATTGAAGATTAGGTATTTATTAGGTTTATTTCGTCATTATTATTTTAGTTTATGTATGTTTTAGATAAGTTGATAAAATGTATTATTGTGTACAATAAAGAATTAAAGAATTACATTTCAGGAAATAAAGTATTATGACCTAATAATCACTCGGTCAAAAAACAGTTAACGTATGACTATTTTCTATCATGACTCTGTTACACTTTATTTAAATAGAACAGTAAAACCAAAACGTTCCCATATTTTCCCATCCATTACGAAATTCTTCTCCATTTCGTAACCTAACGTTCCTCATGCAGGTCACGTGTATATGTATTTGTTATGATTTTACAAACACGTACCGATAACATATGTATCCAGGTTCCCGTTTCTACGAGTCAATCCCTTGGAGATGTCCCGGGAAATTTCCCTATAAAAATATTATGCGAAACCTTCTAGGATAATGCACTTGCGGCAACTTGAAATATATATGAGGAATTTTCGTATTTAGGTGGGAAAACGTTTTTTGTTTCGTTTATTATTCAAAGCGATTCATCCGAAAGATTGAGGAGAGTGATACGTATAAAAAATTCTAACAGATTTTGGAAACAATTCGAGAAAAACTAAAACGTTGATACGGCATTTGAAGCAAGAACAAAAAGTTTCTCTGTTGAGTTTGAACGTGTGTGTAGGTGAATTAATGAAACCTGGCACGATCCTCTTTTGTTTTTCGTATACCTACTGGAGACCTACTTTCGTCACTAAATTTCGATTTGTTTCGTTTGATTAGCACATCGAACAAAAGTGGAAATTGCCTACGAAGTTGAGGTGCTTTTTTACTTTGCAATGATGATAATTTATTAATAATATATTTTTCATTCAACTTGTCACTGAAATTTTGGTTCTGACAATGGTTTAAGTATTTTGTAAAATTTATTTGTAGATACAGCTTAAGCGAGTAGCTCTCCGTTCAGTTACACGGTCGTACTTCGCAACTGCGGATGAAAAGAACTTAGAGTAAGCCTCTAGTCTCGACAGATTTGTAACATTAGCGTTGTTATGGGGCTACCCCGACCCAAATCAGCGCCGCCACCTATTTTATCTTATTATTAAGTTAAACAATGGAATTTCCATAAATGTCTTAGCCGTTTGTGCATCTGTTTTTAATATGGTATACTTTAGGAGGAGATGCAAAGACCGAGTTTGGTGACCAAAAAGTGCAACTTCACATTTCTTCCTAAACTATACAGAATAAAACTATTAAAGAGGCATTAAAAATGGGTATAATAGGCACACAAAATCACAAACTGGCCAAGGGATTTTTGAAAATTCCTTATTTGAACGTATATATACGATAAAATAGGTGGCGGCGCTAGTTTGGGTCAGGGAACCGCCTTAATTATATGAAAAAACAGAAAAGTTGCGCCAGTTTTTAAAAATATACCTTAACTTAATCATACCTATGTATATGTGTATTAAACAAATGCCAACAGCTAAATCAAACGAAACTACTCTACTTAAAATAACACTCAACAAAGCAACTCTATAACAACAAACATCACCTAATTCAATTAACACGGAAACATTAAAAAACAAAACAAACAACGCAACAAGCATTACACTCGTTCTGCCAAACTCTTAAACGCACTCTTGGCACGGAAAGCGGCAATTGAAAAATGTAAATGATAACTAAAGCGGTTTATTTGACTGTATATCACTTAACTGGAAGTTATCCAGCTGCAACAGGTCGTGCGTGCTTTGGATTAGCTGGGATAGAGTCATAGAAGGTGGAAGTGATAATGTGCAGTTATGTAGTATTAGATAAACAAGAAGTCAAACTTTCGCCTCATGAGGATTTACCTCGTAATTATTTCACTGGCATCACAGAACAATGCAAAGGGTGGATAACAAGTGCTTCTGTGCTTCACTATCATTATATAATATAAAACAAAGTCGTTTCCCGCTATCTGTCTGTATGTATGCTAAGATCATTAAAACTGCGCAACGGATTTTGATGCAGTTTTTTTTAATAGATAGAGTGATTCAAGAGGAATGTTTAAATGTATAATTTAGTATCAGCATTGCACCCGTGCGAAGCCGGGCCGCAACTAGCGACTGCTAGTTATATATGTATATATACTATATATTTCGAATTTTAAATAATCGTAGATGAACATTGCCACAGATTTGGCTTCAAGAAATTTGCTATCATCTGCTAGCGCATTACTCTTATTTTTCCCTTATGACCTCTTTGGCCTTACAGCATTCATCAGTATTTTGCATAGATTTTTATATCTAGGAACACTTGATTCTATTATCTGATAGTCTTATCCAGTCCATTTATATCTCCATATAAGCTGCAGTGTGTGCCAGACCGCATTCTGGGATCACGCGATAAATTCTATGCAGTCTTATCGCCTCTTATGACGAATAAATACTTGTTGTCCGCTCTTGTTTTGGCTTTAAATTGTTTCTTGCTATGTGTGCAAAAGGTAATATCCAGGTGGATTGTCAATATAAAACTTTTGACTTTTTTAACCGACTTCAAAAGGAGGTTCTCAAATCGCCTGAATGTTTTTTTTTGTATGTATGTTACGCGATATCTCCGCCAATTAAGGACCGATTTTGAAAATTCTTTCAGAATTGTATCGAAAATGATCTGGTCCCATAAAATTAAATTGAAATTTTATCCCCAGGGGATTAGTATTTATCCCGCAAAACTTAAAAACAGTGCAAAAGTAAGGGAATTTGAAGTCGGTTTATTGTTATTTTGAAGACTGGATATTGACCATTCTTGAGTTTTATAGGTTGTTCAGTATTGGTCTCTGACAATATTTTAGTTTGAGTCTTAGTTTGGTCTCATGGCTTGTGTATGTACGTATGCTACCAATATAGGAAAATTTGCAGTTGTGATGATTAATTTACATGACTGTAAATTTATCTGTGTATATACATATATTGGTAGCAAACAACACAAACCATGGAAAAGCGTACTTAATCTTTACTTCATTTTGATATGGGATATTGCTGAAGATTTCCAGCTCTCAAAAATGAAACATGAAATATTAAGAGTCCATGCTTAAATTTTCCCGTAAGCAAAACGCAGGTGGTTTGCAATTTCTAAACATTTCTCCTTATTGATAGCTCCAACAATAACATTCGCAAACATGTGCTAGCTATTTATTTTTACAGCCAACGTGGTTCGGCTGCTTTGAAGCATTTTTAGTTTCAGATTTTATACCTTAAATGTAAGGAAATATATAAAATGTTATGACTAGAACCCGTTTACTTTTAATATGCGTAATAATCCGCCAGCCAAAGCAATGAGTATCATTCATTATCTAATGATAGTTCTACATTAGAAATCTCTGTGTAATTAGCAGGACGAATATTCACTACTACTATAGTACTTACTTGGTATACAGATATTAGACAGGTAGGATCGGTAAGTACTACCTCCAAACATCATCTATTCTGTATCTATTATATTATATTTTTTTATTCCATTATATATTATTCTGTATATATAATATATATTCTATAAACAAAACAAAATAGGGCATTAGGCACTAGTGGTTGCAGTTGAAGTTGAAGAGCAAGTCTTCAACTTCAAATTCTTTTTTAATGGCGCCGCTTGCCAGTGTCAGTATCACTGGCAGAGTCAGTACGACTCTACCAGTGTCAGTATGGAGTGTTATAAACTTCAAAATAATATGATCGGTTGTTTGAATTTTGGTCGTTTCCCCCTAAAACTTTTGAAACTATCATGGATGTCAAATGACACGGTTTTGACCTTGACTTTTCTATGTGCTTATTTTGTAAGCTAAAGAAATAAAGTTATTGTAATCTGGTTATTCACTAAAGCTATTTATAACGGGACAATTTAGCATGATTTGAGGAAATATTGGAGGGCTCAAAACTCAAATCATGGGAAACAAATCCCGTTATAAATGACTTTAGAGTTTCTCCCTATTTCGATGACCAACAAAAAGGGATATGACAAAAAAAAGGTGCAACAAAAATCGGCAAAGCTGTCACTCATCATCGTTATTGTACATCGTTACGTATCATATAACTTTGCATCGCTTTCAATATCAATTCCCAATGAATAAAACTACCCAGCCAATCTCATAACTTTCGCAAACAATCCATTACGAACATTTCCAATGGCCTATAAAAACAACCCAACACAATTATCGTTTTAAAACAACAAGCGCAGAACTCCATTCACATTCATCCACATTGTCATTGCCACGACGCGGAAACTACAGTATGCAAATTAAAAAAAGCTGCGCGTTTGAAGAGGTCGACTCTACTCGACTCTTTCACAATATAAATGGAGAAAAACCCCGATGCCAGACGCACGTGGAAGTATTTCGTTGTTTTTAATGTGAGGTCGAGTTGGTTCTTTTAAGAATTTAATGATGTTGCTCAATCCAGTAGAGGCAAGTTATGGGTGATGGTGATAGTTTAATCCTTTGACATAGTACTAATAGATGCTTGTATGGATATTTGTTACCTCTTCATACCAAAACTACTCGACGGATCGGACTGAAATTTTTCATACAGGTAGTTTTAGGTGTGGAATAAAAGATCTTTTTATTTCATAAATCAACGCAGGCGAAGCCGTATGCGGAAGCAAGCTTTTGAGAAATCTTGTATGAGATCAAGATTTCTCAAAAGCTTGCTTCCGCCGATAATGAGACATTGAAGAGACATTGAGAACATTGAGATAGTTGTACAAAAATGCCTTGTTGATTTAACCTAAAAACTTTACAAAACTTACCACTATAAACTACCTCTGTGGAAATTATAAAACAAACTACATGCAATGTTTGAAGTAACGCACGAGTCAAGCACGCCTGTTTCCTCTCGCGAAAGGAATGTATGGAGCTGTGAGTGTGTTTGTGTTTCGTGTAGTAATGTTGCCGTGGTAGTCTTTACAAATTTGCACTTAAAATAGAATTATTTCAGAGCTTGGAGTTAAATATCGTGGGAGGAAACCTGCAGCTTTGGTATTGTCACCAGCTGGTACCTGTCTCTTTATTCTGGTTACATTATGTATGAAGATATCTAATATTGCCATAAAAATAGTTTAAGTTCAGCATATTTATTCAGTCCAGTATTCACATTGTATGAGTATATAAAAAAATTCTAAAATATTTAATGTAGCTTTGTGTCCAAGACTATTTTGGTAGGTAATTGCAATTGGAACTGGAAATTTCATGCACAAAATGACGCACTGTACATACATACATTACAATCGTAATACCTAAAGCAAAGGAAAATCTTAAATCAACTTGCAACCATAATGATGGATCTATACAATATAAATAAAATACAATAAAATAAATAAATATTGCTCGTCAATCCACACAGCATCATCTAGCATCAAGCTAAGCAGAGATTGCGTTATCAATAAAACAAATTATAGGAATAGAATATTTAAAAAGCATATTTTCATATACTATGTAATTGGTGCCCGCACCTTTGCCCGTGTTTTATGGGAATAAATAATAGCCTACATGTTATTCCAGGTCCCGAGCTCCATACCAAATTTCAGCCCAATCAGTTCAGTATTTTTACATGAATGTGGAACAAACATCCATACATCTATCCCTACAAACTTTGAAATTTACCTCAATTCCTCTAATATTAGTAAAATGTCTCTCAAACACCAAAACAAAAAACAATCGGAACGCTCCAAAAAGCGGTTATACCATCTCTATATTTAACGCACTGGCATCAAAGATTTGTGTTTAAAATTGGGTCTTATTTTAGCTTTACAACGCTAGTACACGTCAGACCGTACTGTACCAATGCGTCTTGAATCGACGTCCCACGTCCGGCATTCGGTTAGCTTGTGAAATTGATAAGAGCTAGTGTATTCGATAGTGTGTGTGACAATATGGATTACGACTCGCTGATTTATTCGCATATCGCGAACTACTACGATGATCTGGTGAGCTTTGCTTTTTAAGCTTTTTCTACCAGTATTTATTTAAAGATGTGTTTTCATTTGATATCCGTGGATGATTCCAGTAATGAATTTATTATCTATACTAATGTGATATAAAGAGGTAAAGTTTGTGAGTTTGTGAGGTTGTAGGGGGTAATCTCTGTATCTACAGAACCGATTTGGAAATTCTGTTACCAATAGAATACCAATAGCCACGTTATTTGTGAGTGTCATAGGATATATTAACAAGTAAAAATATTTACCGCCCAACGAAGTGGCAAGGGTCAGCTAGTTTGTTAAATAGGACATCAAACGTAGTAATTACTACCATTATTTATATACTATGTACTATAATATTATACTATATTGCGGAATCCTAGGAACTATACTACTTTAGTGGTTATTAAATTTCCATTAAATCAACTCAATACTTTATTTTCTGTAGACGATACAAAGGGCTTAGTTTAATTCTCCAATACGAAATTTCGTGTTATATTCGGTCAATTGGTATACATACTAATACATCGAAAGAGTAGGTACTAATTTGCACAAAAAAACAAAACGTTAAATTATGATTGCGGTGTTATCGATTCGGGGTCGGGGGTTTAACTCAAATTATTGATTTCTTTTTCGATTACAAATTATCTGACTTGGGATTATATTTTTTATATTTTTCTTTTATTATAAGAATACTTTTGGGTATACATGGGTAATTTGGGTTGTCAGTATATAGGTTTTTAGACTTGGCTTCAACGCGAACCTATATGTATACAGACAAAATTAACCAATGGAATTAGTGAACTTAAATATCACATTACTAATAGTAAATTAAAGATATCTACAGTAGACTATCATGTGCATAAGATATTATCCTCACCTACTCTATTCAATGACAATTTACTTATTCAACTAATAAATAAAGCATTCACTTTCTGCACGACGAAAAACTCTGGAGACTGAGCTAAGTAACTTTCTCAAGATTGCATACAAGTCTAATTTAATCCGACATTTTCTAGCGAAAACTTTATATATCAAAAGTGAATAAATAAAACATAAAGTCCTCTCCACTCATTTAGCGTTAAAACTTGAAGAGTTAAATTAAAAACATTCTGTCCATACCTAATTTAAATAAATAAATTTTTGTAACTTCGCAGCTCAAAACTACTTGATATTAAAATTACCTATAGATTTTTGTACCTTCGTATTTTGAGGAAAGTTCAAAAGTACTATGGTAGTAAAGCTTTATTAGACAATATGTTGTTTGGTTCATAGAGTACTACTGAGGTTAAATTTAAGTCTCAAATAGAAAGCACTGTGTAAATTTCAAATGAGTCATTGTTCTACAGTTTATGACGGTCAGTCTTGCATGCAGAATAAAAACTTTTTTAAACCTATACAGAAAACTTACAAGCGTATCAATTTAATAAAAAAAAAACTGAAGGTTTTACATATTATAATACAGTTAAATGTGTTTAGACCTAGCTCACTATTTAAAGTTTCATCATATCTGGGCAAGTCTTCTCTAACTCCCTTTACATTTTGCGGTCACCAGCTACTACTACTAGCTTTAGCTTTTTATTAGCATAGATCCGACAGCCGGAAATTCTTTGGATGCATTTTCCTCACTTTTAACAATCCTATTTCAGCCTAACTATCATTTTAAACTAGACACCTTATTGAAATAAGAACTATCTATCTAACCGGTCGGTTCACAAACTGCTGTCTATAGACCATTTCTTAATACACCACCCCTGGAAGTCGTGTGCCAGTCGGATCTATTGACTCCGTAAAAATATTAAAAACTTCTACAAATTATTAACAAGCTATTCTATTGGATTTTTCCAGTCATTCCCGCAGCCTCAACTATAATATTTTTAACGTAGGAAGCCCTGTTCCCTGACAGTGACAGACAGTAGGACTGAGTTTAATTTCAATTGACAAGGATTTGTCAAATGAATATTTCTAAAAACTCAAAAAGTGACGCTATGACATTATTCAACACTGTGATATAGACACATCAGCCACAGGATGCCCGTCTATAATCTAATAAATAAATTAATAATAAAATTCAGATAAATTTTATTTCCATCTCAACTTATTGATTAACCTTTAGAATTTCAGTATGCTACTCAAATTATCAACTTCCTACGTGAAAAAGACTATAGTCATTCATTATGCCTGCATGTATTGGCCTATCCAGTCCCTAAATTCCACTTCTAGACCAAAGTAGAGTCCAACCGTGGAGTTGAATTACTGTTTTGTTGGCTTACTGTGGCGAGGCGAGGTACTAATTGTTATTGAGGTTGATCACAACCTCACACTGTTCTAATTCTGCCCACTAATTAGATGGTATTGGGAAATGTTGCGTTATGAGATTTTATGTGTAGGTACATAAGTACAAGTTGGTAGGTAGGTAGGTATAACTTATATTTTGATGAAATCGCTTCTAAATCAATTAAAAAACATTCAATTTCTTTTCCCAATGAATTCTAAAACGAACGAGAGATCTTTAACTGATGAATGAAAGCTTTCAAAACCAAAAATATTTTCGAGCTTCTGTGCAGCTTGGCTTCGACGATACCAATCGCTGTCGTTAAATATTTTCCACCAATATTCCTTGGGTTTTTTAACCCCTTATTATACAAAAATATCCATTGGATCGGAGTATAGTTCTAATAAGTAGTAGTAATACATGAAAGTTACAATACTTGAATCTACAATATATTGCAATTTAATGAAAAAAAAAACAAATTAACGTGTTTTTATTTCAAGGAGTAGGTAAGTGAGAATCTAGACAAATCAAGGCTTTCTTAAACTTTTTTAAAAGGCAACTACGCTTTGATTTAATCTGTGCAAACTAGCAGAAATTTTGATTGTTAATTTTTGCATTGGTATTTCAATGAATTACTCCATTATGCTATACGTCAAGAATATACTGAGCTAGCTAAGAAGTTAAAATATTCTACGTATCGATCACAATAACCAAAATTCTAAATCCCATTCTTATTAACATTTTGCTTTAAAAGAAATAATATAATTAATCAAAAAATAATAAAGAAGTTAGTTGTAAATAAAACTGTGACTGAAAAATATCCACAAGCTAGTTATAAGTAAAAATATGTCATTATTCCACGTACAGACCATAGTTACCGCCGTCATAACGTTGCGGAATACGGCAGCGATGCACTAAATGTTGATTGCGTACCTGCCGATACCGCGGCATTATCGACTGAATCGCCACTTACTGATGGTTTACCAAATATTTTCAGCAATAGTGAGAGTAGTTCGAGTGCTGTAAAATAATGGATAAGTATCTGGCTATAGTGATAACTTTGTGGAATGTTTTACGGTTAGTATTGGCTTGGAAAGAGGGCATGGATCATTCATTGATTTATATTAAAACTTCTTAACCTACGTGATTTGTTAACATATGAATGTTAACAACTGTGCTGTTATTTCTCTTCAAAAACTAGTGTTCTAGTATTCATTGTTTCATTATACTTTTGACTTCAGCTGTCGTTTTTGACATAAGCAGTCATTGTTGTGGCGAGTTGGACAAAAAGTAAGTTAGACAAAAAACGTGTTGGACGAAATACGTGTTAAACGAAATGCGTATCGGTTGAAACGCGTTTAAATTGTAATTGGACGAATCGCGTTCTCGACGAACTTCTAATAAATAACTTTTTATCCCGATTTTTTTAACAGTGGTTATAACATTAGATGTGTGATGCCAATATCCCTTTTAACCCGACTGCGCAAGAAGGAGAGTTATAACATCAAAGTTTAGTTATACAATGTTCCTAGAATTCTCCACTTCGTGTGAAACCGCCTAGTATAGTCGATGCCATAAACAATACACTGACCGTGGCGTGCCGCGTTATTAGAAATAGTTTTATGGTTTTTATTTCGGGATACACTTCTGTTTAAAAGCCCTTTCTTGTTGCAGACCAAGAAGCGTGTTGAAATATTACATCATCCTGTACGGGTGTGAATGAAGCGACTGTTCACAGTTAGATTTCATAATTCTACAAAATACACAGTTACTAGTTATTTGAAATGAAATGAAATATTATGACGTGATTTAGCTCTTATTTGTAATTAAAAGCTAAAAATCATTCTAATCATGCTTACTAATATTCTACAGGCAAATATTTGTGAAAACTAGTGAGGTGTTTGGGATCAAAGAGAATTACTGAACCTAGCGGGCTGTTATTTTGTAAAGATGTAGTTCTAGATCTAGAATAACTTATGGGTCACTTATTTTTTGTCCAACCTCGTGCAAAATAGATATATAGATAGATAAAATATTTATGTGACACTGCAACACACAATATAAAGATCACATTACATAGGTCTTCGTAGTATCTATACATGCTTTGCTCAAGTAGGGCAACAGTAGCGTTGAAGTTTTTACTTCCTATTGCTTGTTTGAGGGTTATTTCATATAGATAAAACTGGCGATGAAAACTTTTAAACTGATAAAACTAGAGCAGTTTGTCAAACTCAAACTTTGGTTTAGTTCGTTTTTAAGAGTTTATTCTGTTATAAAGATCAGGAAAACTAACGTAAGAACGTACCTTTTCGAGTTGTCTTCTTTGCGATTTATATTGCGCGGGGTATGTTTTTTGTGGTATTTTATTTTTTCTGCTTCTTTTGTTCTACAAAGAATAACACTAGCGGAAATGTAACTAGTCGACAATCGTGATCCATATTGTATGAGATCATCTTTGTTACCATCCAAAGTCGTCCATTGTAAAAATGGAAGCATTCACTTTCGTGCTTTCGTTAAGACTAACGAAAATGAGTGACTTTTTTATATAAATTACGCCAAGCGTATTTGTGTAAATAATAAAAATATTTAACGCTTCAGTTAAATGATTAAATATTTTCACAGCCCATTAAGATTTAAGCATGTCGTTATATAAATTAAAGGTAAACAATATTGTTAAGCAATTAACGTGTATCAAATTACGTTGTGCACAAATCTGATTATCACGGGGTAGTATTAATATAAGGTTACACAAGGGTTGCCAAACTTGCCACTGCGGTTGCCATTTATAAACGAAGTTATGACAGTTATAAAGTAGTACTCTATGTTTAAAGAACAGAGTGGAATGAATGAAATCCATACCTGAAGAGAAAGGACATATCGAACACAGGAAAATTTTATAATCTAAAACATTCACTTATAAAAAAACAGTAAAAGAAAGTAAATCATATTCACACCTCAGCTAAGACGTCTAGCTAATGCTCGACATTAGGCCTCTCCCAATCAATGCAATACACTTGAGTTTAGGAAATACCATTTAATTGATATTAGATGAGGAAAGGGAACCGAAACGGTAAGTCGAGAAAATTATGTCGTAGAACAGTTTCAATATTTGTAGTCAGATAAAAATTACTGTCTGTCTAACGATGAAATTTTTATGCCTTTGTCTCCTTCAAAACTTTATACAATGATAGAAGACAGAAAATACAATTTCAAGTCAACAAAACATAAAACTTACCTACATTGACCAACCCTAATGCTGAACCCAAATTTATATGAGTTAATTATCAACGGTAGCCGCATATGTCGTCAATTGCTTTGTCAAATGTAATTTTAGACTTGAATAAGATTATCGGAGGTTATTTGGGACGAAATAATTAAATAAAATACTTGCTATTGCTTGGGGCTTAGTTTCATTCATGAAAAATGTAATATATTGGAATTTATTTATTTATTTTAGGGGATCTTTCAGCACAAAGATACATATTAGAGATGTGTAAAGATAACAGGTGGCTATTAATAAGTTC
This sequence comes from Eupithecia insigniata, assembly GCA_947859395.1. Lineage (NCBI taxonomy): Eukaryota > Metazoa > Arthropoda > Insecta > Lepidoptera > Geometridae > Eupithecia > Eupithecia insigniata. The sequence goes on along the minus strand of OX402001.1, from coordinate 3,877,939 downwards.
TCACTTAAAGATACAAAATACAATTGCAAGAAACACAAACAATAATAATTTATATGAATATTTGAAACTATCATGGCTATGCCAAAAAAATACACGAATTCATTTAAAATATTTTAACTATTAACCAATAGGTTAAGGTGTGCTTGAGTTTTATGATGAGACGGCAGCATGTTATCGCATGGTGTCAGATCAAGCAATTTATGTTATGTTTTTTGTGACACAAATATATATTGTCTACTCTATTCCAAATCTGTAAAATTATGGCGCGGGTTCTATGTACCTAAATGAGTCGATCAGCGATTTCTCTATGGTAGTTAATAGTTCTACGCCATGTTATTATAGCAAACGTCGTTTCTTTCGTTACTATAGGTAGATATACGCAATATCGCAAGCAGCGGAACCCAATTTTATTGCAATAAAAATGATGGATGCCGAACTCTGTAACCCTTTTTAGACGCAAGTTCTAAAAGATTCAACCGGCGATTTCTCGAAGGCACATACATAATAGTTATAAGCCATGTTAACATAGCAAATGCTATTTCTTCCGTTACCATTAGGTACACGCAATATCGAAAGCAGCGCAAACCAATAATTCTATTTTAATCACGTGCCATGATGGTTCATCGTAAATATTCCATTTGGTATCGAACGCATGCAGTTCTTGGTCTTAAAAGCCAAAAATAACTTTGTATAACTTTGTACAGTGTCTGTATATTTGTACTACGAACAAAATGGTTAATACAGTGCAACGCAATTTTAGAAGTCGCTTTAAAGAAAATAAGTGTTCAAATTAAATACCTTATTTTTTGATAGGGTATAGTATTATATAATCTGTGGATTGGGTAAAAGCACTGCTGAGTCAGGCTATACTGGATTATAAGGTATTTATTTAGAAGGATTATAAACAAAACGGTTTTGAGTCATAAGTTAAAGTAAGAATTGATGGACTTTCATCGCATCTCACATGTACTTGTTTTGCGAGTATTATAGCTGCACCCAATAAATTAGTAGAGGCTGGGCAGTGAATGCGTTAAAAAGAAGGTAAAGAAAAAAAACGCACACTCTCCCTCTTTTATTTTAAACATTCTATGTTTTAAACCTTACCTACCAGATATAAATACTCGACAGCATCAGCATTCTACGGATGCTCTTACAGTTTATAAATATTTCACAAAATCGAGCAATCAGCCGAAAGGACCTCTGCATTGTGTCTCATTGTAGTTATACTTACCTATAGTAGTAACCAGTAGGTGGAGCAAAGTTCAGCGAATAATTTACAGCGTGCTACCTTGAAGATAATTTAATGCAGTTCAGTTTTGTTTAGACAGAACACACGCATGCTTCTTCGAGACACTTTATGTTTATACGTATATACGTGGTGAACGTTTTCATGAGATTCATGTTGTTTTAGAGGTGTTTTAGGTTTGGGTTTATAAACAGTATTTATAAAAATTCGTTTGTTTTGAAAAAACTAAAATTCGACGTCGATTCTTAATTTTAAGCTGTTTTCAATTTATGCGGGATTAATACTAATTTATCGGGAATAAATTGTTATGGGACCACTTCGAGATCATTCTTTATATAATAACGAAATAATATTGAGGATTTTGAAAAAATTGACGGAAAAATCGATAAAGTCGACCAAAAATAAACTTACAGCCGAACATAGAACCCCCGTTTTATAGAAGTCGGTTAGCAATAATAAAACTTACTAATTTCAACGGCCGGTCTAAAGCCAAAGTCATAGGCCAAAGTCTTAATTAAAACCCCTCGAAAAGCCAACAACATTGCTTGTGCATCGATTTTAAAAAGTTTGCTGAAAACAAGCTGCATCCTCGAAACCAGAAAGTTCTTCAATTGGTCTTAATTAAAGGAAAACAGGCACGTACCGCGATCGGGCAAGATAGCCGTATTGGCACGGTGGTTGAAAAGTTTTCCTTCTCATCTACAGACTTATTAATTTAGTTATACAAAATTGTATGTTTGTTTACAGACAGATTACAATTATTTTTGCTGATAGAGTTTCTGTAGTGTCTGTAACTGTTGAATAGAATCCTTCTTAAACAATCTACATACATATATTTACTGTAGGCTGCTGGATCTTAGGTATTTACTCATAAAATTTTGTATTTCACTGTTTGTCTTTGTTTAAATAGAAATATGTTACATGGTTATTTTTATGGGTTCTTCCAAGTAAGCAAGCTATTCCTCTTGTTCCTCATAATAAATATACAACAGTAACATACCTAAATTCTATGTAAATTTAAATCCCAGATTTATATTTGCATAGAGATTATAATTACATATTATATATATATATATAGTATATATATATATAAATTATGACAGGGAACATAATTTCTGCCCTAAAAACTGAGTCATAATTAACTATTTCAATCACGCTGAGTCAAGAAACTGATAAATAGTAATATGCCCAAAGAATGGAACGTGTCAACCGATAAATGAATTTGAACGCATGTGTAACACATGTATCGCAAAATTGATGACTGCCTGAGCTGTCACACCGAAATTGAGTTTCTTTTGTTTTGTTCACGCGATTTTCGGCAAAAAATTCTCAGTAGGTTAATAGCAACTCAGAATTTTCCAACTAATGTTGGGAAAGGAAGAGGATCAACAAGGGGATTGTGGACCTGAACTGTTACAAAAGTCCCTCTTACTATTAAAAAGTCTCTTGGCAAATGGGGTTAAAAAATATATTTTAATCGACATTCTAAAAATGCTGTGTGTGAGTGGCTTTGTGGCCGAAATCGGCTGAAGAAAAGTTATTTTGTTGACTAATAAATTTTCAACCCATTGCAATCTGTTGAGTCTAATGAACATATTTGGAAAGAAATGTTTAAAAAAATAATAATCTAATAAGTAACTAAAAAATACGTAACGTTATCGTTGAAACTATTTAACAACACAAACTGTCAGCAACGCTCAAATGAACGTTTGGCATGTGACACGTGTTTTAACAAATTGATGACAGTCGAGCGGTTAACATGGTGTTGGTTTGTTTAAGTTAGTTTTTCAACGCTTATTTTATTAGTTGTTATTACTGAACAGGATTTGATGGCAATGAACTATTAAATAATAAAGAGCCCTTTATTAGGTCACGGAAAAAAATGTAAGAAAAAAACGTTTTTTTTTGTGTTCTATCCCTAAGCTAACGTTGTTTTTCTTTTCGTTTAGATCTTCTCCCCTTATTATTTTATTTTTAGCCTTTATCGACCAGTAGCCTGGTGTACGCCTCCTTTAAACTCTTCCATTTTCTTTAACTTTATGATGTCGCTAGCTTTATGATGTCATCTTTCCATCTCATTTGTGGCCATCCTTTTCTTCTTTATTTTTCCCATGGTCTCCACTCTAAGAGTTTCTTGCACCTTGGTGTCTCTTTGCTATGTGGCCTGCCCAAGCCAACTTAAGTCTTCTAACTCTGAGAGTATGCTTTTTTATTGTGTGGATTGTCCAACATTATTTATTATTTTACTACCAGTGGACACTTTATAAATAACCCTCAGCTTAAGTAAATCCAATTTTCGTGTAATTAGATAAATATTTCTTATTTTGCAATTTTCTAGCAGTGTGTTTTCCTAAAACTCGAAAAAAAAAGAAAAATAAATAAAGCTTTAGTCTTAAATAAACAAAAAATTTAAAAGTGTACTTTCTGACCAAGTGACCAAGCATAAACCTTATTTAAATATTCCTTTATTTTTCTGTACCCTCAAATAAGGTTTATTTTGCTTTGTACTCCCTACGTCCCGCCACTTGAATATCCCACGGAACCTAAATAAACAAGTTGTTTACTCTGAATTATTCGAAAAGAGCAGTAAAATGAAAACTTTAGCATTTCGCTTCGAGTAAATACGATTACTAAGATTGTTAGCCGTTTAGCGGCTAATGTTAATAACTTAATGGAATTAAATTCGATATTTTGGACTAGCACCCGTAAGTTCGGATGCATTTGTCTTCGTTTTACGCCTGGAACTACAAAATAGAATCCTGAACTAACAAAGGTCGAACACATTTATCGTTGGTATTTTTAAACTACGTTTTAATTTTCCATTTATAAAAAAAAAAACGTATTTTTTTGTTTTATCCAACAGAAAAACTTTTTTGATTCTAGACAGTCGATGCTACATGATCTAGCCCCAAAGTATCATTTTGAAAGTAGGAACGATTCACAAACATAAAGTGAAATCATTGACACCCCGTATCCGCACTGCCGGACAAAGGCCTCTATTTATCCCATTCGCCTCTGAACTTAAAAACAAGATACATTGAAAATATTCCTGAAAATTTCACATACAAAATTTTCAGAGCACTTGTCTATCGCACCGTCAATAAGTACCTACACAAAGCCCCACATGCATGACATAATCCGATTTTAATGAAGTTCAGTTTCAGTTTTTGCCTGTTACTTTGTTTTATCAGCTGAAAGCTAAGCCGATCCTATTTTCGGCTTTTTATGGTATCTCAGCTTTTGATGAGGAGATTTTCAGCTGAGGAATCTCTGAGTTATCTCTGAGTTTTGTGTAGGTAAAACCATTTTGTTTTTGAGACATCTGATACCAACAATGCTATATCGGCCATCTCCATAAGTAAATAAGTCGCCAATGGCAATGGTGTCAATTTTGGCACAAACGAATTTGAGCCTTTTTACAAAATACCATTTAATAGCAATTTTATAAAATTAACGCTATCCGTTTCTAATAGATTGAAAAAAAATTACTTTAAGGAATCTACACACCGATGTCGGCAACACCGCCGACATAGCCCAGCGGGTTGGATGTTGGCGGTTTGTATGACGTCACTTTTATGAGTCAACCCACCAAAGCTGCCGAGTTGTGTTGCCGGGCAATCATTGTCGGCTACACGAAATCAACAGCTTTTAACAACTAGCGGAGTTTCGTGGCTATGCCACCAACATTTGCAATCGACATAGACCTGACATTTGTCGCGGATTTGTTGCCGGCATTGTTGTAGACATGCCGCTGAAATTTGTCGCAGACATGTCGGAAGAAGTCAGCGGTTTCAGTCGCAGATATGATCCTATAACATAATGTTGTCGATATCACACCGCTGAACTGGGTTGGAGACGATGCTGATTTTGGTGTGTAGACTCCAGAAGAGTTACTCAGTGTGCACTTAGTAACTATAATGGAGTCTACACTTAAAGATAGAGTGTGAAAATCCTACTAACTTTATAAATTTGAAAGTAACTCTGTGTATAAGATGTCTAGGGAGGTAGATGGTATCCCGGGGACGGACATAGGGTACATGAAAAGCGCATGTGAAGTTGCGGGCAGCAGCTAGTTAATAATACAGGGACCCCAATCAAGGTAATCGTTACCTCTCGAAACACAAACAACATTCAATATTGAATAGTACATACGTACTCACCTTTGAGCCCTAGGTATAGTCTAATCTGAGACTAGCCAGCTGTCTGTTAAAGGTAGCTTCGTAGGCATTACAGGATTATTATAACCATACCATTTGGAATATTCACTCGTATAGGCTGAACGATAGGCATCAGCGATTATATATTTCCTTTATGCATACAACAGATTAGACAAAATATTACTTCGTCTCATAGGTTTGATAACAATGTTTTTTGTGGACTGGTTTTATTTTTCACTTATAAACAAAATATGACTTGGTTTTTTAAACTAGAATAGTGCATTCAAATTCAAAACGGCAAATGAATTAATAAATTGCCAGCCACATGAAGGGTTAGTTATAAAAATATTTGTTGAAAATGAAAGTTGAAAACTCTCATGCACACCTCTGCAACAGCATCCTCTGCCACAGTGAATTTGCATAATCTTTTTAATCTTCCCAATTTATAGTCACAAACAAAATTATACATACACGACTGAAAATTAATTAAAGTAAAAGCCAAAAATATTTTAAAGTTATACAATATAACGCGGTAAGTGGTACAATAATTGAAATAACTATCCATTGCGTGCGTTCGTTTAAACGCTCCTGAATAACTTTATGTGTACAATTCATTAATGGAGTGTTGCTGACATTTTTGTTATTAAATAACATGCCGATGGCATAAAAAATATTAAACGGCAGGCTCAGAGCAAGCCTATAAGTGAAACAATATTGTGATCATCATCAGCCCATAGTGGTTTGGACTCGAAGTATAGCTCTTTCATGGTACAATAATACAAGGTATGGTCTTCACGACGGTCAAGTGGGTGACACAAGCCTACGTCATCAACGCATCGGCGAATGAGAAGACGAATCTGTTTTCTGGTGTTACTAGTAGCGTAAAATCGTAACTCTCCGAGCTCCTTGTATTAGCTGTTTATATCTGATAAAACTCCTACATTCCTCATCAACATTTCCTCCTCTGATAAGATCCTGGGATCTACCTGCAGAGAGGACGGAAGCTGGAGAGTCCGGAAAAATCAGGAGATCGAAGAGCTAGTGAACGAATCCAACATCATTGGCGAAACGAAGGCACATCGCCTTCGCTGGTTCGGCCACTTAGAGAGGATGGGTGAGGACCGGAACGTCTACATCGCCTATCTCGGTTGCCCCGTCGGTCGACGACCCGTGGGACGCCCGTGATACCGCTGGAAAGATGTGGTGGAAGCGTACCTGCGAGAGCTACAAGCGGAGGACTGGTGGGAGACTGCGCAGGACAGGGAAAAATGGCGTCTTCTTTTATCGGAGGCCAAGACACACTTCGGGTCACTAAGCCATATATCTGATAAAACTAACGGTTTTGTATTTACCAATTACATATCACAGTGACTCGTGTTTAACTAACGCTGTTTTGACTGATCTTGCAAACATAATTGAAGATTGTATTTTTTTTTTCAATTGACCCTTATCAAATTTTTTCCCAACTTCTAAGTGTTGTTGTCGTAGTGGCAACTGTCCAGTTGCCATGAGGTCACCTTCTGTCACTCCCAGAGGAGCAGACCTTGTTTTCTTGGAGCATGGGCTCTTTGATAGCCCGCTAAGCGACGATATTGCGATACATTTCAGGAAATACCGACTCTCCCTGACTCTCGACTATAGTTATTTATTCGCGGTAAAAAAAAAACGCTCTTAGCCTTAATAAATATTCAATACTTATGTGATAGATAATCTATAATATGTGTAATCAACACCATTTTGTAAAGTGAATTAGATACAGGAACAATAACGCACTTTTAAAAAGAGTGTAGACAACTTGCTGGATTCGCAGGTGTATTCTTAAAAGACATTATTTTCAGTTTTAATAACTTTATATCTTTAGGCTTACTTAGACAAGTCAAAATTTATACTATAAACAGCTATAATATAGTTATTATTATGAGGTAAGAAATAAGGTAGTATTGATTTTCTCTTCACTAAATTTTTGACTAGGCCACCAAACTAGGAAAATCAACAAGCTAGTAATACGGGTTAAAGTATGAAATTGCCGTTTTATTGTAATAGGTTTGAGATTTTTAAGCGAAACTTTTTTCACAGGGTAACTATGTGTTTCTTCTTTTAAAAAATGCATTCAATTATCGACTGTCAGTTATTTTTTTATTCACCTTATACAAGAAAGATGGATACTTCGAAAAATCGAGTGATTTTTCAATACGAGTTCCGACGCGGAACTAACGCGCTAGAAACAGCTCGCAATATGAATATTGCGGTTGGATAGGGGACAGCTAATGAAAGAACCGTTCGATTTTGGTTTAAACGCTTTAGTGATGGAAACTTTGATTTGAAGAACGGACCACGTGGTCTTCCACCCACACAAGTGAATAACAATAAATTGAAAGAGATGGTGGAAGCTGACCCGAGCCAAACTACCCAGGAATTTAATGTTACCTTACTAACAATATTGACTAATTTGCGTCAAATCAATAAAATAAAAAAATATGAAGAATGGGTGCCTCATGTTTTGTTTAATCTGCAGAAAAAAAAACGCGTGTTGAAACTTGTGTTGCCTTGTTAAATTGATAAAGAAATGAAGGAATATTGGATCGAATTGTAAAGCAAAGCTTACCAATAAAATGGTAATGGTAACTGTTTGGTGGTCTCAGCATGGTGTTATTCACTATAGCTTTCTCCGATCTAGTCAAGCAATAACGGCAGATGTCTACTGTGCCGAACTCCGAACAATGATAGGAAAACTAGCAGTGAAACAGCCCTGATTCATGTATCGATCTTCACCATTATTGCTCCATGATAACGCGAGACCCCATACAGCACGAGAACAAACTCTGATCACCAGAGTTCTATCGCAAAGGCATTAATGACCTTCCTATTAAATGGCAGCAATGTAGATAATACTGGTAATTATTTTGATTAAATAAATATGTTAAATAAAAAAAACTAATTTCAATTTATCAGTACAAATCAACAATTTCATACTTTAACACCTAATAATAATAACCCGTTGTTTTGCACTTATTACGTGAATCTAAAACTCTCCCGCACAATCTTGCTAAAATAATTTGTAGTAAAGAAAAATCACTATAAAAAGAAAAAACCGTGACTTATAAATCAACGGCCGTTCTTTTCTTCCGCGACTTCTCTTTTTCTTTGATCTTGGAGTTTTCTTTATTCACGACAAGATTTTTCTTTTTCTACAATCAAGTGACCTATTGATACGGAATTAATGAAATGAATCTAGAAAAAAATTCCGATTTTTCATGCTAGTCCATTACCTTTTCTTGCAGGGAAAGGAAGGTCTTCTTCTACGCTGTTTTACGCTGTATCTTTCCCATTTTAATAACTGGGTTACCCAACCACTGAAATTAGTTGCCTGAAAATGAAAGAAGTCGCCTCCTTCCATGACTTACAACGTGCTAATACGTTTACATGCCCTAGATCACGGTACATTGCTCCTCTAAGACCCGGCTCCTTTGACTTTAATTGCAATTTGGGTAGACGGTACCCTCACCAAATAAAATGCTCAAAGCAATTTGGACCTTAGAATATTTTTGTTCGCTCGTCTTGATGAAAATCATTATATGAACAAAATTATTTTGTTGACAGAGTTGTGTTTTGTGTAGCAAAACAAATGATACAGGACTTTATTTTCATTTAAAAAGAGCCACTTTCTACGAAATTGCAATCGAAATTAACAGATTACCATGTTTACAAGGAATTTCTGAAATTATTCTTGTCCAGTCAAACATCAAAGAGCGAAAACGTGTGTCTTTTGAATCCTATGATCATTTACAGTCTTAGAAGAAATTATTATGGATTTCCCTGTAAGAAGATGTGAAACGTTTATAATATTCTGCTTAATGTGAATTAGTATCAAATAATTGTACTAATTCAGGGAATTTTTGCTGTTTGAAGTGCACCTTCGTGTATTTTACTATGTATCTATGTACATTCGTATTACATTTTGTATATTTTTTTATAATATTAAGTACCTAACACACAGTTTTAAACTTATGCGCTTTCCAGTGTTCCATTGTATCTTTGCTATATTACAACTTTACTTTTTGGTATAGTAAAAAGACAACCGTCTATATATTTATATGAAAAATTGAAATTCTCTAGCCGCCTGCTGCGTTTAGCAGTGCTTTTAATATGTCCAAGCTATAGATCGACCGCATTTCGTGGCAGTTTTCGTCACGCTGCCACGAAATGTGGGAATAATCTTCCACCTCCCCTCAGAAATGCAAATTCATTTTACAGTTTTAAAACCAATCTAAATAAATATATTTTACAACTTCAATGTGATTCGCATTAATTTGGTCGATCATAGTTTCTGTTTTTGTTTGTTTTATGCGCCTATTTATTGTTTTCTGTTTGTTTCTTTTCTATTTCAATTTATGTGTTTTGTCAAAAAATCTGTTATAGTTCACGACCTGTGTCGCACAAGTCTTGTTATGTTTTTTTTATTAAATTTCACTTAACACGTAGATAATTTATGTTATTTGCTTAGTTAAGGTAACTGTATTGTAAAGAGTGTGTTCATAGCTAGTGACGCGCTCTACGCTAAGGTGTCACGGAAGACCAGCGCTGCAGTTGCTCCCCGAGCTCCTGCAGCACACGCTGAGTGGCAACTTTTTGGTCTGACATTATATTTTTTTCTCTATTTAACCCTTTTTCATTATTGTATTTTTGTTTTGTGAACCAATAAAACATTTTCTTGTCTTATCTTATTACGTTTTTGTTAATTCCAAATAAATAAATAAATTACAAATTACATGTGTTATTTTGTGAGGACAAGCAGCTGTCGTCAATCCATTAAAGGCCTTACAAGTAATCTACGTAAATGCCGCCATACGAACACTTTAAAAACCTTCCTTGGAGGATCCATAGATGAGAGGGAGTGTTTATAGTTTTATATTGCATGCTAGGTATTTTAATTTATTTTACCTTCTTTTTGGTTTAGTCCCTACAAGTAACCTGTACTATTATTTACCTAAGCTAATATTAAGACCTAAACTGTATACGACATGTGAGAAAATTAAATAAATCCAAATTTCACTTGGTTTTGTCGCATGTAACTAATATAGCTACTGCGCTTTCAACCTTATTAAAGTAAATACTTTTTGTAAAATTTCAATCCACACAATCCAAGCGTTTTTAAAAAATGTTAGAATCTTGTCAAATAAATGTTCAGCCACGCTTGTTTCAGTTCGCAATGGTATCATCCCATTCTGATCGCGCGCAGATTATGTTGAGCCATAATTGAAAATTGAGCGAACTCACCTGTGATGTTCGATTACAATTATACGAGGGAGGAAGCCGTAGGACCAAGATATAATTTATTTATATACTTTGCTATGTTATTTATAACGTGTTTTTCATTTCCGCAATCTTAGGCCGAATCCGAGTGCTTTGGTAGTCAATATGTATTATTTTTATTATTATATATTAATTAGTAGCCTTAAACACCTCACAAGTGGAGGTAAACATTGGTAACCATTATTGCTACGCGTATAGGGTGCTTGGTTCATCTCGGCACTATACGAGTGGAGGGATACAGTGGTAACCATTAGTGCTACCCATATAGGGTGCATGGTTAATCTCGACACTTCACAAACGGAGGTATACCGTAAGTGGTAATTATTGCTACCCATATAGGGTGCTTGGCTCATCTCGGCACTATATACGATTGGAGGGATACATACAGTGACAACCATAAGTGCTACCCTTATAGGGTGCATGGTTCACCTCGATACAATTACAAGTGCAGGTACACAGTGGTAACCATACCCACCCATAAAGGGTGCATGGTTCATCTCTACACTATAAAAGTGGAGAAGGGGTTTTTGCTATCCATATAGGTTATTGTAGCAAGCTACCCAACATGTAAGTAAATGGCAATTATAATCTCGGACGAGTATTTTTGAATGTTTCGGATGATTTGCGTTACACATTATAGTAAGAAAACATACAAACAACTTAAAAAAATTATATAGGAGGTACAAATGTTGATGATGATATCAATTAATAAAGGTTTGAGGTAATCCGTACCTTTTTGTCAACCAGTATTGATCAAAAGTTGCACATGGAAAAATGAGGGTAGTTATTATTTCGGATAAATTAGTTCTCAGATGCAAACCAGTATTCAACAAAAGTTGCATATGGTAAAATGAGGGTAGTTCTTCATTCGGATAAATTAGTTCTCAGACTCGTTATAAGTTATCAAGGAAATAACTAGGGAGCTATGTAGAATTGTTAGAATCACCTACCTGTCCTTCCGAATTGTAGGTATCCATCCGAAAATGTATTTTTTCCACGGTTGAGGAAAGGTCGTAACCGATTCGTCTATACCACTCTAATAACTTTTGGTCATGGTAATTAACATAATCTTTGTTTCTATTTCGTTTTCTCATGTTATTTCTGCAAAAAAACTAATCTAACACTTGATTTTACATTATTTTGTAAGAAAATATGTGTGACTTCGGCAACATAAACATAAATAATGACAAGTGAAGCTGGCTGTCAGAGACACGTTAGGTTACGGGCTAGTGGCTGTATTCTGCCAGGCGTAGGGTAAAATATTAATTTATTTCTTTCAGATCAGCTTTATATGTGTTACAGAAGCAGACATTCGTAGATCGCTGCAATAAGTTATAGAATCCTTCGTTAATGCCGTAGTATAATAATATACCAGGCAGAAGGTTAAGTCTGACTGGTTTTATTCTAATTATATATAATTATACAGTCAGATAAAATATATAAATATATAAAATATATAATTGTACAGTCAGACATAAAAATTCCTTACGACAAAGGAATCCGCGACATTATTATGACGCTTGAGGTCTCCCGTTCTGGTAATGAATGACTCAGTCGTTGGGCCCAGTGAATCGAGATGACGAGCTTATAGAGAATAGGAGTGAAGATGTTCTGTGGTTGATAGATATACTTTTGTTAGCGATTGTACTTATCTTTTAATGGAAGGTAATGTTAAGTACATTTACTTTACTGATAATATTGTTCTCGACCATTTTAAACCAACTTTAGGAAAAGGTGAAGGTTCGCCATTCGATGAATTTTAGATTATAATTTTTATGTGATATTCGTTGATGGGATTTATTTCAAAACGACGAAGCTTCTCGAATATTACTAGGATACAAACAGTTTAACAAAATAACTTAGGTTTTATTTTTTAATCACACTAATAGCACAGTTAATACTATAAATGCGAACGTATGGATGTTTAGATGTTTGGATGGATGGTTTTTTTTATTCTTTGTTAAGGGCTTTGACGCACATCCGATAATGACGCCATAGTGAGTTTAACATAACAAAACAAAATCAAACAGCGTTCTAGCTGCGTCCGAAGTAGGCTCCGCTAGAACGCTGTTGCAGTGACGTATATCCCTATAACTAAATGACATAATACTATTTATAAACGATTCGTTGTGGACACACTCATCAAACTATGGTAAACATCGTCTATAGAATTACATAGTAGGCAGTTCGGTGTAGTTGATTTTTTCAAGGTTGCAGGGATGTTTCTTAATTCTTCACGCCTAAACTACAAAACAGTATGAGCTGAAATTTTGCACAGGTGTAGCTCTCGATTTGGAATCACATATGAGCTACTTTTATAACATAAATTAGATACCATTTTATAGAAATAACTAATGTTTCCATAGAAACACCGTTAAAAGTTACGGGCCGAAACGAGCTTTTCAATAAAGTATTTATATAAAGTAAGCAGTCAGAAAACACTTCAGTTATTAAACTCTAGCAGCGACCCATGGTGTCTCATTTCGACGTCACCAAACGGCTCTTTTGGAATACCGGCGTTGGTGTGACCGCACCAAACTCGTGCTGAGACAGAGACTGATTTGTGACACAAATCTAAAATTAGTCGGTTTTGGTTTTTTTTTAATTTGTAATGGTAAAGCGTTTGACCACCATCACACTTAAAATTTATGAAGAATAAATTTTTTTGCTAAGCCATTGTTTTTGTTGAGTTACAAATAAAATATTATCATACTTTCTTTCATTCATTCACCTTCGTAATTCACTACTGACATCATCGAAATAGAATAGAGCCCTCGAAACAAACCAGGGTAAATTTAATTATTATACAAAGTGGGTGGCCCTATCTGTGCCGGTATCGCCTTAGGCGTCAGCCTGTAATTGATTGATATGTACCCTCCTCAGCCTTTGAAGAAGAGCTTTGAAGAAATTGTACATTAAATTTTCTGGTCTTTTAATAAATTTTAATGTTTGGCTATCTTTATAATCTCTGGCTGGTTAATGAGGGGTGATGAGTTCTACTTAAGGGAAAACAAAGGTTACGGCAAAAAAAAAACATAATTAAAAACTTTCTGCTTGTAGCAGATTGAAGATTCTTATTTTTAAAAGTCCTTATGTAAAATTCTCGGATAAATGTTTTCTGCAACAACTTACCTTAATTACCTACATAAAAAAATATAAATGGGAAAGAATGTACCTTTTTATCAATACGAACGTTGAGTTTTATTTGATTTTATGAAAAATATATGAACACCCAAATTCTAATCAATGAACCGTGATCTCATAACGTGACGTCTGAAATCCTATAAGTATTAATCTTGGTATAAATACAAAGGGAAGCGTCAGCGTGGTACGTGCCCCCATTCTGCGAAGCGTGTCGGTATGCGCCTTATATCGCGATTATGCCTTTATTAATATTCAGTACATGCGTTGCGTTTTGTGAAATTGGTTGCGACTATTCGCAATCGTTTTGCTATTAGCGAATTCGTAAGCTGTGAAAATTAAGGTGAGTATCGACTAGAGCATTTACTTTTAACAGAATATCGAACCTTAAAACTGAAGCCCTACCTATTAAGGCGGGGTTTCAAGAAGAACGTGTTTTTCACGCCCTTACAAACAAGCAGTTAAACTGCAAAGTAATCATTATTAGCTCAGCAGTTCCAAGATAGTTCCCTAAAGGCCATATTAAGCATCACCTCTGTACAAAAATCTAGCGGAATAAAAAGGTCGAGTCCCATTATCCCTGCCAACAATGGGCCCACTGAAAAGTACCCGGAAAGCTGCAACATTATAATAAAAGGTAACGGCGGATAGGTTTCCGGGATAAAATTTTATTGTGAACCATCGACAAAGGGGCTGCGGGAACAAAAGTCCTGATCCTGGAATTGTTCCCGAATCTGTGACGAAGAGCCGTCTATTGTGAGGACGTGGATGTCCTCCGTGACGAAAATGGACCTTTATTATGTTAATAGGTGAATTATTTTTGCGTTAATGTGAATGAACTTGTGTTTAAACTGTTAAAATTATCGCTGTTTTGCAAATTTTTAAACATTATCAACCGTTTCTAACAATAGATTTGTCTTTTTCAGGTAAGTTCCTGTACATCTATTGACAGTGAAAACTAACTAAGCGAAAATACTATATCCATATCGTTCATCATTGCATAGTGAGTAACTTATTGTTAGTTTTAAGATAAAATGCTGCTAAACAGTAAATCAAGATACCTCACGCCGCCGTACATGAAATTTCCTCGCAATACGAATTTTATCAGCGCAATATCAAAATTCCGACATTCTCAAGCTAAAAATAACTAGGCAGTTACTGCATTCCGCCAATAAAACCTGACGAGCGCCCCCTTAATATTCGTGTCACAAATTATTACCCAAGGCGTGGCGTTGACAAACACGATATTCATCACCTGCAGCGTTGAAAGCATTTTTGTGGTGCCGTTAAACGGTACGACTTCTGGGTTCGGTGAGACAATAACTGGAAGTCAATGTAGTTTATGATCTAGTCATTTACTTGCGGCCTTGCACCGTTTTTCCTGGATAAAAGGCAGCCAACACGTAGTTTCAGGTTCAAAAGTACAATAAAATGCTAACCTGATTTAGCTTAATTGTTAACATACATAGCTCTGGCTCTTTAGAGATAGAGCGTGACACGTTCTCCGATGTTTGGTATTTTTGGTTAACAGAGAGTTTATCAAGAAGAGAATATCCGAAAACGTCGCACATATTAATTCCCTTAAGGTTAACAGAGAGTTTATCAAGAAGAGAATATCCAAGAACGTCTCACATATTCATTCCCTTTTCGTTGACAGAGAGTTTATCAAGAAGAGAATACACGAGAACGTCTCACATATTCACTCCCTCTTGGGTAACAGTGCGTTAATCAAGAAGAGAATATCCGAGAACGTGCCACAATTAATTTTTTTAGTTTACAGAGAAAATATCAAAAAGAGATTATTCAACCGAACCTGTCACATTCGCGTTACACTCGGGCACGTTTTTGTATGCAATTGATGAGTCATCCTCGCTTACCGGTAGGAACAGAAAGTATTATAACATAAATATAGCGCATAAACTATTGCTGATGTGACCAGTTTAACAAAAAAAGAGGAAGGTAATGCAAAGACCTTGCACAATGCATTAAATCGGTAGAGGCCAAAAAATAAAAAACCCGTGTCGCATATAAAAATACATAACATTTTGAACTAATTAATGTTCATAATTCTCAATGAACAACAAAAAAATAGTATCTACGGTACATCAGAAAGTGTACTGGAATTTTCAACCTTTTCCTGTACTCGGAAATGTAAATTTTGGGTCATAAAACTTATAAAGTACTTTAGTAATGAATTCGGAATGAGGTTATAATAAAAGTCGTGGTGCTTACGAGTGGGGCGGTGTGAAACTTTAGTTTGGACATAATTATTTTCTCACTTACCAAAGCAATATACTAAAATTATGTGATTTGTCACTGAATCTAGTGTCGATTCTGTAGGTATAAGTAGGTATAACGTAGACCGTGAATTTATACTAAACTAGGTTTAAAAATTAAGCTTATTTGACGGCAATAAAAAATCACTGTCACTTCGTCGTTGAAATAAACATTTTCGATCTTATAAAAAGGGTAAATATCTTATATGTATATTTGAATTTTTGTAAGCTAGAAAAAATCGAATCGGGTCAATTATCAGGATATATTTCTTCCAGATAGGACTGGCTATCAAATAAGATAATTTTTTTTATTCGTAGACTAGTTTAGTCTCTATGGAATTAAATGATATCCTAAAAATATTGATTTCGCCTAAATCGTAAATTTTTGGGATATCATTCATTTCATAGAGACTAATCTAGTCTACGAATAAAAAATATTATCTTATTTGATAGTCAGTCCTATCTGGAAGAAATATAACCTGATATTTGAGTCGATTCGATTTTGTCTAGCTTACCGATTATCAGATTACCTACCCCAAGTGCGAGAGCTTACGTACTATAATAACATAAACTTCAGTATATATGAGTTAACCGAGAAAAGCTTTCCCAACCCAAGTTAAATTAAACAAAAGACGGGAAGACCTGATTAAATTAAAGTTCCTAACCTACCCGGTTCTTCTGCCTACCTCAGTCCCTAAGGCAAGGCGTTACTAGTTCACTCATTCCATCACCGAGCGTGTACATCGTAACTTGAACACTCTACCAATGAATTTCGATTCAATATCGCTTGCCAGCGTTAACTAGATACATTTATCTGTACTTCAAATAGAAAATGAACGTTTTCACGTTGTATTCCGTTTCAAAATCGCTCGCACAATTTATGTCTTACATTTACGGACGTTCCGAGTATATGGGTCTCTTTTAATTCTGGACCGTGCTCCCCAAAGACACAACTTTCCATTTCGATATTAGCTATTCAGTCCCCGAACTAATTTATTAAGTTTCCTTTGGGACTGTTATGTCAAAATAACATTAGTTTTGTGGAATTCCATAATAATTTAAAGAAGTTTGGAATGCTTAATTACAAATAGTTACAAGGGTAATTCTGTCATTTGTTTCATGAGTAGTAGTTGACACTCATCGAATTCGTTTGTTGAGGGTTAAATTGTTTTATTCTTTCCCCTTAAAACAGAGCTTGGAATATGTATATATAAGAATAAATTAATTGATTTGTGCGAATCGATCTACACACAACAATTTAAATAACATAAAAAGTTAGGGTAAGCACAAATCATTTTTGACTGATTTAGACTAATCAGAATCGATATTGTAATTTGTTTCCATTAAAAGCGGCCATCATTTATAATGGAGTCTAATTTGAACATGCTTATTTACGCACGCAGCAAAGTTTCGATTCGTGAACATCGTGAAGATCGTGATAGGAAAATTAGCTATTCTGTGAGTCATCGTGACCGGACGGTTTGAGGTCACGGACGCAGAATATTCAACAGTTGCTAGGTCAGGGCGGGGTATTCCCAAGCGATCTTAAAATATTATTGGGAGATATGCCCACCTTTTATAGGAATGGTCAATGATAAGGTCAATTGCGTTTTAACACGCTTTTAATTGTGAAATATTGAACAATTAAATTATATTATTTTGCGAAATATCAATATGACTCTTATAGAAATAGGTTTACGACGAAAGGGTCTTTGATTATCACTTTTATGTTTTCTAGTTTCCCTTGATTTTAGTACGGTTAGGAATATGGTTATTCTTCGATACAATCATAGCTAAGCTAATAGTTACTATGCTGTTAGTCAGTGGAAAATTGCAGAAGGGGAGTGCTAAATGAAGACAAACATCACTTTAGGGTAAAAAAAATTGTTAATTTTATAACAAAGTTGTTAGAATCGGCTTAGATTTTTTTTAAATACAAGAAATGACTGTTTTTGACGACCGATTTGGCGCGCTGTATGAAAGTCCGTTTGAGACGCAGGAGGTTGGGACAAATGTTTTTACGATTTGTTCCGGGTCAGATCAAAAAATTCAAAATCTGTTAAATCAGTCATCATCATCAAGTACCCATAAAACAAGCTATGCTTAGCTAGGGGCTAGATTATGCTGTGTGGATTGTCCAGCATTATTTTTATTTATTTGTTTACGGATTAAAATCTTAATTCGACTAAAGATCAGAAAATCTGTATTAAATTTTGACCTTAGGTTTTGTGAAACAGCAATTTAGGTGAAGGAATTAGGAGCAGCTAAGTGCCTACGTTAAGAAGGCTACGAACCTCTCCCAAACGGAAACGGATATTCCTATGCGGATTTCTTGTTGTTTCACGTAGAATGAAATGGGGCGAGCTATGAGTGAGAAAGCGCGCCTAACCATCTAATACGAAGCTGTCATGTGGCTGTGTGCGTGTGCTTGGTGTTGGCACCGTTTTTTGATATTTTTTCGTACTTTCCGATTAATTTTGAGTAAACGATTGATTTCAAAAATATTTTTGATTATTTATAATGTTGAATATATTTAGGATGTTTGCAGCGCCACAAATTTTCTAATAAAGGTAAAGGTAAGAATAATGCATAAAAAATAGCTTGAAGATGACTCGATTTATTGGTCAAAATTAGTTTCGCTCTCATTTAAATATTATTGTTTTTTTTTATCAAAAACTGAGCCGCTACAAACATAGCTATTTTCCGATTACGTGTGGAAAATTTCAACAAGATCGGGGACATAGTTTCCAAATGAAGCGGAACGTACGTTTGTATGGGGAATAGGGCTATCCGTTCCGTTCTTAAGGAAAATATATCATGAACCCTTAACTAAAGCTCTGTTTACTTCGAAGCCAGATGATGCTGTTTGGATTGTCTAGCATCATTTTATGTTTATCGTCGCCAGGTCGTCGATATTTGTTCGATATTAGAAAAAGTTCTAACCATAATCTAATATATCTATAAAATAAGTAAGTTCTAAACAAACCCATACTGAACTATTTAGAACGAAACAAATCGGAAAACTCCATTTTCCTAACTGAAGTAATTCTTCGTGATCTAGACAAATTCATAGCAACAAAACACCAACCCATATGAGAAGCAAACTAGACGAATCCAGATGCTACAAAAAGATGTACATTTGAATCTACCGTTTCCACGTAGGGTTGATACTTTGGACATTTTTCCATATTACCTTTTCTAAGACGCTTATTAAAAACATTAAGTCGTTAAAGTTTTGTTTCATGTTAACTAGCTTCGGCAAACTCTTTTCCGCCTTAGAATCAGAAATGGCATTGCATACGAAAAAATTACGAGAAAAAGAATTTTGTTAAATAAATTCTCGTAACCTTTCATTATATTTTAATTACTTATTACTATCCAAAACGGAGATGAATCCTCAAAAACATTATTGAAATTGGTGCAGCCCTTCTCGAGTTATAAATAGTGTAACTAACACCACTTTGTTTTATGTATACATAATGAACGTATATATTTTTGTTTGTGGCGTCGTATGAGGGAGGCTTTTATCCAGCAGTGGGCGTGTATGGGCTGATATGATGATGATCACCAATGTTGACAACGATTATTTGTATAGATGTAAATGGATAGACAAGTACACTATTGCATTAGATATGCACGTAATAATAGCTGTTAAATATTTAAAATTGTTTAATTCAATGAAAAAAAAAAAATTATATTTCTTGGTACTTAATAGCTAGGACTCTATAATTTTTGAAAATGCATAAATAGAACCGTCAAAATTAGACAACGACCATTTGAGACCGCTTTGTTGTACTATATTTTTAATTGACTTTAAAAAAAGGAGGCGGCGATCCCGACGTTGTCCCATACAATTTTTATTACCGACCGGTTAATATTTATCCCGCAAAACTTAACCATTAAAAAATTAGGGATTCGTAGTCAGTTTTTGGTTTTTTCATAACAATCAAATTATTTGTTTTTTGAACATATACATAATTCTACAGAAAATATATCATTACTTTTACCACCAGAACTAATCCTACTTTCAAAAGCAAAAGTTAATACAGAAAACTCGCACTAGGCGTTCGGATTATCGGACTGTCGTAATAACCAGCTCTTGAATGACATCCTACGAATCCGCATGTAGAGGTAGAGTCGTAACCCTGAAGCAGCTTTATAATAGTGTATGTAGATAGACGTAATGGAGTTGAACCGAAGCCAAGAATGCGCCAATTGATTATTGATATTGCAATTGCAATGCTATGGTATATTGGTTTTTGAGAAAATGAGCCTGCTCTAAACGAATGTTGGCAACGAAACAATGGTTCATTTGGCCATTATTCTTAACTAATAATAGCCCGGTTCGGTAGATTTTTATTGAAAGTTTCGAAGAAATAACGAGAAGTTTTGCTGGCTTTTAAGTTTAAAATATGTTATTGTTTTCGTATTTCGTTGAATTTAATGCGAGTAGGAAGCTTTTGCTTGTGCTTCATATAATAAGGGAATAAAATGAATTTAAAACGTATTTGAGTGGTACTGTTGTTAAATAAACCGTCTTCGATAAAATGCATCGAGTGCTCAAACGGTGCAATATCTCGTTATGATCTTTAGGATAAGAACATTACGGCTCATTCTATTACAACATAAACTAAAGATAATGTGAAACACAATTATCTGTATTTCTATAAGATCATAGAGGACACTTCGAAATTTTCAGCAGTTTCAGCTACCAGCAACGTTATTTTGAAACATTCTTCATTATCTAATATTCAGATAGCCAATAATGCTAAGCAATAACCAAAATCTAATCATTGCTGATATATTTCATTGTATTAGCCAGAAAGCCGTGCCCCAAACCATTTACCTTTACTAAGGTAATTTGCAAATTGATTCTAGGTGCCAAGTCTTGGCAACGTTCCGGGCTCAACGATACCTCTTTTACTATGGTTATGCTGGTAATAAGCATTGCGTTTTGTGTTGTGATAGGCCTTAAAAGGTCATTTTATCCGGCTTTATTTTATACAACGCTGTATAGTGTTATGTCATTGCATTTAGGAACCCAATCTCACGCAAGTTATGTGAACGTTTGACAGATTTCTTCCTTTTTGTGACGTGTCAATTGGGAGATATAATTTTATGTCCTTTGCTACAAGTTAGTTTATCGTAAAATCTAAAATCGTTGGATTTTTCAAAGATGAGCTTTGCCCTGTGCAATGTGTTTTTTCGAAACTTCATCAAACGAAATGTGCGGATATTAACCTAAAAATTTCGATAAAAAACTGAAAAAAGTTGGATAAGTTTAGTACCTACTCCCCAAAATTAAAGGGTTTTTTTGTAATGAAAATTGCAACTTTAGGTTTTTCTTAGTTTATTTTTAAGTAAACGGTATTTTTTTTTAGAGATGTGTCTTTGAAACCTCGAAAGTCTACCTAGCTGAAAAGTTAAAACAAATTAACAATCAGAAACCTGTTAAAAATACGATTATAAAAAGGCTATTTTTTTATATTTGAATTGTAACTTTAAAACTGGGTCATTGAGATAGTCTTTTTTTGCGGTTTTATTAAATTTCATGGTATTCTCTACAAACGCTCCAAAATAATTATGGTTCTATTTCGTATTCGTTTTATGATATTCACCGCCAAAGAAAAAACAACGCGCAATGTGGCTTTACGCGCATCGGTATGCATTGAGGAAAATGATGCTCGTTTGAAAAATGTATAAAATATTTTTTATTTTTTTCCATAACAACACATGTGTGATAAGCTCAAATAGCTATAAGAAGGACTTTTGGTGAGTATTTCATTTCCCATGTCATGCGTAAACCTAAATTTGTTGACTTCAATCAATAAAGGCCAATTTTACGAGTATCTACTCTCATTCCTTTTGATACAACAAAGAGCCTGAATGATTTAAAATAAAAAATAAATTGGTGGTAGATAAAAAGAAAAACATAATAATTTCTCTCTAGACACGAGTCTGAAAACAACGATCAACAAAAATTTTAGATACGATAAAGTCCGTTCGTAGAAATAAAAGAAACTTGCAAGTTTTTGCTGGCCCGATACCATTCGTTCGGGCCATAATAATAACCGTTTCTGAATTTAATGCCTCATACACACACCTGTGTCCGCACAAAAGAAACCACCGAACACTACACATTAAGGATTTAAGCTTGGTTCACACTTTTCGCCATTTATTGCTGAAAATTTACGTAACTATTAAAATCGGTATTGGCTATGGTCACGTCTTGTCTACCTATGTTTTTCAATCATCTTACTATTTATGATAATTCTTTATAATCATTTACCACCTAGAAGAAACCCCACGGTAAAAGGTAAATAGATAGATTTACTGCACACTTTAGAAAACAATTTACAAACAATTTCAGACCAAAGATGTGACAATTGGCGGTGTTATCGCTCAAGAGTGATCTCTACCAGACAATCTTGTATGGATAAGATCGTTGGATTGAACACTGAAATCCGAATCTGTGTGCATTATTGTAATAAGCTAGTACATATTACAACAATATTATCATTTAAAAAATTTAACTTATGAATACCTACATAAATTACAAAATACATAAACCTATACATACATAATACATTTATAAATACATACATAACTACAATTTATAGTTAGTTGCAGTTTAGTTTTTCAAAGGTATGTTAAAGATAAATCTTTAAATAAAATTTCACGTGTTTCTAGTGTTATTGACATTTGTGGCGCAATGGGCTACGGTCCTTGTCCTTCTTGTTATGATTTTTTTAATATATAATAAATAAATATTTACTTCTGCAATGTAATGTATTAAGTATATCAGTAATCTATAAGTTTAGTTTGGGGAACAAAATCCATAAGCTTTATATATGTTGCTGTGTAAAAATAGCTTCGCCGCAATATTTAAACGCCCTTCCAGTTTATAATATTGATATTCAACTTTTATAGATGCCAATTCAAAAACGTAGCTAAGGTAAATTGAACTTTATTACAACGATGATAATATTCAACACTCTTATTACATTTAAACGCCATTTGGCGAATTGGTACGTTGTAATTAATAAGGTAAGGGAATGTATTCCTATTTAGTGCCTTATTTTTGCACCTCTTGTAGGTACGTTATATGCGTATCATTCACAGGACATGGGATTATATAGAATATTTAATAAGACTATAATAGAATGAACAGAATAAAAATATGGCTGTAAAAATAATATTCACACTGCATGAAGTTATACCAAGCGATATCCAGGCATCCAAGAACCTTTTTTAGAAAATGAAATTATTACTTACTACGCAAGTTTGCATTTATTAAATAAGTCTCAATTTAATCTCACCGAAAGATATGTTCAACTTTTTCTTTTATGGCGCCTTTTCTTTTCACTACCAGTGTCTGTCATAAACTTACAAAACAGAATATGGTAACTAAATAAAAACTATTAATTTTACATCTTATTTGGTATTCCATTTACCACCTATTGATTGGTTTGCAACTGATACCCATATATTAAAATATCTACCCACTTCAACTACTGAATCAACTGGATATTCACTCTACTTCTCTCTGTTAGCCTGACTTCCAATCTAATAGCGAACACAGAACATTGAACTCTAAAAAAGAAAACTTTTTCACTCATCAAAGTCGTAATCCAGTCGGACTCTCCCGGCTCAAACAATGAGGTCCGATGGTCCGATCGTACAACCAACTGCACCCTGGGGTGGTATCGATTCGGCTGAAACTTACGACATTTGTTACCCCCGAGATAAACACGTTTGGCGGCTTTATTGACCTTCTGAGGCATGCTTATTTCGGAATGCATTGGGTACGAGGAGTCATAGTAACGACAATGGTCGTAGATTATTTATTATGCTGGTTGTAAACCACTGTGGTTTCTAGTGCTAGAAATAGAATGGATAGAACGGCTCTATTGCTGGTGTTTGATTTACTGCTCTAGAGTGTAGAAAGTATGGATAAATCATTTGTTGGGTCTGAGAGGCTGTGTTTAATATTTTGACCATACATACATATGTCCATGTGAAAATTTTAGGCGTAGCAAGTTTGTAAAGGGTTGTCTTCGTCAGCAAATCAACAGAATTGCACCTCACTACCTGAGTTATCTCCAATAATCTAAATGTATGTCTGTAATTGTTAGCGTGCAGCAGTATTTGGCATTATTATACCCAATAAAGGCAGTTTAATTTAAGGCATTATTACAACAAATAAACGTGAATTGAGATAAATCTAAAGCACAATAAAAGCACGGCAAGAATGAAACAAAGTAACCCGTAGTCCAATTTAGCTTGCGGATCCCCTTTGCCTGTCTTTCTGAGGCCGCAAATGCACGCTACGGTTGATGGTGGGGTCGGAACGTGAGCGATTTGAAACCTGAAAGCTTATAGCGTGTTAGTAGATGAGAAAGCAGGGAGGGAAGGTAATAATGTTGCTAAATATGTAAACTGAATATTGTGCAGGATTGGTGGACAGCGGGAAAGAGTAGATTTTCGACAGGTTCCCTAAAATTACACTCTAAAAACCTTACCAAAAAACTTAAATTATTGTTTCAACTATTGGATTGGGTTTATGTTAAATTTTAAAAAGTTTCTAAAAGTATATTATTAAAAAAAATAACACACATTGTCTGACATAATGTAGACCGTAATTTTTTTCCTTAGTATATTTCCATATAGGGAACTAACGCTATCCCGTATACAGTTGTACAGTTCTTATACAGATATTGCGAGATCGCTTATCGCTCTCACTCTTACCAATCAGACATTCGAATCGGCCACACCTAGATTTTTCCGGCCATTTAAACGGATAGGCGCGGTGTCGCAGCCCCTCGGATCACGAATTAAAGATTAACTACTAAGCAGAATTGGCTTTTTATAACGAGATTGCTAGTAGTGAACCGAATTTTTGGATCAGCTTTCTGAATTTAAAGTACTACCTATTGCATTAAAATGGAAAGTGGAATGTCGGTTTGCGTTTTATTTATAGGAAATAACCTAATCCATTTTAAGACAACCATAGATCAGATGTTTTCTCGACGACCTCAGTGGCGCGACGGGCGAGAAGGTCTGCCTGCGATGCAAGAGGTTGCGGTTTCGATTCCCGCCTGAGAACAAATGTTTGTACGATCTGCAAATATTTTTTCCGAGTAATTTGAGTATTTTCTATGTATAATAAAAAATATATCTATGTATATATGTATGGTATTATGTATATCAGTCATCAAGTACCCATAACACAAGCTCTGCTTAGCTTGGGGCTAGATGATGTTGTATGGATTTTCCAACATTATTTATTTTTATATTATTTATTATTCTGCAACGATTCTTATCGCTAGCTTATAGACCGGTGTTTCGGGATATAATGTAACATTCGCAGCGCCCATGAAACGTTACGCCGTGTCACAGATTTATTAATACTACTAGCTGCTGCCCGCGCCTTAGCCCGCGTTTTATTGGGATAAAAAATAGCCTATATGTTATTCCAGGTCCCAAACTATCCAGGTCCCATCTACCCATACCAAATTTCAGCTTAATCGGTTCAGTAATTTTGGCGTGAATGAGTAACAAATATCCATCCATACATCCATGTTCACAAACTTTGACATTGTTAAAATCCGTTTCGTTCCTTGTTGCGAGCGCCTTCCTCGTACTGACTGCGCGAATACTCGCGAATAAACGTTACATTACGCCACGTAAAGCCAGTCAGTGCCTGGTTTTACCTCAACCAACGCCTATTCTTTTACTAGGTAAGCGTTGATGAAGATAAGAGACAACATTCAAGAATGAACATTTTAATCCATTGTCATTCGAAATATAAAAATATCACAATCTACTAAAGAATAAAGAATTTATTTATAGACACACACATTTTATACAAAAAAAAATATAAATAGGTACAAAAATATACGTAATAAAGAATAAACCTAATTTGAACAGCCATGGGATTACAATTTTAAACATAATGTAGGCTATGTAATAAATCGCTCTTAGCGATAAGTTCGCCTAGTCTGCAACTCTTTCTGTCTTTGTGTTTTCCTGTTTTGTTTTCTCTATCTTGGTGTGCAATAATAGGAGATTGTTTTACAAGGGACTAAACCATCCCATTATATACGAGGTTGTTATACTCCCGAGCGTAGCGAAGGAGGATGACAAGACCGAGTTATAATGGGTGGTTTTGGCCCGAGTAAAACACTCTACTTTTCACTTCGATTGCGAGAAAATAAAACAATTCAAAAGTAGACAATTTTCAGGAATTTTATTAAAAATTAAATGTGCAGTTAGAGCAATTTTGAATGCTTGGTGATATGTTTTTCCCGGGCAATTTTATTTCGGTTCTCGGTGATTGGGATGTGATAATATTTTGAGTTGATTGTTGTGGAGTAAAAGTTGGAGAGACTCGACTCATGCTTGAGTTTCCTGCATTATTAAGATCTGAGTGCGGCTTCAGCTGAGTTGACATATTCATCCAATCCCGCGATGTAGATGCTTGGGGTTATGTAATGTTTGGTAGAATATTGATTCCTTCCGTAATCCGCTGCGTGACGTGATACTTGTTTTGTATAGAGTCCGCTATATAACCTTCAGCCACTTGATCGGACCTCCATCCACCGTGCCGTTTTAATGTCGTTATATTCGCACCAGAGTCTGCCAAAAGAGTCGCGGATGTTCTGCGGAAACAATGGCCCGTGTAGAGTTCCGGATTTGGTAAATTTAGATAAGTGGCAATATCTTTAGGCATGTAACCAAATTTATTTTTGCCTATGACTTACATTGTGCATTTAGCATTTTGATAATTTAGAAAAAAAAATCTCGTTGAAACATTAGTGGGACGTAACTCCTGATAGGCTTTAACTATATTAAGGTATTCTCCACTGATGACAAATTTACGCTCTTTGTTTGTTTTCGTGTTCGGCAGACTCACAGCTTGTAGGTTTGTATCCGTTTCTACGTCTTCTAGTGTTATATTGGCAAGCTCTATTCCTCTGCATGCACCCCTGATTCCATAAATTAAAGCAACCTGTAGGACAAAAAAATAAGTGTGTTAATAATCGTAATAACCTAGGTACATAATTTAGGTGTGTAGGTAGGTATCTATTTATTTAGTTTGAGTAGAGTAAATAAGTAAGTTACCTTTGTTGCCAAGTATTGTTTATTTGGAGCGTTATTTAAAATGTTTCGATTTCTTGTGTCGTCAAGACTTTAGATTTTTTTGCCTTGTATCCAGTGGAAAATTTCTTCAGTAAAGCCGTTAAATTTACATATTTTTTAATATCGGCGTCGTTTTTCGTTTGTAAGGTCATTCTTAACATTGAATATGTGCTCGAAAGAGTCGACGATTTGAATTTTTTCGATAATTCATCAAAATAAGTGAGAAAAACCCCTTCTGTAAAAGAATCCACACGTTTCTCATCTCTCCATTTCATAAAATTTTCGTAACTCTTTAAATATATTCCACGTGATTTTGTCGGCAACAGATTCATAATTATTTCTTTGCCCTTTTCTTCCATTTGCATATTAGCATCTTCACTATCACTTGATGATATATTTCACGTTCGTTGGAAGTAAAAGTCAGGAAGTAAACGTAAAAGTTTGTGATTTGGAATGAAGAAAATTCTAGAGATTTAGCGCCAATACCATCTTTTTTTTTTAAATCTCTATTTAACCGGCAACGAAACAGTTCGCATTCTACCGTGAAGGGAAGAATCAACCTTCATAAAACATCACCAAGACGGTTCTATTTTCAAAAAAAAAGATAGACGGAGCACCAACAAGTCGAGTTTTTATGTAAGAGAACGAATGCTTTGTACGGGCTGATGATTTTAGACAAAAATTAAAAAGAAAAAATACTTTTTAGCTCGAGGTATTAAACTCGAGTTTTAGGCACGCTAAGCTACACTATTATGATACACTTTTTGAGCAAGAGAAGTGAAAAAAGTATTTGTATTGGTAAGGTGTTGGTAATACACAGTAGGAAGCTGCTGCCCTCCCTCTGGTAGGTTCCCTTAGTCGACTCTTACGACATCCACGGGTTGAGTTGGAGGGGTCGATATTCTATGCCGCGGCCCCACGGCCTAATTCAAAAGATAGAAGACAAATTCAACTATTAATTACAATTGAAACAATTGAGCTAACTGCAGACTCCTGCAAACAATATACAGGTAGCTCAACTGGTCGAAAAAAATCGAAAAAAATTGAAAAAAATTGAAGTGAAGAGAATATCAATAACACCTTATTTCTTATTTGATAATAATAACTATGTTTATAGTATAAAATTTGACTTGTCTAAGTGCTTATTTTGTAAGCCTAAAGAAATAAAGTTATTGATTCTGATTCTATTCTGATTCTGGTCCATATCAATACCAGTCGGAAGCGTTCCTAAGACCCTGGCTGCATTGCCCCGCTGTGTGGCAATGCTAATGCACTACGCCAGATACTCCAGCTAAAACCAGTGACTGTTGGGTTCCCAAATCAGCTGTCTTCGCTCTACTCATAGAATATAATTGGAAGCCTCAGGCAATATTCGTAAAATTATAATTTTTTTCGACAAATTGAAAAAGTTTTTTTAGTACGCCTTTTACTAAAAATACAAGTCAGCGTATAATAATCACGGCCCAAGTGGCGACAAGGAATTTATAATGACACTTGGTATGCAAATGGAGATCTACTTGAACTTTCATAGCGATGCCTTACAAAGTGCTTCCTAAGATAGAAATTTGGTGCGAAATAAAACTACTCCGTTTTAGTTTTGTGATGTAACTGCCAGTAAATTTAGTTTCTGATACCGCTTTTGAGTTGAGCCACGGATACAAAGAGTTTTCAGAGATGAATAAATGTATGTTAAACTAGCGTCCGCCGGCATTGCAAGTATTTTTTCTGGAAAAAACGTAAAACAATGTTTTAGCAAGAAAATGAATGAGGGATTTTCCAAAAATAATAAACTCCTTTTCAACAGACTTCGAAGTAATGAGGAGCTTTATGTGTTTTAGCTATATGTTTTTTATAGGTGTTTGTCGATTTCTCCGTCAATTATGGTCTGATTTTGATAATTCTTTCGTTTTGTATAGAAAACAAGCCCTGGGGGGGGGGGGGCGTTTTGTCCCGAGGGATTATTATTGATCCTGCAAAATTAAAATTAATTACGTTACATAAAGGGAATCGGTCGATGTCCGTTTTCACAATCAAAAAATTATTAACTTAGATTTTTCAGTCTCGTCGATTTTCTTTTGGATATTTTTAAAAAAAACGCCCCTCGCTTTGATTCATCGTCATCCTGATAAATATTTTGTCATTTTTTAATGGAACACTGCCATAACTTTTTTAAATTAATTTTAATTTACCAGCTGTATAAAGTTCATAATAAAGAAGCCAAGTCGTTTCTTTATTTTGACTCTTGTCATCTTATAAACATGGTAGAAAATTCACCAATCAGGATCTTACAGACTGTGCTTACATGAGAACCTTGAAACTTTTGATTCCCTTTTCACCTTTTCACATAAAATTTCGCGAAATCCCTTTCTTATCCTGGCTTATAACTTTTCAATAAATCAACAACCATCTGCTCAAGTTTTTGCGGGATTAGACCCCAGTTTGAAATTCCAATAATTTCGTTTAAAGTACAATGAGCAAAATTAGTACTTACGGCATACCGCAGCGCCTAGTTGCATACCGCCGCGCCTAGTTTTACTTATAAATACGTTAATTGATATCCAATGTACCTACAGTTTATGATACAATACCTTTCCTAAGCTTTTTTAATCCCTCTGAAATAATTTAGTTTCGTATAATTTAAACAGAGAAGCCAAAACAGAGTTTGGTGCCCACCAAGAGCAACTCGCTATCTTGCTTAAAGGAAATAAAATAAAACTGCATGAGAACGGCATTAAAACAAAGCTTATGATAGGTATTAATTAATTAATTATATAAACTATTTATTGGATATTTGAAAATTCCTTTGATTAACGTAATTATAAAAAAGAAAAGGCCGCGGCGGCGCTAGTTTGAGGCATACAACCGCCTTAAGATGGACTTTGCACTTTCTAATCAAGTGGTACTTATCTGGAAATAAGGAAACCTAATTCAGTAGCATTCAGTGTTATCTTATATCATTTCAATCTTTCACAGTCAATCTATTATATAAGTGATTTTGGAAGAATCTTCTAAATCAGATGACAACCATAAAAGACCTCACCAGCCAGTTTTTAGGGTTCCGTACTTACCCGATAGTTGAAAACAGAACGAAGGGTGAATCGGGCGCGATCAGTGATTGAATGGCAGTCACCCGTCGTCGTCGTGTTGGCTTTAAGCTTGTGTAATTTTTTTTTAAATCAGTTTTTTTGTTACCTTTTGCGAGATACGATAGTTATGTATGTAGGTACATCTTTGGCCGGTTTTAAGGATGGGAGTTATTGGATATTTTGGCTACCGATAATTAGTTGGGTATTTTGTTTCAATACCGCTAGTACCAACTGGTACCCAATAACGTTACAATACTCTATACCTGTCCTGATTTCTACCCAATATATTTCTAACCGATTTGGTTAGAAATACCAAATACTTGTTGCAGCTACATAACTGTACGGGTGAACGGTCCGCTAGTACCTATGCGTAGATGATAGTTAGGTAAGTATAGGTATTGAAGCGTTGGGTAGTTATAGCTTACGGTCGGTTAGGCGCGATGCTCACTTTGCACAGTTATTCCCTAGCGGTATGCGGATTTTACAATAGCGTTAGATATTTTAGGACCATGCTAACAGGTACTGAGTTAGTTATTGAATACCGGACTCATCTCTAGCCGGTTTTATTTGTACGCTGATCTCAATAATTAACAGATCAAATTTCTTGTCACCGGCAATTTGGCAAGAGAAAGAAGTAATGATGCGTTTTTTCAATAATGTGTCAAAAATAATTTTGACTGAAGGCGGTATGGCTTTAGGTGTGCCTAATTATAATGGCACTAGCTGACCCGCCCGCGGCTACGGCCGTGGACTATGTTTACAATAAAGATAGAAGAAAGATTAGATAGATATATATGCCATCCAGGACTTTTTTGTAGATCTATAAAAGAGGAATATCCCATCATGCAGTGTTTTCTTGTATCTCAAAGGACCGCGTTTTCGATGAAAGCTCCCAGGCGGCTTGACTTTTTCCGACACTTTCAACAATTATAGTTATATTTCGACCAATTTACACAAAACCTTCATAATTTATATACTTAAAACTTCCTCATGAATCACTCTATCTATTAGTTAAATTCATGAAAATCTGTTCAGTAATTTTTAAATTTATCGCGAACAGACAGGCAGAGAGACAGACGCGCGGAGAACTTAGTATTATAATATGTATAAGTGATAGGCCCTGCATAGTCCGTACATAGTCAGATATAACATCCTTATATTCTTAGCCGAGGATCCGCAAGATCGAATGTAACAGGGTTTTCTCCTCACAAATTAATCTAGGTTTTTGTGTTAGAGCACCAAGCTGAGTCAGGACCTGTTAGACCTATGTACGTACACGCGCTTGTCTACTTGCTGAGTGGGCTACTTCCTACCAACCCAATGGTTACTTCTGTGACCTAATGTTCACCTGTGTATTCTGTCTATGTGTTATCTAATAGTTATACTAAGTAGTCTTTTATTTCTGTACTCAATTCAATTCAATTTTAAAAGATGTTTATTAATGGACTATGTTTACAATAAAGATAGAAGAAAGATTAGATATACATATATATATGCCATCCAGGACTTTTTTGTAGATCTATAAAAGAGGAATATCCCTGTACATTATTCCTCAAATCAAATCCAGTGTACATTATTCCTAGACAATATTGAACATAACAAGTACGTTTATAAGCGCTGTACGCTTTTTCAAACTTATATAATATATATAGGAAACTAACATTATATAATATATATATAAAGGAAAGAATAGGTAAGTAACATACATCGGTTATTTAACCTTTTAAAACACTATCTTATTTGGGTTTTAATATCAGCTGCTGCTTGCGCCTTCACCTGCGTTTTATCGGGATAATAAATAGCCTATATGTTATTCCAGGTCCCAAACTATACCCATCCAAATTTCAGCCTAATCGGTTCAGTAGTTATTTGCGTGAAAGAGTTACAAATATCCATACATCCGTACATCCATCCTTACAAACTTTGACATTTATAATATTAGTAGGATCATAGACGAAAAGTTTCATCTACATAATGGTAGGATTAAAGTTTGTATGTTTTGTTATCTTTTTTTATTGATGATGGTAAAGCGTTTGACCCCCATAACAATCAAGTAAGTGA
Source organism: Eupithecia insigniata (assembly GCA_947859395.1). Lineage (NCBI taxonomy): Eukaryota > Metazoa > Arthropoda > Insecta > Lepidoptera > Geometridae > Eupithecia > Eupithecia insigniata. The sequence goes on along the minus strand of OX402001.1, from coordinate 3,845,517 downwards.
ACATGTGGCCTAAAATGGTGCACGCTTTCCCAGAAGGCAACTTATTCTCTTGGGATTTCAAAACTCCTAGATTGTACTCTACCGGAAAAACAGATGCAGGAAGTTCGTTCACTCTTTACCGGTTCTTATAATGAAAGTAGAGGGGAAACGATAATGAATAATTTTCTAGTGCTTCTGCCCTTTTCGCTTGATTTTCCATACAATAAGGTTCTATAGTTATGGATTTTGGTGTATGTACGTTTTAGATAGAAATTTTGCGGCGGCGAGCCGGCGAAATCTGAAATTTTATTGTGTTATTTTTCAGCACCATTCTAAATTCAAGCTAACACGCCGCAGCTTAAAAGCGCTTCAGCAATATTGAGATTTACGATATTGGGAGAATATTTACGAGACATCAACGCTATGCAACTCTCGCTTATCAGATTTTATTACGGAGTTATTTTGTTTTATACCTATGAGAATTGGATTAGTTTTATTTGAACTTTCAACAGAGATCTCGTATTTTACTTTTATAGTCAACTATTTTGGTAAATGTACTTGTTTAATAATTTGACGAACGATAATTTCATAAAATGAATATAAAGTTTATATTCATTGAATCTATTGTTAGCTTGTAATATTAATGCACACAGATCCTCATGTTCTATTCAACGATCCTATCCATCCACGGTTGTCTGTAGAGATCGCTCGTGAGCGATAAGACCGCCATTTGTCACCTTTTTTTGTACCAAATTGTTCGTATTATTTGTTAATTTTTTTGTAGAGTGTACATACAACAAAGCATTTTCTATGTAACGAACTCTATCAGGTAGACGTTTTATCATCGAAATCTAGGCCAAGGAAGAACAATACTTGTGTTATGAGTACCAGATCACTGTTATACCTAAAAAGCTAGTGCTTTATGTATCTGGATACCTACAAATTATAAACACTGGTTTGGTGTTTGCACATATGTACGATTTCTTAGTATCGACATATTGTTTAAAATATGATTATCTAGCTATGTAAATACACCATACGTAAAACAAAGCTCTATTTTCACGAAATAAGGTCTAGTTTAGTTCAAAAAGCAAGTTTGTCGTAAAAAATACATGAAATATCGCTAATAGCGTAAAGAAATGTGTCCCACCTGTTCAAGGCCCGTAAAAAAGTAACACAGACCTTATTGCCTGAGTTTAAAAAAAAAGCTGTCAAAGTTGCAAAGCCTCAGTCATAAAGCAAGGCTTGTAGAGGTTTGGATAGAGGTGAAAATATTGTAAAAAATGTTGAATGCGACTTAGGAAAACTATATCAAAATGCATCTACAGCGAGGTTATTGTTTGTAAAGCCATATTGAGCAACACCATTATTAAAGAGGTACCTATAACTTTTCATCTGTTTTCTTAGAAGATTCTGTTATTTGATGTTGCCCACTGAAATGAAATGAGCTTTATTTACTTTCATAAAATTACCATAAAAATTTAAGGTGTTTCTATTTACTACTATGTGCAAGCACCACTTGTAGTGCGCGCCTCCTCCAGGTTTCGGTCCTTCCATGCTTCTCTATCCAAAACTAATCTGCTCCAAGTATAACTTTGGCAGACCAGCTACTTTGGCAATATTCTCTATAACGTTTTGATGGTCTACCTGACCTACGCTTTTTATCGAGTTGGTGGTACCAATTTGTCGTCTATCGTCTGTAGCTCCTTGGAGGTGGATGTTGCCCACTAGCGTTTGTAAACGTTACTCTACCTACAAAAACATTAGGCATGAATGCACTGATGGACGCACAGATCTGTAAGTCCATACATTTGTTCACATAATTATATACTTAGGTAAATACAAATCTATATTTTTATTATGGACTTGCATAAAGTATAGGTTGCAATAATTGAAGAAAAGCTAAACCAAACTATCTTCATGGCTGCTTTTCACGATCGCATGACTGTTCCACAAAGAAGCCAGCAGTTTCCGTCTCTATTAACGGAAAGGAAACCTGTGTTCTGCTAAGCACTATAATCGAACTTCACCAGACGAAGTTGGATGTACTCTGGTACTTTGTGTTGGAGGCCTGTGAAATTACAGCTCCGCACGACATGTGAGACTGTAAATGTGCTTTATATACACTTGGGCCACGTAGACCACGTACTTTGTAGACGCGTCTGAGGTCATACATTTTGTATGGTGGACAGACACATTATTTTATTGCAATACGGGCATACCTCACTTTTATTTTAATTTTTAACCGACTTCAAAAGAAGGAGGTTATCAATTCGACTACATGTTTGTTTTTGTGTGTTTGTTACGCGATATCTCCGCCAATTATGGACCGATTTTGAAAATTCTTTCACTATTGTATAGAAAACGATCCCGAAAGTGATTTTATCCCCAGGGTATTGGTATTTATCCCGCAAAACTTAAAATAAAAGTAAGGGAATTTGAAGGCGGTTTATTGTTTTTTAAAACACGGCTTATTATTTACTGATAGTTTTCTGCATATTAATATGTTTTAGATGGTATAGTCGTTGAGAGTAGTAAGTCCGTAACGCCCACAAGTGGCCCTGACGAAAGACCAGCATAGGTTGCTAATGAGCACGATCATCAACACATGCTGAGGCACAGCCATGTTACTGGACTCACACTTCAAATCTGTTTCCTCTAAGTTTATTATGTATTCTGTGCAAATCTCAAAACAAATTAAAATATATTCTATTCTGTTCTTGTACATCTACGCTTAATGCTCTAAGCATCTACGACATAAACGCAACGTTTGACAGATTGCTTTCTTTTTGTGACAGAATTAGATATCTCAAACTATGTAATTTTGAGCCTGCAGGCAGATACTATTTGCGGCAAACCGAAGACAGAGCGCAATGGGCACAATTTAGGGGAGGCCTTTGTCCAGCAGTGGACACCTATAGGCTGTTGATGATGATGTAGTTTTGAAACAAATCAGCACCTCTCTGTTCCCCAATCTGTGATCTCCCTCTTATTAGAACTTTCTAGTACAAGAGTGTCCATAATATCTTAACTGTCTTATCCTAACCTACATCATAAACCTTCGCAAATTAATGTCTCCAAATTAATGTTTTTTCATAAAATATGACAAAGAATTTCTTATTAAAAACTTACAAGGCACCAACGTATATTTGTCTTCATCAAACAACTTTTTGTTTCTAAAAACATTTTTAGCCTCGAGAACGTCGTCCCAACTTCTTTATTCAATTAAGGCGCTACAAAAATTACTGCAGAGCCTATAAATCAGCTCTAACAGCCTTCAGTATTATTTATTTATGTTAAATAGGCTTAAACTACCTACCTACAGCGTCTTGGCCCCTTATGAGATGCCCAAGTCTGGAGCTTTCTTGCAGTACGTTGATTTTTGCAGCAGCGTAAGCTTTTCTTCCAAGGAACTAACTAAAAGGTGATTTTGATTGCAAAAAGATTAAGGCCCTTATTTTAAATTCTCAACCACTCATCGATCTATGTTTGCGTAATAATTTTCTATTGTATAACGAATGGGATGCAAAATTACAGCTTTACTTAAGCATAGATCGATGACTAAGCATGGTTTCATAACGTTAGGGCCGACTTTAGAAATACGTGTTTTGGAAAATATTTAGAATATGAACTACATGTAATTATATTATCATTTTCTTTGTTAGTTTATACAACTAGTTTTGAAGTTTTACGTTGTCAAACCCAGTGAACGGAAAAAAACATGGAAGCCTTCCTTCAAGGAAATTATATGAACTCCCAACTAGACATAAAATTGTCAAATATCTGGGGGCCTACTCGGAAAAGGAAAATCGAAGTTTTTTTTTCGTGTTCGTGCAAAACCAACTCTTATGTCCATTGCATAAGATTAGCGTTTGCACGAAAAAGAATCAGAAACTTCGATTTCTTTTTTAAGAGTACGGACCCTGATTATAGTCAGGGAAGCGGCACTGAAATTGATTTAAAACCAAAATATTGATTTTTTTTCTAGCGAAAGAATGAATGAATGAGTGAACACTTTATTGTACTAGAAGATAAATACATACATTGATAAAAGATCTTATATCTAAACAAAAATGAACAGTACAAAAGGCGGCCTTATCGCTGACAGTGTTTACTTCCAGCCATACCTGAAAGGAATGCTTTCATGTTTTTGCCGTTCACTGGTCAAATACATACCAAAAGTAGCACTATGTAAGCCTCTGAGTGCGACCAAGCTCAACCATTCACTTTACTTCTTTGAACTATTTCAGCTTGACAATGTTTTCACTCCGGCACAAACCCTTTTCGTGCCTCCCCGGAGTAGAGCTTTCAACACGTTCCCCGTATAAGTTGACCACTGAACTATCGCATAGTCATTCTGCAGTAATGGACGGAGCTACTTTAAACTTTTAACGATCTTACAGCTAATGTTGTTTTACAAAATTCTGTAGCGAATGCTTTGCACTCACTTTAAACCTAGCTTAGGAGGAACAAAGCTGGGACATGAATTACCTTTAACACTTCATTGTCCATGATTCACATCAATATGTTCCAGCTAGTAGTGCTACAGTTCCCTCTTCGAGCTTCTCCGCTCAGGTTGGACAGTGAATGGGTTAAGGGACCTTAGCTGCTCTATTTTGACCTTAAAATTCAAGCTACTCGTACAATGAATTCGTGACCCTGATAAAAGGACTTTGCAAAATCTATATATATAAAAGAAAGTTGTGTTAGTTACACTATTTATAACTCGAGAACGGCTGAACCGATTTGGCTGAAATTTGGTGTGCAGGTAGCTTGGAACCAGGAAAAGGACATAAGATACAAAAAAATTAGGGTTCCGCGCGAAAAAAATAATTCGACGGGGGCGAAGCCGCGGGCAGCAGCTAGTAAGAATATAAAATTGTTTATACAGAGATTTTTAAAGATAGACCTCAATTACTTTGACATAAGTATGTATATTATATTGATTGATGAAAAAAAAAAAATAGGATAAGACCTTTCTGCTTTTACAAAATAACCATTATCTTAAATTTTTTAGGATCATTATAATGAAATGCTTTTGATTTTTCAACATGAAACTTTAGAGCAGCAAAGAATATTTTACCTCAAGCTTTTTCGCTGAAAGTTACTCGCGAACCGAACCAGCTGCTGTCTGCCTTGCAAACTGTTTTCAAACTTGAACTAAAATAGCATTACTTAGCTTTTTTAAGCGAGAGGAACATCTGCATTACTTTCCATAAACATGATGCATAATTCATTAGTGCTTGCTCGTGTGTGCAAACTTAAGATTTTGCGATTCGTTCAAGGCATGATATGCAGCCAAAGGAAGAGGTAATTAGAAATAATTGGGTGTGTTTTGAAAAACGATAAACCGCCTTCAAATTCCTTTACTTTTAAAATGTTTTCATTTTTTGCGGGATAAATACTTATCCCCTGGGCATAAAATTTTTATGGGAACACCTCGGGATCATTTATACTATAGTAAAAGAATTTTTAAAATTGGTTTATAATTGGCGGAAAAATCGCGTAATATATGTACCTACCTGTGTGTGTACACACAAAAAATAGAAAAAAAAACATACAGTCGAATTGAGAACCTCCTTTTATTAGCATACATTTGTTCCTCTTTAAGAACATTCTGGTGTTATATACATTTGTTCTTCCTAATGCACAGTTTAGTGCAAGCTTAGAGAAAACTGCAAAAATAACGAGATATTCAACGGTTACTAACAGCGAGTACTTAAACCTTCAAGGTTTTGAATAATTTAGCGTTAGAAATAGGACGCTTGCTATACACTCTAAAACTGTTGCAAACGAGCATGCCGTGGAACTTTTCTTAATGGTTATAAGCTGTTACATGGACGTATGGTTTTCTGTTTTAAAGGTAAAGTAACAAAACTGTTTTCGTATTGATGGTTTTTGATGATTAAAGGTAGACGTAGATCAGGGCTGCACAGCTGCCGCACGGCATAAAATGTGCATTCAAATATGTGCTTTAACTTATAACTCTGAGATGCATTTTATATTGACGGCATCAGATGATAGACAACTGATGGACAACTCGTTTAGAGATTGTGGAAAGCCATTTTGCCAATGTAAAATCTTCAATATATAAAATATTATTTACAGGATGGTTTTTTGAGATAAGAGTAAGTAAAAAGGCCTTAATGATAAGAGTAATGACATAGATTAATGAGAAAGTAAAAAAAAATAACGTAAAGTAGACTTCGACTCAAACCTTTCTAGAAAATGAAATATAGAAATACATCATTTTCGCCAAAAACTTCTTAAAATGTTGTTTATTATTCTGAAATCTCGAGCCGCCATTTAAGGGGAGCTTTGATTCCGTGAATATTAATTAAACAGCGTCTTTGGGATTTTGGATGGAAATTTGGAACTTAAGGGGAAGTAATTGCAAGGGAGGGAAATCAAGCAACGACGTCAGATCTGGATAAACCAGAAACATTTGATATATAGGATTATTATGACGACGACAAATGTTTATACGACCTTTAAATATTTGTTCTGTAAAAATATGTATCAAGCTAAATATATCAGTCATCTAGTATTACCCATACTACAAGCTCTGATTAGCTTGGGACTAGATCATGCTGTGTGGATTGTCCAACATTATTTATTTTATTATTTCACTTCATTTATTTTAAATCTCGATATCAATATTTTTTTTACGATAGAAAATACAATAACATATAAAAATATTCTACAGTAAAAAATATATCAATATAGATTACCAGCCGCGAAGCTAGGCTATTTATGTTATTTATTATTATTGGTAACACTGCGTGAAGTGCAGGTTCTGCCCATCATCAGGAACACGTTTGTGAAGACGCCAGAGATCTTTAATCTCAAATTTTGTTAGTAAGACCCTCCGCCATTCAAAGCTATTTTGAGAGGGTTTCATTGAAACTAAACTTAAAAACGGTTCTGCCCTGAATTAACAATGGGTATGGGAGCGAGATATCGGTCTTAAGTAATTTATTGGGTTCCGGATAAACGTATTAGCTCAATACGTATGTGTGATTAACAAAAAAATTAAGAATGTCTTCGTCTTCACGAACGTGTTTGTGATGATGGGAAAAACCAGCAGTTCACGCAGTGTCAGTGAATTACCATTCACCCTATATATAAAAAAAAAACTCTTTTAATTGTCACAAATTGAAAAGAGAAAGAGTGTATAGTATACTCACTCATATTTTCTAGTTTCTTAAATAGTTCACAGCTGGGCATAGGCCCCATGGTATAATAATAGAAGGTATAGCCTTTTGAGATACGATGGTCACGTGGGTGTCCCTTGCTCACGTCATCATCGCCATCGGCGAATGAGAAGACGAATATGTTCCTCGTGTAACGTAGTAACGTAAAATCGTAACTCCCCGAATATTTATTAGGTACCTGTTTATATCTGATAAAACTATGTGATTTTGTAATTACTCATTATTTATCACATTAACTCGTGTTTAACTAACGCTGTTTTGACTGATTTAACAAAAACTGGTTATAGTTTTTTTATTGATTTTTGAATTGTCCCTTCTCACATTTGTTTCCCAACTTCTACTTTTTGTTTAAATAAAATGGCAACAGGACAGTGACGTAAGTGCCACTCCCGGAGGAGCATACCTTGTTTTTTGGATCATGGGCCGCCCCAAATGAGTACCATAGCGCCCTGTCTTCAGGTTCCCGCATCCAGCATCTGTCAGCAGTTCCATCGTATATTTAAACTAAATAGACCGTAGCTACTGTAGACTATAGACCGTACATATACGGTATATAGACCGTATATAGACCGTACCTACTGTCTAACAAAATAAAATAATGTAATAAAATTCCGGAGATACCTAAAGAGGATTATTATTAATATCTACTTACATTATTATACTTAGTACAGAATTGTTCTGACATTCCTATCGCCAACCTAAGACAAGCAAATCCCACACGCAATCAAAGTTATCCTTGCAACAATCCACTACCATGATGCGATGCGAAGTCAATTCCTCTACTTCGGATACAGTTGCAAAACTAACTTCTGCTCGCGGCCTTTGCACGCGTTTTTTGGAATAAAAAATAGTCTATACAGAGATAAAGAGACATTTATTGACACAATAGGGATACAGCATAGAAAAAAGCAATATATATTATAGTATCTACCTACCTAACTTACTTAATGAATATAAAAGATATAAACGAATGGGAAATAAGCTAGCTAAGCACTAAGGTAAAGGGTAGGTCCACTACCGAGAATTTTGTATTGTATTGATAGGATAACAACTCTGTTAGCCTAGGAACTGTCCTATTAATTTGAATAAAACGAGTATAGACGCAGAAAATTTTAATTATTTGAATCGCCAATGACAGTTCTCAAAACTAACAAAAAAGACGAAGGATAAAAACCAGAGGGCCTACTCGGAAAAGGAAAATCGAAGTTTCTGATTCGTTTTCGTGCAAAACCAACTCTTATGTCGCTTGCATAAGATTACCGTTTGCTTGAAAACGAAACAGAAACTTCGATTTCCGTTTTCCGAGTAGGCCCTCTGGATTATTTCAACGAGGCCAATACGTACGTGTGAGATGCCTCATAAATTAAGTTCATACACATAGGTAAGTACATAGGTTTCTTCTGGGAAAGCGTGCTCCATCTTAGGCCAAATCTTCACTCTCTCAAGTGTGACGGTGGTCAAAAGCTTTATCATTTACCATTAACAATAAAAAAAAACGCACCACAGGAAGAAGGGGACCTTTCAGAAGCATTAATTCACCGGGTACCTTTATGCTACCTAGTAATCTACAAACTTTCTATGATTTTGTTTTCTAATATATGTTACCTGAAACTAAATGCGCGCTGCCTCGCTATTGCATGATTCTTCTTCAAGGCAAGAGTGAATAGATGTCTTCTAGACCTTTGTGATATACCGTCGCCGCGTCGGCCACATCGTCACATTCCGTCAGGTGAGATTGTGGTCAGACTAAGAGCTTAAAAAAAACGTGTCCAAGAGACTTGCAAGGCTTAAAGGTAGCACTTTGACTTTTTGAGTTATATCCTTTTGACAGGATTGTTTTTAAGTAGATGGTACTTTATCATAGATATTTCATATAAAAGGTAATATCGCTATTAAATAAATTGTGATAACGATAACCGATAGTAGTGGCAAAGCATACAGTTTGCAGATCCGTCGGTTTGTGGCAAGATCTTATGCGGGCAGAAACCTCAACAGACAATGCAACGTTTAGAGCATTTTGTTTATTTACAGCCGGTTTTGCAGACAGAATTATCATTTCCGTTTCATAATATATTTTATCTGCATTTTCGCTTTTTTAGGCTTTAAATTGCTGTTTCTGTAGTGTTCAGTGCCGACCAGTCAGTTTATTTTGATGTTTTGGTTCGGTTTAAAGAAATTTATTCTCAAAAAGACACAATGTCACAAAGAAATAAGTAATTTTATAGTAGGTTGGTAGTTTTCGTGCATCTAAAAATAATGAATACTAATTTTCACACTTGTTTTAGCATCTTTTTGGGCGAAACAAATAAAATGCCCTTTTTACGCGATCGGACACATTCTCGAGAGCGAGTAGTTATTTGCGACAAAAAACGCACAATTGAAAAACGTGCCCGCCAATAATGAAAACCAAACACAACTCAAAAGTGTCCTGTTTTCCGATGAATTAAATAATAAAACAGGTTTAAAAGTGGCGTATGGACGTGATATTGAACACATAAGCATGATAAATAACCTGTCTGATGTGCTAATGAGCTGATAATGGTATTGTGATATCACTAACGTGTATGGAAATACGTCTTTTTGATGACTCGGGTGCGATGGATTAATTAACTTTACATTAGGCGCATTTATTTACGTTTTTTTTACATATTTGTTATATTTTTAGTAGTAAACAACGATCAAGTAATACAAATAACTGATTTATTTTAAATGATTATTTACTTTATTAATTAAAATATTGACAATTAAAAGCGAAATCAAAGCGTTGATGGAAAATAGAATAAGACGCGCACTTCGACGACCGATGTGGCGCGGTGGGCGAAGGGCCGCCTGCGACGCAGGAGGTTGCGGGTTCGATTCCCGCCTCGGGACAATCAATATAATATATTGTATTATGTATATCAGTTATCTAGTACCCATAACACAAGCTCTGCTTAGCTCGGGGCTAGATAATGCTGTGTGTATAAATATAAAAAAAAACACTATAAATATTGGACCTTAGGAGCGCAAAAGACATTAGTGTTTAACGGTCAAGGGACTGCTGGGCAAAAGCTTTCCCATCTTTGCCCCAGCATTGGACAGCACAGGTTAAGAAAAAAGCAATTACCAAATCACAGGATTCGTATTGCCATCATCTCAGTTTCCATTTTGGTATGACACTTAAATCACTCTTGATCATAATATACTGATCTTTATTAATTAACCTTAAAATCGAGATTACAACGTAAAATAAATACTGAGCTAAAATGACTGCTCTAAAACCACACGTCTACTTCTATAACCACCAAAAGTGCAAAACGTTGTTTTGTTTTCCCTCAATTTCCTTCACCCTTCGATTATACCAGCCAATAACACCGCTACATAGCCTTATAATGTGAAAATGAAAATGCTTACAAAAGGTCACAAAATTAAGCACCAAGCACCCCAATAACAATACTAAAAGCCAGCTTATGTACCCGAAACAAGTATAATTTCAGTTCAAATCCCAACTGTCCCACAAAAGTTCAGTTAGAAGGGAGAACTCATTATGTATTTATTTTCACTCAATAGCAACATTTACGCACAGGGACCGAGTACTTTGTCAACCCTTTTTGACGTACAAACTGTTGTTTAATCTACGCACTGGGGCTGGTTTCGCAAAAGTAAGTGCTTCGCTGAGTTTACTATGAAAATGTTTGTGTGTGTTACTATGTAAAAACCTACAAACGAATACTAAAAATTTGAAAGAAGCTCGGTCTGTAACAATTCGCGATTAAATGGATAAACAGATCTTAACGGTATTTGGTAAGGAAATACATACATTTTATTCAGGAACAAAGACCATTTTTTACGTATCATTGTGAGTATTAATTGTACTCTCTTTCTACGAATAGACCAAATACAAGCGTAACGCATACATTCCATCAAAAAACTAAAGAAGAGTAATGTGTAAAAACTTACTAATAGAATATTGAATACATGCTTTTCGTGACGTAATTTTAACTCTATGCTACGCTAGTTATTTAAACAAATATCCACTCTGTTCCGCTAATGGTCACTCTCATTTGATGTAATCATATTAAATACTCTACAAACTGAACCTTCTACTTTCAGGAACCCCCGTAATACGAGCGGGGATGTTTTCAGCATGTTATATCGCCCATCGCCCTAAATTGTAAACCTATTTACAAGGGGTCATCTTTTACGACGCTGCCGAACCGGGCATTTTGAAGTTATTATACCTACGTTTTATAGCGCACGTTTTATTTATCGTTTGACGTTACGAAGTGGATACATCCGATGTCTGTTGATTTGCATAATAAGTAATTGCCCCATTAGATATTTATATACTTAAACTGAAGAGCATAGCTCTAATCGATTCGATCGAGCAGTTGCTCGAATACGCAGTTCGACAAATACGCTTTTCGTCTATTATGTCGATGATCGTCAAGAGAACATTACTGTTCGTCTATATTTTAATTCGTCCATATCGCTGTTAGTCAATCGCTAATTCGTCCATATCATTTATCATCATTTTCAACTTTCAATTTCTAAAATAGCTGACGTGAGTACAATAAAAGACAATAATAGAGATATAAAATTCCAAAGCAATATTGAACGTAACCGATAAAAAGAAGCGAGCAGTGTTTTTGTCGCAAACCCCAATATGGCCGACCGAAGTACATTTTTAACAAACGCGGCGATTTTTACATTGTTCTCGATTAATCGTTGCATTCACAGTTTGGGAAATGATACAGCTTAAATGTACGTAGCTCATTGAACCTATCGACTCATGTTATTCACTCAAAATAATAATAATTATCATAATCATCAGCCCATATACGTTCACTGCTTGACATAGGCCTTCCCTATACGACGCTACAAATAGCGGTCCTGAACCGCCTCTATCCATCAACTCCCTGGCGACCGCTACGATGTCGTCGGTCCATTGAGTGGATGGTCTCCCAACACACCGTTTCGCGTTGCATCGTGGCTACCACTCGAGAACCTTTACTCCCCAGCAGCGGTCATCAGTGGTAATCAAAATAATACCTTTGAATAAAATAACTAACTGTTAGGATCGGTTACCAAAAGATATAGGAACGGTCTCCTTTGTTTTACCACAAGTGCCCATATCACATGATGTCATAGAGTACCGAGGTCTACATGTCACCTGACAGGTCACATCGCTGATGCTAGGCAGTGAAAGTATATGCAATGGTTGGGCCGCAAAGGAATGCGATGATTGGATGGCAACTGGGGAAGGCCAAAAATGCTTTAAAAAAATTGGACACATACATATGGTAAAAAAATATTAAACGAAAGTTGTTGGACATCTGACAAAAATAAAAAATGACGGAGGACAATCCACACAGCAACATTTAGCCCCAAAGTAAGCAGAGCTTGTGTTATGTTATCTGAACTTTGAAAGTTTGAACATAATCACAAAGTTTGTACTATATAGAGACAATAAAATTATGAGATTTCCTACTAAGTAAAATATCCAACGTAAGCGCTTCATTTGAATCCGAGGATATAAACGATTCCGTTCCGGTGCGCCAGATGCAACGAATAAAATATTGCAATATTTTTTATTTCAGTTAATAGTGCGATAAAAATGCCCTTTTCACCGATGGCTGAGTCTGCAATGTGCGCGAATGCAGAAATAAATAATGCTTTCCGATGAATTGCAACATTATATTTTGTCTCAAACAAATGAACGGATAATTCTTTACGAATTACTGGTACTATTACCTAATCTGTGTTATTGAATTTTATGACAATTTGATAAAGGATCACATATAACCGAGTTTAAAACAAAACACTACACGGCAAACACAGAGTATATGGTCCCTAAGTGTTCTACCCGTATAAGAAAATATAATCTAAAATGATCCAACTATCAAGGCAGGTATACTATATTCCTAGGTTTTCTAGCATTTTTGAAGTAGGTACAATATCTTTTTTTGATTTCCAAAGCTTGTGACGCTCACATTGCTAATGAATGTTCATTTAATCGTTACCAGTAAAATATATTTTCAAAATCCCCATTTTTCTTCTGTAAAACAAAAATAAAATGAACGAAATCGAACACGAAATCCAATGAATTATTGGTGCGGCATCTGTTACATTTGTAATTGTTTCCGCAATAAGATATAATGAATATTATTGCCATCGATCGTATGTCAGCTTCGCATTTATTTCGCTTATTGCTGGACTTGCGGTGAATTGATGGCTTGTATTTTTAGCAATTGCTTCAGGTAAGAGGTATTAAAATAATCACAATCTGATCAATTTGGGTCGCTATCGTTCTACAATGTTTTTGATAAGAGTCCTAGGCCTGATAAGCCTCGGTTGAATATAGGTGATTGTACAAAAATAAATTGCTGTAGCCTAACTAGGTATTTATTTTTTTGTTAATATGGATACTTATCTATAAAATAAAATAATAATTATGTACTCCAACTACTATTTTCATTTAGGAAAAAAATATTGCTCTCTTATTCTTAGGAAAAACGACATGAAAGAAATTTGGTCAAGTAAAAGGTTAAAACAGCCTAGCTAACGCATAAAAAAGTTAAGGAACCAAGAAACTGATTCACGTAATTTTCACCCATCGATGTAGCTATAACCACCATTATCATAAATCCAGTTTATTTCGACACCCCAAACAAGCTGTAATTCTATGTTTGGCTTTCAACGTCGACTGCTCACTGCGATAAGTTTATCGCGTATCAAATCCTCGCTAAATCACAATTACACGAAATACGGGAAATTTCGGCCGAACTGAGCTGTATTGTAGCTGACTAATGTGCTGGTTGTGGCTGTAGAGACTATGGAACTGGTATCGTATCTGAGGTTCAATTCAACCCCGGATGATAGCGGCCAGCAGGGACTTAACTATGTAAGTCTCACTTTCAGTTTCAAACTGGTGTCAAGTTTTAAATTATTTGACACCAATATTACACTGAAGATGCTCGCCGCGTCGCTGCATTCGATTTAGTTACATAGTTAAGTCATGGCGAGATTTGGCTTAAGCCAGAACCATACTTTTGTGGTGTGGCGCGTCAGAATGCAATTTTTTTTACAGCAATCCAATTGATGAAACGTGGGCAAAAATAAAAACACATACAGTACATATTAGGCATTATTACTGTATGTGCTTTACTTTTTTCAGAGAATGAAAACGAAAGATGGTCCAAAACTATAATGAATTGGTACCCAATAAACAAAAAACGAAGACAAGGAGAAATACAGATAGACCCGCAAAATGACATCATAAAAATAGCAGGGAAAACATGGAGTAGAATAGCTAGAGATCGAGGAAGATGGAAAGAGTTGGAGGAGGCTTTTACCGCTGAAAGCGGTACTCACATATAATAATATGTAGTTTTAGTACTTAAGTTAATTGTGTGAGAAGTAAAAGGTGTTTTATATTTTTTTTTTAATGTGCTTTACTTTTTTTCTCTTGAAATATAAACATACACATTCTGCCATTTCTAGTTTATGTAAGTCTTCGTTTCTCGCCCGCGCATTGCCTAATGCAATTGCGTTCCTCAAAACATAATTGTCTCAATCAACGCGCATGCAATTCTTCCGAAATAGGTACGCGAAAATTCACCAAAGTACTTTGAAATACGAAACACGAGAAATGAGCAAAATTCAGGAGGAATTTTAACACGTTGCGCGGTTTGTTAGCTCTATCGCATTAGCATTTGATATTAAATTAAAAGGTTTTAGGCTGCTGGGATTAAAAATGTATAAACCCGATGGGATTTATATAGTTTCTTGACTGTAAAGTTGATTTGATTGCATGGCAAATGAAATTTAGTAAGTTTTTCTAAATTATATTCCATTAAAATTCGTCACAACGCACTTTTCTGAAACTCGTTTGATAGACATAGGCGTCAGCCACTAGTACTAGTATAGGCTGATAACAATACAGTGATGCAAGCAGCGTACTATCAATATTGGACATAGATCACTCTTAAAGGAAGCCATTAACGCTTTGTCTTGATACTGTATGGTAGTACTATTAGGGCAAAAATCATTAGGTACAGAAACTTTTCTCATCAGTAATTAAGATTCATGGAATAAATTAATAATAAAAGATTAGAAGACAGAGACATTCACAAATGTTTCAGACACAGTTTCATTCCAGAAATTAATGATAGCACCAAACTTCAGACAATTGGAGAAGTTAGAAGTTAAGCAAAAGAACTTTCTCATGGAAAAAGTTAACGCGAAAATGACTAGAGCTAGAATTTCATTTATTTTTGTATTTGTTTTATGAAGTTTTTTAAGCATTTAAAAGAAGCTTTATTCATTATTCTATCATAATTTGTTTTTTGCAGACGGCAAATGAGGCCACTAAAGGATAGAAAACCAATTACCGAATGATTAGACAGACACATTTTTTTTGTAATGAAAAGGTCTAACTGATATATAATGTGATTTCTTTTGACAACAATCTCACCTGATTAAGTAACAGTATTGAGTCCGATGATGTATAGAGAAGTAAAAAAAGTAAAATTAAAGTGCCTTCCTGTAGTTGACCCGAAAAGCAGAAGGAGGTAGCGAGTTCACCTTAGCGATACGAACGATAAATATAAAGAAGAACCAGTTAGCGAGCGTGCAAGCGGAAGGAACATCCACAAGATTACTACCTACCTCAAAATTCATCATCAGCCCATATACGTCCACTGCTGGATATAGGCCTCCCCCGCACGACGCCACAAATAGCGGTCCTGAGCCGCCTCCATCCATCGACTCCCTGCGACCGCTACAATGTCGTCGGTCTATCGAGTGGATGGTCTCCCATGTAGGGGGGATTTGCCATAATCACCACGCTTGGCAGGCGGATTGGTAATCGCAGTGTTGATGTTTAAAAATACTCAGAAGGAAGCTGCTGCCCTTCCTCTGGTAGGTTCCCTTAGTCGGCTTTTACGACATCCACGGGTTGAGTTAGAGGGGTCGATATTCGTACGCCGCGGCCCCACGGCTGTTGGTGAATTACCCTAACATAAGAATTTTAAATTTTATTCCAATTTCGTTATTTTTTTTATGGCTAAATTTATCGTTTACAACATATAAAGCTTTATATTTCCAATTCGTATGAAACAAAATATAACATTCGTTCAAATGAAGTCATCGAGCGAATTGCCAAATATAAATCATCCGAATAAAACTGACGTAATGGTGCCGGCATTAATTGATCGATGATTGCACCGGATTGGGGTGACGAAAGTATTTTTTACATAGATAGGTATTTGTTCAATTTGTAACAAAAGGTTTCTAAAGAATTGTTTAATCGCACATCTCGCTCTGACATTTTAAATTTGAAGAAGATGAAGGCGAGACAGATATAAGAGCAACTGCCAAAACCAAAAAATACGATTGGCCCTAGTTAGGGCTAGTGCACTGTTAGTAGAGAGAAATATGACGTCACATGCAGTCCTATTAGGGCGACGGCCCTTTAATTTAAGACTATAGCTAGCTAGCTATTAAAAAACCCTAAATATAAGCTCTGCTTACTTATGTGCAGCACTTTATCTAGATGTCGATTGAAAATAACCAGCAATCATCATCATCATCAAATATTTAAATAACCTATCGCGATGACACCAATTCGAAAACGGAAAGTAAACCCAACCGCCGTACAATCCGTTGATTTATTCAACTTTTTGTTTCAGGTAAGTGCTACAAATGGAGAACTGATAATCTGCTGCGGTGAATGTTTGTGAGTTATTATTAATCGGCCTAGTTTAGTTTGATAGTTTCATTGGAGCTTATCTTGTTTTGAAATGGCTGTAAGCGAGAGCTCTAATAGAATTATGTATGGTTACGTAATACGTATGTAGTGTAGCTATTTATATGTGGTGGTAGTTTATTTATCTAGAGATTTGATTTCGGGTCTAGCAAGCTATTAAAACAACTAGTCTATTATTACGAATGATCTCTTTTCTTTAGAAATAGATGTATTTTGAGAGAAATTCAAGAACTGAACATCATCGTATCAAATCACTGATCTACAAATAACATAATATTGAACTCCTTAAAACGGCGCGCAGTATTTTTTGAGATAATTTTGTTTGAGTTCTTTTAATTTTTTGACAAGAGTATAAATATGCAAAAATCTATTTAACATGGGTCTTGCATCAAAAATCATTGTAAGTATTTTGAACTTTGAGTTAAAATACTTTATGTTGGGAACATGAACACAACACACACAGCGCTTGGACGCGCTATAATAATTTATGTAGGATGTGGCACATGCTTGCATATTGTGCATCAGTGTATCCACAACATCACGACAGAGTCGCTGCAGACGAGAAATCAAAGTCATCTACAGCAACTAAATAATTTGCCAAGACAAACGGACTGACCCACCTTACCGCCGAGCTTACCCGTGGAGGCAGGGACGAAACCATACCACGGCCATACTGTCCTAGTATTATTTTCCATCTGAAAATTTACTTGTCTTCTAGTGTAGCATGGTCGTCGTTTCACTCTGACGTTTAGGTTATTTTCCAGGAAAGCAGTTCAAATACGCAAATCAATCCTTACCTTTAAATCAGAAACGCCAGTTGTCTAGAGAGACATTATTAACAAAGAAAATTACAATGCAATATTAGAAACAAATTAGAACTAGTAAATACAACAATTGAGCTGACTGCGAACTGTTACAAACAATACGTATCAGTACATAACTGCGAATTAGAGACGCTTCCGATTTGTATTGATATGGACAGTTCAGCTACCTGTGAATTATTTAAATAAGTTAAATTTGTCACATTTGAATTAAACAGAATCAGATTTAGATGCAATTTGTTGACACTAAATTTAACTATGCGAAGCTTCAATGGATGCGGATAGAACAGGACCAGGCTAGTTTCTAGATGGCAGTAACTTCAGGAGTCTTATAATATATTTAAATCCAGCTGTGGCTAGAATGAAATGTTAAGTATCAACTTTTTGCATAATTTCGTTCCAAAAAACCACGTATGATATTTGGCGAGATTAACATTGAAATTAGAACTATTTTCAAGAGTAGCAGTGGCTTGTTTGCTCTGCACCTATGTACGCGTCAAGCGGACGAGCCGGTAGTTTTCCTCGTAAATAGATTATCCAGTTGTCAGCGTACTTGTGAGCCGAGGCGAATCTATTAAGCGCGTTATTTCCGTTTGCGCAGGCCAGCAGGGGCTCAGTTTTCAGGATGTGGTATAAATAGACTGAGGGAATGTTTAGTTTTATTAGACTCCATCCTAATTCTCTTGCCCTTTTCCAATCTGGGGTTGGCACAAAAGGTCTTTCTCTTCCACTCACTTCTATCAGTCGTCATCTCTGCACTCACTCCTTTTTTAGTTTTATTAGACATGCTAAGGCCAAAATTGTCTTTGAATATGCACTCAGAAGATATTCCAAAACTCTAATCTCATCTCACTAATTTTATTGGGAGATTTGCTCGCCTCAAGTAAACAAGATTGCAAAAAAATAATCTTTCTGCAATTGGTAGAATGCCCCTTACTCCCCATTCTACCGTGCGGGCACTACGTTAAAGTTCATAAAAAAAGTTATCATTTTGGTATTCAGGTCATGAATACTGATGTATTTTTTTATTCACAGAAACCCCCAGACCCGGAGCAAATATTTGCAGATCACACAAACAATTATCCCAAGGTGGGAAACAAACCTACAACCTTCTTCACAAGCGAGTCGGTCGAATCTGGGTCTCTTCAAGTCAAGAGTGAATAGGTATCTTCTAGAACTTCGTGATACACCGTCGGCCACATCGTCACTTTCCACCACGTGACATTGTGGTCAAACGAAGGTCTATTGTCCATAAAAAAGAGGTGTCAAGTCACATCCAGTGTATATAAAGCGCCCTGTCCGCGTACAATTCGAACGCAAAGCAATCGATTTCCGGCCTATTCGACTTTAAACGGGAATCAAACCCGATATCCGACGGATTTACTTGCGGATCCGATAGTTTCGTAATGAATGGAGTGGCCCACTTCGATTCTGTTAACTTTGAAATGTATTAACCAGTGGAATGCGCAGGGAAGTGGGTACTTGTGCGTTTTCAGTGGGAGAAAAGTTTTTATTGGAACTTTGGTGCCTGTAATTGAGATTTTAATTGAAAAGGAATGAAAGTGCGCTATCGCTGCTCGCCAAAACAGTTTATAACAATATATGCAAAATTTTGCATGGATGTTTGGGTGTTTGTTACCTCTTCGGTCGGGCCACAAGTATCGGCCTGAAATTTTACAAAGTTATAGCTGTAACTATAAGGTAGGATACTTTTTATCCCATAAATCAGTCGAATATAAATGAGAGACAGAGAGAGAGATAAATTATTTACCCAAAAATCATACAAGCATCTGTAGATTGTTTGCAGCAGTCTGCAGTAAGCTCAATTGTTTCAATTGTAAATACTAGTTCTTTGTTCATATTATTTGATTATTATTTTCTTTGTCAATAAACAAACATCTTAAACCTTTTTAAATTTTCGCTATTTGTTGACATAATTAAAGATTATTTATCGGGTATTTATCGCGTACCTTTTGTTACGTAGGGGAAAATATAACAAAAGGTACGCGATAAATACCCGGTAAATATTCTTTAATTAAACAAACATCTTATTCAATACTTGTATACACAAATATAGGTAACATAAAAGAAAAATTAAGATAATTATTACATAAATCCCTGAGCATGTTGCAGTATTAGAGCATTTGCCCAATATTGCGCTGGTTTTCAGGTAAATAATCTTGAAATTTTTCTAAATAATCAACGCGTGCAAAGCCGCGGGTAGAAACTGGTTTTAAAAATAATTTACGGAACATCTAAGTTTTTCGTTATAAAGGTGATGATAGCGCATTTGTGTATGTAGGTACTATTAATTTCTATAAAAACCGTTGTTGATTTCCTTAAATAACGTGTTATATCGACACCATGCCCAATTTCTTAAAAAACGGGACCACTATACTCCAATTAATAATCCAAGATATTTTATGTCAACAAAAAACATTTATGAATGAAAACTTAACAGAAACTGATAACAATAGAGAAAACAACAAGGTAACAGCAAAGTTATCACAAAAAACTAAAACACAAACTTCAACAACGAAAAATCTCACATGTGTAGCAAAACATGTTAAGAGTTCCAAAACGAACGAGAGATCAATTAAATGACGAATAAAAGCCTACATCATAACCCTCGCCCTGCGGTTGTCGGGTAAAAACCAAAAATTGTTTCGAGCTTCTGTGCTTTGCTTCGATGATACCAATCAATGTCGTTAAATATTTTCCACCATATAATGATGATATAATAATTATATTCCTCGGGCTTTGTAATCCCTTTGTATACAAAAAATATCCAGGATTTTGTATCGGAGTATAGTTCCATTATTAAATTAAATTAAAATATTTTATTTCAAATAACAGGATCCATATTTTGTTAGTAAAACCACAGTATACTTAAAAAAATAAGGTTAGTAACACACACTTATTGTAAAGGAAAACATCATATTACACCTATTACCCTACGCACAAAACATATCCATATAGGAGAGGAGATTCTATTAGCAACAGTTCTCAGGATGCTGTTCGAGCTATCCCGGACTCTGCGCATCAGGGAGGCGGTCTTTTTCCGGAGAATAGCAGTGAATCCATCTACTTGGTACTCCGCAAACATCCCTGACGCACTGCAGTAGCGGTATTATGTATGAAAACTCACATTCTGTGATTCAAAAACACACCTACCTAGTTAAAACCTCCATAGCATAAACATTTAGCATCAAAAACGGTATTTTTCCAAATCCCCTGATTACAATTTAACGCATATCGATTCGAGTTTATGGGTTGCGATTGGCTACTTTTATTACTAAGGCAAATGGTAGACCCCTTATCTCGAGACTGCATGCCCGGCTTACCACAGTTACAGCCAAGATTTGATGCTGATATCTGTATTGGGTCGCATCACAGTTTTCAGAACAGCTGCGTCAGTGTAAAGAACAACTACAAATAAAAATACAAAATCGTATAATATTCAAAATATTTGTAACAAACTACGTCCCGTGGTAGCTACAATATAGTTGTGTTAAAGGAGAACAGCTTCTTCCCATATCATAAACTAAAATTAGGTACTTTATTCACAGCTTCGTTATTCTATTTTTTAGGAATCTATTTATCTATTATATCTAATTTTTTAGGTGATCCAGATTAGCACAGGACTGAATTAAATGGCAACGATAGAGAGGGAGGTCCATACCCACATGGCCAGCTGTGGGTCAACATAAGTAGCAAGGACCTAATTATAAAGATTCCAAGCAGTTTCTTAAACTTCAATTCCCTGTAGGTGTCGCTAAAAGCTTTTAATAAACCCCCAATTAAGTTTTCTTGCTCTAATGGAAACGGCTTTATGTGCAAATTATTCCGCTGATAAAATTAAAAGGTGGGATGTACTCAAAGTGCTCGGAATCACGTAATCGGACGTTTATTTCACTTGCCGGGAATATTTATTTTGTTATAAGAAATCAATTTTGATAGCTTATTCACTAAGGTAGGCCCATTTTACTAGCTGAGAATATTTATTTTGTATATCGAAATAAATTTTAAAATTATTTGTCACATTTTCAGTTACTGAATATTGTATGTATATTATATATGTATATTTTATTATGTAAGGCTATGTAACAAAACAATAACTATCTAGTTTTTATAGAGAACTTTTCCATTTCAGCACAAAAATTCAAGAATGTTTGAATGGATGGACGTTACAGTACTTTCTTACGCCAAAACTTCTGAACACATCAATTCGAAATTTACATGTACACACACTAGCGTACTATATGTACACAATGTATGTAATGCTGCTAGTATTAACGAAATATGCTACATTCCATTCATAAAAACGCATATAAAATTAGCCAAGAGTAAGTTTTAAACCAAAATAGCCCTTAAATTTAACCCTACAATGTCAGTGTAATCCCCGGAACGCACCAAGCAAAACAGAACATGTCCGAACTGTCGTTAATTCAACGCGAGCGATAATAAAATCGATGTGAACAACTAACGGAGTTAATGATGTGCAAACTTTGCAACTTAGTCATTATGCCGGATAGTTTATGTACTAACTAAAGCACAATGGTTTTGCTGGTTCACGCAGTAACTGTTAGATAACCAGTGGTTAGAGCGTTTGTCATTAATGTTTAAGTGTTGGATTAAATCGCTTTTTGTAATTGGATATGAATTTCCGAAGCGCTTGAGCAGGAAATAATAAGGCTGAAGCAAAAAGAACTTGATTTTGTCAATTGTGAATCGCGTTAAGTATGTTCTTTCAACTGAAATGACAACATATCATGTAGTACAAAATAAAATGATCCACCATAACAATGGTAATTTCATTTCATTTATTTCCACCGTAGGTATTACATATAAAGTAGAAGTCATTATTTTCTAAATTAAAATATACCTTTTACATAACTACACAAGTTTAATTACAACAGGAAAAAGGAAGCGACATAAAGGATTGTACCTTGTGTTGTTGTACCGGTTGTACCTTCTCAGAATGACACATTTTGACATTTACCGTTAATAAAAGAAACAACACATGGAGCAACACGTGGCAAAGTGTCAAGGTTGTGACCAATCCAACAATCTCTCCATGCAAATAGCACCGCGCGCTACCTAGAATTACTTTTATCTATGGACGATTCTGTGACGATACCATTGTCGTAGTAAAGAGATGAGTTAGCAGCATTCGACCTTAGGACTTTTGTATGAAGTGACTCATATTACGCGTATTACAACCCAAAATAATATGCTCGTTTGGCCTTAGCATTTAGAACAAAAATAAGTTGTGATGAAAACCGTAGCTACTATTTTCGTAGAGCCATTACTCGTAGAGCGTCTAACGCTGTAGATCCGCTACGCCGTAGCAAGAAACAAACAAAAACTCCGAAAATCCCAGCTCCCAAATAGAGTCTATGAAGACTTTTAAAAGTCTGGGAATATGAAACAACGGCTTTAAAGCGCATTAAAGAGTAACTGCGAGCCCATAAGCTGTTACTGTGTTCGCTCAGCACCGGCCAGTTTCTTTTAACGGTAATCGCGTAGATAATGACGAGAGGAAAAAAGCGTGCGGCTTGGATTTTTACTTAGTTTTGAGTTATTATTGTTACTTTGTCTTTTTCTTGGGTTGTAAGTCTTATTTGAAACTAGCTTCTGCCCTCGGTTTCGCTCTCGTTTTTCGCGTATTTGTATCTCAGATCTAGAAATAAATCTTAGTAATAATACAGTCAGTTTTGACGTGGAGAAGTAACAAACATCCATCTATTCAAACATCCCAGCTTTCGCATGTATCTATTTACTAATGTATGTTTTTTTTAGTTCTCCAAAAAACATCACGCATCCACATTGAATAAATAATTCTGGACAATCCACACAGCATAATCTAGCCCCAAGCTAAGCAGAGCTTCAGTTATGGGTGACCGATATACAATGATACTATACATTAGATTGGTCATCTGGTAGAAATCTCTGCAAGGGATAAGACTGGCAATGGCAGGAAACGGTAGTTAGTTTTTAGGAACTTCCTGTAACCTACAACTATACTGTAACCTACACATCTTTTCTACAATAAAGCTTTTTCGTTTAGCTTAGACGGCCTCTGTGGCAAGGCGGACGAAGGTCCGACTGCAACGCAGGAGGTTGCGGGTTCGATTTGATATTGGTTCAGGGTGTTCTGGATATTTTCTATGTATAATAAAAATATATATGTATCTATGTAGTCTAATATATTAAGTATATCAGTTATCTAGTAGGTACCCATACGTATAGTTCCACCCGTATATGTATAGTTCTATAGTAGATGAAGTATGAGTGTTAAGGAAGTACTCTATACGAACGAGTAATTGATATCCGGTGTCTGGCTAATTCCCGTTAAGTAGCTAATCAAGAAATTAGACAGGTAATTAGCTTCCTTTGATGATTACCATTAGCCGAAGATGTACTAATAGATACATTGAATAGTAAAATGTTGTTTGACTGTCTCTTTGATAGCTCATTAGCGATAAGACCACCCAATGTCACTTTGTCTGGTTTAAATAGTATACCGAAGATTGTATGAGCGGTTTCAGACCAGCGTTTTAGATGCGCGTTTAAGCTCGTTTTTGAAAGCGCGTATAGGCGCGCCGTTTGCTACACGCGCAACTCGTAGGAGCGTTGACGCGCTCATAAACTCGTATAAGCGCGAGGCGTATAAGACACCACTACCGGTTTGAGCAAACACGTCGAAATATGCCTTTGTACGCGTTCAGTTTTTGAAGCGCGTAATGTAGCGCGCGTGTCAGCGCGTATGCTGAAACGACGGTATACGCGCAGAAAAAAAAGCTAGTCTGAAACCGCTCTATGTTTGGAAGAACACTCACACATGTCAGTGTTTAATTTTAATAATTTGACCTTCTCTAAGTGTACTATTTACGGAAATAAATTAATTTTTTGCAATTTTTAGTATTAGCGGAAATAAAGCTTTTCTTATTAAACTTTCATAGCCCAACTCTCATAATAGTCCATCTGCAGGTCCTTGATGCGGTGGCGCCACTTACGAGTAACACCGCTGAGGCTGGACTTTGTATGCGTTAAAGTTATCATTAATAATCCTAAAGCCTTAAATGGCTTGGAAATTGCGTACGAAACGTCGTGCAGGCACACGTACCCTTCTTATAAGCCATGTTAAAAACAATATTTCTATGCGAACAATTTCATTGGAAATTTCACAGAAAACCCACCATTTCACCTGTTCGGAGCGACTCTACAGGAAACGTGTACACAAACTCGCCGGTAGACAGGCGGAACTGTGAGCGAATTATTGTCGCTTTCTCTGCCCTCTGCTTTGTTAATGTATCTCGACAAACACCAGCGCAACTAGGGTATTGCATTGTTTCAAAATTGTTCGGTATATTTATGAAACAAACTAGCAGCTGCCCGCGCCTTTGCCCGCGTTCTATTGGGATAAAAAATAGCCTATATGTTATTCCAGGTCCCAAACTACACCCATACAAAATTTTAGCCTAATCGGTTCAGTAGTTTGTTTAACAAATATCCATACATCCATACAAACTTGCAAATTTATAATATTAGTAGGATAAAGGATTTTTGTTTCAAAGCTAGCAACCCAAATAAACTTTACTTCTAAGAACGATGTGGGGCGGCGGGTCGATTCCCGCCTTGGGACAAATGTTTCCGGGTGTTTTATATTTTTATTAAATAATGTATATTTATGCATGTCTTTTATTATGTATATCAGTCATCCAGTACCTACCTATAACACAAGCTCTGCATAGCTTGGGGCTAGATGATGCTGTGTGGATTGTCCAGTATTATTTACTTTAATCCTTAACACATATCTGTTCTTACTTAAATATTGTTATTTTATTATTGGTAAGAGCGGGGTCTCCTAACACAATTTTGCTTACAGAGTGATTCCAAAACCTGTATTTATAGTTATTTTAGTAAATGCAATGAAGTTTTATTTTATTTTTATTATTTTATATCTGTAACAACATCAAGGGCTACAATTAATTAAGGAAAGGCGTTAAAAACCATCTATTTACTTAATATTTCCCAATAGAGTGCGGTCGCGGTGTAAGAATCGACCCTCAACTCAGTCAATGGATATCATAAGAGCCGACTAAGAGAACCTCTCCCAGGGACGGTAGCTGCTTCTTTGTACATATTTTAATACGTATACATCTACTGCGGTCACCAATCTGCATAGGCGGGCGGATTTTCATATACATATTCTTACCGAAACTTAAAAGACTTGTAGGTGTAGAATTTGTAAAGCGCCTTTAAAAAACAATATTAAATAAAAATAACAACATTATCTCTACTTTTGAATCATCATCATCATTATCAGCCCATACACGTCCACTGCTGGACATAAGCCTCCCCCGTACGACGCCACAAATAGCGGTACTTTTAAATAATACTCATTAATTTGTTGAATGTATTAAAAGCTTAGTTTAGGTCTATTCTGAATGCAGTAGTAGTAGTAAATAGATTGGCGTAATTATTAGAATTAAAAGCACAGAAAGTTTACCATACTGATTATTATTAATTAGTATATCAGTTTGGAATATATATTAACCACAAAATAAAACGAGTAAACGAATTGTGAAATCTTAGCAATAAATATAAACATTTACAAAAGTAATAAATTTAATATGGCCTGTTTCAAATTGTCAGTTTCAAAATCGGTATATAATTGGAGGAGATATCGCGTAACATATATACAAAAAGAAAAACAACATACAGACGAATTGAGAACCTCCTCCTTCTGAAGTTGGTTAAAAAAGAAGTATTAAAGAAGCAAGTTTCGAGCCAAATTATAATCAGAATTAACATCTAGCTATTAGATTTCATCTCGTTTGATGTTCCAAATAACATTTCATCAACGAAATAAATCAACCGACAAAAATATTGCATAATCAAATTGCGTTCACGCTTCTGCTTTCAGTTCAACTAGAAACAGTTCAAACAAATCACGAACAAATCAATCAAAACAACGCTCCAGCAAGATTCTGAACTGAATAACGACTAAACTACGAAATTATACTATGCCAATCGATGTAGATACTTTGCTATGGGAATGGGATGTACCGACCAACCAAATACAAAATTAGACTCTGCTAAGCCTACATATGTAGGTACTTCGCTATGAGTACAGATGTACTGGAACCACAGCGTAAGCCGCTTGCCAAAGCTATTTTATAATACTTCGAAGTAAAGCTGGGTACTGACCGGTGTTACATAGCGTAATGTAACGTGCGAGCGTTCGTGCAGACAGTACGGGGAAAGAAGGCACTCACAACGAGCAACGAGACGGATTTTAGCACACGACGTCTCGTATCATGCTCGCTGCGAATGGGTACATTTACACCCCGTATCCAATCCAACGATCCTATCCATCCACTGTTGTCTGGGAGAGATCTCTCAAGAGCGTTAAGACCGCCAATCGTCACACTTTATGTACTTAATTGTTTGTTAATTGTGTGCAATAAAGCATTTTCTATCTATCTACATATAATGTATCTGAATTTTATTTTCTATTGTGCGAGTTTAAAGCATTTCTTTAGGCTTCATTTCACCAATGAAAGTAAACACCAGCAGCACTTATAAACACAAAATTATTGGTTACTTAGCATCTATATACTAATTTACTACTTTTTCTTGAATAAATAATATCCCCCACCATGTACAGGATATTACTACTACAGGATATACAAGATATTAAATAAGCAAACTCATTATCTCATGACTATATCCTCTCACACGTCACTACGTGTGAGAGGATATAGTCATGAGATAAAAAATACTATGGTTAAAATAGTTTCAGGCAGGGCTCGTGAGAAGTGCCTCACGAGCCCTGCCTGAAACTATTTTAACCATAGTATTTTTTTACTATATATAAGTATAGCTACTGAATAAGATGTTTATATATGTTTGGGTAAATAAATTACCCCTTACGTTGAAACGTTGGTGTTCTTCCAACACAAACTAGGTTCGTAGTTAACCCGCTTACATTCATAATGAATTTATCAAACTACGAAAGTTTTTATAGTAAAATAAATTATCCCTCTCTCATACATGATTAATTTATTATGAATTTTCTGGTTAAATACATTTATTTCTCATTAAGAATATTTGAACATTCACTCACATGAGAACCTATCTTATATTCTAAAATATTATCTAAAGGCGTAAGTTATTACTTATTATTGACTATTTGTTGAACATTTTCAAAATAAATTTGGTTAGACCTAAGTATGACGACAGGGAACAAAGAAAGAAAGAAAATTTTTGGTAAGATTATATTGATTCTAGAGGATATACGATAATATACATACACATGAAGATGCTATGTAAAAACA
This sequence comes from Eupithecia insigniata, assembly GCA_947859395.1. Classification (NCBI taxonomy): domain Eukaryota; kingdom Metazoa; phylum Arthropoda; class Insecta; order Lepidoptera; family Geometridae; genus Eupithecia; species Eupithecia insigniata. The sequence continues at coordinate 3,817,409 of OX402001.1, read as the reverse complement.
ACTCACTTGAGTTGGCAATTGTAATCAACCAAAGCTTTTCCATCTACGTGACAATTTGAAGGATGGGACCGATGCAAAAACAGACTCCAGAGATGTCCAACACGCTTACAATGCAAAAGGTCGCTAGTGGCGGTACAGAGCTTTCACATTAGGTGCCAGGACTATCTTACTTCATTACGTATGGACTATCTTACGTCATTCACGTATTATACTTCATAGTCGCCGATTTCATAGTGATAAGAATCTCGTTCGTAAAAATCGTTGATGCATGTGTGATATTGATGCAGATTTCCAAATATTGGTTGAACAAAGAATTATCCACCATCTTGGATATGAAAAAAAAACACTGCATATTCGTTATCTTCGCTTAAAAACGTTTGAAAGTTATATATCAAGATTTCCTTTGCGTATATGGTTTGCAAGAGGAAAAAATATAATTTAGAAAATATAATAAGAGCTGTTTTAAAACTTATTAAAAAACAAGCTTCTTGGTCTTGCTTACCGTAGGAGGTATTAGCTCACGCGCGAGAACTAAGGATATCTACACAGTATGAGTCTGTAAAAATCTCTACACAGGCCGAGTTTACCGGTCAGGAATCACATGTCCAAAAGCCGTCGCGGACAATGTGAACGCTCTGATGCGAAATCGATCGTACGAATGGGACGGACGGCCGCGTGACGGACAGCACGTTGACATTGGTGACTGATGTCCTGTCCCACCACTTGTTCACTGCCGTTTTTAGCAGTGTATAAGTTTGGAATTGAATCAGTGGCGAATTATGACGCTATTTTTGGGCATCACAGACCAGAATTGAAAAGAAAGTTACACAGGTAAAAGCGTTTCACATCTCTAAAAAAACCAAATCTGGTGAGTCTTACAAGTTATTTTCCACTGCACCCTGTTCACCAGAACCCAGACTGTGATATCTTCGCAGTTGACCGGAAGAATACAATGTTGGTATGTCTGAGGTTTTGCAATAGTGATTTATGAAAGTTTACTTGTATGTTTAGTTTATATTATTTTAAAATTGTGTTACCGTATAAATTTAGTTCTCTAGATTTACGTGTACTTGTATATTTTACTCCCTATTCATTTTTAATCTTAAGTAACTAATGTAATCTAAATCTTTGTTGTAAAACATTCACTGCTTGACAAAGAATTTACTCTTTTGTAAAGTCGGTTAAGAAGAGAAGTCATTGTAAGAAGTAGATATAAAATGTCCACTTCTTCATAATGCGTATGTGAACATTAAAATCAATAGATATAGGTTAACTTAGAGTAACGAAAAGCGATACCGTGGCATATCTAGGCGAAGATGCCTGACGAGCTAGACTTGATTTGCACGACCGTGACAATTGTGTGAAAGGGGAATGTCAAGTGAAATTTGATATTTTTTTTGCTATTGTACAACAAATAATTCAAATAGGGATTAGTATTAGTTCCAACAAATTTAAGAAAACATAATAATAAACATAATTCGCTTGTGAAGAACAACCTGCACAGCCTTGAACACAGACGGCGCGTTGCCAGACTGTCGGTGTTCTACAAGTACCACTTTGGTGACTGTGCCCAGGATTTACATGACCTTATCCCGACCTCCCCCTTCTATCACCTGTCATGCAGACGTACTGGTAAATACCACCCATACCTGGTCGACATACCACCGTGCCGAACCAAACGTTTCCGCTCTACTTTCAGTATAAGTACCGGTAAAGAGTGGAACTAACTTCCTGCATCTGTTTTCCCGATAGAGTACAATCTAGAATTCTTCAAATCCCGAGAGAATAAGTTCCTTCTGGGAAAGCATGCTCCATCTTAGGCCACATATTCAATTTCTTAAGTGTGATGATGGTCAAACGCTTGAAAATTATAAATAAATAAATAATAAAACAGTTAAAAATTAAGGGATTTGAGTTTTAAGAACGCCAAAGGTTCTATCACCTTTAATGTCTTCAGGTAGCATGTTATAGAGCTGGGCCCATAATCGTCTTACGATGACCTCTTCGTTTTTCATTAAAACTTCATTTCATTCGAATCTCCGCCTCTGTGATTACCCTATAAATACTGCAGACGCATCAACCAAGCTGACTACAATGCGAGTCCTAAGCACCGCCTAGTAGCTACATACTAAGTACTAACTGAACATCAATCTATATTCAAGCCGGTTGAGCCATTAGCATACCTAAGCATCTGTTCTGTGCGTCTGTATTTTTATACAGTAGGTATCTTTAGATAAGTAGTAATAATTTAACCATCAGTAGTCGTCCTGTAACTTTGTAGTTTAGTATTATTTTCAGTCGCTTATTGTGGAAATTTTTAATTAGCCTTCTGTATTTAGTCACAAACCTACTCATTAAGTTAGCTGTTAATTTCCCAAGCATTGTAAAAATAAAAAACATCTGAAATGAAATTATTACTCAGTGTAAATGAAAGGCGGGTGGATGATTGTTTTTTTGTTATATACTAAGTACTAACTGAACATCAATCTATATTCAAGCCGGTTGAGCCATTAGTATAGCTAAGCATCTGCTCTGTGCGTTTGTATTGTTATACATCGGAAGTGAAATTGTTACTGAGTGTAAATGAAAGACGAATGGACGATTTTGTTTTATTTTGTAGAGTTTTTTGCGAGTTAAAAATGTTCACAGAGCCTTCTTGGTGAATATTATCATATTGTGCGTGCATACCTCTGTGACACGGGGGGCACAGGTCCACCTGCGACGCAGCAGGTTGTGAGTTCGATTTCCGTCCCAGATATTTCGTCCAGATATTTTGCGCAATTCCAACAGTGAAACCAGTACACAACCCAGCTAGAGTTGCGTTTACTTATTTCCATAAATAGGACCTCTACCTTTATTATCAATCTATAATCACCCCAAGCCGTTACCCATTAGCATTCCTAAGCATCTGCACATCTGCATCTAGGTTATTGTCATTCCTATGCCCTCAATATTCAAGGCATTTCTAATAATTTTAATTGATAAACACCGTTAATGGTCAACTCCGGTACAACACCACATTTTGTTTAACTAAGTTCAGCTTGCACCGCATCACCCTGCGCTTTGCGCTAAACTAAGTTTATGTTATATTGATCGCGTTCAATTGCAACGTTAAAATGGGACATGTACCTTACATCAATCTATAACCAACCCAAGCCGTCACTTATTAGCATTCCTAAGCCTCTGCCCGTATGCATCTAGGTTATTGTCGTTGCTCTCAATATTCCTGGCATTTATAATTTATTGAAACCATTTATAGGTGAATTCAGGTCCATTTCCACAGTTTGTTAAAACTAAGTTCAGCTTGCACCGCATCAACCTGCACTTTGCGCTGAACTCGGTTTAAAGCGCTAAGCTGAGTTTAATATTTTTATGTTATCACGCATCAATTTCAACGGTGAAATAGGACCTGTAAACTAAACTACTTACATCAATCTATAACCACCCCAAGCCGTTACCCATTAGCATTCCTAAGCATCTGCCCGTCTGCATCTAGGTTATTGTCGTTTCTATGCCCTCAATATTCATGGCGTCTATAATTTATTGCCAGGCCCCTGCCATTGAATAATTGCTTTATGAATATTTTGTTTGCTTTTGATTATTGGCTAGAATACGTTTTATTAAACCTTTTAGTGCCAATGGCATTATATATCAGTTATGCGAGGATGCAGCAGAGGGTACCTATTTTAAAGGAGCAATCTTTCAGCTGATTAAACTCATGGTATAAGAAAACAAGGTATGCTCTTCCGAGATACGATGGTCACGTGGGTGTCTCCAGGTTACGTCATCGACCGGGCTTATGAGAAAATGATTCTGTTTCCTGGTGATACCAGTAGCGTAAAATAGTAACTCCCGGAGCTCCTGTATGAATCTGATAAAACTATGTGGTTTTGTATTTATCCATTATTTATCACATTGACTTGTATTTAACAAACGCTGTTTCAACTGATCATACGACTGATCAGTCAGCCTATTGGTCGCAATCAAAAATCGTACGAGAAAATAGTTTTACTCACTGAGAACAACTCGATGGACCGACGACATCGTAGCAGTCACAGGGAGTCGATGGAAGGCGGCGGCTCAGGACCGCTATTTGTGGCGTCGTATGGGGGAGGCCTATGTCCAGCAGTGGACGTGTATGGGCTGATATGATGATGATGATGACTGCAAACAACCGCTCTGGTCACTTGAGGGATGCGGCTAACCGCAATAGTTGGTTAAACGTAATCGCGATCGCATGCTATGGATAGCCGGACGGCTCACCGCGTTCCGGGTAACTGTATTATAATGGAAGCCCTTACTTGAATGTTTACATTTTTATGCTGCGCAGCAGCGTTGCGGGATGTGAGAGTATAGAATTATAAGTAGTTCATTCCTACAAATCTAGTCCAATCTAATCAGTTATGCGCGTAGTGACAGACACAACCAATTACAGCGCAACTCGTGCATCTGATTGAAATTAAGGCGTGATTGATAATCTATTGAGACGCGAATGGATTAGGAAGCTACGCGTAATTGAGTTATTAATTTAGCCAATATTTCACTGAATGTAAGAAATGAATAAACTGCATAACAAATAATGACGACCTCTGAGGCCTGGTGGGTGAAGGACCGCCTGCGACGCAGTAGTTTGCCAGTGCGATTGCCGCCTCGGGGCAAATGTTTGTAGGATCTGCAAATATTTGTTCCGCTAAGGAGTGGAAGTCGCTGCCTTGTAATATTTTTCCGACCATTTACGACCTGAGTCACTTCAAGACAAGAGTGAATAATTGTCTTCTATACCTTCACATCGTCGGCTTCATCGTCATTTTCTACCAGGTGAGATTGTGGTCAATCGAAGGTCAATCGAAGATAAAAAAAGTTGTGTATTTTTAAGTATAATCACTTATTAAATACCCTTAACACAAGCTCTGCTAAGCTTGAAGATAGATAATGTTGTGTGTGTTGTCCATTATTATTATATTACGATCTTATCGAATTTCTATACGGACGAATCGCTATTTGGACGTACTGGGTAATGGATTCATGACGAACCGCTTACTGGACGAAAAGCGATTTGTATGAATCGCGTTTTGGACGAACTGCTAGCAAATGTGTACAACACTCTTGTGTTGGGGTCAGAAGCATATTGGTTTTATACTTTAACTATGGTTAGAAATTAATTATTATATCAACTCATCGCACTTAAATAATTTGTTTCTAACTATACTAAAGGTATGAACGCGATATAATCTGACGCGCCACAACACACTCTAAGAAAAGTTCTAAGAAGTATTTATCATCATCATTTTCTTTGTTTTTCTCTCTTATGTGAATAGGAAAAGTTATGGTAGGTATCGTGTAGATAATTTTTGTTAAAATATTTTGGAATAAATGAGGGTTTTTTTAAAACTAATAAACCATAGATAAAATGACCATGAAAAGCAAGTGCATGGTTTCCTTTTTTGTATATCGGGACAACTGATAAATATTTGATACAATAACAAATGAATACATTTGATAATCGATAGTATCGTTCCAATCGTAGTTTTGTCTAGCAATTTTTTATTTAATTATGACCCCGTAAAACCCTGAACCCAACCCATTTATAATAAATCGAAATATAATTAATAAGGCACTTTATGTACCTAGTTCAGACCAGCGGGTCTGTAATAATCGATTTCGGTGTGACAAGAAATCGATTATTACAGAGCTTTATATGGTTCATTCCCGTTGCTAACGAACTTGTTTCAAGTTGAACTTATACCCCATCTAACTGCAATAAATTATGCAAACTCATATTAATTATAGTGTCAGAACGTTAAGACGGTGCTGGATTTTAATGTAGCCAATAAGTGTCTCGTAAATCCGTGTCTAGCACATCAGCTGAGACGGCCGCAGAGTGGATGCAATAAATCTGGCCGCATTCTGCGTGTCTGGGGTGGTAGGGGGTTAAATCACGTTAGGGCTGCTTCTACAAATGAGATAGTGATATGTTGATGAGAAAGTTTGTCACGTAAAAGGATTTAATATGTGGCGCAGGATCTTGCGATATAAGTTTCCACCAATTATCAAATTATTTACATTTTTATCGTTGTATATAATAAAAAATATATAATTAGGAAACAGAAACAAATTAGAACTAGTATTAAGAATTGAAACAGTTAAACTAACTGCAGACTGTATGAGAAAGAAATTGGTTGAACTTTCAGTTCTATAAAGAAAATTAATCTCCGTTTTCTAATAGTAATTTTTGTTTACTATTTGACCGAAGACGAAAAGAGTCCTGTTCTAGAAGGTCATCAAAATTATATGTAAGTATAACGCCCAAGTCGTTAGCTTCAAACATAACCAAAGAATAGACAATAGTGCCCTTATCTTCATAATCTTGTCATCAATAAAATTTTATCGATGTTTATCTAGCATCACCCGTCATAAATCAAAGTTTACCTTAGTCTAGAGTTACCTTGAGTCGTCACGAATCCGTAGCCTCTAAATTCCCTGGCACGATGCAATACTCAAGTCTGATCGCGACGACGCCTAGCGACATGACAAACGGCTCTAGTGCACACGAATGTTCTGCACGCTGTCTGATGTCTTCTACAACAGGATATACAATGTGGATTGTGAGGTTATATGACCTAGGCGTAACTGAAACTATACTTATAAGCTGTTTGAGAGCCCAAAGATAGAAACACTTATTTTCTGTTTCGGAAAAACTGGAATAGGTGTAGAATCGATTTTTCAGCGATTTTTTTGTGATGGAATAACCAGATGCAACAGTGAAAAGTCTCATAAAAATTATGAAGTAAATCCTCACCAACAAAAGAAGCAACTTAAGATTAAAGCACCCTCAACACCGTACTGACTCACCAATTACATACAATAGCGAGCCCGCGCGATAAGTGCATAATCCAAACCTATAAAGTCTTTTGAACATGGATACAGCCTAAATAAATGGAAAACTTAGCTTCATGCTTCTGCTAAGCAAAAATCGCCCTCTAATCCCTTTACGAATTTCAATGCGGAGACAGCTGACCCTCGATTTGTCAAAGGTCAAATTAAATTAAAAGTTTTTTCACAAGAAAAAAGTAAAGCCTTTGAAACAAGCTCCAATTTTCATTTCGCTACGAAAAATTATAATCCCAAGTCACACCTACAAATTTCCGAATTACATAGCAGATATATAACTGAAATAAACCTGTCTGGGAGCTAGGAAATATCGTGAGAGCCTCCGGCGTCTCCACAGGTGTTTTAGTGCTATTCCTTAGCCCCACTTTAACCGCTGTATTTCGGTTTTTGCGCTTTCTAAGATGTGATTGAAAGTGACTTAAGCTTTGTGGGGTTAGCACGTGAGGTAATTGCTTGACGCTTTTCTTAATGCGATTGTTTCAAGGTATTCATTACTCGTTAAGTTTGTATGTATAACTTTCACCGAAATTAAATGTAAAATTAACCATAAAAAACTAAGTAAAATATTAGTCTCTACAAACGGTAGTCGGAGGCTTATCAAAAAAATCCTTTTTCTTAAGAGTGGTTTTTTTAACACTGCAATATAAATGTATTATTGCACCAAATAACAACGTTTCAATGTCATCCACGGAACAAAGTTTCTTAACGTTTAAGCACAATAAAATATTATTCCTATTAAATACTCGCAGTTTACGATGTAACTGTATTGCCATCATCAAAGCCAAAATAACTATTGTACAAATACCGAGTCCCACAAATTACTATTTCAAATTGTCAACTGCCAACGAAAACGTTTCAATATTATACGCCTGCATTCAGCATATATTATCAGTTTATCGGTTAAGCTAATGATACAAAATGTTTGTGATGGAATTATTGAAACGGTTCAGTGCGTTTGTTCATACTTAATTTTATATGGATGAAGTAAGGCCAAACAACTAGAGTTAAAATAAGCCTTTAACATCCAGTTGGTCAAATCAATGACCTCCCCCTAAGGCCAATATATATTAATATTTATAAAATATTGCGTGCTTGGAGCGACGTCATGATATCCTTTTTCAGACGGTCAGTGAGGAAATTTGTAATAAGACAAAATAAAATTCTTAGCCTTTTACGTCCATCTACTAGGAAAACCTCCAGGCCTTCTAAATTGACTTCCAATAATCGCGGTTGTTACGATTCCCCATCACTCAACTTTTTTCTAGTTACAGTTACAAAATCTCAAGTATCTTTGAGAACCTCCTCTAACATCAATAATCTCACATCTGCGTATGTTTTCTTTTTACTATAAACACTTTCATAGTTTGACCAATTCATTATGAATGCAAGCGGGTTAACTACGAACCTCGTTAAGAAATGAAACGTTGGTGTTCTTCAAACACAAACTAGGTTCGTAGCTTACATTCATAATGAATGCGTATGAATCTATTGCCTTTGCAACTACATATCTTCGCTCAGGCTCATAATCCAAAAATAGACAAATGTTTCTAATAAATTTTCAAGCTTTATAGTTTCAACTAACCCCATGGTTCATCCGGCAATATGAAACACTCTGTATTTGACAAGTTGAATTATACATTGCATGGGCGGTCCCGATGTAGACGGGTGCCATCAACAATGCGTTGTTTTTATTAGTTACTATCGACTGATGTTTATGGAAGTTTTTGTTAGCACAAACATGAAAATGGTATAAAATCACGGAATATTTGAATCTTTTGTGAAAGTATGAACAAAACTGCAGTTAAATTAACTCCTCTTCTATATCAGGTTTTAAATTCTAAATAACCTATAAATGTTTCCATGAGAAAAATAATTAAAAGAACAAAAATTCGATCTTAGTGTACTTGGAATAACGTATCAAAATAAATGCTAATCATGTTTTTTGTCCCGAAAGCTACGCATGCAAATCCGCGGGTGAAACTACTTATCGATAATTTTATGGGCATTTTTTTTTATTTATTTATATTTTATTCATAACTATTTCTAGTTATTGCTCAAAGGAAATAATCACTTACTGTCAGTTGAGATTTTGGTCTAACGAAGGTCTATTGATTATAAAAAAAAAAACAATTAATTTTATTGTGGTTAAAAAACTCTCTTGAAAGTTGGTGACTTTCAAGCAGCCTACATGTACACTTGTAAAAAGTCAAGGTAATGTTATTATCTTCCGCTCGTAATCTTATCAGCGTTGTTTTTAAAACTTGTTTTTAAAACGGAGAAAATAAAGCTAAACAAAGTAAAATTCTTGTAAAGCAATACCATTTTCAAAAACAAAACTCATTCTCTTTTAAAAAGCACATGTTTCCCAGACAACCCGGCAAAATTGGCTTAAAATTTCAAATTCCCAACAAGCCTCCAGAGATCAGTAGCAACGTCTGGCAAACAAAGATACGTTACTGAGATCTTAATTCTCCTAATCCAAGTAAGAAGGCGAGGTGGACATACCATACGTGCAGCTTGTACGTGACCCGACTTGCTGCAAGAAATAACACATGAAATGATCGAGAAACGCCGCGAGCGAAATTGATTTTGTTATAACATTGTAGGGGTTGAGAAATCAAAGGACTTTTGACTTGAAATTGTTGTAGAACTGGCTTTTAAGTGCGATTCTGTTCGTTTAGATTTTAGACTATTTAGCGCAATATAAAATCCTGCCTTTGAAAAGGGGGACGAATGCGGAATGAAATCACCACTGAATTTGATTTTTTGTGTTCAGACTAGTTTCGGCTGAAGACAGTGGGACTAACACGGAATGACTCGTCATATACAGTCGGCGCGGGGTGTTGTTTGCTTCTGGTAAATTATTTTAAGGATAATTATATAATTTTTATTGCACCCTTTTCAGCACACATACGGGGGAGGGTCCACTGCTGAACGTGCCTCCCCCAAACAACGGTCTTTCCCATGATCACCACGCTTTGCAGGTGGATTGGTAATAGCAGTTCAGGTGTTAAAATACACAGGAGAAAGCTGCTGTCCTTCTTCTGGTAGGTTCCCTTTGTAAACTCTTACTACATTCACATTTATTTTCTCTCATCAATTTGTCGTTCTTCCAACTACACTATTTAACCCGTGAGGTATAAATTCCTTGCTCCATTTTGTAACTTTGAAACTACAAAACTACCAGCAGTGATAAGTACCAACGAGTATGTAATTTCAAGAAGCACTCAACGCTTTGGAGCCCCTATTCAGTTCAACTAACGGTCCGTCTTACTTCAGGATACAATACATGCTTTGTAACATGATTACTAGCATGAGTCAGGAAATTTTACGAGAATACATTTACTAATTCATACCAAGTCTACGAGACATCTACGAATTTTACAGAGTCCAGTTTTTTAAAGTTTTAAATACTGTCTTCTAGCATGTACAAAATAGATAAAAAGTGCACATTTTCACATAGCTTTCAGGATCATTTGACCCCAACGTAAGCAATGCTTGTGTTATGAGTCCAAGTGTCATGCAAGGTATAAAAGAAATAAAGCATTTTACGTTTTGAATTTTGATATGATTGACAGCGCATTACCATCCTTCATCATCAGCACGTATACGTCCATTGCTGAACATAGGCCTCCACCAAACGACGCGACAAATAGCGGCCTTAGCTGCCTCAATAATACCATCCTTATCTTGTGGATATACCCTCTACTTGCAGTAAACGGTTTTCACACACCTTCATCATTTACATCTTCATCATTTACATCGCTAAGGAATGGAACTCGCTGCCTTCTAATATTTTCCGGCCAATTAAAATCAGGGTTTCTTCAAGAAATGAGTAATAGGTGCTAGACCTTCGTGATACACCGTCGGCCTCAACGTCACTTTCCATTTGGTGAAATTGTGGTCAAACGTAGTTCTATCGACAATAAAATAAGAAAAACGCTTTACGCCCAGACCCAGGACAAATCCCTACAAATCGTACAAATATTTTGTCCCTATGGAAGTTTATCCAATTTTAGTATTTTTTTATCAGTGATGTGAGATGATACTTATAGTGAAGGTTTACGATAGGTAAACCCGCGACAGGTTCGAATTCTCGTTAATAATATTATATTTTATTAAACTTAACAAAAACTGATAATTATAACAGAAAACAACAAGGTAATAGAAAACTAAAACTAATACACAAACTGCAACAACGCATAACTTCACATGTGTAGCAAAAAATGTTTAAATTTGACTTCGAAAACGAAAGAAAAATCAATTAAATGATGAATGAAAGCCTTCAAAACCAAAAATTCTTTCGAGCTTCTGTGCCTTGCTTCGATGACGTCGTTATCGTTACATATTTTCTACCAAATATTCCGTTGGTTATTGGACCGCTATTTGTGGCGTCGTACGGGGGAGGCCTATGTCCAGCAGTGGACGTGTATAGGCTGATGATGATGATGATGATGATTCCGTTGGTTTTGTATCCCATTTGTATACAAAAAATATCCAGGTTTTTGAATCGGAGTATAGAGTTGAACATCACTGTACCTACCTATAAGGCTGACAGTAAGTCTCGTGGTCTTACCACTGAGAAAGGTTCGTCCGGGGTCCGTTTCAAAGACATCCATTGTCCTTGTTAAATATCCACCATTTTAAAAGAATTTCTAGGACTCAATTTTACTCGCGAGTGTAACTTTTGAAGAAGTTCCCAAATTCGACGCAAAAAAAGAAAGCTCGAAGCGACGCTAAGTGAATAGTTAAACTCTCGTAATATTTACATAAAGTGAACATTAGTCTGATGGTGCATGCGATGAGGGACGTGGGGGATTAAAGCCTAATGGACTATAACGATGGCTAAATTAAATGATAAATCATGAGATTCCATGAAACTAGATTAATATTTAATCTGACCGAAATCCCCCATAGTGTGGTGGGGCCTAATAATTAATTAACTTTAGTGTCTTGTAAATCTTTGCAAGGGGAAAGTGTTTCGGCTGATGTTCAAAAACATGATTTTGCTTAACAATTTGGTTTCACTTAAAATTTGGAACACAAAGGAAACAGGTTTATGATTTTAGTTTTTGTTGTCTTTGGAAAACTATCATTTAAAATGATAAAAAACTATTCCTACTCTCGATCCTATGGCAAATTCAACGAAGAATTAAGTGCCTGGCTACACAAAACCAAACTATAAAGATTTGTTTTGTTTTGGTTTCCTTTTTAGATATAGGCAAAGTAGGCTTGCTTTATATATTATCCGTAGAAAAAAAAAACTAGGTCTATGATATTATCAACGTTCCCAGCTTTTGTCATTTTCTGTACTTATCCATTATGAGTGACTTCGTCATTGAATCTAATTTAAAACTTGATTTTCGACGTCAAAATGTAGGTATCTCTTTCCCCTAGCAACTCTACTCTTGTAGATTTACCCCTGTTTCCAAGGGGAAGAAGCATATTCCCCTAGCTAGTCTATGCTAATTACAAAGCAGGAAAATTGCAATAATTATTAGAGCTCTACATTTAACTACAATATTCACAAAATATGAGCTTTAAATTTTTTTTTATATATAAACCTATATTATGTAAATGAAAGATATTTGTGGCCTTTTCACGACAAAACTACTGAACAGATTGGGCTGAAATTTAGAATCATTTTAGTTTTAGATATCGAGTAACTTTATATCCCGAAACAAAGGGTGCAAAGCTGGGGCGGAAGCTAGTTATCTATAAGATTTTTACACAGTCTATATAATATATTTTTTTAACCATAGACGAACTTCATTAGCACAAAACCGTCCACCGGTAAACATAGGTCTCCCGAGAAAGACATACAGTCTCATTCTATTATGATTTTAAATCTTTTTCTAGAAATTAATATGGTCATACACCCGAATGATTATCTTATTCATCAGAAATATAGAACTAAATTTAGTTCGCCACAGTGTTTTTATTACTCTCACACGGCGCCCATGACCTGCCGTTCTCCGCATGACTATGCGAATGTATAACGTAATAGAATAGTCTAAACGGTATGTAATTGCCGTCTTTCAGCAGTTTTCTTTGTTCGTTTTGTAGTTGGTTTTTGTATTTTGTGAGAACTGGTTTCAGCTGGATTTTTCAAGTGTGAAATGGCCTAATGTTGTGAACGGTAATAAATGGAAAAAAACCTAGGTTCAATGTTTTTTTAACTGGATTTATAGTCTTTTGAAATTCGATATCATTTTAAACTCTACATGTCCACCTATTGGGCGATAGAGAAAGAAAAGAGGGCTCTTAGATATCTGTCCATTGATATTCCTGATTTCCCTATACTTTAAATTAAATAAATCACTACTGCTTGGCAATTTGTACAGCATCATCTAGCCTCAAGTTAAGCAGTATCTAGTACCCATGTTGTGTGAATTTTCCAGCATTATTTATTTATCCAGAATTCTTATAATCTATGTGTTGATCAAATAATAATCTAGGTAATCAGAAAAGCATGCTGTTCCACTGTCCTTTTCAATCCCATTCTTTAACTACACTAGATAATATGATCCTTCTATTATTATGACTAAGTTTGAAACAATTGATGTATGGATGTTTGTTCCTTTTTCATGAATAAACTACCGAACTGGTTGGGCTGAAATATGATTTGGGACCTGGAATAACATATAGGCTATTTGTTATTCCGATAAAACGCGGGCTAAAGCGTGGACAGCAGGTATTCTTTATAAAATTTTCACGGTAGGTATTATACCTAATCTCAATTATGAAAGAAATTTAACCAGCTTTATTAACATGGTAACAGCTGCAAAGCTTAACAAAGGCATAATGGGGGTGTAATGTCGTACTCATGCCTACATACATACGAAGCTACATTATGGGTACATATATACCTAGGTAGTTACGATGTGGGTAGGTACCGTGCTGCCTACATCGTGTTTCGTGTACTCAGGATTGTGTGCAAGACAGAGTGATGGATCACGTCGGCATTAAAGCCTTTTTGATGAATCGGTGGATGTAAATGAACATCCATTTGTAAATAAAGTCGCTGCCGGGATGAACTCAGATTTTGCCGTCATGTCAAAAATTTTATATTTTTTTGGCGTTTCTATGGTACTTTGGAATGTACAAAGTGTTGAATCTTACAATTTATTGCATGACTTTAGTTCTTGCCAAAAGTAACTGAGACAATTGAATGAAAATCATAATATGTCGAATTAAAAAATGATTCGTAAATTATTAAAAAGATTATTTAGAGAATTAAAAACATATACTTTATCTCTCTACATTATTTTTGTTTGGGTTTTCACCATATTCTGCGTATAGTAGGTAACCATATTGACAAAGAAAATAACAATCAAATAATATAAAGAAATTAAACTAGTATTTACAATTGAAACAATTGAGCTAACTGCAGACTGTTGCAAACAATCTACAGATAGCTCAACTGGTCCATATCAATCCCAGTCGGAAGCGTCCCCAAGACGCTGGCTGCATTGCCTCGCTGTATGGCAATGCTAATGCGCTGCGCCAGATACTCACCAGTTCTCGGGTCACGCGTCGCTTCGACCAGACGCTCAGATAATTTTTTGAAAACCCGGAGATCCTCGGTACCCCACGGACCTAGGGTTTCGACTCCAAGGGGAGCAAATGCGTAGGCTCTGTCGAGACCTGCATATTTGCGCCTCTTGAGATCCTCGGCCAAATCTGCCGCCGAACCAGCCCTCACGGATGTCCTTGAAAGATGGGAAGGCGCAAGTGTGTCGACACATGTAGCGTCCCACACAATAGGCCTGCCCAGCTCCCAAGGGACTAAAGTCATGCCGTCGGGCCTCTTACCATCGTCACGCAACAGACCATTTGGTTCGAGAATAGCTGGTACGTTAGCGGTGACAAAGGCCCGCCGGATGATGTCGTTAAGGCTGGCATGGCGAGATATCCGACCGGCAGCCCTAGTACACGATAATCCGTGATGACCAAGCTGTTCGACAACAGTACCGCACTGGCATTGATGAGGCGCGCAACACCTTGCACCCAACCGAAGACATGTTGCTATACGGAAAGTTACGGGATCCAATAGAGTGCCAGTATTATATGAAGGAAGTGCTTGCAACCAATGTCCTGACTCCCATTTAGAAACGGCCAGGAGACGGGCACGATCTGCAGAGCTGGAGCACGTTTGTAACAAACAATTCCGTGTCAACTCACACAGAGGCCCGTCCCATTGCCGTTGGGACAAAAGAGATTTTGGGGGAGCAGCATCAGGGCAAGCACTATGCCAAGCCATTCGAGCCTCGTCTAAGAACGAAATTTCGAATGAATTTCCAGGTGAGACCAAATACGGATTTAAAATTTTTTCCACTAAAGAACTAGTGCTGTAGACGGAAGACAAGAACGCTGGCAGGGCTACACTTGAAATTTTGCGGATACCTAAGCCTCCCAATTTGACAGGCAGGGAGGCCTGCGACCATGCCTTGTCATCGAAACAGATATTCAAAACCGATGATAAAGTATTCTTTATTATGTTGTCTAAGCCTTCCAAGAGCTCGCTGTGTTTCCACAGTTGACAACATCTCAAAAAATATGTAAATTTAGGTACAAACAAGCAAAACCGAATAATTGTAAAAGCTATTAGTTTTGAGAAGTCTGTTCGAGGTTTTGTTGAAATTTTGAATTTTCTCATCTACAAATGACTGAAAAGACTCATCAAAAATTGGTGAACCAAGGAGGCGAAGTGAACATTTATCTACAACTGTAATGTTGGGAGCCAAACTATTGAATTTTATTATGATATTGTTTTTGTCTACGCAAGAGTCCGAAATAAAAAGCTCGCACTTTGAAAAATTTAGTTCTAAACCTATTTGCCGAAATTCATCTGTGATGATTTTTAGGTCATTAAAAACTGTGTCCACGTCTCCCCCTATCGTTCCGTCATCTAAATACCAAACATTAAGTTTGGATTTAAGACGTTGAATTACTGGTTGGATAGCAAGGCTAAAAATGGCCGGACCAAGAGGGTCGCCCTGCTGACAACCAACCACGGACGAAATGACATTGTTTCTGTAAATTAATTTTGACGGTGAACCGTAGCATTGCCAGAGATAGGGATAAATTTCTGGAATTTTGTCTTTAATTTCTTTTAGCAAGGCGCCCCTGTCTACGGAATTGAAGGCGTTTTTGACGTCTACCTTCAGAATTACCTCCCCATCATTTTTGTCCAAAAATGTACGAAGGAATGTACTGCGGCCTCACATCCGCCTCGCGAACCAAAGCCTAGCTGAATTGGTCGAAAATAATCGCCAAGATAGTCGGCTTCTTTCCGACAGCAGACTTTAGACGCGAGGCGGCGGTAGGTGGTGCCCACGGCTATGGGTCTTATTCCGCCATCCTTCTTTTTTAGTGCGCAAAGATTCGCACCGTACAAGAGTTCTGTGATCTCGCTGTTGACTCGACCTGACATCAGGTTGATTAAAGATGTCAAGTTTTCGAGAAGGACTTCACCTGCATGGCCAGACCCACCAGAAAGAAGATCTTTTAGATGCTGTGGAGTCACAGCATCCAGGCCGCCGGCGGAGCCACTCTGGAAAGACATGACAGCTTTAAGCACATCCTGGCTGATCGTGTCCACAGCGACATCACTCTCTTGCGGTGGATCGGGGAGTTGGATATTGGCCCTTGCAGCTGGATGCTTACTCTCAAGAGATATGAGAGTATCATCGTTATTTGGCGCCATCGTGTCATTGGAAAAAAGTATGCGAGAGGCACCTTTTATGTCACCATCACTGAGTTTACTCTCTACAAGTCTATAGATAGTAGACTCAGACAATGGTTTATTTGATTTGGAATTTTGTTGTGTGACCTGATCAACAATTGAAATAGGCTGCCCTTCGCACGCAGTGTACCTAACGCAATTTTGTTTGATTCTAACCGTGATAGAAGCTTTGTTGGCCAAATCTTTTTTTACATGTAGTACTCTGTAAGGGAAAACTAGTAAATGCTCCCAAGCTCGTTTGGTGTTTTTTGATACAGTATTCCTAATGGCCTCTGAGAGAGCAGAAGCGACAGAGATGCGGGCACCTCTAGGAATACGTTTAAAAACAGGGGTTGTAGCTTTGTACTCACTCAGAACTTTCCAAAACGGGGATGTGTCAGCCACACTATTAGAATTTTTCATAATCGAAATATCTACCGCTCCTGCAACCGGAACAGACAGCGGGATAATGGGATCCTTATGAATTCTTGTTTGGTGAATTTTGAGGCCTCTCTGTCCCTTGAAAAAACGAGCCTGGGGACATTGTGTGCACTCTAAGAGAGGCTGCACAGACACGATGGGATTGATTCCCGTAGCATTCCTAATTGCATCTAACGATTGCGTGCATTGTATCATCACAATATGAACTTACGAATGTAAATAAAAATTCTTACAAATCTAAATAACCTAACGGGATGACAGCGGCTGGCGCACGCGTGGTGGCCCGGCGCCGGGCTCCACGGCAAACGCCCTCCTTACTGTGAACAGAAAAATAACAAAGACGAAACTTCTGTCAAAATCAACGGAAACAAACTACAAAGAGAGAATCCACCTTTTAAATTTATGTTGCGCTAAGGTTGTCCCGGGCCTGGAAAACAATACCTGATGCGCTCTAGATGGTGGACCGCCGGCCCCAGAGCTCTAAAGCTCCCCAAAGGCCGTAGAAAACTCTTTCTGAAAAAATACAAGCAAAAATCAATTAGCAAGGTGACAGTTTTTTTTTTTTTTTTTTTTCGTAGGTACCCTACCTAATCATATAAATAATGAAACCAGCAATCTTCATAAAGCCAAAACACTCCAATAAGCAGACACAATAATCCTCATATGTTCGTCAATTGCCCGACACTCAACAACTCATACGGTCTGAGAGCTACACCGAAGTAAAGTACGCTCGTACATATTCAAACTTAAATCCGCATAAGCAGACACAATAATCCTCTTATGTTCGTCAATCGCCCGACACTCAACAACTCATACGGTCTGAGAGCTACAGCGAAGTAAAGTACGCTCGTATATATTCTAACTTAAATCCGCATAAGCAGACACAATAATCCTCATATGTTCGTCAATCGCCCGACACTCAACAACTCATACGGTCTGAGAGCTACACCGAAGTAAAGTACGCTCGTACATATTCAAACTTAAATCCGCATCAGCTTCCCACTTCTTATGAGGATGCTGTGTTCTGTCGCAACTTAGACACATGGCTTAGGACAGTTGGAAACATTTAACTTGTAACTCAATTTCGCAGTCATCTAAGTTGTGTTATATAATTTATTTTTGTTCGTTCCGTATTTCTGTTCTTGTTTGAACATTGCTGCAACAAACAATTTAAGGGAACATTTGTGTATTACTTACTGTTTAAATATTAACGTATTATCATGCTAACTCACTTAATGTTAGTCCAATTTCGTCAAGTCCTAATTAAAATTTGCAAACCTTCGTGGTTAGATAGATAGATGTGCTTTATTGCAGTTTACAAAATAATTAACAAACAATTATATACAAAAAATAATAATAAAAGTAAGTAAAAATCGTTTATTGGTACTAGATATGGAACAGAAATAGTTTTGAAAAACGATATCATCTGTAGAAGTTTAAAACACAAGCAAAAAACTAAATGAAAGCAAAAAGCGCTAATTGTCGCAAAATGTGACAATTGGCGACTTATCGCTCACGAGCGATCTTTACCAGACAACCATGAATGGATAGGATCGTTGAACATCTGTGAATCTGAAGGATATATGTGCATTATTATAAGCTAATACAAATTCCAAAATTCAACATATTTCCGATCTAAAATACTAATACACTTACAAAAATACCTAAATACATAAGCCTACTTATATAAATTCATTCATATATAACTAGGTAAATTTTATTCGGGAAACAAGGGTGTGGTCAGTGACAGCAGGATAAATAGTGTTCCTTTACTATACTCTCGAATATTGGTAGTTACTTTGCACGCCTCACTGATACTGGCATTGTGTTCCAAAGCTGTAGAGCATGGGCAGTAAATGAATTGTCATAATGTGGATATAATTGTCATTATTACTCGGTAGGATTGTCGAATTTTGAACTGTGGTTTGCTTACACTAAATGCTATTATTAAACTGCCGATAAAGGAATTTATCATAGTGCATAGAGGTATGCTAGTCGTTGTAGTGTTTAATTAAATTCTGAGGACTATCATAACCCGTTTTCTAAGATCCCAAAATCCAGCGCTTTGTCATGATTGAGAATTAATGCAAATATGTCTCTGTGTCCAAGAGTCAAAGTTCAAAATTCACGAGCAACGTCGGGAGGAAGTCACTACTAACATATTCAAAGTTTAATCCAAATCAGCTTTCGTCTTCTTGCAAGGTTCCGTGCAGTGTTACCAGACAAACAGCTTTGTTGGGCTGGGACAAAGATATAAAACAAAACTTGACATGCCACGGTGGCTTGAATATAGAGGTAGTTTTATAATACAGGTATTACAGAAAGAGGTTTCTAACTCTTCCTGTTATACCTGTGGGGTGATGGTGTGTTGGTTTGAGTTGTTGTTATACCTGTGAAATAGCGTATCAAACCAATGTAACATGGGTAGTTTGAATTTTTTACCAAACAACAGCCAGTTGTTCGTACGCTGATAATCTCTATGATTCTTTTATTAATTCGGCACAATAATTATTTGACAAGGGATTTGATCATTGATGAGTTAATCAGCGTCCAAACGCGTACAAGCGAATGACCCACGAGATAAAAGGTAGCAACATGGGTGAAAGGAATAAAACAACACTTTTCACTTGTAATGAATGCCAGGAACGTACCCTAAGATGCTCATAAGCTTAAGGTTTAGGGTAGTATTCACTGAAAGATAATTTATAACCAGGTATCTCGCTTATGAAAATGTCTGTAACCATCCGAATATCTTCTGAAAAACACCACCTTAAAATGCCAAGTCTCAATTGCCTTTTCATCATCTGTCACAATTTTACCGGCAACTATGAAATTAATAAGCACATATTTCGCGTTCCGAAACTCGTAACTTAATTATTGCAACTTAGTATCCGTGAGTCGCTAAGCCACGTCGCATCATCGCGCTCAGCCAAGATAAAGTTCGTCTAATTAACACACTTGCTCGTCTCTCCGCCGGGATTCTTACCAAAGTTTTGGAGTTGACTGGATTTCAATGTATACTGCCAAAAACGCAAAATGCCAATACACGCATTTTGCAAAATCACGCTTATCAACAAACACGCTGTGACCGAATACGCGATTTACTTTCATAAAAGGTATGTTTATGTAGTCACCAAAACCGCAGAATGTAGAAGATTTCTGTTCTATTTAAAAATACTTATAATATGATCAATTTGTTGGTAGCTAGTACACTATTTATTGTGTTTACAATAAGGTTTCGTATCCAGCTACTCTTCTATAGCATCTCCATAAGTGTAGATGATTTCTGAAGATAAAATTATATTAAAAAAATATATGGTTATTTTGATTGTAGCTAGTAGTGCACTAGTTATTGTGTCTGCTATAAGATTTTGTATCCAGCTACTCTCCTATGGATAAATAAAAGGTTCATTAGTTACTTAGGTCAAAACCAGTTCTGCCCTCCTTATGAAAAGTGCAATAACTAGCATTGGTTACCGCACTAGTTATTGCACTTTTCATAAGCAGGGCAGAGTTACTTATAATTTATTCCGTTCATCAAATTATGACAAAACGCGTGACAGCTTAAGGTCTTACTATAGTCCTTCTTGGAGTCTATTACTGCCCTTCTCTTCGTATCAACTTCTTCTCCTCTTTTGATAAACTCCTCGAAGACTTTGCCCCTTTATACAGTCACGCCATAATCATGGGCGATTTCAATACGTGTCTCCTCAAACGTGACTCTCGTACTCGTAGTTTAGAATCCGTTGTCTCCTCCAATAATCTTAACGTTCTTCCCTTAAGTGCTACGCACCATTTCCCAAACTGTACCCCTTCTCTTTTAGACCTTATTCTTTTCTCGTCCATTAATAATGTTCACAAGCACGGGCAGTGCCCCGCGGACGGATTCTCTTATCACGACCTAATATTCGTTTCATATAAAATCCGTCCGCCAAAAGCAAAGCCTAAAATCATTACGCAACGTAACTTTAGCGGTATAGACGTGGAGAATCTTTGCGAGGATGCACGGCAAATAAATTGGTCGGAGGTAGAGAACGCTGTTACTATTGATGACAAGATCAACGCGTTCAACTGTGCCCTAATAAGCTTGTACGACAAACATGCACCGATCAGAAAAATTAAACTGAAGCATCTCCCAGCGCCTTGGCTAACAGATCACATTAAACAGGTTATACATCGCAAGAACGTGGCCAAGTTTAAAGCCAAGTGTACTCCTTCGGAAGCTAACGTTTTAAAGTATATTGAGCGGCGAAATCTATGCAACAAGGTATGTAGGGACGCCCAGCGCCGTTTTATTCACAATTCTGTTCAAAATTAAGACCCTTCCAAAGTTTGGAAGTTTTTTCGAACGCTAGGGGTTGGAAAATCACGTAACGACACACTTCCCAAAGATATAGATGTCGATTCCTTAAATACTCACTTCTCTACGTCTTCCCAATTCGATGCGATAATTAAATCTAACACTTTGCGAGCTCTTTCTCTGTCGCCAATCCCTGCCACCTCACCCTTTTGTCGAAGTCAGTTTTCCGAATGTGATGTTAGGAGAAGCGTCATGTCAATCACATCAAATGCAGTCGGTGATGACAACATTAGTCGTAATATGCTGCCCATTCTCGACGATGTCATTCATGTCCTTGTCCACGTCCTTAACGGAGTGGCCGTTTCAAGTAGCACTTTCCCAAGCACTTGAAAAAATTCCCAGATTATCCCTCTTCCTAAAAAATCTAGACCCTCCTGCTTTTCCGATTTCAGACCTATTTCCATTCTTCCCTTTCTCTCAAAGGTGCTAGAGCGTCTGGTACATAATCAACTCAGCAGATTTCTCTCTAGCAACGCTCTCTTGAATCCTCTACAATCTGGTTTCCGTCATGGTCACAGTACTATGACGGCCCTCACTAAAATTACGGATGATATTTGCCGGGGCATGGACGGTGGGCTTGTGAAAGTGTTGTCGTTGCTTGATTTTAGTAACGCCTTTAACATTGTCGATTTTGACATTCTTCTTGCTGTGCTTCGTTCTCTTAACATATCTCCAATCGTTACTGACTGGTTTCATAGTTACCTGTTTGGTCGCCGGCAACGCATCCGCCTCGATGACAAATTGTCATCTTGGTGTGATGTTACTGCTGGTGTTCCACAGGGCGGCGTACTTTCTCTTCTTCTTTACGCAATTTTTATTAACTCCATATCTGCTTCTCGGTCTAGTTCTTACCACCTTTACGCTGACGATCTCCAAATCTACCAACAAGCTCCAATTTCAGACCTTACGTCAGCTATTAACAGAATAAATGATGACCTCTCGCGAATCCTTGAGTGGAGTAAAGCGCACGGTCTTCTAGTGAATCCCGGGAAGACCCAAGTCATCATTGTAGGTAGCTCAAGGAAGTTAGCTAAAATTGATATGACGACCGTAATTCCTATCTCTTTTGACGGGGTGTCAATTCCAGTCAGCAAATCCGTCAAAAACCTGGGTCTGATTGTAGACAACGAGTTGTCCTGGGGTCTGCAATTGGCTGAACTCAGCCGAAAGATGTTCGCATCGGCCGGCTCACTACGGCGACAACGCAATTTTCACCCGACTTCCACTAAGGTTACACTTGCTCAGTCCCTTCTGCTTCCCATTCTCGATTACGCCGACGCTTGCTATCCGGACCTCACTGAAGACCAATTAAACAAGCTTGAGCGCCTCCAAAATTTCAGTATCTGGTTCATATTTGGCCTTCGCAAATATGACCATGTATCCGAGTATCGCACTAAGCTCAAGTGGTTAGCCATCCGACTTCGCAGGAATACTCACATACTATCTCTCTTGTACAGTATCTTGTTCTATCCTCCCAGCCCATCTTATCTCAAGGAGCGCTTTAAATTCCTCTCCGACTCTCACTCTTTCTCTTTGCGTTCCTCTGAAACCCTCGTCTTAGAAGTTCCTGCTCACTCTACTAAATTTTACGAAAAATCTTTTACTGTACAAGCCATCCGTCTATGGAATGCTCTTCCTCTAGATATCAGACGTGCGAAATCATTTCCTATTTTCAAAAAACTGCTACATCAACATTATTTATCCTTCTAACTATTCAAACAACTTTATTTTATGTGTATGTAAGTTTATGTATATATATTAGAGGTAAGTAGGTATATGTGTATTAAGTAGGTATATATTACGTTGTGTAGGTATCATTATATTATATTTATAATTCGTTAAACTTAAACACCACCGTCTATATTGTTCTTTTATGTCCAGTCCATCCCAAGGTTGCCTGGAAGAAATCGCTTAAAGCGATAAGGCCACCCTTTGTACTTCTTTGTTTGTGAGCATTTCCTTGTTGTATTGTATTTTGTGTTTGTGTGGTACAATAAAGAGTTATCTATCTATCTATCTATCTATAGTCCACTTTGTATGAAGCTATCGAACAAAAGCAAAAACATTATTCTCTCAAAGGCCACATATTACAAAGAGTAAATGAAGTCAAAGATTTGGGTGTTATACACGATTCTAAGCTTATCTTTGATTCGCATGTTTCTTCAATAGTAAAAAAGGCTTCTAAATCACTTGGGTTTATCATGCGCTCATCAAAAGACTTTAAGAACATGAAGACATTTAAGATTTTGTATTGCACGTATATTAGATGTCATCTAGAGTATGCCTCACAGCTGTGGAATCCGGTATACGCTATTTACAACGACCGACTAGAACGTATTCAACGTAAGTTTCTACGCTTCCTTTATTTCAAAATGAAAATACCCCGCGAGGACTACTATGTGAGTTGTGTTAAGCAGCACCTCTTGCCGTTGAATATGAGACGGGACTATGCGGATCTGATTTACCTGTCGCGAATTCTCAAATCCGAAGTTGATTGCCCTGAGCTGCTGTCTAAAATTCAATTTTCTACTCCGTCACGCACTTCAAGGAGTAGCAACTTGTTTTATCTTCCCCATGCTAAAACAAATTATCGTCAACATTCTTTTGTCTATCGGGTCTGTAAAAATTATAATCGAAAACGGAACGTTCACGACCTTGACCTCTTGCATTATACTACTTCCACTCTTAGAAAAAAACTGAACTATTTGTTCTTCGCACAATAGGTAAATTCTTACTAATTTTAAACGTTATTTTACATAATTAGTAGCCTTGTGATGGTCCAAGTTTGCATTGGCGGGGGTAATTTTCTGTTCAATCAATGCACCTTTGACCACCTCACCTACCTCTAGAATCATGTTCCTGCTTGGTATGCTGATGAAGTCAACTTCCCCTAAACGGGCCAAAACGCATATTATATAAATAGGAAGCTTAATAACTTTTACATATATAGTATTATAGATTAATTTTTAGAATATACCTTACTAATATTTATCTGGCTACGTTTTCTTCTTTTTATATTACCTCTATAAAGGGATGTGAATTGTTACTTCTATTTTTTTTTTATTTGTTATTTTCTCACGTTATCTCTCTTCATGTGAATGTGAGTGATCTTCTTTTTGTTTTGTTTCTTGTATCGTTTTATTTTACTAATTTTTTATAATAATGGGCTAGAATAGGATAGCTTTAAGTAATTACCTAAATGTGTTAAATTGAGGCTTATAGCCCTTTGGCTATAAGCCTCAATTTAACATAGGAGGAACATAGGTTCCTATGGTCTTTACCATAGGAACCTATGTTCCTCTATAGCATTTGTTACTAATGCACCTTGTAAAAATATCCATCATGTTACTATCAGTGGATACCTATAAATGGCCTAGTAATTTCTATTGTATTACCCACTTAAGTATAGTGTGCTGATGGTTTCCCTAAAAGAAATAAATAAAAAATTAAATTCTACAACAATATTTCTCAATTCAAAAGACACGTAAGAAGCCCTACCCCGCCACCTGCACATGCATTCACTTTAATGCTAGTTTGTATTACCAGTTGCCTAAAATAATAAGCTGTAACAGCGGCAACTTGCAAGTTGGGGAATACCTTCGAGCTAGGCTTTGCAAGTTGGTAGAATCTGATGCTTTGAAACCGTGTCTTTGTCATTGACAGTGCAATAAAGTTGCGACAATACTGTTATAAGATAAAATTCATCCAATTGTTGGCCAAAGTGGTCACGGGCAGTTTTTTAAACATAAACTAATTGAAATGTTTCACATATTAGATTTTTCCAAGGAGTGGATATGTAAGTACCTAATCATAATCGACATTGGTGTGTTACCAACTACGTTGAATTCCGGCGAACCGCCCTCTGCGTTCGCTATAGCTTAGTAACGCTGTTATGACTATAAACGATCAACAGCCGTTTAGTTCTTTCGAAAAAATAGCGAGGAGTAAAAATGAAAAAAAATCTTAAATATATGATAAAAAAACAAGCTTTTATATCACCTAGAACTGAAGTGCTTGGGGAAAAAATCCAACGAACCCAAACTAAACGTGGTTAAGTTTTGGGAGTTCCTATCGTCATCTTTGGTCTCCATCATGAGACCAGCTCGATAGTACCATGAGATTGCATTGTGACCGAACTTACATAAGTAAGCCAAATTTCAGCTCAACGAGTTGAGGATAACTGGTCTAAAATTCAGTTGCAAGATTTGTCCCACACAAACTAACAGGTTAAGTAGAATAAAAGCTTATAAAAATGCACCATATTGAAAGTCAATATGGTGCATTTCTACAAGGCAGGTGTTATATGTATATACTCGTAAACCCGATTAAGCGTAACTGATATAAGCGTGACGATTTAGTTTTCTTCACTGTTCTAATATAGTGCACCTAAACTAGTGTTCACTTCAAAATAACAAAAAAAATACTCTAAGTAATAAATATTCAAGATACTAAAAATCTACTTACTAATATTTCTTTCAAAATTTTAAGTTCAATAAACGCATGTAGCGTGAACTTCTTTCATATTTACTGAATTTTTATGAAATGTGATATGCGATATTACGTTGCATTCTTCAAGACGAAATGAAATCTCGTGTGCTTGTAATTCTGTTGAATTCATCCCACTTACAATCTTGTAGAGATGTGTAACGGGTACTGTGACAGAATTGTTTTTGACGTGAACACTTTTTACTAAATTGGATTCCTTTGTGTAATGAAAACCCGAAAGTTCAAAGTAATATAAAATATGTCAGTTATATTGTTGATAAGAATCTCTGGCTTTGGAAATTTGGACATAATTAGTTAAACAAATATAATTTTCTAAAGTAGCTTTATTTTGAAAAGCTGCAAAATAAAACTCTTGGAGGCAGCTTTTGGAAGTAGCATCACATTTTGGGTTGGGGAGGAAAATCCTGCCCAGTGGATGTCTATGGGGCAGGAGTTTTCCCAGCAGTAGATGAGGCAACTGATTTCAAAAATTGGGTACACTTGAATAAAACTGATCTTTATTTATTAATATACTGTTTTGTTTATTTTACGAGACCCACGACATGAAGCTACTTCCAAAGCGTCCTATAAGAAGAGTTTTCTAGAAGTCCTTGTTCCATATAAATAGAACAAAACGAAGCTAGCATAAAATCCTTAAAGTAACATTACGCTATGACCAAAGGTATCAAAGAAGCTTCATGTACACGTTTCACTCTACTTTTTAGGCAAAACCTTTTTGTAAATGTACGTGACGTGCAAACGTGAGCGAAAAGGGACTTTGCCAAAATAATAAAAAAGGTCATATTTGGCAAGCAAGCGGTATTGAAGGAATTGAATGGGTTCTTGCGTAATGGCGCTACTGTAATTGCTTTATCTAATTTGATTTGGTTTTTGGGATAGTATATTATATGCATATATTTTTAATATACCAACGCATAATAAACTTATCAAAGTGAATTACCTATTTTGATTTATTTAGGGAACATTGTTTCATATTCACGAGCACAGATGTTTCGACATACAACTCTAACTTATAAAATAATTTGACATTCTTAAAAAAAGGCTACCGATTTCGGTAACGTAACATGCAATGTAACACGTAATAAAAGAATTTGCCATCCACATTGTCGCAACGTATCATGCAATGTAACAGAATTCCCATAGTGTAGACGCGTGCCGCGCCCGCACCGCTCCTCTTTTCATGTTAAATTACATGTTACGTTACAGCAGTCTATACCCGGTTTTATATGCTTAAAAGTGCCATTTCTATTCCTTCCTTCTTTTTAATACAAAAAGAAAGGATTCCGTTCCCAGCATATTCGCATTACCAAAAAGTCTTCATAAACCTAGCTAACTACCAATTTAGCTTCACAAAGAATATAAGAATACCCAAACAACACACCTGAAGTATTTTATAAATGTAAAGTACTGATTTAATATCGTTGCCTCTTTTTTTTTAGTATGCATTGTATTAAATTGTACCTTGTGGTGGTATTATGGTCTGTTCACATTTCTAGCGTAAAGCACCAAGTACGACCTTCGGTATTTAGTTTTATCTATGCTATGAAAAGCCTATATCAAATTTTCTTTTATGCCCGTTTTATCTTAAATTTTGTGATTTTTTTTTATGTCTATCATCATTACACCCTTTAATGATATCCTTCTCCTCTAAAACTGAATTATTGTAGCACCAACACTTCTACATAATTTTTTCTATAGTTTTATACTTAGAAACACTGACGTTTTACTTTATTTTGTTTTTACAAAATATTTGATGCAGCGCTAAGTGATGCGAGGGTACGATGAAAACATTTAAATTATAAAACTTGTGTTTTCATTACCTACGTACATACGTTATTTATGTACGTACTTTACTTCAGTCTTGCTACGAGTGTGTAAGGCCAATTACAGTCGCTTGATGAAATTTACATTCATTAGTCGAGTTGAGTACAACCATGGACAAAATGTCAACTGCTGCTGTTTTTATTTTCAAACCTCACGATATTAATGTGCTTTTAAAAATTAAATTATACTCGGGATAGAGCGTTTTTAATTTAAATTTAGCTATAACCCTTTAAAATTGCTTTGTGTTGTTCGTTATTAATTTTAGCGGGGAAAGAATAATGTGTGTATTTTAAAATCAGCTGTTTTTATAAATAGCGCTAAATTGTCCTTGCTTAGCGAAAATGAATTTTGTTAAGACCAAACATTCCATACGTTCATTTACATACGTAGTAACTAAAAACATGCAAGATTCGAAATGAGTTAAGCCCACAGACGTAGCTATAATATATGTATAGTAATATACTGTGCTATAAAACAAGCAATACAAGCAATTACGTATAGCTTGGTGACGCCATAGAAATATAAATTATAGCTGCGTGTGCGGTCAGTCAAAAATTTGTATAGAAAATATATCGTGCTATGCCATGCTATGATTCATATAACTATATATTATAGCTACGTCTCACAGTGTAAAATGTACCCCCATTTTGTTTCATCACAGTATTTTAACGAAAACCAATAGTTTTTATCATCATAAGCACTAGAGTAAAACTCTGGCATCGATAGACCTTGTAGCTTTTTTATAAAAAAAATACAAAGCTACCCTAAATCGGCATCATGAAATATACATACATAAATAAAAGAAAAAAAATGGCGCTACTTATTTAAGTTTTATGTATATACAATGGTCTAACCATTTATTTTTTATAAAAAAGCTACAAGGTCTATCGATGCCAGAGTTTTACTCTAGTGCTTATGATGATAAAAACTATTGGTTTTCGTTAAAATACTAAGATGAAACAAAATGGGGGTACATTTTACACTGTGCGTCTGTTATGGGCTTTAATCACGTTTCATAAAATATGTAAGGATTAACAGAATGTCACAAAGATCCAAACTGAAAACAAACCATTCCCAGAGAAATCTCGGCGTCATCGTCTGCGACGAATCCCTGACAGATTAAATGTAACATAAAACACGGACTTTAAACCCGTAATAAAACCCGCTGAGTTCAAACCCCCCTCACCCCTAATAATCGAGTTTCTCGTCCAAGATGTCGCCACGGTCCTCTATCCCTTCTGAATATCTTGCAGACTTCGCTGAGTAAATTATCATACAATTTACCAGTTCAAAGGAGTTTGCTGTAATTTCATTTTTGTCGTGACTGTGTGTTTTTGTCAGTTGGGTCTGACAATACACAATGACATGTTGCCATCGAAGTCATACCCAGAGCTTTTTCATCCACAGATTAAAGCAAATATTAGTGAGTATGATTTTTTTTTAAATTTATTTAGTTCAATATTAGTGCTACGTAATAACCTAATGTAAGATAGAGTCAGATAATTATTTATGGCTACAACATTGTTACAGCAACATATTATGGTTTAGCAGCAAGGTAAACTGCTTAAAAACTCCATTGAAAACTTTGCTATCGTATTTTGGATTTAATAAGCATTATTTTAGTGTAAATCCATACTAAACAACACTAAAACACTGGAACAAAAGAACCAAACAAACGAACCTTATCTCTAAATTTCGTTCAGTAGGAGAGCTCGTGTGAAATTTTAATGAAACTCAGCGCTGATAACTAAAATGTATCCTTTTTCCGGAGGACAAAAAACGAGTTAAATTTTGTTTTTGGTACCTTTGGTGCTAATTTGGATAGAGCTTATCTGAACATGCTGTATTTAGAGTATAAATCATTTTAGAGAATAATAAAACCTAGACATGAGACATGAAAGAACAGTTTTAAAGTTCCATCATCATTTTCATCATTTCGCCTTTTTACTTCTACAAAAAATAATTAAGAAGGGATCAGTTTGGTTAAGACTAAGACGACACTTTCGTGGATGACTTGTCTACATAATAAAATCCATTTGGTATTAAGGCTACTCTATATGCTCGTAGATCTTACAAAATATAAGACAGAGATTGCAAGACTTTGTTTTCTTAGAAGTAAAAATATACTAATGTAATATTTCCTACCTTTTTTCTCTATTTCCTGTCATTTAACTTTGACGTATTAATTCATATATTAGACTGTCTAATCATTCAAATAGGTACTTACTATCATAAGCAAGCAAGGGTCAATTTTAAATAGGTGAACAAGCCATGAGTCCAATAGTGAGACTCCCTGCCATAATACAATAAAAACTCGTACGGAGGAAAGTCACTTGAGCTTTTCAAGCCTTGTAATTTTACAACTTACCTACCCTAATGAACATAATTATGACCTTACTGATCACTAATTGTAACTAGTCTAAGTTTTTCTAAGTTAGTTTTAAATA
This sequence comes from Eupithecia insigniata, assembly GCA_947859395.1. Taxonomy (NCBI): domain Eukaryota; kingdom Metazoa; phylum Arthropoda; class Insecta; order Lepidoptera; family Geometridae; genus Eupithecia; species Eupithecia insigniata. Next base: position 3,787,213 of record OX402001.1, on the reverse strand, counting down.
AAGTTATATATGTCACTAGTTATGTAAGACCGTAAAATTTATTTCAATTGAAATAAATATTTTATTTCATTTCTTTTTCAGTGTATAAAATCCATATAACCATTTCAAAAATAGAAACAATCCCAACGTAGGGTTGTCATAAGGAAAACAACCAGATTCGTACCGATCAAACCGATAAGCGCCGTACAAATGCTGGTAAGCCATCTGCTCATTTCTTTACCCCTAGGGTGCTACAGTAAACATTCATCAACCGTAAAGTAAGAAACATGTCTGATTTTATCTTCTTTTATTCTCTACCGAATGGAACAAGACACGTTTTCGTGTGAAATTCGAAACAACATAAAATATTTTTTTCAGTCTTCGGTATTCGCAGTCTGAATTCTTTTAAAAATATGAAGGAATCTATCTATAAATTGGCGACCATAACAATAGTAGGTAGGTACGTTTCTTCCCAGCGTTTCTGATTTAAGTGGCGATTAAATTGAAACGTCTCGGCTGGCAACATCATCCATCAAACGGGACGTTTTACTCAGTGTTGCCAGACACGATATTACGGTCATCAATTTGATGTTACAAAATAAAACTACGACGCAAAACTTTGACAAAAACTATTTTTGTACAAATATACGTGATGAATCGATCACGTGGACCTATCATTGTTTGCTAGAAATGCTTCGAAAATGTTTTACTACATTGCTTACACAAGAGATGCGGTTTTTTCGACAAAGACCTCAGAATTAGTAGGTACATAATCTTCTTCTAATTGAATGATTTGACGGTTGTTTGTAAGCTTCTAGAATTTACTAGGTTATTTATTTAAATAAAATAACTAGGCGTGCCCCACGGCTTCGCCCGCGTGAAAATTGATGTGTCGTGAAGAATAACATCAGTTTCAGATGATTATTGTAAGGGATCCCTATAGAATAGACAATGTTTCTGGATTTATTTTCGGGTGGTAATTTATAAATTTTGTGCACTGGACATCCAAGAACACGTGACATACAATTTTCCCATAGGTTAACAAAAATAAACCTAAACTATGTACAAATATTTGTACCATCTGTAAATATTTGTTCAGGGTGTTCTGGTCGTTTTTCTATGTATAATAAAAATATCTATCTATGTATATATTGTATTATGTATATCAGTTATCTAGTACCCATAACACAAGCTCTGCTTAGCTTGGGGCTAGATAATGCTGTGTGAATTGTCCAACATTATTTATTATATCTAATAAATGTACAAATTTCATCTAAATAAGTTAAGTAGTTATGGCGATACGTATAGGCCTACCATGGCCGTGGTAAAACGAAAGCCACGCTGAGCAAATAATAATAATACGTAGATACGTGGTAAGAAACAATTGGACAGACTATCACATTTAAGATATTAGTAGGATGTTCTGAATTTTCATATTAAGTTCCAAGTGACCTTTCTTTTAAAGCGAGCGAAATTTTCTACACCAAGCTTAAGACAATTTAAAAATAGGTACCTGCTTTTATCTGCCAATTTCTCATGAACAAAAACCATTACCACATTCTGTCGTCTCTACATCTCTTTCGGGTGACACAAAGAGCTCCGAGCTCGTGTTCCGTGCCAACAAATGAAATTTTTCAATCGAGACGAATGATGACTGTACATTACTCTTTTTGTATACCCAACAATGCCGCTTTCAAAAGCGTCATGTAGGGTATGATTTATTAAAAATATGCACATTTGTGTAAAGGTGCGAGGGAATTCAATACTGTACATTGTTTTTTTTTGTTTGCAAAATTTGTATCATCATCATCATCATCATCATGATCAGCCCATACACGTCCACTGCTGGAGGCTGTCCACGCCACAAATCCCGAGCCGCCTCCATCCATCGACTCCCTGCGACCGCTACGATGTCGTCGGTCCATCGAGTGGATGGTCTCCCACGTAAATTTGTATACATGTACATAAAAGCAGTTATTATTTTATAGATTTTTCGTAAATGCTCGGTTCTTTTGAGTTACTAAACTAGTAGTATGGGGGCCGGGAAACTTTGTGGTAGTATTTATTCAAGCGTGGTGATTATGGCAAATACCCCCTGGCCCCCCAGGGACACCCACCATCCACATGATGGACGGACGACATCGCAGCGGTCGCATCGATCGACGATGGAGGAGGCTCAGGACCGCTATTTGTGGCTTCGTATGAGGGAGGCCTATGTCCACCAGTGGACGTGTCTGGGCTGATATGATGATGATGATGAATGTATATACCAATAAATCAATAAATAATATGAAAAGAGTTTTTTTTCTGATGATTTTTTTTTTGTATACTTTTATATTTTAATCTCAATTTTTATTCTCACTGCACTTTACTGTTAGCCAAATTCTGCCAACATACTAGTTCCAACGTAAGTGCCTATAAACCATATAAAAGGAATACCTACAAAATGGTACTTATCTTAAGTCTCGAGAAAAACTAGGATTACTACCCGTCATCGTCTTTCAGGGTTCATTGTCCGGCTAAAGTCACTTTCGCCAACACAATTTCGAGAACTGTCTTACAGAATTTATAGTACTTGTCTCCGTTTTTATTAAGTCGCTAGTTTTTACTAGCGTGAATCTCGAGTAGTTGATTTTATTTTTAAGAATTCTATAAGAATATGTAGAATTCATTATGAATGTAAGCGGGCTAACTACGAACCTAGTTTGTGTTGAAAGAACACCTAAACTAGGTTCGTAGTTAACCCGCTTCAATGCATAATGAATTCGCCAAACTACGAAAGTTTTAGAAGTTAAATATGTAGAATTTTCATAAAAGAGCAATTTTGATATATGTATATGTGTATAATTATATATAATGATATAATTTTAATGCGGTTAGTTTTACAATAATATTCTAAAACATACAACAGTCATTCGTCATGAAGAGCGGTTTTTTGAAGTGGTGCACCCAACAAAATACCACTCTTCCGTTTAGGTATATAAATTATTTTTATAATGCTCACTGACTCATCAAAATGGAATTTTATGATGACTATAAAGGCACCGTATCAAGGCTAGCTATGACTGAAATAATCTTTGGTGATAATAATAATGTGCCTTCTAAAAAGCAAATAGCGTGATCAAAGTGCACAAAGCCAAAAATCCAAATAGAAAAAACTTATACAGGTATGTGCCCTTATACGAAAAGAAACGCCATCGTTAAGCGCCACAAACACTTTCACTCTTCAAGTCTTTGCAATTTCAATGACCACGATAAAATCACTTCAGCATTTTTCTTGACCTTTTGCAAGTATCCATTATTCAATGGCTGACCTTTTACCCCGTTATTAATAAAAACGTTGAGTCGCTTTAAAACCCACGACGGATTCCTTTTAATTCGGGAAATGCGGCGATAACAATTTCTAAAGATTTTTTTTTCTCTTTTTCTGTTTGTTAAATGTTGTTAGATACCTCATAGTGAAAGACATCGCATGTCATTCAATAAATAAGAACACCAAAAAGTCAAGTTTTTATATAAGAGGAGAAATGTCTTGTACTGGCTGATGATTTCAGACAAAAATATAATAAAAAATACTTTTCAGCATATTTTTGAATTTTGAGTCCCGATAAGCTACGAACAATTTTTTGAAGCAAGAGAATTCAAAAAATTGTTTGACGCGCGAGCGAGGCGTTTGACCTTGGGATGTAGATTATATCTCCAAGCTCCGAGCCAATGAGTGTACACGTCTCGTCACGGTTTAATAGCGCTCGGCGAAAACGGAGGGGTTCTGCGCAGGTGTAAGCGGTCTAAAAGTCTAAAAATCGCATCAAGATCAGCGCTATTAAACCATGACGCGACCTCTACAATTCTTCGTCATTATTTGTATAAATAGATTCTCATATATATCTATACTGTAAAACCTAACTAATCTGTTCGCTTTACAGTAAACAATAATCCTTCCACTAAGCAAGGGGTGCTATTCAAATCAGCCACAAACTGCACCCTATCCATCAGACAGTGGAAAAACAAACGGTATTTACGTTCGACGGAATTGCCTCCGTTATTATAGCGGCCACAATTATGGTGTAATTGAAAACCGAGTGGTCGTTACAGCGATGACGTCACGAATAAGGCGCGGAACACACTGTTGTGACGCAATAATTAAACCAAACAAAAATGGTATGTAGTTAAAAGTTGACTTTAATACATGTTGTGTCTCTTCTATTTATTTAAACGATTATATCAAGACTCTGTTGCCTATAAAAAATATCTGCGATAAATATTTTCATCAAATCGAAAAGTTCTGAATATTTTTTGTAGGAATATTAAGCCTTATAATTTGTGTTTACAGATACTTTTTTGCTGCTCAGAATAGAACCATAACCTTCTACGGATCTACCCATTTAATCACAAAGGTCGACATAGTTTCATTTAACTATATGTAGGAATTTGGCTTCGCGCTCTCTCGCCTAGCTCTCTGTACAGAATGTGCCTGATCCGGCATCTGTGTGGCTTGAGCCTAATGTGGCTTCTTTGCTGAAATGGGATAGTAGGGGTTGACTATGATAAGTGGGGATACGGGATGAATGCCGCACGCGAGCTAATTTGAAATAGGAGAGGCGTGTCTTGTTGCTTTTAATGAATACTACCTACCAATCCAGTGTAGTCATCGCTTTATGTTCTATGTTGACTGTGACTTAGATTCATATGGCAAAGAAGAACTCAGATGTAAACTTTTTTGTAATTATATGAAGGTCCTATGTCTTATTCTTATTCTTAGTGGGGGAACTGAGATCTGCACCGACATCTCGCATAGGAGCGTATTGTGCATTATCCCCCAAGCAAGGTCCTATGTGCTTTAAAACAATTTACGATGTTCAGGAGGGATGGATAAAAATGTTTATAATTCATTCTAAAATTAAATAAATATGAGAATCAATAAAGATACGTATTTGAGAATATGATTATTTTTATGCAAATAAGACGACAGAACAAAACGATGTTGTAGTATTGGAACTCAGAGTGTTTTATTTCCTTTAAACCTTACAGGACTCTTGGACACGTCTCAAAATTTAAATTACATAAATAAATCAGGGAAATAAAGTGATCACCTAGATTTTTTGTTCACTTCAATCTTTTTAAGGTAAAGTAAAGAAGCAAACAACAAACGCGGGCGAAGGCGCGGGCAGGAGCATTACATAGATCTAAAATACATCAAGGATTCCTCCAATTATTACAAACTAGCAACCCATTCCGGCTTCGCACAGGTAATAGAGCATCTCAAAGGGATTAAGCAGCATTTCCGATGAAAGCTCCCGGCTGGCTAGAATTTTTCTGACACATCCAACAATTATCGTTTAGGTACCATAAATCAGTTATTAGAATTTAAAACCTCCGAAAAATTTCACTCTGTATAAATATACTTACATATATCTACCTAAAGACAACAAACACAAAACAAAAAATGCCAAAATGCGAACTTTTTTGTAGTTGAACATGTAGTGAAAAAATCTTTGGAAGTCTATTGAGCGAAAACGCTGTTTATGATCAGCGTGATGAAAGCGGCTGGACTTTTTCCGACACTTCCAAAATTTATCGTTATATTTCAACCAATTTACATAAAACCTTGACAATTTATATATGTATTTCAACCTTCCTCATTTCATTCTCTTCCATGGGTAAAAACCGTATGAAAATCTTTTAAGTAGTTTTTGAATTTATCTCGAACACAGAAATATTGACTGACGCGGCAGAGGACTTTGTTTTATAATATGTAGTTATAACATCAAAGCTTTTTTTAACATTTCAGCCATGAAAGATTCTGATTGGCCGATGGTTATGACGTACAATTCCATTACCAATCAGCTTACACGCGTAACTACTGGCAAATGAATTGCCTGAGGCTTTCGGTGAATTAACGTAATGATCAGTGCATTAAACGAAATTAAATTGATTCGTTAGCTTCAATTTTATGCGACAGAAAACAAAAATACATAATAATTGGTTCGTTATGTATTTCCGAACTACAACGAAGATAAAAAACAGCGCGCAATGCACGCAGAGACGCGGAACGCACGTAACACACGCACTTGCCCTGATGTAGTCCCTTGATAAGGGATGAAACTTTGGTGTTCTTCCAACACAAACTAGGTTCGTAGTTAACCCGCTTACATTCAATAATATGATGTAAATAAATGTTTGCAGCTAAATGTGAAAAGTCTTACAATTACTCCTTAGCTTAAAATATAAGTCATTGAAATTCTATTGAAGAAAATCATTGAATCTTACGGTCGCGGATTTTTATCTTTTTCCCATTTTTAATAGAAATATACAAATGGAGAAAACATCTGGAATAAAACCCATCAAAAGTTTTGGTAGATATTGGCACCTAAAATAGAGCAATACCTAACAGAAACAAACAGAGAAATATAACAGTCAGAACAAGGAAAGTACAAAACCGCTCCTTCAATAAACCATCCACAAAAATTAGCTCCACCGTTCATCACTCAAGTCGCCCCTTCAACACAAAGGACGGATGCAGTCTCCCACAAACTTTCCATACACCAGCCAAGGGTTTAATTGTTTTCCTGCACCACGAGACGTTGGGAAAACGCGACTAAAACGAGAAGCGCTCCACTTTTAGCCCGACCTTTTGTCTGAGAATTCAAATTTATAATTGAAATACTGTTCATACGGAGTTTGCTTGTCAGAATTGTCTTTTCTTTGGAGATGATATATGGTTTGTTTAATAAATTTATTCAACGAACCGAATGTGGAATTTAATTAGTTAGTCATTATGGTTCTTTGAACGCTATAATGGTTTACGGTTGCAGAAAATTTTAGCAAAATTGCTCGTAAAAGTGAAGGTCAAATACCTTATCTATCTGTTTTCGCGTCACTTTTTTTGCTTTTTGCAGTAACTTGCTCTCGTTACGATACACCAAACTGGAAGCCAAAAATGTTACAATTAAATATTATTTAGGTTCAAAACAAGGCCCCTAATGGAGCAATATAAGTTTTTCAACGTAGTAGTAAATGAGCCACCCGGCAGCCGTCCACCTGTCGTTTGTAAATTAATGACGAGAACTGTGATTGGCGTCTATCACGGGCATCTGGTACTTGGCAAGTAAAAAAAGTCGTACGCGACGGTCTTAAATAACATTTTGTCGGATAGTTTTTTAAGAGGTCTTATGAAAATATTTTGTGTATAATCCACTGACCAGAAGAAGTGGGTCTGCTCTATTGATTTTCATGTCCTAAAACCAATTCAAATAATATCACTAGATTGACAAATAAAATAACAATCAAATAATAGAAACAAATTAAACTAGTATTTACTATTGAAACAATAGAGCTAACTGCAGACTGTTGCAAACAATCTACAGATAGCTCAACTGGTCCATATCAATCCCAGTCGGAAGCGTCCCCAAGACGCTGGCTGCATTGCCTCGCTGTATGGCAATGCTAATGCGCTGCGCCAGATACTCACCAGCTCTCGGGTCACGCGTCGCTTCGACCAGGCGCTCAGATAATTTTTTGAAAACCCGTGACCCTCGATACCCCACGGACCTAGGGTCTCGAGTCCAAGGGGAGCAAATGCATAGGCTCTGTCAAGACCTGCATATTTGCGCCTCTTGAGATCCTCGGCCAAATCTGCCGCCGAACCAGCCCTCACGGATGTCCTTGAAAGATGGGAAGGCGCAAGTGTGTCGACACATGTAGCGTCTCACACAATAGGCCTCCCCAGCTCCCAAGGGACTAAAGTCATGCCGTCGGGCCTCTTACCATCGTCACACAACAGACCATTCGGTTCGAGAATAGCTGGTACGTTAGCGTTGACAAAGGCCCGTCGGATGATGTCGTTATGGCTGGCATGGCTAGATATCCGACCGGCAGCCCTAGTACACAATAATGCGTGAATCATAATCACTAGATTACCACCTAATTTCTGATAGTTTATTTCACCGATGAAAATTCATAAAATGTGATTTTTATTGCTTCTTTCTACAATTGTTATTGCATAATACAATTTAAGAGTGTGCCATAAGCAATTTAGTGTTAGAAATCGTTATATATCTCAGAATCTGTGAAAGCTACCTTCAAATTTAGGGAAATGATACTTTGAACTTTTATCTTGGATTACGTGTTTTAAAAATACGATTGGTGAAAATATTCTAGATAAAATATTATTTTGAAAAATACAATTTTTCTATTTGTCTCAGGAACAGCACATTTTATTTGTCGGGTTTTTGTTTTGTCAAGAAAACTTGAAGTATTTCTTGAGTTATGTCTTTTAATTTTTCGATTGGTTGTTTAATTAACTTGTAATTAGATAAAAACTCATTAATTGGGTTTCCGCCTTTCCAAAAACGTATGCTCTGTCCCGCTCCTATGAAAGCAACATTCTATTGCTTCCTTTTTAAAAAATGGCGCGCAATGCGCACTCTTAAGCACTTAGCTCACGTTAGGTCCGCGTGAGTTTGCTACTGTATGCATTTGGTTTATTACCATAGCGAAAATGTAAATTGTTCCAACTTTTGGATAATTCTTATCAAAATCTTCATTTTTGGATGTAATTTCTGTACCAAAACATGCAAAACAGTGAACAGAATCTGTTCATTTTTTTTTTCATAATCAGACCACTTGTCGGTTACTACTATACTACTCTAAACAAACTCAATAATGACAGCAGGCACGGTAGATAATGGATGGTTTTCCATGTAGCGTGGTAAATTTCAATTTGTTGTTATTGTGTCTATACCTGCTTTGTTTATTGAAGTTAATTGGTTTGTTTTGTAATTTTGTGTTGTTTTCTTTGTTGCAGGTGAGTAATTCCTGTCTTGTAAAGAAGGAAACAAATGAAAGGTTTTTTTTTCACGGTAAAGTAAAATTATGTAAGCTATTAAACTAAACTAAAACTACTTAATTAAATTAACCGTAAATCAATGTACTGAGCTTGGAGTAAGTATGTACCCTTTTATTAAGAATGGGCTAGAGCAATAAAAGCTGAACAAGAAGATGATAATGATTACTAAATTAACTTTTCACCATTCCATAAATAACGAGGTAGGTACTTAACTCAATATTTGTTTTTAACCAACGAAAAACAAAAGAGGAGGAGGTTCTATGTTCAGCTGTGTATATATTTTTATATATGTATGTTCGTCCATTTCTCCGTCAATTATGAAGCGATCGGGAATCTGTTATTTTTTTTCAAAACTATCAAAATATTATGTATTTATAAATATTAACAGAAATGTATGTATCTTGTAAACTAATCCACAGAGTTTACTTGATAGCAACATAAAACCTTAATTTGTCCAGTATTGGCGCTAAACCTAAGCAAACTCCGGGGATGAAACAATTTGTGCACCCTAATCAAATAAGCGTAAAAGGAAAATTTTTAATTCACCGCCGGGCGTATCTGCATAATGACTACATCTAACGACTCAATCTCTGAGATTACTGTTTTATTAAAACACCTTTTGGTAAACGTTGCCAAAATATGGTAATATAACGGACAGTGTAGAAATCTTTTGGTAGAAAAATCTTCATCAAATTGATTAAAAGAGAAAGTAGATCGTTGGTCTAGCGGTCGCGTGTTCAACTGCTGTTAATGAGGTCTCGGGTTCAAATCCCGGTGGGACCAAAAAATTATATTGGGTGTTTACGAGTAAAAAAAATCCAGTAGTAATCTAGGGTCAGGAAAGCGGCGGCGTGGGGGCGCGGTGTGTTACACATTATCAATAACACCTTATTTCTTATTTGATAATAATTACTATATTTATAGATTTTATAGTAATTTGACTTATCCGTGCTTATTTTGTAAGCCTCAAGAAATAAAGTTATCGAAATCTGAATATCTGACCCTTACGTGCCTCGGTAAACAGGTTAACTCATTGGTCCTGCGCCTGACCTCTCACCAGTCGAGTCGGTCTGCCGTCCCATCGAATTATGAGAGTATACCGACGTATAGAGAGTGTACCTGTGTGTACACACACGTTACCACTATACTATGTCCTGCATGTATGCATTCATTGTCGTGAGGTTTGTCTCTGTTGAGACTGACCGCCGCGCCGTGGCTGAAAATACGGCTAGGAGAATATCATCAAACGTATCTGTTAAATTCTATGATATTCTCTAAAGCAGTTCTCAAATTCCGTTTGATCATTATTGCATAAATGGTAAGGTAAATCAATAAAATAACATAAAAATTTTACAAGCTTTTGATGTACCCTATCGCCTGACAGTAAAATTGGTCCTATAAAACACATCGCTAGACAAGATACGGCATCACACGTCTCGAATAAAAATGCACCAATTTATTTTGCAGCTCTATCTTCGATTGCCAAAGTTTTCAAGAGAATGAGCGTGCGACAATAGAATATTTCCGAAACTCTTATAATATTTTGGATTGTGCACCTGAGGATTCTGCAAACTGTTTTATTTCTTAAATGTTATTACGTCTAGGACTTTTTTAGCGTTCCTTTTTCTATTTTAAGGCCTTTCTGAAATGAGAATAAAATATATATATCAGATTTGGATATCATTATCCTCATCCCTATCATCATCATCTGAGACAAAAAACATCAGACTATATCCGATCACTGCTGGAATTAGATAGATAGATGGTTTATTTGATTCACAAACATAGACAAGACAAGACAAAAAAAAAAACATAGACATAGTAGGTAGTATCAGTAAAATATACTTAACAATAACATAGGTACATATGTAATTTTAGGTAAGTAAAACACACAAATAATTTAAAAAGAAGAAAGAAACATCAAATATTACAATAGTACACTTAAGCATAAAAACTAAATTTAACTAAATTAGGCCTCACCTAATAAACATCTTTACTACCTTAATGGCTAGGGAGTTAATGCCAGAATATCTGAGACAGAAAACCTAGTGTAAATCTCATATGATCCCATTTTTGACGTCGGAGGCAAGTTTACAAAAATACTTGCTGTTTGTTTTTTATCCTATCAATCGCAACTGTGAAAACCGACAAAAATATATTTTTAAAAATTACGTACCGATTTACTGATATCTCAACTGCAGCCTTTTAAAATTAGGGTAGATTTAACATGTTCAATTCAGTGACGTTGCAACGCCGCCATGGCAGAATAGACTTGCAACGACGAGCCTTCAATTTTACGGAAGATTTTGCACAATCGTGGGGTAGGCATTGTGTGAGGGTAGGCTAGCTTTTGTCACTGCCACTTCGGCATTCAAGTATGAATTTCAGATGGCTTAGGTTTTCTTGAGTAGAGCTCCTGACAAGTCAAATTTATTTATTAGGAACCGATTTTCATGGAGATCGTTTTGCCGAGCCTTAAATTTCGTTTATAATAACGAGATTTTCACTATTTGTATTTTTATGAGTTATAAAAAACTCGTTTCTGCCCGCCGATTTCCACACGGTGTCTATAGAAATGTTTAAATATTATTTCTACTCCATGGGAACTGGTTTATGGGATAAATAGCCTATATTTTATTTCAGACATTGATGCATGTCCGCTGTTAATTAAAATATTAGTGCGTTATGTGTAATATAATATATAAGTCATGCCAATCCAATCTCAATCATGGCCATGCCAATCTCATTGTTGACCTGACTGGCTTGTTGACAATAACAACACCTGATTAAGGTGAAATCGTGTTATACATACTAAGCGCGATTGTAGACATCCGTTTTTATCACCAAACAACGGATCGAAATAAAAACTGAGTTGAGAAACCGCTCTCTAACCTACCGTCCATACGGCAGAATGTCTTATATGTATACAATTTACGGTCCGTTGTCCCGTGAAAAAAACGGACGTCTACCTACCTACAAGCGCTCTGTACGCAATTTTCAAGAAAACTCATGAGTTAATTCTTTTGTCGACACTTCAACACCACTTTAAGTGAAAAATCATCCCAATTTGAGAAATAGTAACGGCATACTTCATAACAAGCCACAAGCTTCACCAATATTAATTAATATTGGAAAGTTATCACCGTCTCGGCAGTAATACCGTCGTTTTATCATAAAAGATATAATCTTGAGGCAGTAATCCCTCGAACGATACCAAGCTGTGTGTACAGATATTACACTGATGGAGATTTAGTGGAAGAGATTTGTTTCTCAGATAATTTCCTGGTGAATTTAGCTGATTTTAAATAATTAAATAATACTGGACAATTCACACAGCATTATGTAGCCCCAAGCTAAGCAGAGCTTGTGTTATGGGTACTAGATAATTGCTATACGACATAATAGAAAATATTACATAAATATATATTTAAATTTTTTTATTATACTAAAAAACGACCAGAACACCCTGAAGAAATATTTTCAGATCGTACATTTGTCCCGAGGCAGGAATCGAACCCGCAACCTTTTGCGTCGCAGACAGACTTTCGCCCACCGCGCCACAGAGGTCGTCGAATGAGTGGATGTCGTAAGAGCTAAATAAAGAAATCCACTAGAAGAAGGGAACAAATTTCCTTCTTAGTATTTTAAGCATCTCGATTGCGATCACAAATCTGCCGCCCTGGTGATTAGGGCGAAACCCTAATTGACAGGGGAGAAAGAGAGAGATATAATTTATTTACCAAATATCAAAGTGCTTTATTTCCTTTAGACCTTAAAGGACTTGGGACACGTCACAAAATTAAAATTACATAAGTAAAACAGGGAAATAAAGTGATCTCTTTGATTTTTTGTTCATTTCAATCTTTTTAAGGTAAAATAAAGAAGCAAATAAGAAACCTTTACCTTGTTAGGTTGTTAGTTTTCGAGTTGGAGCCAAAGTCGTCCCATGCCACCCAATAAAATATATAAATATCTTATTGACTATGAGAAACATTCAGCAGTGAACGTATGCGTGCTGATGAGGTAATATGATGGCTCCCTTGGTTTGATTTAGTCGTAAATAAAATAGCAATATTCTAAAAATTATAAATTAAATAATGTTCCAAAAGGTGAGTTTCAGACCAACTCGTCCTTTTCGTCAGACATAGAACAGTAGTTCTATAAGTTATTCCAGATCTTATATAACCACGTATAATTTTTTTAAGTATGTTTCTCACTTAGCGCGTTCACTTTCAGATTCGACTAACAAAACCAAACCTAACCGCCATTTAAACTCTAAAATTGCCAACTCCAGTCTAAATCTCAGTTAAAAGAACATACCATAAAAATAAATCGCCTAACCTAGGCACATCCAGCAGCTAAACATCTCTACGCCCTATCAAACGCTCGTTTGCACAAAGTATAGAGTTAAAGTATATCTGGAGCCGATGCGAACGCCGTCCGAATGGCTTTACGAACACTTTTTCCCTATTTCCGAACGAATAAAAAGGTTCCAAAGAGGACTTCATGACTTTTGTTATGTCGTATAGCGTTTATACATACATGTGGGGGATTTTGAGCGAGCTTTGAATACTATGGAAGTGCAATGGGGTGTCTGGGATTTATTCTTTTTTCGTGCATGGTTGTTTTATACTAAATTGTAAGGCACTTACGAACTCTTTGGTACATAACCTGTGCGTTCCTCGTGGCTTCAAATCAAGAGCAAATGTGTAGCAAAGATAAAATGTATATCGGTTTCTGAACCCAGTATGAGTTGAAATTTAAGTTTATTAAACTAAGTTGGTTTTTCTCAAAAGTCCTTGCAAATTTTTTTTATTTGACAATACAGTGAAGTACTTGCCGCTAGCTTGCTAGTCATCCAACTCATGCTGAGACGGAGCCAATTTTGGAAAGGACCTAGGTACAGAAGATGTTTTTTTCTGTCTAAATTAAGTCTTGTGTATAAGTTATCGTAGTATCTTAGTTCTGTTTACAAAATAAAGATATTTTATTCTTATACCGAACTTTATTAATGAAAGACAATGTAAGGCGAATGAAAATATCTGACGATACAGATCAAACTATCTACAGAATAAAATTAAACCCAACTCGTTCAACGCATTGAACGTACCTAACGTTTCAAACCCTAGGAACATTCTGGAACATTTCCAAAACTACTGAGTACCTGAGAAAACTCAATTGTGCGTCGGGTAGACTTAGTTATCACATGATTATACCTACTTTTTGGACGGCGATGTGACCTTGGACCTAGTCTACAGACGCAATGCAGACTCTTACCGTTACTATAAGCAACTATGAACGCCGACCAAGTTTCAAGTGACTTTGAATTGATTTGCGAATGACATTGTTTGAACTTGTATACGGCAAAATTTTCAACACGTAACTCAGTTGAAGACTTCGACGCATCGAGTTTTTAGGAGCTTTAGGAGAAAAATTATTGGTCTGCAAATGTACCCAGTCTTTCCGATATAGAGACGATACTCGTACATAAGTCTAAAGTCTAAAAACAGGTTAATTTTTTCAAGACCTTTGATTCCTCACCTGATTTTTATAGGCGATATCATAAAGCCTTAAAAGCAGTATTATAAAAAAAAATTGTGTCGTGTAATTTTTCTAAAATGCCCAATACTTTTTAAACTTCAATTTACTAAACTAAGCTGGCCATTCTTAAAACGGTCCAAGTCCAGGCAAATATTTCTTCACGGGACAGGCTATTAAGCTCGAACTCCACCTGATGATATAATTTAGTTAAAATCGATCGCTAAGGATTAGCTCCAGACTAATTGTCCAATCAATACCACAGAATATGAGAATACTAGAAGAAGATGATTCACTTCTAGATATGTTTGTTATTTTATCAGATTTAAATATTTAGACACCTCCAATTTTTTTAAACCATGTAGGTGAACTCACAGATTGTAGTTAGATACCACTTTTTACAGTTTCTCATCTGGTTTTTTAGCTTTTCTGAGGTAATAAATATGTTTCAAACGGAAGCGTTGTGTATTTAATTTGCGCAAAAAAATTCACAAGAAATCTTGTTGGTCAAAATAACTCGTCAATAGCATAAAGCCCGCGCAGACCGTATGCGAATGATGTTATTAAATTGATCCTTTAAGTTAGGAAGATTATTTATTATAGAAGCATTTTTTTATTAGTATTGATACAGAAACCGCCAGTACAAGAGTAAAGTCTTGGATTGTAATGTCTATAGGTATAATAATAATTTTTTTATTAACTCAAACGCCACCATTATTGTTCTTTTATGTCCAGTCGATCCCAAGGTTGCCTGGAAAATATCGTTCAAAGCGATAAGGCCATCCTTTGTACTTCATTGTTGTCAATATTTCTTTCTGTGTTCACAATTGAAACGAATTCTGCCTATATAAGCTATATGTAGACGACATTTTCAATTTTACTACAGCTTTACGAGTGACTCAGGTCGCCAGCAGTTAATTGATTCTGAACACCTATCTGGGTGCCCTAAGTTACATTTTATTTGATAATTTAATTCTCGCCGTTTTAGCTGACACTTAGCGGATTAAACTAGAGCTTCGTTGAGGCGTAGATCTTTTTTCGTGTAATTTTTGCATTTTAGAATCTTGCTTCACATGTCAGGCATGCTATGAGATCATTTTAAATTAAATATAGTTTTCGAGAGATTCAGATCGCCAGCAGTTAATTGATTCTATACACATATCGGGCTGCATTATGTTACAATTTATTTGATAATTTAACTCTCGCCGTTTTAGCTGATACTTAGCGTACTAAGCCAGAGCTTCGTTGAGGTGTAGAGTTTTTTCAGATCGCCAGCAGTTAATTGATTCTGAACTACCATAGGGCTGCATTATGTTACAATTTATTTGATAATTTAACTCTGCCGTTTTTAGCTGACATTTAGCGGGTTAAGTCAGAGCTTCATTGAGGTGTTGAGCTTTTTCGTGTAATTTTTTACATTTTAGTACTTGCTAGACATTTCAGCCTTACGAAAGGAAATCTTCAAAACGAAACTTTTATGTATGACAGAATTACAGCGTCATTTCCGGCAAGATATTTTGTTGTATAATGAAAAACAGATTGATTATAGGTATATTTTCCAGTTTTTTATTACATTGATGACAAATTCTCCAATGGACCAAAGCGGTCACTAAATGGTAGATATACCTATGCGGCGGCCTCGAGGCTGACCACCTCATTGACATTGTGACGGTAGTAGGAAAGCAGTGGATCCGGGTGGCACAAGATTGCTAGAGGTGGCTCTCGATCTTGTGCCACCCCTTCTTCTTTCTTATATCATGTGTCATGTGTGAAATAAGAAAGAGGATATATATCTGTTTAATACGGGGTCTAATCGGCTGTAAATAGTTATATAATCTTATAAATAGCCCCCACTTTATTTAGATAAGTATCCAAGGTTACCTTGGATAATCAAAGTCAAAGCCGATCTGCGCAAAAAATCCTGTTATAACTGAACAACAACCCAGACATCAGATAATAGCAGAATTTTAATAAACAAAATAACCTGCCAGTCCTCCATTCATTCCCTTGGCTTCTAGCCATTCCTTCACGCTGGATTAGTATTACGACTGCCATCACCTTTTGTATTAAGGTCAGGGGTTGGATAGCTCAGTTCAAGGTCAATCACGAGGTCAGAAGTAGTCTGACCCTTGCGTTTATAACCTAGTGGTTTCAAAATAACGTTAACTTATCTAAGCGGTTAGCAAATTAAATAATTAATTTGGGTGTGATTG
The DNA here is from genome assembly GCA_947859395.1 of Eupithecia insigniata. Taxonomy (NCBI): domain Eukaryota; kingdom Metazoa; phylum Arthropoda; class Insecta; order Lepidoptera; family Geometridae; genus Eupithecia; species Eupithecia insigniata. Next base: position 3,770,635 of record OX402001.1, on the reverse strand, counting down.
GGTGAATTTTAGTTCGATAAACTGGGGATTTTGGTTATAACTGGCTTCGGTAAACCATCTTAGGTTTTATTTCTATAGAATTTTGTTGTAAAATAAATAAATACGGTTGCTAAGCATACTTCCGAAAATATAATCAGTCTGAGCCATCCAAAATGCAAACTATCATGTTAAACTTATGTTATATTTAAATAAATATTAATACAAATATAGAACCTACAACTTTTGACCGCAGCCAGCTTTCTGCCAATACTCAATAGCGTCAGATCTTTTAGATCCATGAGTTCAAACTACCCATCAAGTATTGCTTCGTTATTTATGTTTATTTTACTACTATCTTAATCAATTTCAATAAAATTTGGCGCATACACTAGAAGCAATCTAATTTACGATCGGGCTTTGAACTATGTTTTATTTTACCAAGATTATTTGTGGTATACTTATGAGCAAGCAGACTTTGGTATCGGATGTTGCTAATAATTTAGAAAAATCGCAAAGTCAAATGAAGATACCAATGGTTACATTAGCTGTGTCCACTGTTGAGTTGGCTTGAGAAACAAAAGCAAAAAAATATCTTTTTCTGTCCGATGACGTCATGTTTCATAGAACGTGATGGGACCTACCCACAAAAGCTGATTCGAGACGACGTGACTATGTTTTTTTTTGAAGAAAGGAACAATGTAGAGCAGGAACCAAAAACTTACATTAGTATACAATTGCGACGTGAATAAGCTTCTTCTTCTTGCTTGATCTTCTTAATGTATCGTATGTGGGTAATTCGAAGGGGAAAGTATTTTGGAATTCACACAAAAATCCTCACAAACAAGTACCTAACCGCTACAAATTGGATCGAACACATCAGGTGGGTATATAAAATAGACAAACAAATATACTCGCAAACAACTTCCGACCCATCAATTTTATGGTCCATAAAGAAAACAAATTCATTCCTACCTCTATAAAGGCATACCTTTACTGGGTGATTGTGAGATATATCAGGAAGCCGATGTTTTGTACAGAGATCACGGAAAAATCATCTGTTTGGGGTTAATAACAAGTCTATTCTGCACATTTCTGAAAGAATCCTAGGCAAAATCAAGAAACACGCTAGGATTGTAAAACTAATCTTTACAATGAGATATGACATGTATTACAATGACTAGACATTTATTACAAAAAAACTCGGATGAAAAAATCTGGATATTTTTTGTATACAAAGGGGATGTATACAAAACCCAAGCAATATTGGTGGAAAATATTTAACGACATTGGTATCATCGAAGCAAAGCACAGAACCTCGAAACTATTTTTGGTTTTGAAAGCTTTCATTTATCATTTAATTGGGCCTGGTTTATTTCGAATGAAATTTAAACATTTTTTACTACTACGATTAAGCGTTGTTAAAGCTTGTGTTTTAGATTTTAATGATAACTTTGCTGTTACCTTGTTGTTTACAAGTTTTGATTAATAAATTGAAAGTCTTTGTTGACATAAAATATTTTGGATTTTAAACCGCAGTATAGACTTTTTAAGAAACATCTGGGAACATTAGGTCTAAATAAAAATGCAAATAAGTTTAACAAAGGCACCCCATCCTTTTGAGTATGTGCGACAAGCAAGACAAGAATTACAAACGGTTTCGGCTGTGATTTCCAACGTCCATGCTTATATGTATTGTATTTGCAAAAGTAACTTTTTTATATTCGACCTTTGTTTGACCCTAATCTCACCAAATGGAAAGTGACGATGTGGTCGACGGTGTATCACGAAGATTTAGAAGACACCTATTCAGTCTTGTCTCAAAGAGACCCAGAGACTCTGTCTCTCTTTCAGTAACTCTCTACTAGACTTAACGGCTGAACGAATATTAGTAAAGAGAAATAGACTGTCCTAAAGAAGCCCATAAGCTAAAGCATGCGAAGCCTGGATGCAAAAGATGTCGTTTAACTGCTATCGGATCATCCACTGTTGTCAAGACAACTTCTATTCACGTGCACCACACGACAGAATATCCAGTCACATGGCGATAGTCCGAAGGCAAGCAAATTACAGCGATCAATCCCGAAGCCCCGGGGCCTGCAGCGTTGCAATCTTCAACTTGTCAGTGTCAGTTTGACATCGTCGGAAGAAAGACGGTCTGATAAGCTAGCCGTGTATGGATCCCAAGTATCTATACTGAATTTTGAATCAGGTGGGTACGAAACTGTAATTCTTTTAAACCAATTTTGGCTAAGGAAAGAAAGATGGAATGTACACATAAATATTGAACATAGGCAAATCTCCACACCACATAAAAGTGTTCTGATCCTACATTACAAAATAGAATACTACTATTACAAATATTACAAGTCAAAATCAATTATAAATTACCCGTTTCAACTTAAACATTTCACATTTTCCGTTAATTTAAGGCAAAAACTCCAATCATATAATTGGTACCGACTATTTAATTAATTCTACAAAATAATGTGTATTTTGAAAAACCAATCAAATTATACATTTAATACAGAACTATTTTGTTTCAGGCCAAATTGAATTTTAATCCCACAAAAATAAAACAGCAAACGGTATTCATCCTTCCATCAACAAAGAACAAACGAGTTTCAATTTCGATTACGACTAACAAAAATGTTGCAAATATAATGTGGATACGTTGGGCTAAAAATGCAATAACGTTTTCAGCAACGCAATATTCCGCTGAAAACTGAAACTTGGCATCAACAGAGCCAAATAAATCTAAGCCACTTGAAATCCAAATCACAGTCGGCGCAGATGGTATAACCGTGTCACTTGCACTTGAGAATGCAAAGCCGAAACGCAACAATAACTTGTTTGAAACTCACGTATTTCTCACACTACATTACATTCTAATAAATTTCTAAATCGACATAAGTCGTTTCGTATTCAGCGGGCGCGGATTCACGAACACAATAAGATCATGTTACAAAGGACTGTGTTTTGCATATCTACAGCGATCGCTGTAATGTAACGCTATTGCAACTAGGTAAAAAACAGGTTATTTTATTAAAATATTATACCTACCGAACATTTTAGGTTCAAAACGATTTTGATGATGGACTAGGCCATTTATCCAATCTATCGTCTTTTGTATTTTTTACCCGACTACCGGAGGGTTATGATTTTAGCACCCTATGTATGTATGTATGTAGCCGATTTTTTTGTTCCCACGTAGCGCTGAAACTACTACTTCGATTTCAACAAGTGAGGTATCGATTGATTCGTCTCATTACCCCGATGGTTATAGGCTATATGGTGTCCGACAAAACTGAGGGTCTTAAGAGATAGCTGGGTCTAAATTACACCTGGAACACTTCGATAGCGCGATAAAATTTTGCAAGAGACGACATCTAGTTACACTTCGAGTCTAATTTAGTTTGATGTGATGAGTGAAGGATGACACACCCGTTGCCATGGAGACCTCTTGTTTATTTGTTACCATGGCAACGGGTCATCTAGGGATGGGCAAATGAAAAAATGTATCGATATACATATGTATATTGTATCGATATGTGTATGGTAAAAAAAAATATAGTTAAAAACTAAAACCCGACTACATAAAAGTCTTAAACAAGCGTTCACCTATTGTCCATAGCATTTTCTTTTGATACTTAGGTAGTCGGAGGCACCCACCCCATATACCTAGGGTACAATTAGTAACAAAGGCCTCCGACTACCTAAGTATGAAAAGAAAATGCTATGGACAATAGGTATTTTTTTTTTCATGCAAAACTCATGTTACTAATAAATTTAATTTCTGTTTTTTAAAAACCTTTGATTCATTCAGATCATTAGTCATTTTTTTCTTGAGAAAACGCCAATGACATTCCAGAATTAGAGCCAATTGAAGTAATACTCTAGTGTTTTCCTTGAAATAATCTTAGCACCAATTAAATAGACGCCGGTATTAGGCACCCATCATATGCTTCCTCTGTGATCTTAGCCCATCTAGAGATGGCTGCAAGGACGCTTTCGCCCCGTTTTTTCCAGTGTTTCTTTTGGAGCCGTCGTTTTGACGGCGGGAGTAATTTGAGGTCTCATGTTTTTTGCGGCATCTGCTACTGAAAATATTGTGGACGCTTAAAAATGTTTGACGTTGATCGCTCCATTTTTACAATACTGCATGGTTTAAATGTGGATTACGAAAGAAATTGCAGCATTTGAATTCAGACTCATCTCATCTCATTCCTTAGATAGTCTGAGGAGGGATGAAATGTTGTTGAATAATTATATTTATTACTCACTTAATCAAACAAATATTTAGATTGAATATCTGATGAACAAACGTACCAAGGACTAGTCATGGTACGTTATTTATAAGGAAAACTTTTGTTTAGGATGGGAAAAGAAAATCACTTCAAAATCTACCAAACAAAATAAAAACGCACCCCCTCAGAAGATAAATAAGAGTGTTTTGAAAGAATGTTGCCTTTATCGTACTGATAAACCGATACACTTCCATACCAAAATGCTATAAAATATCGCTAGAACCGCCACCCTACCTCAACTCTACCTAGCAAACGCAGGGGCGTTTGCCAGGTAGAGTAGAACAACTTCGCGACGGTGTCGTAGTAGGGACTACGACACCGTCGCGAAGTTGTTCCATAAAAGCGTTTTTGCCTCTCCACCTTTCCTTTGCCGTTTTCTTCAGAAAACCCAATATTTAGGGTTCCGTTTCCGAATGATACATAAGGAAACTTTATAATTTTATTTTGTTGATCTATCCATTTTTCAATTTTCTTACAACGCGTCCCCTTCTCTTTTACTTTTAAACCAATTGATCGGAACCTTGACCAATGCCAAAAATTTTAAAACGAATAAAGGTGCGTTCCTGTCTATTTCCAACAAATGCAAGCTCTTGGAAAATAGTTAGGTACATAAAATTTCAGCGATCGACACCAATAACATTGCAACCTCTACTAGGATGTTCCTCACTCTTGTCGATTTTATTTATTCTCCTCTCTAGTTATTCAAAATATACAGTTTATTTAGAGGGATATTGGATTGCTACGACAACAATACACCGTCCTTAATGTAATGAAGTTAACGTCTTTGAACTCCCAACTCTTATAATGGTCGGGTCTAGCTTCGTATTTTGGCACGGTCGAGCTTTTTGTGAGATTACTTTTGTTTTTTGTAGCCTTAGAATTTTTCATCAGATTTTTTTACTGTACAGAATTCATAGAAGAGTAGACAATGTTCAGAGTAATAATTATTTCGGCAACTTTTTCGTTTGGAATGAAAGAAGAGTAAACTATAGAGATGAGTCCGGTATTCAATAACTAACTCAGTACCTGTTAGCATGGTCCTAAAATATCTAACGCAATTGCAAAATCCGCATACCGCTAGGGAATAAGTGTGCAAAGCGAGGATCGCGCCTAACCGACCGTGAGCCATAACTATCCAACGCTTCAATATCTATACTTAGCTAACTATCATCTACGCATATGTACTAGCGGACCGTTCACCCGTTAAGTTATGTAGCTGCAACAAGTATTTGGTATTTCTAACCAAATCGGTTAGAAATATATTGGGTAGAAATCAGGACAGGTATAGAGTATTGTAACGTTATTGGGTACCAGTTGGCGGTATTGAAACAATATACCCAACTAATAACCGGTAGCCAAAATATCCAATAACTCCCATCCTTAGTAAACTACATGGGCTTATTCCAGTTTCCGCCCTTTAATTCCCCCCTCAGTAAATTTTTGTGCTAAGTTAGTTTGCGTTACTTATAAAATTGTCCTGCGCACATGGCTAGTCTCCGTTGAGATTAGCCGCCTTGGGCAAAAATCGTCTTGGAGAACATCATCATCAGTTTACGTTAATTCATATGTAGTAGGTATTTCTCTTTTAGAGTACAATGTCCTTATGAAATCGTACCCCTAACGATCAGAGCCAAACATTAATTTCATAACATTGTCTATTTACATCTTTACGCCTCGTTAGTCTCGTCTAATAGACTTTGGAACGCTAGTTCATATTAATTTAGATTTAGAATAAAACTCGAATTTTCCAGTTTTATCTCTAATACACGAGCGGAAAAGTACCAACGGCAGAGGTAACACTTATCGACGGCAGCCGCCGACTGCTGTCGACGGCAGTCAACAGTTGACGGCAGCCGTTGACAATCTACAGCAGCCGTCCACGACGGCTACAGTTGTAGCCGTCGACGGCTACAGTTTCCTCTGCCGTTGGCACTTTGCCGCTCGTGTATATGAATACTAAGGGGGATTTATCAAAGATGAAAACTAGAATAACTCCAAGCAAGCAGACTTTTTTCACATTGGAACTATTCCATCGAAAACGAAGATAACAAAAATATAGGGTGAAAGTCTACGCAATACACTTTATACGCCGCATTTTATACACCATAAACTCTATCTGAATCTAAATCAAAGTGTAAAACAATCGTAAAACAGTTTCATTTCGTACAAAGTTACGCGTGTTTTGATGTTTTAATGTAAAATTTTGCATTCGCGGCGCATTGTAAAGTTTGAATCTGTTGAGACAAAATCAGGGGAGATAATGGAGGCGGACCGCTTGAATTTATTGTTTTAATTAGACTCCTGAATACTTTATTTCAAGGCATTATTTCCAAGTAGAGCATCTTAATTTTGCCGATCCCCGAACCACGGAATTTTAGGGTTCTGGAAGGATTTGAAAACCTGATTAAAATTTAACAAACTTTTGGGTATTTGAACAAAAAATAATAGTAGTCGACATTACCTAGGCACAAGGTAGGTATCAGAGTAAAAACATCAATATAGGTTAACTTCGCATATGCCTAGAAGATATTGCTCCTTAGCGATTTATCCAGCCATTCTGCCTGTGTTAAACTAAACATTGTGTTTTAGGAATAAGCAAGGAAGGTAGAATCAACGAATTCCGATCAGATTGATCGGAGCAGAAATATCACATAAGAATGATAAAACACTTCTCACGTGTGAAGTGTTTTGTTTTTATCATTATTTGGTTTTTAAATAAAAGCGTCATTGTTGGCTTTTAAAATAAGGATTAAAATAAAAGAACAAAGTACTCATTAGCTCGTAGATCGATGTTTGTCAAGTCACAAATGGCCTTTTAATTTTAACGCTAGTTTGGTAATATATGTACATAGTGTTCTATAATAGCGGTTTAGTCCTGACATTATAAAATAAGGCGTGCTTTGAAACTAACCCGTCACCTTTAAAACAAAATGCCAGGCTTTGAGAAAATGCCAGTTGGACGGGCGCAAACATTTGTCAGTTCCCATACCCCTTTGTTACCTTGCTGGAAGTGGAGAGAAGCTGACTGGCCAATTCTCTTTATTCAATCAAGGGTTACATTTGTTTACTTTTATTTTTTCAATCTAAAACGCCCCTGTTTTACAACGCTTCGATTTTTTTGACATGTTTACCGCACAAACCCTAGACCCAAGCAAGGTAGTGTTTTGTATCGAAATAGAGAGTGCACCTGTGTTTGCGCATACACTTGTACACTATAAAATGTACTGCACACTTTGCTAGTCCTAGGACCTAGGCCGAAATTCGGCTTGGAGGACTTCGCTAATGTTTCTTTGTAACCGTACATCGTGTATTTTTTGGATTAACTAAGTTTAGAAGAAGTTATGAAGAATGGAATAAAGATTATTTATTGTGTTATGAAGAATGGAATAGAGATTACTTATTTGTGTTACTTTGCAGACAAGTTTTGACAAACCCCATAAAACAAAGAAAATACATTGTAAAAGTTAGCCCCAAAGAAGCAGACCCATAGTTTTCCTGCTTGAAAATAATAAATTCAGCATTATGAAAAAAGCGGTATCGTTACCCAACCAAGGTTACCGATAGTAGCTGGTTCACTGACTAAGCTAACGACTTTACCGGAATCGGGGTACAATGGTACATCCTAAAAGGGCTACATTTACCCCATATTTGGGTACAATAGCGTCGCATATTGCGTGCGAATATAGAACCCCCAATGGAATTTGTTATGGTAATACCGATAATATAATATCAATTACGTGAGTCGCACACTTTCAAGGGATAGGCTTGGAATATGACTGTAAGGTAACATAATAAGGTCTGGCTCCCATTTCTTTTTTTATTTGTTTAGTACATACTCCATCCTTCGTCGCGATGTATTTTTTATATGCTTTAGGGTGGCAGCGACCATGTTAGGTATATTATGATCGCATCTTTAAAACGACGTGTTTTAAGATTCGTCACATCTAACTCAGAGCGTGGTTTCGTAGATGCCAACTAACCTACCAAAGGAAAGCCAGCAACTTCATTTGTGTATTATTATAATTAACACCTCCACTGCGATATGCCTAGTGTGGTAGTTATGACAAAACCCACATTTGGGGGAGGCATTTCCAGAAGAGGATTTGGATGTGCTGATGAAGAGAATTCTCCATCAAGTATAATTTGCACGTAATGATGTTTTTGATCGGAAATCTGTAGAAGAACCAAAGTAACCGACATAGCTCTCAGAATAAGCCAACTGAATTGGCGATTGGCAGGCCATATAGCTCGTAGATTCGTTGAGAAGTGAGAGAACGTTCACTTCAAAGTGGCGACCGCGATGCAATACGAAACGGTGAGTGGGAAGACCGATAGACTCGATGGACCGACGACATTGTAGCGGCGACATGGAGTCGATGGATGGAGGCGGATCAGGACCGCTTTTCGTGGCGTCGTTTGGGGGAGGCCTATATTCAGTAGTGGACGCATACGGGTTGATGACGTGGATCTTTTCGATAGGATTAGATTTGGAGAGGTAGATGATACCGCTCCTAATATAATACTATCGTTTGTTTCGATAGTCTTATAAGTAATTACTTAATAATCTCTATTTCCGAATGCCAGATTTAATTTAACATGTCGCCTTATAATTTGAACTTTACATGACCTAATATTATGAAATGCCATTGCCATTAGCGTCGCCCTCTGAAAGGTAAACAAAGGTTAGATCTGTTATATGAGTCTTATTTATTACCGTGAAGTTCAATTAACACTGTATAGTAAAATGTAAAAGTTTTCGTATTTAAACTTCGGCTTAAAAATAAATTTATAAATTGAAAATATTTATATATTATAAAAAAATCTCGTGTCACAGTGTTTGTAACAAAATTCCTCCGAAACGGCTTAACAGATTTTTATGATTTTTTTTATTTATATTTGATAGATATGAGAAATGGTTGTTATCTATTTTTATAACCCTAAGTGTTAAGGGCGGCCCATACCAATTTTTTTTGTTTTTTGGCCAAATCTTTTAATTTTTTTATGATTTGGCATACAAAATACATATATCCCTCAATTTCCACCTTTCTAACACCAACCCTCATTTTTTGATAGCGATATCTTTTAACCCTCAGTGGTTGATAGTAAAACAACGTTTGCTGGGTCAGCTAGTAATATACGAGTATATATATATGTACATAATATATTATTGCATTCGTGTATACTACACGCTATAAAAACTGAGGTATGAAATACATATAGTGCCGCCAAACAATCACTACAAAACCCTCCTTCAATGCAATCACTATGAAAGAGATTATGAAAATACAAAGTACTTAGCTACAATTTTGATCACATCGTTCTACTCAAAATCCCGTGACCTGTTCAAAAAGCTCTTCCAATCAATAACTAATAAACCTTTTACACATAAAACGCGCCTACCCCTATAAACTGAATTACAGGCCATCCCTCAAAAAGAGCCTAAAAACTGACCAAAGTCATAAACAATTTAATGCATGATAAAATTCAATGGTCTATCCTGACAGGCAACCATAAAGTGTCCCGAAAAACGAAGACCCTATGCAAAGTATGGAGACCATTTTTTACACCGAATGGCGGAAAAAACAGTATCACCATGTTTTTCCATGATTCAAAGAGATCAAGACTATAAAACAGGTATTAACTGCTTACAGCAAGTTAAAAAAAACTTTGCGAATAAAACTGCTTCGAGAATAAAATCAATTTACTCCTGAGAGGACAAAAATGCGTTTTTGACACGCAGCTCTACCATGTCTGTGGTTTTTGACAGTATTTTGCACCTATACTAGACTTTATTTGATATTTTCGTAAAAAAAGAGTAAAAATAGAGGTATATGTTTTAAATAAATACGATAAATTTATATTCGTACTATAATCTATACATAGATTACATAGATATGGTTTTATAGGTAGTCTTCTGTATTTTTTTGTGATGCTGTGTTTAAGAATGCTTTATTTTATTATTTACCATTTATTGTAATTATGCATGGTCTTAGATATAGAATATAGTATTATAAAATCTGTGATGTAGGTAAGCCACAGTGCGTACACAAGTTTTTTAATTTGTCGTTTTGTCAAATTGACAACACAGTAACTATCTGCCTATGAAGAGGAAAAGTATATTCGAAAGCTTAACAAATTCCCATGAATTTTGACAAAGATATGCGGCATCAGATAGCTTTCATGATGATTTCATATAGTGAAAAAATATAGGATGAGGAGCATAGCTTACACTGCTAGAGGTGTGGCTTGCTGTCACTATTATCGGAAACCCTCCCTATATTTATTGCACAGTTTTTCGCGGGTGCCCGGCCGACCGAAATTCTTTGCGTTCCTTTGGAGTATAAATCCATGTTGTACTAACCAAGGACACAACTTTTGGTAACCCTACAAATAGATAAAAATGGTACATAAGTTCCATATTGTGCCTTAAAATCTCAGTTTTCTAAATATTTAAAATATTACATGGATAATTATGTAATATTTTAAAAGTGTATTGTATTATGTATATCAGTTATCTAGTACTCACTCATTACATACGTTCTGCTTAGTTAGGGGCTAGAAAAAGCTGTGTGAATTGTCTAGCATCATTTATTATTCGGCCTATGTCCAGCTGTGGACATGTGTGGGCAGATATGATGATTATGATGATGATGATTTATAATATATTTATTTATTCTATCACACTATGTACCTTATATGTGAAAGTAGTAATAGTTAAACAGATTTTTGTTTCTTCACGTCTTAAGTATTGGACGAATTCGAGTGAATATTTCAGTTTATTTATTCCTTAAATATCTTCATAATTTTTTAAGAATAAATTCACCAAAATCCGTGGGCTGAAAATCGTTTTTTTTTTATGTTTGTGGTAGTATTTTGACTGTGCTACAATAATTAATGGGCGTAGAATTTTTTATTTCTTATCTAATTTAGACATCAGTCGGCCAGGTCTTTGATCATGACTTGAAAGAATGTTTCTTTGAAGTCATTACAACCCCTTTCATAGAAACAGTTTTTAATAACACACGCATATACCATTATTTGAAGAATGTAATGTAATTGTTTGATATATTGCAGTTGTTTAATTGTTTTAATTTTAACGTTCCTTTCCGTAGGTCATTTATATCAACAATTATAATTGCGAATGTTAATAAAAATTATGTTAAAATATTTGATACCATTTTAGACTCAAAATATAATACACATCGTCAATTCACCAATAACTATAACTATCACTATATGAAAAAATCTTCAAAAAGGGAGCTGGTAACTACTTTTCGCTTGTAGGTAGGTACTCGTACAATACTGATTTCATCTCATATGATATAATTCAGTAGTTCTGTATGTTTTTTTACAGTCGACTAGCTGCTGTCCAAGCCTTCGCCCGCGTTTTATCGGGATAAAAAATAGATTATATGTTATGCCAGGTCCCAAACTATACCCATACCAAATTTCAGCCTAATCGGTTCAGTACAATTTTTGGCGTGAAAGAGTAACAAATATCTATACATCCATCCATACAAACTTTGACATTTATAATATTAGTAGGATAGGATAGACCTTTATTTTCTCACAATCTCACCTGATGGAAAGTAACAATGTGATGAAGGTCTAGAAGACACCTATTCACTCTTGTCTTGAAGAGACCCAGATTGTAATTGGCAGGAAAAACAAGCAGGATTTACATAATGGTGCACCTAAAAGTAGGTAATCTTAAGATTCTCAAGGTCAGCTCTGAAGAAAAATGTCAAGATTTGACAACAAGCCAATAATAACTGAAACAAAGTTTGTAAGCCCTCAAACACAAACAATCAACTGCAACTACTCCAAGCTTCCAAACCACGCTTATTTACACCCCAGCCGACACAACAATTCGGAAGCGGATAGCGTGGAAAATAAACAAATGTCACGAAAAAGTGTCCGAAACACCGTGCCGCAATGCCAGAGTGGAGGTAGAAGCAAAATAAGTTGCATGTACCGGACAGGTGTTCGCTATGGGTGTTTGTGGCAAATTTTTCGGATATTTTGTTATTGTGTTGTGAAAGTGTGGCGTTGAGGCGGTTAAAAGAAACGGGTGGGGGGTGGCAGACAACATGTTTGCTTATGGCTTAATATAGTTTAGTTGTAAACTAACAACTTAACAAGGTAAAGGATTCTTGTTCGCTTCTTTACTTTAGGTGAAGAACATTTTCAAACCGTCGGTGTACAGTACATATAAGTTTTTTTTTAATATTGGACAATGCACACAACTTCGTCTAGCCCCAAGCTAAGCAGAGCTTGTGTTATGGGTACTAGATGACTGATATACTTAAAACAATATATTACATAGATAGATATTGATTATTATACATAGAAAATACCCAGAACACCCGAGACAAATATTTGCAGTTCTTACAAACATTTGTCCCCAGGCGGGAATCGAACCCGCAACCTTCTGCGTCGCAGGCGGACCTTCGCCCGCCGCGCCACTCGGTCGTCGGCATCGTTATGTAAGTGGCAACGCCTAAATCTTGCCTTGAAATTCAGAATATCTTGACCTCAGCCGTCGGTTCTTCCATCCCATTTAGCAATATTGTCTTGTGGTCGGACGCTGCAGGCGAGTGTCACGCACTGTGATAACTACCGACACCGGACGGCCAAATTGCAAGGGGAAATTATGGTCGGGTTTCATTTGTACCACCAGTCCCTGATACCAAAATGTAATGTGCTATAAGTTGTGGGAGTAAGGTGGTTATTGCAATGGTTATCAAGGGGAAAAAAAAGGCGAAAACAAAAATAAGCATAAAGCTCACATAGAAACAGTGTTCTGAAATTGAGAATTATGTTTGTAAAAAGATAGATAGATAGATTGATGGTTTATTAGGTTTACACACATAATGTAGACGGCACAAAACAAAAACAAACATAGAAATTATAGTAGATATGTATCAGTGAAATATAACAATAACGTAACTCTCTCAAAATCATTCAACACTATTTTGAAAATTGTCGAAAGTAACAAAACGTGTCAGCATTTTTATAATAAGTACTTAGCCCCTGTATATGTTTCTAATCGTATTCACTTTAGAAGATTTTCAATAAAACAATTGAAATTATTTGTGACCTTGAAAAAGCTGTCGTGTGCTGATATATACGACCCAACCGTTATGACAATGTAGGGAGTGACCACAAGGGAATGAAGTGTTTCGAGATTCGGGTAGGTAATTTATGTACGAGGGTTTTTAAAAATCAGTCTACCAAATTAGATTCGCGTTGGAAAACATTTTATGATTTGTTTATTGAATTTTTTGTATTTTGAGTAAAGTTGTTGTACCTTGTAATTTTACTGGAAATTGTTTGTATCTTGCTTTCTACTAACTTCACTTAGGAAATATAGTTTTGTCAATTGAGTGTCCAATACCGGCAGAATTGTGTATAAACAATACAATTTTTATAAAAAATCTGTTGTTTAAAATTTTACCTACAAAATTGTACAAAATTGTGGTGCACAAATTGTTGGTGAAACAAACGCTTCTACTGTGTAGATGTAGAAGCACCATGCTCACAAGACCAGTGTGAAACTGTGGTTGTCAAATCCGCATTCCAGCCGCGTCAAATTATATTACTTACCAGCTTATCCGGGCAACGAATTTTGAAATATTCTAATTAAAAATCAAAATTTTCGCACTAAGTATTTGAAACTCTGAACTTTGTTTCTGATTGTTAGCTCAATCACTTTAGTACACCAAGCGCCATCTGTGAGCTCCGAACAACCTTCGATTCTCCCTCACCGTACAAAAGTTTCCACCTGGTAGCGACACCTATTACGATTCCCGGGTTCCAAAAAAGGTGCTCCCGTTCGCCAACCCTCCCAACCAAGAATAACGTTTCGTAGTTTCAGCGTTTCAGCAGAGATGGCGCTTTTAGTAATTGTGGAAAATGGACGTATTGCTGAAGTTTCAGTATACAGAAGTTTGAAATTAATAACGAACAATATTAGAATGAAGAAATATTTAGTAACAATTCCGTGTATAACCTTCTCTGATAGTATTCATCAAAGTAAGTTGTCTACTAGTTTCGTCTCTCCACGAGACATCTTCAGGACACCACAATACTCGACCTTGACATTGAGATTGGTAAGCACAGCAACACCGACAGAGTCCCGCCAGTGATGTTGCCTCTCCGCGGCGCGCGGAGCTCGGAGAGGCAACATCACTGGCGGGACTCTGTCGGTGTTGCTGTGCTTACCAATCTCAATGTCAAGGTCGAGTATTGTGGTGTCCTGAAGATGTCTCGTGGAGAGACGAAACTAGTAGACAACTTACTTTGATGAATACTATCAGAGAAGGTTATACGCGGAATTGTTACTAAATATTTCTTCATTCTAATATTGTGCAATGGATTTCCGCAAAGTAACGCCTGAATCTATTATTTATTTTATTAATAACGAAGCTATCATTCTGGAAGGTTACAACTTGAGGTTGTGTGGTTATTTTACTTACATATTTATGTGATAGAATATAGATTATAGAAATGGATGGATGTACAACGAAGGAACAAGGATAGCAGAACGTAACACCCGAAGGCTAAAAAAAAATATATAGCTGAAATTTGCTCATGCATACCATGGACAAACATCACTGCCGATATGTAACAAACATATTCATTATAATTTTCTCTCCAAATATTCAGAACCGGATTATTGAGACGCCCCCTAATAACCTACCAATAGAATATTTGTTAACAAGCAAGTATTTTGCGTTCGATTGACGACGCGACGACTCAACATAGTGAGTACCTAATTGGCAAGTTTGTTAGGGAATAGTTGCCCTTTGAGCCCAGATTGATATGGATTCCGTTTTACATTAAAATTATTGATTAACTTTGGAGGAGGTGGGTTAAGTAATGGTTGGAGTTTCAAAATCTAGGTTGATATAAAAGTTACTACAATCTAGTATAGTATTATATAATCTGTGGTACAACTTTTGCTAACATCTTGAGTAAATATAATACACATTTTGAATTAGAATAGTTTTTAAACTCGGTTCAGTTTTCGATTTATTAACTTGCGTACCTTCTAAATAATGGGATTGAGAATGACGTCACCTCTTTAAAGCTTAGATCGGATTCTAACCAATCAGGATAGCATGATAGATGACTTCTCAATCCTACTCTATAAATAAGCAGGTTCCATCCATTCTTTAAAAAAAAAATATAATTGATTCAACTTGCAGAGAGAGAGAGTAGGTACATCAAAAGTAGACACAATCTCTGAAACACATCTTATTGACTGCCTAGACAATTTTTTATAGGTCGATCAGTAGGTATAATCATTTTGAATCTGAAATTTAACCTAAGGTATGAGCTTACTAAGCGCTCTATATTTCACCCTATAAAAATCCAAGAGGGGTTGGATTTTTTATCTCATCTATATTGTTTTGCGATTCAACTCAAAAATATTGCATCCTTCCGAATACCGTTACAAGCGCACTTGAAAAATGGTTATTTCGGTCACAAAAGCACTCTAATAAATCTCTAATAACATTTCACATTATGGCTAAAATACACCAAAAATTTTAACGCATAAAATTCAAATATAGCCAGTTTTACATGAATTACGAGAGCATTCGCGTATGAAGTAAAGAATGATATTGTATGCATTTTGCATGAGCAGTATTATCGGATATAGCAAAGAATTTGAATATTCCAGCCGCGGAGTTACTACCTGTTCTCGATTGATTAGTTATAAAGGTAATTTCGAGTTTCATTCGAAAATGGAATTCAACAAACTCGGACTACTGTTTTGTCTCCTTCGGTATTCGAAGATTGCGGCGCTATCAGTACCAAATATGGGTTGTAAAAAAAACAAACGAAGACGGATGAAAAATTGGTCGAAGGGATTGTAAACTCTTGAGTAGGTACGGTTATTTGTCCCAACGTCACAGTTGGGACAAATAACCGTACCTACTCAAGTTTTTCTCGCAACACTTAGTTAAGTAAGCCATTTTCTGGTCGGTAAAGCTGCTGAAAGTTCGTAGTGCTTAGAGTAATTTTTTATGTACAAATCACTATAACCTAATATTTTTTACCATATACACTAGTCGAACTCGATTTGGAATCTTTGTAAACAAACCACGACATAAAAACTCAGTCTCACCTGCTTGGCGTCGAGTTCAGATAAAATTGTAAGCAATATTTATTAAAGGAAGGATCACAAATCGACAAGTAATCTAAATTGCGTAAAAAAGAAGACGCGGCAACACAGTGAATTTAAGGTTAAGTATGGGTAGTTTATTTACAAAATTTCTACATGAGCTGGGCTAGTGTATAGATAGAAGTATTATTTATTTTATTTTATTTATACCACACTAAGAAATCTCGGAAGGAATCAAAACACTTCCTCTGCTCGAGCTCAAGTGAAAAGGAATGGTCGCTATCGAGTAACCCTTAGTAAAACCCCAGTGCGTTTGTATGTAAACCAATATGTCATCTATGAAGCTCGGTGCACAGAAGCATTCCTTTATTACCCCACCGGTAATATTTGCTGAAACTATTCAGTGCTTTTACCTTTTACAAGGGATTTTTGCTAAACCTCGAAATGTTGGTTATTGCTGTCATAAAATGATATTCTATGTATTTTTTGTGCCGTTAGTGGGTGAAAGTATTTTTTGGATAGTACAGTCAACTATGAAGACATCCTAACGTTTTTAAAGTTAATTATGATACTCCCCATGGCAGACAGTCTTAACGAACACCAGCCTTTTGCATAGGACTTAAGTGCACAAGTGCACTCTCTACTCCCACACTTGGTGAATGTGGCAGGGAAAAAACTATTTCTTTTTTAAATTTCGGCTTGTTTTCAGCTATCGACGCATACGGGCTGATGACGAAATTTTTACTTTAGAGTAAGGTGAATTTTCAGCTATTTAATTTATTTAGATATTCTACAGTTAATAATAAATACTTTAAGCATTTAAAATTATGGCAGTACCCCATTTGATAAATGATAAGATTTACCGGTGTTCATTAAGGCCTATGTCCAGCAGTGGACGAGTAAAGAGTCAAATATCAATGTGCTTTATTTTCATATAGAGCTTACAGGACTCTTGGACGCGTCACAAAATTAAATTTCATTATTAAATCGTTACTTGAGACTGTAATAACTTTTCTATATCAATTGCTCTTGCCTGTGGATTTAAAATATTTCAAGTAGGTTTACATTTATTTCGTTATTGAACTTGACTTCCATTAAAAATCTTACTTATACCATAATACTATTACATCGTCTTTCTACCTTCACGATTGCAGCTACACTAAATGCTCAGCTCATGCCATTTTAGCCTTTACGCAAAAAGGAAGCAGTGTACAAAGCGAAGGAAATTGCCTATCAGAACTTAGCGGCAATCAAACCGGTGGACACCAATCTAACTTTGCAACGGACGCTATATTCTAGTTAATGAGATATTTCTGAGAAGAAAGGGTTTGGCGCTGTTTTATGAAATTAATATTATGTAGTAGTAAAATGTTTTCCGAAATACTTTTCTAGCTTATTTATACCCATTGACTATAAGTAATTTTTTGGTATGTACATTGTATGTATACTTAATTCGAGGTTCCATTTTTCTTGATTAGCTATAAAATTGTCTTTTATTTTCTTTTTTTACGTTACGCGTTGTTTTAAATACACTAACAGATATAATCTTTAATGCACTTACATGCATGAATTAATAAATACAGGCTGCGAAGGTTATGACAATATTATGTGGGTGTAAAATACATGGCTATCAGAACTCAACAATTTCACAAAATATACTTATCTGAAATATATTTTAGCTAAGTTTTTTTTTTTTTATCCGACACGTGTAGATCTACTAAAAGTATCTCATAGCTTCATAATTCATATTCTCGGAATCTCATCATCTGACGTTATAAAGTACGTACGTATCTTACGGCTGGTACCTATCTTATATTGACAAACTTTCAGTAGACTCTATCGAGCTCAAGCTCCAACTTGAGTCTTAGATAAATTAAGATGATGGCAACTTTGTTCCAAAGTAGTCTCTTAGTGTATTTCGAGAAGTTAGCTCATTGTAACTTGGACTAGAAAATTATAGGTGGAAACTATTATCAAATATAATAGAAACAAATTAGAACTTGTATTTATAATTGAAACAATTGAGCTAACTGCAGTCTGTGACACTGGAAACTAATTTAGATATTAGGTACAGATGTAGGTACCTACTTATCTAAAGAGTGAATACCATTTCTCACCTTTCATCAGGTAATATTGTGGCTAAAACTAACAAAAAAACACTTCGATATTATTTTTATTTATTCACCACAACAAACAAAAATATACTCAGGTCTTAATAGTATTATAATAAAATAAAAAAAAATATTAGTCTAACTATAGTGAGTTGTCTACGGATTTATTAAAAAGATTGACTTGACTAAATATCGAAGTGATTACTGTATTTTCTAGATTATCAGTTATCGGTAATGTTGGTAATGCACACAAACGAGAATGAGAATCTTGAAACTGGTAAGAAAGATAACACGTATTCAAAATACATATGTCAATAAGATTAGAGGTAGTGTAGGTGTTCTTAAAAAGCCCTTTGTGTGTAAAATCTCGTCTGAAAACCACCTAACCATACCCAAACCATGTCACAAAGAAATAAATGAACGAAATCAAATTTACCTACCCATCTTTTTACAACCCTAAAAGGGGTTTCGCAAACAGAGAACGTAAAAGGTAACCTTAGAGATAAAGCATTATCATTTATTATGTGAAGATGACACTCTATTATGCCCCCTCCACAACGTTTGCAAGTGGAAACTCGAGATGCTTTTTTGTAGGGGAGGGTAGATTAATATTACCTACGTCGAGCTGCAGGGTAAGATGGATATGCAATTTTGGATGTGAAAGTTTGGGGCATTGTTTTTGTACTAAGTTGAAAGTTATTCAGGCAGTTTATGTAATATCTAGCTCATCTGTTATATAGTATTCCTACATTATAATAGCTTAGTGAAGTCCAAGTATGTGATGTTTATTGTACCGTATTACACCTTCATGTTAACTTAAATCTAATATATTCATAATCATCATCATCATCATCAGCCCATACACGTCCACTGCTGGACATAGGCCTCCCCCGTACGACGCCACAAATAGCGGTCCTGAGCCGCCTCCATCCATCGACTCCCTGCGACCGCTACGATGTCGTCGGTCCATCGAGTGGATGGTCTCCCATGTAGGGGGGGGATTTGCCATAATCACCACGCTTGGCAGGCGGATTGGTGATCGCAGTGTTGGTGTTTAAAAATACTCAGAAGGAAGCTGCTGCCCTTCCTCTGGGGTTCCCTTAGTCGGCTTTTACGACATCCACGGGTTGAGTTGGAGGGGTCGATATTCGTACGTCGCGATCCCACGGCTTTCGCGATCCCACGGCTCTAATATATTAAACAGTTGCAATCAATCAGCGTCGGAGTTATAATTACTATTCCCCAGTAGCTGTAACAGTTTTCAATGGTCTTTTTAATCGAGCAGTTTTGGGATCTTATAAGATAAAGTTCTAGTAAACCACATGCTTTTTATATTAATATTTTTTAGAAACTATTTTACCTTCACATTCATCATCATCTTCTGGTCCTTATCCCAAACTAGGTGGGGTCAGCACAACAATGTATTTTTCCACAACTCTATTCTATCTACCATCAGATAATATATGTATATTATTTAAAATAAAGTATAACGATCTATTTATTTCATTTCCATATTTTGGCAGGTACTGGCCTCACAATATAAAAACCACCTTAGTAATTTATCCTCGAGTAAAAAAAGGCATCAAAGAAATCAATATTCATACTCGTATGTATAGGTATTTTGAGGACGTACAAACACATTGATTTCCGAGGTAACGTAATTGATATCCCGCTTTTAACTGAAGAAATGAGTCTGGTTATGATCTAATTATTTATTTTCTTACTTCAGGATGTCTTACTCGTAAGAAACATTTATTTTTGTAATTCTGGTAGGTACTAATAATTATCAAAAAGTAATATAAAAATAAATACAAATAATATATGTAGGTACAGTTTCATAAACCTTAGGTACCGATTCATTTCATGAACTTGATTTCAAGGGCTTCTTGCATTTTCGCTGAATAACGGGAATGAATATTCTATAGATTTCGAACGAAATTACTAAGCAAACTAAGGTCGTCATACTACGAAAGTTTTTATAATAAAATAGACCTAGGTTTCAATGTAAGCTGTCAAATTTTTTTTTTGTGGGTTGATTCTCACTGTTCCCATTAAAGGCAGCAATAGATCTTTGTTCAAAAATAAAACAATTCCAGGCCTTTTAGCCTTTTTATACATCGTAGCTCCATAGCAACCCTCGTAGCTCGCTACGATGTAGCTTGCTACGCCGTAGCCATTATGTAGCAAAATCGACTGTCTACAAAACAATAATCCACACGCCAACAAAATTTCACAGAACCGTATTTAACTAAATATTTTACGTCACTTTTAGCACACCATATGCGCGTGTGTTGTCAAAATTCAGAGATCACCAAAAATAAACTAAAATAATTTGAGAGCCCTAAAAATTATGCTATCCTTTTATTTCGATCATATGAAAGGGGCGGCAACATTATTAGTATTTTTAAATTAGGTTTATTTCGCGACATCTTTATTCATTGGCTGATTACGTGAAACCCGACACAGAGCCATCAGACAAGAAGTTGAATTGTCATATAAATATGTTTTTGTTTCAGTTTCAAATAGTTCCACCCACTTCTGATCACGGTGAATTATTCTTATTATGAACACCATATAGCTTTCATAAATGTGCTTCCTATGAGGATTAAGGCAAAACATACCTCTATAGAGCAATAACGGTACAGAAATAATGAGCCATTCAAGTAGCAACGAGGAGCTCAAGTGATACTCGCTTTATTATGAAACATGAGTGTGTATTATTATACAATAATAAAACGATATTGTTATCGAGAGCTTACTCTCTTTTCTGTTTGTTTGGAATGTTATGAGCATGATTTTATTAAGTAGATTCTTTTGCAATGTTATCGTCTGGTTTTCAGTGAAAGACAAATTTAGATTCTCTTCTCCAATTTCAATTTCTTTATTGAAAATGCGAATGAACTTAGAATACTCATTATTCTAATTATAACAATATCATCATCAGCCCGTATACGTCCACTACTGAACATAGGCCTCATCCAAACAACGCCACAAATGGCGGTCCAGTGCCGCCTCCATCCTGCGACCGCTACAATGTCGTCGGTCCATCGAGTGGGATATTATAACAATATACATAGTTTGATATGCAGTTTTTAGAGTTAAAGCACACTACTATATAATATAAAATATTATGTAGAGTATTTTTGTATATTTTTCTAAGTCATTTAATAATTGCGTATTTGTGCTTCAACCAAATGGTAGGAACACCATTGCCTAATTACCATATTTTGAAAGACCTGTAAGGGTTGTTTTTAAGTAAGAAACTATTTGTAAACAGATAATATTATAACTGTTGGTCTTTAACCTTAACATGGTCGCGCGAAATACATATTATAATCCACAAAGGCAAAAAAAAAATTGAAATTTTTAGCGGCTCCGTGTACTTTGGTACTTTCAATTCGGTATCTACCTTGATATCTACAAAACGCTCTCAGATCTTATTTAAGCATGGGTTGTCACAGGAAGGAAGCCTGCAAAATTACAAAAAGTATTTCTCAAAAACTATTATAATTGCAATTTTTAGCGGGTCCGTATACTTTGGTATTTTCAATTAGGTACCTAGATATGTATCTACAAAACGCTCTCATATCTTATTTAGGCATGGGTTGTCACAGGAAGTCTGCAAAATCCGTGATTGCAAGTGTGGATTAATTATAATAATGTTTTATAAAATAAATAAATCAAATCAACAAAGAAAAAGGTTTACCTTCCCAGTACTTAAATATATCATTGAAACATGTAAGATAGGTGCTCCATAAATTCAATAAGAAGGCTCGACAAGTACGCACTCGTACCTATGTATAATACACGACACCGTAAACAGAGCATTGACATGTTTACACGCCAGGTGGGGCAAGATTACACCGTGTTCTGAGTAGGTGGGCCCTTAATAGGGGCCGGGACTTATTGTCTGTCAATATTTGTGGCTGTGTATTTGATGCTTTCATAAATATTGTATTTTGCACCTTACTTTTATTAAAAACTAGCTGCTGCCTGCGCCTTTGTCCGCGTTTTATCAGGATAAAAAATAGCCTTTATGCTTTTCCAGGTCCCAATACCAAATTTCAGCCCAATCAGTTCAATCGTTTTTGCTTGAATGAGCAACAAACATCCATAATCACAAACATAGACATTTATAATATTAAGTAAGACTAGTGTCTGCCTGCGGCTTTGCACGCATTTGTTGGTATAAGTATAGTAGTCTATATGTTTTTTCAGATTCAGCTCTTTGTGTGAGCAGAATTACTAATTAATTATCATCAACTGGAAAACAATGTACGTTCTTACGCACCACTGTCGTAAATGCAAAAAAAAAAACTGAACATACTGAAAATTAAATGTTGTGTGTGCTGACTGCTCTGCGTGTTGTCTGCGTAACATGCATATAAATGATTTCCCATCAATCTCAATAGATTTCTTAAAAATAATAATGATAATATGGCGTGTAAATACTAATCTCCTGGGAATAAAAATTTTATCGTACCCCTTCGAGATCATTTACTATACATTATTGAAAGAATTTTCAAAATCGGTCCATTAATGGCGGAGATATCGCGCAACACACAAAAAAAACTTACAGACGAATTTATCTTTTTGAAGTCGGTTAAAAATGGGTGTCCACCGTTTGAGAAATTGGTATATACTGTGGTGTCTATGTATAGGTGTATGTATATGTACATAGGTACATGGTGTCTTTATACATTTGGGTAATAACGCGTTGTTTTTCTCATTAAATTAAGCTGTCAGCAATCTTATTGCTAGCCTTAGTGTTTTTGTATACCGACATAAATAGCTTGACATCTATTGTTATGATTTTACGAATCTACGAAACCTCCTTGGTACCAATTAACGGGTCTCGTTTCTGAAACCCGAGATCATAATTAACCACAATATGGGAAGCTTTACCTATACTCCTTGCTACAAATAAAAGGTTTTTGGAACAAAATTTTGTTACGATTGTTTATTTTGGTAAGCAGAAGTACGGTATAATCACACGAATATTATACGTATAAATACAAAAGTTTGGATGGATTTTGGCTTTCAGGCATTTTAGGAAAAGATTTTTTTAGGATTCACGTGTATCGATAACAGGGTGTTTTGTAATTTAGCCCTAACGTCACGTAATCGATGGATGTTTTGTTACTTTTTCACCCCAAAACATAATAATGGATTGTGCTGAAATTTTACTTAAAATTGTATTTATTGACAAAGAAAATAACAATCAAATAATATAAAGAAATTAAACTAGTATTTACAATTGAAACAATTGAGCTAACTGCAGACTGTTGCAAACAATCTACAGATAGCTCAACTGGTCCATATCAATACCAGTCGGAAGCGTCCCCAAGACGCTGGCTGCATTGCCCCGCTGTATGGCAATGCTAATGGTTGTCTAATATAACTTAAAATTAGTTCTAGATATGGAACAACTTAAAATAATTGTTTTCTTACCCCAAAAAGCTACTGGAAGAAGCTATGATTTTTTTATTGGTAACGTTAAAGCGTTCATCACTTTAGAAAGTAAAAATGTGGGCTAAGATGGAGCACGCTTTCCCAAAAGGAACTTATTCACTCGAGATTTGGTTATTTTACAACCTTTCTACTTCTACTGTGGATATTATTGTTTATCGAGTTTATAAAACTAATTAGCAGAGTTAAAATTAATTAGCATGTCTTTAACAAAACCTATTTTTTTTTTCAGGTAAGTTTGCTGTCGAACAATTTGTTCTTTCGCCTTCTCGTTTTGGAATTCACAAGTAATATAGGTATAAAGCATCAAACAAATTTCAGAACACGGCTCCAATACCAGTTTGTACCAAATGAATGATATAGGTGATATCATTCATTAGGTACAAACGTAGACCCTTTCGAATAATTAATGTCTGCTATATGATTAAGCCACAATACTATGTCATCAACGTCATCAGCATATACATAATTTAGATAGAAGCATACTTGTGGCATCGACGACACAGAATAGCTGGTCTAATCCTGTGACTCTGTTCACTCTTTTCGAATTCGCAAACAAAGAGAAAACCATAGAACGGTTCGTTATCGGCTACGCCACAAGATGAAAACTGTACGTGAAGATCAAATTCTAGCTTAAATTTTCTCTTAACTATTGTTCGAAAAACAGCTATTAGTTGTCACAGAAATACACAAACAGATGTACAAAATATCATATAACAATAACGTTCTTATCTTGATAATACAGGATGAGTTTTTTTTTTTCAGAGCTACTAAGTGGATGTCTAAAACCGTGAGAGTTATCGAAGAGTCTGAATAGAGATTTTGAAAAAATAAGTACTGAATTAAAAAGAGTAAAGTTTTAGTTTTTTCTGGAAAAGTGAGTTTGAGTCAAAAAAATAGACACTTGAAATACTGAACTAAAAACAAAACAAGCGCAATTATCCTTGAATCTACATATTTCAATCAATGTTCAAAATTATCACATCCTTCGCGAATGCATAGCTGAGCTCTCTTTACATAACAATGTCAAAATGCGATAACTCTGCAAAAAAAAAAGATATTTGAGTAAACTTAACGTCATTTTGAAGAAAAAAGTTAGTACTTTTAGATACAATTAATAGATTTTTGAAGGAAAAAGGATTCATTGATCAAAAATCAGTTTTTTTTTCTCTTTAAGTTTAGGATATCTCAAAATTCTGACGTGATAGAGAAATTACGTTTATTAGGTAGATTTAAATTTAAATTGCACCTATATACCCTTATGTGGCTATATTCGGACTCAACGCATCAAAATACTTCGGATATGTGTAGTATGGTTTTTGGGTAAGAGGTTCGTCTAATTTTGTCGACCTATGTTATTCCAGCTCTTCTTAACCAGGCTGTGGTAGCGGGATGTAATACGATTAGTGACAGCATAATTTGATATGTGACTACTGATGGTGGTTAAAGAGCATCACAGTGTTTGTGTATTTCGCCTTTGGATAAACGTTCTACGGATTCAATGACACACATAAGTCTATAATTTGATATACTATCTAACTAATATGTACTTTTAGAACTAGATAGAAATAAGGCCACACTTCGGAGATTCTAAATTAAGTATATACAAAAAATGCTGGACAATCCACACAGCATCATCTAGTCCCAAGCTAAGCAGAGCTTGTGTTATGGTACTAAATTACTGATATAGTTAATACAATATATTACATGGATAGATATTTTTTATCTTACATAGAAAATACCCAGAACACTCGAGACAAATTCTTGCAGATCGTGCAAACATTTATCCTAATGCGGGAATTGAACCCAAAACCTCTTGCGTCGCAGGCGGACCTTCGCCCACTCCGTCACATAGGCCGTCAACTTCTAGTAGTTAGACCCTAACAATAATAACTGTGATGGTTTTAGTTATTTATGGTTTATTCTTCTGATTTTTTAGAGACAACAACGCATTCTGTCTCGAGTGGTAGAGTAAGTTATGACGGTTTGAAATTCCCTTAGAAATTTCCTTGTTGCTC
Organism: Eupithecia insigniata; assembly: GCA_947859395.1. Classification (NCBI taxonomy): domain Eukaryota; kingdom Metazoa; phylum Arthropoda; class Insecta; order Lepidoptera; family Geometridae; genus Eupithecia; species Eupithecia insigniata. The sequence goes on along the minus strand of OX402001.1, from coordinate 3,744,624 downwards.
AAATTTTGTGGAGCAACATTAAGCTGAGGTCGGGCCTATTGGTTCACTGGGCAGGCACTTGTTATTTTAAAGTATAATTTAAATTATTTCTGTAAACCTTTATATTGAAGTGTTTGCCTTTGTGTATCAATAAATTAATTTTCTTTCTTTCCTTAGAGGCAAGTTGTAGAGCTCTTTCTGTCTACATGCTACCCCACATATTCTATTACTAGCCTATACAGGGTTATTTGTAATTTACAGAAACTGTGTGAACTGCTTGTATTCATCATCAAGTGAAGACGCCAGCTCTTAATTCTTTAACGTGGTATTGAGTACCCCCGCCTCCCTCCATTCAATAATCGTTAATTCCAATTAACGTTTCTTTCTCACGAGATGTATGCTCTATTTGTTTCCTGTTTTCTTTCGCTCCTGGTCAGGCCAACGACCAACAAATATATCACACCAATGAAATCACAAATATATAGCTGAAAAGCAGGAAACTGTAAGGGTAACTATTCGTGTCCAGTTTTCGTCACAGTAAATCCGAATATGTCACGTACCAAGCCCGGTGAACTATAACAAAAGGTTGTTACAGTTCAGCCTAACAATATAAACGCTGTGTGCCCCCGTTTCTAATAGAGTATGGTGTATTATTTGGAGCGATAGATATTGTTGGAATGGCTTCGATGCTAGAGCTTTTTCTATCTACTTCACCGATAAAATTCTAATATAAGTTATGTACAGACTGCTTATTTCTTCAAGCTTAAGCTGTTTTTACTTTTTGCCAGTCTTGAAAGTTTTTGATGACTTAAACAGGTCTTACATTTATAGGAAAAATACGCTACTCTAACGGAGGTTTCTTACAGAGGGTATTTTCAGTTTTTTACGTACGGAAAAACCTTGATAGGCATAGGTTACACCACAAAAAGGTGTTCAAATAATATTTTTGTTTATATAACTGGCTATGATTTTTATGATTTCAGTTCGTGAGTCATCATCATGTATCACACATTTATATATTTGCCGCTCATTCATTCACTATCTTTTGTTTTTAATTCATAATTAAAATGCAAAAAATAATATACGAAAATAATATGCGTACACTGAGGAATATCTGAATTGAATTGCAGAGATTTCGTAAAAAGGTGAAAAAATGTATCAGATTAGTTCTAGAGGTTTGTTACTACTGTGTTTTTTTGCCTAAAAAGCACAGAAGTAACAAACCTCCACAGTTTTCTTGTTCAGTTTATCCACCCTTCGATGTCAGCCTATAGACATAGCTACAATAGATAGGCGAATATAATCGAAATTAGTGTGAGCGGGCAAGCGCAAAGTACAATATGAATGACCTTTGTCAATAGCTCTGACGCTTTCAGATAACGACGTGAATAGTACTGACGCACTCGGGTAGACGAACATCAAATAATGGAGTGTCGGGCGGTATTAAAATGTTTGGTTTTTATGTCGATCGTAAATTATTTGGAGTTTTATGAATAAATAGATTTTACTTAAAGTTTCGCACAGGTTTTGCTAGAACTATACCTGATATATTTTTGCCTTTCTATTTAATCTCTGCTGATCAAAACAGATGACAATGTATTCGTAAGTACATTACTCGTACTATTTTCGTGACTCATCATCAGTCGGTGCTGGTCGGTGAAACATGGGGTCTGCAAGTTTAGTATTGTTATCTATATTAAGCTTTGAAGCGTCGATCGGAAATCTGAGCAAATCACTGGTGATTTGTGGTAGAACTAGGAACTCTGATGTGAAGCCATTGACTTCAATTGAGCCACAGAGATTCGGTGTCCTGTCCAGAGTTTTGGTTGCCAATGCCGAGGACATTGACAACACTATTTAAATTAGAAGGTAAGCCTAACTTATCCTTGATAGATTGTGTGATAAATGACGATTGGCTGCCACAGTCCAAGAGGCACCGAATCCTTGGCTTGGGCTTGTTTCGTCCGCGGATTGACTACCTCAATGAATGCAGTGGACAGTAACACTTGATTAGAACTTTGATTCGAAAAATTTACAATAGTATCGTCAACACTATCAAGAGTGGCCTCAACGGCACTTGAAATAGAAGCATCGTCAGTGGACACCTTATCCGTTTGATGAATAAGACTATTGTGTCTCTAAATGTGGAACTTTGCGATTGAATTTACTATAAATAGATTTAATATTGACTCTTAGTAACACTGTAAATAGAAAGATTGCACAAATATTGACCGATTGACGCATGTAGATAGGATAATTTCGGGAATTTAGATAAAACATCATAATTGAATGGGAAAAATTAGGAAGGGACACTAAGCTCATTAGCATGAATGCAGCTCGACGATTCCGCTGGATCCATGGACTGCAAATGGCTCCAATGGCTAGACCTTCAGGTGTTCCGTTGAACAGATGGATCTTGATATTGTAGATAGGAACGGCCGCAACGGCCCTGCGAGAAGTCCGACGTCGATGGCGGCGCCTTGTCGGCGCGTACTCGTTCGGTATTTTAATGTATTTTTCCTTACCCAAGCTCGACCTGTCACGGTCGCCAGATGATCAGGTACAATAGTACCCAAATGAAACTCCCGAAATGTTCAAATTACTTGTATTAATAAAGAACAATGGCAAGTTTCCCTTATGGTCTGTCCCAAAATTTTGTGACTTGACAAGAAATATAACTGCGTTTCCTAGGCTGGACGTGTGAGCTAAGGCTTTGATTTTCTAGGGACGTATGAACAATGAATTGGCGAAAATAAAACTCAAATGTTCCATCGAATCTTATTATTTATTATTCGAATCTACCCATGGTATTTGTATTATTGGTATCGTATAGGTAGCCGTACCTACCGGAAGACTGCTCTGTTATCTCAATAAAAGTTTGTACCTGCAGTGATCGCCAATTAATGCGATGAACTGATAAAGATTCCGATCCAAAGCACCGAACAGCTTCTGTTGTCTTACAAAAAGGGTTGCTTAGCGGTTTCTGTTAACATGTGTATACATAAACGGGGGTTTTGTAGTCTTCGTCTATTTCATTTAATTTTATTTATGTCCACCGTAGGTATTGCATAGACACTTGATATCGTTATTTTCTAAATTAAAATAGGAATAGACGAAGACTCCAAAAAACGTTGAATAGACGGTATATTCGACGCTTTTTGGTGGTGCAGCTGTATTTATTTTATTTTTCGTTACATACTACTTTTTATTTTGACTGTGGAATGTTAAAACCAATAGAGCTGAGCAGTAAGTTTAGGTAATTTTTATTCTGGTGCCAAATAGCAAATTGTATATTTCTAGGTAGGTACAGTATCAATCCTTGGGGTTTCGTTTCCTTCAATTCTTGTCATAGTTACTTTTCCATTATCAAGAGAAGGTAAGTATTATTATTCGGTTACCTCTCTATCCTCTGGTAGGAAGCTAAATACATACCTGTTAAATAAACACATCATTTAATGGAATGGAATATGCAGTATTTGTACCATTTATTTATTTAGCAATACACAAAAAGAACACATAAGGCATCACCATTACTTAAATGATCTCTTATCCGGAGTACGTTGATTACCTGTACTAGCATAATTTAAGTAGGTGGAGTAGGCACATACCGAAAATTAGGTAATGAAACAATAAAAATAAAATAAATTCTCGATGTACTGTACAATAACTTACAATGGCGAAGAGTATATGTAGTTATTTGGCACACGAAAGAAAATATCCTCTGAAACCTGGTTCCTTTATCATGCCTACAATTTTTTGCGAAATTACTCACAAACAACATTACACTTGGGTACTATTCGGTTCACCTGTAATATTTTGATAAACTTATTTCGAAAATTATTTTGTCAACAAAACTATAAAAGCGCGCGGAACAGTGATTGGACCACAGACAGAATAATGACAGAAAGTGTGGTAGTGTTGTCAATGTCAAAAACAAAATGGCGGATTCTACGAGTTTTCACACCCTAGCTTCTATATTATCAAAAATTCATTTAATTTTTCCTGGAACAAAAATGGAAAAATTAAATATACAGTTTAATTCAGAATTTTCGGAGCTATCGATACCCATGCGATCCATTCACATGATAGCCATTGTTCTTTACAGTGTTTTATGGATAAAAATACGAGTATATATGCGGAGGAACAGTGGTTTGCCTCGCGAAATAATGTTGACTGTGTTCTGTTAAACCTATTAAAAAATGGCAGCTAGAAAATTAAATGTCTTGGAGAATGCTCTTCACTTTACGTCAGGCGTAAATAAGCATCAATGTGAAAATTTTAAATAATCTATTCGAAAAACTGTTGTGCTTGCCGCTAGCCAGGATACTTAGATTTAGATTCGATTTAAATTTATTTATTCAAAATGTAGTAGAAGCCTGTGAAGATACCAGGAAGATTCTGCGCTTCTGGACGGAGTTAGGCTGGCTATGCTAGCAGAATCAACGCATAATGCACCAATCCGAGTTTAAATGCACACAGAAGAGAACTTCACCTAAACCAAAACCTAAAAGTACAGTCTAAACATAAACACTCACTTCACGAAATTTATTAGGACTATAATTGAGTCAAATTACAATTGAAAAATAGAATCGCATAATTCAAATTTAAAACAAAGTTGAAAAACATTAAAATATAAAAATAAATTAACTAAAAAACATATTTCAGCCTGTATTGAAACTTAAAACAGAAGTGAAGGTGTCTTCTAGACCTCCATCATACATTGTCGGCCCTATCGTCACATTCCAGTAGGTGAGATTGTAGTCAAAATGCCTAAAATTATAACCTCAAACATAAAAAACATTTTTAGAAGTAACCATAATAAAATTATAGAAAAGAATACGGCATAGCATTTGCCATAACAAGCAAAACTGAGCTTTATTGTAAAAATGAAACCTCATAGTTTGTCGCCAACAAATTGCTTGCATATGATCCTTTTGTGTGTCCAAAGTCATAAGTGACAGCGATTTATTATTTTGCAACTGTTTTAACTTTGAAGATGTAGAAAAAAGTCCTTTTGATTCTGCTCCAATTACCAATTCGGTAATTTAGTCAACTAAATAACTAATATTTAACCCCTAACAATAACGTCGTGACCGTTTCGTTTCATTCGTTTTTCTCGAGTAATTCCCGAGTTATGACGGTTGGATAGTCCGTAACGTTTTGGCGCAAAAATTTATAAGAAAAATCAATAAACCGTTTGAAAATAGAAATCTTATTGTTTTTTGCTTTCTCCATAATCTGGAACTTTCAAAATGTTTGTTGTAGAATGCGGTATTATAGTTCATAACAAAACAAATGACAGGTCGATCATAGTTCTCATTTGGTAGAGATTCGTAGGTAGGATATTATGACTTCGGAAGTTTTCGGAATCAACGTTTGGACAGTTATACTTGAAGTGACTTTTTCACCATAAAGCCAAATCACCCAAGCTGCCACTGAGAACTTTGTTCACCTCGCGTACTCTGTTCAACAATAATGTAATTTTTATCCTTTACATATTTTTACAGTTTTCAGAACGAACACACCGAGGAAGCGAAGGAGAATGAATCAAAAGAAATCTGACGATTACTACGACTATGACGCGTAACAAGTGTGTCAGGTTACATACAATTGCATTGTTTCTTTTGTCATAGGTGCCCATTAGTCATTATTGGATGAAGATGAAACACGTTTCTAATAATCATAACTACTATTATTAGATTTAAAATGTTTTTCATCTATAATTCTATAAGTTTTAAACATACGATGGCTCGGCATAAGTTTTATGCGATTGCTTATAACTTGTGCCGAGCTATCGTATGTTTAAAACGTAGCAAATTGGCCTTACATCTAGGCAGTCTGCCAAGCCGCGTCCCATATGTCTTCATTGTGTATGATGTAGAATAATCTAGAAACTATCGTACTCTATATTTTCATGCTATAGGTGGCGATTTGGTGACACTTTTATGTCTTTAGCATAGTGTAGTGTACATATATACTTTTCATAGATTCATAGGTTGCTTTAAAACACCCTGATCGCTTTCAAAGGCCTCAGTATGAGTTTAAGATACTTGACGAAAACTATAAAAGTTTTCGTTTTTGCTTGTGGTTTCCTAATACAGAGTGTCCCATAATACTCTGTATTAGGAAACCACAAGCAAAAACGATAATGAGTGGATGCGCAAGGACATGGCCAATCAGACTCGAAACAAAAATCAAGCAAAGTCTAACCGTTTGCGAGTTATGTAGGTAATTTTTTCTAAAATTAGAAAATGAATTTCTGTTCGTATTTTTGTGCACCCACAATATGAGCAACTACTTAATTTTTTATGAACTAATTAAGGAATAATCGTTCTAAAAACGTATTCAAATCATATAAATTATAAACGAAAAAAAAAAATTGTATCGAAGGCCAAACGAAGTTCAGACGGCCTTCACTAATTTTAAATGAACTTTCAGTGGCGAGTATGACTCTAAATTCCTATCATTATCACATAATATGTGGAAAAGACTGCCTCACATGACAGCGAAAATCATTTTTCCATACTGTTTTTCACATCAGAATCATTATTTTTGAGATAGAGTGCTGAAAAAAAAATCCTACCGCAATAGCGATATCACAATCTTTCTAATAGTTTGATACGTACTCTATTATAGTTTTGGAATGCTTTTAAGTTATTTGTTTCATTTTGGCAAAGTATTCATTTTCACTTGTCAAGTACTTAGTTTACAACCTATATACATATGTTCTTTGACAAGGGAAAACTTTCCGTATAGGTAGTGTGCTAACACATAATAATCAATCACTGCTTTATTCCCATAAGACCGTAGGTAACAGCGTAACGTCTGATAAATCGTACTAACTTCTTCTGGTGGATTAAAAGTCAGGATATTTATCCCGGCCTCTGAGCCAGAGCACATCTAAATAATTCTTCTGCAGTACAAATAAATAAAACATAGATAAGTAGACCTCACTGAGTCCACTTTTAATTTAGCTCTAGACGAGTCTTTGAGAGGTTTCTCGTCTTCTGTCTTTGAAATTAAAATGAAAACACACCGTACAAAGTTTTCCGTAAGTAATATGATTCCGGTCTGATTGCCTTTTGGTGTATTTTTTATGAACGGTGATCTTGTATGGATGCTGACTTTGCACGGCTTCCAAGGGGTAGGGTATTTGTGTTATCTCGTTTTATGTTGAAAAGTATTCCACCTATTTATTGGTTGGAAGAATTGATTGTTTGAAATGAGTTTTCTTGCACAAAACTGAGCTTCGTAGAAATATATACACACCATAAGACACTAATAGACTGATAGGAAGAAATGCTAATAGTCTTTCGGCGACTTCGGTCCACAATTAGAAATGACAGCTATTAATAATGTCCACTAAGCAAAACACCCACTTCTGGAAATAGGTATCAATACCTTTTAAATACATATATAACATATTCTACCCGTCCAAAGGTTGCCTGGAAGAAATTGCTTCTAAGCGATAAGGCCGTCCATTGTACTTGTTTATGTTACTGTTTTGGTGTTTTAATTATCTTTGTGGTGTACAATAAGGAGTTTTTTAATTTTAACTGTAATAACGACTATCGACATAAAACTACAGTGTATCTGTTCTTTGTAAAAATATCCACATCTTACAAAATAGAAATAAATTGCTACAGCAAGAACTCCCAGCCCCAGCCAGCCTCTTGAAATAAACCTCGCACCGAGTAGGTATTGCAAGCCTTAGCCTGTCCAATAAGAAAATGTCTTATGTTATGACCTACATAAAACAGCAATGCGGCAGGCTGCCCCGCTCAACCAGCATACATTTACTGTACTTACTGTAGGTACTACTAAGGTATTTCGAGCTGGCACGAAGACCTCCGCCTACCGCCGAATCACGTTACATCCTCGAGAACCTACAGTTTAAAATTTCCGCCAAAATCAACAAGTGAATAGGCGTAAAAGATGCAGCTTGGAACATCTGGCTTGGCACCTTGCCACGCCACGCCTAGGCTCACCATTGGTTAATATAGTTAACCAATTGACAGGCTCTTGTTGTACTATTGGTGGAAATATGAGTTTAGGTCACCTGAGCGGAATTGGGTCACTGGGTGGCGGGTGAAAAAATTGTTTGAACGCCACAGATGGACGATCCTTAGCAGTAAAATTGCATTATGGAGCTTCCTGCGACGGTGATATTGCAAAATTAGATTCGACCGTGGTTTTAATCGTATTTGGCTGCCTAAGGAAATTACCGCTCTCGCACACTATGTTTGTAGTAGGACTTCGCAGTTAATGGATCTAACTCCCGCTTACCTCAAAATAATGCTGGACAATCCACAAGCTCTGTTTAGCTTGGGGCTAGATGATCTAATCCCAAGCTACTAAGCAGAGCTTGTGTTAAGGGTACTAGATGACTGAGAAAAATATTTGCAGATCGTGCAAACATTTGTCCCAAGGCGGGAATCGAACCCGCAACCTCCGGCGTCGCAGGCGGACCTTCGCCCGCCGTGGCACATCGGTCGTCATTTTGACATTTGATGGGTAAAAGGCCTTTCAATTCAGATTTTTATGATCATCGAGAACATGAGGTAGATTTGTCTACAGTTATAAACATGTAAATATGTAGATTCTAATTAAACTAACTGTAATTTGTTTTTTGAGTGTTTTTCGAACACAAGGGCATAGAGTGCATTTAAAATACATGTAAGCCGAGGGCTAACACCAGCCCCTCAGAGACTGGATTACTGTGAGCCTTAATAAATAGGAAAATATAAAACGCAAACCTAAAAACCTCTACTTCGAACATTTATCTACTTGCCTCTCTCTGCCTACATTTAGTCATCCGAAAAAGCGCTTCTAACTTTATTCAATTTTGTATTCATAAAACCTTTGAGAGGGGTCAGCCTGAGCGACGAAATATCGATGCACTCTGAATATAATGGAATCTACAGGTCTATAGCTAGTTCTATAGCTAAACCTGGTAGGTATGCCGGTAGGTATTACTACAGGTAAAGGCATCTGGTTCAATTTGCAGGAGCAGCCGCCTTTCAGTATGAACAGGTACTCTGACATTATTGTAGTAAACTTGTACAGCTTTATTGGTGTTTTTCTTGCTCTACCGGCGGAGCTCTATCATTTATTATTTTATTGGATTTGTACACCAGCTACTATAGTTGTTATGCTAGCTTTTCCATGGTGAGGTTTAGTAAATGTTAATGGTTTCGGTCCTTCTATTTATTATCACAGAGATAAGTAAAGTCAGCGGCAAAAATAACTGAACAAGGTCAGTCAGAGATCCGATAGCGTTTTTAGAATTAAGTACCATGATATATGTTGAGAGCGCTCGAGAGAAAAAAATATGTTATAAGTATGGTTTTATCGATAAATTGTTACCTAGTCCGTGTATTAAAGAAAGTTTCTTTGATAAAATTTGGAATATATGATATTCCACATATACAATTCTTACCTTTTCACCAGTAGGTTACGTTAGAAGGAGAAACTCACGCACGAGAGAAACTTATAACGAGATGTGACATCCTTCTCGCATTATGAGCTCAAATATAATCTTATGTCGAGGTGGTAAGGTTTATAATCTTGGCTATTCTGCTGTGTGTTAGCACCGGCGAGCCGAATAAATGCGTAGTTAGTGCGTGAATTCATGCGAAAATCTTGCAAGCTTGTTAACTGATCGCTTTACTACAAGTTCTCGAAAGTTATCGGAAGTTTTTGAAAGTTCTCGAATGTGTAGAAAGTAAGGATGAGATCTCGTATATTGATACCTCAGCGAGGTTCTACCTCTTTATTTTCTTTTCTATGTAAACTTTATTAGAGAGCCGTTACACGTACTTTTCAACTATTAAAATTAAATATAATTATTATTGTGGTGCTCAAAGAACGTAAAAGTACCGAACAAAAAGGACAGACATTTTGTGTAAATGTATGTACAGGTCGAGTCATGGCTTAATAGTGTTGACCTTGATGCGCAGAAGTCAATTTTTTTATTTTTACACTGTTTTACACCTGCGCAGTAAACCCCTTCCCTTTCGCCGAGCGCTATAAAACCGTGACAATATGTGTACTTACGTATACATATAGTAGGTGAAACAAAACAAGTGCTGATTTTCATTCCGGGCAAAACGCGTTCAAAGCTGCAAGTGGTCATAACTTTTATTGGCGAAATGGTTCCTTATACATATAAGGAATACGAACGTACGAATATGAAGGAACTTGGTAGGTACAAAAAACCTAGTCAGGTAGTGACGGTTAACACAACGCCCCCACCGAAGTTTAGCTCACCAAATAACACAACATTTTCTCCATCAAGCGGCCCATCTCTTATAGAGAATGTAGCACCCAGCAAACTCTCATTACCTACCACTAGCTTTACTGTAGCCGACACTGGAGCAAACGATGGCTGGCTTGAAGTTAAACGTAAGCAACACCGGATGTCTACTCCTATGCCCAATCTATCGCGTGGAACTGCAGCTCCAGGCTCGACGCTCCTCGAAGCTTCCGAAAGAGTTCAATACCTACATTTATTTTATGTGAAGCTGGTAAGGATGGGAGTTATTGGATATTTTGGCTACCGGTTATTAGTTGGGTATTTTGTTTCAATACCGCTAGTACCAACTGGTACCCAATAACGTTACAATACTCTATACCTGTCCTGATTTCTACCCAATATATTTCTAACCGATTTGGTTAGAAATACCAAATACTTGTTGCAGCTACATAACTTTACGGGTGAACGGTCCGCTAGTACCTATGCGTAGATGATAGTTAGGTAAGTATAGGTATTGAAGCGTTGGGTAGTTATGGCTCACGGTCGGTTAGGCGCGATGCTCGCTTTGCACAGTTATTCCCTAGCGGTATGCGGATTTTACAATAGCTTTAGATATTTTAGGACCATGCTAACAGGTACTGAGCTAGTTATTAAATACCGGACTCATCTCTAGAAGCTGGGGACCACCGAAAATATGGTTCTTGAACATCTAAAAACCATATGTGGAAGCGATGTTTGCACAGCCCACCCTCTCAAGTCCCGCGGTAATTACGCGTCATTCAAGCTCGGCGTTCTGGTGAGGTGGTCTGAATGTGTCTTATCCTCCAAAAACTGGACCGAGGACATATGCATTAAGCCATGGAAGCAGCTTTTTCGCGGGAAAGGAAACAAACAACAACAAACGCAATAAGAACAAAAAGTTATCGCTATATTATCTAAACGTACGTGGCCTCCGATCCAATACAAGTTTATTTCGTAAAAATTTAATTATATGCACATCAGACCTGATTGCACTCACAGAGACCTTTCTAACCAGTTCCATCTACGACGGAGAGCTTTTTCCTCCTGGCTACACTGTGCTACGAAAGGACCGCGAAGGTGATGCAGGATGGGGCGGGGTTCTACTAGCTGCCCGTGCTGACCTAATTCTGCGACCTATCACCAATATAGACGGGCTTACAAGTGAAATGAAAATATTAATCGCCCATGTCTCGTCTAAAAATATCAAATTCATTTGCTGTCGTTTATTTGCCACCTAAATACAAAGACGAGCAATATATTAATGTTTTAAATTGTATTGGGAATGTAGTTTGTAAATATTCTGATCTAGATGTAATAATTATTGGAGATTTTAATTTGAATTCTTGTAGGGTTAATCCTAGGACCCATTTTGACATATTCTGTGACATATGTGATGTCCATCAATTTAACGATGTTGTTAATGAATACGGTGGTTTGTTGGACTTGGTACTCGGCGGGATGGATAGAGACCTCCTATCAGTCGAGTGTGCCCCCGATGCATTGGTTCCGGTTGATCGATACCACCCTCCACTTCTTATTGATTTCTTGCTTCCTCGTAGGTGCCAGGTCTCCCCCACTTCCATATCTGAGGGCTCTACCCATTGTTCTTGACCTGTCAAGGAGTGGAACTTTAGGAAGGCCGACTTCCATAGACTCTATATGTCTCTAGGTAATATCGACTGGAGTGAGCTTTATAGCGAAAGTGATCCGGACCTGGCTACCGAAATCTTCTATAATACGATCAATAAATGCTTCCTTCATATTATACTGGCACTCTATTGGATCCCGTAACTTTCCGTATAGCAACATGTCTTCGGTTGGGTGCAAGGTGTTGCGCGCCTCATCAATGCCAGTGCGGTACTGTTGTCGAACAGCTTGGTCATCACGGATTATCGTGTACTAGGGCTGCCGGTCGGATATCTCGCCATGCCAGCCTTAACGACATCATCCGGCGGGCCTTTGTCACCACTAACGTACCAGCTACTCTCGAACCGAATGGTCTGTTGCGTGACGATGGTAAGAGGCCCGACGGCATGACTTTAGTCCCTTGGGAGCTGGGCAGGCCTATTGTGTGGGACGCTACATGTGTCGACACACTTGCGCCTTCCCATCTTTCAAGGACATCCGTGAGGGCTGGTTCGGCGGCAGATTTGGCCGAGGATCTCAAGAGGCGCAAATTTGCAGGTCTCGACAGAGCCTACGCATTTGCTCCCCTTGGAGTCGAGACCCTAGGTCCGTGGGGTACCGAGGCTCTCCGGGTTTTCAAAAAATTATCTGAGCGCCTGGTCGAAGCGACGCGTGACCCGAGAGCTGGTGAGTATCTGGCGCAGCGCATTAGCATTGCCATACAGCGGGGCAATGCAGCCAGCGTCTTGGGGACGCTTCCGACTGGTATTGATATGGACCAGTTGAGCTATCTGTAGATTGTTTGCAACAGTCTGCAGTTAGCTCAATTGTTTCAATTGTAAATACTAGTTTAATTTCTTTATATTATTTGATTGTTATTTTCTTTGTCTATAAAATCATAATAAATGCTTAGACGAGTGTGTGCCCGCCAAGCGAAACTCAAATACTGCTTCACGGAAGTATACGTATCCGAATTGGTATACACCTGAAATTATAAAAAACATAAAAAATAAGTACTTTCACTTTAAGAAATTCAAGGAATTTGGAAAACTATTTAATGAAGAGCTATACAAGTACTACAGACAGTTAGTTAAAAAGCTAATAGATACGGCTTTTAAAAACTACATATCACAGACACAGACTAATATCATACGTGATCCTTCCGAATTCTGGCAGTACTTTAAAGATAAACGACACGACAGAACAACACTCCGAGAATCAGTGGCGGGGCACGGCTGTTGCAGGGCAGGAAGCAGCGGATGCATTTGCTGATTTCTTCGGCTCAGTCTTCCACGTAAATGACCCATCTTGAACGTGGATGCCGCGCATGGTGTTGCCATGTCTGACTCTTTAGATAACAGTAGAGTCGTAATCGAACATATTGGGATAGCAGATACTCGTAGAGCATTTAAACGGCTGAAACCAAAATCGTCGACGGGTCCAGACGCGGTGCCGGCATATCTAGTAAAGGATTGTAAATCAGCATTCGAGCAACCCCTTCTTTATTTGTACAATCTCTCACTCCGTCACTCGTATTATCCGTACCGATGGAGGGTCTCAAAGGTGACTCCAATCCCTAAGAGTGCATCAGACACACATATGGATAAGCACAGACTAATCGCCGTTCCTTCCGTTTTCGGGAATATTTTTGAGACCATCCTTGACTATGAGATTCGCCGTCAGGTTGGTGGACTCCTCGCTGACTCTCAGCATGGCTTCCGCGCTGCTAGATCTACGGTCACAAATCACATATACTTTGTCGACTATGTGTCATTGTGTATGGATACGGGCTCTCAGGTAGATGTCACCTACTTCGATTTTAAAAAGGCATTTGCCTTAGTAGATAACGACATTCTCCTCCAGAAGCAAGCTGTGCTGGGTTTCATCCCAAAACTCCTGGCATTTTTTGCCAGCTACCTACGGAACCATCGCCAATACGTCTCCGTCCGGAACTATGTGTCGGAAACCTATTTCACGCGATCAGGAGTTAGCCAGAGAAGCACACTGGGACCCACCCTGTTTCTACTAATGATAAACGACCTACCATCTGTTGTTGTCTCCTCTAAAAGTCTCCTGTTCGCTGACGACCATAAGCTTTATACGACTGTACGCGAAACTAATGACTGCTGGGCACACCAGCGCGATAGTAAAACAATGACCTTCACACGTCGACGCTTTCCCATTGTGCACAACTACTCTTTGGCTGACGATCCTGTTGAGCGTGTTCAGACCATGCGGGACCTTGGTCTAGTGATGGATCCGAAGCTCACCTTCAACGCTCATATACAGGGCATATGCAAGCAAGCGTGCAAGGTTTTAGGATTTGTAATGCATGTAACCTGGGACTTTCCTGATTTACGAGCGGCGCTGATGTTGTACAATGCCTATGTACGTAGTCGTTTGGAGTTCGGAGCGATTGTTTGGGATCCTCACGAGGACAAGTACAGAGTGGGTCGAGAGTGTACAGAGAAAGTTTGCACGCTATTTGTATAAACGCATGTACGGCTATTATCCATACCTCTACCCATCCTTGTTTGTATCTGGTATGGTCGGTCTGGACACGCTTCACTCGAGGCGGAAGCTTCTCCTACTTGTGCATTATGTCATGGTGCTGCGTGGTAGAGTTGACAAGCTTTACAGCAAATGGGCCTTGTAGTCCCGAGACGGTACATGACGGGCGCGGAAGGAGCTATCGGCCCGAGGCGACGATCGGTGTTATTTGCGCTACCACCCGGATATCGTACGCGTGCCGGGAAGAGCGCTCCCACCCCTAGAGTACTTACCCTCCTGAACCAGTTCATCTCTGTTACTGAAGCCGACGTATTCTTTGATAGCATCGCCAAATTACATGTAATTTTATACTTTAGCTTTTACTTTTGACATTTTAGAATTAAGTTTATAATAATAATAATTAATAAAGTCCATAGTTTCCCCCATAGCCCAATTACCCAGTCCATCAATTCACCACAATAACATGGTTTTTTTTTTGTTATTTTCATTTTCCTTTGCAATAGTCTCTACACCTGGCGGATATCATCTTTGGGTGTATCATATTGTGCAATCAAGGACCGCCGCAACCCGCTATGTGTAGCTCTCGCCTTTAGATTAATTCTCATAAAGGGCCTCTGTGCTGTTGGCTTCGGCTCCACGCATGCCTCCCAAAGGACCGGGTCACTATATAGCCCGTGATCATGGAAATGAGAAACATAGTAATAATTAATAAATAAGGTAAACTAAGTTGATTATTGTATTGACTCGGAATAATTATTATTAATCATTATTATTGTATTGTATAAGATTTGAATTACCATGTTATTATTAGCTATTATTGTATAACCTGACTCTTGGACGTTTTGGTTTTATGTAACTGTAAGTCCACTTGTAAAATAAATAAATAAATAAATTATATAACGTGCCTAACTTACAAAAATCTAGATTATTTCTTGTATCGTAAACCAAAATCGAGAACCAACAGTAAAACTTATTTTGATGTTAACGCTCCAAGAAATATGGTATTCGAGTTTGCAATAAACACGCTTCAATGCACTTTATGATAAATAAATCCTTGATAACCGTAAGATTTATTATGAGATGGATATTGGTATATTAGTCAAGACTAATCTTTATTATCTGCTGGTAAAATTGAATCAGCTCTTTAAAAATTTAATGAATATGTCCCTAGCAGATATTGGGTAATCTTTGGTTTTGTTGATTTTAAATCAGGTTGATTGTGAATCTTATGGCCCCATTTCATTTGTATAAACTGCGTACTTAAATAATGGCGTTAGAAAGACCGCACCTCTCGTCGATGACGTCATTTTCATTCCCATTCTACAGGAACGCTGTTATAATTAGGTTTTTATTGGTAATTAGATTTAAGTGCTGGTGTTTGAGAAACCACGATCATCATGTTGATTTTGGTTTTATTTATTTATTTTACAATTTTATAAAAACTAACAGCTAGGTAATAAAATATAACAAAAATGAGGTAGGTTTTAGTAGGCTTCTCAGCAGTGTGGGGCGAAATGGACTTATTTAAAAAAACGCTCATTAAACATCCACCTTTTCTATAAGTACAATTACGCAGTTTACCTACCACCTAAAAAAAGAACCTTAAATTACCAACAAATGTTACGAAAAAAATACGAAAAAACAAAAATTTTGCCTCAACTAACATAAATCCGATTACCTCGAAACATCAAAGAAGAATCAAATACTTAAAAGCCCCGTCACGACTCATCTTCCACTTCATGTGAATAAGGATTTGTGTCGGACAACTGTTCAGATAAAAACTTTGCCTACGACCAGTCAAAAATATATCAGAAAACCGATTGAAGAGGGTAGTTTTTAAGCTTATTTTGGTATTTGCCGTAGATTTATCGATAAAGCCGTACTTACGTTTTCAGAAGATGGTTAATTTTTACTCTAAATTCGCCTATTAAAGGACTTAGAACATACGTACAACACCAGCACCGCTACCACACGCCACAACATTAAGCATTCAAATATCGACTTAAACTCGTCATCCTAAGTTACCTTTTTCCAGTTACAAAAATGTTAAACGCAAGATTCGTGTGAGTGGTTTTCCCCCTTGAATAAATTTTCTCAAGGGGAAAACTGGAAAACGTAAAATCAGTAAGGGGGATTAAGTTCTGGACATTTTAAAATTAAGTTTCCAGTTTTCCCTTCTAAGAGGGATTTATCATGGGGGAAAACTGAAATAACCCTGGCCCGCGTGCTGTCTGATGCCGTCAATATAAAATGCAGCTAAATATTACGAGTTGAAGTCCATATTTAAATACTCATTTTTCTGCTAAGAGGCAGTTGTGCGGTCCAGATCTACACCAACCTTTATTATGATGAACATTGCTGAAAATTGTACAAGATTTTACTGAGTTCCAAATTATCCAAAGCTTGTAGAAATTGTATGATTACTTTCATGAATCCATAAATTTTAATATATCTAGAGTGGATTTTGGTTGCCATTCAGAACAACTTATATCTAAACAGTTGGGTAATATATAGCTTAAAGCGATATTCCATGGAATATATCGCTTTATGCGATGAGTCCGCCAATACTTTTACCTGGTGGTGGTAAGCAACTCGATCTAAAATCAGCTAAATAGATAACGCTTTATTCAGAAAAACTTATAACTAAACAGTTTGGTGCCAGGTAAAAGTATTGGCGGCCTCATCGCTTAAAGCGATATATTCCATGGAATATCGCTTTAAGCGATATACATATTCCTTGGAATATATCGCTTTACCTGGTACAAAACTGTTTAGTTATAAGTTTTTCTGAATATAATGTTATTTATCTAGTTGATTTTAGATCGAGTTGCTTACAAAGATTAGGTAAAGGTTTTACGCCAGCCACGAGTCACTTATAGATATTAAGAAAGAAGTTCATTGTATTGTAACAAACCTACTTTTGCATAGGAAACACCGAGGAACAATACTTGCCAATCTTGCAAAAAATATATTCAGTGCCCGGATTTGAACTCCAGACCTTAAGCAATACACTACCGGCGCCGGTACAGCTATGATTGGAACATTGGTTCGCTGTCAGTGGCACAATTTCCTATTAATTATTTAGTTGCTTTGATCGATCATGTTTCTATAATCCCAGGTAATTGCATCAGGCTGTAGGTATTGTGTGAGTGCTATTGTTTAGATAATCCGTTATTATAAGGTCTGTTGCTATCTCGGGCTGTATTAATTATGATGAAAGTCAATAGAGATTTATATATAGAAACAATATAAACTAATTATAAACAAGCAGGTAGGCAGTGAAATGAAAAAAGAATATAATTTTAACATAATCACCACCCAGCGAGCTATGGAGAGAGCTATGCTAGGAGTTTCTCTACGCGATAGAGTCCGGAATACCTACGGAAATCCGTAAAAGAACCAAAGTTACTGACAGCTCTAAAAATTAGCAGGCTGAAGTGGCGACTGGCAGGCCATTATAGCTCGTACAACCGTTAACTGTTGGGGAGTAAAGGTTGTCGAGTGGCAACCGCGATGCAATGTGAAACGATGCAATGTGGGAAGACCTCTCGATGGACCGACGACATCGTAGCGGTCGCAGGGAGTCGTTGGATGGAGGCGGCTCAGGACCGCTATTCGTGGCGTCGTTTGGGGGAGACCTACGTTCAGCAGTGGACATATACGGGCTGATGATTATGAATAATTTTACAAAAATTCGTAAGGCACACAATACTATTCAAGACAAGAGTGAATAGGTGTCTTCTAGAACTTCATCATAGGTACACAGTTTGCTACATCATCACTTTCCATCAGGTGAGATTGTAGTCTCAATGTGAAAATACAAGACTTAAAAATTAAGATAGATAGATAGAAAATTCTTTATTGCACACTTATTGATAAGAAACAGAAATACAAAAAAGACAATTTTAAAACTAAGTTACAAGTGGCGGTCTTATCGCTCGAAAGCGATCTCTACCAGACAACCGTGGATGGATAGGATTGTTGGATAGTACTAGGGGATCTGTGTGCTTGTATAGATTTAATAAATAAAAATACTCATAATAAATACTATGCCTAAAATAAACTACATATATAAATTTATATATATATATATATTTACTTATATACATAGGGACACAGGTATGCGTTCAATGACAACAGCCTAAATAGTGCTCCTTCACCATGGTTTTGAATAGTGGTAGCGACTTTGCTCGCCTCACTGAGACTGGCAATGCGTTCCATAGTTGTACAGCCCGGGCAGTAAAGGAATGGGCGAAGAAAGAAGTAGAGTGAACAGGTACTTGAAGTATAAAAGTTTCAGAAGAGCGCAGAGAAAGAGCGTGCGAATGATGGAGAAAGGTAAAAAGCTCTTTGAGATAAGGGGGTGCAGAGGCGTAAAACAAGATATTAAAGAGAAGAGAGAGAATATGAGAATTTCGGCGAAGCCGTATAGGTAACCACTTGAGCTTCCTGCGAAATTCCGAAACATGGTCATACTTGCGCAAGCCAAATATGAACCTTATCCCGACATTCTGCAGGCGCTCAAGTTTGTCTAACTGTTGCTCAGTTAGATCAAGAAAGGCCGAATCGGCGTAATCAAGAACTGGAAGGAGAAGAGATTGTGCAAGAGAGATTTTAGTGGCAATAGGTAGAAAGTTACGCAGCCTTCGAAGGGAACCTGCTGTAAGAACACTATCAAGTCGCTCTTCAAACAAAATTAATTCAATTTATTGGTTTATATATTTAGGAGTTACCCAAACAGGGAGACAGGTATGAGAAACATACAGACACTCAAAAATGAATCATAGAAATGAAAAACACAAAATAATAATATTTAACACAATCAAAAATAGTTATCATCGTTGTTCTCAAAGACAATTCAAAGGTAAAGGATACTATCGTTCACTAAGTTAAAAATAATAGACAACAGTGTGAGAATGCTTACACTTGTAGGCTTCCAGTCGAGCAGTTCCGTCCAAGACTATCACTTAGGTACTCATATGAACTGAAAACAGACAGACGCGAACCACCCACCTGTTTCACGTGTCTTCTGGAACATCACTACAAACAACAGGAAGATTTCTTGTGATTATTTCAGTTTGTTGTTTAGATTGCAAACATTCAATAATAATGAAACTATCGCGCAGAAATACGGAAATATGGTTTTGAAAAGTATATTACTAAACAATTAAAAAATATATCCACCATTTTCTTTTAAAAACTTCCCGCGCCGCGAAAGCTAAAAGCTATAAATCGATTTAAAAAAAGTAAACCTAATAAATAAGATCTTACCCAAAATCATCTAACATACTCGTATCATCTTAATCGAAGCACAAACATATGGTCATCCGAAAACAAATTAAATACCTGAAACCAATAACTAACAATCCTCATCAAACCAAAGCTAAAACACCGCTAAATTCATTTCGCCACCATTCTCCCATTATCTTGCCAAAAACTAAGCTCGGCTCGCATCGACCAATGTCGTTCCTTCCCGCATAATCCCCATTAGGGGCACAAGCCGACTTAATGCGGCTATTGTCCTGTTTCTTTCTTATCTACACTGCAAAATTTGTCTAGGCGAAGCTGTAAATAGTCTAAAAACGGGTTACAGTTACACTGTAACGTAATATTGATAAACAAGGTTTAAGAAGAACTCTGTGAAGTTAAGTTACCCATACATACGTTCAACTCATTTAATTATAAAAGCTGTTTGTTTTTCGAATATGTTTTTTATTATTGTCTAGCATAGATCATTACAATCTAGCAATAGATTTGGCTAATAGGTTATTTTTTAACTTTTTTTTTTATATTTACACATTAAGAGCGTGTCCATCGGCACTTTTATTATTGTCTTTCTTTAAGGGGAAGACACTTATTTCATGTGTTCTTTAAAATGAATACTTATGCACTTGTACAACTATCACTAAACTTATACGAAAGGTTTAGTTCTTTTGAGCCTTCTCACTACGTCCGTGTTGTCAAGGAGGTGGATAGCGTCGACGTTCATAATAAATAAAAATAAAATGAACTCCTGATTTTCACAAAATAAGGCGTAAATCTATTTACCTTTGTACTATACGTATGATATACTAAACGGTTAGGCCATTGAAGTATGTCACTTTCGATTGTTTTTCTAGCAGGTCACCTAAAAATGTGTAAGTTTAAAATTGAAAATATCAAGACACATAAGCAGCTGATTTTTTAGGGAAATTTATTCATGTTACATTTTGTTGTAACAGTCAGCCTCAGGGCAATTTATTTTAGCTGCCTGTGCACTGGAGGTATTGCGAAGCTTGTTAGAAGGCAAAGGGTTTTTACAAAAGGAAATAAAACAAGGTTTAGGTATTAGTTTAAAGTAAATTTTAGTAAAATTGGTTAGGTATGAGTTTCTTTAATAAATAGAGCTTAGTTATTTTTAAGAAAAAACACGGGGTTTATGTTAAGAAATATTAAGTAATTTTTCCGAATAATAATCCATCTCCAAAAAAGAAAAACTAATTTTATATATTTTTTAAGGAAAATCTTAATGAACAATATTTCAAATATACTATAATATACAATTAACCCGGGTAATTAACTAATACTGCGTGAAGTGCAGATTCTGCCTATCATCACAAACACGTTTGTGAAGACTCAGGTTTTTTTTTTGCATCTGAGCCTTTCTTTGGTTTAGTTTCAACTAAATGAAAGAATGGCTCAGATGCCCTGAATTAAAAGTGGGTGTGGGGGAGTTCGGTCTTTTATTGGTAATTCATTGGGTTCCGGACAAACGGGTTTTATAATTTCGTATCATAGATTATTTACAAAAAAAATAAAGAAATTACGTCTTAATTAGTAAAACAGCGTCTTCACGAACTTGTTCGTGATGAACGGCAGAATTTGCAGTTCATACAGTGTCAGTGATTTACCAATATCCCTGTAGAACCTACCAATATATATATATATTTTATTTATTACAAACATATTAATATACATTCAATAAAGTTTCGTACCATAAAACCTAGAGAGGTTTGTCTTGGTATTCACATTCGTCATGACAATAATACAAGAAAAGTACGTAGTTATACAAAAACTATTTTTAGTTTGGCTTGTTGAGGCCTACCACCCTGCATCGGCTTTCTTATTCACTCCCACTCGCTCGCGCAGGGTTAGCGCTAGCCTCAGCGTGCGTTGCGATTATAAAAACCACCATCAAACATCGTTTCAGTAGTTAATAAAGTCAGTACCTACCAAAGAAATGATGTTAGTTACTGCAAATAATACAAAATCGCTAACCATCGTGGAGGTAGAGCAATTTTATTTTTCCAATGTTTTTTTGCGTTGATTTGAATTTTTGCAATTCGATTGGAATTGGCTGAGTTCAAAGGCAGGGCTTATTAGTTGATTAGATTGCTATTTTTCTCATTCAATCAGAAATACATAATAAAAGGTATTTTTCTGTGAGCTAATTATCTCTGCGGGGCTTCAAGAGATGATTGCAGAAGAGTAGGCACTTACTCGCTTTTGTGCTTGAATAATTTTCATATTTGTCTTTGCTAATTTTTTCCTGTTCTGAGATCGAATCTGAAGTCGTTTTTTTTTTGATGATTTATTTCTAGCCGTATATATTGATGTAATTTCGATTTCATCATTGCCCTTTAATATATTTTTGGGTGCATCTGGCTCAAAAACTCTATTTTTCGAAGAATGAGATTCCCTAGCTAAGTGGATGTCTCTTCAGAGAGTTGCAGGAATACTAGTATTTTCATTTGAGATTTCCCGTTTACCCAAAGATCGTGGCTGAATCATTGTTACATTTGACTGAAATTAAAAGAGGATTATAATCTGAAATATGTAAGTCCAAAAAAGTTACATAACAGGATTGTTTATGTAGTGTTCTTTGTTGGCACTTATGTACGTAGGTGACTTGTCAGGTACTTAAGAAACCAAATAAACCTAGTCATAAAAAGCGTATATCTTAGAAAGTAGTGTTTGTGGAGTAACTAACACTACAATAGCTTGTATCGGCTCGGACAATTTGACACCTGTACACCGGGTTTGTCGTAGATATCAAGCTTTTCTAACTTATTCTGACTGGCTTAGTTCAATGCTACATCAATATAAGACTCTTCATGCTGCATCAATTTTCAAGTTGTATCAATTTCAAGACCCGAAGAGGTACTAATGCCCTCAAAATATGGCGAGTATAAATATGACCACGTACAAACGAACTCTCGGCAACAAGAGATTTTTGCGAAGGCCACCTTAGAAAAGTTTTCCATATGGAAAAACTTTTCTAAGGTGGCCCTCGCGAAAAACTCTTGTTGCCGAGACTCGAAGTGACAAATACAATTTCAATCTTGCAACTCGTGACTAACAGTACCTGTTTCCTTTTCTAGAAATGTTCAATGTGCAATAGAGGCACAATATTGAATGTCCGAATGCAGTGAAGTATCAAATGAAATGTCGAGAAACTAACCGTCGCTTTAGACAAGGCTTTCGTTCAACTGTGAACGGTAGAGGTGTAGAAGAATACCACTGAGGTGAAATTGCTATAAAAGTCCACCGCATTACAGAACACGAACGTGAATTATTAAACTAGTTCAAACGAATTTTCAATCTAATAAAATGTTCATTGGCTGAAAATTCGTTCCTCCGTGAACTTTTTATACTTATTTATTACTTTTGCTGTGTGGTAATTCCTCTCTTTTTCTCATGCCTTAGTAATTTATTATACCCAAATAATGTAACGAAAATTGAGATAAATGCAATAAAACATTGAATCTTTTTGAACCGGCTTCAAAAAAAGAAGGAGATATCCCAATTCCGTTTTTTGTATGTTTGTTTCTGATATATCCGCCAATTGTTATCCAATTTGATGAATATTTTCTTTTGAAATGGCGCCGTAAAGTTTTTATTTCCGAGTTATATTTCTCCCTTAAAACATAAATAAATAAATTATACTGGACAATTCACACAGCATTTCTATACTATATTATCTAGCCCCAAGCTAAGCAGAGCTTGTGTTATGGATATTAGATAACTGATACATAATAGAATATATTACATAAATATATTTTTCTATTATACATAGAAAACGACCAGAACACCCTGAACAAATATATGTAGATCGTACAAACATTTGTCCCGAGGCGGGAATCGAACCCGCAACCTCCTACGTCGCAGGCAGACCTTCGCCCACCGCGCCACAGAGGTCGTAATCATAAGACAACAGTATTAAAAAAATTTTAGGTTATTTATTTAATAGGTATATAGTTAATTGTTTATTGGTTTTTTGTTTATTATTATAGTGGGAATTGTTTTGTTATAATAATATAAGTACCCGGATGACCGGTATATATATATATTTTTGGTATTTTGTGTTTTTAAGAAATTATATTTAACACGTGAGTTAAAAAGACACAAATAATATAAATAAACAATCGATTTTCTTCGTCTTACCTCAAACCAAACACTCGTTGGCTTAATGTTGCTTAACAACGCCACCTGCTGGAATAGCTTTAGTGTTGTTATGTCGTTAGAACAGGCAATTGCCCGTTGCTCCCAATTAAAAAAAATTGTATTATTGTTCACCAATAGATGTCAGGAAGAGTTATATTTTTCAGTTTATGTCACGACTGTTTATCTGCGAACAAAAATAATTGACTTTTTTTCTATGGCCTTGTCTATGGGTTCATCTATCTTAGCTGACAAATTTCCTCCCCCATTGTGACGTCATATCCAAGTATATGCAGTAAATTTAGAAAAAAGCTGGCATGATAGATGAGGGCTTTGTAGCGTCAAAATCTTGTCTATGGGAGTACCCTATCGATAAAGTTGATTATTGAAAACACGAATAAAACGATATTTTCTAAAAATGAATCTTAGATCGATTTTCGCCCCTGAAACCCTCTGTATACTAATATACATGAAAATCGTTGGAGCCGTTTCCGAGATTTAGATTATATATATATATACAAGATTTGCTCGGTTAAAGATATAAGATATGGGAAAAGTTTTACTTAGTTTTTGCAAAAAACACCAAATAAATGTTTCACACCTAGTACAACTGACTAATGGACTAAAGTGTAAGCTGTCAGAAGCAATAGGAAGTTTATATCCATTATTGAGTGATCACAAGCGGTTTTGATGATCATGAACACCCATAAACTGAAAATGGAGAAATGAAACAAGTAGGGCGCAAAAAACTGTTCCCAAAAACGTTTGAGTAAGCTCAACCACCTTACCAGTACACCAGTTTTAAACATAAAACCATTCTTTCTACGTTTTTGTTCTTTACCTGATCCAGTTTCATGAGATGCCTTTAATGAACACATAATGGTGAAAAATATGCTTGTAGTCCGCAGTTTTATTAATCACAGGCGATTTTTCTACGGCTATACTTTATTAGTTGTAGACTACGTTACCAACTGTTTCAGTAGTATTATAGTGCTTTTCAGTGTTACTGGGAAAGTAATTAATTTCTAGCTTCGTACGGGGATCTTAGAATAAATTGATTCCTTTTATATTAAGGCGGTTGTTCACCGCCACCTATGTTTACTTAGAATTAAGTTAAGCACAAGACTTTTCAAATATCGAATGTACAGATTGTGATACCTATCCTAAGCTTATTTTCAATTCCTCTGAAATACATAGTTTACGGCCGAATACTCAAACGCAACTCAGATGTAAGCACGTCTTATGTCGCGATATTTTGACAGTTTTCAATGAAAATCTGTCAAAAAATCGTCACTTGAGTCGTGCTTAAATCTGAGATTCGTTTGAGTATTCGGGGGTTAGTTTCGTATAATTTAGACAGAGAAGTTTAGTTTTTGAAAGACCTGTAAGGGTTGTTTAAATGTAAGAAGCTGTAAGCTGTAAGTTGTAAGGATGGGAGTTATTGGATATTTTGGCTACCGGTTATTAGTTGGGTATTTTGTTTCAATACCGCTAGTACCAACTGGTACCCAATAACGTTACAATACTCTATACCTGTTCTGATTTCTACCCAATATATTTCTAACCGATTTGGTTAGAAATACCATCTAACCGATTTGGTTAGAAATACCAAATACTTGTTGCAGCTACATAACTTTACGGGTGAACGGTCCGCTAGTACCTATGCGTAGATGATAGTTAGGTAAGTATTGGTATTGAAGCGTTGGGTAGTTATGGCTCACGGTCGGTTAGGCGCGATGCTCGCTTTGCACAGTTATTCCCTAGCGGTATGCAGATTTTACAATAGCGTTAGATATTTTAGGACCATGCTGTTGGTCTTTAAATAAAATAAATATATAGGTATAGAAGCGAAAACAGAGTTAGGTGGCCACCAAGAGCAATTTCGCTATGCTGCATAAAGGAAATAAAAGAAAACTTTCTACAGGCATAAAAATAAAAAAAGCTTATGATAGGTATCATAAACTGTACATTTAATATTTGAAAATTTCTTTGATTAACGTAGTTTGAGGCATACTACCGCCGCCGGCGAATAAGGGTACCTAAGTTTTAATTGTAAGTCAATAGATCGATATATTTATGTACTTTTTATTAGAATTATCATCATCATCGACAGCACATGGTTTAAAAATCTATTCGTAAATACTACATGCTTGCAGTAGTACCTACCCACATGAACGCTGTTTACTATTGTTCGTTTGATTTATTTATTTATACTAGGGGATCTTACAGCTCAAGATACATAATAGAGATGTGTGAAGAGATAGGTGGCTATTAACAAGTTCCCGCTTATAGAAACAGTATAAAAATTTACAGGACACAAAAAGCAATGATAGCAGACTAATATTCGCATTTACCATATTAAATATAAACTATTGACAAAGGACAAAAAAAATTATGACAAAAAGCGAGAAAATAGAAAAAGTAAGTAATATAAACATTATTAAAGATTATTTATCGGGTATTTATCGCGTACCTTTTGTTATATTTTCCCCTACGTTTCCATCGCGTTACAGCGATCGTGGTCACGGGGCGACTGGATGTACTCGGAGCTACCGCCGAGAATTGATGGCAGTATCCACGACTACCCTCAATTCGTCTGCAGAATCAGGAATGTCCAAGTTCATATTACGACACACTACACTGACCGTGTCTGACTGCAGTACAGGCGGATCACGACGCACACACTTATTAAGCACAGGATTCCACGAGGAAGAGAGACGAAAACCATCTTCACGATTAAAGTTCGGGTATTTTGTGATCTCAATCGCCTCTCGAACCATCCGTTTGTAGTAGTGGCGTTCACAGGATAGAACTTTAGGGTCATGTAGCTCAATCCAGTGGTTACTTCCTGAGTCTAGCAAATGTTCCGCTATCGCCGACTTGTTCAGTTGCCTATTTTTGACCGCTGCTATGTGCTCTTTCACCCGTTCGGCAATCGTTCTTTTAGTTTGCCCTATGTATGAGCGGCCACAGCTGCAGTCAACTTTGTAGACGCCTGGTTTTTGTAGAGGTATGACATCTTTTGGTGTTCTGAGTTGCTGAGCAACTTTTGCGTGGGGGGTGAGAACTGACTTTATTGAAAACCTTTTCAGGATATTTTCAATTTTATCCGTCACCCCTTTCACATACGGCAAGAAGATGGGTTGTCTGCTTACCTCAGGCGTTCTTCGGCTTCTCCGCTTTATGTATCTAGCACTTTCATATCCGTTCTGTTTTAGAACCTTCTGAACATGGCTGAGTTCCTCCTCCAGATGTTCAGGGTCGCACAGAGCATAGGCTCTGTTCGTGAGTGAGGAGACAACGGATTGTAAGTGGTGCGGATGATGATGTGATGCGGCGTTCAAGTACCTGTCGTATATATAATATAACAAAAGGTACGCGATAAATACCCGATAAATAATCTTTAATTATGTCAACAAATCGCGAAAGTTTAAAAAGTTTTAATATAAACATTGCTCATTTGCCCAGTGGAATGAGACTGAACTTTCAAAAATTGCTCCAAGTGCACTGCTCACGAAAATTACTCTCTTGATTGTTCTCAAGATAAATTATTCTAGTCTCAAGTCGCTTTGCTCAGAGAAAAGCTTGTACTAGATGTGGCATTTTAATGAGAATAATTAGGAAATTAATATTTTATACATACATAAATATATATATTTTTTTATAATCAGTAGACCTTCGTTAGAACACTATCTCACTTTATGGAAAGTGACGATGTGGTCGACGATGTATCACAAAGGTCTATAATTTGGCGTGTTTTAAAAAACGATAACCGATTACCGACTATATATATAAAAGAGTAAACTGGGTGACTCATCAAGGTATCTCTGAAACTACAAAAAGAGCTGAAATTGAGCATGGAGGTTTGTTTAAGGACACGAATTTTTGGAAATTCGTGTTCTAATGGGGTCAAAGGTCATTTGTAGCGTTGAAATATGACTCAATATAAAGAGATAGGTACGTCTTTCAGTTTTATGAAATTCAAACCCTAAAGATCAATGGTGTGGAGTCAAAATTAGGCCACTCACTGACTTATCAAGAAACCTCAGGAACTAGAAAAGCTACGAGGTTGAAATTTGATTATGGTTTACATGGAAACTAACATTACTAGGGGTACTATTACTAAATTCCACACGAATGAAATAGCGTGCGGGTCAGCTAGTTTTCTATACAATAGTGAATTCTCAAAATCGGTCCATAATTGGCAGAATAATCGCGTAACAAACATACAAAAAAAAAACTTACATCGTCGTATTGAGAACCTCCTCTTTGAAGTCGGTTGAAAACATACTTTTCCCTTGAATTCACTCTTGTTTTTACGAGACTCAGATTGAAAGATGAAAGTAAAAGAAGCAACGGTTATGAGGCGTGTCTGATGCTGCAGGCAGAACCTAGTATTGTGTGATATTAATAAATAATAACGATAAAAAATATCGATGACTAACGCAAATGTTTTTGTTTATTTCTTGATTTTTAACAGCGCCATCTAGTAAGCCCTACATAACTTCCCTCAGTTATAAATGTTCGGCGACTAAAAAGGTGTCGCCTGGATCCGGCCACGTCTGCTGATAAATGTACCGTAAACCGGATGGCACTCGATTAATAATCAAGAATACCTCCCTAGGTTTAAAGTTTACCTACACATAAAAACCTATATATTTGTGCCTACACTTACGTTAGGTAAAGAGGTAGGTTTTTTAGGTTCTAGGATGTCACAATTGTGATTTGAGACATTACAAGTTTCTCTCGATTAGGCAAAGAGTCAAAATACCGAATGAAACGAGTACCTAAAAGACACTAACTAGGTGGACAAAAAGATGTTCTTATTCTTTATATTTTTGTGTGATTAGGTATTTACCTATATTTCTTTATTTATTAGGACTGACTACAGATAACATGAGTAGAAATTAAATAACAATGTCAACTTTTATAGGTCTATTTAGAGCTCTCTAATTTATAGGCGGCTGCAGCATGCGTATATACATACATATTGTGTTGTGTTAATTTGTTATGTATTAGTATATTAATCTGTTTAGTATTTTATATAAACATTGTCCTAAACGTAAAATATCGGGTTCGCTATGTTGTTCACGGTCAAATATCACATATATAGTTTTTTCGCAATTATCTAGGTTTATATAGCTATAATGATGACATCTATAAAAACTTCTAGAACATAAAATTTGCTACTATTTTGTACCTAACGTTAATTTCACGAGCACAACTGTTTTTGAGATACAGGGCGGAGAGCGCGCTGCGCTCAGCCTTACAGAACCGGAAGGTTTTTTACTGGAACAATATGAGGACACCCATTACCAGAGGAGGTACAGGTTAATTTTCTTTTCAAACACTATCTATTTCTTGGAGAAAACCATTGTTGCTTAAATATATTTTAAAATCAAGTATTTTTTACAGTACTTCTTTGCTCAATCGATCTATCTTTCTTCAACCTAAAAAGGGTTTAACCCAAGTTGTCTCGTCAGGAAGACTTGACAAGCAAGCAACTGTCCTTCCTTTGAAGTCACCCAGACACAGAATATATATTACAACGTAGTACAGCGTAACCTCTTCTAATATCAACATTTTCGTGAAAGTGTAGTTATTTGACTTTGTTATTTGTACAGTCACAAATGAAATGTATCATTTAATTGTACAATTATCGCTGGACGTTTTAATTCATCTTTTAGTCTCAAAATAATCTGGATTTTGTGTTATTAACACTGAAAGCTATTAAAAATATTTATATTACGCAGTGACTTTGTTTTTTTCTATGATCATGGCACATGCAACTGCTCTAATAGAGTTAATGTACTAATTTAGCCCGCTGACACAGCCTACCAACCAAACCCAGGATTTACTTAAGTTGAAAAAATACTGTTGGTGATGTAAAATTTTCACATATACCGAAATATGGCCACAAGTAGTCGGGTAGGAACGTCAATACACCTACCTGCCAGGCTGTTTTTCTCAGTTCAAGCATAGTTTAAATTTTCTACATATTCGAAAGCAAAACTGGTTCAATCTGTAGCAAGACCATGCTTTATTGAGAGAAAGTAATCGTTTTCTTTGAGAATATTCTATTAAATTATGATCTCTTTTGTCCTTCAATGCACTAGAGAGAGTTTACAAGCTAAGTAATAAGTCCCGGGAAGCAATAAGGCGATATTAAAATTTTCTTGTTTATTCAACGTTGTCGATCGTAGTGGATTATTTGCTTTCCTTTTGGGCTTTATGTATAAACTCATATTTTCTACGGCTAAGATACCATAATATTGTTTCTTGTACCTACAGAGAATCTGGGGCAGCAGTTTTTTGACCAAAGCTTTTTGTTCGGTGTAACTGTCTGTGATTAATGTGATTATACACGAATTTGACATACACACAGCGTCCTGTTCCTTTTATATCTTTTCTCTTGCTGTATGACCATTCCAAAGCCATATATGATGTAACAAATTGAGCAGCGTCCATCCATCGACACCCTGCGACCGCTATATGAGCCATCACTTGTGTCTAAAGATTTCATACACTACCAAAACTTAATTACTAGCCAGAAATCGACTACACAATGTGCTAACACGTTCCACGTGTTAGTTTGCAACATCATGCGATGCAAATCACCAGCATGCATTACCGTGCACTGGTTCAGATTGTAAATTGAGTTGTTCGATCTGTTACTGTCCCTTGAGATTGCATATTTCATGTATTTGGCTCTATTTGATTTGGAAGTTATGGATGTTTGCACAACTTCCATAATCGCACTTTGTTTTGAACTATAGATAGCCTATTTTGGAATCCGTACGAGTTATATAGCGTCGAAACGCCCATTATATCCGCTCATTAATGGGCATAAAGCTACTTACAAAAAAGATTAGCGTCGTTTCGCACATTGAGGAACACTTTCGCGATACATTGCTGGTTTTGTAAAATCAAGACGTCTGACTATAATATGCAGAGTCTTACAGACCGGAATCTCACGTTGAAGCTTAGGTAATCGGACCAGCCATAGGATGCTTGATCTTAATGACCAGCAATTTCACTTGTCATCTTGGCACTCGTCTCGTGAACGAGTCCCGTTCCAAAATATTCCTGCTAACGGAGACTAACTAGGTGTACAGGATATATTGTAGTGCACAAGTGTGTGCGAAACACAGGTTTACTCTCTAAGAGTGAGGGAATCCTCACTCTTATAATCCGATGGGGATACAATCGGAGAGAGGTCAGGCGCAGGACCAATGGCTTAACATCCACTATCCATTATTGCCTCATTGCAAAAATAAGTGACATGAGACCTTTGTTACTAAACGGTTACTAATTTATATCTCGCTTGTACATAGGTTGAGGACAAACGAGCATATTCTTCTGTTATGAAATGATTAGGGTCATAATAGTATCACATAGTACAGTATATTTTTTGCCACAAATAATAGTAATGTAGCAATAATTTAATGAGATGTAATTTTTCTGTTGAAGGCAAATTGATGTTTAACTAAACTCAAAAAAATATGCTAATTTGGCCTCAATCTTACCTATTCTAAAAACTTGAGGCTTAAGAAATTGAATCTACGTTGTCGAGCTTGCAGGAATGATTGCCGTAGCGTCTCGAGAGTCGCATTTTCGCCCACCATCGCAAACTGTCAATAAAAGAAAAACTTTAAATCTCGATTTACTTACAAACTTGCACAAAGTTGTATAAAACAAACAATGAGTCGGTAGCTATAGCCCGCCCCAGTTTCCCAATCGATCGGCTGGACGCAATCAGATAGTGTTTATCTACCCATACTTTGTTTCGGAACTCCTGATTTTCCCTTGTCGAGTTTAAAGTTACTTAAACTGGTAAATATTGAATTTTGCAAAAGATCGTACCTTATTAATACTACCTTCTGCCTGTAGGTTCGAATGCGTTTTTATGAATATTTATTTTAAAAGTTTATGCATTAACAAGAAAAAGCCCCTTCCTCAGCCTACAAATTATCTCTTAAACCCGTTACAGACGTAGCTATAATATATATTCATATGCCGTGCTATAAAGAAAGCAACACAAGCAATTGCAGTATAGCTTGATAACACCATAGAAATATAAACTATAGCTGCATGTGCGGTCACTCGAGAATTTGTATAGAAAATTATATGGCGCTATGCATTGTTATGATTCATATTACTAAATATTATAGCTACGTCTGTGATGGGCTTTAACCTTCTATTGAACTCGTTTTGTTGAGAAAGGTAACAGAAAGTCTGACAGCATTTTTTTTAGTTAAATACCTATAAAAGTAATAATAGAGAAAATATTAACCAATATGATGCAAGAGTAATTAGGGGAAAATAAAATGAAAAACATTTTCTTTTTTGTGTTTTATTTCTAGAATTTAAGCCATAGCTTCTAAATAATTCCAATAAAACGCCTAATATATTGTTAACGACATAAACATCATGATTATTAATTATTTTAGAATTACTTTTTATCACAAAAACATGAATCAATAAATGATACTAGGAACTAAATAATATCGAATTAATAAAATTTATTGAATTACAGAAATATATGTGTATTATTTACCGATACAAGGTTTTTTGAGAACTTTTGTACAATTGTTTAATTTTGTTTTTTTTTTATGTTGTTAAAAATACTCTTCAACCTCATTTTGTTTGAACTTTCCACAAAGTAGTTCAACGGAATAATTATGGATTGATTGCAATGCAATTTTGTTGTGTTAGTTGTTCAATATTCGACATCGAGTTACAACTAATAAAACAGCCAAACAAAAAAATTTTTTGGCCCCGGGCTCTGACTAAATTTACTATATGTTTTTGGGATCGCTGAATCAGCATTTAAGGTCATATTGATCCCATTATGTTAGAATTTTGCCATAACCTAAAAAAACGATAGTCAACGCTACCATAACCATGGGCCAAAATATTTTTTATTTTTGTGTCTGTGTAATCAACACTGTCCGCTGATATAGGGAATATGGGGTAGTGGTAATGGAGTCACGGGATTTTAAAATTGTAAAGTGTTTTGTTTTGTAACATTGCTATAATGCAGATTGACTCTGATGATTTATTTTCTTAGTATCGGGGTTATGGCATTATTGGATTACAGTGTTATTGTGTTAGTGATTATAAGATTAAGGATTATAATAAGTTATTTGAAATAACAGATTAGTTTTTGCTTCTTCTTTCACTAGTGGACAAAAAATTGAAGTAAAGAGAATATCAATAACACCTTATTACTTATTTGATAATAATAACTATGTTTATAGTATAAACTTTGACTTGTCTAAGTGATTATTTTGTAAACCTAAAGGTATAAAGTTATTGATTCTGATTCTTTGTTTTGAAGTTTGAGTAACAACATAACAGGGCTAAACAGCGTTGATTATTGGGTTTGTTTTTCGAGGTTATGGCGAAATCCTGACGTGATGGGATCATTCTGATCTTAAATTCTGATTTAGCGATCCCAAAACATAAAATAAAGGTTGGCAGACCCCTGGGACTAATTTTTTTGTGGCTGTTATTATTAAATAAAAAAATCACAAGTAAAAAACAATCCATTGAATATTCAAAATGGTTTAAAAATATATTAAAAATATCGAAATTCAAAAAGTTACTGAACAAAAGTTTACCCCAGGGGTTCTAAAATTTTCCCCTTTTGACTTAGTACAATATCTTGTGGAAACTTGTTTATTCTATCATTTTAATAACAAACCGATTGTTAAAGAATTTAAACGCACTGCACACGTGGGCACATCGCTAGGCACGATGTAATAAAATAACCATATAACACTAAATTTATGTAGCTATAAAGCCGCTAGATTTTTGATGTAGGTATCATTCTTCAAAAGCACTACCCAGCTGTTATGATATGACACACAAAATGCCACAAAATTTAAGCCCATCACAGAAGTAGCTATAATTATGTAGCAATATGAATCATAGCAAGACATAGTGCTATATATTTTCTATACAAATTTCCGAATGACCGAACATGCAGCTATAATTAATATTTCTATGACGTCACCAAGCTATACTGTAATTGTTTGTATTGCTTACTTTATAGCACGGTATATTACTATAATATTATAGCTACGTCTGTGATGGGCTTTAGTACAAAGGTAAAAGGGGATGATTCAGGACAAAAATAAATTTGTTTGCTTTTTCTGTGTAGTTTTGTTTATAATCATAATATGTGCTAATTATTTGTAAAATGCCCAGCTTAGCTAAGGCTGGCTTTGATCTGGCTTTGATCACATAAACGTGAGTCATAAACGAGTGTTACTATAGACTAAATAATAATTAATAAAGAAATAACAATAATACAATGAGGAGGTACCTATTAAGGCAATAATAACATTATTTATTATATAATATGTGTATAATATCATATGAGTAAACTATATCTTTTTAAAAACAATCTGTATGTTTAGAATATGAATCACTACACGTGTTTGCGGTAGTAATGTGTGAAGTGCAATGTATTATTTATGTATATATATTGTATTGTAATCGATAAAAAAGGTACCTTCCTTACTGCTAAAAATTAGAAAGAACCGTCCGAGCATTTATTTTCTTTCATCGAATGATAGAATGTTTCGTAGTTTTTTTTTTTTAAATAGTGTTACGAATCTGTCGAAGAGAAAAATATCGGGACTAACCAGAGCTTAGATATTTATCGAGCTGACAGATTACGTGTCTATGAAATATTGCATTCTTTAATTCCGTCAAAGAAAATCAATGCGTGGATGGAGTATAGCATAAAATAAAATAGTCGTACGTGCAAAAAACGCCCTGTTGTTGTGGTCAACAGGTGCACAATATGTTCACAAACGTATGTTCTATGCAATAATAAATTGTAAATTACATTCTACGATAATACACCCTAATTCCGTTATTTTATTTACAATATTAAAAAATGTCGACCAAAAAAAGATCCCCGCAGATTGAACCGTGTACACGGAAAATAGATTTATAGTGCGCAGTGCAAAAATAAATTAGATATCTAGAAGAAGATATAATAGGCTGCATATCAAATGTACAATTTATCACGAAATGTCTGATCTACCTACTTCTTCAACGATACCTATAATATTTTTTTTCTGTTTTTAATTGTGATTTTACATCAATACGATAGAAAAAGATAACTTCAGTTAAGAACGCAGGATTCGTAAGTAGGTATCATGTATTTGATGTTGATGAAAGCATCGGGACCGCCGTTTCTCTCGAGGATCTGTAGAGTTTCTTCTATAAGATCAGCCACGTTTTCTCCTCTGCTTGTCGAATGGTCTATCCCGGCTCCCAGAGTGTCTGAAATAAAAAAATACAGAGAGCTTTATCGATAGGCAACTCCCGAGTTCACTTAGAAGCTTATCCCTATTTTATATCTCACTTCAGCCAAAGGACGTCCATAACTGGACAAAGGCCTCCCCAAAGGTCAATGTTTGGAAGCAAGGCTATAGTAAGGACGCCGTAGTATACATTCAGTACATTTTGGTTATAAATAGTAAAAAATAAAGTGTTTTTTGAATATTTCGAACACAAAAAAAAACTACTAATGATTATCTATCAATGATGTTTTCTTTACATAATGCGGGACGACAGTGAAAAGCTGTAAGTGAATGTAAGCCAAGTCGAGATTAAAGAGCGTACTTCGACTTAGCTACCTAAACTCACCCAAATATTTAGAAGGTTGTAAAAAGCCTAAACTCAGACATTATAATTAACTATCTCACGTTTGCGATTTTTTTCCATGTGATCCTGCTTAAGATATGATTACCTCATGAATACCTCTTGGATACTTAATTTTTTAAATCTCTTCACTTCCTTAAATTGGACGAATAGGTCCAATTCAGTACTTATTATACACAAACTTAAAAAAAATTACTTCTTTGTACTTTTATCTTACAAATTTACTACAAATAACATCAAAAATATACATATATAATGGTATGAATTTAGCGTTAGAGAGGAAAATATTCGAAACCAGCTTAATTTGCTAGGTTTACATTTTTCTGCATTCAATCAAAAAATCCTTTGACGGGATCTGGCTTTATTTTATAACAGTTTTATTTTATAACAGTCCCTCCCGATATGACGTTACGCAAAAGTGGTAAAAATTTTTGGCTTTCCATTCGTTGCACAACAAAAATTGCGACAGTATTGCGTGACAGTGTAGTCTCATTCGCTGAAAAACTGAACTGATAAGTTCAGTTTTTCAGCGAATGAGTAATGAGTACTTCATAAATCTAAAATCATAAATTCAAAAACAGTAGGGGCTGTTATTTTGGTTACTATGTTACTTCATTGGGGGCTATACTAAAACTTGAACACCCGGGCCATCAAATCCAATACAAACATTTTGTGGCGCCCTGTGTAATGTGAAAGTAGAGCCACAACTTTACGGCACGATCGAACATCAATCAAACCAACACCATAATTGGCACGCATTATAAGATATATTATTTGCTGTATTAGACTTGTCGTGTCTTGATATTAATAACTTACACGGATTTTGCAAATTGAATCTCATGACAATGTTAATACGGCATGTTTTGTTATTTAAGGATGCGGTGGGGAGCCTCACCGCCAGATGACATGTAACCGCATTGTTAGGGAATCTGACGCGTTCATGGAAACTAAGCTATTTGACGTGTGAGAGCAGAGATTGTTTTTTGAATGCAAATTAAATGTTTCTATAAACTATAATCCTTGTTTAATTGGTTCATTCTAATATATTTTGATTTCATTCATGATATAAACTTAATCATAAAATTCTGATATAACCTCTAATTAAATCATTTTTTTTTTGCTACACATGTCAGATTATGCGTTGTTGAAGTTTGTGTTTTAGTTTTTAGTGATAACTTTGCTGTTCCCTTGTTGTTATTTTTTAAGTATGCATTCATAAATATCTTTGTTGTTATAAAATGTGTTGGATTCTTTATATCGGGTTAAAGGTACGTTATAAACACATTTAAAGTCAAGTTGCAAGTGTACAAAGCCTAAATGCGGTGGTAACATTTCTCGCGTCTTTGAAATAGTTGCGGCTGAGAAGTGTCGTTTTTGTGCTCGGTTTACTTCGAGTGAATGTTTTGTAAATTGTTCGTCATTGTTCAGCCGAGCTTTGGTTAAAATGAGTCGACAGGGTAAATTAGGTGACAAAGTGTCAAATGTTTTGCAGGTTTCTGACTGAATTTGAGCCATCTGAATGTAAAAAAGATATGAAAATATATAAAAATAAATAAAGGTTTTATATCAGTATATACTCGTACATAGTTTTATATGACAAAAATATATTTTTATCCATTGTGTGAATAATATATTGTACGAATTACAAATATTTGTACAGGGTGTTCTGGATGTTTTCTATGTATGATAAAAATATCTATCTCTATGTAGTCAGTATATCAGTTATCTAGTACCCATAACACAAGCTCTACTTGGGGCTAGATAATGCTGTGTGAATAGTCCGCATTATTTATTTATTTATTATTTATTACATCGATTCAGCACCTCGAAATACGTCGGAAAAGTATAGTCCAATTTGTTGTACAACCAACTTTTATTTTGGTTGTCTGTTTAATTAGAAAAAAATATGACAAAACTTTAATAAAAATGTAATTGTTCCTTTATGTTTTAGAAAAAAAGCACCTTTATTAAGTGATTTGAAATAAATGGGATTAAGCCCACTATTACATCCATAGCTCGTGGACACTGTAACGATCATGGTTTATTAGAACCACTCGGCACCCAACCCACACCGCCACGCCTCGTGTGGTTAGTATTCTTTTTATGGAATTCTATTTATATGCGCTTACTACAACTCCGGATCCCCTCGCCCGCAAGCTGCCCACGCGCAGACGGCGAGTGAACCACACGTCACCCTCCGTCCAAACACGGACGGCGCGTGGATCACTCGGCGATAACTCGCTGCTCTCATGCTTGCCTTGCGTTGACAGCGCATTGCCAATGGTCATGAAAACGGGGTTCCCTGGTTAACCACGCGGTGATCACCCATGGACCACGCGATCTTCACATGTTGACCATGCGGTGTCCGAAGTGAGGCGGTGCGGGTCGGGTGTTGGGTGGTCGGCTCTGCATTATTTATCTTCCTATGAAATAATCTAATAGGAATAGCTAAGTACATAAATAATTCAGTTCTGGCTTACAATTCGGTGGCGGAACCCACTGTAGCGGCATTTATAGAAAAATCTTACGATTTTTATCCTTGAAGATGTTAAGGACGGGTAGGATCTGTCTGTAGTACGGCACCAGGGCTTCACCGACCCTATCACACCCCACCACTATCATCTGGATACATTTGAGTGCGTGGCAGAGCACGTTTTGACGTTTAGTTGCGAGAGCGTCTGTCAAACGAAAAAAGAAAAATTTTAGACCTTTAAACAACATGTTGCAAATAAAAATCTTGGATATATGTTAATCTCTACTCCCATCACTTGAATTTTACTTTTTAGTTTGCCTTTGTTGATATAGTTTGCAGTGACCTTTAAGCCTAACTACCTATAAGAGGTATGCATAGGTACTGCTTACACTATAGCAAATATTCACCAATACGTTGAGCAGAAGATGGACATGGAGAATTACAGAAGTCCCTTCACAAAAATAAACATGTTGACCACAAGCATTGTGACAAGAGCGTTACAAATATCACAAATAGCAGCCAACCGCAACAGCCTCTTAGCAGCGATTGCTGGAGACCTAAACGACCGATTTCTAAGGCAATGGGTAGGGGTGCATTCGGTGCTTGCTACCTACACCTGGCACGAGTGCATACCTGCCCGAGTCAACGGGATTGCTTATTAGTTTTTGTTTAGTTTTCTATTTTGTCCATGTAATAAAATTTAAGCTTTCGATTGTATTTATAACTGTGTATTTTCATATGGACCACTATTACGGGTCTGAAATAAATTATTTTTATCTTATTATTTATTGTATAGCACATGCAGCATTGCCACCGGACAGAACGATAATAATTATTCAAATTCGGGCTTAAACTTAATCTTTAGATACATTTTACAGTAACGAAATGGATTACCGTCATTTTCAAGCTTATCTGATGCTGTCAATATAAAATGCATCTAAATATTACGAGCCAAGTGCTCATTATTTAAAAGCACATTTTTGTGCTATACGGCAGTTGTACCGTGTAGATCTGCTATAACCAAAGGTAACAGAAACGTACTTTTAATAGGAATTATAAGCTGCGGCACAACCGGCAGCACCTTGAAAGCCCCCTTCGAAACCAGGTCTTTGATGCCTTGTTCACATATAAAGCTGTACGGATAGGAGCATTCAGAAAGCCCGTCGAAGAACATTGGTAGATAATGGTGGAAGTCCAGCTTTTCTATGGGCACCTTAGGAAAGAGAAACAAGAATTTAAACTGTGTGAAATTTATGTTTCCCTAACAGTTTTGTATACTAGACCGTACACCTCATGGTAAGAAGCATCAAGCATTGCCTACAGAGTATCACTCGGCTTGCAATGTACAAACTTTCAACCATCATCCTGAGGCTAAAATGATAAATATCACGTTCCGCTAATTAAAGCATCAAACGTAAGTGGTCTTCAAAGAAATTAGCCTCGATATCGGAAAGGCATTTATTTATTTGCAACCCTTTCCAAAAGAGTTCCACCTCTGTTCAGCCGATGAGAACCAGGTATGGACCCATATTTTATTGCGTTTTGTCGCTAGTTTATCTTTATAACCAGCTGGTAAAACCTACTGCTAAATTGTTATACATAATATTTAACATTGCAGATCCTGTTGCACTGATGGTCTAGTTCCAACAGCCCTAAACCTAGCATAACCATCAAAAGACAAGCTTTTATCTAGTTTAGATCAGAAAAAAATATCATACAGTAGCGTATAATATTGAAGTTTAAGGAATAAATTCCAACTATTTTACTATATTCGATAACAATTCCATGTAATTTTTGTCTATTCTACCCTCGTTGCCTAGGGTAGTATTGTTTTATTCAATTTCTAGGGTACAACAGAAAGAAACTACAGGTCTGGTCTAGGCTATTCATGCTAAGCTACTGTATTCACTGATCTATTGCCTTCAGAATGTCTAGCTTAATAGAAAACAATAAGGTGTCTTACCCTCCAAACAAGTCGTTTTCCTCTCGATCCAAACTCAATACCAACGGGGAACTCCCCTCTTTGGTAGCATTTCCTAAACATGGTTGTCCGTGTAGGCAGAGGGTCTCGGATTCCACATTTTGCAGGTCCGACCACTCTAGTATTCTTTTGCAATGCTGAAACAAGAAAAAATATTGTACATCCATCCATAATAAGCTAATCCATATTAACACTTTCATGGCCCTCGACGCACATGTCCATCGGCGCGGCTCCACGGGCTGGGCAGTGAATGCGTTAAAAGTTATTGAAAATGCGAAAGTCACTCTGTCTGTTAGCATTTCACATCTACATCAACAGCTGAATGAATCTATCTGACACTTATCAAGGCAAAGAGGTGGGGTTGTGTATACCTGGTACTATAAGTGGAAGTTATAGTTGGAAGGACATAAGCTAATATTTATCCTGAAAAAAGCAGGCGAAGCCGTGAACAGAAGCTAGTGAGTCCATAAATACAATACTATACAAATACTCTATAATGCACACCAAGATAGAGAAAACAAAACAGGAAAACACAAACTCAGAAACAGTAAATATGATTGTTATCCTTACTCAGATACTACCAACTAGTAGTAACGACTGCGTTGTTGGTCTAACGGTCAGCTTGTTCAATCGCTGCGCCGATGATGAGGAATTTTGTTCAAATTCCGGGTCGGGCTAAAAGTTGTTATTGGGCTTTTTCTAGCTCGAAAAATTGACAGTAGCAGCCCGGAGTCGGGAAGTTGGCGGTGCTACACCCCCGTGCCACGGAAAGTACGTTAAGCTATTGGTACTGCACCTGACCTCTCCCCGGTCGTCTCGGTCTGCCGTCCCATCGGATTATGAGAGTGAGGATTAGAGAGTTCACCTGTGCTTGACACACTTGTGCACTATATAATATATCTGGCGCATCTGGCTAGTCTCAGTTGTGCCTGCCCACCGTGGTAGAAATTCGGTTAGGAGGATATTACTGGTAAATGGCGAAGAATTCTTGCCCACAGTAGCTTTATTTAAAAAGCTTTAAGCGTTTCTGAACGAGTCAAACTCTAGCAAGAGTCAAAGTTTGTAAAAAAATAAGGTCAACAAGGGAGCATAGAACACTCAAAAAAAATATTAACAGAAAATTAAACGTCACAAAAGTTCGTCTTTACCTTGGATGGTGAAAGCAGGAACAATCCTGGGCTTTCTGGGCTTCTGTCCTTTTACATAAACGGGACTTGGCTTCTTCAAAGAACTCCTAAAATCCCTCCCGCATTGCTCGGGGGCACAAGGCGGCAGTAAAGTCGGCATCTTTCAAATCAATCTCAATAAGAATGTCAAAAAAACATGAT
Source organism: Eupithecia insigniata (assembly GCA_947859395.1). Classification (NCBI taxonomy): domain Eukaryota; kingdom Metazoa; phylum Arthropoda; class Insecta; order Lepidoptera; family Geometridae; genus Eupithecia; species Eupithecia insigniata. The sequence goes on along the minus strand of OX402001.1, from coordinate 3,703,348 downwards.
ACTCTTCGTAGGTACAGGAGTAAATAATCCAATATTATAGATCTAAAATGTTGACACAAGTAATAAAATAAGAAGGTAAATTTACTCAGGGCTGGGGCTGGTCTGATTGTTTATTTTGCAATATGATCGTTGCCTGGCAACGGCGGTCCTATTGATTGGCGACGGTGGCGCCGCTAAGGGTAGCTCGGGTAAAGCTTACTGTACACGATACACTACTCGTTTTTGCGTAGTTATGAAGAACATGACGGTTATTTTTGTTATGTTCTGGATTTTTTTTACATGATTTGACATTGACATTCTGAAGAATTTATTTTGAAAAGGTTGGGTGTCATTTCTTTTTCGTAATAATCAACACTTTGGAGATAGCTATGGGTATATAGTAAAATCATTGACTGACCGATTAGTTACCTACAATTTAACACTACAAAAACTCGACAACATGTTCCGTCAAACGATAGCTACCTACGATAAGCTTCCTGGCATTTATAAATTAGTCTGTAATTATAGACTTCTTATTTGCCTATAAAAACAAATAAAAAACCAGCCAAGTTCGAGTCGACTCGCACATGAAAGGTTCCGTTTCATCGTACAACATAATTTTGAAAAAAATATTTTGGCTATCGAAAAAATCCTAAAGCCTGCCTTCAAGTAAGTACTGACTGCGCCCGACGTTGCTTAACTTCGATGATCGGTACTCATCTTGTTATGGCCCCCTTAGCAAATTCTAATTAATAATATAAATGCGAGTGTGTTTGTTTGTTTGTCCTTCCTTCACGTCCTAACTAAGCAACCAATGTACTTAACTTTTGGTATAAAGTTAGTTGAAAGGATGGAGAGTAACACAGGTTTCTTTTTGTCCTGATAAAACATCAAATTCCCATGGGAGAATTACGGGAAAAATATATATATAAAAAAATACTGGACAATTTACACAGCATTGTCTAGCCCCAAGCTCTGCTTAAAGCAAGAAAAATACCTTTTTATCCCTCTAGAATTGAGAAATTTGAACTTAACGAGGGTGAAACTACGGGGAACAGCTAGTTTATAGTATTTTTATTATTTGCTGATATAGCGGCAAAAGGAAATACGCCAATTTGTGAAAATTTCAACTGCCTACCTACATTCATGCGATACAGCCCGCTGATGGGCGGACAGACGCACAGACAGCGGAGTCTTAGAAATAGGTATGGTCTTTGCCCTTTGGATACGGAACCCTAATAAAAACAACGGCGTTTGCCAAAATAAAATTTTTTACATACTGTACCATACATAACATTTCATGCCTTTCCGAATTTTTATGAAAATCATACCATGCGCCTGTCGCCGTAGGCGTGGCGTCCATCGAAAATTTTTGTACGAATCTTGGGTTTTATTACATTTTAATATGAGGCACGAGATATTTTGCAAGTTCCACGAAGAATTTATTGGAAGTATACATAAAAATCGTGATATTAGTAGGCATAGGTTTTCTTGTGAAGTTTCTTCGAATTAAGGCAATTTCTTGATTTATTACTCCTATAAATATTTAAATTTTACTTCGTAGGAAAATACCAAACATATTCTTTATGTTTCTTCAATAAGTAATTTTATGTTACAATTATGCAATCTATTTGTTACTCAATCGAATTAATATAATTTTGAATCGAATTTTTGGAATTAATATATATACACTAAGCCTATTTTTACATTGATTACGTTATATTTTAACAGTTATTTTCCGATATTGTAGTTTTTCAAAGCGGTAATATAGGTACTATTTTTGTTCCCTAGTTACATAAATACGCATTATCTAAAAAGTCGAGATTTGTTTTTGTTCGGTGTACCTACGCCTTTATTTTTTGCGTGTACGTAACTACGCCAAATTTTCAGATGATATGACATACCTTTAGCAGTAAATAGAATGTCATTTTGATATCTTTTTGATATATTTACAAGGAGGTTACGAAAGTTTTGAACCTCAAGGGTATAATAAAATTAAATTTTGCATCAGTATGTAGCCAAAACTGTCGTCGTCGTCGGCTTTATAAAAATGTTTATCGTTAGGTCTTGCTCGTTTAAAGTTCTGATGCTGCGTTTCTTTGATCCAATTTCTATGAATCTTTCAAAGTTTATATAAATTTAGCTTATATTTTTTTGAAGATAGTAATGCTAAATATGTTGTGTTGTGAGTGTGGACCAACTTATTTAGCTTGTAACAGCTTAAAAAGGACGAAAGTAGAGGAGCGGTAAAGTAACGCATTCACTGCCCAGCGCGTAGCTATCAGGGCATCCTTTCTCATGATCTTTAGCTCGACCGAATTTGTTGACATCATTTGCAGCCAGCTCTAAGCTTGACTATACATTTTAGCTAGGCATTGTAAAGCTATAAACAGAGACTAGTGTTAAAGAAAAATCATTTAACTAAATGGACTTCTCAAATACAATATCACTTTGCTGTCCGGCGGGATTGCAAAGATTAAAATGGGTTTAATTCATTTGATAGCTTGATGCCCGTAGGACATCCATTACTTAATTATTGAATTAAAATAAAAGCAAAACAAGTCAGTGTTTTTAAGCTTTCGCAAAGGAAGATTTTAGTATGGATTTATGAGTTCTCTTATAGAACAAATCATTTTTTTCGCGTGATTTGGAGCTGGATATTTGTATTTATTCTATTTTTCTGATAATTTGATGGTAGGTTTACATAGCCAAGCATAATAACAACTTCATTTACTCCTAAAGATGAATAGATACATTTTTGGTATATAATGCTGTGTGAAAAAGTCCATTATTATTTTTGGACCTGCATGGTTAAAAATATTTAAAATAGTTGGCAATCCTGTAGTTCCAAGCTTAGCTGGCCCTGTCGGCTTGCGATACAAGGCTCGGTTTTTGTTCGCCGCGACCCGATTCAATGCTTGGTAGGCAGAACGATGCAATTTTAAACCAAACTCACTTTTATATTGGGTGTTGATTTATACCATTGAAATGGATGATATTTTGATTGGATAAACTTTGATTGCCATCATTTTTGGTTGGTTTATTTCTAGGTTTGTTTATTTGATAACTTACGGGTGTTTTCATGAATTGTAATTTGATTTTTTATAACTTTATACAACTTTCATCAAAAAAATTTATCATTGAATAGTCCTTTTGATTTAATTAATATAGAACGGTACTAAAAATTTAAATAGTACAAGATTGTTGGAAATACTAAACTGAAATCTAATTAAACACACAATAGCATTAGTTACTGAAAAATTAAAATAGTAAAAGATTGTTGGAAATACTAAACAGAAATGTAATTAAACACAGAATAGCTTTAGTTACTGCAGTAGGTACCAATCTTATGAAAACAGCATTCATCTTCGCCTTCCACTAAATCTGTTCAACTAAAAATAAAGAGCCCCATTGTTGTCTAAGCAAAATACTTCCTATTTATGGTCTTAGCAATTAAGGCTCTAAGCATAGCCATGTACTAGATTTACGACCGTCTAAGTACGAGTCCGGTCTCACGTACCCTCCATAAAACAGATTCACAGCGGCGACTTTAAGAATGAAATGGTCCGATAGTACATACGTCTTCGTTGGCGAGAAGGAGTCCAGTCTTATTTATTCTATGGAATGCAGTTTAGGTCTTGGCTTTAAAGTTTGAATGACTTGATTTAGTCCTTTATTTTGATGGTTGGCATCAATGAAGTTTTAAAGTTAGTAAAGTAACAACTCATTGGTTGGTATATATGTAGGTACATATATGTTATTAACAGGTAAACTCTTCCTGCAACTTCGCTCTGCGGCTGTTACGTGCATAAAATGTAGCAATATTGTGATTATTATACCTATATTGCTGACTGATATTGTAGCTATTTGTGAAAGAAGTTTAAAATCTGGCTTGTGGTTTCAGAGATATTTTATTCGGATAAAATATATGTACCTACTGGTCGGAAATCTTTTTGAATAGTACATAAGTTACATGAGACACTCTACACTAGGGCCTACGCCCTAGTGTTGAATCGGGATGAAATGAAATAGAACTTGAAAAGCTATAGTAGTAGCTATGGTGCTACCACCATAGCTACTACTATAGCTATTCAAGTTCTATTTCATTTCATCAATGTCTAATCATACTATCAATATTTAATTTAAAAAAAATATATAGCTTTAATAAAGTCAAGTAAAGTATGAGTACAGTTTACCTTGGATTTGGTATGTCAAGCGTGAAAACGTCACAAAAGACTTACTAATGAAGTTCTTTATTTGTCATTAGAACCGTAAATAACGGATTTCAAAGCGCACTAACGATGCTTCGTTGTATGTACTCAAAGATATTTGGTAAGATTTACGGGGTGTTGTGCAAGATTTGTTTTCCATCTAACATACAGTTGAGAATAAATAACATTTAAATAATTACTGTAGGTAACGTACAGTTTACAACAAACATAAAATAAATACACTTAAATAATCATGTAAAGCGACATAAACTAGTCTTAAAAACGGTCAGCGTCCATTTGCCATTTAAATGAAAAATTTACCACATCTAGCAAGTACATATTTTATCTATTCGCTGCCAACTGTTTTATAACAATTTTACTAGATTTATAGTTATCGTACCAATATAAGCGAGCTCCATCTTAGGCCACATCTTCACTTTCCCAAGTGAGATGGTGGTCAAACGCTTTATATAATTATCAATAAAAAATATATTTGATTTCAATTTTCTTTGTTTCAGGTAAGTTAACGAGAAAAAGTTGTATGAATGATTTAAAGACGCCAATATTAAAACAATATTAAAAGTAGGAAATGAAAAATCACAACAAGCTTTCCACCTCAGGTAAGTTTGTAAGAAGAATTTCTTACCAGCTGTTCACTCTATCTTATTCCTTGTTTATTCGTAAAGTTCCAACAAGCAAATAAAGTTTAATATTTCAACACCTAATACACAGTTACTGTAAATAAGCGTGTGTTTACAGAGCATCAGCGCTGTTAGTCAACGTTTGTTTATGCTGTGGTTAATTTATCTGAGAACGAATGAATAGACATGGCAGCCATAAAGTTTTTGCCAAACAATTCTGTTTGCTTTGAGATGGACTTAGTTAAGTGCCTACAAGCAATGTAAATGGACTTTACTAATTAAAGTAAATCCAACTCAAGCCGTGTGGATGTGTTAAGAGCCGACTAAGGGAACGTACCAGAGGAAGGGCAGCAGTTTCCTTCTGAGTATTTTCAACACCAACACTACGATCGCCAATCCGCCTGCCAAGCGTGATGATTATAGCAAAACCCCCCTAAGATGTTGCGTCGTATAGGGGAGACCTATCTCCAGCAGTGGACGTGTATGGACTGATATGATGAATTAAAGTGAAAATATTGCCGTGGCAAAAGCGACGTAAGAATCGAACTTTCCAACTCAAACCAGAGATGTTGTAAGAGGTATACACACCATCTTACGAAAGCGGTGCTCATGATAAAAAAAAATTAAGGGTGTGGTATAACTAATGGTACTATAACAATAAATAAAAATTATATCATTTTAATAAAACAGGGGTCTAGCGTCCATGCCATGTGAAGTACCAATCACCTAAGGCAACGTCAGATGCAGTCAGTACTTGGATGGGTGACTGCGTCATGTTGGCCTTTTGCTTTTTTTAAATCCTGTTTAGGTTTCCTTTGGCGAAATAGCTATGTACGATGTTACGGAACCCTCCGTGTGCGAGTAAACTAGCACTTCATCCGTTTTATTGCTAGAATTGCGTGGTCAATATTAAATGTACTAGGGTAAGCGTTGAACTGACAGTTGCAACATGAAAGTTATCATATTCGGTTCTTACCCAAAATGTTTGTTTTTAGAGCGCCACTAAGAGACTGATCTCACTATTTATTTCTCTAAGACTCTGATTAAAAATGCAGTGCTTTTTAGTCAAAAACTAGCCGCTACCTTCTGTAATATCAAATTTAATTCTTCCTCTAAAAGAGTTGTTTTAACTGCGTTGCTCAGTCGCACAATTTATTTCTCGGTGACTCTGATTAAAAATGCAGTGCTTTGTAGTCTGAACTAGCTACCTGCTGTTATACCAGACGGTAATCTATCATAGTGGATATCCCGGGGATCCTCCATCATACAGACGTCTTCCTGCATCATTACTAATAGTGTCACATACGAATGTGCTGCTGAATTACGTTTGTTTTGGCTAGTTGAATAATTATATACGTTCCGGAATTCTAAGAGCATTGGTTAGTCCATGTATACAGAGCTACCAGCATGCGTATGTATCCAAGCAGAGCCCCAAGCTAAACAGAGCTTGTGTTATGGGTACTAGAAGACTGATATACAATACAAAATCAATACAATACATACATTCCACTAATCATCATTATCATCATATCAGCCCATACACGTCCACTGCTGGACATAGGCCTCCCCCATACGACGCCACAAATAGCAGTCCTGAGCCGCCTCCATCCATCGACTCCCTACGACCGCTACGATGTCGTCGGTCCATTGAGGGGATGGTCTCCCAACACTCCGTTACGAATTGCTCTCAACATCGTGGCCGCCACTCGAGAACCTTTACTCCACAGCGGTTATCAGTTCTACGAGATATATGACCTGCCCACTACCACTTCAGCCTACTAAATTCTGAGAGCTATGTCGGTGGGTATACATACATAGATACACATTTTCTACTATACATAGAAAATACCCAGAGCAGTGAAAATCGAATAATAATAACGATAGTTATTGAGCCTTCAACATTGCACCAAGTCCCGAGACTATATAGTCTGAGTATTTTTATGATCCCTTTCCTCCCACTTTCAGAATCTGAATCAGAATCAATAACTTTATTTCTTTAGGCTTACAAAATAAGCACTTAGACAAGTCAAATTTTATACTATAAACATAGTTATTATTATCAAATAAGAAATAAGGTGTTATTGATATTCTCTTCACTTCAATTTTTTGTTGTTCTCAGATTGTTTACTTTTTGGTTTCTATTTTCACATTATATAGAAAGAAGAAAGAAAGAAAATATATTTATTTGGCCAAACAGAACACACACACAACACGACACATTACAGGCAGTGGGAATGTACAAGAAACATACATACATATATATCAAGATAATAGGTATAGTGTTACATAAGGGGCCAAAAAGGTCCCTGTCTCAGCATTGTGCCGCTACAAGCCTAAGCTAGTAGCGGTGCTGGTTTTCAGGCAGGTCCTAGTGTGGCACAAAGCTACAGAATACATTTACACAGGTCCAAGATTTTTTTTATTGATAATGTTAAAGCGTTTGGCCACCATCTCCACTTGGGAAAGTGAAGATGTGGCCTAAGATGGAGCACGCTTTCCCAGAAGAAACTTATTCACTCGGGATTTGAAGACTCCTAGATTGTACTCTACTGGAAAAACAGAAGCAGGAAGTTCGTTCCACTCTTTACTTATAATGAAAGTAGAGCGAAAACATTTGGTTCGGCATGGTGGTATGTCGACTAGGTATGGGTGATAGATATGATGGTATATATACAAGACATGAAACAAAAGAGAAACGAAGTAAAATTTACAGAGTAATTAAGTGTAGTAGATACTTACATATAAACGAACATAAAACAATATTTTAGCCACAAAAAAATAACAATAGAAAACTTGGTCGGATGGAGCGCGATTCGCAACTCACCAGTCTGTAGCCGGCCTAATTTGTGAGAATATCTACTCACAATCTGCCTTTTCATGTCCGCTGTTGGAAATAAGCCTTCTGAATAGCTATCCCTGAATAGTAGATCTTTGGGCTCTTATTATGCCAAAATCCCCACGCTAGGCATGCCGGTTGGGGATCGAAGTTCAGTGATGGATCTGTTCTGCAGGAGGAGGCCCACCCCTGGCGAATATCCCATAGTAGGCTCTTACATCACCCGCGGGATGAGCTGGAGTCGTACAATTACAATTTAAGCTGGAACATCATGGTGGATCATTATTAAGTGGCGGTCTATCGTCCAAGAGCGATCTGTACTAAATAACCGTGGATGGATAGGATCGTTGGATAGTACTAGAAGATCTGGATTTATGGTTTTAACAAAATCTGCCCCTTAATAATCTAACTTATGGCTAATTAAAGATTTATATTAATACATTCATCGCCCAAGTGAAAAGTGCTATCACGCAATCGAAATCGCAGATATACGCTAATATGTGGATTCACACGAAAATTTGAATTTATTTAGCGCTTACACTATTTTTCACAGAAACCGTTAACAAAACACGCTTTCCATAACAAATAGGTGTAACCTTTAACCATCGATCATAAATATTTTAACCATAATAGAAAATAAAATATTTTACCTTATAATGAATGAGCAAAGCCGTGATAATGAGAACTCATTGAATGAAAAGAGTTCGCTGTTTAATCCTCTCATTAAATTGCAAATGGTTGGCCGATTAACTCTGCGAATGGAGTAGTTATTAAACATTGCAGTTACTAAAATAAATATTCGGTAAAGACCTCTTTGAAATAAACCACCGCTGAAACACAGTGGGTTAGATTATCTTATTGTACCTAAGTCTGAAACTGATAATAAGAGTGCTCTTAAAATAATTCTATATAATTTATTTTCTATGACGTCACCAAGCTATACTGTCATAGCTTGTATTGATTACTTTATAGCACGGCATAATATAGTATTATGCCGTGAATATGTATTATAGCTACGTCTGTGATGGGCTTAGTTCAGTCAAAATAGTATATACATAGCGTTAAATATTTTTTATTTTTCTATTATTGGAGCCAACGATATACTTCGTGTAGTTGAGCCAAACAAGTAAGTTTAAAAAAAAATAAGAATTATTCAATGCTTGCGCATGATTCAATTCAATTCATTTATTTCCACCGTAGTTATTTCTTAGTATACACTTACACTCGTTAATTTCTAAAATATGACTCTTATCGTATTACATTATTACACAATTTATAATCAAAAAAGGAAGCACCATAAGGGATTGTATGTAGAAAGAAAACAGACAGACAGTCAAATATTAAGTACACTAAAATTAAAAATAAGAGTTAGCTGTAAAAGGGCTGTGCTTATTTATAAAATTTATTATACATACATACATACTATTGGTACAATATAAATAAGTGCGAAGTGCGAACGCGTTGAACGACTGAACGCGTCTATCGTTCAATCAGTCGTTCATTGCGTACAGCTTACACCCTTAGTTCTAATTGCCACTCATGGTGATCTTCAGAACTGCTTAAGATTCCAAAGAGGGCTTTTCAATGCAATCTTTAAAAAACAATCACGCTTTTTATTTTGACACTAGATGGCGCTGCACAAAAGTCTTTTGTGCAGCGCCCGTTTCGTTATTTATTTTCTGACAATTGAGATTTACAATTGTCAGAAAATAAATAACAAACGGGTGCCATTTTACACATTTTTTGGCAGATTTTTGACACTAAGTTTCATACAGCGCCATCTATCTTAGTCTAAGGCAACCACTTTTTTTTAAAGTTCGAATTGAAAAGCGTAACGTTTCTCTGCACCTATATAGAACTTGTTGATGGTTGTATAATTCACCCAAGTATACAAATAGCGACGAGCTATTTGCCACCCACGTGATACTTGATTGCATGAGATCTAATTTGGCTCGACCAGGGTCGAATTCTGATTTAGTTCACCGCTAGGCAAAAGCCTTCCAGACATTATTGCAACAAAATAACTATAAAGTTACAAGCAAAATTACCACGCTCAGTGCATACTAAAATCTTAACAATAGCTCGCTAAAATCTCACCCTACCCATAAAGTTTACCGATATGTTCTGCTGTAAAACTGAGCTGTAATTTATAGCTTTGCTGAAAGTTGGAGCGATAGGTGCCGCAATCTCACCTCCATGCTGACCACGACCAGCTTACTCAGATTGTAGAAGGATACGAATTTTCTTTTGTGTTCCTCTGTAGTAACGAAAAAGCTGATATTAGCTGGTATTCTTAGAGTATAAAGTCATGTTTGGCAGTTACTTCCTGACATAAATTGAGAAATTTTGCACAAATTAAATCCATTTTCTTCTGTAGTAATAATATAAGAGCAATAGTTATCCTGTCTCTCTGTCTTTTTCTAAAGGTACACACTCTCATTATCTTATTAATACGTATCTTTTAATAATATAATAAAATCCCATAGATCATCATCATCATCAGCCCATACACGTCCACTGCTGGACATAGGCCTCCCCCGTACGACGCCACAAATAGCGGTCCTGAGCCGCCTCCATCCATCAACTCCCTGCGACCGCTACGATGTCGTCGGTCCATCTCCCATGTAGGGGGGGATTTGCCATAATCACCACGCTTGGCAGGCGGATTGGTGATCGCAGTGTTGGTGTTTAAAAATACTCAGAAGGAAGCTGCTGCCCTTCCTCTGGTAGGTTCCCTCAGTCGGCTCTTACGACATCCACGGGTTGAGTTGGAGGGGTCAATATTCTATGCCGCGGCCCCACGGCCATAGATATATACTTTTTTTTCATACAGAAAAAATGCACAGAAAGAGACAAGTGAGTAACAGTGAAAAAAAAATTCAAATTGGTTCTGTAGTTTCGGAGCCTATTCAATGCAAACAAACAAACAATCAAATATTTCCTCTCTATAATATTAGTAAAGATATAATATTTAATTACAAATTGAACTTACGAAACATCGATTATAAACTGAGGGACTACTCGGAAAACGGAAATCGTCGAAGTTGAAGTTCGTTTTCAAGTAAACGGTAATCTTATGCAAGCGACATAAGAGTTGGTATTGCACTAAAACGTCAGAAACTTCAGCTTTTCCTTTTCCGAGTAGACCTGCTTATTAGATCAAGCTATCACCATGCTAAAATTTTATAGTTATCCATCCTGGGAAAAAAAACATGAGCTACTTTTTATACAATAGAAATAGAAAAAGCATGCAAAGCCGCAGACAAAATTTATTCGTCTTTAACTTTACAATCCAAAAAAATTCCATAAAGATGGGTTTTAACAATTTAATTGTATTTAATTTATTGAAATAGAGCTTAGTTAGGAACAAGTTTAGGAACTTACTTTAAGCCACTATCCCTATCACTCTTTGACCACCTACCTGAGGGGAGTAGACTTAAAATCAGTGCCAAAATAGTAATTAAAGTGCTTTTTAGTCCCTGATTTCAGAGAATACAATAAGCTTTTTATAGGGGGATGATATAAATTTTATTATTTTTTAAAAGGGGAGGACGGAGTTTATCGCTCCTTGTTTTTGTAATACGAGAAAGGATAAAAAGGTAGAGCTTCTAATTAATTGGTATCACGGTTTCCAAATGAATCTAAGCCCCGAGGATAATGAATTGGTCTCGTATTTTTATTACAAAAATCTTCGCTAAGCTTTTGGCAGCTGAGCTGAGTAAAATTCCAATTGAAAATAACATTAAGGTAATTTCTGTTGTTTTAACTAGTCTAGCGTGCTCCATCTTATACCACAGCTTCACTTTCTCAATTTTGATAGTGGTCGAACGCTTTACCATAATACATTTAAAAAAAATTGTTTCTGCCTGCCTTATTTCTCATCAGTAGTTTTGTCGTGAAGAGGTAATAAACATCCATCCATACACCCAAAATTTCGCATTTATAATAAGATAAATAAATAAATTAAGCATTTGTTCATTTATTATAATAGTGTGATGTCATTAAATGCTGTTGTTACTGGTCCGGATGGATGACGAATGACAAAATAAATATCTATAAAAAATTTGACAATAAATAAACCCGAATACACCGAAACCCGTTGAACGATACTTTAGGCAGTCGGAGGCATTCGTGTACCTTAGGTATAAATAAATAAATAATGCTGGACAATTCCGAAGCATTATCTAGCCCCAAGCTAATCAGAGCTTGTGTTATGGGTACTAGAAACTAATATATTTAATATGATACATTACATAGATATATATTTTTATTATGCATAGAAAACATCCAGAACGCCCTGAACCAATATCTGCAGTTCGTACAGACATTTGTCCCGAGGCGGGAATCAAACCAGCAACCTCCTGCGTCGGACCTTCTCCCACCGCGACACAGAGGTCGTCATAGGAGTTATGAGATTTGTTGAGAGCTATCAAATTGATTATTATTGCTATCAGCAAATCTCATAACCGGACATCTTTTAGAAAGTATAATAAAACTACTCGTTCACATTACCGACTTCCAAATAGTGTTCTTATTGCCCCTCTTCACTCTGCCTCAAACTATTCTGACCCTTATGGGACTGTCTCTTATAGGTTGTAGTTACTTGACACTTAAGGGGGCTCCGTAGGCATTACACACCGTTTTAAAGATTTCTTTATAACTAATGTAAGTGTATAAATCACAAAATATTATCAATATCTGTTTTGCATGAATAAATATTTCATTTTACATTATTTCGTGTATTTTTTGTAATAAATCATAGTACAAGAAATAAGCGCCGGGTTTCAACCCAAACAGAAACATCAAGTAACAATAACATACTATATAATTATATTATGCCATAGACCTCCCCCATACGACGCCACAAATGCCATAAACAGACAATTAGTAGGTAATCATTTGTAGACTGACTAGACCATTTTTCATTTTTTTATACTTGAAACTAAATAGGTACGCAAATGATTCCATTAAGATGAACTTTAGCAGCTGTGCTAGGTCGAGCCTGTGTTACGAAATGCTATTTATTCCTCTACTTAATAAACTTCGTAGATAGGTAGATTTTTTACAAACAGATTATCTGCAGATATTTGTACTGGGTGTTCTAGGAGTTTTCTAATAAAAAAATATCTGTACATGTAATGTTAGTAATTAATTATTACAGTTATCCACTACCCATAACACAATCTCTGCTTAGCTAGGAGCTAGATGATGCCATGAAGTCCCAGTCGCCTTTGATACAACCCAAAGTAAGAAAGCTTTTGTTAAAACCACAGAATACAAAAACTCTCAATTCTGAACATTAAATAGCTTTCATTCATGACGAAGCAAATGTTTATGGTCTTATGCTTTTACCTCGAGTACTAATACAACTACTTATTGGGTATTTCTCTTGGTCGGGAATAATTCCCTGTGTATTTATCTTCCATTGTGACTGTGACCTGGGCAGTTGAACGCCATTAAATAAAATACATAAATAATGCTGGACAATTCACACATCATTATCTAGCCCCAAGCTAAACAGAGCTTGTGTTATGGGTACTAGATAACTGATATACTTAATATAATACAATACATAGATAGATATTTTTTAATATACATAGAAAACATCCAGAACACCCTGAACAAATATTTGCAGATCGTACAAACATTTTTCCCCAGGCGGGAATCGAACCCGCAATCTTCTGCGTCGCAGGTTGACCCTCGCCCGCCGCACCACAGAGGGCGTCAAATCAGCAATTCGTCCAATTTAATTTTGCTCAAATTGGTAGTTCGTCAAATGGTCGTTTTGTCCAATACGTTTGCCAAATACGCGGCGTTCGAATAACGACCCCTCCAACTCAACCCGTGGATGTCGTAAGAGCCGACTAAGGGAACCTACCAGAGGAAGGGCAGCAGCTTCCTTCTGAGTATTTTTTAAACACCAACACTGCGATCACCAATCCGCCTGCCAAGCGTGGTGATTATGACAAATCCCCCCCCTACATGGGAGACCATCCACTCGATGGACCGACGACATCGTAGCGGTCGCAGGGAGTTGATGGATGGAGGCGGCTCTGGACCGCTATTTGTGGCGTCGTACGGGGGAGGCCTATGTCCAGCCGTGGACGTGTATGGGCTGATGATGATGATGAACTTACTTGTAGGAACTTACTAAAGGAAAAGCCGCCTGCAGTAGTTTCTTATTTACAACATTATAATGTAGTAAATAGTTATCGAGTATTCCGAGGTTTTATTTGTTCTGATTCTTACCTTCTTCTTTATTCCTTGCTTTGAAATCTGCTAAGCTCTTTAAACCACTAATTATACGTTTTTTATTTTCTAACTTTCGCTTTTGCTTTTACTCACGTGGTACCTGTATAGAAAGTAATACCTATAAAGTTCCTAGAAGTAAAGTTATTTACATTACCGAAAAAAATAGCTGCCTATTAGTATGTTTTTAAGGTGTGTTGTAAAAGTTGCTTTAATCATCTTTGTATACTAAACAAATAAAAAGATTAAAATTGGTATAAAATTTCTGTTTATTATTGGCCCCATACGCTACTGGATGGACCAGCGACATCGTAGCGGTCGCAGGGAGTCGATGGACGGAGGCGGCTCAGGACCGCTATTTGTGGCATCGTATGGGGAGGCCTATGTCCAGCAGTGGACGTGTATGGGCTGATATGATAATGATGATGAAGCTACTGAACTCTAAACTGTACATTTATATTTTCATAATTCAGCTAAGGGGCGGAAAATTACAGCCATTGTAAAATCAATGCCTATACCTAAATCCGATTAACAGGAAAGTCAATCACAACTTCTTATCACAAACATCCGCCTAGCGTTACCATAGCAACGGCGCTCTGCGCTTGCGCGCCCTAAACTCCGCCCAAGCTGCCTGTTGCTGTGGCGATAGTCATTCGCGACGCCAGTCAGCTACCGTCTCCCAAACCCATCAATAAAACAACCGATGGATCAATAACGGTGTACCTTTTATCAATAAACCAGGTTTAAACTAGATTTAGTACTTTCCCATCGAAAAGCAAGCGGCTGATCAATGATATGTTATTTCTCTGTCACGTATCAGTTGCTGATCTCGTAAATTTTTGATGGATTGGTACCAGTATCTGATTTGTTTATTGAGAAAACAAAAACAATTCATGCTAAATCTTGGTTTATTTGATTGAATAGGTATAAAACGTGCTAAAGACTTTTGATGAGAGGTAAAAGTGTCGTGAAATTCCGCGAGTACGGCGCACCTAGATTTCTGCATGCCGAGCTGCGGTTTCAGGTAAGATATGATAAATGAATTAATGATCATATACATATACTAAAATTAATATTATTAAAAAATAAACAGTACAAAAGGCAGCTTTATCGCTGAGAGCGATTTCTCCCAGCCAACCTAGGTATAATGTATATAGGTTATAATGTACAATTTTATTAATATTTATTACAAGATTTAATAGTCATCATCATCATCAGCCCATACACGTCCACTAATGGACATAGGCCTTCCCCGTACGACGCCACGAATAGCGGTCCTGGTTAATAGTACACGAAGACTAATTTTAGCCTGGAGTTTCATTATAAAATGGTTGATAGACAACTTCATTTTTCTCACAAAATCAAAATTTTCAAGCGATTACAAAAAACTAAGTTTCACCTGTTTACTATAGAGGTGTTTTTTTATATATAGGATAAAGATATTATGATCGGAAAAAAACCTCATTAGTATGATCTACAATACGACATATTATTAAAAGCCAGGAAAACTATAAATAAATCAATATGAAAGAGTAGCATTATATTTTAGTATCTACAGGAAAATGTGAAATAATCCTTTTCAGGTAAGATCGGATAACTAAGGCGGCTAAAGCTGCTGGCGCCCGTTCTTAAACTGTGTTACATAGAGCTAGGAAAGTGATAACACAATTATTATTTCAGTTATAAGTAATTATTTATTTGTTTAAAGGAAAACCACAGCACATACAAAATATTAAAAAATAAAGAAATGCAAGCAGAATGCTATTTAAAGATTTTCACGAGTAAGAAGAATAATAGACACAAAAAAAGTGTGAACAAGCAGAGATTACAGTCAACTTAGTTCCCAGCAGAAATATAATATAAGTGACAGATAAAAAAAAACTAGTAATGCAAAACATTATATGCATAAAAATTTCTAAATGGATTTCGCACAGTACCATCTATCCTCTAAGGCAGTATCAACAGTCCGACTATTTTTCGATGAACTGGGGGCCTACTCGGAATAGGAAAATCGAAGTTTCTTTTTCGTGTTCATGCAAAACCAACTCATATGTCCATTGCATAAGATTAGCGTTTGCACGAAAAAGAATCAGAAACTTCGATTTCGTTTTTAAGAGTACGGGCCCAGACTGATGAGACTTTCTCGTCTCAGTAGTACAATAATTAAAAAAATTGGACTATAGACTTTTTGTTCCATAGTAATACAATTTGATTGTCGAGAATGAAATGCGTTGGTATATATTATTCCTTTATTATTGTCCAACATGCTACGTACAACTCTACCATGTAGAGATTGATAACTTTTTCGTATACACGCGTTTTTTGCATTCTTCCATTATTATTTCAATTTATTATTTATAAATATTTATGTTTTTATGTTATCTTAAGTCTAGACTTTACATTCTTCCACGACCCCGCCAAAAGAATCAAAACAATCAAAATTTACGCGCAAATCCTTAAAATTGTGTGTTTACTCCATTTCAGCATTCGCGCCAAACTATTTTCATTACGAAAACAGTTGCTCCACAGTTCATATCTAACTCTGCTTAATGCAAAGATACCCCTCTGGAACCGACAAACCCCTTAGGCCATGTGAGACAGAGAAAATTGGCACATCAGTCTTCACTCTACATTTAAATTAGATTGTTTGCGGACTCGAATAAATTGCTACTCTGCTTCTACTATACCTTTAATTTTATAGGTTTTGATATTTCTAGTTCAAGTTCTCTGTGTTTTGAATTATCTACTGAAGGAAAATATTTCATAGATCCGTTTTTGGCAAGCCTCGACAGATTTTTAGGCATGTTTCAGTCTGAAAGCTAGCTTAGCTCGCATAGCTCTTCGCAGTTTTTCATACTTGCGTCCATAGCTTGAAGTCAACAAGTATGAAAAACTGCGCTGAGCTATGCGAACTTTGCTAAGCTTAGCCAGCATAGGTTTTGATCTGCAACTGCAATATGGTATATTTAATATTTTGATGTAAGACACAAAGTTAAACTAGCATGATGTTAGCGACAATGTGTTTCTACGTTTGACTTATCCACCGATAAATTTATATTTACTTACCTGCTGATTTTTCTCAATATTATAACGAAATTAATATTCGTCTAATACGTCCAAGAATAGATAAAATAAAGCCTATTTTAAAGAATTTAATAATATCCCAAAAAATACGACTCCGGCGGGACTTGAACCCGCGACCCTCCCCTAAATACGGGGATGCGCTAACCAACTGCGCCACGGAGGCAAGTACCCGACCTGTCGAAAATCTTTGGGACTTACGGACTATAGCACCGTTAGCTCCACCTACAGGGGAAACATTGAAGTTATCCAAACCTGCTCAAAGTCTAAAGTTACATTTAGATCGTTTGACGAGAGGTATTGCTGTTGCTAATCTCTATTCGACAGGTTGGGTACTTGCCTCCGTGGCGCAGTTGGTTAGCGCATCTCCGTATTTAGGGGAGGGTCGCGGGTTCAAGTCCCGCCGGAGTCGTAAATTTTTGGGATATTATTAAATTCTTTAAGATTACCCCAAGTGCGGGCATAAGCACTACTCGTATAATAACAAAAACTTTTAAAGTCTATTTGTTAATATTGAGTTGAATATTAATTTAAAAGACAGATTTAGCAACTCCTGTTTCCTGTTATTGATCCTTTCCACTGTCAATAGAATATCTTAATCAATTTCCCTCTTGTTTATTCTAACAATAGCTGTTCTATTTGAAACATTTTCAATCAGTGTGACAATGCAACCCAAATCTTGAACACTGGTAATCCCATCTTCGACCTGTCCAAACAGAATTAACAACTTTGAAGAGTTTCACTCAAACCGCAGAAGAAATAATTGTACCTAACAGTTTCTGACAATTAATTAAAATCTGAATGCAAAGAAGTATTGGTTGAAACTTTGCACAAGTAACTACTGTATAATATTCGTATTGTTTGACAAATGAAATCTGTCTGTATGTGATACAGTTTTACATGAGGGCCGTTTTGAGAAAGGGCCATTTTGAGCACGCGGGCCATTTAGCGAATGGGACATATCACTACGATTCGATTTAGTGTTTAGATAGAGACTTCTTTTGTTTTGTATAGTACAAAATAGTATAACTACTATTTTGTACTATTTCCGTTATTTACGGTTGATAATTGAAACATAATTATTGGTATAAGTAACCTTTGTGAGAGAAAAATAAATTATTATTTATTATTATAATTATAAAAAGTCATGATATTTCTCGATAAGAAGAGATTTAGTGAAATCATAAGTTTCCTACTGCTGACATGTTTACAATATTTTCCAGTTTGCTCCTACATAAATACCATGAAATAATTCTCAACAAGAAAAAAAAACATTTAAAACCGTTACGATTCGTCATTTAAAATTCTATCAATCACTTGGATGGTTATTATTTCGTAGACTTTGTACATGAAAACTCACTCTGCTTTATCAGAATAACAGTCTTTGATGAAAGTAAATGGTAGTTCTACTATGCAAATGGAAAAACTAGTTTTTTGCTACTTTATGCGCCTTAACCTAAGATCGTATAGCCATAATAAGTTACATTATATAAACAAAGGTTTTGTTGAAAAAATTACACATTTTTTATATGACAAATATTAACAACAGAATAACACCACAAATATTGGCAAATATTCAATTAAAATACTTTTTATTGTCGAAATTTAAGTAACAAAGCATCATACAATACAACTTTGAGAATAAAAATGTATGAAATGGAATTTAGTGGTTAATTTTAGAAGACTTTTCGACAACTTTAATTTGTGTAGGTAAACCTATGAATCTTTATTAACAAAGAAAATTCCATTCAAATAATAGAAACAAATTAGAACTAGTATTTACAATTGACACAATTGAGCAAAATGCAGACTGTTGCAAATAGTCTACAGGTAGCTCAAATGGTCCATATCAATACCAGTCGGAAGCATCCACAAGACGCTGGCTGCATTGCCTCGCTGAATGGTAATGCTAATGCTAATGCGCTGTGCCAGATACTCACCAGCTCTCGGGTCCCGCGTCGGTTCTACCAGGCACTCAGATCATTTTTTTGAAAACCCGGAGAACCTAGATACCCCACGGACTTAGGGTCTCGACTCCAAGGGTAGCAAATGCGTAGACTCTGTCGAGACCTGCATATATGCGCGTCTTGAGATCCTCGGGCAAATCTGCTGCCGAACCAGCCATCACGGACCTATGAATTAAACATTGTGAGAGGTGTTCAATTCTAAAAGAGTAGTAGATAGCTGGTAGTCAATGATGAATTAGTCGTAATATTTAATTGGGGATCTCCCCCAACATGAAATAAAATGTCACTCAAGCAGGTAAAAGATTACGCAGCAAACACGGAAATTAATTCCAACAGGACAAATTGGAGTTTTATTTTAAAACAAAACTCCTGAACAATTTCGTGAATTGGCGGCGGCGATTAAGATTCATTATGCCTGTAAAGTTTTATCTTCGGCTCGAGTCGACTTGAGAACTTTCCGGCAATAAAGCATTTTGGCTGGTTTTAAAGTGCTGTTATTAAATAAGCATTATTTGACGTCAGATTATAGGCGGCGTCTTACAAAAAATACTCATAAATAGATATGGTTAAATTATAATGAGTCCACGAGTTGGCTGAGTCATAGCAAGCGTATTTGTGTTGACAGAAAGACAAAGGGGCCATGGGCCAAAAATGTCTCATCAGCATCATTTCAGCCCATACACGTCAACTGCTGGACATAGGCCTCACCCACACGACGCCACGAATAACGGTCCTGAGCCGCCTCCATCCATCGATTCTCTGCGACCGATGTCGTCGGTCTAAACATGCAATCAATCCAAAAATAACATAATGTCACGTTAGTCTACAACACATTCAATCCCTATTGCCTCGTACAATTTTATGGTAAGTATAGTTGGCTGCACTTCGGTATACTTAAGGCTAACTGTAGAACCAGGTAACTTTAACGCCGACTTACTCAACCAACGTGTTCAGTTCTGTCAATAAGCGCCCTTTATGTAGTCTATCTACACTCCAAAGTCGGCAGGTTGCCGACAAATTGACAAAACATATCTTAAAGAAATTAAATGATAAGCAAAAAATTCCGATACGGCGGGATTTGAACCTGCATCCGTCCCTCAGTACGGTACTGCGCTAACCAACTTCGCCACGAAAACAAGTAGTCGACGAGTCGAAAATCTTTGCGACTTCCTACGCACTCTGGTGCTGTTAGCGCCACCTACAGGGAAAACATTGAAGTTTATCCAATCCTGCTCTAAGTCTAAAGTTAAATTTAGGTCGTTTGACGAGAGGTACCGCCGTTGCTCAATTCTAAGGTTTAAAAAATCGAAGTTTTTTGGGCTATCATTAAATTTTTGATATTACCCCAAGTGCGAGGGATTACGCACTATAATAACATAGACCTTAAAACATGTCTTGTTACAATGTCGGCTGCCTACCATGCTGTGTAAAATTTTGCACCAACCTGCGGGGCTGTGTCGCCGACTTTGGGGTGTCACTCCATTAGTATGGCAATGTATTTTTTTGGTCTCAACTCTCCAACACAATGTCTATCTCTATGTGGTACCTTTTGTCTACGAAACAACTGAACGAACATCGATTAAACTTAGCAGGGACTTAGATTGTAACCTGAGAAAATACATACATTAACTGGTGTTCGTAAGGGTTACATTTACACTATTTTAGCTGCTCATCATTGGGTCATTTTCTTTTGTTTTTTGTTATTCGTTATCAAAAGCGGAAAAATTTGAGTGAAATTGAATTAAAATTGTATTTGAGTTAATCACTATTCAATAAATCTGAATCGAGCACAAAATATTTCATGTCTCGGAAAAATGCAAGCACAGACACAGCCATCAGGAAGTGTCCTAAAAATTATGCACGAGACAGGCTTAATTTCCCAGTAATCTGACAGAGCAATAACCTACGTATTAAAATCACACAATACGTATTTTAATCTATATTTTACGTATTTTACTCGGGGCGCCTGCAGCGTTTTGTTGTGACGGACAATGGCGGTGGCAGCTGACAGATTCAATGCAGGGCAGCTTTAATATGAACTGAAAAATATTCATAATTTTAACGTGTAAACAGTATTTTACGATACTTTGAACGGATGTGTAGTGTAATTTGATTGTTTTATGCCTGCTAAAGTTCCTTCTACATAACTATTTAACGCCCGAATACTCAACCGCAACTCGGATTTAAGCACCCCTCAAGTGACGAATTTTTGACACATTTTCATCAAAAACTGTCAAAAAATCACAGTCTTCGGGCGTAAGTGAAATCTAGGTTACTTTTTAACATGTATATTTGGTAAATTTTCACAAAAATGGTATGTTGTACATTAGATTAGCTATTTAAATTCCTCAAATACCTTGCTGAAAGCTTATGATGATGATGATGAAATAGGCAAAGGAAGGCAGTAGCCTTGTTTAACACCTCTAATGCGATCAATAATCCAACCGCACCTGCAGAGAGAGGTAAGTATTGCAAAAACCACCTTGTGTCCGTCAGCAGTGGCAGTGGTCAGCCGTGTTCAACAGTGGACTTATAAGTGCAGATAGATAAAAAGTCTTCAAATATTGTAGCAGGTACCAATATTGTAAGTAATCTGTAGTCATAGATCCTACTAATATTATAAATGTCAAAGTTTGTATGGATGGATGTATGGATATGTTACTCTTTCACGCAAAAACTACTGAACCGATTAGGCTGAAAATTGGTATGGGTACAGTTTGGAACCTGGAGTAACATATAGGCTATTTTTAATCCCGATAAAACGCGGGTAAAGGTGCGGGCAGCAGCTAGTAGTTTCTATAAATCATAACTATTTTCAAGTTATTTTTTTCGCCAATACACCATCCAACACTATTCCCGTTAGGGTATTCGGCACACGTCAGTTTCATGTATTAGTATTGTATGTTATTTATAACTACCAGAGCATTGAAAAAACTAGCTTTTGTCTTCAACCAGTTATATCTGGCTACAATATGGTGCATCCAACCGGTAACCGGTTATAATTGGTCATATATATGTATATATATTATACACACTACAGTGTAACGGACTGATTGTTCCTACAACAATGGGATTGGTTGGTTGCCTGAAGCTCTGATTATAGGGTATGAAATTAATTATTTTAATGCTCTTTCAGACCGGATTAATTTATTTACTTTCTAGATAGGTATCAAATCAATCTGAGTACAAAATCAATATGCTGTGTATCAATCGATGCATTTAGGTTATAAAACATAAAAATTGCGATTTTGAACTTGAAATAAAGATATAGAAGTAAACTCATCTAGTTTGGACTCGTTGGATTTATCTTTCCAAGCACTTTGGTAAAAGCTTGTGTTTAATTTTTTTTTTATTTATTAATTCTATTTTGTTAGTGTCGTTCACCGTGCACTAAGTTTGTACACCAATGTAGACAACTCCAGTTGGGTAAAGTGAATTTTAACAGAAAACGAACTGCGTTCCAATTTCAATTTACTTCAAGTACTTCTCGGAACTCCAAAAACGAGACGTCACAGCTACCGAAGAGGTTTTATTATTGCGTTAGAGCGGCCAGAGCCCGGCTGAGCGAAGTGCATTGGAGACCCACTTTGTAACATATAAAACGTATGGTATGTTCAGAGAGTATTGTACGGCGTACAAAGCGGAAGGCTCTTGTTGAGTTACAGAGAGATAGTTTCAAAAGTTTTATTCGCATGTAATGCTTGAGTTCAATAAATGCAGGTTCGAAATAGTCGTTAAATATGAATATTGAAATCTTTGTTTGATATTTGAATAAATATACTTGGTTGCCTATTAATTCTCTATAGAGTGAATAAACAGTTTTCCATGGAAAGTTATATTTGTTATTTCAAAAATCCGCTTCCGCTCATGATACCCACAAAAAAGAAGACGTAGATAGATAACTTTTTATTGCACCACCCAAACACAAAATACAATATAGAAGGAAATGCAGAGAATCAAGGAAGTAAAAAGGGCGGCCTTATAGCTTTGACATAAGCTAAATAATAGTCAATGATATCATCTTCCTTGTACCTAGGAAGCTTCAGGTCGTCGTCGTGTGGATTGGATAACATTCTGTGACTATAGTTATTTATTAAAACGGAATTAAAAAGGTATATTTTCACTGTTATCTGATTTACTTTAATAAATTTTGATCAACAATTATTTGTGGAATAGAAGCCAAGTAATCACCGTTATAATAGCTTCAAAATCAGATTTTCACCTAACGAACTCTATTATTTATTGAGGAACCTTCATTAAATCCGTCACGGGCTGTCGCGTGGGCAAGCGCGCTGTATCTATTGCATAAGTAGTTTGTTTATATTGACGAAATTGTTTTCAATAGTTCAGAATTAGGTTAAAAAACAGGTATTGAATAATCATGATAGGGTTTTCTGACCTTTCGGTACTATCGTCTGGTAAAGATAACTGCTAATAATGTTGCTGAAAATACTTGAATTGTTTTGAAAAAACTAAAAATTTACTTCAAATTCCTTAGTATTTTTTTAATTGATAATGGTGTAGCGTTTGCCCCCCATCACACTTGAAAAAGTGAACATGTGGCCTAAGATGGAGCATGCTTTCCCAGAAGGAACATATTCACTCGGGATTTGGAGACTCCTAGATTGTACTTTACCGGAAAAACAGATGCAGGAACTTCGTTCCACTCTTTGCCGGTACTTATAATGAAAGTAGCGCGGAAACGTTTGGTCCAGCACTGTGGTATGTCGACCAGGTATGGATGGTATTTACCAGTGCGTCTGCATGTCCGATGCTAGAAGGGGGTGGTCGGGATAAGGTCATGTAAATCCTGGGCACAGTCACCAAAGTGGTACTTCTAGAATACCGACAGTCTGGCAACGCTCCGTCTGTGTTCAAGGCAAGTTATTATAAAATTAGTATTGATTACATTATAATATTAGGTATTTTTTTTATTCCGTGATCTTCATCCTTCCGTGATCGTCATCTCTATCTGAGTAAAGGCCTCCTCCGGACTGTGCCATTTCTTTTAGTCCGTCGCTATAGTTTGCCTTTTCCAGCTGTTTCTAAAATTTCCTCCACTCCCCTGCTGTCACATATCACGTAAGTCACAATATTTGTTACTCACTCAACGATAGTGAAATAGGATGATATGTGACACAACAAACATTTAAAATGAAAACAGTAGTTGCAAAGCAGTAATTTAAGTTCCACACATGATGCTAAATCGGTTTGCGAGAGACAGAGCAAAACGCCGTAAGTCAATGCCACCACCTGGTACAGTCAGAACCAATTACAGTAACACTGCTTCACTAACACCCGTGACACACGGACAAACTAGATGGCAAACTTTATGGCAAGTTGAATAAAACAATCTTCGATCGACGACCTTCGTTGTGCATTGTAGTCGACCACATCTTCACTTTCCATCAGTTGAAATTGTTGTCAAAAGAAGGTCTACCCATTGACTATAAAAAAAATTCAATCTATGGAACCGCTGCTGATCCAATTTTCTTAAATAACGTTTAAAACAAAATAAATCTTATTATCTATTAACAATGCTATACACAGGTAGTCGCGCAAGTAGCACTTATGTATATTGCATACCGACTACGGTCAAGCAAGTTGATTCACAAATTTTATTTACCCTGTTACCTTAATTGACACATGTTTTGGCAAATAAAAAAACCTTATCTTTATTACTTTTATTGTATCGAGGTATAGAATCATATAATAATTAGGTATTGGGGTAAACTCAGTATAACCTGCATACATATAAGCATATGCAGCAGTAATTTTCAATGTGTTGCCTTTTTTCCATTTCGGTTAATCGAAACTCAATTTTCGTTTGTCACGGTCAGTTCGGATGTTGAAAATAGTTTGTCGACCGTGTTATTGAATGTTTCACACTTTTGCAATCGTGAATTTTGCTTGAGTTTCTTTTTTATAAATAAAATAGGCCTTTATTGTTGAGTTTAGAATATTTAAAAAAAAACACTTAAAAACTTAAACTACTAGTGATGCTCTCAGCGCTTGGTTTCATTTCTTATTACCAAGCTGGATATTTTCATATAATATAATAAAATAAGCTTTTATTGCTTGTTAACAGTGTTTAGAATATTTCAAAAAAGAAAACACTTAAAAACTTATGTATGTTTCTTGTACCTTCCCAATGTCTGTAATGCGTCATATTTTGTGTGTGTGTGTTATGGTATGGCCAAATAAATATATTTTCTTTCTTTCTTTCTCTGTCCATGCTTTTAATAAAAGTAAAGCAGATTTATTATGTTCGACACTAAGGTTCTACCAGGCTCAAACGGTGACACCGAAACGTGTTCATCTTCCAGCAAATTCGTATAACACTGTACAGTGGCGCGTAAATCATCAGAGAACTTAAAACACACAAATAACAAGTTTGATACAGCTCCCAGTCTGCACAAGTTAGGGGTAATTTGAATACGTAATCATCTCAGGTGCTACGCCAGCCGCGGTAAGGCCTTGCGCACATGAGTCTAGAAAGCTGGCACTCTATTTTATAAATGAAGAACTTGAGTTTCTCTCCTCAAGATAGAGATTGATGGTACACAAAAAAGGGATTCGATTCTACAGTAAAGTTGCTTTCTCATCCGTAAATATAAAATACTAGCTGCTGTCCGCGCATTCGCCCGCGTTTCATTGGAATAATAAATAGCCTATATGTTATTTCAGGTCCCAAACTATACCCATATCAAATTTCAGCCTAATCAGTTCAGTAGTTTTTGGGTGAAAGAGTAACAAATATCCATACATCCTTACAAACTTTGACATTTATAATAGGTATTAGTAGGATTAGTAGGAAATAGGTTATAATCTACTTTAATTTGAAAACGTAGGTAATTCAAACCATTGACGCTGTATAGGCCATGACAGTGCTTCCATGATGTAATAAAGTATGTTTTCTTTTTAATCATTAATGAATTTTAAGAAATAATTACTAAAAACAAAAACGATTTCATTAAATTATCCCGGTCAAGACCTTTTTCATAAACCAAATTAAGGTCCCGTAGAGGGTAACCAAATGCCGGGATGTTCGAAATCAAACAATTATTTTACGTAAATTGCATTCCCTTTGCGCTAACAATTCTAAATTAAAGCCAAAGATACACTGTTGGGAGGGGGAGGGGGGGAGCAATTTTCGCGAATCTTCAGATCAATTAATTTGGATGGTCCTCTAAATGAAACTGGGCATTTTTAGAACACGACGCTGTTGCCGGGCCTATTGCTAAGTTGTGACTGGTAATTGCTGCTTGCAGGAATTGAGAACAGGGAACTTCATATTTATAGTAAACTAGCTGCTGCCCGCGCCTTCGTCCGCGTTTTATTGGGATAAAAATACCTATATGTTATTTCAGATCCCAAACAATACTCTTACCAAATTTCAGTCTAATCGGTTCAGTAGTTTTTTCGTGATAAAGTAACAAATATCCATCCATACATCCATCCTTACAAAATTTTACATTTATAATATTAAGTAGGATATTTTTTTTATTAATAATGCTGAACACAATTCTCACAGCACCGTCTAGCCCTAAACTAAACAGAGTTTGTGTTTTGGATACTAGATAACTGATATACCTACTAAATACATTGTACTAAATAGATAGTTATATTTATACCTCAAAACATCCAGAACAACCTGAACAAATATCTCCAGATCATAAAACATTTGTTCCGAGGTGAGATTAAAACCCGCAACCTCCTGCGTCGAAGGCGGACTTTCGCCCGCTACGCCACAGAGGCCGTCAAACCTTGAAGAAGGCACGTAAATAATCATAATTCAAACTTTAATCACCTTCAAATACGAATAAGTGAATTTTTGTGAGTAGTCTATAATCTATTTGTCATGTTCCTGCAAATTATGTCACCAATCCGAATAATAAATACTAAATTCTCGTTTAGTCGACATGAAGCAATAATTGTAAACAATATTTACTGAAGAAAGGATCTCAAAGCGGCTAGTTATAAACATAATATTGTGTTTAAAAATTTAAAACAAGAAAGTTAATTGGCGGTTAAGTACTGCGGGATTGTTTATCTTTTTTTTTTCAGATAATAAGAAAGTTGAATGTAGTAGGAAAACTAACTCGCACTTCAGTTGTTCCGTGATCATGCGCCATGATCAAGGAACAACTGAAGTGCAACTGTGCCGAAATATCGGAGAACTCAAAACTCAAATCATGGTAAATAAATATCCAGTTATTAACTTTAGTATAGCAGGAATTCAAATCGTAGAATATGTATATTGAATAGTAAACAGTCAAATTATGAATTTTATCTCCCTAACCCTTATACAGTAATCTTTAGAAATCCAAAAGGAGCTTTTGAGATTCAACCTCTGGACAAAATTTACAAGATCTACAGATTCTACAGGAAACAAACCTTTATTTATGTAAGTACCTACACTTTTACATTGAGAATTTATAACCTTACTTTCAATGGACTAAGATCTTGTCTATGGGCATAAAGATAGAAGGAAATCTTTGAATCAGAACACTTTGAAGAAAGCTTATCTAGAGTAAGGTTAAATTTGACGTCAAAGGAAAGGTAAAACGTTCTATAAGCAGATTAAGCGTAGGTCCTTATCTAATAAAAGGAAATAAATGTAGGGAAATATTTTGAATGTGCGTACTAATATTTTGCTCGGGTTTGTATAGAATGTTACAACAAAACTCATAATGAATAAACCTGAAGCCGCTTATGGCCTGTTGTTTCGTTTTCATTCTTTGCTTATACCTTGAATTGGTCGAGCTGTGTTGGAGATAATTCGGAAAATTTATTTGCAAAAGCGCACACACACACAACCATACAAACAAACAACATCTCACCCTAAACGCATATACCATCTCCGGGTTAAAATGAGTACCAGAAGTCAATCACCTTAGTTTTTAAAGTGTTTGTTAGTAAGTTATATATAAGTTAAGTTACTTAATTAAAATTTTAAATATGTTACAAATAAAGATATCTTATTCCTATAAGTGAATGAATACAGTAGAAAAAGTGAACATAACTAAAAAAAAAAAAATATATATTAATTGTACTAAATCTATGGTAAATGCGAATGTTAGCTTGTTATTATTATTTGTGCTTCTTGTAATTGTATTTTGTATCTATAAGTGGGAACTTATTAATAGCCACCTGTTATCTTTACACATCTCTAATATGTATTATTGTGCTGAAAGATCCCCTAAAATAAATAAATAAAAATAATCACTGCTGTTCGTGCCATCCCCAAAGCAAGGAACAAGGGGGTCTTATGTTTATGGCAGGTGGATTAGTGGTAAATACACAGAAGGAAACTCCTGCCCTTCCTCTGGTAGTTTCCCTGAGTCGCCTTTTATGATATCCGCGGACTGAGTTGGAGGGGTCTATTTTTACCCCGCGACCACCGCTGCGGCCACAGTCTCCCTAATCTATACTGCTCGAATTGTCCTTTTCATTCCAGGATAGTTGTTCAAATCTGTTTTGGGTAAACTGTTAAATGTTACCTATCCATTCTAGGTTGTCTGGTAGAGATCGCTCGTGAGCGTAAAGACCGCCAATTGTCACATTTTTGTTACAAACTGTTTTGTTAAGTGTGCAATAAAGCATTTTCTATCAATCTATGTATCTTGACCTATATTTTTGATTGCCAAAGTATTCACACAAATTCACCTAACTATTTTGAAATCCCCATACTATTTTGAACAAGAGTGCGAAATACTGAGTGTATCTAATGTCAAAATGGCCTATTGACCTTTAAGCTATTTTGACGTCAGTCATTACATAGAACTCGTTTGCCCCCCAACCTAAAAAATCGGATGCCTAAGACCAAGCCAAAATAATAAGTGGAAAATGGAACTCCACAATTTGACCATTAGCAGCGAACGTGACGAAATAAGAGGAAAACTGAAACAATATTTTGAGGTGAAAAATAACTTAATCTTAAGTAAAGGTTCCGTTAAGTGTCACTTATGTCTGAGGAGTGAATGTAAGTAGATTAAGTATTGAATTCGCTTTATGCTTCAATTTAATAAAGTCGACTTTATTTACCAAGGAAATGTTATGAATTTATGATGGCAGTGCTGTGTTTATTTCAAAGTTCATTGTACATACATACATTTATTGGCCTTAAAGGACATTTTCTCTACTTTACCGCAAAGTTTGCGGTAAAGTAGAGAAGATTAAATTTAGCTATGCCCGCGACTTCGTCCGCGTGGAATAGTGACAGTCTGGTTTTCATACAAACTTTCATCCCCTATTCCCTTTGATATTTCAACCCCTTGAGGGCTAAAGTAGAAACGAATTTTTTTTTCATATCTAATTAACGGCCTAAAAAATAAAGTACATACTTTTAGCATTAAAAATGACGATACTTCTATACAACTTTTCAACCCTCAAAGGGTTGTAAGCCCTTTGTTCGCATTAAAAAGTAACCTTTGTCCTTTCTCAGGCTCTTAATTATATGTGTGCCAAATTTCATTTAAATCGGTTCAGTAGTTTTGAAAACGTGACAGATAGACAGAGTTACTTTCGCATTTATAATATAAGTAAGGATGTAATAATGCTGGCTTCACACAGCATCAACTAGCCCCAAAGTAAGCAGAGTCTGTGTTCTGGATACATATATTTAAATTAAAGAGCCCAGCTCTTATCGGTGCAATGATGCAATTTCCTCCACTTTCCTCATTCTATTGCGGTCTCTTTTACTTCGTTATACAACACTAGCTGCTGACCGCGGTTTCGCATGCGTTTTTCATGTATGTCCGTCCCCGGGGTACCATCTATCTCCGTACCAAATTTCATTAAGATCCGTTCAGCCGTTTAGGCGTGAAAAGGTAACAGACAGACAGATAGACAGAGTTATTTTCAAATTTATAATATTAAGTAGGGATGACAGCGACTTTGGATACTAGAAGACTGATATTATCAGTATTATTCGTCTCCTAGTATCCAGACTTTTTTCTTGTGAAAGGTTCCCGAGACAGTCCCCTCAAGTCCTCCAAAGTCGCTGTCATCCCTACTCAATATTATTTGAAAGTTTATCTGTTTTAGGTATTTACCGCATATCTTTTGTTTGTCGCTAGAGTTAAAAATATTTAGATTTTAAAGGTTTTTAACTTAATGTAAAATTTAATAGTAAAAAACATAATGCCACAGCAAAAGGACACAAAAAAGTATTAGGTATATGAGTGATTTTTAATACACCGCGTGTGAAATCCGCTTATTTCATAGCGAGAGAGACAGTCGCTGTCATTCCTACTTAATATTATAAATATGAAACTTTCTCTGTCTGTCTGTTACCTTTTAACGCCTAAGCGGGTACACTATTTATAGACATTTTTATCATACCTAAAACACCCAGACACAACACACCAGACAGGATTAAATGAAAATTCAGGAATAATTTTATTCAAGCGTCATGAAAACAGACAAAAGCAGCGCTCACTCAACATATCGAAACATTTCCCTTTGTTTTCAATATATTTACAAAAGCTTTTGCAAAACAACATGGTATTATACCGATGATACTCGAAACCGTCCAAACATTAGACAATAGCCAACAACAACATCCCCTATAAAGGGCCCGAGTATCACCTTATTAAGACACCCTTTGTTGCCATAGCACCTTCGTCATAACTGATTAATTGTTTACTCTAAGCAACTGTATGAGGACGGGTTGGAGTTGTAGCGAATGCGAAAACAAATCGCTTGATCGCAAAACGGTATCTCTATCTAACCTAGCGATTTTTTATGTATCACAAGGGTTTAGAATTTATTTAAAGGTTATTCTGTAATTGAGGGATACTAGAGTATCACCCAATTTCAGAATCACGCGTTTTTGGGGTACGTATCTTTGTTTTTATTATCTTAAAACAAACAAATCGAATGGCGAGAGTTAAAAATATTTAGATTTTAAAGGTGATTAACTTAATGTTAAATTTAATAGTAAAAACATAATGCCACAGCAAAAGGACACAAAAAGGTATTAGGTATTTGAGTGATTTTTAAAACACCGCGTGTGAAATCCGCTTATTTC
This sequence comes from Eupithecia insigniata, assembly GCA_947859395.1. NCBI lineage: Eukaryota > Metazoa > Arthropoda > Insecta > Lepidoptera > Geometridae > Eupithecia > Eupithecia insigniata. The sequence goes on along the minus strand of OX402001.1, from coordinate 3,672,350 downwards.
ATAGCGCCAGAGAACATCCCCATACAAATTGTAACCAGACACCTTTATAGAGGCGGACATGAGAACAATACCGTCACATCACCAAGACAAAACGTCTCTATTTCCTATCAGCAAACCTAACGACTACTTCTTTGACACAAAGGCTATTTTCCCTTGCAGACGGTTCGTAAAAACAGCTACCAAATTGTGTGTGAAGAGATTTAATCTGCTTCGGGTGGAATGGTCCGTTTGTCTTTATAGCTGCGGTTTTTTTTAATTTATTTTATTTTTCAATTCTTTGAAGTCGTTAGGTCTGGTAAATGGCAGTGAAAACATTGGTGATTGAAGATGTAGCAACATCCTAGACGAAACTGATTCGATTAAATTCGTTTTGCATGTTATTTTTCATTAGATACCAGTAGTTTTTCTATGCTTGCTTGAGCTTCTACTATATACTTTACTTTCTTTGGTATTGTTTGACTAGACGGATAATGTTATGATAGTACCTACCTACCTATATTGATTTGATGAACATTTTTATCCACAATGTTTTATTTATTTAATTGTTATACAATATAGTCTGCAGTTATCTCAATTATTTCTATTGTAAATACCGGTTCTAATTTATATTATTTGATTATAATTTTCGGATATGGGTTTTGGATTTTTTTATGGATTGGGTGGTCGTATTTATTATCACTGTCAACAATTACTGTGCCACTCTTTGTCAAAAAATTATAAATTAACCCTTTTTTATCAAATAAATACATCAATGCTAAGCCAATGTTTTTTATTTAATTCAGTTGTTTACGTATCGCCATACCAAATATCGCTATTGCACAATCGTGATCACATACTTCGGTCAGTGGCCATCTTTAAGTTTTAGTTGATTTATAATTTTGGTAAAAAATTTGTGAATCTGTTCTCAAATATAAATAAATGGAGTTACCCAATCTGGTTTCTGCATTCACTGGGTTCTTGCACATAAACGATCGTGTGATTCTGTTGATTTTTCATCTGGCTGGCAAACAAGTTTATGCATTATGTCTCATGTATCACGTAGAAAGATGGATTGCGAGTAAACAGCAGCGCTGGATCTGTTTATTTATATCAATGTTTATTTCGTATGGGATCAATTATGTTTGAAATTATTGATAAGAAGTCAGATTTGACTATTGGCACACGACCATAAATAATATTCACGTATAAGGTATTTTTTTAAAGCTATCCGACTTTGTCTTATCTACAAGTTATTAGTGTTATGACATAAGTTAACAATAGGTAATAACACTAATAACTTGTAGATAAGACGAAGCTGGAATAGATACAAGATTTTCTTAGAGCGAGGATTCGAACTTACTTTTGTAACAGGATCATTAGTATGTAAATAACATAAATACGTATGTACATAACGATCGAAAGTAAGTTTATAATTGGTGTCCTATTTTTCGGAAAATAAATACTTTTGTTTGTTGTTTGTTTGTTTGTTTTCTTTTGTATTCACGCTGACGTAATTAATCCAAGTATCCAGTATACGAAAAACATAATGATAACGCGCCAGCTTTTCAAAAATTACGTATAATACAAAATGACACAATAATTTCATTCGCGGCCTGTGGGGCTTTTTATTATATGCAATTGATGAGTCATCCCGGTTGATAGGTATAATTTTTTTGGGTTCCATACCATAAAGTGCCCTCACTCCCTGTATATAAGAAAACTTTAAAGAAACCCGATTTTCGCAGAATACTTAACGCGCTACTCTTTCAGAGGCGGTCCTTGTTTATTTCTTAAAACAAGTATAAGTGGTCCCCTTGGGGACACTGGCTGGTGAGTATCTGGGGCAGCGCATTAGCATTGTTATACAGCGAAGCAATGCAGCCAGGGTCTTGGGGACGCTTCCCACTGGTATGGATACCAGTTGAGCTACCTGTAGATTGTTTGCAACAGCCTGTAGTTAGCTCAATTGTTTCAATTGTAAATACTAGTTCTTTTATATGCTTGTAATGTTCTTTGTTAATAAAGTTATTATTTACTAATATATTATGTATACCGGCTTATTTATGAACAGTCGTTCTAATTTCTGCTAAAAGTTCTCAGTTAAAATAACCATCACAAACTTTTAATTACCAGTAAGGTTCAGGCATATTGTTGAATGTGCTTTAGGAGCGAGTAAAACCCAGCAACCGCAACAAATCGACAGAAACCACAAGCGCCGATTGTGACCTGCCACCACCAATAGCACCGGCAATCCTTGGCAAATCCGCCGCAAATGTTTTAACACGCCATTCCTTGTTGATGTCATGGTTTGAAGATTGATTAGAAAGTATTGATTAATTGGTTTTCGGATTGATTGGTCAAATTTTAAGAGTAGTTATGAGCCCAAACTATGACATTCGATCAGGCGCAATCCCTAGTTGTTTTTTTTATATAGAGATATGTAGATTGTAGATTGTTTGCAACAGTATGCAGTTAGCTCAATTATTTCAATTGTAAATACTAGTGATTTTTTTTTCTATTGCTTGATTGTAACTTCTCTCTCTCTATCTTTGTTAATAAAGACTTCTACTTATAAAAAAATGTAAAATCACTAATAAAAAACTATGAAACTATAAAACGAAGCTCCTCTTTTAATAATGAAGTAAAACGCACGTAACATCTTGAAAGGACTAAATGCTAGGTCCGACCGAGGTCGCAGCGTTATTCAATTTACATGCAAATGAGAGGGCTGCGACCGTGCCAATAGTTCGCTGATGTATCGTGTCAGGACGTGTACTGTGAAAAGCTGAGATGGATGGTGTAATCTATAGAATATTGCGTTTCTTTTGCTACTAAAATTTCAAAAAAGGTTTGTTAAAGGATTATATTAAAAAGTGTTTTTTTTTTAATAAGTAGTTTTTCATCTAGTTTATTAATTTCTGTTATTTTAATTACAGAAATAAAAAAATTCAGCCCGTGTTCACTGTATTTTGCGAAATGAAGTTAAGTTATAAAAATCCATCCAAACCAATGTTACTTTAGAAACTATCTATACTAATATTATAAAGAGGAAAGATTTGATAGTTTGTTTGTTTACATTGAATAGACTCCAAAACTACTGAACCGATTTGAAAAATTCTTTCACTGCTGGGAAGCTTAACTATCCCGGGTGACATAGGCTATATTAAATTTTCTTACAAAATCTTGATAGTTTTGTTAAATACCCGTGTGAAGCCCGCCATACTTTATGAAATACTAGCGGCCCGCTAGTATTTCATAAAGTATAGTTTCTAAGGCAAAGCGAGTTTGTTCTTATTTCTAGTATTTATATTATGTATGTCGCTATTTATATTTAATGTATGTATTTTGTTTTTGTGTGGTACAATAAAGAGTTCATCATCATCAGCCCATACACGTCCACTGCTGGACATAAGCGGTCCTGAGCCGCCTCCATCCATCGACTCCCTGCGACCGATGCCGTCGGTCCATCGAATGGTTGGTCTCCCATGTGGAGGGGGATTTGCCATAATCACCACGCTTCGCAGGCGGATTGGTGATCGCAGTGTTGGTGTTTAAAAATACTCAGAAGGAAGCTGCTGCCCTTCCTCTGGTAAGATCCTTTAGTCGGCTCTTACGACATCCACGGGTTGAGTTGGAGGGATATTCGTACGCCGCGGCCCCACGGCCAGTAAGTGCCAATAAAGAGTTATCAATCTTTATTTGTATCATGATGACTATGTTCAAACTTCAAGTTGCGAGTCTAAAATAATGCTTGGCTCTACCCACAGACATGATCTAGCTGCGTCTAAAGGCTCTACCACAATATTGAATGTCATTAAACGTAAGTGCTATGAATTTGAATGACGCTACTATAGGTGGAGGGTGATAGGTCACATCGGAAAGCTGCAGAGTTTTTAATAATATCTGCTGAACGAAACACTTTATGAAATCGTAGGTTTTAAAATGTTGAAACAGATGAGCCAGGGATGTGAAATATAAAATTTGACGTATAAAATATGACTTGTCTAAGTGCTTATTTTGTAAGCCTAAAGAAATAAAGCCATTGATTCTGATTCTGAATCAGTATCGCAGACCTGTGTTGATTATATTTTTGATTTGTTACCCCTGTTTCGATTCCCCCCTGCGTGGTGACGTCCATCGGTATCGAACTGAAACTGAAAACTGAACTTCCCTGGGTTTCGACACAGAGGGTTTCGACCATGAATTTGCTTAGAATACAGTTAGTGAAACAAGTGTATTAGTTTTAAATAATCAACATTTATTACAATAAGTAACTTCTTCATAGTATCCTTCATAGATGATTACATCAATGATGTTAATGCTTGGCCAGATGTCGCTCCGTTCCGCACTGTCGGTAGTGTGTAAGAAATTCAATGTTCTGTTTAGCTTTAAAGAAATATTGACATGTATCTAAATTACATTAAATTTATATTTAGATAGGCAAAATAAACATGTATTAGACACATAAGTGATATTATAATGTGCTAGTGGTTTCTTTTTCACTTCTTCCACTAGTGGACAAAAAATTGAAGTGAAGAGAATATCAATAACACCTTATTTCTTATTTGATAATAATAACTATGTTTATAGTATACAATTTGACTTGTCTAAGTGCTTATTTTGTAAGCCTAAAGAAATAAAGTTATTGGTACTGATTCTGATTCTTTATTATTACTTATTAGGTAGGTGCTTAGCATAAATCACAGATAATTAGTTTCTTAATAAGTTTCTTAGTTATAATCTACAATATTAAAAATATTAATTCCCATTTACCCATGGGAATCCTTACTAGTGCGGACAGTTTTGGAGCTTAAATTAGTTACATCGTAAGACTTCCACATCGTAGCACGTCTACGCCGTAGCACGTCTACGCCATAAGACAGTATGCGCCGCCGTAGGCATCTTCCCAATTACTCTCCGTGAAAGTGGGACCCTTTACTAAGCATCCGCTGTCTGTCTGTCCGTCCATCTGTCCGTCCTTCTGTCTGTCCGTCCGTCCTTCCGTCTGTCTGTCCATCCGTCTGTCCGTCCGTCCGGCAGCGGGCTTTATATCATGAACCGTAAAAGGTAGACCGCTGTATAATCAAAGAATAAAAGTAAAATAAATATTGAAATTAATTGTGAATCCCTTTATGCTGAACGCGCACCTGCCCGCACCGCACTCGCCACAGGTGGTAACATTGTTCATTTCGTGCGTTTGACGTCATCCGTCAACTTGGTTCATGTTTGAAAGTAGACCTCCTATTCTAAACAGAAATACTGTAAATGATGAATGTGATTTCGCGCGTTCGATGCGAGCGGCGTGGACAAGTGCGCGGGGCTATGAGAAAATTCGATGACTGCGGCGAGTGCGGATCATGTAGGGTTCAGCTTTAGTCCTTAACCAATACATAGATTTTATGTTTATTTTTGCTTTGCTCTATTCTAGCAAAGACTGTATCTCTCGAATCTTGAAATTTTGACAAGTTGTGTGTAACTTCGCTATAACAACAAATAAAAAATAAAATGTTATTAATGGCTCTGACGGAAAAATAAAATGTTATTAATGGCTCTGACGGAAGACCAGCGTTGGTTGCTAGTTTGCTAGTCAACCAACACATGCTGAGGCAGAGCCATTTTGTTACTTACACTTCAAATATTATGTTTCATCTTAGTTAAGTTTATTATGTATTCGGTGTAAGTCTTATAACAAATAAAAATATATTCTATTCTATTCTAATGAGTCCAACGTCCATACCAATTTGAGTACCGATCACAGAACTTAAGCAACGTTGGACGCGATCAGTACTTGGGTGACCGTATCATGTTGGATTTTTACTTTTTTAGGTTTTTATAACATCCTTTTTAGGGTTCCTTTTGCGAAATAGTTATGTATGTATGATAGTACGGAATCCTCCGTATACGAGCGACTCTCACTTGCCCGTTTCTATTTTATACCATGAAAGTGGTAGACAAACGTGCGGCCCACCTGATGAGAAGCACCTGCCGCAGCTGGACACCTGTAACATCAGTAACGTTACACGCGCGCTTTTTGATTTATACTATTTTACAGAAGAAAAACTATTACTTTTTCTTCTGGAAAGAAAGGGAAAACACTGCATGCGTTTTTAACCACGAGAGCTTTGTATGAAAAAGAATCCCCTCTTTTTCATATAAAGCTCTCGTGGTTTTGTGTACCTAAAGTAAAATATCAGTGCAGTTGTTGAATATTAAGTTTCAAATATTTATTCATATAAATTCATTTATTCGTAACAAAATCAAACTAGTGGCAATGCAAAACTAATCGCTCAAATAATATTCATAAGGACGTTAATGAAAGCATAGTAGAGTGGGCGTAGTCACATTTAAAATTCAAAACAGCTTGTCACATTTACAAACCTATTCACTGGCATATGAACACTGAATCAGTGTGACAAATTACTAACCTTTTGTTTTGTTTCAAAGAATAATAGAAGAGAAATATATTTAATTTTTTAAACCAAACTAAAATAGTGTTTACCCGTTAATGATTAAGCTCCGGTGTCTGTCTCTCTGTTTGTCACTGAATTATATTTAGTATAATAATTATGATAAACAACCGAAATAAATAATTTTAATTGATTGAATAAACTGAAGTAAGGTAATCACTTGAATTTTGTACGGAATGGCTATTACTAATGTACGTGTGATATATTTATTTATTTAATCTATACATATACATTTTTTTTTGTTTAAATAAGTAACCATATTGTACGAAACCCTTGTTGTACAAGTCTGACTCGCACATAACTCGTTTATTTAAATTGCTAAGTATTAAAAAATTGAAAGTTACGAGAAAATACATATAAGCTCCTCAAAGTATTTCTAAAGCATAAAACATGAAATAAAAGGAGCTTACCTTTTTAAATTGTAGAAACTTATGTATGTAACGAACAATCGAAAACGTAAGCTTCTTGTCGACAGCTCAAAAAAGATTAAAACTCTACACAAAATTGCGCAATATTTCCCCTCTCAGCAGTTCCAGACTGATATTATTATGACACCCATTCGCGCTAAGAGCATTAAACGAAACCGTTCTCTAAATAATATATTGTGGAAGGAAGTGGAACCTTCCGGAGGATGGTCGACGACGAAACCGTGACGTATTTTTGGTGCAGTTATTTTATGGGAGCTATGGCTAAGCTATATTATTGACTGATATTTTACAATAGACTCATAATTGACTAAGTTATCAGCATCATCATCATCATCATCATCAGCCCATACACGTCCACTGCTGGACATAGGCCTCCCCCGTACGACGCCACAAATAGCGGTCCTGAGCCGCCTCCATCCATCGACTCCCTGCGACCGCTACGATGTCGTCGGTCCATCGAGTGGATCGTCTCCCATGTAGGGGGGGATTTGCCATAATCACCACGCTTGGCAGGCGGATTGGTGATCGCAGTGTTGGTGTTTAAAAATACTCAGACTTAAGCTGCTGCCCTTCCTCTGGTAGGTTCCCTTAGTCGGCTCTTACGACATCCACGGGTCGAGTTGGAGGGGTCTATATTCGTACGCCGCGGCCCCACGGCCCACGGCACTAAGTTATCAATCAATATTAAAACATAAAAAATATGCAGGTGAATTAAGGACCTTCTCGTTTTGTCGGTTGAAAAGTCAGTAGCTAATTACTATCGTCAATGATAAAATCTGCAATCACGCTGATCGGCACTGATGACAATCTATGCTTTATACAAACTGACACTGAATGTCCGCTACCGGGGGGTAATTCTGCATACCAATCGCTTATCTATGATAATGGTATCGTCGCAGAATCAACCATACAGACATAAAAGAAACTCTAGATAGTGCCTGCTGTGCTATTTACACGGAGAGATGGTTTCAACTTTGACACTTTTGACACGCGCCCTTGCATCTGTAGTTTATTTTAACAAAGGTAAAATTTCGTGTCATTCTTACACAATATCATTTTTATGGTGAAGCGATTATTATTTTACTAGAGTTCAGCACGAAGAAACGACGGCTGAGTGCAAGTCGAACCAGTAAACGTTGTAATATCTGGCTGATAGAAACGAGCCAACTGAGATTATCACTGATCATCTTTCGTTAGTCCTTTTCCTATTGGGTCGGCACAACAGGTTTTCTACCTCCATTCTATTCTTTCATCAACTAAACATGCATTATTTTTTTCATATTATCTTTCACACAGTCCATCCATTTGTATGGCCTACCTCTAACGCTATATTCACTTACATTCTACAAATATTATGAATGTCAAAGTTTGTAAGGATGGATGTATGGATATTTGTTCCTCTTTCACGTAAAAACTACTGAGCTGATTGGGCTGAAATTTGGTATGGCAAACTACCTATAGGTATGATTTGAAGTTGAAGCTCAAATTATTATATACTAGCTGCTGCCTGCGCTTTTGCCCACGTCTTATCAGGATAAAAAATAGCCTAAATTATAGGCGTTTTTTGTCCTGATAAGACGTGGGCAAAGGCGTGGCCAGCAGCTAGTATCTAATAATTTGAGCTTCAATTTCATGATCAGCTATTGCGAATACAGAAATATATAGTGCCGTCTTTCTTAAAATTTTTAAACGACAATAAATTGCCATACTTTTCAATAGATCGCATGAACAATAGGTAGCTATTAACGTAATTCAGTTCAACGTAAACAAAACCTATAACCATTCTCATTCTTGACACCATACAATACCGACCGCGATCTACATAAGCTCAGAACTCTAACAAAAACATTGGTATAGTACAGTTCTCTCCCAAAACTGCTAATAACGAACCGATTTTTTTTTTGTTTTTTTTATCTAATAATATATATTATTATGTATATGTATATTTATTAGTTAACAATTCCGTGCAATTTCCTCTCTGGTGATCCAATAAGATAGAATATATTTTATTGCAAGAACAATTAAAAGCAAGATAACTTAAAAACTAAGTGACAAATACATAGGCGTCTTACCGCTGGCCAGACAATCTTGAATGATAATTTAGATCATGTGTGATTACTACTAAATTAATTAAAATTGTTATACAATACCATAAATGGATTTCCGCAAGATCCCGCCTGAATTTAATAATTGACAAAAGTCAATTCTTCATTGTTATAATTCATCAATGTTTGTACAATCTGCAAATATTTGTCTCGGATGTTCTGGGTATTTTCTATGTATAGTAAAAAATATTTATCTATGTTATATAATATTCTATTATGTATCATCATCATCATCATCAGCCCAACACGTCCACTGCTGGACATAGGCCTCCCCCGTACGACGCCACAAATAGCGGTCCTGAGCCGCCTCCATCCATCGACTCCCTGCGACCGCTACGATGTCGTCGGTCCATCTATTATGTATATCAGTCATCTAATACCCATAATACAAGCTCTGTTAAGCTTGGGGCTAGATGATGTTGTGTGGATTGTCAATCATTATTTATTTATTTATTAACAAATACTAAAATTACAATCAAATAATAGAAATAAAATAGAACTAGTACGTATTTATACAATTGAAACAACTGAGCCAACTGCAGACTATTGTAAACAATCTTCAGGTTCGTTGTTGTTGATTTCTCTTCTGTCATTAACTGTACCCGTCCTCTAATTTAATGAGCTCTAAAACACAGGCGTGTGAAACAATAGGCGTTAAGAACAGGGTCTTCATTAACAAATCTTTCTTGCAATAGAATCCTTTGAGCTAATGTGTAGATTGGGTAACGCTCAAGGAAAACAAAATAGGCAGGAATGTGATGATTATTCAGATAATAATATGAAATTGTGAGCATATTCTATACGCTTGAATTGGCTTGATTTTACGCCGTGTGATAATTTAAATATTAATTTACCTTTTATAAAAACTTACTTTGCCAATTTTACATTTATGTATTTTAAGGTATCTGACGAGTCCAATAATCCTGTAATGCTTTTCAAAAGAATAGTTTTTCAAAAAGACAATTTAATTAGCAGCCCCTTGCTTTTTCACCTGTTAAAAATCGTATAAATTCAAAATGATCTACGCTGTCCTTAAAAAAAAAGGCTTGATTGACTCATTTCAAAATTTAGTTTGAACTTTGTTTATAGGAGTTCATACGCAACATTGCCTGCGACTCAGTTCCTTATTTATGTGCTCCGTACAACAAAAGGTTTCAACGATGGACTTAGTTTTAAGTATAGATACGCAGAATTAGCAGTAGATTCTGTATTATCAAACAGTCGAGAGTCGCCTTTGGAGTGCTAATTATGCACCGCGACCGGCGTGATTTCCCTCGGCGGTGTCCTATGCACCGTTTTAATCATATCTCTCAGAAAGGGATTGCTTTTGAACAAATAACATGGATACGGTTCCGGTAACGGTAGTGAGGAGACACTGCAAGCGGAAGTCGATTAAGTAATTGAAAATTTTAACGAAAGCTCATGACGCACATGTTTATAGCTGAATAGTATATGTATGTATATGGATCACATAGTTGAGTGAGACCTCCCACTCGATGGACCGACGAAATTGTAACGGTCGCAGGGAGTAGTTGGAAGGAGGCGGCTCAGGACCGCTATTCTCGGCGTCGTTTGGGGGAGGCCTATCTTCAGAAGTGAAAGTATACGGGCCGATGATGGTATGTAGTAGAGGCTGGGTAGTCAATGGGTGATAGAGGTACAATAAATAAAGAGTGCTGGATAAATCAGCAACAGCAATTAGCCCCCAAACTAAGCAGAGCTTGTGTTATGGATACTGGATAACCGATTTACATAATACAGTGACAAGTAAAACACAGGCTAAGGATATGTCTTAGAGTTTTAACTCAAGACTATCAATTAGGAAAATAACAATAACAGTATGTTACATATTAATATTTCAATAAGTTGACAGGTACGCTTTTCATCATGGCTAACCTAATGCAAAATTACTTAACATCGTTTCGTTAAAATATAAATACATACCAAGTCTCTTTCGGTTGGATAGAAAAAGACCCTCGTCTCCATAATTTACTCCCTGGCATGGATACATCGTGACAAATTGTATCGATAAAAATAGAAACGAGTGTACGTTGTATCGATAGTTAAACTTTATTTTTATTTCGGAACATCACTAGCCCGAAGCAGATTGCTGTGTAATTTACTGTTACGTTTGTTGTTTGGATCCCGGCAGTTTGTTTTTCGGGTACGTATTTAAAGTTGATGTTGTGGACTTCATCCCGGCTTGTTTGCTCTGGGTCCGACCCTGTTGATTATCAGTGATTGTTTTCTTGGGAACTTTGGTTTGACTTGTGCATACCATAACAGAATACCATATCTATCATTTGGTGATTATTTTATCCATAAATTACAGGTTACCAGAAGTTCAGCAAAATCATCAATTTAAAATAAAATAACGCTTTTATTTAAATTGCTGATTTTGCTGAAATTCTGGTAACCATTATTATTTAAAAGTTAAAATATTATAATTATAAGTGATTAATTTGAAGCAATGTTGCCTCAAAGGCACATAAACTATGTTGGGAAAAGGATTTTCTTCTTCTTTTCCCAAGATAGTTTATGTTCTGATTTTATTTTAATGTACAAATTCGGTTCAAGTAGTTATCCGGTTATGTAGTTAGGGGAGATGTATGTAGGTAATGAGGATCACGTAAGCGGGAATTCCAATATAATCAAAATTATAAGAGAACCATTTCTTGTTTTCGCCCCTTAACAAACTTTACTCATTTACCTAGGAATTCACATTAAATTCTTTCTCATTTCGTTCGTTCTCATTATAGTTTAAAGTAAACTTTTTACGTTAACTTCGTTATTCACTTATTTAGTTGTCATCATCATAATGTTACTTAGATACTCTAGCACTTCAGTCGTCTAAATTCTTGTAAACTGGTAAACAAACGGCACAGAACTAAGTAAAACAAAGTTCAGATGCAAAACTCTTTGGAACGCCATTCTGCTTAGTTTTCTTATTTCTAAATACCTACAAGCTTACACTGAAATTATAAACTGAAGCGATTACCACAAGTTTGAAAATGACTTAACAGAAACTTATATATGTAGATACGATAAAAGCTAATATTTGGTCTATTATAAACATTTACCCATAACTCCAATAGGATAAAACATTGGTAGGGACAAATTGTCGGGCAAAAAAATATCTCATTCTAATAAAATAAATAAATAGCAAATATAGATAGCTAGATGCTTTTATTGCATCGCCTTATGAAACCGGTTGTACATTATTTAACTTAATTCTAGAGGACAGCAATAGAATTTGCGGCTTTATCGCTTAAAGCCATTCTACTAAGCAACCAAAAGGTTATGATGACAGTGGCTCAGTGACAGACAGAATACTAACACTTTCATTGCTCATAGCGCACATGTACCTACATCTTTTTGCCCCTGGTGCTACGGTGCGCCACTCAGAGCCGCACAGCAGAGACTCGGCTGTGAATGCGTTAATAGACAAATTGATCGAAAGTCAATTCCACATCTAATAAAATTTTATTCCAAAACTTCCCGCTGAATCTCACACCAAATACCACCCAAATAGCTGAGCTTGGATGAAAGAAACTGCATCTTAAGCGAATACGTGGAGTCAATTTGTGAATAAAGTTCCACAGTTTTGCGATACGAACAGACTTTACCGACTTCGCTATAGTTAGTGGTAGTTTGTAAGTCTTGGTAAGCTCTTTCTAAATGGCTTGCGATTGTCTAGCGTCGTAAAAAGTTTGCTGTTCGGCTCTTATTTGACTATGTAGGGTGTGTTGTGCTGATCTGGTTTGCTTTTACGTCATCGTTTGGGAATGATTTAGTTTTCAAGGATGAGTAAAATCCATTGATGTTATTCGTGAGCCTTGACGTCACATTCGTAAGCCACAAAAGACTTTGCTTGCAAAGCCAACTTACCACTTTAACCTTAAAGTGGTCGCGCGGATTACACAATGTAACTTTCAAAAACTAAAATTTCTGAAACACTATAATAGTAATTTTTATTACGACTCCGTGTACTTTCAATTGGATATCTAAGAGGCTCTCAGATCTTGTCGAAACATGAGCATACATAAATACGAGTATATTTTCCGCGCGATCACTCTAGGGTCAAAATGGGATAATCTTTGTCATCAGTAAAAATGAGTTTGAAAATAATAGTTGCTTGCTGAATAATCCAGGATAAAATTTTAAAGCAACTTTGTCTATTCTATAACACACACAAGTCAAGTTATAAAATCATATTAATATTCACGTAATGAGCACACTATCCGCGTCCGAAAACTTCAAATCTGCAAGATAGCAAACCCTTTCAAAATATCTGCAGAAAAAGCCTTTAACACTTTCACGCAGACTCGTTTTAATAATTCAGCAGGAAACTTAAGATTAAGGCCTACAAAAATCGGCAAGTTAAATCACATCTTTTGAACTTAGAAGAAACCGTAATCCCGAAGTTAGATCGTCAAACACTCCATAAAGAAGTCGGCAAATCCTGTACAAAATTGTTTTTTCTTTCCCCTAACCGCTTTCTGTACCTGAAGATAACCCTTGCCTCCTCGGATTGGGTAACGATGACAGATGAACCAGTTTTAGCTAGAGTTGGGTTTACTCCATTTTTTGTTTTTATTGATATTTATTTTTTCGCCGGAGTTTTTTGAAGGAAAGTGGATTATGTTGGATGAGGAAATGAGGGATGTTGCAAATGGTTAGGTACGAGAGTATGAATGTAGATGTTCGTGCATTACGAGATGTGTTACGAAGCGACTGGTAGCGTTGGAATCATTTTGACAGACTTTTTACTATAGTAAGTATTTCCGTATCCTGTTGTGTGGAATATCGTTCTTTATTTATTATATTTTATTCCTGTTACACAAATCCATCCAACCAGTGATTTACCCTAGCTAATTGACGTGTTCTGACTTGTATGAAAGTTTTTCACTATCTTACTATCTACGAGTGTGCTTCTGGCAAGTGGATTGGTGATCGCAGTAGAGGTGTTAAAAGTATTTTTAACACCAAAAGTAAGTATTTCTGTATCAATATAAAATTGACTTCAAACTTAATAGAGGAGTTACCTAGGGTGACAGAGTCGCTGTACTTACCAATTTGCGACTGCGACGCATGAGTTTGGGGGTTCGATTCTCGGCTTGGGATAAATGTTTGTACAACCTGCAAATATTCGGGTTTTCTGGGTATTTTCTATGTATGAAGAGGGTACAATAAAGTTGAAACTGTGTTGTTTTTGCTTGTAGAATTACTGCGCCGACATGTATTGTAAAAACTATCTATGTAGTATATTGTACTAGCTGACCCGCCCCGCATGGACTATTCTTAGTCCATATTCTTCTGAATATCCCATCATGCATTGTTTTGTTATATCTCAAAGGGATTAGGCAGAGTTTTCGATGAAAGCTCCCAGGTGGCTTGACTTTTTCCGACACTTCCAACAATTATCGTTATATTTCAACCAATTTACACTAAACCCTTACAAATTATATACCTAAACCTTCCTCATAAATTACTCTATCTATTCGTTAAAACTGTATAAAAATGACAGACGCGGCGGAGGACTTTGTTTTATAATATGTAGTGATAGGAGAGCTTGTTTTCCTACTAAGATTGTATTCAAAATGTAAGCCCAATGCCAAAGAGTAATAATCCCCTCAAATCACTACCCGCTGTCAACAGCGACTCGACACGTACATCGGTAATTCCACCATGAATATTGATGACGTCACTTTATTTGCTTATTTATTAACCCCAGCTATAATAACTCTCGACTCAGTAGCTTTTGCTGATCACATTTCGAGGTTGAAATATTGAATAGTTTCAGATGAATTTGCGGCTTGTTTATGTTTAAAAATGTGTCGTTTTTTTTTTGTTATTGGCGTGTTAACATGGCATTCAACTTAATTCAATCTGATAATAGGTCGTATGTATATAGCCATATAGCTATTTAGTCCTAACGCTATGTGGTCATATCGAAATTAAAGCAGAAAGCAATTTAGTCATAACTGCTATTTAGTCAAATCAAGATGAAGTCTTAAAGATTCTAACCCTTAATTTGGAACATTTTGATATATGTATAAATAAACTGGACAATACACACAGCATCTCTTAGCCTCAAGCTAAGCATAGCTTGTGTTATTAAAAACATATTATTATCTTGGACAATCCACACAGCATCATCTAGCCCCAAGCTAAGCAGAGCTTGTGTTTGGGTACTAGATGACTGATATACTTAATACAATACCTACATTACATACATAGATATTTTTTACTATGCTAGAAATACCTAAAACATCCGGAACAAATATTTGCAGCTCGTACAAACATATATCTTACCCCTAGTGGAGTCTTTGTACTAATACACAAAGACTGCAACGTTCTTCTACCTACCGGTCAACAAAATTACCTTTCAAAGCACAATATCCCCGGAGGTAATAGACCTATCCATTAGATAGTGTTGCCACACCCAGTCGTGTTCTGAAAGGACTTACAAATTAGCGGACTGTCAGCGAAGATGATTAAAAACCAACGCTTATCACAATATGGCCCATTAGTGCCAGATGCTTAGTGGTGCGTTTAGATCTGACGACATTCAAGTCTTTTCCACTTGATCTTGAACATTGGCCATATGATTAGGCTATTGAATTTGAAGGCACGTTGTGACGTAATCAATTATTAATTAAAGTACCTTCTTCGTGCCTTGACTTTTAAGACGAGTCGAAAGGTAAATTTCGGGTACAAGTCTTGTCCAATAGTGTTCTAAAGTAGTCAGACCAACGAATGCGAAATAGCTAAGGAAAAAAAGATTGTTTTAATTGATGGGAAGGGACCTTCTTGAGTTATATTGTTACAAGTAGGTATTTTGTTTTATTACAAAAGTTACTGGAATCAAAATTACAAGTAAGAATGTCATTAAAAGATATACCTATTGGTGATGCTTTGTATTAGCCTATTTTAATAGATAAACTTATAAACAAACATTTAACGGTATATAAGTAGATTATAAAAATCGTATCGGACATGAAAAGCGAGCTCATAGTGGTAAACTAACTTTGTTGATTGATGAAACCAAAAGACAATTTTTTCCATTCATCATAGTTAATTTTATTGAAGTGTCGTGTATGATAAATTATATGTGCGCTTTTTGTTTCAGTAAAAACAGGTGTGACACTTTTGTTTACTTCTAATAAGCGTTTTAATGGAGTATAGGTAAAAGTCATCGACAATGTAACATCTTTTTATTAACAAAGAACTAGTGAACTATTGAGCTACCGTTTAAGAATAAGAATAAAAAATCGTTATTAGTAGAAAAAAAATCAGTTTAACTCTCGGTAAGTCCGAGAGTTAAAATAATATTATTTATTTGTATGAGTGATCCAAAACAAATAAAACAAACGTAATCTAATAAAAAAAAAATAGTTTATGAAAAAAATATTATGTACATAATTGAGTGTAGTCTTAGTATGAGTTATGTATAGTTTAATTAGTAAAACTAATAGTTTTCTTTTCCTTTCAAAGATTTAGTGCCTTGTAGCCATTACCGTTACCTACCTAAGAGTAACTACTTTTCGTAGTATTACCTACAGAGATCTGTCGAAGTTGATTCTCAATTTATTCATATTTATTTATTCATTTATTTATACTGTTGTTTCATGTGTAACATGAAGTTCTTATGAGTAGTGAGATCGTGACTTGAACCCCGTTAGAGCGCTACAACAAATCATAACAAATCAATAGTAACTATGTATTTTACAAAAGGTGTAGTACTCGTAAAAGGTATTTTTAAAACTCATTATGACACTTTTTTATTGATTTGAGTTTTTTTAGATTTCAATAGATCTTGGTTTGAGCACAATCCCATCTGATGAATATCGATGATGTGACCAAAGTTGTATCCCGAAGACACATACACCTTTTCACTCTTGTTTTGATATCTAGCTAGCGTTACTAGCGTCACTCCGTTACTATACGAGGTTCCTTCAAACAATGATAATGTAATTTTACCCCTACCTCCCCTTTGATTTCTTCTCCCATTCACCCTACCTTTAGGCATTTTAACGATTCCACCTCGCTCTTCTTTACCTTCAATTAGATGATATCTGACGTTTACAGTTCTTTATGCATTCAGGGAGAGATTATGCTTTGCAGGTTCCTAGATAATGCTTTTTAACGGCGGACCGATCATTATTCTCCCTCTCTCTCCTTTTATGGGGTTGTGAAAATTCTATTCGCGTTTAACGAGGAGCTTTTGCGTTCTAATGAGCTGTATCGGTGAGCATTTCGTAATCAGATGGAATATAAATGACCACGTGCATCATCTTATAAAAAAAGTAAAAAGCATAATCTAATAGACGTAATAGAATCGAATAATAATAAATGGGTCGTTAAGGCCCGAGATCTTGAAATGAGAAACACGTAATATAATGCTAGACAATTCCCACATGACCATCTTTAGTCTTTGCGAGAGCAAGGTTAATCCCATAGCCAGTACAATAATACAGATTCACTTCTCGTTACACAAAAAACGTGTCAATAATCCCGCTATGGGATGGGGGACGATTGACACGTTTTTGTGAGTGTGGTTGGGCCATATTTATTTCTTAGAGCGAATACCGTAACCTCACTGCCAATCAGGGGATGGTTGAGCCCATACTGGGCTGAACTGGTTCTGATTGCAGTCACAGTGAGTTTACAAAAATTATGTTTGCATCCGAAAATTAGAACGTCAGTGGGTGGCCGTGATAAGTTGATTTTGGCATTTTTTTTAATTCTCTAATGAAATTTGTACCGTCTCCCTATCTCGTAGAGGGACGGTTGGGCCATTTTTATTACTTAGAGTGCCTACTTTAATCTCACTGCCAACCAGGGATGGTTGAGTCTAGATTAGCCTAGCATTACCTCTTACTGGAACAGAAGTGTTTGATGGTTGATAAAAATCCAGTTTTACCTTTGCTCTACTCGAATGTACTGAACATTTGAGTTTCCTTTCAACAGATTTAAATTCACCATGCAAGTATCAATAGGCAAAACTATAGGAAATACTGCTTATTGGGAAATAAACTCGGCTGTACATTGTTACTAATACTAGTTTGACTTTACAATACTTCTAAAATGCGATAATTTGCAACATACGATAGTGCTTTTAGCAACATATTCTTACATTGTATCTTATTGTCTTTAAAGATGAGTCTAATATATCTTGGCTGTTTACAAAGTGCGAATAAACCGCTCCCTGGCTCGTATCGTAACTCGTTCGACACATAAACATGGCTGGCTGTGTAAAAATATAGATTAAGCGAATTGTAAAAAGATTTTCAACAAAAGTCTTATGGTCCATTTTTTTTAAGGAAATTTAATGTGGATATTTAATTTTGTGGCGTTTTATGGGGGGGGCCTATGTCCAGCAGTGGACGTGTATGGGCTGAAGTGATAATGATTTTTAAACTAGACGTATGATCAAAAACTGATTTAATTTAAATCAGTTTTTGATCATACGTCTAGTTAAGTAACTTAATTGTATTAATTAAGAGCAGTGGATTTTATTTAATCAATAAATAATTAATATAGACTGAACGACTGCGATCACCAATCCGCCTGCCAAGCGTGGTGATTATGGCAAATCCCCCCCTACATGGGAGACCATCCACTCGATGGACCGACGACATCGTAGCGGTCGCAGGGAGTCGATGGATGTAGGCGGCTCAGGACCGCTATTTGTGGCGTCGTACGGGGGAGGCCTATGTCCAGCAGTGGACGTGTATGGGCTGATGATGATGATGATGATGATGAACGAATTTATATCATATTATTAAAATAAATTACCCAGCACCACTAACCATGCTCTGACCATCTTCTTTGCCCAGCGTGCTAATTAAA
Source organism: Eupithecia insigniata (assembly GCA_947859395.1). Taxonomy (NCBI): domain Eukaryota; kingdom Metazoa; phylum Arthropoda; class Insecta; order Lepidoptera; family Geometridae; genus Eupithecia; species Eupithecia insigniata. The sequence goes on along the minus strand of OX402001.1, from coordinate 3,653,516 downwards.
GCCATATTGCACTATTTGCGAGACTTAACATAATAAGGTTTCTAAACATAACAAGCCCAAAAGACTTTCGCTCTATAACCAGCTTACCCAGTGTAAAACAATAGATAATATAAATTCCGTAAAGATGTTAAGCGTTGCCAACCGATAATGTTACTCTTTATTTGTTTAGCCTTTTATCATTCTGTATTTATTTTTTTCTGGCCCCGCATAGTTATTGTTAGGTTTTATTTTTCCTTGTGTTATATAATTGTTTTTAGTTGCATATTAGAGCTCCGAACTCTCTGTTCTCTATTGATGTTCCATTTAATGGTGGAAACTTTGCTGGTTTCAGTGTTAGTTAAGTTTTTTATGTAATTTATAACCACTGTATGTTTCCTTAATAAATAAAAATCTGAAAACTCCAAGAAATTTAATAAGATCCCAAAAACTTTTTTTCGACTTCGACGGGACTTGAACCCGCAACCCTCCCTCAGTACGGGATGCGCTACCAGATTTGCGCCACGAGGTAATGTGACGTAGAAGTGTCATTATCCCCAAGTGTGAGGCTTACGCACTATAATAGCATAAATCTGAAAACTCCCTTCACTTATCACTTACGCTGCCCAAAACGAAATCAATCACCGATCCACTACCCCGATCAGTTACTTATTCAGATTTTACGTAGCGCCGTACTTTATGAACCATCAGCGGACTTTTGAACGCTACGTCAATGTATTTTGTTACAGAAATAGGAGCCTTATTTTGTAAATCTAGACTAGTTGTTCTTTTGTTATAGTAATTTATATACAATTATATACAAATTACAGATTTTTTGACGACCCTATTAGATAATAGGGTCGTAATAGGGTCGTCAAAAAATCTGTAATTTTTGTACTGATTGCGGTAACAAAGAGTTTAGAAAAATGATTTTTACATCCAACTATAATAACTTCAGTGGGTGGCCCTGATTAGGTATTTTTTTTCTTATTGTGAATGAAAATTGTGGTAACATAACATTGTAGTTCATCATCATCATATCAGCCTATACACGTCCACTGCTGGACATAGGACATTGTAGTTAGTGACTAGTAAATTTTCAGATAAAAATAACTTGCGCTAGTTATTTCCGATATTGTATTTCAGCGTTTGATTCGTATCAAATCACACGATATAATTATTTTCATATAAATAAAATATTTTCATCGAAATGTTTCCAACTCCGTTCCCTACACAATATGCTTTAAATAAGACAATTACCGTCTCCCGAAACACCCAAAACAACCCGTCATATAGAATTACTAAACAACTCTCACGCACAAGACATAAATTCGTTACAACTGATTACCAAGTTTGTTGGAAGTTGTCATCGCAACTCTTCCACCTTCGGGGGATTTTTTTCATTGTTACGTATATCTCATAGAGTTTGCCATCAGAGTTCATAAGAGCGTTGTGCTCCCTACGTGATCCGAATACCATCTCCTAATATTCATCGCTTTAAATCGACTTGATGCGAGGGAAAGGGACGCGGTTATCTGCCAGAAAGAGAGCACTTTTCAGCAAGATTTCGTGACCTCTCAGCGGCTTCGGTCCGCAGAAATATGGTCGGTAATAACATAAATCCCTTTGGCATATAAAACACTAAACGCCCCCCGAAGTGTCCTAAGGTTTTTACGGTGGCATTCTCGCGCGTAAAATGTTTGGGCGTTTATGAAAATTTTGCGAGGTTGTTAATTAGGTTGGTGTGCAATTTGACGGCAGTAAAACATAATTAAACGGTAGCTTCCAACTTTTGCATTCGTCCTGGGGAGGAACGTGAAATTATTTTGCAATTTTACTGGTGGTGAATAAAATTAATAGGTAGTAATAAAACATTTTGATAAGTATTTCTGTAAAGAAAATCAAGGAGCTAGAAACCAACTCGACATTTTTTTGTTATTTATATGCTGGACGACAAAAACATCGTGATTATTGACTACCATCAGAAATTTTCCACTGTCAATTACGTTATTGGCTTGTTCTTGTTCAAAACACCCGCAGTGAGTACACGCAAAGGATATTTCCATATATTGAGTGTGACTTCTAATGAGACGTGATTTCATTTGTATGCGTCGAGAATCACAGCCTAATAATAAATATGGCCTTTCAACTGAGCTTGTGGCTAATAATCCTACTGTGGTTGCAATTTTGTGGCGCATGACTGAATTGAAAATCAGTAAAGCACATCCTTCTCTTTGATTTCTACCTCTCTCTAGCTTTTTGATTGCTCTTTAATATGAATTTATGACAGACAATGCCCTTCTACAGCAGCACTATAAACTTTATTATGTTTACTTAAATGACTATAACGATGCCTATTTACAGCTTATCTATTTATTAATTCATCATTTTAAAAAACCTAAGTTCTTGATTATTTCCTTGTCAAGTCTGCTTTATGGTTTTGAATTATAATTTAAGCACCATTTATTATAAACTATATTTTTGTAAATTGACGTAACCAAGTATGCCCTGTTCTTCTACGATGAATAAATGAGATAGATATATATGATAACGACGATGTTATACATATGTATATATCTATCTATCTATAACTATCGATCCTACGTCTACTATCAAAGATGATCTATGTAAGTATGTATTTATCTGTAACTATAACAAGGCTGTGAAGGCATGAACAAAGACATGGATTCAGAGTGCCGCTAATAATCATGATGATGGTAAGTTATTCTTACAATCTTCCTTTATCGGCCTCTATTCGGACGAAGCCGGATATCATCCCTAAAACTGACAATACTATTTGATACAAACTCCTTTGAATAAGTACTCCCAAAGAATAAGCTTCATATTCAATGTCCAACTGGCCAAGTCAAATACAGTATTATTTACTACGGTCCCAATACACAAATATCAAAGGGTAGGAATGCCTGTGACCGGATGTGTGCCTATAGGGTAAATAAAGGGCGTTTCCTGTGACAAATATTAAAGCCGGCCTACAGAGGCTTTCATAAGCGATGAAATACTGGAGGGAATGTCAAAGGCTATGCTATATTTTGTATCGTTGTTGTTCGAATGAATTGAAATGAACATTGAACATGCTACCAATCGTATCAATTTAAATGCCAAACTTATAAAAGTAAGTTTTACAAAAGGGAAATTTTAAAAAACAAAATCAACTCTAATCAAATTGTCGTCTGATTGATCAAAATACGAAACAAATGAAATACTGTAGTATTAAACTATAATTGAATGTAATGTCTAAAATTGTTTTACTTTTAAACATTTCAATCAAATTAGATCTAAATGTTGTATCGAAACGAATTCTCAGACACTATAATTCCATTAATAAGAGAGTTGATCACATTAATTCTGTTTGTACGACGTCTGTGAGCAGCCAAACCAGCCATTTCTATGTTACTTTAAATATTTGCTCGCGTGTGCCACTATTTAAATAAATGTGCAATTCTGTCTGTGCTTTGACTTCGACGTGAGCTCATATCGCATTACTTAGTATGCCATTTGAACGTGTTTTTCCATTTACTAACTGGCATTCATGCTCTTTATCGTTGAATTCTGTGTTTTCATCTGAGTTACGAGTTTTCGAAACTTTACTCCAATCTTTATCTGAAGCACTTTTACTTAAACGTTTTATTTCATTTCACGCTGCTTGTCTCAACGAGGCTCTTGAAACTTTAATGTTCGAATCATTGGAGCCGATACAATTTTCATCCGCATCCAATTTTAATTTCCGCCCGTTGACTTGTCCAAAGAACATTATTCATTCCCGTCTCCTTGATAACAAGCTGAAAAATTGAAAAATCTTCCGTGAGCCAATACAAATTGTAGCACCTGACAAAACGGCGTGATTTATTAGCAGCAGCCGAATGTTTGCGCGGATAAATCCACCGCATTTCGTCGCCAACGATCCCTGAAAACGTTCGCGATTCAGTAACTAGGCATTGTGCGCTGCTGTTGAACTCTACTGCCATTAGGATGCTTTGTTTCGACAAGTCGTAAAGCACGACTTACTTCATCGTGACAAAATACTTACTTACTTTATTTTGGGCTTTTTACTGTGCTGGTTTCCTGTTTAGCGTTGCTTTGAAACTGGTATTTCTGTAGTACTTGCTTTATCAAAGCAATTTCAAGTTTATATGGCTTTATTTGGAATGACTTGTTTATCGTTGTAAGTCTTTGTTGGTTTTTATAACTCACACATCCTCGAATTGTTTTTATAAAATCCTCATTCTGAAAATATTCAAATAAATTCATTAACATCAAACTTTTATGTTATAACCATTGCTTACGTTCTTTTTAACCACAAAATGGTTTGACGTTGGAATACCAGCCCGATTCTAAGTAGATATTTTATTTGTATGTGTAGGTCCTGTAAGAGATAATTATACAGTGGAATTTAAGCTATTTCTTCTTGTGATATATTTTTTAAAATAATGTTTGCAAAGGATACCAGTACCCAAGGGGCTGATACCAGAAAGGTGTCGTCCATATTAAAAAATCTGTTCCAGAGTTCGGAACAGAGTTTAACGCTGGAATACCATATATAATGTACAGATATAACACTGATGCGAAATAGACTTCCTATGCCTGATTACTGAACGACGCACTGAGATCAAACGTGGGCTCAACAGCAATATCCATCTACTATTGCTACTATATATGCTACTATTTGCTTTCCATGTGACATAATCGTATGATACAGCCCAATTCAGTGTAGGTACTCGTCCATGTAGACGTGTACCTACATATGATAGTTATGTAACTATCGTAATAATAGAAATATAATCATTTTCTTTCAAGACTTTCTCACAATCTCACTTTGAACGGTTTGTGAGAAAAGTGCCAAAAGAGCTCATTTTATTTTACCTTTCACTGGTAGATTCATATGGACCAGTTGAACTACCTTTAGATTGTTTGCAACAGTCTGCAGTTAGCTCAATTGTAAATACTAGTTTAATTTGTTTATATTATTTGATTGTTATGATCTTGGTCAATAAAGGATTCCATTATACCTTGGTAAACACTACTCGGTAAATAAAAATTAACTTGGTAAATAAAAATTAAACAAATTAGTAATTAACAAGAATACAATAGTAACAATCATTGTACGAATCATATCTACCTGCATAATTAGTTGACCAGTTTTATTAAGAAAACAATTTTTATTGAGGTTTCTAAATTTCGCAGAATCTTAAAGTATTCACGCGGTGAGAGATCCAAAGGTTTCGTTTATTTCAATCTAAAGTTTAAATTTATTTTGTTCCAAATGCTTCTTTAATAGGAAAAGTTGTTCGAGTTAAAAGTAAACTTTGATGGGATTATTTGCTCTTAATATGGCGAAAACTAATCTTTAGACGTAAAAAAGTAAAATTGTAGCGACGACGTAACGTTTAACGAATGACCGCAACGAACAAAAATGCTATACCGCTTGAAGCGTTCATTCGAATGCATGATCGTCTCCTCATTGTATTTTATACTCATAATAATACATTATCTAAACTACATTACATAAAACATCTTTCGTATATAGAAAGCCGCTGTAAAATTTCATTTGAAAAAAAAAATAGGTACAAATTCAGATTGAAATTCATTGGACTAAAGGTAATAATTTTATGTATGTAAAGTTTTTTGTAGCGGGTACCTAAGCTCCTATGCTTTTGGTCAGATTTGAAATTATATCACTACTATATATTTATTCTAAGAGCCAAAGCCTTGCTTATCCTTTTTATTGAGGCACAGCTTGAGCAAAACCACGGGTAGAAACTAGTAGAAATTTAAATTGAAAAGTGTAGACTTACATCAAGCTGGAGCCTGCACCTTATCTTGTGAATCTCTCACCTTAGGCAAGAGCTTGTTGTGAATAAATTTTAACTTTAGCGCGAAACAAATCACGTCTGGCAATATGAATTAGTTTAGAGAACAAATATCTAGAATGATTATTTCTAATTGAATTCTTTGACAAGTCTTGGCCCTTAAGTTTGTAAAATCTGGCTTCGTAATGATTATGTACCTATGAAAAAATATAATACACGAAATTATAAAAAATATAACATATTTAAATTTGAATACAGCGTGAAACATAAAATAAAAATGTCTTACTAAAAAGGTGATGAAATCTTTTCGTTACCCATAACATTCTTCAAAAAGCTGTCTTCACCTCCACCATAAAAATACAAAACTTCCCACCAGATGCTCTACCGTAAGAATCTAATACACTTAGAAGAGCGGCCTATTTTAATATACGTCACTGGAATGGGGATCCTCAAGGGACGATACTCGGCCCACGTTTATTCAATACCATTTCATGAAATATGCATTTATTTTGTTCGGGTTACAGGATGAATCGTTGCAATGTAAAGCTGAGGATTTTTTTTCATGAGTTTTACGTACTCATGAACAAATCCTAAGCAGTTTGCTAAAGTGTATGTTTTTTTTCGCATATAAAATATAAGAAACTTTGCGACATTGATTAGCTGAGTAATATATTAGATTTGTTCAGTATGATACTAAAATCTTGGTAAATTCAAAGAATTATTTAAATAAATAATCATAATTTGAAGTAAGGGCTCAAAATCTCATCTTAGAACCGTTTGAAAACGTATAATTTCTATCATTACATACTCAACCTATTTTCTGCTGTTCAGTTCAATTCTTTCCAAACTTGAAAGATATAATAAAAAATTTAAAGAAGAAAGTAAATAACTAATAATTTATACAGCAAAAATTTCCGCTTCCGTGAACCACGAGAGACTTCCTAGAATCAATTTAGTTCGCAAATTGTTTGTTGGATTCTTATTGTGTGGTTAAAGTGACAGCGACTAATGAAGAAGAAAGGGCATGAAAAAGATTTACCATGACATTATAATTATAACGTGGAACGCACTAATGGTATCAAAAGTGAGTGTCAAGTGATAAGTAAAATCAGCGTGTAAACGAAATTGATTACTAAAATCGACTTGTAAACGGACGATTTTTATTAATTATTTATTACTTACACTCACGCTTGAGAGTGTAATACATGGACCCATTAGAAAGTTTTATTTACCACTGGCAAGATTTAACTACTCGCAAGATGCCCCACTTTTATTAAAGGTGAGCTTGCATTAGAATCTTATAAGGTGAAGAAATAATGGTAAAGAAGTCGTTGAACTAGGTATAAGCGATTTCATAATTAGGTTGAATTCCGTCATCGGACTTTGAAAATATGGTTCAGTGGTTTCGTACTTCAGCAAATTCGGAACTTTTATGAGTAGATTCTGTAGTGTGAAGTTTTTAGATCTGTTCAACAATTCAATGGCCATGGAATTTATTACGACGCTAACAACAATCTTTTTCCAATAATCTTATGTCTCCTTTTATTTTTAATAAAAAATATTAAAATGTCCTTTTATCCGAATTTTGGGCACGGCAGCTCAACGCAGACCAGCCATATAAGCGTGACACAATAATGGTGCACAAGTGTGTGCGCAAGCACTCTTTATTCACTCCATTAGTCTTATCAATAACTGACTACTAAACTCCACAACGCTACTATTCGTGTAACCTTGTCAAGAACTACAAATCGAGACGCGCGTGAGCTTCAGCCAAGTTTGGAAAGAAACGAGCGACGCAATAGCAGTGTGTATCTTTGCATGAACCATTTGGCGGGCTTTTGGTCCCTTCTGTATCTCAAATATTAAGGTATTTACAGACTTGCAATTTCGCATTCCTAGTGAGATCCACTAACAGAGAATTAAAAATTTCATTTTGTATTTATTTATTTAATTCGGATTGCCATCAGCTTAACTAATTACAGTAGAATTTAAAATAAACACAGCAAGCTAGTAATAGGCTTTCGCTAATATGGTCATACTAAACTATAAGTGAACTGTAAGTGGGCCGTGGGGCCGCGGCGTACCAATATCGACCCCTCCAACTTCACCCCTAGATGTCGTAAGAGCCGACTAAGGGAACCTACCAGAGGAAGGGCAGCAGCTTTTTTCTGAGTATTTTTCAACACCAACACTGCGATCACCAATCCGCCTGCCAAGCGTGGTGATTATGACAAATGCCCCCCTACATGGGAGACCATCCACTCGATGGACCGACGACATCGTAGCGGTCGCAGGGAGTCGATGGATGTAGGCGGCTCAGGACCGCTATTTGTGGCGTCGTACGGGAGAGGCCTATGTCCAGCAGTGGACGTGTATGGGCTGATGATGATGATGATGAATGAAGCAAAAATAAATGAATTATGAAGTAACCTTTTCCGCTGTCACAACGACCGTACCACAGAAGCTTTTATGTTTGTAGTGGTACTAAATTCAATTCTCATCGCAGGTTGTATATGAATATGCGCTCCTGATTCAAAGTACCAATGTCGTTTGTTTACAATATCAGCAATGCATGCTTTGTCTCCGAGGGCTCTGAAATAAAAAGAAATATATGATTGATATCAATAACAATGCTTCAACTCAACCCGTGGATGTCGTAAGAGCCGACTAAGGGAACCTATCAGAGGAAGGGCAGCAGCTTCCTTCTGAGTATTTTTAAACACCAACACTGCGATCACCAATCCGCCTGCCAAGCGTGGTGATTATGGCAAATCCCCCCCTACATGGGAGACCATTCGCTATTTGTGGAATCGTGCGGGGGAGGCTTGTGTCCAGCAGTGGACGTGTATGGGCTGATGATGATGATGATGATGATGAACAATGCTTCCTGTTCAGAAAGTCTAACTTTTAAGTTGCCTAAGAAGTAAAATATCTAAATGTCATGTCTAAAAGCAAAATGCCTAAGATTCAGGATACCTAAAACGTTAGTATGCCTTATATGCAAATTCTATTATATGAAACAATGAAAGAATACTTCCGAGTCGATGTCATGATTGTTATATCTTTTTATTTACCTATGGCTGTTTAAACTTTTTTAATAGGTGGAGGTAGGAGTTTGTGGGAGGTAGGAAATTGTAGGTTAGTAATTTTTCAGTTATAGCTAGTGCTACCAAAACGAACCAAAGTAACATATCAGTTGAAAAATGGGAAATAGTAAACGCTCATATTTTTGACCTAGTAGTTCCTGCTGTTTCAAACCATATAATAATGATTTCAGGTAAAAATTTATGAGTACAACGTTTAAATCACATCAGGGATTAGAGATAAAAAAGATCTTTAATTTTGTTTTAATTAAATGCATCCAATGCACGTTTTAATCACACTAGGACTAAATAAAAAAAACACTAGGCGTATCTATGTTTTTTGTGGTAAGGCTGTACATTTATGTGACGTTGCAGCGTGAACAAAAATATTGCATGTCTACCAGACTGATGCTAAGCATAAAGTAACGCAAATAAAGTAGCGCAAATAAAGTAGCGCAAATAAAGTTATTGTTAGAATAATGTATGTGTGTTTAAACTCAAATCACTAACTTCTGGCTGAGCCTGAGCATATAAAAAGCAGGGTGTGTAGAGGTTTGCCGTTGGTGACGTAACTTTCGTCACGAGGGTCAACATAATACCAGCGTTGAGTAGGTAATCCCCCTTACCTACTCAGCAACATGCTGAGTTGACATCTTTTTGGCTCGACACTCGGTGGTTTACCAAGCAGCTAGTGGCAGTACCAATGCTAGTAAGAAGTATGAAAAGAGATAGTTCTTATTAGTATCTTAAACATAGCCTTAGTTGTATTTTAGATTTAATTTGTACACTTTTCTCTTTGTTTGTTTTTCTAAAATATTAATTGTAAATTGCTAGCTTAGCGTTTCTTATTTAAGTATGTCTTGTGTCGTGCCAAATAAACATTTTTTCATTTACACGGATACACGATACACTACCTTTTCGCGAACTTGAGTATCATTATCATGTCACTAAAACCCTCATAAACATAATAGGCACCTTCGCCGATACTCTTAACTTAGCTGCAAACTTAGCTGAATGACACAGTGTAATTTATCACCGCCTCATTTTAATAGGCAATCTTCTAAACAATTACTAAAGGCCACAAAATCACTCAAGGCAACACCACTTCTCATTAAGCTCGGTTTGCACACAGTGAAAATAATTGCTTATGATAAATGCTCTCACCGGTCTCAATAATATATCACTGGGTGGTGCGATCTTAATTCCAGGCCGCCCCTTTTGTTCTTTCCACAGGAAGCTATGAACTGAAGCGTGTAATCTAATTTAGACATGTGAAGATCAGAACAAAATAATATTATCGCAGATATTCTTTTGATGTCATTCATGGATTCGTGATGTGTCTAACCAGATTATTATTTTTGTTTCAGGTAAGTGTCTGTTATCCAAGGACCATAGTTGGGAGAAATTGGCTTTCCAGCACAACAGACAACGTCTTAAATTGTGCTGACCACATTTTTTTCCACTGATCTGGTGGTAAGTGACTATGCGGCAGACGATAGATACAGAACTAATTGGTTCAGTAAACCAGACTTACACCTGTATTATTGATTATTCAGTAAAACAATTTTATTATTTCTAACTAATTATTTAGAAGATTTCATGCCAGTTAAAAAGTACGGCATCCATTTTGAATAATGCGTCAGGGTATTCTGCCGTAGGCACACTAGCATAGCGAGCGCGTGTAATAAGCAATGATTTATTAGTCACAAACTAGATATTTTTATCCCAGCAAATATGATGGATAATCGAAATACCAAAAGAACCGAGAGTCCTGAGTTCGGTTTGATAATAATATCGATACGTTATCGTCGTGACGTCTCACGGTAGCTCAGACGAGAACAGCGCCAGCGACTTGCGCACAGCAGGCTCTCGCCCGCAGCGTGCGCCGCGACGCTGAACGAGCACAACGCGAACCGCACACGCCCTAATGAAAGAACACCAATTCATCCCTCGTTACGGGATGAATTGGTGTTCTTCCAACAAAAACTAGGTTCATAGTTAACCCGCTCAGATTCATAAATGAATTCATCAAACTCCGAAAGTTGTTATAGTAAAATAGCTCAGACAGCGAGACATAACGATGAGGTCTCGAAACTATCATCAAACCGAACTCAGGGCTCTGAATGCAATAAACAGACAGAGCCTGATTGAATAAGATTGGATCGGAACTCGTTGCCTGCTTCTATTTTTCCGGCCATTTACAATCTGGGTCTCCTCCAGAAAAGTGTGAATAGGTATCTTCTAGACCTTCGTGATACACCGATGCATCGTCGGATATATCGTCACTTTCTATCAGGTTAAATTGTGGTCAAACGAAGGTATATTGTCCATAAAATAAAATAAAGTATTATTCCTATATTCAAACCGAACTAAGGGTAGGGCTCGTTTCTTTTCAACGTCGAACGCTATCGCTTCTCACCCAAACCACTCCTAACCTCGCAAATGCTTATTTATGTTCGAGCTACAATGAACTTGTCCCGCTCTCGATTCGTTTCGCGGCATTAGTCTACGAGCTATTGTGCGGGGCTGCATCAACTCGACTTTTAAATAGGCTTTCGCGGTCTGGTAATGCGATAGAGCGGCTTGCATTGTGTCACGATTCTACCTACACACCTGATACATATTGGATATCATCATCATCATCATCATCATATCAGCCTATACACGTCCACGGCTCGACATAGGCCTCCCCCATACGACGCTACAAATAGCGGTCCTGAGCCGCCTCGATCCATCGACTCTCTGCGACAGCGTGGATGGATTGGATAGGATTGGATATATCTTATTCAATCCTACTAATATTATAAATGTCAAAGTTTGTAAGGTTGGATGTATAATGGATATTTGTTACTCTTTTACGCAAAAACTACTGAACCGTTTAGGCTGAAATATGGTGGAGTATAGTTTGGGACCTGAAATAACATATAGGCTATTTTTTATACCGATAAAACGCGGTCAAAGGCGCGGGCAGCAGCTAGTATTGGATATTTCACTGTGGATTCCATTTCATATCATTTATTCATTGCTAATATGTACATAGGTTGGTAACTGATCTAATTATAGCTACTAAATCTAATTATACCTACTAACAGGTTTAGTAGGCACATAGCCCCTGTTGGACACTGCAATTGCGATTATTCCAAACTCATGACAACATCGTCATTTGCTCTGAAGTAAAGGAATCGAAGAATGTCAAGGATTTACTTTGTTTTACGGCTCAATATAATTTGAATTTCATGAAAAATTACAATTTAGTATTTTGTAAACGTAGACTGAGCATAGAGTACCTAAGCATAGATTCTCCATCTACGTTTGAAAAGAAGATAACAATCTAAGCCCGCTGTCAAATAATAGCATTTGGTTGAATAAAGATCGTAGAGCGTTAGATAGATAATACAATTGGGATTTATTATTTTTAAAAGAAAACCCTTTATAAATTGATCAACCCTTTGCTTTCGTTTTGAGGCAGCAGATTTTGAAACTATAAAACCCATCCTTCTTCTTACTTGTGCTGTGGCTTTTACGGTTCAACAAACTACTTTATCTTCTACAACCTACCAAAATCAATAATTAAGGCATAAAATTGTATATTAAACTGCAGTATCGGCCCAAATTGGCACTAAGGGTCCAATTACACGGTACGGAGCCCCTTGCGCTTGACTAAACTCAAAGTTATGTCGCGTAATTCGACGGAGCCTTTCATCGAACGCCATCTAGCGGAAGATTGAGCAAAGGTGCACCTTCATTAACTGGGAAATACAGTTTATTGCAGTGTAACGTTTATATTGAACTTGGATGTTGTCTCAATACAGGCTTTATAAGGTTTAAATTTATTGCACTACTTCACAAAAAGTATTCATAGATTTTTTTTTTAATGTTATCGATATAATGGTATCTACCTAATACCTATGTTTATACAAATTTACCTATGTAGCTTAGCTAATTATAGCTGTGTAGCTTAGCTACATAGCTATGCAGCTAAACAACATAATATTGCTATGTAGCGTACCTATATATCAATCAGATACTCTGGTTGGTTTCATCGCATTATCGATTACAAGGGGAGTTCAAATTTGTAATTTTTTGTCTTTCTTTTTTGTAACGTAAAAAGTAAATAACGTATAAGTTTTTTTACATTTGATAAGTAAGTTATTTGCACCAATTTAATTGTCAGTTTTTCAATACAAGCAATATACACAATAAATTTAGTTCTAACTGCAGTTAAAAATCCAGTTTGTCTCAAGTTTGTTTATGTAAATTTATATTGAATCTCTAGGTTTTTGTTAACCTATAACTGGTGACGTGGTTTTTGTGTAACGTTGGTGGTGACGTGAGGCCTGACAGGCCTTGGCCTCGGTTGAATATATGTGATTGTACAAAAACGAATTACTGTAGCCTAACAAAGTATTTATTATATGCTAATATGGATATTTCTCTATTAGATAAAACAATGTTGTATACTCTATCATTTATGTATATTTAGGAAATGACAGTAAGATGAGCTCTCTTACTAAAACGAAATGAACGACAGTTGTTCATAAAAAACTAATCACAACATTCTTACAGATAATTAATTTTTTTTATATTAGTTTAGAAATAAATTAACTGATAAAATAACATAAATTTTAAGATCACTTGCATAATCACAAAACTGACAATGGGTAACGTAACATCTGAGAGGCCTCAGTGACACTTTAAATCCACATAAGTCATCGAATTCACTGCCACTGATATCACCATCCCTGTCCATGACGTGGGCGCAACTAACCTTGAAGCCACTGAGACGCTCAAGCAACGCTTGGTTAAGGGGGCTAAATAACGTTTCGTTACTGCCCCCGGGCCTGTGAGGCCCGACGTCACCAATTAAAGGTTAAATCTAAATAGGACATTGTTGTCAGGTCCTCAATAAAACTTTATTATCTCATGCGTAATAATAGGAAACTATGGAAGTTTGCTGAGGATTAGAACTGAAAATTATCAACGCACACAATTTCAATAACATTTTTAAGGTTTGTTTCACGTAGGTATTGCGTGAACCCTCAGTGGAAGCTCATTTTTGACAGTTTTAATTCTTTCGCCCACCGTGTGCGAATCTATTACAACTTCTGTTTTCGCTACTTACTCTTAGATTTATTGGTGGATAGCGTACTGAAATGCAACCTATGATATAACGGTGAATCGTTAGATATTATCATTACTCGCAATTCATACCCTCTTGTTTGAAAACAATAAGAACAGAGACACAACAGCGTCTCAGATCTTTTATATCTTTTCGCTTTACGTTCATACCGATGAGTCCTTAAAACTTTTTATTATTCTGTGTGTAAACCCCGGGTTTATATTGCTTCAACAATTTGGTACATAAACATTATAGAATATCCAATATTCCATGATGTAGGACATTATGATTGCGCACTTTAGTCGCTTTATGAGCCCTGAGCAGACGTTATTGAATATTCACAAGATTGAGGAGTCATTGTAGTCTTTATTACAAGACACAAAGCTCTGAAATTATTCCTGTAGATAGCTTTGATACTTTTATCATTCAAGAAACACGTGCGCCACCATCTTATGGTACATATATTATTTAGACAACAAGCAATCAGCTTTGCCATACAGCCGGGCAATGCAGCCAGCGCCCGTCTTGAAAACGCTTCCGACTGGTACATATCAATACCAGTCAGGTTGTATCAGGTTGCTCAACTGGTCCTTAGACCAAGGCATGAGCAACCTGTAGATTGAGAACAGTCTGCAGTTAGCTCAATTGTTTCAATTGTAAAGACGTTTCTATTAATAAGAATTACATAGACGAACACTGATTGAAGGTAATTTCGAAGTAGGTAGTAGTTTATTTTATCCCATGTTTCAATTGTACCTAACATTTGAAAGATGGGATAAAGTAAAACCAGTGAGGTGTAAGGGTCAAGAGCACTTCACTCTTTTATGCACACGATAAATGTTTCTTGGATCGTAAAAATCTTGTAAAATCCCAACTTTGGCCTCTTGATTATCCATAGCTCCATTTCTGTAATTGCTTCGTACAAAGAAACGGCATCTGTGAATGTTCTCATTACAAGTGTAGTGTTTGGTAAACGTTTCAATCTGGAGAGGTCTGTTTATCCGGCAGGCTTTATGCGGAAAATCTAATTATTTCTGAGAATTATTATGACGTATTTCCGTGGTGATATTGACGACCGCTGTGATGCAGCGGTTGAAGGTCAGCCTGCAACGTAGGAGTTTTGGGGTTCGATTTTCGCGTTAGAACAAATTTTAATGGTCGCACGATGTGCAAATGTTTGTCCCGGGTGTTCTGGGTATTTTCTTTGTATAATAAGTATATCTACATATATATGTTATATATTATATCAAGTATATCAGTCATCTAGTACCAGCACAAGCTCTGATAAGCTTGGGGTTAGTTGATACCGTATGGATTATCCAGCATTATTATTCATTTATGTATATTCAATTCATAATACCTACAAAATATAATAATATAGGTAATACCTCAGCTCAGAGACCTCAACATCGTTTCCCGCCAAGTGGGTCTTAAAATGAACATGGGTAAGACAAATATCATGTCTAATGCCCATGTCGCACCCTTACCGGTCAATGTGGGGAACGATGTTATCGAAGTTGTTGATCATTATGTCTACCTAGGCCAAATGGTCCAACTAGGTAAATCCAACTTCGATAAAGAGGTCAGCCGACGAATCCAACTCGGATGGGCAGCGTTCGGGAAACTGCGCAATATCTTCTCGTCACAGATACCGCAGAGCCTCAAGACTAAAGTCTTTAACCAATGTGTGCTACCAGTGATGACTTACGGATCCGAGACGTGGTCGCTCACTATAGGCCTTGTGCATAAGCTCAAAGTCACCCAGCGAGCTATGGAGAGAGCTATGCTCAGAGTTTCTCTACGCGATAGGGTCCGGAATACGGAAATTCGTAGAAGAACCAAAGTTACCGACATAGCTCTCAGAATCAGCAGGCTGAAATGGCGATGGGCAGGCCATATAGCTCGTAGAACCGATAACCGCTGGGGAGTAAAGGTTCTCGAGTGGCGACCGCGATGCAATGCGAAACGGAGTGTGGGAAGACCTCCCACTCGATGGACCGACGACATCGTAGCGGTCGCGGGGAGTCGTTGGATGGAGGCGGCTCAGGACCGCTATTCGTGGCGTCGTTTGGGGGAGGCCTATGTTCAGCAGTGGACGTGTACGGGCTGATGATGATGATGATGATGATGAGGTAATACCTAGTTTATAACCGCATAATCGAGATAAATACCAAGTCCATGTACAAAAAACAACTAGGTAGGTATTGTAGGTAACCATAAAAATCTAATTGAAATTATTAATGTCTGAATAGTACTTGTTTACATTGCTTACCCAAAATAAGTAATACTACCAGGTGAGATTGTGGTCAAACAAAAGACTATCTATACTTATAATAAAACTCTAACAGGTCCAATTCTGTACATTGAAGATATTTAGAATTTTTTTTGGAGGACACTCTATTATCGATACTGAAGCCAAAAATGTAATTTTTTCCATCATGTCTGTCTGTCTGTATCTTGGCCGCGCTGAACGTATTGAAATGAAACTTGGCAGGATTTCAGTTCATACTATGAGGAAGGACATAGGATATTTTTTATCCCGGATTTCAATAGGGTTCCCTTGGGAGATGGGATGAAAGTAAAATTTGTTGGCGACGCATAGCACCGAAACTACTGAATGTATTCAAATGAAACTTAGCAGGGTTTGAGTTTATTCTTCGAGAAAGGACATAGTAAACTTTTCATCCCGGATTTCAATAGGGTTTCCTTGGGAGAGGCGATGAAAGTAAAATTTCTTGGCTGCGCGTAGCGCTGAAACTACTGAATGTATTAAATGAAACTTGGCAGGATTTGAGTTCAAACTATGAGGAAGGACATAGGATACCTTTTTATCCCGGATTTCAATAGGATTTCCTTGGGAGAGGGGATGAAAGTAACATTTCTTGGCTGCGCATAGCGCCGAAACTACTGAAAGTATTCAAATGAAACTTATCATGATTTAAGTTCATATTACGAGAAAGAGCATAAAATACTTTTATCCCGAAATTGATCAGGGTTCCCTTGGGAGAGGGGATGGTGTGAAAGTGAAATTTCTCGGCCTCGCATAGCGCCGAAACTACTGAATGTATTAAAAGGAATCTTGGCACAATTTGAGTTCATACTACAAAGAAGGTCAAAGAATACTTTTTATCCCGAAATTCAATAGGGTTCCCTTGGGAGATGGGATGAAAGTAAAATTTGTTGGCGGCGCATAGCGCCGAAACTACTGAATGTATTCAAATGAAACTTAGCAGGATTTGAGTTTATTCTTCGAGAAAGGACATAGTAAACTTTTCATCCCGGATTTCAATAGGGTTCCCTTGGGAGAGGCGATGAAAGTAAAATTTCTTGGCTGCGCGTAGCGCTGAAACTACTGAATGTATTAAATGAAACTTGGCAGGATTTGAGTTCATACTATGAGGAAGGACATAGGATACCTTTTTATCCCGGATTTCAATAGGATTTCCTTGGGAGAGGGGATGAAAGTAACATTTCTTGGCTGCGCATAGCGCCGAAACTACTGAAAGTATTCAAATGAAACTTATCATGATTTAAGTTCATATTACGAGAAAGAGCATAAAATACTTTTATCCCGAAATTGATCAGGGTTCCCTTGGGAGAGGGGATGGTGTGAAAGTGAAATTTCTCGGCCTCGCATAGCGCCGAAACTACTGAATGTATTAAAAGGAATCTTGGCACAATTTGAGTTCATACTACAAAGAAGGTCAAAGAATACTTTTTATCCCGAAATTCAGTAGGGTTCTATTGGGAGAGGGGATGGAAGTAAAATTGGAGGGCCACCTTACAGTGAGGCCCCCACATTGCCCTGCAGTGGGACCTCAGTAGCCTCCACAGTGGGGGGCACCGGCAGTGGGGCCCGCCGCCAGCTGGCCCCCGCAGTGGGGCCCCACATTGCCCCGCTGTGGGACCCACTCAGTAGACCCCCACAGTGGTGGCACCGGCAGTGGGGCGCCGGCAGTGGGGCGCTGGCAGTGGGGCTCTCGGCAGTGGGCCCCCCCACATTGCCCCTTAGTGAGACCCGCAGTGGGGCCCCCACATTACCCCGCAGTGGGACCCACTCAGTAGATCCCCCACAATGGGGACACCGGCAGTTGGGCACCGGCCGTGGGGCACCGGCAGTGGGGCTTTCGGCAGTGGGCCCCCCACATTGCCCCTCAGTGGGACCCGCAGTGCCCCCTCGCAGTGCCATACAGCGGGACAATGCTGCCAGCGTCTTGGGGACGCTTCCGACTGGTATTGATTGATATGGACCAGTTGAGCTATCTATAGATTGTTTGCAACAGTCTGCAGTTAACTCAATTGTTTCAATTGTAAATACTAGTTTAATTTGTTTATATCATTTGATTGTTATTTTCTTTGTCAATAAAGATATTTATAAATCAAAATTACTGTGACGTAAACATGGGAGTTTTAACTGAAGGCGGGCGAAGGGAAGACACGTTATCTAATATGTATGAGAGTCGCGTGCCTCTTCAAGAAAATATTAAACAAATATCGTGGCGAGAGCAGGCGCCTCGGAAACGATGCTATGAAATGTGAGGTGAATAAGAATCCAGTGTTATTGACCGCTTGTAAGATCTTACTCTCTAAACCAAGGATGCATCCGAGATGAAAACGGTTTACTGTT
Source organism: Eupithecia insigniata (assembly GCA_947859395.1). Lineage (NCBI taxonomy): Eukaryota > Metazoa > Arthropoda > Insecta > Lepidoptera > Geometridae > Eupithecia > Eupithecia insigniata. The sequence continues at coordinate 3,634,883 of OX402001.1, read as the reverse complement.
TGTACATATCTATGTGCAAAACTTTCATCATTGGTTTGATAATTTCAAAATATGAACCCAAATATTTATATATCAAATATGTAAACATACAATAATATAAATAATTAAATTGGGTTACTTATATATCACTACATATTATATTATAAAACAAAGTTCTTTGCCGCGTCTGTATGTCTGTCTATTCGCAATAAACTCAAAAACTTCTGAACGGATTTTCATACGGTTTTCACCAATCGATAGAACGATTCATGAGAGTTATGTGTACCGATAGGTAATTTGTCAAGATTTTGTGTAAAATGGTTGAAATGTAACGATTGGAAGTGTCGGAAAAAGTCAAGCCGCCTGGTAACGTAAATTGAAAACGCTGCCTAACCCTTTGAGATATTCCATAACAATGCAAGGTAGGATATTCCTCTACTACTCGTGCGAAGCCGGGGCGGGTTGCTAGTATAAATATATAACCCAATATTGCCCAATACAAATCGAGTAAAGCTTTATAGATTTGTTATTTGCATCATTTTCTTCTGTTTCTCGAGACGAGAGAGTGTTTCTCTAAAAGTAGGATCGTATCGAACCGAAGTTTGAAACAAACACCATTATAATAAAATTCAATTTAAAAATATATATCACAATCTCCGAGCTATTCTGTGAATGTATTGAAAAAGTCGATCAAACTTTTACGAGGCCATAATCGCGCCTATTTCAAGGGTCACTTGATATTTTTAAAGCGAAAATCCATATTTTTATCGATATAATATTTTTATCGATATAATAAAATAAAGATTATCGTTAAATTCTCAGTGGGTTGACCGCCAAGGATTTTATATTTCAGCTAAAAAATCCTCTCCTAAATTAATAGATTTCTGTTAATCTGGTTAGGGTATATCTCGCCCGCCCAAAATCGTGGACTGGGCCGAGATGTGGGATTTTTGGAATTTTTCTCTTATTCCCAGTTGTCTTGTGCAGTTGTTCTGTACAGAACAAGTGGGTCAACTTTTGGAGATATTTCGCATGCAACAAAATTTGAAATGACCTACTTGTCCACCCTTTTATCACGAGTTCTACAAAATCGAATAATGTCAGCAGGTCACTGTCTCTTCTTACAAGCTTAGCCTTTCTAGAACTGCATGTCACATATCCTTGTTTCGGGTAAGGGTAAGGGAACTGTTCTCTGACTGATATAATCAGAGAACAGCACCCTTAGTCAGCATCAGCATTTTCGACGGTTTTTCACGTATCCCACCGTTTGTATATTTGTTATTTCAAGTTCAAAGGGCTGAACGGTATTAATGAAATTCAAATTCGTGTTAGCAGTTTGTTCCTTTTAAATGCAAGCAACATCGCAGGGCCCTGCTAGTATACTTACACTTTTGCCAAAAACGCAAAATTACAAATAAAATTTCACATTGACAACTCTATACTATAAGTAGTGGCTATACCGTCGAGTTATTATGTAGACGTGATACACCATCATCAGCCACATCGTCATTTTCCATCAGGTGAGATTATGATCAAACGAAGGTCTATAGAATTTAAACAATATGGCGTGTTTTAAAAAACGATAAAAGGACTTCAAATTCCCTTACTTTTACACGTATTTTAAGTTTTGCGGGATAAATACCCCCTCGGGATCAAATCGGTCCAAAATTGGCGGAGATAATGCGTAACACACATAAAAAAAACATATAGGCGAATTGAGAACCTCCTCCTTTTGAAGTCGGTGGATAAAACTTCCTTTTACGAAGTGGTCAGTTTGTCGTGAAGTTTTCCTCCGTTTTGATTCGTGTTGATTGGTAGATCTGCTTTTGATGTTTGTTTAATTGTCAATGTATTGGGATATAACTAAGCAAGGAAGGTTGCCATTTTATTCTCCAACCAACCACGCTTTTGGAGTCATACTACATCCATAGTGTTTCTTGATCTGAAAATAATCTTTGATCTCACACTTATAATATAATGGATATGCTCGTCATAGAACAAAAATCAGCAACATATTCGCTGTAAACAACTGTATAGTAACTCGCTTAAAACCATCACGAAACGTTTTAAAACTTCAATATTAACTTCCATTAAAGCGACCTCTGTGCTGCGCAATATTTCCGGGACATAACTAAATAACTCGGAACTACATGCGTTTCCCGGACATGTAGGTACAACGGACAGAGACGTGCCGGGTAATGTGAGCTCCAGGTTTATTAACAAGATTCACAGGAAAATATTATTTAGTATACGTACAAACATACATATTTTTATAGACTTTTTTAGAGTTGCATGATTCTTCATTCAAAGTTTACCATAAGACTCTCTTACCATGATAGTTACATAAATAATCATACATAAGAGAACGAAATCCTGATTTACATGACTTTGTTTGCCCTAACCTTTTACATACATTATCTAGTTATTGCTACACTAGCTGTTCCCTACGGTTTAACCCGCGTTAAATTTAAATTTCACATTTCTGCGGGCATAAAAAGGTATTATTTCCCGTAAATCTCCAATGGGAATTCGATGTTTACTACATACTTCTAATATTATTCTTATAGTGAGCCTAAGTCTATTTAAAAAATCTACGTAGTTAGGTACGTAACTAATCGATAATTTCAGTGAAGGGTAAATCATGTAGAGACGTAACATGTTACCCACACCACGTTTGTAACTACATCGTAGCACTCAAGCCCAATAAAGTTTAACTCTTGTTGGCTATGAGGAAACTTTGATTGCATACATGTATGATAAACCGGTCAACAGATTTCAACTTTATATGCGGTCAGCCCACGGCTACTTTTTGTAGCGATACAAACGTGCGACTGGTAGGTTAAACTTTCCTAATTTGTACCCCCTAATGGAAATCTTCTGTAATTTTGAAAAAACCGCCGCCGGTCATAGTCAAATGGCAATATGGCCGACTATTACTTACATTTTGTACCGCTAAAAACGCTAGTAGCAATTACGGCAGCTGAGATATAGGCCAGGTACGATTTAAGCGCTAGTAAGATTTAGGCAAGTTAACCCTAAACGCGCGACAGCATCGCTACAAAAAGTAGACGTAGGCGCGCGTCCTAAACATGTGTATACATAGCAGCACGTAACTTTAGGGCTGACCGTTATTGCGCAGAAGTAAAAAACCTGGGCGCGGCCAGCGGTACATTACTCATGCGCAGCTATCCCCTCCGCGTATCGCTCCGGTTAGTTTCGCTATGCTCGATTCCCGCTATGCACTGATCATAAAATACCTACCAAAAAGTGCCGCTATGCACGGAATCAGATTCTTGGACTGTCGAAAGGAAAATGCTTATGTTTAAATATCACAGTCATCTAAAATGTACTATACACATCGTGTTGCTGCTTCTTGATGGAATTGTATAATTTTTTTTTTAATAAATACTCTCTTACTAGTTTCACTAACTATAACTAACAGAATCCCTACTTTGATATTATTTTTGCAAACAATTGCCGAAGACGCCACTATGACATTAAAGCAAGCCAAGTAAGTTACATATTTAAAATCAATAGTAAAAGAAAAGAAAGAGTTAAATTACCACAATTGTTTAATATATTTTATTGTTACAGCTTCAGACTCAACAAACAAAATATCAATCACAGAAAAAAAACAAGTATTCACACCGACAGCCAGATACAACTTTACACAGAAGCCTATAGAAACAATAGCATTACTCTTGGTGATTTTTTGATGAAAATCTCCAATGTAACTTCGTTTTGCAAAAAAACAATTAATACCAATCTGTAGCTATTCCCCCAAATTAAATATTATCTTTGTCTGATATTTTGTGTTGATTTATAACTGTCATCATATTTTTTATAATTATTTATTTATTAATAGTACAAATGTTGATTATGTATTTGCATGTTTTATTTTAATTTAAACCATAGTTAATGTTAAAACTATTTTATTTGTAAATGTTAATTTGAACTTTTGTGTATTATTTTAGGATCGTTGTTTCATCGATGTTGCGTAACGTTTAGTTGTTGATAATAATATTTTTCGTTGATTTATAATTTGTATTCTATTTATTTTTACGATTTTTGATTATTTACATATTTTATTTTAATATAAACAAGCACAAGTGATTCTAGTGTTAAAAACTGTTTATTTTCTAAATGTTATTTTGAAACGTGTCATTTGATTAATAATATGTTTTATTTTAATATGAGCAAGTACATGACGTGATTCTAGTGTTAAAATCTGTTTAAATGTTATTTTGATACGTGTCATTTGATCTCTTAGTTAAAAAATATTTTCTTGGCTAATTTTAATCTTTGATTTATGTTTCATGGCGTTTTTATATTTTTAATCGCATTATACGCAATTCTTAAATTTAAATTAGATTTTTATTTACCAAAACTTTTTTGCTCAATCTATGCAGTTCCAGGCTAGCTTTAAGAGTATACTTTAAAAACACTTTTCTATCGAACTGTACCTTCCATTGTTAAAGGTAGCCCTGAGAAATTCAGAGCAAAGCGGCACTTTTTGGTAGGTATTTAAAGATCAGTGCATAGCGGGAACCGAACTCTAAACTTACGTGCCGCTACTTGTAGGTACTTAACGAAAAATTATTTTGCATAACTAAGTTACCAAAATCCTTTAGTAGCTTGGACCTCGAACTGTAAGGTAGTATATAGAAATAGTACACAACCGGAGATTATATTTAAGTTTATATCCTCTTAAGTCCATAGTATTGTATCAGTGATTATAAATTTTTTAAATAACAATATATAGAATCAGAATCAATAACTTTATTTCTTCAGGCTTACAAAATAAGCACTGAGACAAGTCAAATTTTATACTATAAACATAGTTATTATTATCAAATAAGAAATAAGGTGTTATTGATATTCTCTTCACTTTAATTTTTTGTCCACTAGTGGAAAAAGTGAAAAAGAAACCACTAGGACATTATACATATCACTTATGTGTCTAATACATGTTTATTTTGCCTATCTAAATGTAAATTTATTGCGATTTAGATACATGTGAATATTTCTTTAAAGCTAAAGAGAACATTGAATTTCTTACACACTACTGACAGTGCGGAATGGAGCGACATCTGGCCAAGCACTAACATCATTGATGTAATCATCTATGGAGTAAAAGGCCTTCCTGATAAGATTTTGTTTATAAAAATATATAACAAATTATTTATAACAATTTGGTGTTGGTAGATTGTTGCACATAATAATAAGCGTCATTTAGGCTAAGTACACATGTAACACCCGTTAACGTGCACGATCAAAATTAAAGAGAGTTTAGATGGCAAGCGCTAACGCGCGTTGGGATTACTCATCACTACTCAATCTGGTTCAGTAGAAAATGGACATAGAAGAAGCTATTATCGTTAGAAGCGCGCACTTCGCTGAATAGCAAAGGGATCTTACATTAATAACAAAACACGCGTCAACGCGCGATCGTTTCCGTCTAGAGACTTTTTCTCTGAGCGCTACGTAAACGCACGCTGACGCACGTTAAAGCTCGCGCATGTTGTAAGGTAATTATTAGGATATCTAGACGCCGGGTTGGAAACGCACGTCATAATTTTGCCATCTGAACAAAGCCTTAAAGTGTTTATGTTTCTCCTAAATAACCATTCAAATAAAACTAAGTCAGCACCATTATGATTATTCATATAATTTTAGGTACACCATCACCTACACAAACATGTCACACACATTTTAAAAACGCAATCACGTTAACAAAAGCCGGTTTTACCGCCCGAAATAAAAACTCCCCCCACGTCCAGCTCTTAGAAACTCATAAGAAAATCCAAACATTCTAAAAATGATACTAAAAGTGTGTGCCCCATAAAACACCGTTCGACCTCCCCGCGGCCCCGCTCTCCTGCACCCCCGCGCCCCCTGGCGATACGCAACGGCGCGTGATCTCGCATGAAACGAGGGGATTTCAGACCTGCCTGAAACCCCCAGATTCTAAAGCAAACGTTTACCAAACTTTTGCACTCAAAAGAACGTATTTGCGTTCGCTACTCACATGAGTATGAGATGGCGATGTTATAATGTGTTTGAATAACAATTTCTGAAATATTTTGATAAATGCAATCAGATGAAAGTACCATCCATAATACGCGATTGACAACAAATACTTTTGTGCGCAATTTTTACCAAACCACTATAAAAATACTTCGTTACCGCAAATGGAAATAGACAACCTTATAATAATGTCCTACTAGCCGAATTTCGGCCAAAACGGTGTGCACAAAAATAAATATCCATGATGCACTCTGTATTCCCCTTACTCTTACAATACAATGAGAGGTTAGGCGCAGGACCAACGGCTTAACGTGCCACTGAGGCATTGGGGTTGAACACCGCCAATAAAAAACCCCATAACATAAAATAATGTTACATATATCGCACAACACTAGTTGGAGCAACATTTCTCCCCTTCAGAAGATAAGAAAGGTGCTTGTTTATAAAGCCTTTTCAGTAAGAAAACGTTTCAATTAACACATGCTAAATTATTCTAAATTCAGCTTCAGCAGTTGCGGTTACATATCACAAACATTCCCCCAAATTAAATGCCTGCTTAGCGAAAAGAGCATTAAGTTCACATAGAAATAAAGCAGTAATATTAAACTGAAATGTCGTATACAAAACAAGTAATTACACAGGTTTCTATAGGTAGACGGAAGTACTGAATAGAATTTACTTTGATGTATCAAAAGCCTTGTAACTGTATAGCGTATTTTGTGTGTATTCCAGGCTAAATTGTGTTTCGTCGCAGATTTCGTGAATAAATGTGAACGGGGATGGCAGCTCGAGTACCTCATAGAATAAACTTAACGATTTTGATTCGCGAACGTTCTGTTATTGTGATCGTTATTGCTTTAAATTCTGGAGGGAAGTGATTGCAAACAATGTAAATGGGAAGAATTTTATGATACAAATCTTTGAATGATGCTTCATACTCTACTTCATGTTCTTGTCCCATGCTAGGTGTGATCGGCATACTTACTATATTTATAGCTGTTTATAGTAAGTATAAAATTGTTTGACTTGCCTAAGTAATTATTTTGTAAGCCTAAAGAAATAATGTTAGTGAAATCTGAAACACTCTCAACCCTCCTCTATGCTTAACACTATAAACAAATGTGAAAGTTTGGATGGAGGAAGGATAGGAGAATATTATTATATATTTTTTATTGAAGAACAACAAAATTATGTAAGATTCCAAAACGAATGAACGGATTGGGTCGATTTTGCAAAGAGAAGACCTAGCATGACACATAGGCTTACTTTTAATTTTAATCCTGTATATCAGTTTCCATTACTACATAATTATTATAAAACAAAGTCCTCCGCCGCGTCTGTATGTTTGTCACGAAGGTCTAGAAGACACCTATTCACTCTTGATTCTATGGAAACGTGAGACAAGAGTGACTCACATGTCCAAAACGTTTAGAAACAACGTGTGCACAGCCACGGGCAGTAACTAGTTTATCATATTTTTCAGTCTATATTAGTCCACTGCTGTTTATCCACACAAATATTATAATTCATAGAACTCTGTCTGTCTGTTCTTTTCACACCCAAACGGTGAAATGATTCATAATGGCAGGGAGTTAAGAACGTACCCATATAACATGACCCATTTTTTACACCCCCTCCCTTCCCCCTCGGTGACCATATCCGTAGTATATGCCAAGACCCCGTTTCACGTAGTAATTTTAAATCAAATCTTTATTGACAAAGAAAATAACAATCAAAAATATAAACAAATTAAACTAAGTTTTAAATAATTTTTTGCATGAAAAACATCATTTATTTTGGCTCATAAAGTTCATTACGTCCATATAAATACTGAAAAACAGTTCATTTTATCGTTTAACTTTATCATAACTTCATAACTTTCATTGCAGTTCAAAATACTAACGTAAGGCGAACGAGGCCTACGAAAAAAAATAAACAAAGTGATCATCACGTTGTCACTAGAAGCCGTAAATATCAGATACAAGCGCTGCGAAACGGGTGCCTATGCAAATTTCATTTGGCCGTAATCCACTCAGTGAGATTGGTGTTGATTGATAGGCGTAAATTGGAAATAGGCCGAAGCGACTAACGTCGCATGTGGCAGACAAAAAGGCTGTTGACGTGTTGGCTGAACTGCTAATTTTTGATGATTGGACTCTGATTCATATACTTATTAAATTAGGCTTACAAAATAAGCACTTAGACATGTCAAAATTTATACTTTAGACAGCTATACTTAGTAATTATTATCACATAAGTGACATAAGAAATAAGGTGTTATTGATTTTCTCTTCACTTACATTTTTGTCCACTAGCTAGTGAAAAAGTGAAAGTGAACCACTAGTACATTTATATATCACTTATACGTCTAAAACATGTTTATTTTGCCTATCTAAATTTAAATATAATTCGATTTAGACAAATATCACTATTTTTATGACGCTAAGCAGAACATTGAAATTTTTACATACTATTGTCAGAATTATATTTAAACCATCGTAATCATCCATGGTAATGTCCAACGATAGAATTTTAATGGGTGGTTAATAATAGTTTTTTACATTTTGATGACGATTTATCATTTTTAAGAAATGTACGGGGCGGCCTTTGTCTTTTTCCGGCTTTGGGCCGAGATAGGTTGATAAAAAAAACTGTTTCAAGATCACCAAAATAAAAGTTACAAAACTTTAAGCGCACAAGGTCAAGATAGACATTAATGTGTTGTACTTCCCATTGGCCACTTTTAGATATTTTAACTATTCATATGGTTATGTGGTTAGTACCTATTATTATAGATGTTATTCTCTGCTGATTTGCAGTGAATACGGATACGGCAATATACGGATGCTAAAAAAGTCAGACGTGGCTTGCAAAAAATCAGCTGACCACGTTTGTGTCAAAAACCAGTGTGGCTCGCTTTTGATGTGACGGAAAAAACTACAGTAAAGGGATGCGTGAAAATCCTCAAAAGGAAACGCACATACAATTTTAATAAAACGACTAGCTGGTGTTGTTTGACAATACGATTAGTCAGAAACTAAAGTATTAATTATTATTATAGCTTAGACCTATGCAACTACGGTATCTGCTAAAAAAGTTTAATCGGTTGCAAATATGTATTTGTTGGGTCTGGATGTTATCTACATTAGGGTTTGGACCCGGGAATTCCCGTTTCCGAATTCTCGATCAGATTAAAGAACCGGGAAAAACCGGGAAATGTCGGGACTTTCGGGAAATTTTTATTTGCTTTTAGACCATTACCAAAATAATATAACTGACTATATTTCACTTCCTCTTATAGTATTTTGCATGTATCAGGTGCCTAATTAGTATCAGATATATTAGAGCTTTATCTCTTTTGATTTTAAAATCAAATTGTTAGGTCTATCTTTTATCCCCTGGTTCGTTAATAAGCCTCAACTTGGCTTTTCGTTTTATCTAGTCGTGGCTGAAGCCAGCTTCACACACTCCAGAGCTGCCATGTTGCTCAGCAGACTACCAGTAAATTGCTGAGCAACATGCCAGCAATACTCTATACCAGAAAGGACTTGAGCTTGAAAAAGAAAAAGTAGCTGTCACGGTGCAAAATATCGCCTGATCTCCTCTAGTATGAGTCACTTCGCGGGCGCCGTTTTAGTTTTCGTCAAAAATGTTTGAAAGTTGGTAAAAAGTAACACCAAGGAGCTCCAGCTGGTTTTCTAGACATCTAATTTCACATCATATCTTTCGCCAAACAATCCAAACATAGACTGCCATTAGAGTAAAATGCAAGTTTTGCAGCAAATCCTCTTTATACTTAGAAATCATTCCAACCGGCTCTGGCTTTTGGATCTGTTCACCGCAATGATGTCACTTTCTTGGGTATTATTAGATAAAAATATAGCGTACCAACATCTGATCAGTTAAAATGTATTCTCAGACAGGAACTAACTTTTACTACCGAATACATCTCAGACTTACACCGTGATACACTGTCGGCCTCATCGTCACTTTCCATCAGGTGAGATTGTGGTCAAACAAAGGTTTATCGACTATAAAAAAATACTCAACTCTTTACTGGATTCTGGGAAGAAAATCTACTCTGTCACTCACAAAATCTATAAATTCATATTGAAACTGATAATGGTCTTATGGAGCAAAACAATGGGGTACCGCGGCCAACTCAAACCTGAACATCTTGCAACACTTTCAACCAAAATGCTTCGGCTAATATCAAATGTGGCATGGTTCGTGACAAATAACCAACTGCACCATGACCCACACACACTGATAGGTAGGAAAGATATCGCCACCAAACTGAGATCCAATGCTCAATGATTGGAAATCCTCCCAAATAAACTAGCTAAAATAACCTCATAAAGAAAGATACAACATTTAGACTAGTAAATAAAATAGCCCCTCAAGACCTAATATGACATGAACAAAGAAACGGATATGCAAATGGACCCATACATGACATGGCAGGCAGCAAAAAGCCTACAAAACTAGCAAGAAAAAGAGATATATTAAAAAATTTAACTCTCATCAACAACCTAGAATACAATAAAATTAGTTTAGAAATAAGCATAATTCAAATAGGAAATCCATTTGATAAAACGCTTGAATTAGAAATAATAATACTATCAATAAGGCAATATGAAAATGGTATTCATGCGATAGGAAGATTAAGAATTAATTGTGACGTTTATTTATTCATGTCACCTTAGGATGAAAATAGGAAAATGAAGCATATAACATGATGTAGGTACGGTCCATATAGCTTTTTATACTTAACATTTGGTATTTTTGTAACCAACTTATTCATTTTCCGTTTTTTCTCTCTCTCAACTTATCAACTAATTAGTAAGGTCACCACCATTTAATTCGTTATTTTCTGAAAATGATTTACGAAAATAGTCTGGGTGGTAGATTTCCCGGGAATTCCCGGTTGCATGATCGGCATTTCCCGGAATTCCCGGTTCCTGAAAAACTACCCGTTTTTACAATCCCTTATCTACATTATGTAAAAAATCTGTGTACTGATTTAGCTCAACTATTAACTAGTACACATGGCATTCGCTATTTACTTTACCAAAATAGTATTCGTGTATCAAAATAGTAAACCCCCTTCTCTTCTTTCCTAAATTTTAAACCCTTTATAATAATTTACATTGCATAAAATATACCGCTTGGTGGGTATCGAGCCCCCAATACCGCTTTGTTATTAGTTTTACGACATTTTTATAGCTTTAATTGAAGTTGACGCCATTTCGTGTGATTTTTATCGCCGCTTTTATTTGCTTTTCACCACTGAGGATTAAAAATGCTGGTGTTTTGTACACAATACTTCCGGTACAATGTCGAGTGTATAATTTTTGAACATAAATTCGTAGTGATTTTTAAAAGGTCGCAACATTATTCAAACTCTTTTATTGCTTTAAGAATTTTACATTGGCTATAGTTTACTTGGATTTAACATGAATCAATAATGTTTGCCGTTTGCCGTGGGGCGCCGCGGCGTACGAATATCGACCCTCCAACTCAACTCGTGGAAGTCATAAGACCCGACTAAGGAAACCTACCAGAGGAAGGGCAGCAGCTTTCTTCTGAGTATTTTTAAACACCAACACTGCAATAAATTTTTTGAAACTATCATGGTTATTTACAGCACTAATGTTAATATATAAAGTTGATATATCTACCAATAAAACTCACTCGCAGCAGTTGTTCCGTGATCATGGCGCATGCAACTGTGCCGAAATATTGGAGAACTCGAAACTTAAATCATGGTAAATATCCCGTTATTAACTTTAGTACCAACACTGCGATCACCAATCCGCCTGCCAAGCGTGGTGATTATGGCAAAACCCCCCCCCTACATGAGAGCCCATCCACTCGATGGACCGACGACATCGTAGCGGTCGCAGGGATTCGATGAATGGTGGTGGCTCGGGACTGCTATTTGTGGCGTCGTATGGGGTAGGCCGATGTCCAGCGTGGGCGTGTATGGGCTGATATGATGATGATGATATGAAGAATAATGTTTGCCGGGTTACTTCTAGTTTATAGGTACATGGTTATTTGTAATGTAATGACACTGCATGAACTGCAGTTTCTGCCCTTCATCTCGATCACGTTTGTGGAGAAGTCAGTGAGGAGGCCACGTCTCATCAATTCCTGTAAATCACCTCTGATACAAAATAAAAACCTGTTTGTCCAGAACCTAATGAATAACTAAAGTCCTATCTCCTACGTCTACGGTCAATTCAGGGCAGAGCCTTTTTACCTTTCAGAGACTTCAAAAGGAGGAGGTTCTCAATTCGTCTGTAGGTATGTATGTCTTTTTTTGTATGTATGGTAGGCGGTATCTCCGGCAATTATAGACCGATTTTGAAAAATCTCTCACTATTGTATAGAAAATCATCCCCAGGAGATTAGTATGTATCATGCAAAACTTAAAATATGTATAAAAGTAAGGGAATTTGAAGTCGGTTTATCATTTTTTAAAACACGCCATATTAGTTTAATTTAGTTTCAAATAAAGGCAGACTTAGAACTATTTTTGAATGGACCTACTACCAATACCAAGTATAGGAATGTCTTCATTCCTATCCTTGCACCCGAGATCTATGGGGACGTGGACTCGTATCCGCGACACGGAATCCTGCCGTCTTCACCATCGTCTTCGTGATGACGAGCAGAAGCTGCAGTTCACGCAGTGTACCTAAGTGTTTTTTTTTTATTGAGCATGTTAAAGCGTTTTACATTACACTTTAGAAAGTGAAGATGTGGCCTAAGATAGTGTCTTACCGATAACCCTGTATAGACCATCAATATGAGTCCAATGCTTTGAATATTATTTATACCAACCAACATATGTTCTTGTTATCTTTTTAGAAATAAATATACAAAATATATTCGTTTGTTTTAAAAGGAAAAGCATACGCATAAAGCATAGATATTGTAGCAAATACGAGTAACTGATGTACAATCATTGCCAGTTAGATAATGTTTATGTCAAATCAAATAATGTTCTAACACCAAGAAATAGCTCATCTATTTGTTTTTTCCTTATACCCAAGACAGATGATCTTTGCTTAGACGTTTATTTCGAGGGAACCAAACAGCTTGATCGCACCCCGGACGTCGATTGAGATTAACGGTTAATCGACAAGGAACCCTAATTGAGACGCAAAAACTGTCTTCGTTTCGTTGCTGTTGACTTTTCAGTTAATTAAAGGGGTTTATGCGATATAAATTAGGTTTTGGTAAAAAACTCTTCTCCTTGGTTTCGCTTCTTTTGGCAAAAAATTAAAATAGGTACCACTACCTATTTGGAAACTTCGGAACGCAAGTAAATGTCACCTCCTTACTTCTAAAAAATTGCTGCGGTAGTCATCATCGACTTCTTTTTGGTTCTCATCAAGGTTTTTTCTCCCTGATTTATGTTAACAGATGCTTATTGTTTGAGAGGTTAAGGTATAAGGGTGGTTAAAATTTAAAGTACCTACTGAAATGCTTCGAATCGAAGGTCCTATGAAGAAACTAAAGATTATTCTAATCGAAAATCACCTTTTCTTAGTTAAACCTATTGTGTTAGATCCGCAGAGCGAGAGCGCTGGTGACCTGTAATACAGGTTTTTATACCCTTTTCAGGCACCAGTCTCTCACAAAGCAGGTTAATATTAGAGTATACATAATATATCACGTCATTTAAACCAAACTTTCTGTATAACCTTTGTGAGAGAAAAATAAATGATTATTTTATTATATTTTTTTTATTATTTTCTTATGTCTTAACCACGGTAAACAGTTGGAGATGTTGGTGGCCCACGAGATATTTTTTTTTCCTCGTGATTCACCTAGGTGGACTGCACATCGGTTGACCAAATGGACGAATATACCTACGATGTAGTATGAATTAGTTTGTTTATCCTTGCTCCAAAAATTCCAATCTCGTCCTAGTCATTGGAAAGTATCGGCCGTTGCAGTAACGTTAATAGGAACAAAGCAAGACATAAAGGAGACTGGGAGATTTCGTGTCGCGGATACGAGTCGACGTCCCCATTGACCTCGGGTGCAAGTTGCACAATCGTGTGGGGCAGTCCAAGAGATTGGAGGAAGCGGGGTGTATGAGAACGTCGCTTTTCGACGAGATTTAGGCCCATATTTTAAAAGCTTGCTCAGTCACCGATATAATAATTGAGTGATGCTTGTGTTCATTATGAATGTAAGCGGGTTAACTACGAACCTAGTTTGTGTTGAAATAACATAAACATTTCATCCCTTAACGAGGAACTTCATCACGGTGAGTTGATGCTGGAGAGTTGTTGGGTGATGCTTGTGTGTAGTTTTGAGTGAAGACTAATTTTAAAACAATGCTTGAGACCTCATGTCTAAATCTATACTCAATTAAGTAGCCTTCAAGAGCGTGATTTCCTCCGTTCACGCCTTCAATTATTAGTTTTTACAAATGAGGTCAGAGTGACGTTCTGTAATACAGGTTTACTTGAACAGAGATTTTACGCCTGAGAAGAGATCATGTAATGACTGTTTATTTATGTAATGCTTGAGTAAACTTTCATAATATTGGTTTTATACTTAGATTGGTCCTGGAGGCGGCTCAGGACCGCTATTCGTGGCGTCGTTTGGGGGAGGCCTATGTTCAGCAGTGGACGTGTACGGGCTGATGATGATTGGTCCTGGGGTCCAATATTGCTACGCAATCGCTTTGCTACGATTTTGGTATCATCGCAGAATCCTCATCTAGAATAGAGTCCTTAGGTGAAAGATACTCTAGATAGTGAATTGGGACGAACAGAGTGATAGAATGGGTTCAACCTTGACACTTTTGACGCATTTCTTTCCATCTTTAGTTTATTTCATTTAAGGCAGAATGCTAAAATCTGTGACGATACCACGTCTTAGCTTCAACTCACTAAGTGTCTATGATGAGTAATTTTGCTCCTAACTGGTTGGCGGCTACCGTCAACGACTCCAATTTCGAAAGAAATTTTTGAAGATGCCAACAGTTCAGTAAACTGGTATGAAAGTGTTTTCTGCCTAACTTGGGGACTCGTTCTCACTAAAACAAATTGGAGGTCTTGATAAATCCTGTGATTAAATAAATAATTCAATTTCATTAACACCTATCTATACCATGAATTTTTTCCGTGAGGATAAATCGCTTCAGCTTGCAACTCAAAACAAAACACAAGGAGACAATGTAATACTCTGTGTCGAATTTGCCAGTACAAGTACCTACTAGCTACCCGTGAAACAGGGCAAAGCAGCTTTTGAACTTAGTCACAGTTTAACTAATCGAATACCGACTTGACTCAGAATTTGCAATGACATTTTCTGGAAGGAATCCGCAGATTTCTACAATACAGCGTAGTTTAAAACTTTTGAAACTGTCATGGTTATTAAAAACACAAAAGTTACTAACGGGATTTACCATGATTTGAGTTTTGAGACGAGTTTTTCCGTGATCACGGCGCATGTAACTGTGCCGAAATATTGGATAACTCAAAACACCGTAGTTTGTTTAATATCTTTGAGAATACACGTTTATGTAACATTCGTTTAATGCTAGATCCTAGGGTAGTATATGTACAGTACCAGAGAATATAATATTACGTGTATAATATTTTTTGAGAATAGATGTAATATTCTTCACCAAGATAAATAAATAATACATATAAATAAATTCAAGACAATTGACACTGCATCTATCTAGATTTTAGGTTCAATCTATATTCTTGCCATATTCCATGTATCTGGCGAAGTATAATGTATTTTGAGAGTACTGAATATTATTAAGTACTCTCAAAATACGAAACCCTCCTTCTGGAGCAGTCGGGTAGAAAATAAAAAAGAGCTTTTCAATTAAACACTTAATACCTAAGATGAAAATTCTACTACACTGTATTTACACGATAAACAGAACAGGCTGGCAAAACTTTGGGTTAATATTTACACCATTTTGCAAGTCCCTAACTGAGTCAATATTAACCGAGGATCCGTCAATTATCAGTGTTTAGTGATACTGAAAATTGTAGTTCAATGGGTAGTCCCTTTGGTTTTCGTTGATCGAAGTTTGTAATGAACTGTTTATTGCTTAGTCAGAACTATTGGAACACTTTTGATTGGGTGTTTCTATAAATTTATCAGTCTATGAGCATACATTTATAGATCACTAACTTTTGCTCGCTGATTTGCAAACTTTTTTGAGATAAAAGATAGATAGAAAATTCTTTATAGCACACTTATTGGTAAAAAACAAAAATATAAACTTTTAAAACTAAGTTATAAGTGACGGTCTTATCGCTCGAGAGCGATCTCTACCAGACAACCATGGATGGATAGGATCGTTGGATAGTACTAGGGGATCTGTGTGCTAATGTAGGTTTAATAAATAAAAATACTCATAATAAATATTATGCCTAAAATATACTACGTAATATATAAAATTATATATATACATATACATATATACCTACACATATATTTACTTATATACATAGGGACTCAGGTATGCGTTCAATGACAATAATATGTAAATAGTGCTCCTTCACCATGGTTTTTAATAGTAAAAGTAGGTTTCTAGAGCAAAAAGAATGAGGAATGTAATCAATCAGCAAATATTTCAATGTACCCACTACAAATACCTGTGTAATACCATCCTCTTACTAAACTAATAAAAGTACCGTCAGATTGACTTAAAAAATGTTGATTCATTTAAGTAGACTCAAGAGAACTAAAACTTTTGAGTTAGTGTTAAACATAAATAGTGAATAATTAGTGTTAATTTTAATGAACACATAAACAAAGTGTCCTCCCCTTAACTAGAGACTCAAAGAAAAGTGCCAATGGACACATTCTTATTTTTTTTGATTTCATTACTATAAAACAAATTACTCATTAGCCCACTTGGCTACAATGTATTTTTCATTAGGGTAGTACATCTACGCTATCCGCTAAACAATAAAAAAGTTTGTAGGTATGTATGTAGTATGTCAATAATATAGTACCCATAACACAAGATCTGCTCTGGTTTACCTCATTTCTGTAAAAAAGCAATCAATACCACGTACTTTTTCATTAAGTTGAAAAGTAAATACGAGTAAAAACCACGACATGTAAAAAAGTATTGTAAAAACAGAAAACGCTGAATATTTTATTATTTAAAGAGGAAAATGCCGAATAACAAAGTTGTTATTACGAGAAGCTACTGAATTTTACGTTTGTGCTGCTTTTTGTGTTTACCTTCACAACCCACCTGAGGCTACGTGTAGGTAAACATTTAACACGTCTGTATCGATGGATCGAAGCACAAATATGTACTGTGTTACATCATGCAGCAATCTATAGAATTAATGAATTATGCACGGGTCGGGGAAAGCACGTGTGATGTCCCCAATGTTGCAGGCGGCCATAGGCTGCGGTAAACGCTTTCCAGCAGGTGGACAGCTTGTTAGCCACATTGGTGGTACAAAAAATTTGTAATGGATTTATGGAACAAAATAATCTATTGCGATATTAAATTGTTTTTGGTCTGAATTTTTTTCAGGGTTAAGGCATCTTTGTTCTTTGTCACTCCGTAGAGCACTTAAACAGAGTTCAGTGACGTAACTAAAAATGGACGGTGAATTTTTAAGTTAAGAGCAGAACAATAAATAAATAAATAATGTTGGACAATCCACACAACATCATCTAGCCCCAAGCTAAGCAGAGCTTGAGTTATAGGTAGATAACTGATATACATAAAACAATATATTACATAAATAAATTATCATAAATAATACTTTTTATTATACTTAGAAAGTACCCAAAACACTCGAGACAAATATTTGCAGATCGTACAAACATTTGTCCCAAGGCGGGAATCGAACCCGCAACCTCCTACGTCGCAGGCGGACCTTCGCCCGCCGCACCACATCGGTCGTCAAACTACGCTGTAACATAATCAAAAACACAATCTTATGTAATGCACTGTTAATAGATAAACACATGAACAAACAAACAAAATCCTAAAACTCATAGACGACTCAATACGAAAACTTTCTGATGAGATTCGAGCACGGTAAACAAGAAAGTTAAATTGTTAACTTTGATCATATTTCAGCAAGGTTGTAAACTGAGGATTACTACCTACTTATTTTATCGCTTTATTCATTCTATACTTTCAAATATCATAATAGTGCCCAAATACATCTTGAAAGGAATTTCAAACTTCCACGATCATGATAAAATCGAGATTTGCGAAATCAGAAAACTTTCCACGAAAAAATATTCATTATAACTTTGGTATACGGCACTCATACTAATTCTCTGAGGATGTGACACGAGTCTGGGTTGTAGAGACGCAAAAGCAATTTTCTATGTTATTACGGCAGTCTTACTTCATTTTGCACCTGAGTTGACATCAAAACCAGTTATTTCTACTTATTTACTAATTAATACAGATAATTACTATTTTATTGCTTTGAGATTTAGTATCTCTTTGAGTCAAAGGCAAAGAAGAAAAAGGAGTACGTTTCAGTACTACAATCTTATATCCATCTTAAACGATAGTAGAAGTCCTTGACAACAACCCATTTTAAAACTTTTGAATCTAGTACATATGTACATATGTAGGTATCATGGTTTTAGTTATATACCGATGATCATGGCACTTGCAATAGCAGCAGAAATAAACAAATACAAAAATAATCAAATCATAGAAATGCTTACTAGTTATAGTAGTATCAAACTGAGCCGAAAGATTAAAACTATTTTATGAATATCATCGACCGCTATTTGTGGCGTCGTATGGGGGAGGTCTATATCCAGCGGTGGACATGTATGGGCTGGTATGATGATGATGAATTTGAGTCATTTCCAACGTCTCGCGTGAGACATGCTCAGTCGCAACGTCTCACGAAAAGTATTCCCAACGTCTCACGAAAGTCAGAGCGTCGTGATTTACAATCTACATCATCTAGTATTTGTCTATTTTTTCATTATTGACATCCTTTGAGGGCAAAAGATATAGTAATTGATGTGAAGAGAATATCAATAACACCTTATTTCTTATTTGATAATAATAACTATGTTTCTAGTATAAAATTTGACTTGTCTAATTGCTTATTTTGTAAGCCTAGTAGAAATAAAGTTATTGATTCAGATTCTGATGAAATAAGAAGATTATAATTTTCAATGTAGCATTCAAAATGACAGTTACTGTCATTAGTGACAGTAATACCTATTAAAGTCTGAAAAAAGAGTTATAAATGACAGCAAATGTCAAAATTACATGTGATGTTAAAAATTAAAATGGCCATATCTCGGAAACTTCTCGGGCTAGAATTTCCCTTTGTGGCTCATATGATGAAAGGTGATGATAAAATCTATATTTTCGATGACAGCTGTCAAAATAGAATCCGCCATTCATCACTGAAATGAAAATTTTGCCTAAAATTAGACAAAAAGCCCATACAAAATCGTTCTAATAAATATATAATGAATAAATTCATTTGATTTTCAAAGAGATGCTTTTGATAGGATGAGGCCATACATATTATTTGATAAGTTTAATTTTATCAGAGGTAAATAAGTCGAGGAAAATTTTGATTCTTACCCTGATTGGTTTTATACAGGGAACGTAATCAAATTTCACTTTAATCTTTTAAAATTGTATTGACAAAGAAAATTACACTCGCAGAACAAAAATAAATTAGAACTTTTATTTACAACTAGCTGTTCCCCGCGGTTTCACCCGCGTTAAGTTCAGATTTCACATTTCTATGGGGATAAAAAGGTTTTTTTTTATGTAAATCTCCCATGGGAATTTGATGTTTTACCAGTACAAAATCTAGCCTATGTTACTTTCCATCTTTTCAACTAACTCTATGCCAAAAATCGAGTCGATTGCTTGCTTATAAATAAGAAATAATAAATCTAAATCTATAGGAGGCTCATCTAATAAATGATTTTACCTTTACTATTTTACTACCAAATAATGATTAACTACATACCAAAATGAGATTTTTTTCTTCCTAAGTTTGAAAGAAAGTAAAGTTTGTACTTGTAAAATTATCAAATGATTTTGAAAACACTTATTATACATATTGGAAGATGACATAGGAGTAACGAAGAATTTTTTAACGTTATATATCTTTTTCACGTAAAAACTGAGTGATCAGTCTGAGTTTAGCACAAATGGAGTTTCAGAACTCGATTTTCTTTTTTTAGTACCATAAAAAAATTGTGTCTCAACACCTACCTATACATTTTTTGATTACGCGCATTAATTTAGGATACGATATACATATGTACATTAATTTAGGATACCTTAGGATACGTTAAACTCCTGTTTGTATAAAAATTGGAATCAAATGAAGACAATGAAACATTTCCTCGACCAGGCAATCGCAAAAGAGCGTTTTGTCTGAGTCAAGACTGGACCGTTCGTGCCAAGAGCTCACTAGCGTCAGTTGCTTCTACCGTCAGGAGAGAATGCTGGTAAAGCATAGTTTTGTTTCTTAAAATATGCTGTGCAATCATGAACGATAAATCCATAATAGACTACGAGTAAAACTTAGACTAAGTATTTTTTCTAACTTTGTACCAATTTCTTGTGTAATACATGGATTTTTATTACGGAATAAAAATTGGCTGACTTCTCAAAGTTGTTTAGTCATTCTAACACTCAAAATCCTTACTAATATTATAAACGCGTAAGCGCGGGATTAGTAGGTACTTGATAGTCTTCTTAGTCCACGCGGGCGTAGCTGCGGGAGAGTCAGCTAGTCATTCATAAACTTTAATTGAATTCGTATGATATAGATATGAGATACTATTGGATTGCTACTGGCGTATACTAAGAAAACTAGTTTCAACCAATATCCGCTAGGAGTGCTGCAAGGCGCTAAATGTACGAAAGGAAACGAAAACTTCGATAGTTTTCGTATACAAAATTTATACTTAAGTTTTAGTTATATTTGTTGTAAAGTCAAAAAAGGTTTCGGAAAACTAAAACAAAAATAGCTGCAAATATTTAAAAAATGTTCACGCTAAGCATAAAACTCCAAAAATCTTGTTCTATTTACATTGCCTTCCTGAATTCTCTTACAAGCGTTTTCTTTGTTTAGAGTTCCGTGAATAACTCAATCAGAGCCCATCTATCAAGCTGTCATCTTACACAGAAACACTTTTCAGCGGTAAGCCTGTTTAGGGCAGGTAATGACGGGGAAAGCGACGGAAGCCAGTGAGTGGGGCGAGCGGTTTTTTTCTGTCAGTTCGTTGATTTTTCTGTCAGTTTTAGGCAACATTGCGTAGTGCCAGTTGTAGTTGGTATGTATTTTATATTAAACGTGGGCTTTATATACCAGAAATGTACTAAAATACATGAGTAATACTCTTACTTATCACCTTTCAAAGAAAATCAAACCACCTTCTTCAATAATTACAACATGTATCTATAGAGAATTAGACTTCTGTTTTGTGTGAGTGAGCGATCTGAGTGCATTTTTACCCGACTACGAGGGGGTTATGATTTTGACACCCTATGTATGTATGTATGTATGTAGCCAATTTTTATGTTCCCACGTAGCGCTGAAACTACTGGTCAGATTTCAACAAATGAGGTGTCGTATGTTTTGTCTGAATAGCTCGATTGTTATAGGCTATGTAACGTCAGTTAAAAATGGGGGTCTAACGAGATAGCGGGGGTCTAAGAAAGGGTCGAAAATCTCAATGTTAGTAAATATGTTAGTGTGTGGTATCGTTGCAAAGGTCTTTGTTTGTACTTTCCGAAACCGTTTCTCAAACTTTTTTGATGTTAACGATTCTCAAACTATTAGCAAAACGGTGTAAATAAAATATAGTTAAAAACTAAAACCCAACTACATAAAAGTCTTAAACCAGCGTTCACCTATTGTCCATAGCATTTTCTTTTGATACTTAGGGAGTCGGAGGCACCCACCCCATATACCTAGGGTTGTTAGTAACAAAGGCCTCCGACGCTTGTTTATGAACGCTTGTTTAAGACTTTTATGTAGTCGGGTTTTAGTTTTTAACTATAATTTTTTCCCCCAAGTATATTACCCCCCTATTTTAAATAAATAAGCCTTTAATTCCATAACCTTAAAAAACATTAAGCAATCACATCTAAGAAAAATTGCTTTTATCAATTTAAAATTGATGTCAAATATAATAGAATTCATGTTAGTAAATAGATTTAATAATAAAAGTTACTACTTATATGGACCAGTTGAGCTACCTGTAGATTGTTTGCAACAGACTGCAGTTAGGTCAATTGTTTCAATTATAAATACTAGTTCTAATTTGTTTCTATTATTTGATTGTAATTTTCTTTGTTACAACATAATATAGAATTTGAATAATAATGCCAAATTATTTCGATTGAATTAAATATTAACATTTTGTAAGTAGTTACTCGTAGGACCATATCGGGTAAAGGCCTCTAACTCCGTATTAGCAGCAGATAATGGGATGGGCTTCCTGATGCCTACTGCTCAGAACCTGCCAGTAAATCCTTCTTTCTTCTTTGTTATTGAGAATTTAGAAGAATGCTTTTATTCGTCCAGCACGTAAATAGGAAGGTAAGTCCCACCGAAACTAATTCAAATTGTATACAATATTGTTTAATTTGTCTAAAAAGACCTTTCAAACATTTCATATCCTGCATTGGACTTACAATAACGAATAAAGCTTTGCATAAAAATGAAATTCTATAACAATTTCTCGAAAATCTTGGATATTTTCCTGCACAGCAAGTATTTCAAATACGCTAAAGGACCGGTCATGATACTTATGTTCACGGACAATTTCATTCGATATTTTAAAAGAATTTATCGAGTACAGCGGATATTCAAATACCGAACCAATAGATTCCGGAACGAAAATATTCTAGAGCACACAGTACCTATTGTAAGATTTCGTTCAGAAAATTTAAGTTCGATGCATGTTTACTATTTTATTTACGGAACCTTACAGACGGTAGTTCAAACGATGTGAAAAAATAAATGATCAAATCTCTTCTTCAACTTTCAGTAGTTTTCTCGTGCCGAATACTGCTATGTCCAGATAACCTAAAAAGACACAATCTTCATTCCTGTCCTCTTAAGAAAACACCTTATATCTTCACGTTTATCGCCCGTTAACTTCCTGAAATAATTATTTATATTCTTATGTCAATACTAATTAAAGTATTATACAACTGCAAATTGGAATAACATTTTTCGGATTTCCATTACATTCTTTGAAAATGGAGAGTCGGAGAAACTCACTAGATTTTATCTAACAATATTACTGTCTGGAAGTCAGTGTTAAATGTTTGTGACGGGTGGAATAAAGGGACACTGGTGCCTGAGAACAATATCTTTTTGAAGCGTGCTCCGAAGGTCTAGAAGGACAGAGGGTATTTGCGACAGAGATTCAACTTGCAGTAGGAAAAATGCTTCGTAAATTTATTAGGTGCATATATTTAGAATAGAAGGACAGTGGGTAGGTTTATCTTAGGGTTCAACCCATGAACCACAGAACAATATTACTCTCCGAGCCATGAACTGACCTTACAATGAGTATACAATAACTATGTGACCTTAGTGAGAATAAAGCTTTTTGTTGATAGCAATCTAAATACCTATCAATTTTAGAAAGAGTTGTCAAGCTGGTTTAGCTTGACAACTGCATTGGAATGTCAAACCGTTTCACAATTTATTTTTCACTTCTCTTGCTCAAAAAGTGTATCATAATAGCTTAGCGGGCCTAAAACTCGAGTTTAATACCTTGGGCTAAAAAGTATTTTTTCTTTTTAATTTTTGTCTAAAATCATCAGCCCGTACAAAGCATTCGTTCTCTTACATAAAAACTCAACTTCTTGGTGCTCCATCAATCTTTTTTTTGAAAATAGAACCGTCTTCGTGATGTTTTATGAAGGTTAATTCTTCCCTTCACGGTAGAATGCGAACTGTTTCGTTGCGGGTTAAATAGAGATTTAAAAAAAAAAGATGGTATTGGCGCTAAATATCTAGAATTTTCTTATTGCCAAATCACAAACGTTTAACTTCCTGACTTTTACTTCCAAATTGTGAACGTGAAAAATGTCATCAAGTGATAGTGAAGATGCTAATATGCAAATGGAAGAAAAGGGCAAAGAAATAATTATGAATCTATTGCCGACAAAATCACGTGGAATATATTTAAAGAGTTACAAAAATTTTATGAAATGGAGAGAACGTGTGGATTCTTTTACAGAAGGGGTTTTTCTCACGTATTTTGATGAAAATACAAATCGTCGACTCTTTGGAGCACATATTCAATGTTAAGAATGACCTTACAAACGAAGCACGACGTCGATATTAAAAAATATGTAAATTTAACTGAAGAAATTGTCCACTGGATACAAGGCAAAAAAATCTAAAGTCTTGACGACACAAGAAATCTAAACATTTTTAAATAACGCTCCAAAAACAATACTTGGCAACAAAGGTAACCTACTTATGTACTCTACTCAAACTAAATAAATAGATACCTACCTACATACCTAAATTATGTACCTAGGTTATTACGATTATTAACATACTTATTTTTTTGTTCAACAGGTTGCTTTAATTTATGGAATCAGAGGTGCATGCAGAGGAATAGAGCTTGCCAATATAACGCTAGAAGACGTAGAAACGGATACAAACATACAAGCTGTGAGTCTGCCGAACACGAAAACAAACAAAGAGCGTAAATTTGTCATCAGTGGAGAATACCTTAATATAGTTAAAGCCTATCAGGAGTTACGTCCCACTAATGTTTCAACGAGAAGATTTTTTCTAAATTATCAAAATGGTAAATGCACAAGGCAAGTCATAGGCAAAAATAAATTTGGTAACATGCCTAAAGATATTGCCACTTATCTAAATTTACCAAATCCGGAACTCTACACGGGCCATTGTTTCCGCAGAACATCCGCGACTCTGTTGGCGGACTCTGGTGCGAATATAACGACATTAAAACGGCACGGTGGATGGAGGTCCGATCAAGTGGCTGAAGGTTATATAGAGGACTCTATACAAAACAAGTATCACGTCACGCAGCGGATTACGGAAGGAATCAATATTCTACCAAACATTACAGAACCCCAAGCATCTACATCGCGGGATTGGATGAATATGTCAACTCAGCTGCAGCCGCACTCAGATCTTAATAATGCAGGAAACTCAAGCATGAGTCGAGTCTCTCCAACTTTTACTCCACAACAATCAACTCAAAATATTATCACATCCCAATAACAGAGAACCAAAATAAAATTGCCCGGGAAAAACATATCGCTAAACATTCAAAATTGCTCTAACGGAACATTATATTTTTAATAAAATTTCTGAAAATTGACTAATTTTGAATTGTTTTATTTTCTCGCAATCGAAGTGAAAAGTAGAGTGTTTTACTCGGGCCAAAACTACCCATTATAATTCGGTCTTGTAATCCTCCCTCGCTACGCTCGGGAGTATAACAACCTCGTATATAATGGGATGGTTTAGTCCCTTGTAAAACAATCTACTATTTAAAAATCTCATTGGTGTTTAAAAATTTACCGCTCATATTATTATAGTAACCTCATCTCCATTTCATGACTATGAAATTTCCATTAACTGGACACTGACAGAAAAGTGACATTGTCCTTAACAAAAAAGTCATGTTAATGACATTTAGATAATGAACTCTGCTACAATATTGCCGTCTTAGCAGTTTAACGGCCTTATGCATAATAAATCGCTATCGTAGGTTTAGTATTGACTTACTTAAACTGTTCGCTAAGATAAGCCAATGATTGCTTACATCGCGAACGACTAAACTTCACTAAAGGCTCACTAGTGCTTTGTTAACAAAAAACATTATTCATAATAGTTTGCAAACGTTTGCGGCTAGTTAGCAGCTCGCTAACTTTAGCAAACCCAGACCCCTACTTTACGTGTTCTAGAGTGTGAAAAAATGGCCGAAATCAATCAGCTGTTTGTTATTATTTCCATTCCAATTTACCGCCAAGTTATTCCACTCCAAATAGTAAACAATTCAACTTCTTTTTTAATGATGCCACTTGCTTTTCTTTCGCTAGGACTCTGCCAGTGTCAGTATGAAGTGTCATAAACTTCAAAATAATATCATTGGTTCTGCCAAAGAGGTAGTATGTATAAGTAGGCTGCTTGATTTTAGGCGTAGATGGAGGATTTATGCTTACTACTATGCTCAGTCTACGATTTTAGGGCCCGTTTAGATACGCGGGAATCGCGCGAATTCAAATCGCGTGATTTGTATCGCGGTTTGACTAACCGCGCGGTTACGTCTGAACGATTACAAAAAAACTAGTATAAATAAGACCTGCGCGGTTCCCACGCGATTTTGATACCGCGCGGTTCCCGCCGTGTCTGAACAAGCTGTTACGGTTCTGCAGATTTGACGGATAGTTCGAGAAGGATTCTTATTGATTGACGTATTCGTAAGTTCGGTCCGCCTCGGGTATGGGTGCTATGCTGGCACTTCTTGGGGTGCCCTGGCAATCCAAACCCGAAGGGGTGACAACGGAAGCTCACAAGCACAACCAGATCATAAAAAGTGGCTAGAAATCCGCCTAATTTACTAACCCACGCTACGCCGCCACTGGCTCCGAACCGAACCAGCACACCGTTCGAGAAATTACGTCGTGGTAACGTAAAACGAATGCTTGTGGCATGATTAGATTCCATAGCTGAACCATACAATGCATCATTTACAATAAAATACAGAGTTAATCAAACTATCTTTATTTGAGGACTAACTAAAATACGACGGCATATATCTCACTGTAGCTAGTAAGTTAGTATTATTATAATATTCTCTGCTACTACAGTGCAAACTATGCATAAATAAAGTGATATACAGTCGATAAGCGCTTTGGTCCGAAGAAATCCGCAGAATTACGGTAAAAAGGTCCGCATAGGTATAAAAAAGTTCAAGTAAAATTTTCAATATTATCGCGTATCATATCGCGGATCGCAAGATTTCTAGATAATATCACGATACTGCGATACGGCTTATTATACTATCAATAATATCGTGACACGCCGATATTATTGAACGTGTAATATACCAATGAGGTTTGCCTGTCTATGGTTTGCATTTGGAGCATAGACTTCCTATATTTCTGTGGTCTATGCTTACCTATTTTAGTAAGTGACAGTTTAGCAGACTGCAGTTGTGCCGTGTCTTTGTGTAAATGTTTGGCCGAAGACAACGCCGAAACTAGTGAATAGATCGGGTGGAATTTCACACGTGTAAAGATCGTGAAGCGCTCGCGAAGCCGCGGGCAGAAGTTAGTAAAATTTGTAAATGCAATAATATTTATTATTTTAGTAGGTAAATTTATATTCAGTTATACTCAAGGGTACAAAACAACACAACAAAACATACAAGTGTTTGAATTCGGCAATATTAACGGTCGCTAAGCTTGCTCTAGCTCACGTAAAGAAGGGATCTGGGTTTGCTAACGAGCTGCTAACTCGCCGCAAACGATTGCATTATGAATAACGTTTTTTGATAACAATGCTCTAATCAGCCTCTAGTGGGCGGCTAAATCATTATGCATAAGGCCGTAAGTTTATTTATCTGACTATACAAAACCGCAATTAACAGGCAGAGCGCGCGTTCAGTTGACGACAAAAAATTGGTAAAATCGGAAGGTGCCAACTCGTGGTCACAAGCGAGTTTCACGCAAGCGAGTTGGCAAATAAGTCAAAATAATGGAAAACGTTTGTAAAAAAGTACCGAGTAGTACGGCGCTACGCCTCAATTTGTAATACTGGAAAGCCGTTTACATTGTCTTCACTGGATTAGAAGGAAATACGGGACCGTTACAATTTGTCAGAGGTCATTTAGCTACTCGATGAGTTCTTTGGCCGTAGAATTTTATTTTGAACCGGTACTGTCTGGTCGGAATCGGCTCCAATATGTTTGGAAGCACCAATTTGCTAGAACTTTCTTTGTAAACGTTTTATTTTGGAACTTTAGATGTAAAATAAAACTGCCGCTAAGCAAAATTGTTTGGGGAATGGTTGAACTTTTGTAAATCATGGATTTTATGTGGGAGGTAACTGCCGTTGAATGTAAAGATTCAAATATTTGTTACTTTTCATTGTCATCAAAATCCTAAATATTCTTCATCTGTGATCTTATCTCCAAATATTCGAAAAGGTTAGGTTAGTATCGAAATAAGAAAGGGTTATCTTAAAAGAAATTAGCTGAACTCATGTACCCAAAAAAACAGAAAACCAAACCCTGCTCCTTACCCAAAAGAGCTCCCAGCTCCGCAAACAATTACGCCCAACGTTCAAGGCGCTCCACAAAAGAAATTACTTAATTCTTTCTAAATTTCAACTTCTCCAGAACGTCTAACCGGCGAGAGTTATTTATCTTAGCTGCCGTATAATAGAATTTAATTAAGTTAGGTGCGACATTGCTCGCGCGCTTGGAATTTTGCGAACTCGCGCAAACCCGATACACTCTGTATACGTAGCCTAGCGAAGCCGTTTACATAGTTTAAACAAACTGGATTGTGTAAATAGATGATATTATAATGATTTAGAATTAGAATGAAGATAAAGATCAACAAGGTTGAAATCATAACGAAAAAAGAAATTTTATCTCTTTGGAATTTTCTTTGTTAGTAAATCCTGTCATTAAGTATACCTAACTTAATAACAGGATTTATTAACAATGAAAATAGTAATCAAATAATAGAAATAAATTAGAACTAGTATTTACAATTGAAACAATTGATCTAACTGCAGACTGTTATTTATAAACAATCTACAAATATGTATGTAGCTCACCTGATAGATAAGTAGATACAAAGAAAATACTTTTATTGCACACCTAAAACTAGAAAACAGTTTACAAATGAGACAAAAACAACATAAGTGGCAATGGACGGTCTTATCGCTCAAGAGCGATCTCTGCCAGACAACCTGATCCATATCATAAACATAGTTTATTCCTGAAAATTTATATTGAATAAATTCTCTACATTATTGGGCTTACTAGTACCTACATATTTTGTTTTATTGGAGGTAAAAGATTCACATAAAAATTCGAAAAGAACTCTGTCGGTTTGTTGCCTGAACGGCTGAACGGACCTCAATGAAATTAGGCAGGGAGGTAGATCGTATCCTGGGGACGGCCATATGCTACTTTTTATCCCAAAAAGTACATATAAAGCCGCGGCTAGAATCTAGTTATCAATTAATGAAACATGAATTGATATAGAGGTAGTTATAGTGCGATTTTGTTAAGCAGAAAAAGCGACTTTAAATGTAAATGGAAAATTTGATCCGCAGCGGAAAAAAAAGTTAATTTATAGCCTAAATATTGAATACAAAGTGAGGAGGCATGACCTTAAATTTTCAATTTAATCCGAGATTAACTAAAGCCGGTACAATCTTGAACAAATCCACTGTCTTCGAAAAGTATCCACAAAGAATCCCCAACAGCGGTTTAATCACCAACTGATCGAATTTCCTCCACTAAGTTACGGACAGGAAGACGAACTAAGGCCTTACATTGTGGATACTTAGAGTAAGTATAGATGAAGGATTTCTACATTATTTGGCTTCGAAAGACATGTCATTCGTTGTTTCTTGAGGAGCGAGAAAGTAGAAAGGAGAAGGGATAAGAAGAGTTTGGTTGTAGCTTTTGTTATAGAGCATGAAATTCAAGATAATTCAAAACTTAACAAGATTAAATTTATTGTATTTCTTAACAAAGAACATTATATCATAATAGAAACAAATTAGAAACAGTGTTTACAATTGAAACAATTGAGCCAACTGCAGATTGTTGCAAACAATGTAGCTCAACTGGTCCATATCAACACCAGTCTAATAAATAACACAAAAGAGCCACACCACAAATTATATTTCATAACAACCTGTTTGTTCTCTAAAAAATTAACAAAATAAAAACACAATACAGAATAATATGCAAATCTAAAAACTGCTAAAACCAGCGCGAAACTCAACAAAAAATATAAAAAAAGTTGAAGCACTCATTTAAAAACCTACTTTGAAAAAAGTCACAGAAGAGTGAAGTCGGTTTTGAATCGTTGACCGGAAGCCATTTTGTGTGGGACTCGTGACGTCCGCGAATTAAATTCAAGCAACAGTGCAAACCTTATTTCGGTTTGTAAAATTCTAGTGTGAACCTTTCCATCCAGGAGTGAGAATAAAAATAAAAACAGCTTCAGATTCAAGTTTTAATAACTTTACTAAGCTTACAAAATGAAGACTTCATCATCATCAGCCCGTACACGTCCACTGCTGAACATAGGCCTCCCTCATGCAACGCCACGACTAGCGGTCCTGAGCCGCCTCCATCCAACGACTCCCTGCGACTGCTACGATGTCGTCAGTCCATCGAGTCTTCCCACACTCCGTTTCCCATTGCATCGCGGTCGCCACTCGAGAACCTTAGAGAATAATATCATAATAAGCACTTAGATAAGTCAAATTTTATGCTATAAACATAGTAATTATTAGCAATATATAAAATTTCCTCTTCCTCCTTAGAAAACATGTGTCCACTGATGGAAGTGGCCCCCCTAAAAATTGAGGATTTTGCCACAATCTTGGCCGGCGGATTGCTATTAAAAATACATAGAATGATGCTGCTGTCTCTAGTAGCTTCCTTTGTTAGACTCTTACGATAGCTACGAGTTGAATTGGAGTCGAGTCCATTCTTACGCCGCAACCGCCAACCATCTTTAGCCTCTAGATGAATGATCTTGAGAAAGAGAAAATTTATTAAATATATATTCATTTTTATGGTCAATATATTAATCCTATCTTGACCGGGCCCGACCGGGGGCTTTCATCGAAAACGCTGCGCTGATTGATCCCTTTGAGATGTAACAAAACAAACTATGCATGGTAGCATAATCTTCTTAGTCCACGTGGGCGTAGCCGCGGGCGGGCAGCTAGTAGTTTGATAAATCATCGAATGATGAATAACATATGTATATAATGATTAGAATATTTGTAACGCCATCGTTGTGAAAAGTGGATGGTCGAGCTTTATCTTTCTTAGTCCATTTTTTATTAAAGTCGTTTAATTCGAAGACTGATATGGTGCGGCAGGTAAAGGTCCGTCTGCGACGCAGGAGGTTGAGGTTCGATTCCCAACTTGGGACAAATGTTTTTTCAATCTGCAATTATTTGCTTCGGGTGTCTGAGTAATTTCTATGTTTACTAAAAATGTATATCGGTCATCTAGTTATAAATATTATCTAAATCAGTCATCTAGTTATACATATTATCTAAATCAGTCATCTAGTTATACATATTATCTAAATCAGTCATCTAGTTATACATATTATCTAAATCAGTCATCTAGTTATACATATTATCTAAATCAGTCATCTAGTTATACATATTATCTAAATCAGTCATCTAGTTATACATATTATCTAAATCAGTCATCTAGTTATACATATTATCTAAATCAGTCATCTAGTTATACATTTTATCTAAATCAGTCATCTAGTTACACATTTTATCTAAATCAGTCAACTAGTTCCCAATGAGCTCTGCTTGGTTTGGGGCTATATAATTATGTGTATTATCCAGCATTATTTATTTATTCTTGTCTTTTTAACATCTTAAAAGTCATACGTCGCCGTTTTCATTCGATGCTTTACAATAAACACCGTAGCTTTGTGATGAAAGTTTTCATATCAACATTTTATTGTGCCAGTTCGTCGAAATGGTGAAGGTATTCAAATTTTTATTTTCTTTTCTGTTCATATTGAAAGGCTGAATTCGATGATCATATGAGACTTTATCAAGCTGCTATTTAATATTGTATTTCATCTAGAAAACTTTTCGAACAAAAGTCTGATCAAAGGCTACTTACAGGCTATTACTACTCGAGACGAACTCAAAATAGTTTTCTCTACAAACGAAAATAGTATTTCTGTTGAAAGAAATAAGAATTCAATTTGTGAAAACATTCCTTCATCAGAAAGCACCATCAAACTGCACTGCAAAGAAGCCCGTCCCTCGAAGTAATCATAGTTCCGCAGACGGAAGAACTTGAAATAATATCATCGCAGAGCATCGTGAAATTTCAAGTTCACGTGGCGAGCACGTTGCGGACCCACTCCTTTCTCCTAGCCCCCGGGGACCGCTTACACAAGTCTAGTTACTCATTTAAGTTCTGAGTTTTGAGTTTTGAGCATTTGAACTGCCATTTTATGTTCGAAGCTAGGTACATTGCAAGTTCGTGGTGACGGTGCTGCTTGGCGCCGCGACTTAGCCACCTAGGTATTTGGTGCTAGAGTAAGGGCTCACAGCTGGTAAATTAAAATACAAGCCTACTTAGATACCTAGATCCCGGCCGCCCAAAATCTAGATTTTAAGATCAAGATGTTTCAGCAAGGTTGCTTGTCCTACTATATTTTATAGAATACATTCGGAGAATGCGCCCAGGAACTACGTGACTTGATCTCACCATCCCCACCATCCCTGCCACCCCAAGAAGTACACTGACGGTACAATATCATCCTTATCTGGTGGATATACCATCCACTCGTATGGTTTTCCTCCAACTTTTTCATACGCACCGCTAAATAATGGAACTCGCTGCTGTTTTTCCAGCCTATTACAATCTGGGTGTCAAGACAAGAGTGAATAGGTGTCTTCTAGACCTGCGTGATACACCGTCGGCCACATCGTCACTTTCCATCAGGTGAGATTGTGGTTAAACGTATATCGACTATAAAAACAAACTACACTTGACTTCTAATCTAGATTTATCGTGGAAAATCTTCATTTGATTACAACCGCACCTGATAGTAAAAGGTGATGAGACCATTCATGTATCACGGACCTTCCATGCAGTCTAGCTTCTTTCTTTCTTTCAAACTTATGACTTGCTAAGCCAGAATTGTATTGACAACTGTCTCAGTGTAAACAACGTTCAAAGAGGCACAAGGAGGCCCCTCCTGCCCTCTTTTATCGGTGGATAATTGAATTTCCGCACGCCGCTACAAAACAGGAAGTTCTTCTGGTTCGTATCCGCTGAACGCATTTATGATAGAGTTATTATTTACTAGTTCCTGCCTGTGCCTTTGCATGCTTTTTATTTATTGATAGGAACAACAGAGGCTAATAATTTTCAACTGGGAAATAAATTAATGAACCTACATACATATACATAAGTGAAATGTAGATTTTCTCGATTGCTTTGAAAATTAGCCGGCTATGGAATAAATAATCCAGTAACAAATAAATCTGTTTTGTGAGTTTGAAGTAGAAGATGTAAATTTGCTTTGTGCACATTTCTATTAGTTTTGGCTATGATATTG
The DNA here is from genome assembly GCA_947859395.1 of Eupithecia insigniata. Classification (NCBI taxonomy): domain Eukaryota; kingdom Metazoa; phylum Arthropoda; class Insecta; order Lepidoptera; family Geometridae; genus Eupithecia; species Eupithecia insigniata. Next base: position 3,601,510 of record OX402001.1, on the reverse strand, counting down.
TGAGGATTATTTAATAACTAAGAAACTAAATTAATATTAAAACTTTGTGTTTAAAAACGATATCAACTTATCTGACCAATTATATTTTCCATGAATTCTTTGTAATTAATTTCTGAAAAACGAACCGTTTCAGTATATGACGTTCAGTAATGAATCAACAACCTACCCTTTGCTTTGAATCAGGTCTATTATAGTTTTCGAAAGCTTTATTCCGGGCCTTGTGCTCGCGACTCGCGACGTCCCCCTTACCTCCCATTACAGGTTTCCGTAGAATTTTAGAAGTTCGAAGTTGTTCTGCATTCTATACTCCGATTTAGAATCCAAGATATTTGATGTCAACAAAGACATTTATGAAGTTTTTGTTAAATTTTCAACTTAACAAAAAACTGATAACAATAACAAAAAACAACAAGCAAATTTATTAGTAAAAACTAAAACGCATAATCTCACAGGTGTAGCAAAAAATGTTTAAATTTGAATTCTATAACGAATGAGAGATCAATTTTATAAGATGATCAAAAATTGTTTCGATCTTCTGGGCTTTGCTTCGATGATACCAATGTCGTTAAATATTTTCCACCATAATTCCTTAGGTTTTGTAACCCCTTTGTATACAAAAAATATTCAGGTTTTTGAATCGGAGTATAAACGATTGTCGTGAATTTGGTAACGGAAATTGCTTATCAAGACTAAAAAGTTCGGCATAAGCAGCTGGTTAATTATAAGATTATTGGTTACGAAATTCGATTAAGAAATCTATAAAAGTATTTGCTTTTGACATAGATCTAACCCAAAAGATCGAGCAGACGTGATATCTAATTATTTGTTACCTGACTTAAAAATGGAGTAGTTTCTATGTACATATATTCGGCTATATACATCACATATACATCTCACTGCTAAGTAGAGTACGCGGAAGTACCAACACCATCCTGGCGGCAATAGCTGGTAAACTAGATGGATATACAAACACTCCGTCTCTGTATTAGTATAATGATCTACATATAATGATTTTATTTAATGTTATGTTAATTAAAACGAACGTAGGCTAAGATTTGTTACTAACATATCATCATCATATCAGCCGATCGACGTCCACTGCTGGACATAGGCCTCCCCTAAGGATCTCCACAATGACCGATTCTGCGCTGCCCGCATCCAGCGATTTCCCGCGACCTTCACTAGGTCGTCGGTCCATCGCGTGGGGGATCTACCCACACCGCGCTTTCCGGTACGTGGTCGCCACTCTAGAGCCTTGCGGCCCCAGCGGCCATCGGTCCTACGAGCTATGTGCCCTGCCCACTGCCACTTGAGTTTCGCAACTCTGAGAGCTATGTCAGTTACCTTGGTTCTTCTGCGGATCTCCTTAATTCTGATTCGATCTCGCAGAGAGACTCCGAGCATAGCCCTCTCCATTGCTCTCTGTGCGACCTTGAGTTCACATACTAACATATGGATCTATGTAATCTGAAAAATAATTAAAATATATATTTTTCCTCCCTAAGCGGGATTTATCAAGGGGAAATTTGGAATAACCCTTCGTCGTCGTTCGTCGATTACTCCGTTATAGTAGACTGGTATTGATGATTCTTTTGCTATGGTATATAAAGTGAGTCCAAGATGTTGCCACGGATTTTATTCCCGAAGGGCTAGCATTAGTCCCAAAACAAAAAAACAGTATAGATATTATATTAAGAAAGTTAAAGTAGGGGTTTAAAAGGAAGCTTTTTAAAAAATATAGATATTGAAGGATAAATATATGGTAGTCCTGAATGCGCATATTACGCGAGAAAGGTAAATTCCAATTTATATGTTCGTTCCACAATTTACCAATATTGACTTTTCCGAACATATTAATACAATGAAGTATAGATTTCTATAGGCCTTTGATGTTGTAAGGTTTGACGGTACGTAATTGTACGTCCACAGTTTTGTAGCTTCAGAATTGATATGAATATTCCGTTTATGCAATACCTGCGGTTCCTTTTGTTGGTGGAATGGAAGCCAGAAAAATAAGAGCCATTTGGTCGGAGTTATCGATGTTATTTTCACTGAATAGCAATTAATTTCTGACTGCAAAATGGGAAATCTTGTATGAAAACATATTTGGGTATAGCAATACGACAGACGAAGTTATAAGAAGGATTGATAAATAGGTAGACGTTATCAACTTTAACATTAGCATTTGCATTGCCATACAGCGGGGCAATGCAGCCAGCGTCTTGCGGACGCTTCCGACTGGACCAGTTGAGCTATCTGTAGATTGTTTGCAACAGTCTGCAGTTAACTCAATTGTTTCAATTGTAAATACTAGCTTAATTTGTTTATATTATTGGATTGTTATTTTCTTTGTCAATAAAGATTTATTTTAACAGGCTACTAATCTTTGAATATTTCTTTTATACGATACCTGTGGTACCTTTTGTTTATGGAATGGAAGCCAGAAAAATAAGAGCCATTTGGTCGGAGTTATTGATATTATCACTGAATAGCAATTAATTTCTGACTGCTAAATGGGAAATCTAGCATGAAAACATATTTGGGTATAGCAATAAGAAAGACAAATTTTAAAGAAGGATTGATAAATAGGTCTGCGTTATCTATTTTAACTACTTTATCACAGGCTCATTATTTAAATCAAGGTTTTGAGAAGTGACTACTACATTTTCTACACCTGAATAGTTAAGACCTGAGTCCATCGAGTAGATATATAAAGATAAATATGGCAAGAACTGTCAAAATATCGATTAATAAACAAGCGTATTCTCAAAATCTGCAATTTGATATTTATCGACGGTTTTTCTTAGATGAGTTGCTCGATAAGTGGCACGAGAATGCCAGTTTTGGCGATACTCGATATTTATCACATGATATTTTTATCCCGTTACAATGAGTATCACTCGAATAAGTATCACGTGATACGCAGAATTGGCCCCCTGTCGTATTCACGAACGTGTTTGTAATTATGGGCAGAATATGCAGTTAACGCAGTGTCAGTGAATTACGAACAAATAACCCTGTATAGTAATGATACGAATAACAAAATACTACAGATACTTTATTTGTTTTTAAACGACTTGGAATAAAAGTAGGAGGTTTTATTCATCTGTAGGTATGCTTTAATGTATCTTCACCAAAACGTAGGCTCCGTCTTTGATCTTCACCAATTTATCCATCAATTAAAGACTGATTTTGATGATTATTTTGCTCCTGTAAAAAGAATGATCCCAAGGTGGTCCCACAATTTTTTTCCGAGGGATTACCGTTTATCCTACATTTAGGTTAATATTATAAATGTCAAAGTTTATTCCTCTCTCACGCAAAAAGTACTGAACTGATTGGGCTGAAATATAGTATGAGTATAGTTTGGGACCTGGAATAATATATAGTTTATTTTTATCCCGATAAAACGCGAGCGAAGGCGAAGTTCTTGGTAGAAACTAAATTTACCCTACAATGAAGATAGGTACACCTTCCTATGTCCAAAGTCTATCGACACAAAGAGAATTATTAAGTCGCATCTACGCTAGTTAGAACGGCTTACACAGTGTTTGCATCTGCTAAAATTTCTAGGAACTTGTTTGATGCAAGCTCTTGAGGGATTTATTCGGTTTAGGGATTTTGAAACCTAACAAACGTTTACAAAAGTTTATGTTTTGATGGTTGTAGCTCGCTCATACGCTTTTCAATGGACTTTATGTTCGTAAATCGACACATAACGGAAGGTTAAATAAACTTTTTTGTAAGCTACTAGTCTTTAAAAAACCTACCTATTTCTTATCAGGACAGACGAGATCTTGTGATAAAAGTAAATAAAAGAAACAGGTTTTTTGTGAACCTTTTCTTTTATCAGTGGGTATTTTGTGGACCCTGCGTCATACCATAGTTCAGAAATAAATTTACTGAAAATTTTAAATAAGAATTAGCCTTAAAGCAGATTTCACGTCGGATACATTGTAATAATAAAGAAAAATATTTCAAGCTGCGATTTTTACTATATAAACTCTTCATACCAAAGCTCTACGTGACCTTTGATACATAAATCTTAGTGAAAATTTCACGAAGGATGCCCTTTTGAATTAGAAAAAGGTTTATAAGATTCACTATTACCATATTTTTCCCCAAAAGGGGATTTATCAAGGGGGAAAACTGGAATAATCCCTTCCAAACAACTTGTGCACTCTATTATATCTTACTCCAAACGCCCAGACAACAGCACTAAGCAGAATGCACAAATGAAAACACAGTCCTAATCCACAATTACACGGAGACATCGGTAAGAGATTTCAGATAGAACGCGTAATCCAACGTCCCGGATTGAACGCTCCGGAACGTGCCTCTAGTGTACTTGAATTTTATTTAATTGTCGGAAAATAAATAAGGTTGTCGGGGGACATAAAATTCTTTCGTATGTTACTTCAGCGTCCAGTCTCTATTTCTCTAGTAACAGAATACGTTTTTTGTGTTTTGCTAACGAGGAATATTTGGACGCCACGTGAAAAAATATATCAATATAAACATATTTTACGTTTAAATACTTGCGCCTACTCTCAAAAAACCCTCCAAAAATAATAACATAACGAAAAAAGACATGATTGAGCATAAGCGACTTCTCACTGATACGCCCTGACAGTGCTACAAAGTTTCTAAATAAATCGATCCTACATAAAAATTTCTAAATACAATATAATATAGTTGCCTTGGTAAGCTTGCCAGGCTTACTCCCTCTTTCATGAAACCTTTTTTGATCGTATGAAAAGTTTACAGCAATCGTATTCTATTTTCAAAGACTAGTGAGCGTGTACTGGATTCAGGACCGTTTGGGGAAAGTTGTCACTCGCGGGATTCGGACGGGGCCGGATTTACTGAATCGGGTGTCGCCGCCGTTGCCCATATGTAGGTACAGATAACAAGTAAAGTGGTGAGGAAGACTTTTTCTACCTTATAAGATGTAGTTATATGTTCGTCAACTCATCACATATCTGAAACCGCTTAAGCATGTACAATGTACGTACATCTGATGATAAACGTATTTTATTCGGCTATGATGTTACTGCGACTTAAAATTGTTTTATTCTTTTTTTTTCTGCTGGAAGAACAGTTAGTTGCTTACAAATAAAAAAGCCCTATCCACCATGCATTTTCACCACTAGTTTTAAATCAAATCAAATCACATTTAATTTCAGAGATAGTACGTACAAAGTTACATACACAGTCCATATTATTATCGAGACACAATTTAAAAAAATAGTGCCTTTCGTAAAAGAATTACAAGATTAGTAGGATGATACAAAATAACAGGTTATCTAAACCATATTTTCATTTTCTAGTTTAACGTTCGGGCTAATAAATAAAGTTGTTTCTCTCGTGACTGTACCCGACATTGTTGGAGGAGAACTAAAGACCCACTCGTATTTTCCAATAGGACGAGCACGGTATCATTCAACTTTTTTATTATACTCGAACAAGTCGGAATCCAGTTGTATCGATCGGACATGAGGTTCTATGGAGATCGGATGGTAAATTATAAAAACTGCCTACAACTGGGGCCAAATTCCGCTAACTAATCGCTTTACTATGACAATGGTATCGTCACAGAATCGTCGATAGATGAAACTATAGATAAATAAATAATGCTGGACAATTCACACACCATTATCTAGCCCCAAGCTAAGCTGAGCTTGTGTTATGGGTACTAGATAACTGATATACATAATACAATATATTGCATTTATAGATATTTTTGTTACACATAGAAAACGACCAGAACACCCTGAACAAACATCTGCAGATCGTACATATATTTGTCAAGGCGGGAATCGAACCCTCAACCTCCTGCGCCGCAAGCGGATCCTCGCCCACCGCGACACATCGGTCGTCATAGTGCGTGCGGTGCTATTTGCACCTTGGCACTTTTGTCACGCGTCGCTCCATCTGTAGTTTATTTTATGAAAAGTAAAATGACAAAATGTGTCATTCTGAAACGATACCATTGCTACGGTGAAACTTTAAATGAATGGAATTCGGTCTATGGTCCATTCAGATATGTATAGTCTCATGAGTTTACTAGCACGGGGATTGTTGTCTAGGGTAGAATAGAGAAAAATTACGTCACTTTGTCATCGAATGCGTAAATTATTTGAAATTCATTCCTTCAACTTCAATAATGTACGCAATTTATGTTGATGCGATGTCATTATTGTCTATTCTACCCTAGAGATAAATCCCCGTGCTAGGGGGGCAGTAATACTATTTCGCAATAATATTATTTTACTAATAAAATTTGTAATCAAAATGAAGCAAATGAGCGGCGAGATAGTGATTATGATCACCCAGAATTGACCACTTGGTCGGTTAAATGGTCACCTAAAAAATTTAAATCAAATTTTGAGCCGGTACTATAAAACCTTTTCTAGAACTTCAGTTTATTCTCTGACTTAGATAAGATTAAGTTGGGCTTTAATCTATTTAGGTTCCTAAAATATGAAGCTTACTTTAGTAGTAGGTAAATACCTAACTAACTTCGAAAGACAAACAAAGTTCTAGTTGAACTAAACAGATCAGAATCTCCGTTGGCTAAAGTTACTTATAACGTTTAAACGTCAGGCACAGGTGGGAGTGCAGTGAAAACCGATATTTATCTGGTTAAAAAATAGAGATCTAATTAACCCAAATTCGGTTCGACGTAGATATATTCACAGTGAACGGCTAAAGTGAATCTAATAATGTCCAGTGAAATCCGTAGAAAATCCTTGTTGATAAATCGAATACCGCTGAATGTCGAACGGTTGCTTCTCACTTGCTAATTTACTGTGACAACAAAAGATCTAAAATTCCAGTGCTGAAAATTCGGAATATAATTGGCTCGGTGGATTGGGTGGTGAGCCGAAGTGGATTTTTCTATTCAAATAAATATAACTTTTTATAGGTAATCCTACTTTAATATTATAAATGTCAAAGTTTGTGAAAATTAATTTATGGATGTTCGTTCCTCTTTCACGCAAAAACTACTGAACTGATTTTGGCTGAAATTGGATTGATGGTACGGGTATAGTTTGGGGACTGAAAAAAACATATAAGTTACTTTTTATCCCGATAGCGATAGCGCGGGCGAAGGCACGGACAGTACTTGTTTATGGAATAAAAAATATAGTTAAAAACTAAAACCCGACTACATAAAAGTCTTAAACAAGCGTTCACCTATTGTCCATAGCATTTTCTTTTGATACTTAGGTAGTCGGAGGCTCCCACCCCATATACCTAGGGTACAATTAGTAACAAAGGCCTCCGACTACCTAAGTATCAAAAGAAAATGCTATGAACAATAGGTGAACGCTTGTTTAAGACTTTTATGTAGTCGGGTTTTAGTTTTTAACTATATTTTTTTACACCTTTTTGCTAATAGTTTGTGAATCGTTAACCTCACAAAAGTTTGAGAAACGGTTTCGAAAAGTACAAACAAAGACCTTTGCAACGATACCACACACGAGCATATTTACTAACATTGAGATTATCGACCTTTTCTTAGACCCCCGCTATCACGTTAGACCCCCATTTTTATCTGACGTCACATAGCCTATAACCATCGGGCTATTAAGCCGAATTATACGACACCTCATTTGTTGAAATCGGACAAGTTGTTTCAGAGCTACGTGGGAATATAAAAATCGGCTACATACATACATACATAGGGTGTCAAAATCATAACCCTCGTCGTAGTCCAACTCAACCCGTTTCGTAAGAGCCGACTACCAGAGCAAGGGCAGCAGCTTCCTTCCGAGTATTTTCAACACCAACACTGCAATCACCCATCCGCTTGCCAAGCGTGGTGATTATGACAAAACTCCCCTACATGGGAGACCATCCACTCTATGGACCGACGACATCGTAGCGGTCGCAGGGAGTCGTTGGATCGAGGCGGCTCAAGACAGCTATTTTTGGCGTCGTATGGGGAGGACTATGTCCAGCAGTGGACGTGTATGGACTGATATGATATTGATGATGATGATATATACGTACGAGTACATCTGATATTACTGATTAAGTAGTATATATACCATATAGTTATTCCGTGCAATGAGTTGTTTTCAGCTATAGATAATTTTTTTATAGCTGGTGCGATCCCCTTTTGTTTTTCATATACTGGAGGCCTGGATTTGTGACATCAGCGTGGATATTTCTATAAAAATCAAAAGATAATCGCGTGAGCTTTTAAAAATTTATCTATAGGCAGTTAGAGTCCATATTACTTATGCTTTCTGTCCTAGAAACTGTCTAGGACCCTAGGTAGATGTTAATATAACTGTAAAACTACCCTCTTTCAAATTGCAAAATTTAAAAACCCCATTTAATACGCAGTCACATGGGGTGTTGTGATTCTGTTAAAAATTCATGAAGCGGTGGAGGTAGTACCGAACAGGCCCGTGGGAATAATTAAGTTTTCACGGGCCGACACCTTTTCACCGTACATAGGTTCGCACTAGTAGTGGGTCGTTGACTGTTTTTGCGTTAACATAACGAAACCGTTATCTATATAAACGGTCAACTACTCGTAGTTAAAAAACCACTTGACGTTTAACTGGTTTAAAAACCAGTTGACTTTTAACGGTCGTAGGAACGTAAACTGTTGTAGAAGCAACTATGCATTAAACGCTACACGTCGTGAAACCTAAATGAATGTTGCTATGTTGAAAAACCAGTTGACGTTTAACTTAATGTTATTGAAGCGCTTTTTAAGCAACCTATGTCCGTCCTCGGGATACCATCTACCTCACTGCCAAATTTCATCAAGATCTGTTCAGCCGTTTAGGCGTGAAATGGTAATAGACAGACAGACAGAGTTACTTACGAATTTATAATATTAGTAGGATTTTGTTTCCGACGCGGTTAGACATAGATATATATGACTATTAGCTGCTGCCCGCTCCTTCGCTCGCATTTTATCGGGCCATATGCCACCAGCCTGTATGTTTTTCTAGGCCCCAAACTATACCCATACCAAATTTCAGCCTAATCAGTTCTGTAGTGTTTGCGTGAAAGAGTAACAAATATCCATAAATCCATCCATACAAACTATGACATTTATAATATTAGTAGGAGTAGGGATTCCCCTTATATCGACGTCGCTCACCACAAGCGAAATCATCAAATATTTGCATTCGCTGTAAAATAATATCATTATTAATTTACCTACCATTCAACGTTCCGATTCAGCTGGGGAACTGCGAGGTTTGTGTTGAATGTGATGCAATGGAGGGTATTTAAATATATACATTCATTTCATATTTTCATATCATTCTTAGGTTATAAGCTTTAAGGTCTTGATTTCACTAGAAAGCAGTTATAACGACATAGCGTTAGGACTAAAAAGCTTTAAGACTATATATGTACATACGACCTGTTATCAGATTGCCTTGATATTGATAAGACGTACAATGGTATCTAAAAGTGGTACTTAGTCCATTCATACTCGCATTTAAGCATAGGTATTTTTTGTAAATATCGAACCACTGTACTATAAGTTAAAACAATTGTCATTTTTTAATAACTATCACCTTGGCTTTTCTCTGTTCTTTTGTTGGTTTGGTCAATGTTGGTATTTATACGATTTATTTTGTTGGCATAGTGTGAATGGTATAAATTAACAAAACAAACTGATCCTACAAGGGTTACTTTTTTCCTTTTGATGTACGGAAACCTAAAAACAGCCCTTTGGTCAGTCGTAGAAAAGTCTGATGATGTTCATCAGACTTTTCTACGACTGAACATTGCTCTAAAATAAATTTAGAAAGTTGATGGTCAATTTCATTTTGAAATCGTGTGTACGAACACGCTGTTATTATAGATTATTTTCAAGGATAATGTTAATTATTTGCCAATCCACTCCGTTATACACTTTTTTATATGTAAAATTGGACCGTTATATACCACAGTTCAAATTTAATTATATGTACCTACTTGTCCATACACGATTAATACTTCCATCATCCTCCGTTATACAAATACGCTGACTTTTATTTAAGGGAGTTCCCTGTCCCAAACTAGCACCGCCACTTATTTTATCGGTTTATTAAACAAAGGAATTTTCAAAATTTGTTCCAAGTTTGTGATACCTAACATAAGCTTTTCTTTAATGCCTCTATAGTAATTTTATTTTGTATAGCTTAGGAAGAGATATGAAATTGCACTTTTTGGCCATCAAACTCGGGTATTCACATCAAACTATACGAAATAAAACTATTACAGAGGCATTAAAAAAGCTTATGTTAGTTATCACAAACTGGCCAAGGGATTTTTGAAAATTCTTTTGTATAACGTAATAATACGATAAAATAGTAGTGGAGGCGCTAGTTTGGGTCAGGGGAACCCCTTAAGCAATTACAATCCTAACTAATATTATAAATGCGAAAGAGTGTTTGTTTGTCTTTACTTCACGCCCTAAGCAACCAATCGACTCAATTTTGGGCATAAAGTTAGTTAAAAGGATAAAGAGTACAGAGACATTGGCATTTCGACCGGATTGATTTGCTTGGTATTGATTTGCATGACACTGGCAGAAAAGTGGCAAACCAGACACATATTGCCAACTTCAACGTTCTCGAGTATCCAGTGAACATTTATATGTATTAGCGCCCGAAAATAAATCCAGAAAAATCGTCTATAAGGATGCCTTTCAATAAACATCTGAATCTGATATTGTTCTCCACGACACAACAATTATCGCGCGGGCGAAGCCGTGGGGCGCAGCTAGTACATATTGTATAATAGAGCTCAGTGCTCTATCAATAATTGCAACTACCTGTAGGTATATTTCTACGATCTTCAATTAATGTAAGGAAAGCCTAGAAACCCGAAGTGTAAACTGAGGGAGCACGGCTCTCTTTGATTACGGTAAGACTGCTTCGCTGAACTTGGGGTAACCATGATTCTTTTTATTTCTACGACAGCTGCAGGTCGATTTAAATGTAATTTTGACTGAAATATTCATATATATATATATATATATATATTATAGTATATAGACCTTCGTGTGACCACAGTCTCACCTGATGGAAAGTGATGATGTGGCCGATGTTGTATCACGAAGGTCTAGAAGACACCTGTTCAATCATTTCTTGAAGAGACCCAGATTGTAATTCACCGGAAAAACTGAAGCAGGTAGCGAGTTCCATTCCTTAGCGGTGCGAATGATGAAGGCGGACGAAACCGCTTTGTACGAGTGGATGGTATATCCACCTGATAAGGATGGTATTGTGCCGTCCGTCTGCTTGTCGGCAGTATAATCGACAATATTTTCGCCGCTCGTTGTTTCATTTACTTTCTTTTTTTTTTAATAGCTTTATTGACAAAGAAAATAACAATCAAATAATATAAACAAATTAAACTAGTATTTACAATTGAAACAATTGAGCTAACTGCAGACTGTTGCAAACAATCTACAGATAGCTCAACTGGTCCATATCAATACCAGTCGGAAGCGTACCCAAGACGCTGGCTGCATTGCCTCGCTGTATGGCAATGCTAATGCGCTGCGCCAGATACTCACCAGCTCAGTCACGCGTCGTTTCGACCAGGCACTCAGATAATTTTTTGAAAACCCGAAGAGCCACGTTACTCCACGGACCTAGGGTCTCGACTCCAAGGGGACCAAATGCGTAGGCTCTGTCGAGACCTGCATATTTGTTCCTCTTGAGATCCTCGGCCAAATCTGCCGCCGAACCAGCCCTCACGGATGTCCTTGAAAGATGCGAAGGCGCAAGTGTGTCGACGTCGTGTTTTTTTAATAGTTTTCTATGTCTATGAGCGGTAAAAATATAGTACGGACATTCAGATGAAACATTATTAGTACCTACTCGTAACTTTAGCCAACGGAGATTCTGATCTGTTTAATGTGACTAGAACTTTATTTATCTTTCGAAGTTTAGCTAATAAAGTAAAGTGAATATTCTGAGAACCTAAATCGATTAAAACACAAATTAATAATCTTATCCAAGGCTAAGCTTTTAGTACCAAATCAGTAATAACACTAATACCTAGAAATTAAACTATTATTTTTGTAAAACTTTGTTTTTTTAATAACACTCCTTCCACCTCTGTGGTTTTCTAACTGTTATTATTATAAGTTATCGATGTAATTATAACTAATATTATACGTATAAATGTGAAAGTGTTTTTGTTTTGCTAACACACACATATACATCATACACACACACACACCCCCACACAGACATACTCCCAGATTGCATACCAAATCTCACTTATTGTACAACTTAAATTTGCATGTAACTTAATACTCCGGATACCCTCAAAAACAACCAACAAACAACCTCTTTTGACGATCGCGCCCTGGTGCCCACGTCACGGGCCATGAGCCTAGTGTGGGGCCGTAGCCAATCTCAATAGACATACCTTTAATTATTGTACTAGCTTTAAGTTTCTTTGTTTAATATTTAAGTGTGCCTAAATGTAATGATTTGGAATTAATAAATTATTGTAATTATTGTATTGTATTGTTCGTTTGTCCCTCCTTCACGCCCTAACTAAGCAACTGATGGATGTGATTTTTGGCATAGAGTTAGTTGAAAGGATGGAGCTGTTAGTAAATGAGAACGCAACCTTATTTATAACGCATGTTGGCATCAATTTTATGATGCTGGACACACTGACCTGTCCGCCATTGGATGTGTTACTTTGTGAAATAATACACGATTGCATTGTTCAAGTTCTTCGTATTTATTTCCCCAATATCAATTAGCAACAGGAGCGTATCATAGGTTCCATCCTTTTAACACTTTTTAACTTTACTTTTGACTTTTTTTGTTTGTCAACTACTTTATGTGAAATTCTTATTTAACGTGGGTGACAACGCGGAGAACGACTAGTATTATTATAAGCTGTTAAATAAATTAAAAATAAAAATACACGAATAATCTGAATGCGCTGGGAGCTTAGTGAATCCAGTTTAATGAATTCGACGATTAATCTAATTCTCATAACTGGCTTCATTGGATATATGTATTTGAATTATTTGAGCATCCCACGAGAACCCTTACTTTTCTGTGAACAAAACTAGCCTAGGTATAGTCCAGGATATAAGCTAATCTGATACTGAATTTCATGAAAATCCATTAAGCCGTTTGTGCTTGAAGGAGTAACAAACATTCATTCATACAACATTCGCCTTTAAACACGATCTAAAGATGGCGGTAGTTTCTTTGTATTAAAATGGCTACCCTACTGTAAAACAAACATTTGTGCAAGTTAGCACAAGAGCCCTCGCGGTCCACCATTATGTGAAGGCCGGCCGTGGGTCTTGAGGAGAATTCAATTACGGGCTCCCTGTCTAACTGCCTGTTCGATTGGATAAGAGTAAGATATAACTTCAATGACTCGCGGAATTTTATCTTAAAATTTCTTTGAAGAAGTAAGTACGTAAGTTTCCATCCTAGTAATACTATAAATGTCGAAGCTTGTATGGATGGATGTATGGATATTTACTTACCCTTTCACGCAAAAACTACTGAACCGATGAGGCTGAAATTTAGGTTGGGTATTAGTTTGGGACCTGGAATAACAGGCTATTTTTTATCCCGATAAATCGCGGCGAATGCGCGGGCAGCAAGCTGCTAGTAATTTTTTTTTTACTCAGATTTATGTACAGACAAATCAGGTGCATGACGACCTGCCGTTTCATTGGATTATGAGATAGAGGGAATAGAGAGTGTACCTGTGTATGCGCCTAGTGCACTCTAAAAATGCCCTGCGCAAATGGATCGTCTTTGTCGAGATTGGCCGCGGCTGAAATTTGGCTACGAGAGTACTACTTTTTTTAAACTTTTAATACAATATTTAACTTTTGATACAATATTTAACATGGTCTTATTAGTATTAGAGTTAATCAAATTAATTTAGAATAAAGATGCGCGACTGTGAATGATTTCATTCGAATTATTCGTCTTGACAAGTCATTCGAACGATTCGAATGACTAGAGCAAATTAGTAACTAATTTGGTTAGTACTCGCGAGTCGTTCGTTCGACTACCTGAGTCGGTTTCGATTCGTTATTCGACGTGGATATTCGCCCCCGCTCGAAGTTAGAGAGAGATGTATTTATTATACCTATATTTCAATCGACTTCGGGTGCGTTCGCTGCCGCCATTCAACGCTTCACATGTAAAAGTTTACGAGGACGGAGGAGATGCGAAAACCGAGTTTGATGGCCAAAAAGTGCAACTACGCATCTCTTCCTAAACTATACCAAATAAAACTATTACAGAGGCATTAAAAAAAGCTTATAATAAGTATCACAAACTGGCAAAGGGATTTTTGAAAATTCGTTTATTTAACGTAATAAAATAGGTGGCGGCGCTAGTTTGGGTCTGGGAACCACCAAATATAAAATATTTGAACAAAGTTAACATATAAAATGTATTATTGGTCTCACAGTGGTAGGCTGGTTATCTGTAATAGTTACATTTCCGGATTCAACATTAGACTCACCACCTATCCACCACACTATAACATTTACATTACACTAAAACCATATTTACACTAAAAGCTAAAAACTAAAATATTATACTTGAAAAACTACACATCTTATCAACCGCACAAGAATGATAAAATTAGTTACTAATCTGTTCCATTCAATCCGCGCAGGAGCGACGACTAATTCATCACTCAAAACCATCGATCGACTAACAAAGTCGAATCGGAGCCATGAATGATCCATTCGTAGAGACATTAGTAATTACTAATTAGTAGTTTCATTCGACTTTGAAAATTTGTATATTACTAATGTTCAAGTCGAATGAGGAAATTAGTAGTTGTTCCTCATTCGACTAATAGACAGATAATTCGCAGTCGAGCATCTTTAATTTAGAACTCACAATTTCATTGGTGTTGAAGGTGACGAACGCGGAATAACTCAACGTCCCTAAGTATCAGGACAACAGAAGTTCCTTGGATATGTATATAATCAGAGTACAACTTCAACTTTTTCTTTTATGGTGCCGCTTACTTTTCGCTACGACTCTGTCAGTGTCCGAGTCAGAGTGTCATAAACTTTTAAACCAGAATGTGATCGGTAATGGAGCCGCTACTGACATGAGAATTGTGTGGTTGACTGTACTTAAGTCTGCCTTTGAAAAGTGGGACGAATGCGTAATGAAATTAGCTCTGAATTTGATTTTCCGTTTACGTCCTACTTTGGTCGGAAGCCAGTGGGATGAACAGGGAATGACTAAAAAATCCAATTGTTCTTGATAAGCCCTATAAGAATTATGGAGAATTGAAGTGAGTCTAAACAATAGATAATATTTTGTGAATAAAATTGTATTGCAAAATATTAGTTTCTTCATCAGCCAATTATAAGAGATTATACTTCAGTTTCAAGAGTTCTTATGTTTTAATAATAATAGATAAGTATGGCTTTTGTTATGATATGAGCTTTTTATACTCGTAGATATTATATTACCATTTTATTGTAGCTACATCGGTTAAGGTACGTCCACTTATTGCCCCGGCCAAATAATCTAACATGTATAGGTACTCAATTTCGCAAATAACAAAAAGAAGTATTTTGACACACACATTACATGCAAAAATAATATGTAGGTATTTACTTCATAAACTGTTCGAATATTACACTTAATTTCAGTAATTACTGAACGTTTTTGCGAATGGAATTAGTGTTTTTTTTTTACATGTTTAATTTATTTCGATAAAGCGGAAGGTTAAAGTACCTCCCCTTACTGGCCCGGCCAAATAATTTAATCTGTATATTAGTACACTCAATATCGCAAAAAAAAATTATTTTGACGAAAGCATTTAATGCATAAATAATGATGAGAATGATTTTACTTCTTAAATGCTCCAAAATTACACCTTATTAAATTCAGTTATTACTGAACGTCCTTGGCGTATTCAATTAGTGTTCACATTTACAATTTATTTCGATATGGCAGAAGAATCATTACATTTATAGTTCGGAGTTTCTACATGAGTACACCATTTTATTTGTGTTGGTCCCTGTTAAAAGCCCATGATGCAGTTGATTTTAAATTTAAGTGAAGTTCAATTATTGAAAAACATTTCTCCATTTTCAGCATGATAAAAGAAGCACTTACGTGTGTAATTAAAGCTTTACCACAGAATGCCAGCAGACTCGCTCACGAGGCAAAAATGCAACGAAAATAACTTATTATCAAATAATTATTTACAAGGAATATCAATTTCATTTTAATTTATTTTCTTAAATTGGTACTAGCGCGAAATCTGTGGAATTTTTTGTTCACCTACAAATTGAACGTAGTTTATTTATTCGAAAATGTCATCAAAATTTGCTTGACGCCATTTTACGCAAATGGAACAGAAGGCCAAATAAATAATTAATATAATTATATCAACTGCGGTTGAAAAAACGTGAAATAATAATTTAATGACTTACGACAAATTCGTGAAGTGAAAAAGTATGCAATATTTTACTAAAGGTAAGTTTTGATTGTTTTATTTTCTTGCAATGGAAGTTTAAAGTAGAGTTTTCACTCGGGCCAAAACCACCCATAATGACCATAGGGTCTATTAATCCTCCCTCGCTACGCTAAGTCCTTTGTAGAAAAATCTACTATTATTTCATTTCATGATTTCTTCGCCGTCGCAATATTATTGTAAATTCTTAGATAATTATGGTAAAATTTTATGTTTTACCCATAATAAGAACGAACGATTTACACAAAATCCAGTGCAACGGTCTTCAGTTCTCGTAAAACTTTCAAAGCGTACGTAACTACTGCCACAAACACCAGCACAGCGTTACAAACACGACAGTAAAATTTTATCTAGAATAATAAAAATATGACATGGTCACGATATCCCCCACCTACTACGTATATCCTAGCGTCCATGTTTGTGTCCCGCTGTAATTTGAATCTGAAGATTGTATAATTCGTTTGGGGAGAACCCTGATCTGCTCTGAGAAAACATCAAAAGTGTAAAACTGTAAAGCTATAGAGTTCCGGCTAGAATCCTATTTCTTAAAAAAGTATTATTCATAATTCTTTTTTTGGCTTCTGGGGCAAGTAGGCATTATTCTAGGGGCAATATTCTATAATACCGCAGCACAAGAAACATTTCAAACGCTTATCTACAGATAATATAATAGCTAAGCTGCTCAGACTGAATAGAGCTTACGGATTTCATGTCTCAATACATTGCTTACAAATCCCTCAAAAAGCAGTATGAACGTTCTATAAATAACAATGACCGGGATGTGATATAAAGTTTATGGCAAACTTAAGTGTAGGTATTGCCGTTTTCGTACCAGTTTATTGCCAGAACAATAAAAATGCATCGAACGTTGGAGCTGCTTCGCGAGATGGCTTATTTGCAGTCTTATGCGATGCGATGCTATCAGACATAACGTGAAGTGAAACAAGTTTAGCTTTCTTTATAGGATCGTCTTTGACATGTTTTAGTAGGAAAATAAACGGGACATGAATACTGTTGATGCTGAATTGTCAAAATGTTATTGTAAAAGTACACCTACTTTTATTTATTTTAGTTAAAAAATATAAGCATACCCACTTTTACTTATTTTAATTCAAAATAACTATTATTGTTGCGCCCTGACAGGGTTTTTATGATAAATAATAGATTCAGACGTTACTTTGCGGAAATCCATTGCACAATTTTAGAATAATTTTTTTTTTTTTGAAAAAATTAGTAACAATTACGCGTATAACAACGCGAATTGTTACTAAATATTTTTTTCATTCTAATATTGTAGGGTTTTTATGCATTGTGTACCCACTAAGACTACCTACACCTAAGAACATTACTTGTATGCATAAATCACAATAAATGAAAATAATAATACATATATGAAAAAGTAGCTACCCCTTTAACAAAGTTACTAGACGGACGAGATTGGCAAGAATTCAGATAGATAGATAGATAAATAGATAGAAAATTCTTTATTGCACCTTATATACGACCTTATATACGATACTTATCGGTAAGAAACAGAAATACAAAAAAAAACAATTAAAACTAAGTTGCAAGTGGCGTCTTATCGCTCGGGAGCGATCTCTACCAGACAACCGTAAGAGGGATTATACCCGCAGTAGGTAATAGGGTAAGGTGCCAAAAAAGAATGCCATACCTAAACTGAAACCTACTAAATCTACTGGAACTAGGAAGGTTTACACAAAATATCTTAAAAAAGAATCTGTGGCAATATGCTTGAGTTATAATTCCCCCTAAATAATCAGATATCGATAATATCCTGCTCACCTCCAGATCTTGATATAGATTCAGATATAATCCAACTTGCAACAGTACAGTACAATTGAAATTAATTTGAAACTTCACTGATATAACCAAGAAGCGGTAGAGCAAAACTATAGATCACGTTCACGAAATGCCTTTCAATCAACGTATCAAGCGAGAGACGTCGTCGTGAAGATCTCACGAACACAATTTAATTCTGAGAACATGCACGCCCCATTCGTACTGCAAATAAATACCAATGCGAATGAAGAGAATCGACACTGTTCAGTTTGTATTTGCAATGGATACGACAGAAATATCTATCTTTCAGAAGGCTTACCAATTCCTCAGTTACTCGGTAAACGTCATCGCCTCTCTTAAGTCCAACTGCTGGATATCAGCCTTCTCCTCAATTGCTTAACTTGAAGTTTTCTATTCGCAACTACTATCTTTTTACAACTCGTCAAACAATTAAAGACACAAGAAAAAGTGTACAAAATCTTATAACCAATTACATGTCGGTTATACAACATGTCCAGCAGTGGATTAATATTGGCTGATGATGATTGCCTGTTACGCGAGTATCTTGTGAGATTTACACCTAGTGAAGAGGTTTTGTAAGCCTAGAAATCTATCCCGAATTCCTTTAAAGTCTATTTATAAAATCAGTAACCTGTTCTTAGCTTCTGTTGTAACCTGCTAAGTTTAAAGATGCATTATTATGTTCTCTCTAGTAGAGATTGCCGCTAGACGTATCATTATTTTGTTTCTAGAAGATACCACTGGCGCCCAGTGTATGTGAGTCAGCCACATAAACTGGCTGGAGCGCAAGATAGCACAGTTGGTAGTCACTCGTCACGGGACGCAAGAAAAGTGGCTTCGAGGCACTCGTCCGCATACAAATAGTTTACAAATGGCATTGTCGTGGGGCCACGTTGTCGATGCTACGGCTAAGTGAAATTAGTGTTTTCTGCTCGTGTTGTCTATAGCAGATAAACTTTTCGAAGACTTGTCTTGGTAGGCGACATCCTATTTGCCAAAAAAAACTCTGACATTGAATATAATAGAATTGATAATCTTTATACTTATCTGTTACTTCTATGTTCCTTTATGCAGTGCTGGGATATGAAGGTCATTTTAACCTTATTTTTAGAGTAAAAGGAAGAACGGTTGCAATTGCATTAATTCATAAGTAAAACAGGTCTGTCGGCTTAAGCAGTTTGAAGATAATTCGAGTAATGAAATAAGTACTATGGTTTTATAATTTTTAAGATATCAAAGAAGAAAATTAAATACTTAAATCAATTCAGAACCAAATGTGCAGCTTCTTTTTAAAATAGAAAATTCCATCAATGCCGAAACGTATCTTCCATTACCGAAGCAGACATCCTTTTAAATGAAAATAAAAGCAGAGCAAATGTAAAAAAGATTTTCATCTTATTTAGTAAAGTCTACGAGGCGTTGGATGGCAAACTAGAAGTCAGGTGGCTCGGTGTAAAAGAAAACTCATTACTTCTTATTCAGCGAAGCAGTCGAGTCCTGCATTCAGCGCAGTCGGGTTATCGATGAAAGGAATTGTTAGTGCTGGGGTGGTAAACACCCATTAGTGAACGCTTGTTGTGTAAAGTGATTTGGGCAAATAAAGGGAGAGTAGGCGCCAAAATGTAAACAAATGAAAATCTCAAAAATAGTGTCGTTGGTTTCGGGTTTGGGTATTACGTGGAAGTAAAATACGAACTATAAGAAATAATAGTATAAATATGCATAGACATTATTTGATGTCTTTACGGGGACTGACCCCTTTGATTTGCTTTGAATAACAAAACGAGCATTAACTTTTTTATTTACCAAGTTACCAAGAAGTAAGTATTAAGAAGAAATAAAATACTAGAAGTAGGTTCTCGTTTGAACTACGTTCATATAAAACCGAACAGCTAACTGAAAGTTTTAAATAATATTTCTATACTACAATACCAACAAATAGTTATTGATCATCTATCCATAATGCCCAGTGGTCGTCGATGACACATTTTATATTCGAAGTTTCTAGTTCTCTAAGTAATTGTATCGAACTCAGCACTAACAAAATTGCTGCTATAAAGCCACTACTTTAAACCACATTGTAACTCAATGAAGTTCGAAAAACATTTCTAATTTATTACCTAGACCACATTCATTTTATTAATACAGATTTATCGATAAAGTAAGGACAGGGCACATTTCAGCAAAGAGTTGCCGTAATAAATTTAAAAGCAGCACATCAGTATGCCACCGCCGTTTCTTCTACACACGAATGGGACAAAGCAAGACATATTGTGGTTATACGAAAGGTTGGACTTTCCAGTTTGATTTTTAGCTTTCACGCCTGAAGTTTTGTTAACCTTTGGTTTGTTTTTAACATATAATATATTATGTCATCATCATCATCTTTAGCTTATCTAATGCTGGATATAAACCTCCCTTATTGAGCAACCTGTTTCCAGCTTGCCACAGCTAGCATTTGTCTGTAGTTTTTTTACAGGTCGTCATCGCACCTGGTCGGCCACCACTTCAGCTTGCTAATTCAGTGAGCTATGCCAATAACTTTGGTTCTCTGTCGGATATACGTATTTGTTACAAATCATGTCGTTGAGGGAAACTCCGTGCTTATCTATCAGCATCATTTATTTATTTATTAGCTGTTTCCCGCGGTTTCACCCGCGTTCAATTCAAATTTAAAATTTCTAGGTAGATAAAAAGCTCTTTTTTCCCGTAAATCTTAATAGGAATTTCAGTTTTACAGGGACAAAGCCTATGTTACTCTCCATCCTTTCAACTAACTCTATGGCAAAAATCAAGTCGATTGGTTGCTTAGTTAGGGCGTGAAGGAAAGACAAACATCACTTTAAACTGGTGGAGCAGCCTAACCGTGAGTGTCCATCTACGTCTCAACACGTATCATATACTGTACATGGTAATAAAAAAGGGTTTTTAAACTTAGGTGAAAAACTGAAATAAAATTTGATTTGATTTGATTTTAAACTACCCTAGAAGTCAATCCTCTATCGTACACGAGTACCGACTTCACGGACCATGCGCCTAGTGTGGGGGCGTAGCAAATCTATTGGACTTACCCATCACGTACCCTCAGTACTTGTCTATCAAATGTATGCATAAATGTGTTTTTTTATTAATAAACTACCTCCTGCCCGCGCTCGCGTTTTATCAAGATAAAAATAGCCTATATATTATTCGAGGTCCCAAACTATACCCATACCAAATTTCAACCCAATCAGTTCAGTACTTTTTGCGTGAAAGAGAAACAAACATCCATCCATCCATTCTCACAAACTTTGCCATTTACGTACATATATAATACTAGCTGCTGCCCGCGCCTTTGCCCGCGTTTTATCGGAATAAAAAATAGCCTATGTGTTATTCCAGGTCCCAAACTATACCCATACCAAATTTCAGCCTAATCGGTTCAGTAGTTTTTGCGTGAAAGATTAACAAATATCCATACATCCATCCGTACAAACTTTCACATTTATAATATTAGTAGGATAAATAATTTTGTATTTTGTATTTGTAAGCCACGGAATATATTTTAATTTTTTCATAGTTTACAAATAAAATACAAAGTTACTGAAGCTACCAGTAGAGGTTCTCTGTCATAGTATATTAGGAGAAGTCATAGAACATGCCATAATAATAACCAAAGCACTATTAGGCTACCTATGTACTCCGTCTATAATTGAGTTGACGTACATACATCAATCAAAAAGCTCGAATCCACTGCCCGAAAATTTCCATCTGCTCTGCATTGAAAAGTAAATCGAATAGACATAACTTTTGAAATGTAAGAAAATGTATCCAAATTAGATTTATACGTAATACTCGCTGTGGAAAGTGTTCGGGTGATTTGGGAGTGCGGCCTACAGATTGAATTTACCCTGAACCCGAGGGGTTCTGCAGGGAGATAGGTTTCTAGAAAGGTTTTGAAATTTTATAATACCGGAATACCTTCGTTACTGCAACAACTGTTTCAGCAATGTTGTGAAAATGTTTTGCAAGTTATCATTGTTTTTCTAACTTCTTCTAGAAATATGAGTGTAATGTTTTTTTCAAATAAAAATTAGTTGTTTGGACTTAGGTGTACTTTCTTTCATCTTTCATACTTAGAACATTTATGCTGAATGGATATTTGCTTGTTTAAAAAACTCTAGGCTTTGAACTAGCTTTCTTATCTCTACGAAATCTTGAGGATTGAAAAAAGCACTTTTCGCAGGTCTGACTGAATGATATTGTCGACTCTCGTACATAATTATATTCAACACGACACGACACTTTTCATGACTCATCCAGACAAAACATATTTTTGAATCCCCATCTTTATATACATCCGTCCCAAAGGGCGCTTTTGCCGCCATCATTTCTATAATATCACTTTATATGTACCGTAGGTACGTTTTTATTATTCATGATAATACACGTTACATTAGCGTGTTTTTGTTCTTCACATTATTTTTATGATGTGCTTCACGATTTTATCCAACGTGTCTTTTGTTTTGTTTACTTAGTCTTTGATTTTAGATATTTTACGCGTGCCTTTAATACAACATTGCGTCATATAACGAGTTTATTGGACAAAGTTCAAATTATATATCAGGAAATTCCTAAAACAAACCCTTAAAACCTTTCTACTTTCTCACAGTATGACTCTCTACTAAAGTTTTATTCGTAACAATTTCTATGATCTTCCTCACATCTTAACAAAATACCATTGACAAAGTCTTCATGCAAATAGTAAGCTCCAATAAAGCAACTCCTATTTCAAACTGTTTCCGCAGTCAGTTTAAATGTATGTAAAACCTTTCAGCGTGACCTCTCGAAAGCTTCTGACCCCGTTCTTGTCTTCTGACCCGCAGCGTTCCAGTGCGGAATCCTTCTTATATCACTGTTTATTTACTGGTCTTGACTCACAATTTGTACGAGAAAAACAAGAGAACATCGCAACTTTGTGAACGCAATAGTTTGAACGGAAAAAAAAACATTTTCGATAATTAAATAACATGAAAATGTACCACTGTAACATGTGACATTTTTACAGTTGAATACTTTTCGATAAAGCGACGATAACTTCGATTTCTATCTGACAAAAGAGCTAAATTTACACAACGGCAATAAAAAATTCGCAAGCCCTAATTAATTATCACAATTGCCACCACTTAAACGTGAAACCCTTGAGAAAATTATCCGGCAGCCAATTAAACAGACGTACGATTACGCTACTATTATATAGATGTATGGATGTATCATTATGACAATCCGGTTGGCTTGTAATGAATTGGCAATTAGGTCTGACCTTATGTGTGTGTAAATTACGACATTTCGCCAGAGAGCACAAGATGGAAGGCAGTAGAGCGTATGGTGCTGTTGCTATGGTTACCTCTGTTCTGCGGCTCAAACGTCTGATGTTCAAGTTCGTATTATGTGGAATTTGAACTCAATTTTCAATAAGTGAAGTGAGTTTTGTTTTAAGGTTTGGTTTACATTTTGGATCAAATATCAAAAAACTTTATTTCCTTTAGACCTTACTACAGGAGTCTAGGACAGGTCACAAAATTAAAATTACATGATCGTCGAGATGACACGTCATCATCGCCATCGCCGAATGTGATAGCAGTAGCGTAAAATCATAACTCCCCAAGCTTATTACGAGTATTACCTGTATGAATCTGATAAAACTATGTTGTTTTGTATTTACCAATTATTTATCACATTGACTCGTGTTTTCCTAACTGACATTGTTTTGACTGATTTAACAAATATAATTGACGATTGACATTATTTTTTTCAATTGATGATAAAGTGGCAACTGGAAAGTGACGTAGACAATCGTCACTCCCGGAGGAGCAGGCCTTGTTTTCCTGGTTTGTTATCATGTGATTATAAAAATACCAGCCTATACGGTACAGGTCACGTCACGATTTAATAGCAGTGACCTTGATGGGCAGAAGTCGATTTTTAGATTTTTACACCGTCTTACACCTGCGCAGAATTCCCCTCCACTTTCGCCGAGCGCTATTAAACCGTGACGAGACGTGTATATGTATGTATACTCTATATCCATCTCATTATACCTACCTACTTTAAAATTATTGGTACAAGAAGTTCTACCAGTTCAATGCAAGAACAGTACTGTACAGTTAAACATCAAATACTCAAAAATCAACCACCACCTTTACCGAATCTTATGATCAAGTCTCAACCATTGGACGAAATAACCGAACTATAACCAACTCTAAGCGTTCGGGATATAAGATTCCAAGTCGAACAGAGGTCTACTACATTCTATGTCCAAGCGAGACGCTTGTCCGACATAACGCACTAATTAATTGGTAATCCATATACAAAGCAAATCAATTAGGGCACAATAATTAGGGTCTAGCATTTGAGGTGCGGCTTGGCTGATACTGTGTACATTGCTCTATCTTATGCCTGTGTAGGTAAGTTCTCAGTGAATCTATTCTTCTCTCCCTTGTGATAAAAGCGCCTATGCTTTTATCACTGAGCTTGGTTCAATCTACTAATGTCTTACTTATGTTTTAGTAGGCAGCGAGGAAACTAAAACTATTATAAAGTTACCTGAATGAAGTAAACTAGTACAATACATTACGTCGAAATAACATCACATCCTAATTGTAAGTTCGTGGATGCTAATCGAATTGGTGCACTGCCTGAGCCGTCGCCTCACCTCACCGCCGTGGTTAATTTGCCAGGCTAGGCAGCAACGGCAGCTGCTAGCACACTGTACAGCTCCTGTACAGAATTGCAACTTGGTGTATTCGCTTTAGAACCGAATTTTTTGCACCTTTTGAAGAGCAGTGTACGGATTAGGTATGTTATATTTAGAAAAATAACAGAATTGTAACTGTACTCGTCTTCATCAATGGCTTTTACATATGAAATACTATATACCACCTATTATTATGTAAGTGTAGCGCAAATATATGTATCATCATCATCATCAGCCCATACACGTCCACAGCTGGACATAGGCCTAAATATATGTATACTTTATTCTATTCTTTTTCCTATTCACATATACGTAGGATGTGGTTTACATCCTTCCATATCACATCCTTAAAACAAGAATAGGACATAAGAGCAAAATTAAGTAAATGATTTTAATAGATTCAGTTTTTATTTTATTGTTATACTTTTGCTTCTTTTGTGTCTTATGTGTTATCTTCCGTGACGTCACCAAACGGCTCTGTCGGAAGACCAGCTTGGTTGTGACGTGTTTACAACTAACTCATGCTGAGACGGAGATCGATTTGTGACTCAAGGCAAAAATTTTACTGTATTGTCTTTTATTTTTAAAACATTGTTACTTAATTGTTTTAGTTGATTCAGATACAAATAAAACATTCTCATTCGTTCTCATTCAAAAGTTTTACGTGATTTCGAAAAACCTGTACTTAACTCTTGGTGAATCTACAAATTACATATTTTTCCCTTCAATTTTTAAGTTCTGAATATCATCAAAATACTGACTGAGACTCAGTACTGAAATCTGTGCTTATTGTTACTCTGTGGCTACCACCGCCAATCAACCGAACCTTCCTTAGACTGTAACAGTATTATTTTAGGGCTGTCCGGAAATATGGTATGGATATTTTTTTTTAATGTCTGACTCTGCATTTACTTTTGACTTTTACATAAATTTTTATCTTTTAACTACTAAAAATATGAAGACAATTTATATAACGCTTTTAAAATGAATTGGTTAATGTGAGAAATCAGACCAAATATTAATCCTAACTATCCTAACTAATATAATATTATAAATGCGAAAGTGAGTTTGTTTGTCCTTCTTTCACGCCCTAACTAAGCAACCGATCGACTTGATTTTTGACACAGTTCGTTGAAAGGATAAAGAGTAACAGAGGCTACTTTTTATATTGGTAAAATATCAAATTCTATCTACGGGAAAAAATACCTTTTTCTCCCCATAGAAATGTAAATTTAGAATTTAACGCGGGTGAAACCGCGGGGAACAGCTAGTAAAGCTATAAACTCAAATATAATAAATATTTTATCTATCCATTGAATAATTTTGGTTAGTATTTCCATGTAAACGGAAACCAGAACCACAAAGGCCATGTTAGTAGAAAATTTCTGGTAATTTTACACAATAAAGCTTGTTTGAACATTTGTACAATATTCGTCTGAAAGGAATATCGGTAACAATCTGTGTTGAATCAAAGCTCAATGCAAAAGGAAAACAATTATGTTACTGTTAGTCTACACAAATAGTTTCTATTCAGAACAGCTAGAAATAAATTTCCTATTTCTTCACTTATTTTTTTATTGACAAAATAGCAATGAAATATTTGCTCCCCTTGGAGTCGAGACCCTAGGTCCGTGGGGTACCGAGGCTCTCCAAGTTTTCAAAAAATTATCTGAGCGCCTGGTCAAAGCGACGCGTGACCCGAGAGCTGGTGAGTATCTGACGCAGCGCATTAGCATTGCCATACAGCGAGGCAATGCAGCCAGCGTCTTGGGGAAGCTTCCGACTTGTATTGATATGGACCAGTTGAGCTATCTGTAGATTGTTTGCAACAGTCTGCAGTTAGCTCAATTGTAAATACTAGTTTTTTTTATATTATTTAATAAAGAAAATAACAATCAAATATTATAAACAAATTAAACAAGTATTTACCATTGAAACAATTGAGCTAACTGCAGACTGTTGCAAACAATCTACAGATAGCTCAACTAGTCCATATCAATATCAGTCACTTATTTTGTTCCAGAACTATTTGAATTTTAAGTAGGTAGGTTTACAAAAAGTTCAGCAATACTCAGGTACTTCTCAATTATTAATCACCCAATTAAATTGTTAGGAAAGTTTTAAAAAGGGTTATTTTAATAACCAGTAGCAATTAAGGTTTCCCCAATAATAAACCATGATGATTTGCAGAGTAGGCATACTTATATGTCCATACGACTTTAGAACATAAATCCTTGTTTACAAGGGCTGTTGTTTCCAAATAATCGTTTTTATGTCACCCTACAACTGTCAAAGCAATTATATCAAAACCCTTCGCCCTTAGCAAAATATTTCCGAACAAACTCGTTAAACAGACGGTGCGTTCTCACGTCGAGATTTTGTTCTATTACATCGAAATATAACAATGTACTTCACCCTAGTTATGCAAGACTAGGAATTGCAATCCGGATCCAGCCGGATCAATCTTTATTATCAGAATAATTGTCACTTTTTCTTCCTGAATAGACTGAACGCACAAGCACTATGCTAGTCCACGCATGTACATATTGGGCTAAGGTGCTGATATCGGATTTTGTTTCATTGGAAATCCGATCGATCATTACGGCTGGATCCGGATTGCAATCCCTAACGACGCACTAGCGTTTTTTCCTATATACCTATATACCATGCTACACTATACGCGGGAAAAATCGCTAGTTTATCCCCTAAGCAAAATCCTATACTAACTACACAGGGTTTGTCGTATTGTTTCAAAATTCGGCCGTAAATAGGGAGATGCTTGTACTCGTTCCTACGTAGTAGGTAGGTGCTAGTGTTTTCGTTATGCTACGAAAAGAAAATATTTGGTTTACGCCTAAAACTAAAGAACCAATAATCGTAGAATAATATTAAATACTCGCATGTATGTCTATCCATTTCTATTTAGAGACAATTCTATCCTACTAATATTATAAATGTCAAAGTTTGTATGGATGGATGTATGGATATATGGATGTATAGATATTTGTTACTCTTTCACGCAAAAACTACTGAACAGATTAGGTTGAAATTTGGTATGGGTATAGTTTGGGACCTGGAATAACATTTAGGCTATTTTTTATTCCGATAAAATGCGGACGAAGGCGCGGGCAGCAGCTAGTAACATAATATTATTTAGCTGTGAAAACCTTCATTTAAGCTTCCTAGGATATAATATTTCTGTTTGTTATTCTTTTTAAATAAGTTTCTGGTTTACCAATGAATAAATATAAATAATAGTTTTGCTCAGCGGCAGCCTGGGTGATTTGGCTTTATGAGGAAATAGTCACTTCGAGAATAACTGTCCAATCGTTGATCCGATGCTTAAACGGGTTTCGAAGATTTTGGCTTAGTCAACGTCCGCCATTTTGTTATTTTTTCAAAATGGCGGCGCACAATATTTAATACATACATATGTATATCGCTTGGAGACACATAAATAAACAAAAAAGCTAGATAAGTGACCATATTCCTAAAGTGTCATGGTACAATGTTATTGGTAAAAAAAAAAATGTCTGCGGGGCACTAAGCCAGGCTTCGAACAAAAGTCTTCAAACCCCTTTGATAGATGTACAGACATGTGAAATATGCTGGTAACTTAGTGAGGCCAAATTTGAGTTTTAAATGTACTGAAGTCGGATACCTACGAAGTCGTATATCCTACCTACGTAACTCTACCAAATGAGAGCTCTTATTAGATCGAGCTCACATTTGTTTTGTTTTGAGCTGAAAATTTGTACATTACATTCTACAACAAACGTAGCAAACCTCTTTGACCGTTCCAGAATAAGTAGAAAACAAAAAACATTACAAATTACATGTTGTTTTTTTTTTTAATTATTCCGCATTCACGTCTCAGAATTTCAAACCGATATAACTCTGGAATTACTCGAGACAGACCACCGTTATTGGGTCTTTAAGGAATCAGATGAATGAAATTGAAACGGTCATGACGATATTCTTAGGGCTTAATTAATTGTCAAATAAGTTACTTTTAAAAGAAATACTACAACAGAGCGACCAGTTTTTCTATGAAAAGCGATTGCAAATGCTGTTTTTCACATGCATCAAAGAGAAAAACATTTTAAAATATTCCTACTGATTCGCTCGCCAGACGCATAACATGATTAGACGTGGAGTAATTTTATTGAGAATTCACGCCGCAGGGTTTGGCGGAATTGGCATGAATTTTACATGAATCTCGTGACAAGACTCGTCATTCATTTTCGGTAGACGGCAAAGATGGTAGTAAAACTTGTTTGCTACCATTGTTAGGTGTGCAGCGCAACGCAAACAAGGAAGAGTTTTGTTGCGGATAATCGATAGATTCTCATTTTTGGCACCCTATCGAGTTGTTTTTCACTTACCGTTAACCTTATCATCAACCACGGTTAGACTGCACCCATTTCTGGGTACAGGCCACCGTTTGTTTGTTTCATTCTGTAAAGTCAAATATCAACCAAATGCTGGTTTCAAATAGCACCAATCAAGGTTCAAGATTTTATTGGTAAATAATTAATTTACCTTCAAATAGCTTAACATAGTTACATGTGTACAAGGAATTTATTCATTGAAAAAATTTCTATTTAAATTTGTATCAGTCGCATTTTAACTTCATGCTCAATGAGAATCTCTAACTCTAAGAACCAGATATGCATTTATCATTGTGATAATTCTGTCCATCTTTTCTTCCCCGCCCGTAGTTTTTTGTACAATCTGCAGCCGTCCTTTGTTACGGATGATTTACGCTGATACTCGAACATTTTTCAGCATTATTTCGTTTCGTAAGCTCATTTTATCTTCAGTCTGGCTCGATATTTTAAGCCAGGTGTTGTTGATGATTGAAAAACCTAGATATGTACAACATTTCATTGGCTTAACTAGAGCTTTCTTTGGCTTAACTGGAGCATTAGACGTTATAATGTTTGCAGCCGTTTTACTGGCTCCATTTGATACTAGGTTTTTTTTGTCTAGTTATAAAACTCTTTAGGTTGAATGTCGACCGTTTAATAAATTCTTTCGAAACTTCCCGGAACACATCCGGGAAGTTTCGATCCGTACCAGAATATGAAGCGGAATTATTAAAATTTAAAAACCGTTAGAAAAGTGCGTACTCGCGTCGCACTTCAACTCATTTACTTTTTATTTTGCTGTAAAAAGGGAATCAAAAAGCGGGCGGCAAATTCTTTAATTTTCTTAAGAAAATTCCTTTTTTACGTCGGAAGTTCAAATTATTCCTTAATAAAGTCGCGTGGCGTGAATTCCTTTGATGGGGATGAAATATTGCCTAGGTACCGATTGGGGTGACGGGCAAATCCGAGCCTACGAAATAAAATGAATTTAGCCGGGAGCAACAGTAGAAAATTGGATATGTCATTTTGGTTTTTTTTTATGTTTGCGGCGGCCAGAGCTCGCTATAGGATTACGACTGCCTGCAGCGTACATTCCGATTTCACCTGCCATACCCGCGGCTTTGACACGAATCGATTGTCGAATTGCAAATGGTAATTTTACTTATTTGTGATGAGCAGTCGCTCTTTAGAAGAAAATATGTTTTGTGGGCTTTTTTTCATATTTTTATTTGATGATGATCTAATACAACTAATCAGTTATATCATTGTAAAAAGTAGTTTTGCAAAGGCGTTACGTTATGGTGGAGTGAGTGAATAATCCTTACTTATTATTATATAAACGCAAAAATTTATATGTATGGATATTTGTTACTGTTTCACGCATAAACTACTGAATAGATTTAAAATCCATTCATTGAAACTCTACAATAATATTATGTAGCTTATACGTCAGAATAACTATGATACTAGTTGGTGCCCGCGACTTCGTCTGCGCAGGATTAGTATAGTACTTGATATTCTTCTTAGTCTACGCGTAGCTGAGGTAAACGTAAAAAAACGTAAAAAGTAATTGTGTAAGTTTGTTAGCCCAGTTATCAAATCTCATACATTGCTGAATCTAGGCCTAGCTTTGGTGCCTGATATATGTTCCACAATGAGTTATAAAGGCTATACACCCTTCGGTACAAGTAGCTAGAGCGACAGGAAACTAGAAGCGCGGCAATTTGCTAGTCTACGCCACCGGGGGTGGTTACGATAACGCTACTACTAAACTAGGAATGCATGGCTGTCACATTTTGTCACTTTTAGACATCCACTAGCTAGTCAAGTAAATTCATTAACCTATAAATATAATAGTATCTGGATGACCAAGCTTTGCTCGGTTTTTTTTTGGTATACTGTGTTTTTTTGGAAATTACGATATATTTAACACGTGAGTTAAAAAGACACAAATAATATTAAATAAACAATTGATTTCCTTGGTCTAACCCCAAACCAAACACTCATTGGCTTAGTGTTGCTTAACAACGCCACCTGCTGGAGTAGCTTTAGTATTGTTGTGTCTTTAGAGAAGTTAGATGCTCCCAAATAAAAAAATTGTATTATTATTCGCCAATAGATGTCAGGAAGAGTCATATTTTTCCTATCAACGAACAAAAATAATGGACTTATGTCTATGGGTTCATCTATTTTAGCCTCGGATCTTAGCTGACAACTTTCCTCCCCCATTGTGACGAATATGTGAAGTTAATTAAAAAAAGCTGTCATACATTATAGATGAAGGCTTTGTTGCGTCGAAATCTTGTCTATGGGAGTGCCCTATCGGTAAATTTGATTATCGAAAACACGAATAAAACAACATTTTCTAAAAATGAATCCTAGCTAGATCGATTTATTGCCCCCAAAACCCCCTGTATACTAAATTTCATGAAAATCGTTGTAGCCGTTTCCGAGATTCAGATTATATACATATATACAAGAATTGCTCGTTTAAAGGTATAAGATTTCTAATAAGTACCTTACGTGTTACTTTTGTCACAAAATTAATAAATTTCAGATTTTTTTGAGTAGGTTTACTGGATATCAATGTGTCGCTTTAGCATCTAGTAACACTTTTTATTTGATTCAGCTATACATTTAAACAAAAACACAATTAATGAAGAGATTGCCTAGTTTCGCAGTAGCGCCACCTGTCCGTGATAAACGCTCACAAGTTTGTTCATCGGAATACCTGCTACAGGATGTTTAATTTATTTTATGCAATAAGGAAGGATGCAAAAGAGCAGGCGAAGTTGCGTCGGAAGCACCCTGTAACTTATGGCTGTGTAAACAAGAGGAGACGGGTGGAATAACTTATACTCCTGTCAGATAAATGACTTTTACACCAATTGCTTTGACGGCCTTAATATTTTAGTTTTAATCTGTTTTATTGACAATCACTTTATGCAATGACAAAAAAAACTTATATACAGGAAGACAAGCACAACTATTATGTATTAGAGATAACTATTATGTAGATAGTATAGATTAAAATATTATGTATTAGTACCTACATAATATTTAATACAAAATAACAAATTTAACATAATATAACAAAATCTGTGTTTATCAATCCCTCTTCGATGTCCATGCTCGCGTTCCGGTATCGGGACCAAATTTTCGACAGATTACAATAACTAAAGAAAAATAATAATAATAAAATATTTATTCAGAAATAGTTTAAGACAAATGTTCAGTGATCAGAATAATAATAACTTAATTCTAAAGATTACGTGTGCCTGAACTAGGTATAACCTGTATTTCAGGCAAAATTGCTTACATTAAAAAGATAGGTAGTAATAATCACTTATTTATAGTAAAACAAATCGACAGTGCAGACTTTCAAAATAATGTTTAAACTAACTAAGCTAAAAAAGATTATATTTTAGTAGTACCTGTAATCAAATTACAAATACAAAATACAAAAATGTTTATTTCATTATCAATTGTTTTACAGTAAATTGTATCCGTGATAGGAGCCTCCTTTTAAGTAAGTAAATACCTGTATTAGGAGGCAACGCTCTTCCATAACATACGTTATTGGTCGTAATTAAACATTATACATTCATAAAATCAAGTAAGAATAGGTAAAAAAAAAATCGAATGCTGAATAACTTATACCCTACTTTAAATAAATAGGCATTTTTAGGCAACTCCATAATCTATCTAGTTTATGTACCTATTTTCAGCGATTGTTTTTGCCGGACAGTCAGCAGAATCTGTAATCAATGAAAATATCGTGCATGGGGTACTTCATTAAAACATTCAAACATTATGTTTCATTCAACAGCCGAAAATCAGCCCACGTTGTGAACCGAAAATGCAATTTTCATAACGTTATTTTTCAGTTATTTTTATGCGTCTTGGAGGCGCTTCCAAATGTTACTAATATGGAATCAGATCAGCCACCCCTTGATTGTTTCCAACAGTCTGCAGTTACAATAATTAAATTTTCTTATATTATTTAAATGTAATTTTCTTTTTTAATACTTAAATGCCCGTTTTTCGGAATATTAATATAACTTTGTCTTGTTTCAGGTAAGATAAGCTTGACGGGGCATGAGATGCACGAACGTGACGACAAAAGACAAATACACAGAGATGCAAGTCTACACCACATGTCGACAATAGTCACGCTATTGCATTATGAATCAACACCTCTCGACATTTCGCTTACATGCCGCACACTGGCTAACCGTTTGATATAAATATCATCATCACCCCGTATCCACCCACTGCTGAACATAGGCCTCACCCAAACGACGACACGAATAGCGGTCCTGAGCCGCCTCCATAACGATTCCCTGCGACCGATACGATGTCGTAGGTCCACCGAGTGTGAGGATATCAAGTTTGGAATATAAATATAATTTGATATAATCTAATACTCGCACGAAATCGCTCGAAATAGCCTATTCGGCCGAAAAACGTTAGTCTTATGATAATAATGGACCGCAAAAACAATCAAAAAAAAAGTCCTTTTGAAGAAATACGTAAACTACGTGAAAGAGGTTCGTAAGATTCTGTTACTGTGATAAAAATTGAGTTTTTTTATTTTCGGTTTAATAAAATATCTAAGGTCGGAGTGGTCTTCAGTACCAGCCATTAAAAATTCAGACAAGTATAATAAAAACACTCGATAGTTAGGAGTTGTTGAAAATTTTACTGTAAAGTGAAACTCTGATATAACAAGCGAGACTTGTCACCACCGGGTGGATGCATTGCATTCTGACAAAAACACGAGTAGAAACCACAAATATCGCTTGACCATTTTTTTATGTGAACGATATTCTACCGTTGTTACAACACCAAACCTTACACTTGTCCATACCTACCCTGCAACAGGTGAGTAAAATATTTTTATCCCCATAATGTATCACTTGGCGCGCGAGACCAATCTTTTAGTGACGTGATTCGATTCGATATCGATTGAGCTTAACTCGATATTTCAAATCGACAAAATTTATGTGTGCGAGCGGAGGTAAATTCAAAAATGAGCAGGTAATTTGGGGTGAAATTCGATTGTTGGTTTCGATTTTAGATTAATGTGAATAATTGTGATTTGTATGTTAGGAATTAGGAATCTATTAACCAAACTGTTTGTTTTGAATGTATTATAAATCTGCTTTATAAGCTAGGTAATGTCAGTGATAAAATATGTCATACCCAAAATAAGTATTTTCAAATTTTAATGCTGTATGAAATAATCAAATAATCTAAGGTCGGAATGTGTAACAAATGCAATGGTCATAATCTAGGAGGTTAAAATGCCTCCTAAATTTAAAATGCCACAAAAATAATTTGGGTAAAACTAAAACGTTCCGATGTAACAACGAGAGATGTTATCATGAACATTTTTGATCAGTAAATATTATACCAATTTATTTTGCACAAAGCTTTTGTTTATCGACATTTCCCCATAGTGTCCATCACTAGGCCTAAAAGCACTACTTACTCGGAATGAGATTGCTTTCACTTCGCGTTCACTTCACATCTCATTCGGGGATAATGCGAGTCATTCCGTTATTAGAGCGAGAGCCAGATGTTGAATAGATAGGTCAACGACTATAGATAGTAGATACTTGCTTCTGCCCGTGGCTTTGCTCGTGTTTTCAACATACAAAGTATCCTATATATTAAACCACGTCCAGATCTGTATGAATGCGAAATTTCAGCCCGATACATTTGGTAGTTTTGGCTGTCTCCGGCCAAACATCCGCAATCTTCACAACACGGCTAAAACTATTGTTTTTTAATATTAGTAGAATTGTTTGTTAGTTTATCAATTTATTCGGAGGTGGAATCAATTTCAGAGATAAACTACAAATTTATATATTTTTTTTAAATATTTCTAAATTATAATTAAAAATCTCAGATAATGTTTTACTTTTCGTAGCAGGCTACGGTGTAGCAGAGGTTACTGCCGCGCAAAAAAGGGCTCTACGACGTAGCAAAGATTTACAAGTAGAACAAAATCGTGACGTGTTGTTTGAAAATATTTTTAGATTGCTACGCCCAGTATCGTATTAATGGGTACCCATTAATGCTATCAGATGCTAGGCGCGCTACTTGAGTCTGATTCAGAATTAAAGAACCTTTCTTGTCAGCCTATTTTGTGCCACTGCTTGGCAAAGGCAAAATAAAATAATATGATGTAAATAATGTGCCGCAGTTTTCTCTCTATTCATGCTATATGATCACCACGAGGATCATTTCTTCTATTTTATTTGTACAAAGAACTCTTATGCCACAAATGTCTCAGATTTGGCTTACATCACGCAACGTCAGGTGTCATTATTTGTATTTTTTTCTTTGTTTTGAATTATCGTGTGGATTTATAAAAATATTGCATTTTGAAAATAAGTAGATAGATTAAAGCTAATGCTTTATTTCATAACGTTAATAAAACATTCAGTACATAATTAGAGATCCTATAGAAAGGCAATGGAATTGGGGGACTTATCCCTTAAAGCGATTTCTTCCAGTTGACCACGGTGAAAGGAGACGATCATAGGATGGCGGGTTTGATACTAAACTAATACTTATATAAATAAACTAATACACAAATACCGAAAGATTGATATACTAATACAAAAAGGAAGTAAGGAATTAAGCGTAAAACATATGAACATAAAATTAAATATGTACATAGCTTTATTTTTTTTTAAAGCCTTTTGACCTTACATTTTTTGCCTGATTATTTGTTTTAAAAGTTCGCCATAACCATTGACAAAACAGGAAATAAGGCTCAGACAAATAATTTTCAGGATGTTAAAATCATAAAACATAAATTGCTTAACAAGGCTTGAATGAATTACAAAATCCACAGTATTAAAACCGCGTTTTAATAACTACTTGAATAGTAAGGTAGAATTTATAATATTAAATAATTTAAATTATATTGTTACCTGAAAACTCAGACTAATTTGATGAAAGCCGAGCTTCTATTCTCGCTTCTAAAATCAGAAGATTTCAGCCGAGTATTTTCACAGCGAATCAAAACGATATCTAGTTCAATTGGTTACTTTACAAACTGTTTATATAACTAATCATCTTTCATGTTTTTTTCTTCCCTTTCACCTGTCATGTAGATAGCTCTGGTGTGGGCAGTTTTCTTATTATTATAAAAAAGCTGTCATGAGACAAACACTGGCAGAATTGCGCCAATCCAGACGCAGAGCCATTAACCAAGAAGTTGAAGTTGTAGCGTCAACTTGCCTCAAAGTAACTCAGTTTGTGTAAGATGAGAAATTAAATTCAAATTACTGTTATTGACTGTAGATGACGATGTGGCGAAGACCTGTGACGCAGGAGACTAGGTACTTTTCTCAATGCGGGAATAGAACCCGCTACCTGGGGACAAATATTTGTACTCTGTAGATATTTGTTCTGGATGTTTCCTATGTATAAGAGCATCTATGTATGTAATATAATGTATTAAGTCATATACCTATTACCTGTAACACAAGCTCTGCTTAGCTTGAGGCTAAATGGTGCTGTGTATTGTCCAGCATTATTTATTTAGTTGATACCTACTACATACTTTAATAAAAAATAATAACGTTAAGTCCTTTCGGCTTCCAAATAAGCTCGAATACGAATTAAAATAAAAGCGTTAATTGATTCTCTTCACTGAATAAAATTTGTAGGTATTCTTCCACAAGTGGAAAAAAACACTAGTGGAAGAATACAAATTTTAATTACACACAACTAACACCTAGAGTTTTAGAGATTGTGATTAATACACGTTTACATTTTTTTAAAACGTGACATATTGTACCATTTTAATAACTTAGAAAATGAGTAAATAAATTATATTTGTGTCGAAATTATAATCTTTTTACTCGAATATCGAACGTCGTCGTCGTACTTTCATATTCTTAGTTGAAAGAAAGTCTACCTATATATAAGAATATTTATCCAGGATGATCCATATTGAGTGGATAATACTAGAGGTGCACGGAGTACGTGGAGGCAAGGTCGATGCTGGCTGTATTACAAAGTGATCCAGCCATTTGCCAGCCGGTGTATTATACCGTTGAAATTAAAAGTTAACGTGGAGTCTCGGGTGGCTTAATGGCATTTCAGTGTTTGCGTTGCGTTTCCGGTTTCACTTTTAATCTTGGGCGGATTGACTCGTTTTACGCAGGGCGGGCGGATATTGTGAGTTTTGTAGTCAGCTTGTTTAGTGAAAGGCTTTTGAACTGTGTGAGACGCCATTCGATCATAAAACTTTTGGTAGATACTTCATTGAATTCATAATATAAATGCGAAAATTAACTTAGTCTGTTACTTTTTCACAACTACCTAACCAACTGGCAAAGTATGGAACGCCATACCAGCGTCTGCGTTTCCCGATACTACAATCTAGAAGTCTTCAAGCCTAGAGTTAACAAGATTCTTCTAGACAAGTGTGCTACAACCTCGGCCATATCATCACCACCAGGTGAAATAGCGGCCAACAGAGATCTATAAAAAAAAAAACAAAAGCAGAAGGACATTGAGAGTGCAGAGAACAAAATCGGTATTTTGTTTGTTTCATAAAAATTGATTAAGATCTTCCTAAATCCAAATCTAGATAGATAAAACTTAACATACCTATGTTCTATAAAAAAACATCAAACAAAATCCAAAACCCAATTACGCAACATAAAAAACCAACCAAAAATTGCCCCCAACTTTCATACGAAATAGAACCGTGTGCAAAATTTCAGATTTCACCGGTTGCAGACATGGCGTGCAGTAATGAAGGCCAACTCAGTTAGTTGGTTCGCCAAGCGGAACAATTGCATCTTTCTCGGACGCCAGATCATAGCCCCATATAGATACCCCGTATGGGTATATCAACCGATACGGCGACCTGATAAGCCATAATGGTCTCTAGGGATTACAGTTTAGGGCGGTGAATGGTGGAGCAGATTGGATGGTATGAAAATATTATATGGCTGACGGCAATTTCTGTGGGAAACTACTTGGGATTCTCAACTTAGGTTGAAGATCTAGAATTAAAACAATAAAGGGCTTTGATGTTAAATCTGAAATCTAGTTAGGTTTTTTTAATTAAATGGTTTATTTGACATCATACTATTATTATATAAAATCGGAAAATAAACAAAAAATTCAAATCGGACGCCAAAAATATAATAATAGCTGTGAGTATTTTTGTGATAGCTCTCTCATAATAAGGGAATTAAAAAAGTTAAACATGTTTTCATCAACATTTTAATGATTTTTATAAATAGATAATATATTATTGTATCACACAAATGCAGGAATAAATACTTAAAGTAGACCAAGTACAAAGGCGGCTTTAGACCTCTATGAGCGATCTCTTCCACCAGGCAACCTTTATTTATTATTTTAACAAAATCTACGGCCCTTAAATCTAGATAATTCAAACCCTAATGATATAACTTACGGCCAATTAAAGATTTATATTTTATAAAAGTTTAAAACCGTGGGATGGACTGGACAAGTAAAAACAATACAGACGTGGTACTAGCAAAAAAAAAATAAGAAAAGTATAATACTTACACTATACATACTATAATACCTACAAACATTACAATAAACACACATAAACATAAAAATAAGGTTGTCTAACTTTTTACGAGGATAGATAATGCTGATGAAGCAGTTTTTTAAAGATAGAGAGTGATTTGACGCGTCGGATGTCCAGAGATAATCTTATCTTGAAAAGATTTAATTAAAATTTAAAACGAGGGTCTTCATTTTTATTGGCATATTATCATATCACCTTATAAATTTATTTCACTCTTATTTTTTGACATGACCTTATTTTGGATTTTAACGTGAACAAATTGCAGCTTTTGGTAATTTTATCCGAATTATGGCCACCTCAAAAGCTATCTGTATTACCTGGCAGGATAAATCTGTGCAGCTTTGACTGTTCACATGACCAAATGCAATAATGGGAACCTGACCCAGATGGACAGATTCAGTAAATCACAAACGAATGAGAAATAGGGACACGACACGAGTCCGCCGCCTTTGGGTGTCGTATCACCTTATTACTGAAAATTACCAACCTATATTAAACTCATTCGTCAGAATGAATTTTATATTGCTTAATAAAAATCTATTCTTGAGATTAAAGGTACTCGTAGCTGCAAAATAATATACCAACATTGCCAACCAATACAAAAAATCTAATTTTCATAATATTTGTATTTATTTAAAACATTATTTCTATTCTTACAGGTATGCCCTAATATAATAAATATGGTCGGAGCCTGGATTTTGTTCACAATATTTATTAAAGAAAGCATTTCCAATTTACAGATACTCAAAATTTATGTAAAATTTACAACCGTTAATTACAGCGAGAATGATTTATTTTCTTTGAGCTATTAAAAAAACTCAGTATATAACTGAAAGAAACAGTAATGCAAATATAAAACAAAAAGCGTAAAATTAATACAGAATAATTTGTTTTACGTAAGGACTCCGAATATAAAATTTGAATTGAAAACCAAAATCTGAATTAAAGCCCTCGCAGCTTAGAAAAGGTTAAAGTCAACCATGCAGGTTCCATTATGGTTTACCAATAATTTCCAGAACTAATATTAAAACTACGTGAATAGAGGTTGCAACTTCGGCACGCCCAGCTTACAGCTCTAATCCATAGTCTGTGGAAACGGCTGAGTCAATATTACATTTTGCGGTCTGTATCGATTTTATTTTGTTTATATACCCTTTTAGATATGCATTAGTTTTCCACTGCATTTATTTTAAATCTCGTTAATAATACATTTTTTACTATAGAAAATACATATAAAACTATTTTACATTAAAAATATATACAAAAACGGTTAGATTAGTTTTTTTAGGATTGGTTTTATTGTCACTTTATTTGATTTAATTACCTACATTAAATTTGTTTTTAGTACCTTAAGAATACTATGAATTATTATATAGAGATAAGAGCTATTTAGCATAAAAATTACTTACAAATATTAGTAGCCCCAAATAAAATAATTTTATTTATTTATTGATTAGTCTAGATAATGCATTCAATTTCAATTATTTTCCCATGAACTTATAGATAGATAGATCGACAACCGTGGATGGATAGGATTGTTGGATGGTACTAGGGGACCTGTGTGCTAGTATAGATTTAATAGATAAAAATACACATAATAAATATTATACCTAAAATAAACTACATATATAAATTTATATATATATATATATATATTTACTTATATACATAGGGACATAGGTATGCGTTCAATGACAACAGCCTAAATAGTGCTCCTTCACCATGGTTTTGAATAGTGGTAGCGACTTTGCTCGCCTCACTGAGACTGGCAATGCGTTCCATAGTTGTACAGCCCGGGCAGTAAAGGAATGGGCGAAGAAAGAAGTAGAGTGAACAGGTACTTGAAGTATAAAAGTTTCAGAAGAGCGCAGAGAAAGAGGGTGCGAATGATGGAGAAAGGTAAAAAGCTCTTTGAGATAAGGGTGTGCAGAGGCGTAAAACAAGATATTAAAGAGAAGAGAGAGAATATGAGAATTTCGGCGAAGCCGTATAGGTAACCACTTGAGCTTCCTGCGAAATTCCGAAACATACTTGCGCAAGCCAAATATGAACCTTATCCCGACATTCTGCAGGCACTCAAGTTTATCTAACTGTTGCTCAGTTAGATCAAGAAAGGCAGAATCGGCGTAATCAAGAACTGGAAGGAGAAGAGATTTTGCAAGAGAGATTTTAGTGGCAATAGGTAGAAAGTTACGCAGCCTTCGAAGGGAACCTGCTGAAGCAAACATTCTACGGCTGATTTCAGATATCTGCGGTCCCCACGACAGATTTCTATCGATGAGAATACCTAAATTTTTCACCGTTTTGCTTTGCACAACTGGAGTCCCATCAAAGACCACAGTTGGTAGAGTACCCCAATTTATCCGACCTATCATTCGAGAGCTTCCTACTGTGATCATTTGCGTTTTTGAAGGGTTGACTTTTAGACCAAAGCTGTTGCTCCAGTCCAGGATACGACCTAGGTCTTCGTTAATGATGGCAATAGCACACGATAGCTGATCTACCGTAGCCTGCGTGTATATTTGGAGATCATCTGCATAGAGGTGGTACGATGAAGTTATGTTTTGAGATATAGAATTTATGAACATAGCAAAAAGAAGAGGTGAAAGAACGCCACCCTGTGGAACGCCAGCAGACATGTCGCACCAAGACGAGCACTCATCATTAATGCGAATACGCTGCCGACGCCCATGCAAGTAACTGCGAAACCAATCAGCCACTGCTGGAGATACGTTGAGAGAGCATAATATTGCAATCCACATTGTTAAAAGCATTGCTAAAATCTAGTAAGCAAAGAACAGTTACTTTTCCATCTTCCATGCCAGAGCGGATATCGTCTGTAATTTTTACTAGCGCGGACACTGTGCTATGGCCTGGGCGAAAACCGGACTGGAAAGGAACTTATATAGGCTTATATAGTGTTGAGATACTGGTCTCAACGTTTAGAAAATTTAAAATAATTTAATATTCATGAATATGAAAACGACAAAGAATTTTCAGTCGTTAATGCACTGCTGTAATCAGTAACTTAACTTAAAAATGTCAAAAGGCTAAGCTGTATTCTTAAATCTGTGACGCAACATTCCCGAAAATTTTCGAGCTACCCTTAACTAATTTCCCACCTCACGCCGGCACGTTCCGGGCACATTCGGAAACCGCTGAACACGATTAAGTCCACTTCTATACAACACTATTACAACAAACTATACCGCCTTGAACCGGCTACGTCCGGTTTTAGGGCTGCCGAAAGTTCAGCTCACGTAGCTTCATAGGTAATTTATGAAGTTTCCTGGTATAAGTTGTGCTTCTGCAGCTTTTCGGATCTAAGTTATGATTCGTTTATTTTATAGTGACTTCGGTAGGTGTGTTTTGAGAAAGGTGAGCTCATTCTAGTAACTGAACAAAACAGAGCTTTAATACCAAAAATTATCATGGTATAAGATCGCCGCATGCCTTGAGTTTGCACTTATAATGAAGGAGTTTAAACATTTTCTACAAACAAACAAAATTACTTTATCAACTCGTAACTCCATGTTAAACGTGTTACTATAAACATAATTTACGTGCCAGCCCTGCCCAGTGCCCACTAAACCGGTTAAGAACTGTTCCGTCCGGAAATGTTCTTTACTACTTGTTAATGTAATCGCACGCCGCAAATCCAATCGGTACTCGCCTGTCTGAACGGACCTTTTTTTAATTCTTTTTTTTTAACGAGCCCTGTTACTTAACGAGGTGATTAGGAATGAAAATTATGTAGATTAACATAATAATGATTTGGTTTTATGTTTCTTTTACGGGATATTGGAAAGTGTAGCTACTTTAATGAGTTTTATGGACGCTTATGCAAATTATTATTGCTAAGTTATTGTGAACCTATAATGTGAAATTGTGCCTTCTTGTAATCTGCAACTGAGGATAAAGTTCCTAAGTTGCACATACCTTTAGCTAGTAGCAAAGACATTTGGTTAGTAGGTAGCAAGATCATTTTCCCTTGTAAGTTTTTTTCTCAATCTCTTATCTCCAGTTTTTAAAGAGAGTTTTTCGAAAACCAACTTAATCATTTGATACAGCTCTATAAAAATAAAACTTTTATATCAATATCATACAGTTTTATCATGTGAGCCGCGTTCGTGCCTCGCAGTCCAGATGAAAGATTTAATTGTTGCAAACCGTAGATACGTGACGATGCTCTGGGACGTGGTCTGGCAAAAACTGCAATATCCCATGGTTTACAGTTCTGGGAATTCGAGAATTGGAGTGGAGACTGGTTTTTTAAAATACCTTTGCGGATTTGGACTTTTATTTCTTTTTAATTGCGCCTAGAGCTTAGTGTGTCCTTGGTTATAATTTTATAAATTTCTTGATACAATTTATATCCATCCATACACACATAGTTTATTACAGGCCTTTGCATCTGCGAAAGATGATTTACGTATCATCCCGACGGCCATTACGTCCATGCATTGTTACCCCTCACGATTTCATTAGCGTCAACATAGATCAGTAATAATTAGTTAGATTATTATATATGATATCATATTTTACTATAAAAACTGTCGTAGTTGATGTTCTTCCTCCACAAACAAGGTTTGATGTTAACCGCTTATATTCATAAAGAACAATAAAATAACTTAGAACGGTAGAATAACTTCAAAACATTCAATAATCTTCAATAAAGTTTTAAAATTTTGTAAGTCGTTCAAAGTTAGAGGGCTCAATAGTGAGAGTCTAGAAACTTGTGTATGTTCTAACCCGGGCCTAAACAGAAAGAAGATTGAAAATTGAATAAATCTACTATTTTCATTCCTTTTCCGAAACATTAACTTCGCATTTACCCTGGAGATTCAGAGTCCACTGGCGAAGAGAAAAAACTTACATCTTTAAATTTGATTTAAGGGTAGAAACCGTACGTGAACTCGTGTTCGTTCTGTACTTTTTATGTGACGTTTTTTGTCTTGTAAATTACAGTTGAATGAAACTTCGTTTGGATTAAGTTAGGGTAGGTGGTTTAAGGTAGGCAAAAAAACCTACAGTCTTAACTCATGTAGAGTTAAGGCTGTAGGTTTTTTTGTAAGGTTCTTTGTTTGGTTTTGAACTGCAAATTCTTACACCGCATTCTACAACAAACTTAGCCAACCTCTTTGACCGTTTCAGAATACGGAGAAAGCAAAATCTAATATGAATTCCATTTACAATTTTTTTTGTCTTTATTGTCCAGGAAAATAACTATCAAATAATATAAAACAAATTAAACTAGTATTTACAATTAAAACAATTGAGCTAACTGCAGACTGTTACAAACAATCTGCAGGTAGTTCAACTTATCCATATCAATACCAGTCGGAAGCGTTCCCAAGACGCTGGCTGCATTGCCCCTTTGTATGGCAA
Source organism: Eupithecia insigniata (assembly GCA_947859395.1). Classification (NCBI taxonomy): domain Eukaryota; kingdom Metazoa; phylum Arthropoda; class Insecta; order Lepidoptera; family Geometridae; genus Eupithecia; species Eupithecia insigniata. The sequence continues at coordinate 3,557,109 of OX402001.1, read as the reverse complement.
TGCTAATGCGCTGCGTGGACCAGATACTCACCAGCTCTCGGTTCACGCGTCGTTTCGACCAGGCGCTCAGATATTGTTATTTTCTTTGTCAAAAAAGATTTTAAAAAAAAAATTATTGTTTAAACTTTTGCGCAATTACCGGATAGATATCATAAACTGTACATTGGATATTTGAAAATTCCTTTGATTTAAGTTATTACAAGTGAAAATAGGTGGTGGCGCTAGTGTGCTGCATACAACCGCCATAATAAAGAAAATTGTAACAAATTGGAACTATTATTTACAATTCAAATAGCTGATCTTGGTCTTACACAAAAAATATGCTGAAATAATTCAAAATAATGCCAACATCAAATACTTTACGCAATTTGAGACACGGAAAACGGCCAAAATAGTGCTTCGTGCAATTTACGAGTTCTCGAGACTTACTTTGTCCTGTTTAATTAAACCTTTCCTAGTACATTAATATCAATTATGGTAATCCCGCCGTAGTGGATCCAAATGCCAACCTTACGACCTTATTCGGCTATCCGGGCTCAGGAATGTACAAGAGATCCTTTAGGTAATTTGAGGTTAAGCGTAAAAATACTACTGGAATACATAAGACCGTAGTTTTTTTTATATTCATATTATTTTCGGTCATACGTTTTCATAGCCGACGTGTAAGTGTTGTGAAATCAGATATTATTTGAAATCAGGTTAACTATCCCATAATCAATTACCATCTGTACAATAGTTACGTGTTTATCCAAAGGTTGCCTGGAATAAATCACTCTTAGGGATAAGGCCGCCCATTGTACAACTGTTTCTGTATTTGTGTTGTCCTGTTTTGTTTTTGTCTATAGATAGATAGATAGAAGATAAAAATACTTTTATTGCACACTTAAAACTAGGAAATAGTTTACAAATGAGACAATAACAACATAAGTGACAATTGGCGGTCTTATCGCTCAAGAGCGATCTCTTCCAGACAACCTGTCTATCTCAGTGTGCAATAAAGAAATATTTGAAAGTTTTTTGAAATATTTAAAAAGTTGCGATTGTAGTCGCAAGCGCCAATTTTCGTATAAATAAGAAAATGGTCGATTCTCTCCGACCCGAAACCGCGGTTCTGCGCATAGCTATTTCAACATCTATTACAATTAAATGTAAAGTACGACTTTTATGAGGGCAATAAAATGCCTAAAGATTTTATAGTTACGGCCCATTTTCTGAGACTGGGCCAGGTATGGCAGTGATAGGCGTAAGGGAATTATGTTCAAATGATAATTATATTTTCACGCTTTCGACAGATGTGGGGACCATTTTGTAGGTCTATATTCTTTTGAGACGTAAATAATTTTATGGGTAATTTATGGTTCATAAAATATCAGTAAAGCTTTAATCACTGTAATCACGTTTACGTTCTATACAGTAAAGTTACTTTCAAAGCAAGTAAAAGTATCGAATTAATATTATGTAAGGGCCTGTTTTCTATAGTAAACATAACAGAATTGGTTATCAAACTAGTCCTAGCTTTCAGTACTCAGAGGATCCTCGTGGTAAAAAAACTGGAATTAAATAAAATTCAACGTATACCTGTGATGTAAAAACACGATTGCGAAAAAATAAACGATAAAAAATCACGAAAGTGCATTGTTCGGCACACAATTTGATCGTGATATCCCGGGTCCCGCGGCCCTGCGGTCTATTGAAATGAATTATGTTTTGATTTGTCGGCTATTGTTGATTATTTGGTCCCTCTAAGGCAGTTTCTTCATTATTTTTTTATTTTATTATTATAAACAATAATCAGATTTTTGCGATATCGCCTTTCCTAAAGGTGCTTCTACGAAAGCGAAATCTTTTTCCTATCCTATTCGCACAAATGGCTGTAACGTGCCCTCGGAACGGATAGCGTTATTCCCCATGCAAACGTACTTTCTTTTTCATTTGGAACTATGTCCCCGATCTTATTGAAATTTACGTTTTTCAGTGCTTGATTTGATAGTTATCTGTCTTGAACTCCTGTTTCAATTTACCATACGCTACCACACGAGAGATAAAAACAGGAAAGTTAAAACGATTCCGTAAGATATTACAATCTTCAATTTCGAAACTAGAAAATTTCATAATATTTTTGTTACGAGTTAATGAAAAAAGTTGTAAAACATCTCGTTCACTACTCTGGTAGTTATTACATGAACCCTTGCGACTGCATCACTTTATTAACCCTAAAATGTTTACGTATAAAATTATTTTACGACAGCAAAAGGTGTTTTAAAAACGTGACAAGCGAGAGACGGTTTGTAAGGTTTTTTTTTTACGTTATCTCTTTACAATAGATTTGTTTTTACGCTATATACGTTTTGTAAGTTTATGATAGTGATTGAAGTATCATGAATGAAAGTAAAATGTCCATCAAAATAAAACAAAATTTATACCTTAAACTCGTTTCATTGTATAAACTCCTGTGTAATAATAATGTAATTTTACCTGCAGGGCAGCTTGTGGCGAGCTGTTGGTGAGTAGCGACACCACGGGTATACCGAGTGCTCCCGGGGAAGTTACTGGTTATCGTCTCTTGCGGAGTGGTACCCCAAGACAACCAGATACTCCATAGTTTCCCCCATAGCCCAATTACCCAGTCCATCCATTCACCACAATAACATGGCTTTTTTGTTGCTTTCATTTTCCTTTGCAATAGTCACCAGATGACACCTGGCGGATATCATCTTCGGGTGTATCATATTGTGCAACCAAGGATGATACCCGCTATGTGTAGCTCTCACCTTTACATTAATTCTCATAAAGGGCCTCTGTACTGTTGGCTTCGGCTCCACGCATGCCTCCCAAAGGACCGGGTCACTATATGGCCCGTGATCATGGAAATTAATTAATTTATTTATTTTTATTTAGAAACAACATCATTACAAGTTTTTTTTGAGCCCTAATGCGATGCTATATCTAGGTTACATTGTATAATAATTACCTAATCTAATTGTAAGGTTCAGATACTATAGGAATTACCTGAATACATTTAAACATTATATACATTTACCCCTTTATTCATAATTGGTCTGCTAACTTAAAACAGCTGCTAAGCAGTATTATTTCTTACTCTGACTTATGTCAGTAGAAGATAGACTGAGAATTAGCAATGCTCTAAGTTAGCAGACTATTATGAATAAGGGGGTTAGTTTCAATAACCACCTGTGCCATTTCTAAGACTTTCGGCATGTTTTGGTAAAATATGTCCACGCTGTTGACGGACAGGATATTAAGTAAATATATAGCGAATGACATGGGGGCAAACTTAAGTAAGTTGGTCCTACATTTGGGCATCTCAAGCATGGCGGGGCGGCGACGTGCGCCCACGTAGTCGTTGGGCGCGCGCATAATAATAGGTAGTACGGATAAACTCCATATTCTTTTAAGTAAAGGAAACGTGTGAATTTATTTTGGATCTTTTCTAGCATAAGCTTGTACTTCGCTTCATGGGGATTCCATATGATGGCATTCGTTTCTAGGTGACTCCTAACAAGAGCATTGTATAGAATCTTAATCACATTAATGTTCCTAAAGTTCGCACTCTGTCTAAGAATGAAACCCAGGTTTCTAAAAGATTTAGCGCACACGTTTATAATATGGTGGCGAAACCTCAAGTCGGGTACCATCTCAAGGCCTAGGTCTCGGACGGACGATCTCGGCATCCCTATCCCATCCACCTCGTATTGGTACTGCAGGGGCGAGCGCGTGCGGCTGTAGTTCATCACGGAACACTTAGCTATATTGAACAGTAGCTTATTGGATCTACTCCATTCGACCACCCTATCTATGTCGCGCTGGAGAAGCTCGCAATCAAAAGTGTTTGCTACCGTTAAAAACACTTTTAGGTCGTCCGCAAAGAGCAAGCAACCTGCCTCCTTAACTACCTCTGGGAGATCATTTATCATTATAACAAATTCCAGGGGTCCAAGATTGCTACCCTGACTTACGCCTGAGAAAGTGTAATAAGGTGCCGATTGGTACCTCCCGTACTCCACATACTGCCGACGTTCGCCAAGGTAGCTCGCAAAAAATTTGAAATGTGATTTTAGTATCAAACAATTTTAATTGATTGATATAATCTAATTAATAATGAAGATTTATTTTTATTATCTTATGAAAGATATATTAATTACACAACTTAAGGCGATGAAATAAATCGTTCACTATCTTTCTTTAATAATGCAACTATAGCAAAAAATGATTAATAGAAATCCTCTTGGAATATATTTATAACGCTGCATTGACATATTCATACAGGATCGAAACAGACATTTGTGTCAATAGTAAACAGACGTATCACAAAAAGAGGGTACGCTTTTTTTAATTTCGACGTTTTGTAATGTCCGATCTTTTTGCTGGTCTCTGGAAATGGCAAAAACACGTCTCGTAGACAGATAAGAGAAATAAAAAAGTCATCAGTGTAAACCAGGACGTCGGCTAATAAAGGAAGCGAGAATCAGGACTGCACGACAGGAAGAATGCTTTTATTATTATGTTCGTAATGTCAGTCGTATATTACTTTTTTTTATTTGAACTCATGCGAGATGCGAGTTATTGTTTTTGTCGTAAAGCTGGGTGTTTGAAGACTACGTGTTTTGTGTCGCTTTTTCACGGAAGGAAATTTGTTAATGTGGCATTGTCTTTCCTTCCTTACTATTATTCCTTATTATTATTTATTATTCCTTATTATAATTTAAAATAGCTCATTTTTATATTTTCTTACTTTATTTTCATGCTCTTACAAGATAAATCAATTAAATGACCGTCTATCTTCGAAACGGAAAACCAAAAAGTGGAGCAGAAAAATTATACGGTTAAAAACTATAAATATTATTTCAACTCAGATAATCAGATCTCCCGGTAAAAAACTTTTCAACTGGAACTTAAAAAAGCAACTTGTAACTCTAATTAACTTAGCTGTGAAATGTTTCGCGAGACTCGGGTTACCCGCAACGACACGAGTTTTATCCTTGTGTTATATAATTCTTTAATTAATGTGATTGTAGATTAAAATTCAGATTTTAATCAATACTTTCGTAGATTTGTTCTTGTTTTAATTTGATATGCTGGCCTTATTTTTTGAGCATTCAAGTGAAACCTTTTGAATAGATGGCGGCACCGATTCGAATACTTCGATTTTTTACTTCGATTGGAATACCGGCACGATTATATTTGATCATCAATTATTTGATAGCTACTTAAATAAGTGGTATCAATATACTTTTCTGTTAAGGCGCATAGTAATGTGAGACTAGCGCCACTCTTTATTTATTCTTCTATTATCGATATGGAGAAGAATTACCAAAAGTTCTCACCGCCAATTGATAATACCCAGTATATATTTAGATAGGCAAAATAAACATGTATTAGACACATAAGTGATATTATAAAGAAACCACTATTTCTTTTTCACTTCTTTCACTAGTGGACAAAAAATTGAAGTGAAGAGAATATCAATAACACCTTATTTCTTATTTGATAATAATAACTATGTTTATAGTATACAATTTGACTTGTCTAAGTGCTTATTTTGTAAGCCTAAAGAAATAAAGTTATTGATTCTGATTCTGATTCTATAAACTATTATTCGACACATAATAGTTTTATTGTGTTCATGTAATAGTTTTGTTTCATTTAGTATTAGCAGAAAATGGTTTATTGCGTTTGGTGGCCACCAAAAGCAATAAACCATTTTCTGCTAAATGCTCTTGCACATAATGTCTGCTGCAGGTATCGATAAATAGTTTATACTGGGTATTATCAATTGGCGGTGAGAACTTTTAGTAATTCTTTTCCATAACGATAATACAAGAAAAAACAAAGAGTGGCGCTAGTGTCGCTTTACTATGCGCCTTAAATAAACTGTTTAGATCCAGTTTATTTAAAAAAAAAACTTATTTACGTACTCTCTTTCATCCTCTTTATGTCAACTTGCGGAAACTACGGCAGATTTCAGTGACGTTACGGAAATCGACGTCTTGATCGAGACTTATTACAGCGAGGTTTATGTTTTAGACACGTGTCTGAAACATTGATTCTTACAAACTCATACTGAGTTTGTAAAATATTAAAACGGAAAAAGGTTTTCGACGAAAATGACAGTTTATTACCGCTTACTTGTCAATAAAATTTGAAACCTATTGGATCTGCTGTCATCCTACGAAAACTACTGGAAGGCCCTATAGCTAGCCTTAACTTTGTGAAAGGAACTGAAATCCGTAATAGTTTTTGTAAACTGTGCACAACTCTTACAAAGACCTCAGAAGATACCTGCCTCTTAAAGCCTTGTAGAGTGAATATGTTTTTGAACGTAATTTAAGTCAATAATCATCAAAGACAATAAAAATATGATGTTTTCAAGCGTGGAAACCGTTGACGTGGCGAAATAAAGGGAAAATTGCAAAAAAAAAAACACTAAGTGAAAACATCTTCATCTCGATAGGAGGTGCTACTAAGCTCTTCCAAATCGTTGTTTGAACAATAAATCGGACCACCTACTTGGGCTTTTCTATAAATTCTTGAGATTTCATGATACTGCAAAAGAGCTCGATTTTACCAGGAAACGGTAAAGGAACGATTACTGGTCCATCTAAGACATTAAACGCATACCTAACATCCTAATGTTCATAAAATGTATCTCAAATAATTTACTTTGGGCATATCAATATTTATTAAAAACGGCTTAGAAACGTAGAAAACAAAACACTCATCTATCTTATACCAGATAAACGAACCAATACCAACATCACTAAACCTACCACCTTTCCAACCCTAAAACAATAAAATAACACCAAAACAACCTTTATATTATGAACTGGCAATAACCGGCCCGATGAAGGTCAAGAGTTATTGCAATTGCCGACCGGTTAGATCGAGCCCGGCCGCAGCGCCGGATGTGACGTAATTTAGACTACCTTCCGGTGAAAAGAAACAGGCCTTTCAATTTTTTCCCCGACCAGAAGTATGGGCTTATTTCTTAGGATGAAAATACGGGAGCATTTCAGAAAAATATGGGCTACGATTGTTGGTAGCACATGGAATTTTTATTTAATATTTTGCAGAATGTTTGCGATGCGCTCTCTGAATAAAGCTATTTGGTTTAATTGTTACTTCAAAACATCATCAAAATATCGTTTCACGTATCCTTGGCAATAAACAAAGTTTCCTTGTCAGATGTACAAGCTCCCTCTTCATAACCTAATTCCGTTTTATTAAATCATACACTATACATAATAAGGTAGTTATGCTCATAATGGAATACATAAAACCGGGTTATGCTAATATAACTCAGTGCGTACAACAAGTGCGGGATTCACGCAATAATATCGTATTATCTATTTCTACGGCGGCGTTTTCCGCGTTGGGAACCATTGAGTAGCTTATGAGTACAACAGTGCTTGGGGAAAGCATGGTTTACCAAATTAAAGCCAGTAGGGTAGACTGGGTACAGTTGTGACAATTTTCTTACATTACATTCGTTCATTAATTTCCTGTAATATTTCCTAAATTTTTATCTGAGGGATGTATTCTAGAACAGGGGTAAAGTCGAAATTAAACGCAGTGGTGGGGTCAAGCATCTTGAACTCAAGAATGCGATGAATTTTGACTCTTTCGGTGCTCTAAGAATCTAACAAACGAAAAACAATAAATGTACCTTGAGAGAAAAACAACAAATTCAAGAGCTTTAGCACCATAGACTAGACCGATATTTCTACTAATTTAAGGTATATTTACACCATCTCTGTAAAGGAAATCCAAGGATCTTTAAAAAAAATTGGAACCTACAAAATCGGTGTACCAAAACAATAAAAACCAATTACCTACAATAATACTCACATTGTCAAAAGAATAGGCAACGAATGAAATAAAATCATGAGCCAGTGGGGCCTAAGGGACCGCTTTGGCCAGGTTAATGCATAAGTAATGGTCGCGTGCTACCACGGTGTATGGACAACCTTTTAAGAAAATGTTCTTCTTCGTTCGGACGGGCGTTTTGGACCGGGGTGCAATTACATTACGATCGTCTAGAGGGCGGGCGGGTTGCGTTTTATGCTTTTGAATGAGTGCTTTTCAAACTTACCTGCAATTTAGGTTAAAATAGTTTTGATGTCAGTCGGTGAGTGGTCGCTGGTTGTACTATAAGCATATATTTTAGTGCAAAAGGTTCCCTAATCACGGGAGTATAAAGCGTGCTCATAAACAATCTAAGCTACTCTTTGGCCATTGATGAACTGATGGTGCATTTTTGTATGACTATTGGTAGGGCATAACCAAGTATAAAACGAATGAGTTGACTATGTTTTTGTTAGATTTTGATGACGTTCTTCTTCATAGTCAGTAATTGCGTTTCGCTGTTCGCGGTGAATTGGTTAAACACAATCTTTCATTCAGATTTAGTACGAAAAACAATACCTATGACATAACTACGATAAAGTTTCCATAGACAACGTTACATGGCCCTAATTCCACGAAAGTATTCGCTTCGCCATAACAATGGAATTGTCTCAGAATAAATAAATAAATAATGCTGGACAATTCACACAGCATTATCTAGCCCCAAGCTAAGAGAGATTGTGTTATGGGTACTAGATAACTAATATACATAATATAATAGACTAGTACATAGATAGATATTTTTTATTATTCATAGAAAAAACCCAGATCACCAACACAATATTTGCAGATCGTATAAACATTTGTGCCGAGACGGAAATCTAACTGCGTTGCAGGCGGATCTTCGCCCGCCGCGCCACAGAGGTCGTCAATGAATGACAAATTTTGGTATTTCTATCTATATCTTTAATGAAAAAAAACTACAAATGGAGGAACGCGTGTCAAAAGTGTCAAGTTTCAAACCATTCTACGCACTATCCAGAGGCTCTTTCATCTATGGGACAATTCTGTGACGATACCATTGTCATAGTAAGCGATCGTGTTGCAGAATTCGGCCCTATGCAGATATTTAAAAACGAACAAAATTGTTTCAAAGAACCAGCCGTGTGTAAGCACGATGTAAGCATCAATCCAGCATACGCATCGCTTCGCGGCAGAAATGTGACACACCATTATAAATCTCATTGAAGATACACGTCATCCATCACCGAAAGGAAATGAAGTCTCCGAACGAATGCGGTACGTGGAGCCAGTGGAACCTGCTCAGACGTTACGCTGTGAACACGTCTCGCATGTTTGGAGCTTTACGTTTTTTAGTCTCGTCTGTACATTGCGTATTAAGAAAGATTAGTCTAAATTTTGTGTTTAAACTGAGCTTAGTTTTCGGTATCAACACAAGATTGAGTGTCAATTCATCACTAAGATCATGCAGCCTACGTTCCTATAATAACTCTATGATCATAAACAAACCATTTAAAAGTACAACATGGAAGAAACCATGCATAGACAACGATGAAGACAGCGATAGAAAATGCTAAACATTGGAAAATTTTATGTATACTTCAGCTTGCTTCAGATATCTAGGTACCATATTAAGCTTTTCAAAGATTTACTATCTTCATGTACTTTTGACTGTTTTACTTTACCTTGAAAAACAAGCAACGCAGGACAAACTAATTTCTAACGAAATTCAAAACTATCTCAATAAAAATAATTGCTATTTATTATACATAATTTTAATTCCAAAATTGATTAGCAGAACTCGTCAAGTTGTAATAATTTGAATTTCAAAGCAGGTTACACACAACCGTTTCGGAAACAAACACAGCATCTTACTCTCATTACCGTATTCAGTAAATCAAAGTAGCAATCGTAATTCGAGATGAATAACTCACTACAGTCAGCGGTTTGCATTTTAATTAATTAAGATCAGGCGGGGGAAGCGCAACAGTCTGTGTTTACGCACGGAGACACCAGTGACTCCTCCTGACATTCGTTTTCTGTCGTCGGGCTTAGCGGGGCTTTACTCCATTAAGAAAATTAATGTTTTGAATTACGCGCGGTCTAGAGACGCTTGCTCGGCAAAAACGACTTATAGTGACGAGGAAAAATTATCATAGAATTTTGCTATTACTATGAAACAGATTTGGCTACTGAATTTTTAAAAAAGTGGTTTTTTAAGCCTCTACGAGTTTATACTTTTTTAACAACACACTCTCTGCTAATTTTCTATTCTAAAATTCATTTAAGCTTTCACTGAACTTTGCGTCATTATGAAGTAGAAAAATAATATCCAGTACTTTATAATCATAGAGATATCATCTCATCATCATCATCATCATCAGCCCTTACACGTCCACTGCTGGTCATAGGCCTCCCCCATACGACGCCACAAATAGCGGTCCTGAGCCGCCTCCATACATCGACTCCCTGCGACCGCTACGATGTCGTCGGTCCATCAAGTGGATGGTCTCCCATGTAGGGGGGGATTTGCCATAATCACCACGCTTGGCAGGCGGATTGGTGATCGCAGTGTTGGTGTTTAAAAATACTCAGAAGGAAGCTGCTGCCCTTCCTCTGGTAGGTTCCCTTAATCGGCTCTTACGACATCCACGGGTTGAGTTGGAGGGGTCGATATTCGTACGCCGCGGCCCCACGGCCAAGAGATATAAAGAAGAAGAAATAAAGAAAAGATTATTTTTATTTCAGCTAGTTATTGTTTCGTTGCTTGTTGGTGTAAAAAGAATAGAAGATAAATAATTTGTACCTTTGTACATTAGATCAATTGTTTTCGTCAAACAAAACAAAAACTCTACTGTACAAAGGTGATATTTAATTCCACAACCACTCCACCATACTTTCCGCTTGCTTTACTTAAACGTGGCGTTACCGGCACGACAAAGAAACGCGAAGAAATCCCGCTCCCACTAAACGCTCTAAAATCAGAACATAATGAACCACGTATCTACATTTGCATTAGAAATGCTCAGTTCCGTGCCGCAGTCGCGCTTGTGACGGTAATCGCGTGGTGCGATTGTGAGCGACTCGTGATCATGATCCGCAGCCGGATTTACCCACTACTGGAAGTATGTAAATACAGGTACACATACAGGTTTACCCATTACAGAGAAACAAAATTCCAACATAACTTTAATATAAAAATTAAATGTCTCTTGGAAGCTTAGAAAAGTAAGAACATTATGTATGTTAACGCCGCCGCTAGTAGTAGTATACGCGTCCCGAAGTTTGTACCATACACCATGGTCCTGTGCTAACCACTTCCATTGACGATTTATTCTATGAGAGTTTGTCTGCTGATATTTTGTCGCGTTTTTAAACATTTTACTCTGCTAATAGCTCACGCACGGTTGTTATGAGTTTTTTTTATGATTTTGTCCAAGTTGTTGATTTAGATGTTAGATTACCAATTTGATTTTCACCACGCCTATTTTAATCTTAATTGATTTGAAAACATTACTTGTGAGGTGGGCGTATTAATGAGTGTTCGTGCTTATGTATTGTTTGACAAGCACAGATTTTGATAAAAAAATATAAATAACGCTCGACAGTTCAATCTAGAGTAATAGAGAGATAGATAGGTACACAAAACATGTACTATCGGCGTTACTTAGATTCAAAGTGCTTTTTCGATTTGACTCATTCTTATACCGCTATATCGCCAACCACACCATACTGCCACGTTGGAAAGAAACCACGCCACCTTTAGCGCAAAATTGTATCCTCGGCAACCATTCCCCGCGTTTGTCAAAAGAAATGAGTCTTTTTACTTTTGCTAGGGACTTCTGCTCGCTGTTTTTAAGTTCAGTAAGGTTCCTTTACAGGGTTAGGAGTGTAAGTCTTTGTTGCTTTACCTAGAACAGGTTTTACAAGAGGCTTAACTTCTGTTTATGGTTCCACTGGTAAAATATTATGTAGGTAACTATAATGTGTGATTAGAGGAATTTTGCCAACTCTTAGTTACTTTTTTCGTATGAAACTATTGTATTTAATTCAATTTTGTTCAGAAAACAAATCTTATCATCACATCTTAGTTTTTCGAATTTACTATAAATGTGAGAAGGGTACTAATAATCTTGTTTGTGTTGAAAGAACTTTTTTGTTGCTATGATGAAAAACACTATTTGTAACTACATATCTCTATCTATAGATGCCCAACCTTCAGACATAAAAGCCTTAAACTCTCTAAAATATAAAGATTTACAACACAATAATAAAAATAACTTTCGCTATCGTTCAAAAGAATTATTTTTGTGAAAGTAATCTTAACAACTATACGTTCTTTCGTCGTATTGAACAAAGCTTTACGAAATACTTTTTAGGGTGGTTTTATCTAAGATAAGTAGATACCTTCTAGATATAATATTTATTTTAAGATGAGCCTAAGTAACGTTATTTGTGTCATCCTCTCAGTTAATATCAATGCGTAAATCTAAAAACAATGTCAGCATTTTCCAAACACGAAACGTAAATAAGCGCCCATTAGAGTACGTAAAAGCTGGTCCGTTGGGGGCAACACCTTCGTAAAATTCATTAGGACTCGTTCTTGGTCCCACTCACGGCATTTTGAATAAAATATGTGGGTAGGATAAAGTGCCACCTTTTATCTATTAAACGCATTTTGTGGCACTCTACTTTTCATTCTCTACCTTGCATAAAATGTATGATTTTAAGTAGGTAGAAGTTTAATGAGTGCCGTTGAGTTATGGTTTTGGAATAGAGTACCGATTGCTTAGTAAAAATTCTGCGTAGCTATGTACATACATTGCGTTTTCTGTGTCATTTGTGTAATCTGGCCCCTTGGCACGGGGATTGTTCTCTAGGGTAGAATAGACAATAATTGAACGAATGAATTTCAAATAATTTAAGCATTCGATGACAAAGTGACGTAATTTTTCTCTATTTTACCCTAGATAAAAAAACCCCGTGCTAGGGGGGCAGAAAAAACTTTGATCGAATTCAACCATGACTAACTAAGCAACCAATAGACTTGATTTTAGGCATAGAATTCGTTGAAAGGATTGATAATAACATAGGCTACTTTTTGTCTGTACTTTTAGTCTTTTTTTTGTCAACTATTTTACGTGAAATCTGAATTTAACGTGGGTGAACCGTGAGGAACAGCTAGTTATTTATATTACTAGAAAAAATATATTTTCTAAGTAAATATAAACTAGAAACATCTAAGAGAGTGCATTACAGTCCCAAAAGCTTTATTTGCACTCAGCTGCAGCACAATGGCTGTCACTGGCTATGATTGTTAAGACTCTGTCTCTGTCCCTCATGTGGTTTGGAGTGCTCATTCTATCTAAAATATATAAAAATGAACCCCTATTTCTCTCGGTCCAGCTATAACTTGAGAAAGGCTTTACGAATTTCAATCTTTTTTTTTAAATGTTTTCTAAAACTTCGTAGATAGATAGATAGAATATACTTTTTTGCACAAAAGTTGTACATAGGCGAGCATAATGCTAGATAGCATTCTCTACCTGCTAACCTTTGGGTGGCGTGGACAACAGTTTAGTAGATAGTGCTAGGTTACAAAAATTTATAGGAACACTAAATATAATAATAATAAGTAGGTACAAATATTTCGTGTTTTGTGTAGAAGGTTCTTACATTAAAAAAAAAATAAGAAAATTGCGCAGAAACTTCGAAAATTTAAGAAACTTACCGGCTACCTTTATTATAAACTTTTTTAAAGTATTCTAACACCAGTCTTATATACTCCTTGCTAAGCACGATTGAAATAAATTTTAAGTTTGAATTGAATGACAGAACGTCTGTCGGGTCATCTAGTCTTAAATTAAAATCCTTTTGGTCCGGCGGATTCGTTTAGGTCCAATAAATAAAAATTCAGTTGTACGTGGAAAATTTTATGTTCCACGAGAACCTACCAGCTTTGCATGATTAACCTAGACAACGTTATTGTCTGGGGTAGAATAGACATAAATGACATATCATTTGAAACCCGTTCGTCACATTTTCTCATTTCTATTTAGGGCATCTTTATGAAAAAGGGTATTTTTAGGGCATTTTTTTATGAAATTTTTCAATCATCTTTATGTTTGACTGACTTTTAGCTGGGATGTTCATACTTAGCCTCATTAACAAGCAAATAAAAACAAATTACCAGTTTTAACACGTTTTATCAGACCGTATCCAAATTATTTTCAAATCTCTGTCTGGCTAACACGTCCACCATTTAATTTTCCAATGAAAAATAATAACCAATCAGATGAAAGCTATGCAGATATTACATGCAGTATAAAACAGTGTGCAGTTTGTGTGTTTCTTCTGGAAATGGAGATGTGTGGTTTTATTATAACGCTAGTTTTAGAGTTCTACAGCATCCTAAAATTTTTACATCTTATAGGGCAACGCGTGTCTTACTAGTATAGAATCTACTAGTAAGTAAAGACCAATATAATATATATTTGAACCAATATAATATTATTTGTAGATATTTGATGTTACTTCTAATTTTACAAACTAACATTAAATTACATGTTAGGTTCTTGACGAAAGAAGCAGGCAATTGGACAGCTAGCTCTCGGTATAGTATGTTACCAAACGTTTTAAATAGCCTCAAATTGCAAGATATTAATGGATTATGATGTGGAGTATAATTATAATTTGTGTAATAAGCTTAAGATCATTCAAATTAATAATTAAATAAAAAAGGTTCTTACTTATCTGAATTAATAGAGATTAGAGGGCTTATCAAAAACTACACTGTAAATATTCGTAGATAATTGAATTTGGTAATTCTCACTAAAGGAAAACAAAAGTACCCATATTTTGTGAGATTATAGAGTAAACGACAAAAATACAGGTTTTTGAACTTTCCAGAAGGGTATATTGGCAAGCACGATAGATAGAGATAGAGAAAAATTTATTGACAAACACAACCCTGATACAGCACAGAACAGAAATAGAACTTAATTAGAAATAATAAATAAATGAAAAATGCAATACAAAATTACGAAGCGGAAAATATAATTATAAGTTCCAATAATAAAGCAGTAGGTACCCACCTACCCTACAAAATGTACAAAATACAAAATGTAAACGATGAGAGATATACGTGTTTTTACTATGTAACAGTGTTTCGTAATTTTCGTGGTTTACATAGATAAATAGGATAAATAGGACAGATAAATAGGTCTTTTGGTTAATACATATGTAGTTCCTTAGATTCTGAACCAGTTTACCTAGACCCTAGGAAAACTAATTAAGGATGACTCGTGTCTCTAAAAATTGCAAAGATATGTAATTTGTAAACACGGCAGTAACGCACACAAACACAGCGGTGTCACCATCTTGTTTTCGTGTGGCTGTACAAATATCTAGAGACTCTCTCAGAATCTGTAACGTTCGGTGAAAGGTACTCAAAGGTGAGCTGGATGTCATCGGCGATAGCAATGTCATTGCAAACAAAGCCTCGAGGGCGTGACTAGCTCTTGTTATTAATGATGACAGCTTTCCACTGGACTGCAGTACGCTTTTAGAACGATAATGGAGGTAGTTTATACTTTGAAACAAAATACTTTGACACACGTAGGTATTTATCACGTTTATTTACTTATTTTTCCCGATATCATCCCGTGATCACGAGTATGTGAACCTGTTGAACGTGAAAAATCCGTGACTAATTATAAAAAATATCCATTTCGTAACCAGTGATTTATCCTTAAGTATACATTTTCATTTTTTCTTACTTATTACTCAGAGTAAGACTGTGTTGGACTACTTAATCCATTTTGCCATAATGTGATCTATATCAAAGCCTTATAAATAATTCGTTGATATCCGCCCAAAATCCAAGTGAATTACAAAATCACATCTGTAATTTGAAATGTTTGCCTTTGGGAGGTTAATGGTCGATTTAAACTAAGCAGAGGTTAACTATTGGGTAGTCCGCTCCCTGGGGAGGTAACTACATGCCGCTTAATGAAGCTATGGCCAGGAGTATCGCCTTTGAACCAACTAGGGGTTCAAACGAGACATCAGGGGTTTTACGGGACGTCACATTCCTTTCATTCAGAATATATTAAACAGGTTTTTACTCATATAAAATAGAATGAATCGAAATAAATGGATATTGCATTGGTGTAAGTATAGGGTTTGGAATGACATACCTAAGTCTAATTTTATGCAAGAAACTGATACAAAGCATGTAAACACTACAAGCAGGTAGAGTCATCAACAAAAGTCTCTGATCACGAATTAGAATAGAAGAGACTAAAATATAATTATTTATTTAGATAAAAAATCAACAAAACATTTTTGTTAGAAGTGCTCTAAAGCCTTTGTTAGGGTTTAACTAGACACAGAGTTCTCAAATAAATAAACAATACATTTTTGTTATAAGTGCTCTAAAGCCTATGTTAGGTTTAACTAGACACACACTCACCGGTAGGTATATTAATTTAATAGAATATACATTTTGACAGGCTCACGAGACAGCAATATTTTTTTTTTCGAAACGATTATAATGCTTTTGACCGCAGATGGCCATGACAGCGGTACCGGACTTTTGGCAGGCGCAGAGGGCGCCTCGCCGGTAAAGTTAGGTTAGGGCGACACGCACAAGGGCCACCACTTAGGTGCGAGCCTCGGCTTGGGCTGTCGCCAGATGCTACAAGAGGGTAATGGAGGTTTCGCCTAGGTGCACGAATGTACCTAAGGGCGGAAGCGGGGAATTCTTCGACCCCGCATCCGGCGGGGTCGGTTTTTGGTCAGTTGTGTAGTGTGCGGAAGCGAATCGTTGCCGTCACCTCCGGGTTAGCGGCGGTGATTGGGTCAACGGGGTCACCGAGAACGTGTCTCGGTCTACGGAGGATAATGAGCCAGCAATTCTTAAAATTAAACATATTTATAGACTAAAGTAAATTGATTTTCTCTATAGCCTGAATGGTATAAGTGTGTCAAATAATTTCATAAACTGCTAGCTAAACACACTAAGTAATTTTGATGATCATTTTGTATTCAGCAATTTTTATTACTTCACTGTACGCACCTCTCCAATGACTCTCCATCATCGTCTTTCGAAATTCCAACCTAACTCTTGAACGACGATTCGCTAAAGTTAAATTGAAACAGTGAAACAAAGCCATAGGCATTCAATACCTAACTAGTATCACTTTAACATATTCAACATCTCATACCTAGTGCTTGAAGGATCCCAAAACGAGCTCGCTTACTTCCTCCCTTGCGGGTAGACGGAACTAAGCCTCCGAATGGGTGCTGGGCTCAAACTTAATTACGTCACGTAGTTTGATCCACGTAACTTTCACTAAGCCTCGTACAAACACCACCCTCTGCTTCTTTCCGCTAAGCCAAACAAACGCTTTTAATCCTTGCTACAAAGATGTATTATAAACTTTTCAGATACTTGTAGGATGGGATTTCTTTGAGTTACTGTTTGTAGCCTAGAGCGATACCGGGCGCCCTTGTATGTCTGTTTGCGACAGGGGAAACGCAGCACCTGTGTTTCGCTTAATAAAGAAAATGAAATGAGCCATATCTTTTCTCAAAATATCTGCTACCATTAATGGACCTCGGCTTAGGCCGTTTCATATTTTGCAAGCCTTTCTAGTATCTAAAGGCTTTTTGTTTTCAATGAGAACCAACCCACCTTTCTATCATGTGATCAACTTTATCATCATCAGCCCGTCAACGTCAACTGCTGCACATAGGCCTCCCCCAAACGACGGCGACGCCACGAATAGCGGTCCAGAGCCGCCTCAATCCAACGACTCCTTGCGACCGCTATAATGTCGTCGGTCCATCAAGTGGGATGTCTTTCCACACGCGTGATAACCTTAGTCTCACAAATCAACAACAATTAAACAATATATCAATAACAAACAATAGTTCGTTCGAGTGTTATTAAAATAGAGAAACTTAACAAATATTTATAACTACAAGTGGAATGAATCACTCATTCGAAACTATTAAAAGCTGTTTCGAATTTCCCTCAAGCTCGAGTGGGTATCAGTAACTCAAATTAATTAAAATGCTACAGAAATTCCTTAAATCATGAATTCAAATCAAAGTTGAGTGAGCGAACCAGCGAAGCGCGCAGGAATAATATGAAGTAGACAAACAAACGGGAGTCTTTATTGAAATCATCTTGTTTTAGTTGAACAGGAACGGGATGGATATTAAAAGTTTCCTTTACTTTGAATATACCTAACAACTCTTGTTTTGATGTTACATTAATATTAACTTTCATAAAATCCTAATAAATGAGTCGGTTATATCATATTTACTCATCTAACATTTATTATATCTTTTATATTTCTCTAGAAGACCAACAGTTACAATATTATGAGTTTACAAGTAGTTTCTTGTAAATAATACAACCCTTATAGGTCTTTCTAAGTAGAATAATTCGTACCTAACAAATATATATATATAAATAATATATGTTTTATTTCAGAAAAGGTTACAGAATATGTACTTTCTTAACGTAATTTCCTTAAATTACTTAATGTTTATCGCAAATTTATGGAAACATGAAAGCCTAGGTGCAATAAAAATGGACTTCGTGTAATTTTATGAGTTACATTACAACGTAATGTCAACCACTAAAAACTCGGTCGAACAGCTATTTTGACAGACCATCTTTAGTTACATTGTGTGTTGTTTTGGAGCATCATTTTGACCATAGCAACATTAATAAATGTTTCAATATGCCCACTGCAATATTCTGCTATAATTTCATTCTCGGTAAAAGCATTTCACGCTCACAGAAAGTTGGCCGACGAGAAAAATTCTATGAAATCAGCGGATAATCGAGTTACTTACAGTTCCAAAGCTCGTAATGCCTATGTGTGACCACGCGCCGGTCAAAGGCCCACGGTATGCCGCTCAAATTGAATTTGCCTGTTTCCACTTTCATAGGACTAAATGCTTCTGGCAATTAATTGGTGCGGAAAGTGGCCTTTTGCCCCTTTTTTGATCAGCGGTTGGGTACAACTATATGGGATGAAAGTGAATGGCTTTGCCTAATTATATGTCTTTGATATGAGTTTCCTGGGGAAGGAGATGGTTCGCTTTCAGTGAGATTGCCATTTCAGTGTATTCTGTGTCAGTGTTTAAGTGAATTACGAATAAACGAAACGTGAATTCTACATGATATAGATAGATATGATAGATATATATATTGTTTATTTGATTCACAAACATAGACAGCACAAGACAAAAAAAAAAAAACTGTCATTTTTCAGACCATATTTATAATATTTATTTTTTCAGACAAATATCAGTTTTCAGAAAATATTGGTAGGTATTTCATAATATAATATGGGTTAACCTGTCTATAAACTTTTAAAGGTGGTAAAAGGCATGTGTGTTAAGGCCATGTCACTGTCGAAGTGGTTAATTTCAGAATTTTTTACTAATTACATTGTAAACTATATTGAATTGTTTGGATATCCAATGAATAGGCCGTTTTAATTATTGAAATGAAATGGCATTGGATTTGTTAATTCATATGGATACCAGCTTTTAATGTAATTATTTGCGAATAAAATAAGGCAACTCCATATTTTACCTTTCATAATAAAATTGCTTTTAAATCACTATACCAAAATGAAAAATGCTACGTACCATCGTCAACCTACTGTCCAGATTACGTTTCTGAATGACTTTTTAAGAATCTGCTCAATCAATGTACTTTGGTTGTACAGGTAAAAATTAAGTGAAGAGAAAATCAATAACACCTAATTTCTTATTTTATAATAATTACTACATCCAAAGCTTTTTTTTTATAAAACTAGTCTAAGTGCTTCCTCGTAAGCCTAAAGAAATAAGGTTATAGAAATCGGAAAACCAAATACAAAGTGTCCCTATCAGACAGAATACGCAACCCATGTAGCAAAACGACGATATCATCAAAAACAGCATTCCATGAAAATCGATCAAAAATCTTGATATTAATTTCTGTTCAAAAATATTACAACCTCAGCTGAGTTAAGCATAAACTACTGAATTCGTGATATTGTATTTATCTCTAATTCATGGAATAATCTCATTCGAGGTCATTTCTCATGCAAGATTAAGCGATAAGCCGTCTCATAACGAAGGGGATGCGGCTTAGCCTGGGAGAGACAATTTCCGGGCAGCATAGCATCCGTAATGGGCCATCTTGTGGTCAATCCATCGGCATCTCTCATCTCATGATTGGCAGGAGATGGACGTATTGAATGGTGAATGTTGTTAGTAGTTGTACTACTATGGAATATCAGGAAAGTAGAATTAAGTGGCATATATTTATAGATAGACTAGCTGCTGCCCGCGCGTTTGTCTGTGTTTTATCGGGATAAAATATAGCCTATATGTTATTCCAGGTCCAAAACTATACCCATACCAAATTTCAGCCTAATCAGTTCAGTAGTTTTTGCGTACAAGAAGAACAAATATCTATAATCCATCCTAACAAACTTTGACACTGACATTTATAATATTAGTAGGATAGACAGATTATTATATAGGTGTATCATTTGGCTACAGTACCGGTTCACAATTTATCAGAACACAGATAACTCGTACATAAATATTAGAAAAAATTGTTAATGGCAACAAAACTGTTATCACTTAATAGGTATTGTGAACAGAACCATAGTACCACTTTGCAAAATAGCAATACGGAATAAGTTTTCGAAAACCGTTGACCTATTTGGGGTATATACGCTCATGAATCGCGAAAATAAACTTAGACTTGGTGTTTATGGACCGTTCCATACATTGAAAATTGACAGACAAGGACACATATTGGTAGTAACGTCCACATTACTGCATTGCAAATTATAGACAAGGAAAGAGAGAGCAACCAGAGTATCGTTTACCAGCCACCATCTAACTAAGACCAAAGTATGTTACGGTTATGTTAAGGTGTTTATATGCCGCACACTAGCGCCACCATCAATTTTATTGATAATTACGTGAAGCACAAGAATTTTCAAATATCCAATGTGCAACTTGTGATACCTATCTAAGCTTTTTTAAATTCCTCTGAAATAGTTTAATTTCTTATAATTTAAACAGAGAAGCGAAAACAGAGTTCAGTGGCTACTGAGCAATTTGGCTTTTCTGCACAATGGAAATAAAAGAAATCTATTTTATAGGCATTAAAAAAAGCTTATGATAGGTATCTTATACTGTACATTTGACATTTGAAAATTAAATTAATTTAATTATAAGAAAGAAAAGGCAGCGGCGCTAGTTTGAGGCATGCAACCGCCTTAATTGTTCAACCATTGGTGTGTTTTTATTTTTAAAAAATCTACTGAATACATAAGCACACATTTTTTATCAAGTTCGAAAAAAGGAGGAGGTTCTATTTTCAGCTTTATGTTTTTTATTTTACTTATTTATTTTATTTTATGCATTTTATGTATGTCCGTCGATTTCTCCGTCATTTAAGGACCGATTTGGATGATTCTTTTATATTCGCATAGACGATGATCCTGAGGTGTTCCGATTTCATTTCCGAGGAATAAGGTTTTAACCCGGAAAAAAAAATCAAACCAGTGGAAAAAAATAGATGTGCATTTGGTTTGTAGTTTTTTTTTATTGTAAATTGTAAAGCGTTTGACCACCGTCACATTTGAGAAAGAGAAGATGTGGCCTAAGATAGAGCACGCTTTCCCAGAAGAAACAATTTCACTCGGGATTTGAAGACTCCTAGATTGTATTATACTGGAAAAACAGACGCAGGAAGTTCGTTCCACTCCTTACCGGTACTTATAAAACAATAAAATTATTCCATTGATAAATATTAGTGTATTCTTGTCAACGCTGTGCCCTACATTGCCCACATACAATATGCTTTAAAACTACAATAGCCTCAATTGTCGAGGCGCGGCCAGGCAATCAATTAGCGCCCCACCTCCTCCGTCAAACTATATGTTTGCCATGGGTTTACCCTTATTACTTACTGCCCTTTACTGGCGCACTTTCTTGTCCAACTTTACTACCGCTTTTGACACTAGGAAATAGGTGTGTGTGACAGCAATATGATGATAAAGTTGCTAATATTACAGCCATTCTAATAAGGATGGGAGTTATTGGATATTTTGGCTACCGGTTATTAGTTGGGTATTTTGTTTCAATACCGCTAGTACCAAATGGTACCCAATAACGTTACAATACTCTATACCTGTCCTGATTTCTACCCAATATTTTTCTAATCGATTTGGTGAGAAATACCAAATACTTGTTGCAGCTACATAACTTTACGGGTGAACGGTCCGCTAATACCTATGCGTAGATGATAGTTAGGTAAGTATAGGTATTGAAGCGATGGGTAGTTATGGCTCATGGTCGGTTAGGCGCGATGCTCGCTTTGCACAGTTATTCCCTAGCGGTATGCGGATTTTACAATAGCGTTAGATATTTTAGGATCATGCTAACAGGTACTGAGTTAGTTATTGAATATCGGACTCATCTCTACATTCTAAACGTTCAGATTGAAAAACCACAACACACGAGATTGTACTTCTGTATGTACTTTAGGGTACTTTTTTAGGAGTGTAGGAGTCTTCAAATCCCGAATAAATTAGTTCCTTCTGGGAAAACGTGCTCAGTCTCAGGCCACATCTTCACTTTCTGACGTGGTGGTCAAACGCGGTCATTGCTAATGGTATACCATTACCAATAAATAAGAAACTATACCCTTAAAACGAGCGGATACAAAAACATTCGATAAATATTTTCGAGAGCTCGATTTGACTGTTTTTATTCATCTGGCACATTGCAGCTTTCTACTGGATGAAGAAGAACTATTTTTCCTAGTTTGACAGTGGTAGAGTACTTTCATGTTCGCTTTTGACTGCAAAAATGTTTATGGTCTGGCAACATTAAACCAATGTCAAACTTTGTTCAAAATGTGTGGCTGGTGGTTGCATTGTGGTTACGATGTGATGGGTTCCAACCACTTCTTACCCGTACGTAACCACAGTTTAACCACGTTTTGTCGCTGCGATGTGGTGTGATTGTATTACCTGTAAATTGTTCCAAACTGGTTCTGTAAACTAGTTAAGCTGAAGTATTTATTATTATCCAAGTAACAAATGTTAACGGTCATAAAAAAACATACAGATGAATTGAGAACTTCCTCCTTTTTTGAAGTTGGTTAATAAGGGATTACTTTTGTAATGAAAAACTCATTTATTCTACAAGAAATCTTCAAATTATTGACTGATTTTACGGTCTTTTAAGATCGTTGATTTTCTGGTCAAACTTGTACCTATAATTAAGTTTTGAACAAAATTTAATTTCTAAACACAAGGATCAAGGCCCATTGCTTCGTAGTATTCGTATTCTCATATAAACTTTAAGAGCGCCCTCATTTATTTTCTACCATTAGCTTAGTTAATTAATATCTGTATGAACTTGACCTTCGGAAGGTGATTTCATTCGTCCAAGTTTCATACGAACTCAATTTAACTCAGTCTTGTCTTATTCTTTTTTTGTACGTTTAAGCGAGATAAAAGCTAAGTCTTAAACTTTATTTCAATTGAAAATGACGCCGCTGGCACTGAGTACTATTTTTAAAGCTCTATTAAAGTTATAAAGAGATATTATAAGGTCTTTATTTCGAAATTTATGGTTTAATATAATGAACTGAAAGACGATTTTTATTACGATATAAATTACAAAAAGCTTGCTTGCTCGTCTCAATCATGGGTTCTTTTTTGCATTTCTAACCCATTCCCTTTTTAATGAGACTTTTGATCCTACTTATAAACTCAAAAGAAAGTAAAGCCAGAATTAAAAACACAAAAGTCTTACTTTCATCAAAGATGTTGTGCTAAAAGTTGAATGGGATTCGTTATCTCAACTTGCAGAATAAGGAATTTTGAGGCGCTCGCTCATGCCGAATGGTAAAATTGTCGAAAAAATAAATCTCCCAGCCCAAAGTCAGCACGTAATTGTTTCAGTAATTAGTACCTACTTACGTCATTCTTACAATTAGAAAGTTTTTCTTTGATAACTTTTTAATGATATTTTTTGACAAAAGTTTTCCTTTTCTTATTCAAGTTCCCTTTATACACACTAAGTTTACTTAGACAAAGATGTAGGTAAGTTATACTCCTAATTATATTGTAAAAAAAATTTTTGGTATTAAAAAATCTTATATAGCTTTTTAGGTTTTAAGCAGGTATCATAACCAATCTAAAATCTAAACCAAAAACCATGTCTTACAAAAAAATAATACTATCCAAACGTACCGAAAAATCATTACCAATGAAACAAAATATTCATCTCCACATCAAAATACATTAAAAATATACCTAATAAAATTCTCCGGGCACTTTGACCGTGTCTAAGTCAATAAATTCATCTTATTTAATCAAGCGCAAGCACTTCCAGCGGTGTAGAGGGAAATTTTACAAGTATCCTAATAAAACTTGGGAGTTTCGGAGGCTGCCAACTTGCTCGGCAAACGGCCGAATTATTCAACAAATTCAATACTTACGAGTGAGCATGGTAATAGATACCTACAGTGGTAGTGTTTTTAAATTAGAAGCATGTTATCTGAAAACTGAAATAAACAGTTTTATTGACTAGGTTTCTTCCAAGTCAGTGATAATTTCTCGCTATGTACTTTTCAGCCAGCATTTTGTTTATTTGGCACGGTCTCTATTTTGTCCCTCCAGGTGCAATAAGACCTTAAAATACGACGAATCTGGAATGAAATCAGCATTGAATTAGATATTCCGGATTCGGGCTATTTTGGGTCCAGTAGGACGAATCCGCAAAACTCCTTATTACTTTATCAGCTATTTCATTACATATATTTCAAACAGAAATAGTTAACCAAACAATTGTTGTCCATCCAAAGGTTGTCTAGCAGAGATCGCTCATAGCGATAAGGCCGCCCATCGTACATAAATCTGTATTTTTATTTTCCTTACCGGTGTTGCTATTTTATCTGGTATGCAATAAAAAAATACTTGTATTGTATTGTACTAATTTTGCATTTAGTTTACGCAAAATTTTTAAATACTTGTCCATTATTTAGACTTTTAAAGATATCATACATTTACAGCGGTTTCAAGCCTGCCATACCGGAAAATTTATAACGTAAATCCTGTATCTAAAAAGGTCCACACTTCACACAAAAAACTGTCCAGCCCAATATTTTAACCATGAAAGCATCCCTCGCTATATTTCACGATAAGTGTAGAGACTGCGTGTGTTTGACGCGTCAAAACATAAGAGCAATGCAAACAGTGGACGAGAGCGACTCGATGACGTTTAGACACCTTACGTGGGACCGTAGGCTTAATATTCGTTATTAGGCTTTAAACCATATTCTATCAGACTTAAGAACTTACTTCGCACTAATATTATTAATGCGAAAATTGGATGGATGTTTGTTACTAAGGCAAAACTACTAAATGGATCAGGGTGTTTTGTATTTGTATTTTCTTTATTAATCTAACTTAATCTATATATAGTTATTCAGACACTCTAAACCAGAGGTTTGTTTAGTGTCTGCGGTTACAACGAGATGCCACACATTTGGCATGAAGAATTGAATGTATGTATATAATGTGGTTTAGACCAACATTAATGTTAGGTTTAGCCTATAGCAAAGCATAGCCTAGCACGTGACAAACGACATTGTTATTGTATTCCTTATGACTACTTCTTTTCACTTTTGCCATTCCTTGGTTTTTCCAAAATCATCAATGTATTCGAACGACGTATTCGCCGCCCACATTATCTGTGGTGAAGATACATACGTTTACATATGTAGGTACCGTTTCAAAAAACAAAGGCCTCCACAAATTTTACTACTGTAAAATAACAAAATCACCGATTGTACATTTGTGTTTTATATCAATGTCTTTGCTGTATATTATTTGTGACTAGCTGCTGCCCGCGCCTTCGCCCGAGTTTTATCGGGATAAAAAATTGCCTATATGTTATTCCAGCTCCCAAACTATACCCATACCAAATTTCAGCCTAATCGTTTCAGTAGTTTTTGCGTGAAAGAGTAACAAATATCTAAACATCCATACATCCATCCATACAAACTTTCACATTTATAATATTAGTAGGATATACATACATATGTACAGTAAAGAGTTGTGTATTGTATTGTATTGATGTATGAACATTTCCTTAAATATGCCTAATTGCAAAAAAATATTATGTAGTCACGTTTACTTTTCACAAACATTATAAAGATAATAATCTGAATACAAATCTAAACAGATGTGTGAACAGTAAAACATGAACAAGCCAATCAGATAAATATTTCCCTTGTTCCGTGACTTATAAACGAGTTTTGGGCTCAGTCGCTTGAAAATAATCCGGTATAATTACTAAAAGACCTACTCGTAGCCAAGTTTGCTAATAAAGTGGATGGTTAAGTTTCGTACAGGCTGCTTTAGGACGCGTGCATTTTGACGGTAAATATTTCAGAAATAATGTTTCATGGGGGAATCCCACGAGTACTTTTGAAAGAACCTTGATTAATAAGTAAATTGTATATTAGTTGCGGTCCTCTTAATACCAGATGGTCTTATTAATTTGGACTTTCTTTTTAAAGAATAAAAATCCGCCTAGGGGAGTTTTTCTTTGTAAACCTTTTGATAGTAATTTTGTATGCTTGTGTAAGGAAAAAAACTGCCTATGTTACCAATAAAAATATTAAAGTCAATTTGGACGTGCTGTTACAAATTCAAACTTTGTACTACTCTTAGGATTTATTAAAGATAAAATAGAGTTTAATATAGGCACTTAATGAATGATAGGCCGTTTCCACTGCAGTGTACCGTCGCCCTATTAAAGATCGAAGTAAAACTTCTGAAATTGATCCGAAGTGTACTAAGAGTTTCGTTCGTCTCTCTTTGCGAAGTGTGTACTTAGGTACCTACTTGTACGAGTATTTTTGGAAGGTTATGATTCCTATTTATTTCATTTCAGATGTTTACAAATAAATTTATGTTTTTTGAAGCATTTACGTACTTGCCTGTACTGTGTCTTTGTTTTTCGATAAGTGTTCTTAGTACACATTTTATAGAGTTAACAATCAATATATCAAGTGTATAGAACTAACGTTAGTAAACTTTGCTACGTCGTAGCAACGAGGTGCTACGCCGTAGCAACTGGGTGCTACGTCGTAGCAAGTAGATACCACGGCGTAGCAGAAGAAATCTCTAAAGCAAAAACAAAATGCCTCAATCAAAAAGAAACTCAAAAATCTGCCGCTGAAACTCAGAACGTCCCAACCGCAACAACCTATTTACAAAACAAACGACACAATCGGGACAATGTGTTAGTTTCGGTCTCGAAAAGTGTTACGACTCGACTGCTTATAATTGAAAAACGTCAGGCGCACTGACGTCCCGCGGTGCCTCGGATTAGGGTCCCTTGTCAAAACACCGGCAGAAAACCATTTGGTTTAAGTAGAAATTAATCTTTGGATTTGTACTGTTGATTTTTTGAGATCAAAGCTTTATGGAAATGAGCTTGTTTTTGTCGCTGACGGGTGCAGGAAATGCTGTCGGGATTTTGATGAAAGCGTATTTACTTATGCAGTCAGATAACTTGTATGATAAACTACGTTTTTAATGTTATGCCACAAGTGTGTCTACACTTGCCAATTTCTAATATATAATACTGTTATTTTTTGCCTTATTTCTCTATGATAAGCAATTCAATACATTTTTACTTAATAGAGCAGACGTTATAACACTTAGTGAGAACTTAATAAACAGTTCATCTGCTCTTGAGATCACCTTATTTCCTATTTTATAATGTTAATTTATATAAAACTTTTTATATATACTAATATTATAAAGAGGAAAGATTAGAATTTTGATTTTTTTTGTTAGCATTGAATATGCTCGGAAATTACTGAACCGATTTGAAAATTTCTAATTATATTTTCAAAAAAATTAGCGATCTTGAAATTTTTGATAAATACCAGTGCGAAGACGGGGCGGCCAGTGGGCCGCCGAAGTGAGTGTTCAAAAAAGACTTTATTTAAAATTATTAAACCGCTTTCTCCCGTCCTTTGCACCGCTATAAAACGGACGTTATTGGGCCACATCCTCTGCAACCCGCCCGCTGATCAGAGACATTATTTTAATCATAAACGTCATCTGCATAAAGGCGGTTAGTAATCATTTTGTCAACCCCAAGAACATTTCAACAACCGATCGGAAATAGTATTTTAACCCCTATATTATTGTTTTTCTCTTTAGTACTTTTGGCAATAAGTGAACTTGTACTTTTGTTATTACATTTTAAGAACTGTATGTTCCGGAAAAAATAATCATAAAAATGAGCGAAGGGCTCATTTTTATGATTATTTTTTCTTCTTTAATTAATAAATTTATTAACATGGGCATCCTACGTTGAAATCACTTGGGGACTAATAATATACATTGAAGAATCTAAAGAACTATGCATTCCCAAATATAAGGGACGGAGCATTTAAGGGTTAATCACATTTAATTTTTCGATATGTGTCGTTGTTTGGGTTGAAATTGTTATCTATAATATCTATCTATAATATATGTGTATATCGTTAATAATTATAGACAAAATATTATCTGCTCCCTGCTTCACGACAGACTCGATTGGTAGGTATACAGATTTTCTATTTATCCGAAGTTTTTAGATATTTTTCAAGAGCATGAGCTTTTATACCGTACTATATCTACTCCATGCTTTCAAATGCATACGTTGTCTAAAACGATCAACAAAAAGTCAACTTTCCCCGTTCAATTTTGTTACCCGTGAAACTTAATGCTTACAAAAGCTCCCCAGCTTTACAAGCTGCACAAAGCAAGCCTAGTAGGTTTGAAAGGAAATTGCAGGTTGAGATGCCATGCAATATCCTGTCAAGAAGTAACTATCTGGAGGGAAACTTTAATAGTAAAACAATGAAAGTGAATAACAAATACATAGACACTTTGAAATATCTGGATTGTTAAAATTCATATACATCGACAGCCTATACTACCGTCTGTTGACTAGAAGGTCGTTAACTATCACGATATAACGATCTGAACAGATTAATATTAAATATTCACGGGTATTTATCGTGTTTATTTACCTATTTTTCCCGATATCTGGGTATCTGGCGCAGCGCATTAGCATTGCCATACAGCGGGGCGTCCAGCAATGGACCAGTATACTGCCGGTATACTGGTCCATTGCTGGACGCAAGCATCCCCCAGATAACCTCCTTATTGACTTTTAGGAACTACCCATAATCCCCACGCTGGGCATTCGGGTTGGGGATAGCAGTTCGCTGGTAAAATTGTTCTGCAAGAGACGCTGCTGCCCGTCCCCAGGGTTGTTGAAAATATTATTTGGAAAATGTTTAGGTGTTGAACGATTATAAATTCCACATCAGTAGAATTCTGGGCCAAAAGAAGACGATTTGTCAAACGATGATTAGTTTTTTTCGTAGATAGACATTCGTTTGACCAGAATCTCACCAGATGGTAAGTGACGATGTGGCCGACTATTTATCACTAGAGTCTAAAAGATACCTAAAAAAATTACTTTGTAATTTTGTTCTCCACAACGTTCTTCCTTTTCGATTGCTATCATTACTCTATCCTATACTTTTTAGATAAGACCATAATTACACTTTATTTATTATTAATAAAAAAACAATACTAAACATGTTACAAAAAATAATTGCTTTATTATTTTATCAGACTGTCGAGTAATAAGTCCATACTTTATTATTTCCCGTCAAGAAGCTATTTAACAGGCAATAATTGTTTCGGGCGTGAGGGGCGTAATGATTTACTGTGTGCGAACAATGTATAGCTACTGCCCAGTCTATTGTGAACTCCTTTGATGTCACGGCTTACAGATAATTTTATTCAAAATGGACTTTATTGAGATTCATTTTAAAACTTATTGTGATTTTTTTCAGAGCGACTAATAGACATTGAGAAATTAAACAAGACTTTTGAAAATAGCGCCCTACGCTATATTTTTGCTAAAATTGTTATACCTTGATTGACAATAAAACATTCAAATTAATTTCATAAAATTACCCTATCGCTACATAGTATAGTATATACATACATATATATATATATATAGTTATTCTGTGCTATCGCATAAAACGTAACGCAAACAGTCGGCGATCGCAGTGACGAATCATCTACAGTAACATGGCCTGTCGTCCGATCGCAATTCACTCAACTTTCACTCTTATGTTACGAACGTTAAACTTCAGTTATCATTGGTAGAATCGGGTCATGTTATATTGGAAGATTGGTAAACTACGCAACACGACGCGTGCTAAGACTGGCGTTGTTTTCGCAACGTGACCGGGCGTTGGTAGAGAGGATTATGGGCTTTCAGAGCCCTGGAATGTTTTGTGCTGTTGAATGCTTGTAGAAATTAATTGTGAAATGCGACTGCATAGAATAAAAAATGTGTTTGATATAGCTATTATTTCTATTTGTGAAGGTTGTCTATAACTCGTGACGAAACAGTGAAAAGTGTTTAGGAAAATTTAGGCTACTAAATCCTTCTCTAATTTTAGTCTGCAAATTTTTTTGTTTAAATTCTTTTAAAATAGCTGTATATCTTTAATACATCTTTAATTTATATTTATCATAATGGATTATCGCAAAGGTTGCGATAAAATCCACCAAAAATATACCTTTCATCATAGAAATGTTTCTATTGTAATCCTTATGTATGTATAAGGCACCCTTGTATATTATTTGACTTGTAATGTTATGAATAAATACTATGAACTATGAAATATGTTCCTCGTTTTTCCTGAACTAAGATGATTGTCAGTATTTGACCACTGATAGTGCTAGTGATAGTGGCAATTTAAAATCACACAAACATTGAACATAGTCTTGGGTTATACTAGGCAACATCCGATACCTGTGACTTACGTTACTGTGACTTCAAAATATTTGTGATGTTGACCTGTGACAAAATACTAGCTAGTATTTCTACCTATCACGTACAAATTCATTGTTTTACTGATATATTCATTGTAGCGATGACTAAGTAGCAGTAGCATGTTGATTAATCGAATAAATTTAAACAGTATTTTCTTCAACCACTTTGTTACATTGCGGTACCTATACATTTCAAATATCCAAGCGTCCATTATCTAGCTGAACCGATTTATTGCGTAGGTACCTAATAAAATAACAACGATATAATATCGTGCGCTCGTGACACTGGCACTGCCTGTGTAATAGTCACAGATATATTTAGTTTCTGTCACTGTGAAATACCGCCAATTTTCTATATCTGTGACTTTTATCATTGACGATAAATACGCCTCAAGCCTAATTGAACAAAATTATAATCCTTTTCCAAGAATATTTTACCGTCAGATAACAGTTTGCTTTTAAAAATAAACAAAATCCTTGCACAAATTTTGGAATGCTTGTAAAACGAAAATCAAAAAATAGTTTAAAACGAATACCTATAAACATTCTGATTCAGATATACGAATGTTGGATCAAAGCTTTAACTGAAAATGTACAGAAATGTACCTCCTTTCCATGAATCAACATAGGTTGCAGGAAAAATAAAATCAAACAAATAATTTGTTCGAGCAGATTTTACCTTTAAATAGATGTCATCATGTGTGATAATGGCAAAACGCCGTTGTTTGTGTAAGGTATACTCAACAATGCTACGTTTACTGGAAGCAGATAAATAAATAAATAATGCTGGACAATCCACACAGCATAATCTAGCCCTAAGCGAAGCAAAGCTTGTATGGCTTTTAGCTTTACTTGTGTTATGGCTGATATATTGTACATAATACAATACATTACATAATATAATAACAGTTAATAGTATAAAATTTGACTTGTCTAAATACTTATTTTGTAAGCCTAAAGAAATAAAGTTATTGAAATCTGAAATCTGTGATATTTTTTTTTATTATACATAGAAAATACCCAGAACACCCAGAACAAACATTTTCATATCGTACAAACATTTGTCCATGGGCCTCCAGTATACGAGTCCAGAGTCGTGACGACAGAGTGGATAATTGTATAAAAAAGACATTCGAGCCAGATATAAATTTTTTTTTACTCGATCGACTGAGCCTTCGTTTCCGAGCGTCTTTTGTTAATATTGTATTTTATTTTAACTTGGTTAACTTGGTTCAAACATTTTCGAAATCTAACTCTTAAACCCGCCACACAGAGAAACCGTGGCGTGCCGGTTGTATCATACGAATTTATATGAGATACTTGATGATTATATATATTTAATATAATCCTTTAGGCTCAGGAGGTTTTGGAAGCTAAAAAATGTTCTTGGGTGCACATCGACTGTAATATAAAATGCCCTGACAGCAAAACTTCCTCATTTTAGAATGACTGCTAGTTATCAGAGCACAAAGTCCTTATGTACTGAATATTCGCAATGTAAATCGTTATGAGAGTTAAATGTGCACAATTTCCTATTCCAACTTGTATAACCTGAGGATCGGCTGCCTAGACTCTTTAGAAAAACATTTTTGGCAAAAAGCGCTAGTAAATATAAAATTCATAAAATAAAATTAAAAAAAAAAACAATTTGGGTACAGTTAAAAAACCTCTGCTGTCCCAAACAATGCTCTATTGCTCCATTCACTACCTCTAATCCAATAGGAGCTCGCAAAAACTACGTACTGATTACTGCATTGTTTTCCATGCAAAATTTTTGTTGAAAAAGTTTTCATATGAAAAATATTGTGGAAGAGATTACGTCTGAATGCAAACGACTGCAAAGAAATGTTGTTAGTTTTATCGAATTTTAATACTCTCGTACAAAAAGGATTTAAATGCTTTTAGGTACAGTAAACCTGTTATCGACTCTTCAACATCATTAATTGTATAAAATATGTTGATTTTGCATATTTTCTGTACGGTCTTTAAGGTAGTATATACCTGGATAGAGACAGGTCTAATACTAATCTGTAAATAGACGGTTTATATCTAATAACACAATATATCTTTAATGACAAAGAAAGTAATAATTAAATAATATAAACAAATTAAACTAGTATTAACAATTTAAAAAATTTAGCTAACTGCAGACTGTTGCAAACAATCTACAGGTAGCTAAACTGGTAATTCTCATATCTTAAACATAGCCTTAGTTGTATACAAGGTGGTCTGGTATAGATCGCTCGCGAGCGATAAGACCGCCAATTGTCTCATTTCTATTTTTTGTTCAAATTGTTTGTAAACTGTTTTGTTAAGTGTGCAATAAAGTATTTTCTATCTATCTATACTAATATTCTTGTTTGTTTTACTTCAATTTTAATCGTAAATTCCTAGCTTAGTGTTTCTTATTCAAGTATGTCTTGTGTCGTGCCAAATAAAGTTTTTTCATTTCATTTGTGAAGTGTACGTAAGTTTTATATGTAAAAATTGTAACAAAAAAACAGGACCTACCGACATTCATCTCTTTCATTGAAGATCTCTGAATGAATTGCCCGTATCTTAACTTTTTACGGCATTCCTGTGTTCCGTGTTTTAGAGGGAAGGTTAATTGAATTCACCTTTTATTATATCTGAAACGACCAATAAAAAACTTTAATTCGGTCGTATAAAGTCCACATTCGCTTATTTTTGGAGTGTCACTTAAGACTTTGGTAGGATAGGAAAGTTTTTTATTTGCCTACATCGTTCGAAGTAGGAATTTTGTTTCTTGATGACTACTAAAGTTTGATTTTGTGCTCCTTTTCAAAGGAATTATGTGTACAATCATAAAAAATTTTTAAAGCCGAACTGTAACCTCATTAGTTTACACTAAAACTAATTTCACAAGATGCTTATTCTTTTAATTCTATAGTCAAATTATTACTAGTACATTCTATAGTACAACGTTACCATTCACACTAACAAGGGTGAGGCAAAATGGCTGATAGTGTCCATATAGCACTAATGTGCCGAAATGTTGAACTTGTTAAAAGCGACAGCGGACAGTCGGCGTTCCAATGGAGTGTTTTAGGATGTAAGCGCTAAGTTAGTAGCAAGTAATTAAGTAATTTATTTTTCATATAAAACACACGCATACACGTTTACAAAGCGGTAAAATTTTAACGCGATGCAATGTGAAACGGAGTGTGGGAAGATCTCCCACTCGATGGACCGACGACATCGTAGCGGTCGCAGGAAGTCGTTGGATGGAGGTGGCTCAGCACCGCTATTCGTGGCGTCGTTTCGGGGAGGCCTATGTTCAGCAGTGGACGTGTACGGCCTGATGATGATGATGATGATGATGAAAATTCAAAGAAGTTTCAAGTTATTTGTAGCATTTGTATTTTTAATCAATCATTATCAGTTTTAATTGATACGATTGTTATTTAAATAAATGTACTTTTGCCACATTATTAAAAATCGGTTTTTAGGCTAAAACACATTCATATCCAGATATATTTATATCATACATATACCTATTTAGACATATTTAATGATATTTTCTTTTTCAAAAAGCATCCGTTGTCTTGCTAGAAATTTACATTTAATATCTTCCATGGCTTCAAAGCCCTATACTGCTTGCATTATAACTACCATTTAACCATATAACTACCTAGCATTTAAACTACCTATATCGTCTAGAGATATATAAAAATACAATTATGTAAAACAAAATAGATTCAGGCGTTACTTTGCGGAAATCGATTGCAAAATATTAAAATGAAAAAATATTTAGTAACAATTCCGCGTATAACAAAACTACTCTGATAGTATTCATCAAAGTAAGTTGTCTACTAGTTTCGTCTCTCCACGAGACATCTTCAGGACACCACAATGCTCGACCTTGACATTGAGATTGCCAAGCAACACCGACAGAGTCCAGCCAGCGACTCCGAGATTCTAGCGCCCCGGCCAGTCCGGCCAGTGATGTTCTTCGTTCTCTTCGAGCTCCTCGCGCCAAGTCACAACAAGTCAACTTGGCGCGACGAGGCTCGAAGAGGCAACATCACTGGCTGGACCGGCCGGTGTTTTTTACAATTATGTACTTAATTTGTACTTAAATATCAGTCAAGAAACTCTTAGTGATCGGCAAGGACTCATAATATCAACAATGTGACCGATATATTTCAGTCCATTTTCAAATCAATAATGTAGTGTGTCTGCTCGTGTCCGCCCTAACTCGCAGCTTGCACCAAACTCTTGATTGGTTTCATTTTCAAGTGAACAGGTCCAGTCTACTGTGACACTGGACTTCCGACTCCTAACTCCATAACCAGGTGACTCCATCAACCCTAAACGCTTGTAATAAGGTTGTAACTCACCACTCGTTTCCAGCTAATGACTCTCTGAAATAAAGTGGTTCCTGTGAAGGATAATTTTTTGCAAGGCTTTTTTATTTAATACGTAATGAGCAGTTTTTGTGGTTATTCGGTGCGAAAGTGAACTTTTTGTGTCGAAGTAAAAAATACTGGCTTATTTTCAGGCTTTTAACTTTTTATGAGCTGTTTAGTGGCTTGCTGATAAAGCAACTGGGGAAAGTATCTTTGTAATTTGACTCCAGTATTTCTAAAGCGGAAAATATTCGTTATTTTTGTTGTTTTATTATAATTTATACTTCTTATTTAATTACTATGCTTTCAAGAAAAATGCCCATTTTATCAATGCATAAGTACAATTTTTTAATTTATTTTTAGAGGTCGAGGCGTTGAGAATGTTTTAGCTGTTATCATTTAGCCAGAGATTACAGCGGTAATCTCGCATCATCATCGTCATATCAACCCATACACGTCCACTGCAGGACATAGGCCTTCCCCATACAACGCCACAAATAGCGGTCCTAAGCCGCCTCAATCCGCATCCACGTCGACTCCCTGCGACCGCTACGATGTCGTCGGTCCATCGAGTGGATAGTCTCCCAACACTCTGAAAAAGTTTTTTGTGAATAATCGATAAATTTACGGTTTTTGGATTTTTCCCTTTACTTTCGCTATACGACCTTGTTTCTTGTCAAATTAGATGATTCTAGGTCAACAGCTAGTTCGGTCCATGGCGACATTTAAAAATTATTTTATTTAAAAGCTCTTTTACTTTTTTCCTTTTGAGATTCGGGAACCCTAAAACCATACATTTTTCAGGTGTTTTTAGATGGATATAGCTGCAGATAGCCACATGGAGAATAGTAGTATCTTATAACAGCCTTCGCTGCTCATCCGCCCAGCGTGCGCCGGGCCTAATCTCTCAGTCTGCTCAGTCATTACTCTCAGTTCCCTGCCATTCAACTGGAATACAGTCCAAAATATCATTTTACAGTTCAATTGCTAATTCCTCCTCATCAAACGTTTACTAATAACCTTGGGAATTCACGTTTCTGCTGGGGTTCGTGATAATTGGAGGGGTTTTATAACTGTTTACTATGTAAATATAGAGTAGTATTCTAGGTTGTAGTAGGCCAAACTAAGATAAAAATTAATAAACTGGACAATCCACACAGCATCATCTAGCCTCAAACTAAGCAGAACTTATGTGAGTTCTAGATGATATGCCTACATAATACAATACATACAGAGATATATATTTTTTAGTCTATATAAGATACTAGCTGCTACCCGCGCCTTCGCCCGCGTTTTATTGGGATAAAAAATTGTCTTATCGGTTCAGTAGTTTTTGCGTGAAAGAGTAACAAATATCCATACATCCATCCATACAAACTTAGACATTTATAATATTAGTAGGATAAGAAAATACCCTGAACGCATGAACAAATGTTTGCAGATCCCACATTTGTCCCAAGGTGGGAAACGAACCCGCAACCTCCTGCGTCGCAGGCCCCCGCCGCGCCACATCGGTCTTCAACTACATATAAACATTGGTCTTTTAATTGTGTGTTTAAACATAAGAAAAAGTATGTAATTTATAATATAAGCTCTGCTTACCTTAGAACATCATGAAATGTCCATATTGACAAAAACTCTGTAATGGAGATTACACACCAAACTCGGCGGGCTGGCCACAAGTTGCTAAAACATTGTCAGCTGTGTATACACAATATTCATACACTGAAATGTCGCATCAACCCGCCGGGCTGGTTGCCAACGTTGGTGTGTATACTCCATAACATTCACATTGTCACAGTTACTTGTTACTTGTTTCTGGACTGGTTTCCGCAACCAGGCCACAGGTGGGCCTTTTCGCGTGTCGGGTGTGGGGCTGCTAGTCTAACCACCCGATGTCTTCGAAGAAAGCCAGCAGCTCGCTGACGCCGGTGCATGCCTCCCTAGGCGTTATTGGTGTCCCGAGGTAGTGTAGTTGTTGAGTAGCTACGCTATTGCACTATACAAACACATGCGCGGCCGTCTCCTCTGCGTTCATGCACCCTCTACATAGATGGCTGTCCGTGATATCGAAATTAAAAAGGTGTTTGTTAAGCATGAACATACTTGTCACAGTTTTGTTCATCGTATTTTATGCTTTGTTTTAAGATTTTGGCGCTAACCTGTCTTTTCTTCAGGCTCTAACTAAGAAACCAAATGACTTGATTTTTGACATAGAGTTAGTTGGTTAGTTATTTCCATAGAAGATTTACGGGAAAAATACCTTTTTATCCCCCTAGAAATGTGAAATTCGAATTTAACGCGGGTGAAACCGCAGGGAACAGCGAGTGTTGAATAAAATTGTTAGGTAGCTAAAATAATAATAAAAGTCATGTCATTTGCTTCAAAGTTGGCCACTACGAAATTGCTTCAAATTATTATTCGTCTGATTGTGAGTTAACAATTACAAATACCCAACGAATATCGATCCCTCAGCCAAGGCCTTCGCAAAATCAATTTACCCCTATTTTACACCCCACAATTGGATAAAACACCGTCCAACCCATTCTAAATTTTAACAACGGACTCTCTAAGCTACGATCGCTCTTCAATTACACCACAATGCTGCTGCTAATTGGATTACGAGTGAGTTTGCAGGTTTAGAATCCGGGTCTTTTGGATTAGCTCTAAGCTCTTCAAGTCATATGCCAGAGGACGGTGTGCCGTAGTAACCGGAGTTATGGAGACCACCCATTACTGTCGTTAGGTTATTGTGTGATCGGGAAAAGTGAGGCTAGAATATCACGAGATTCCTTAAAATGTGTCTGGTCACATTCAAATCAAGGGTCATATTCAAACCGTCATAACTTCTAAACTATCGTATTTAGGGCTAAGATGCACAAATTATTTTGAAGCATACATTCTGTACTATCGTTTAAAAACAAAAAACATGTAGCTTGATACTTTAGATTTTATGAAAAAGCTAATAATTTTAAAAAATGCTATAAAAAGCTTTTTGTATTTTAAATTCCCTTTTCCTCTATTATAAAATAGAAAGTGCAACAATGTTATCATTGCTTTATTGTCTACATTATTAGCTATCCTCTATAGAGTCCTCTATCGTCTTCCTAGGACTTCTACTTGGGTAGCTATAGCTTAATCAGTACAAGCACCCGTGCAGAAAACAAAATGGCTGCCATTTTATCATGGAGAGAGAAAAACAAATAAGGATAGTGATTTGTCGATAAAATTTGCCGGATTTCACCCCCCCAAAGTCTCCGACACCGGTGACCAGACACATTGTATATTTAATACTTTGTAAAACATTGTGAACAGTTTCTAAGCAACAACACTCAATGTGCTACGTCGTAGACGTTATGATAAAAGTGCTACGACGTAGACGCTACGGCGTAGCATAGTAGCATTCTTTTACACACTTTTTGTTTACTTGATTCGTGTCAAATTTTGTGTGCAATTCATAAGTCACTCTGGGCACACAGTAATTAATTTGAGCCAAATATATAACAAAATAAATGTTAAGCATCTTGCATTGCGAGATGAGATAGTTTATAATTTTACAGTATTTACAATTGAAACAATTGAGCTAACTGCAGACTGTTGAAAACAATCTATGCCTCGCTGTATGGCAATGCTAATGCGCTGCGCTAGATTATAAATACTAGTTTAATTTGTGTATATTATTTGATTGTTATTTTCTTTGTCAATAAATATTTTACAAGATCACAAAAAATATTATGTTTGGTTTTGATTTTTCCAAAAAACATACGCAATAAAACTATTGTTTAATAATAAACAATACGTTTATGTACGAAGATATAAGATAATTTAAAAAACTAAAAAATCACAATGTGCTTGGCAATCATAACAGATATCATAATCATAAAACATGTTCACAATAAATTTTTAACTGTGAGATAAAATTTCATTTCACGAGATAAAATTATACTGCAACATTCTAACACGTCCTTATAATAAGTTGGGCAATTTTTAACAGGGTAAGGTAAACACAGCTTATAAAGAACAGCTTTAATACTAAAATTTTACAGTGAATCTCGAATGGATTAGGCATTAATAAAATGACAAATGACTTTAAACAGTTTTTAAACAAACAAACTAATTATACATATAATTTATGACGATATAAATGTATTTTCTAATGTAAAAAGTTTAAATAATACACAGTAATATTCATTATATTTTAGGTAAAATGTTTTGGATATGTTTGCAACACTTTTCTAATCTTGTTATGTTTACATCTAGGTCTACAATCTGGTTCACTACTGTAACTCTATTATTTATTGTATTAATTTGGTTGTAAACTGCTTTGTAAATTTCTTACAATAAAATAAAATAAAAAATAACAAGGAACATCATCAGGATAAGTGCGATTCTAGACACACGCACAAAAGAGTAGGATAGCTTCAAGGATGACTGAGCTGTCTTGTATTTACCTGAGAAAGGGAGGTCTGCAAGGAAAACTGGGCTGGGCTGCATACGCCAAGTTTTAATGGCCTCTCTGCAACTTACTTTGTATGAGGTGTGAATCTTGCTTGATGCAATCTTGCCGTGTACTTTGTTGTTTGATTTATAATCAACGCGTTAGTTTTGAAGAATGGAGATTTGTATGTGTATTGTTATTTTAATTATAAATGTGTGCTTTTTAATGGAATTCGTTTTAATTTATGCAATCGATGGACCAATTTGCTATTTTTTAGAGTTAAGAGTGCGTGTGATCTATGTTGAATGGTACGGATTAAAATATTGATTTACTTATCTTTTACCTTGATTTAATTTGGTAGTCCTTATCTTGTTGTTAATAGTATAAAATTTGACTTGTCTAAGTGATTCTTTTGTAAGCCTAAAGAAATAAAGTTATTGAGTTCGTGTTGAACTTTGAAAAAATCTGAAATCTTACTTCTTCCCCCATTTCATACAAACTGCCTTGCATGAACCTTATCATGTCTGAGCAGTCTCTTTCATTAATTTGACGTATTATTTGATGTCCCTATGTATGCTTAGATTTTTAAAACTACACAACGATTTGGATTTTGATGCTGTTGTTTTTAATTGATAGAGTGATTCAAGAGAAAAGTTTATATGTACAATTTAGTATCAGCATTGCACCTGTGCGAAGCCGGGGTGGGTCGCTAGTAATTAATAAGAACAATATTCTCGTTTACCATCATCGATATAAAATAAAGGTAATGGCCAATCACAACCCCATCTCATTGAAGGCTTCCCAATTAATTGACCCAGAAACCTCGCGATGGGCGATTATTAATAAACCAAATGCCGCCAATTATTTACATGAAATTCTGAATAAAGCAATAGAAGGATGAATTAATTAGATTTTGTTTGGTTTCAGGCGAAGGGAAAAGGGTCTATTACTTGAACAAGATTTATTTGTTTTTCTTTGCAAAAGTAAATTATTTTTATTTTTGCACATCTGCCCAAAAAGGATGTAATGTTTTCAGGGTTCACATAGGTGAGTTTTTTTTTACACCATAATTCTTAAATTCCTGAACAGATTTCGATGCACATATGCGATATCTAAATCTGTTCAGTATGTAAAATCTCACCCCTAAATCCCAAGTGACACTGGGTACCATTTTTTTAATAATGTATGTAGTCGTGTTTTTAAAGTTTTATTTATACTTATTCTTAAATCTGATTCATTGTAGGTACTTTGACCAAGGTACATAATTAAAATTATTATACAATGATTTTTTTAAATATAATAAATTGCAACCGATGACATCGTAGAGGTCGCAGGGAGTCGATGGATGGAGGCGGCTCAGGGCTGCTATTTGTGGCGTCGTATGGGGGAGGCCTATGTCCAGCTGTGGACGTGTATGAGCCGATATGATGATGATAAAAAAAGTTCTCCTCAAACCCAAAGCCAAAGTCTACCTCTTTAAAACAAGACTATTTATATTACCTATTTCCAACCTGCCATGCTAAAATATTTTGTCCAAAGTCATCCTATAAACTTTTTTCATTCATCATCAACCCGTACATGTCCACTGCTGAACATAGGCCTCCCCCAAACGACGCCACGAATAGCGGACCTGAGCCGCCTCCATCTAACGACTCCCTGCGACCGCTACGATGTCGTCGTCCATCGAGCGGTCTTCCCACACTCCGTTTCGCATTACATAAACTTATATATATATAAACTTATATCCAAGTTAATATATAAGAAATACATCCCCTTTGATCGTGTTTACCTATAGATCATTAAAACTTTTTTCTATCTGGATACGTGGAAGTTTTTAACAAGCCACGTGATCGACGCCGAAGATATTTCGTCTAACAAGACTGAGATGAAGTTGAATTTGGGAAAAATCTGCTGATAGAAAGTTGAGATTGACAGAGTTTTTTTAGATTGGATGGACTAGAGTTATGGTGTATGGGGAAACTTAGTGGTATAAAAAAGTTGCATTTTGTCGAGGTTGTGAGGTGTTCTATTAATTTGCGTTGGAATACAAAGATATGTTTACAAAGTGACTTGAAAATTATGAATAAACGGCTTGTACGGAAGGTGAAGAAATCGTAGTATTGTCCATCTCTTAGTTTTGTCTTAAAATCAAGTGCGCTAGTTTATAATAGAATCGTTCTTCTTTGAACCTCAGAAATTGAATCATAATTCTCATATAACATAGGTCCGCAAAATAAATAGGTATTAAATACACTAGCTGTTCCCCCGGTTTCACCCGCGTTAAATTAGAATTTCACATTTCTAGGGGGATAAAAGGTATTAAGCAATGAATCCAGGAATATGATGTTTTAGGATAAAAAGTTGCCTATATTACTCAAATAACTTTATGCTAAAAATCAAGTCGATTGGGAGCTAAGTTAGGGCGTGAAGGAAGGACAAACAAACATACGTACAAACATAGTTTCGTATTTATAATATTAGTTAAGATGAGGATTATCCTTCGTGAAGGTAACATACTCGTGGCTCTTGAAATAACCATTACAGATAGTGTAGTAATTAAACTATGTAACCATGGAGGTCTTGATGTAACAGAATAGGGTTTATGGATGTTAATAATAATCAAAATACCTACTAATCCCTCTATGCTATCATCCAAGTGTTAAGTACGGGCTGATCTATTCCCGGGATTGGGACATTAATGGGCTACGAAACATTAACATGTTGCTACTATCAATTAATTTCATCAGATAACGCGATTGTAAATTTATTATTTTGAATAGTAATAATTTCTTATTAGTGTAGGTGAATTCAGTAGGTTTTTAGATTTAAAAACTCATATTAAAATTATATAATAAGATCCATTTGAAGATTCACTGAGATGCTCTTATTACTTTGTCATATGTAATTTTTCATTTATTTATATATATTTATTTATTAATTTTTTTATAATAACACCGAATAATTTTTATAAATTCCGACCAAAGAGATTTTATAAGTTTGACGTTTGTCACTGTGAGTTTGTCTGTGGCATCGCATCATCATCGTAGCTCCAATTTGGAATGAATACGTATTTTTTTTTGTTTGAAAGAAAACTTGTCTAACTGAACTAGTAAGTCCAAAGTACCACCACCTACATATACTTGAAATTAAATGAAAATGAAAAATTAAATGAAAATTACATATTTCTCAAAAAAGAAAAAAAAGAAAAAAGAAAAGAAAAACAAGAAAAAAAACCGAAATTTAAAATTAAATTACTTAGAACTAAAGAATAAATCAAAGT
The DNA here is from genome assembly GCA_947859395.1 of Eupithecia insigniata. NCBI lineage: Eukaryota > Metazoa > Arthropoda > Insecta > Lepidoptera > Geometridae > Eupithecia > Eupithecia insigniata. The sequence goes on along the minus strand of OX402001.1, from coordinate 3,514,152 downwards.
GGAAAACGAGATGAAAATACAATCAGTAGCTTAAATACACATTAATAGGAAATTCATTGTGGTAGAAAAATTGCCCGTACCTCAGCTTGATGCTACGCATGATGCTAGAGCATGTCACCATGTACTGAGATCAATACCACCTGTTAATTTAAGGAGAGGCACTACTCACTCGCCAGGTAAAGCCCTAAGTCGTTGGAGAACGGACCGGACTCAATCTCATTACCCCACCGGCTTATTTAGTCCCATCGTTCATTTTGTAAGATAACTTTAGTTCTCCGTCACAGTTTTTGTAATGGGATTATATTGAATCGTTTTAAAAGCTTACTGGGTTATAATAACAATGTCAGTTGAGATTTTCGGTGCTTTTCAGCTTTAAGAGAGCTTATTTTATAGAGAGGGTTAATTTTTAGTACAATAAAGTGTTCATTCGTTCATTCGTTCTTGTTCAATAGGAATTTAACGAGTTTTGACAATGTTGATGATTCTTAACCCTGAAAAATAATAGTGTGAAGTCAAACGGGGGAACTCATTTGAACAGATGTGTTTCATGAAAATCGGACAAATAACAACCCACACCAAAGTGTGGGGTGCTAATATCCATTAATTATAAATAAAAGAATTTGTTGCGTGCGCAGTGTTTCACGATTTATATTGAAATAAAAAGAATGTTGAATGAGTAGAACGAACACAAGAATTAATGTATGAATGAGCGGTACAGATACAAAATAAAATTGATGTTTTAACAGCTGTAATTGTTTGATAGTTCAATGCCAACAAGGTTGTCGGGGTTTAGGTATTTTTGGTATAATAAACTTGCCGACTCAACCCGTGGATGTCGTAAGAGCCGACTAAGGGAACCTACCAGAGGAAGGGCAGCAGCTTCCTTCTGAGTATTTTTAAACACCAACTCTGCGATCACCAATCCGCCTGCCAAGCGTGGTGATTATGGCAAATCCCCCCCCCCCCCTACATGGGAGATCATCCACTCGATGGACCGACGACATCGTAGCGGTCGCAGGGAGTCGATGGATGGAGGCGGCTCAGGACCGCTATTCGTGGCGTCGTACGGGGGAGACCTATGTCCAGCAGTGGACACGTGTATGGGCTGACGATGATGATAATGATGAAACTTGGCGATATTTCAACAACGACTGCCATTGCGTCATAGCCTTACATAACGAACAAAACGATCTTTTATTTTCTGATATCTCTTGGTGGCTTTCAAAGATTGTTTAAAATAACATACAGAACATAGTCTGTCTCAAAATTAATGGAAAAAATAGGGCTTTTGATTTTCTAAATATATTTTTACTCCACATAATTATGTCAAACCACCATAGCGCAATTGCGAAGACAGGGTGGTTCATGGTAATAAAAACTCCTCAAACTTTATTTCAATTCTTGAAAGCGATCTGGTAATTATATTTAAGTTTTTACAGCCGGTTTCTGATTCTCCACGCTATGAGTTTACGGTGTCGTTAAAGCCCGCGGGTATTATGGTGGGGACGAGAATGAGCTTGTGATAAGAGGATGGATGTACCTGGTGCGATACGATAGAATAGTGTGATTTGCCTTGAAGAAATCGCTCTTACCGATAAGGCCGCCCATTATGCACCTGTTTCTGTGTTTGTGTTTTCATGTCCTGTTTTTCTCTATCTTGGTGTCCAACATAGAGTATTTGTATTGTATTGTGGTTTGAAGTTTTTTCAGTTTGGATATATTTAAACCTTATTTTCGTAGCTGCTTATGAAAGCTAGCATTACTAAAATACATAAAATGATTATTTAGAAAAAATTCAAAAACTACCTTGAATCCCTTAATTTTACAAATTTTTTTCAGTTTTGCTGGATAAATACTAACTATCACGGAAATATTTTTTTATGAGAAATTCTCGGGAATATTTCCTGTACAATAACGAAAGAATTTTCAAAATCAGTCCATAATTGACGGAGAAATCGACGAACATACATAAAAAACATATGTACATACAGCCGAACATAGATCCTCCTCCTTTTTTCGAAGTCGGCTAATGACCTCATGGCAATTTATATAGCGCATTTATTATGCTAGCATAGGTACTGCCTCCATATAGCGCTGACTCACAATTAGCATCACCTCTAAGTCTTACCAGGGTCGTAAGATAAGAAGTGGCTAATCCGCAGGGGGGGGGGGGGCAGATATTCCCAACGTCGAGGGATTTGCTCATTCACAACATCTCTCGAAAGATATTCCCACCATCTCACGAGTGACGTGCTCATTCTAAACGTCTCACGAAAAGTATTCCCGATGTGTCACGAAAATCAGAGCGTCGTGATTTACAATCTACATCATCTTTATTTATCGTGTTCAATAGTGACTATCCCTCAAAAGATGAAATAACAATATTAAATTTTCCATGACAGCTGTCAAAATGACAGTGTCATTGGGCACCTCCTACAAAATAATTCCGCGATACCAAATCCACTTGTCTAGAGCGTGGGGATTATGGGCATTACCCCATACGATAAAAGCCAATAAGGCGCTTATTAGCGGAAGGCCTGCATCCTGCAGTTGACCAGTCTAGACTACAGACTAGACTGGTTTGGTGGTAGTGTTTTGTTGGATTTGGATGCAGTACCTTCATCTATAGATTTAGGTACTGCATCCAAATCGTATCCGTGAAACCTAGACGCGAATGTACAGATCTAGCAAACACGGACTGTCTTCAGATGTCACTTGTGCAGTGTTTCCGATTTGAATCCATTTCGATACTGTGACTTCCCTCAAACACAAGCGGTCGGTGAAATAGATAAATAAATAGAGAGATAGGTTGATGTCTTAGGGTAATTCAAATCTACTGCATGCAACACTATTTTTCTTTGTTCACATTATTGATTTCGATGTAGATTAAAATTGTATTTATAATTCGATTGTTATTTGATTTGTGAATGAATAAATAAATAGATACTGCTTTATTTCATAGCCTTAAATGGTACTAGAACACAGCACTACTTCAAATAAGTAGGTATACATAATTATTATAGATTCATATATGTACGCCTAAGATAATTGTTTAATCTCACAAACAAAACTGATTCGTAAAATAAGTAGCTAAGTATTAAAATAAAACTTCTATAAAACTACTTGAAATTTTTTATGTCATGTTTCTTGCTTCCTGTTTCACAAATCTATGTTTATTTTCTGTATCTCTCTCTTAAACTAGCGTAAGTGTACAAGCCAGATGTAGTACAGACGTCTTTTATGGGGGACATGCGCATTTTATACTACATGAGTAATTTTATACTGCCAGATGACACTGTGGTTTGTTAATCTTCCAAAGAGCTTGGAAACTAAAAGCATGGATGCAATCGCAGAAAACTCTTGTGTGATAATCTAGAGTTTTATCCTGACTGTACCTTAACGTAATTTGCAACACGGAATTTGTGATATAAATCTTTTGGAACAAGAATATAATGAATAAATAAATTATAATAACTCAATGGTCATTTTATGGGAAGGAAGTAGAGATGAGTCCGGTATTCAATAACTAACTCAGTACCTGTTAGCATGGTCCTAAAATATCTAACGCTATTGTAAAATCCGCATACCGCTAGGGAATAACTGTGCAAAGCCGTGAGCCATAACTACCCAACGCTTCAATACCTATACTTACCTAACTATCATCTACGCATAGGTACTAGCGGACCGTTCACCCGTAAAGTTATGTAGCTGCAACAAGTATTTAGTTTGGTTAGAAATATGTATATTGGGTAGAAATCAGGAAAGGTATAAAGTATTGTAACGTTATTGGGTACCAGTTGGTACTAGCGGTATTGAAACAAAATACCCAACTAATAACCGGTAGCCAAAATATCCAATAACTCCCATTCTCAGAAGGAAGAGTGTCATGTTATGAGGAGAGTTTTAGATATGAAGGTTTTTTTTATAGTATATAGACCTTCGTTTGACCACAATCTCACCTGATGGAAAGTGATGGTGTGGCCGACGTTGTATTATGACAGTCTAGAAGACACCTGTTCACTCTTGTCTTAGGTAGATTAATATAGGAATGGAGGTAGGCATAACAAAAGATTGATAGACTGTGTGAAAGATGACATGAGTAAAACATTTAATACAATAGAAAATAATATACTTTTATTTGTTATAAGACAAAAAGGAGTGTTAAAAAGAGTTTGTAAAAAGGAGTTAGAGCTGAGATGACAACTGATAGAAGCGAATGGAAGAAGATCTGTTGTGCCGACCCAAGTGGGAAAAGGGCAAGAAAATTGTGAATAATTAACTCAACAAACACAATGATCCATACCTATGCCTAGAATAGAATTAAGAAAATGTGTTATGTAACTTTCAATTAGGAACCCATGATAGCGACGTGTTCTACCAATATTACCTGAAAAATAACTATCTTATAAGTACCTAATCTGGGCATGGTGTAACTTTTAGTGTAAATTAGATATAGTCGCAGCAGTGCCGGTGGTGTAGCGGTGGTGCAAGTGTCATGTCAGTAAAACTCACTTCAGAAAATTAAAAACATTACCTACCTCACACAGGTCACCTAAATTAAAATATATGTATGTATATATATAAATAGAATTTTTAATAGAATTATTAATTCATATTTGAATGTAGTTTTATTTAAATATACGAAACACATCAAGGAATTATTGTTCTATATAAATATATAAGGCCAATCACCACTTTATGATAATTTTCTCCAAGATAAGCAAAAAATCGTAAGAAGCTTTTAGGATTGTATTTTTTTTTATATTGGTTTTCTTTTTGCCGTCGAGTAATTTTGTGGTACAACGTAAATAGATCGTAAAAGTTGATCTTTATAACGAAAATATAAGTGACACAATCCAGATTGTGTCGAGTTTCATTCATTTTCAGGTCATTAATAACACTCAAATAACCTACGAGGCTGACACCTGCCACAATTTCAAAATATTCATAGTTCTAGTCACAGATCTAAGTTAATGTCTTAAAGCCAGACGGCTCCATATATCATGAAGCAGCAATTTTGTAGACACTTGAGGTCAACTCTAAAGTGGCACCTCACGATGTGGTTTAACGTGTTTTAACAAACGATAAATCGACTTCGAACTCCCTTACATTTATATTTATTTTAAGTTTTGCAGAATAAATACTAATCCTCTGGGAAGAAAAAATTTATGGGACCCCCTCGGGATCATTTTCTATACAATAGTGAAAGAATTTTCAAAATCGTTTCACAATTGGCGGATATGTCGCCTAACAAACACAAAAAAAACTTACAGAGGTATTGTAAATCTCCTCCTAAAACATAAAACATACATATGAATTGGGAATCTCCCCCATTCCCCATCCCCATTTTGAAGTTGGTTAAAAAGGAAATTAACCTGTCAACTAACCAGTCACGTAATATGTTTAAAGCTAGTAGTAACAAAATAATAGTACCTATTCAAAACAAACTGCGAACAGAGGCTACACACAAGTGACACAAACCTGGATCACACAAGATCATGTTGTTTGATTTAGGTAAATAAAAATAAATATATATTGCACTTACTTAAATAACTACAGCTTCTGGTTCCCATTAAATAATATTTGCTTGTGTTAGGAGAGCGAGGCTCCCACCAATAATTCAATAGCAATATTTAAGTATTTCCGTAACAAGATATACTAAATTAAGACTTAAAATAAAAATATCGTCATTATCATCATATACGTGCACTGCTAAACATAGGCCTTCCCCAATCGACGCCACGAATAGCGGTCCTAAGCCGCCTCCATCCTACGACTCCCTGCGAACCCTAAGATGTCGTCGGTCCATCGAGTGAATAAAAATATAAAAGAAGAAATTATTTGCATTATGAATAAGGGTTTTGAATTAACAATTACAATAAATGAACAACAATTATAAACGAAACAAACATAACTAATGTTTGTGCAAAATATTAATCTTAGGTTGTCCTCCAATGACACCAGGCTCATAAGAGCCTGGGTACCAGATTAGGTCCACCGCGAGTTTACATAATAACTTGTTAATGTTAGAGCCTCATACTTTGCACAATATAAGCTTTGTTGGATACTCTCTTACTATTTTTGAATGAAATGAATGAAAAACGTTTATTTGGCACGACAAAATAAATACTTAAATAAGAAATACTAAGCTAGGAATTTACGATTTATATTTTAGAAAAACAATCAAAAAGAAAAGGATACAAATTAAATCTAAAATACAACTAAGGTTATGTATCTATGTATGTATTGTATTATGTATATCAGTCATCTAGTACCCATGACACAAGCTCCGCTTAGCTTGGGGCTAGATGATGCTGTGTGAATTGTCCAGTATTATTTATTTATTTATTTATGTTTAAGGTACTATAAGAACTATCACTTCTCACACTTCTTACTAGCATTGGTACTTTTTAGCTTAAAAGTGGTACTACTCTGTTGCTTTCCATATGAAGGTCCTACTAATATTATAAATATCAAAGTTTGTATGGATGGATGTATGGATATTTGTTACTCTTTCACGCAAAAACTACTGAACCGATTAGGCTGAAATTATGTGTATAGTTTGGGACCTGGAATAACATATAGGCTATTTTTTATCCCGATAAAACGCGGGCGAAGGCGCGGGCAGCAGCTAGTATTTAATAAAACCATACAAACGCAAAGTAGGAACAGAATAGTTTATTTTTCAAGGTGACACTTAGTATGTAAAACTTCAGTTGGTAGTTTCAACAGATAAACATTTTATAATTTGACAAATTACACTTCAGAATTTTGTCAACACTTTTTCAAATATGTACATATCTTAATCTTATTTCAGTCCGAACGCTTTAGCTCAATTGGTTCATAAATAGCTTACCGACTTATGACCCGAAACGAGCACCTCCAATTTTTGGCCCTCGTCACATCAATTTTAAAGCAATTTGACATGTGTCAAACGCTACTGATGGAGGTGGGAAAAATCGGTCAACCACCGGCCGCAGTGACGTAACACGATTCGTATAAATAACTGATTTCACTGAAGAGCTTCGGGGTGAAATCTTTTAGGGTGTTTCGTATTTTGTCCCATCATCATTGACCAGCAGAGATTAAATTGGTGTCCTTAGTTACCTTCCTTAACAGGAAAACTTTTTCTGCAAATTTCCTACAAAAAATTCTACTAAAATTATATAAATGTCAAAGTTTGTTTGGATGGATGTATGGATATTTGTTACTCTTTCACGCAAAAACTGCTGCACCGATTAAGCTGAAATTTGGTATGGGTATAGTTTGGGACCTGGAATAACATATAGGCTATTTTTTATCCCGATAAAGGCGAAGGCGCGGGCAGCAAGTCATATATAATTTGTAAAGAACTTGGATGAAGCCACGGGGAGTAACTAGTTTTCAAATAACGCAAAGCTTTAGCAGAGATTTCAGATTAATAGACCATTGAGACACCGAATTGCTGAGCTTAATATTTATACCCAATTTAGCTACAAACTTCACCGAACTCAAAGTTTTAAGTGTTTGGAAGGGTCCAGCGAAATTGACCTCTAGCATCGAAGCAAGCACAATAACAAACTCAAATACAGAAGACGAAATAGTTAGCGAACAATTTCACCTGTAGTCTAATCAAAAACTGAACTCCGCAAGCAAAATTGATCCTTGTGACACCGAAGTGGTAAACAATAGTGCTAATTATTCTATAACGTGGATTCCACTCACGTCCGGCGGCAGGTGACCGACCCAGCCTGTCTTGAATTCTGATGGAGATTGATATTGGGTCCGTGGTTATGTTTTTAGTCAGTAAATCACATACTTACTAAATTTATATTACAGTGTTTTAGTATAAGAGAAAGTTAAAAAGGTAAAATATTTCAGCAATTCATACCCAATACCCATTAAGGAATTTGTTTACCGATCCTAAGTAACATTGTATGCAAAATTTCCAAATTTCACTTCATAATATGTGCATTTATCCACTTTTTTCCTCTTTTTCCCACCCGAGGAAAACACGATATTCAAAACCTCCATAAAAGCGTTTTCCACATAAACATAAATTAATATTGGTAAACAACGAGTTGACAACCTTCCAAAAATATAAATTTGTTGTTTTTGTTCTCCACTCGAGCTCAGCACGACGCAAACAAAGCTGCCAGTTTAGAAGGTGGAATAGAGGTGAGTTAACTTCACCAATTCCACTGACTTGATGAATGAATCACCTTTTTTCGTCTATAATATTTCGTCTATAAATAAACTGGATAAAACAAAAGTCTGCCGGACCGAGAACGTAAATAACACGTTATCAGTATCAGGCAGCGAGCTTCGAAAGCACGCGACCGGGGTCGGGTTGACCGCGCGTCCAATGGACGAAGACACGATGATTTATTTAAAGTTGCTCTGAGATCCCTTATCTGCCAACTTGCGTTATCTTATTGCGTGTTTCCTTAATAATTAATGCAATATAGGGCATCGATTGTGAGGTGACGGGCGGGCGCGGGGCGGGCGTGGGGTGCGGGGGTGCGCGCGGCGCACGCACGCGATTGGCTGTCACGGCTGCGTGAGTGCGTACCTCCCCGCGTGCGTACGGTTTGGCCGCTCACTCAGTCGACTCCCGAACGCCGTGCTGCTCGGCTGTGTCGCGTCGATTCTCAACTGACATTACGATCGCAACGCGCGTCCCTCCGCTCCCTCTTGTCAACAAACAGTCTCTTTAAAATTCTTTATCAATAAGGGCATAATAATAGCGGTCCATATGGTTCATCTAGTAGATATTTTGCGTTCTGCGAAGGTTGAATACCCGCCTCCGCCAATTATTGTGAGTAAACTTTTAAAAACTTTCTTGCACGTGCTGCACTTTTTTCATTTTTTTTGTGATAAATATTATAAATAGTTATTTGTACTTTTGCTATCCAGCTACGAGCTTTTTGTTTATTTTGCTTTGTTTTAAAAATAAAAGAAAATATTTCAGCGCTTTTATTTTTGCTTTTTATAATATTGATTTGATACAGTTAATGCGTCAATTATAAGTGTCAAAAACGATTATATTGTTTTTTTCTTCAGTTTTATGCATTTTACTGATTAAATTATTTAACCTAGGTACTACAACTTTTTATAAGACGAAAAATAAACATATTTTATCTAATTGAAAGATGAATCAATCTTACAAAACTTTACAATGTCATTAAAAATATTATTATTACCTACAATTTAATTAAAAATACCGACTTATAAGTAATGTTTAAAATAATTTCACAAAAGGAAATAAAATGAATAAAAATGTTGCAGGTACGTATAAAAATTAAACATACAAATTTTACCAATGAAATCACAAAATAATTAAGAAGTAGGTACTCATTAAGCTACTTACTTTCTGAAACCTGTTTTTCAAATAAAAAACATTAAAAATATCTAAAAACATCCATTCCTAACTCTCACGATAACACAGCCGATTCACCCTTCCACAGTCTAACGACACCACAACGCGTTATGGATTCCAAAACTGCCCTATCCCATATAAGTAGACCATAAAAAGTTTTATCATGACCCACACTAAGGCCGAAACTTGTTAAAGAATATTCTCTTCCCGGCCCATTACCTTCGCCTTTACCCGAGAAAGCTACATTTTTTCGCAACTTTTGGGTTAACTGTTTGTCCAGTATTATAATACTTTGTAGACACGATGTGGCGATATTTTCACGGGAATTAATCAGCTGTCTAAGTTTTGTGGTAACACGGCCTTTTTCGATAAAAAGTTTAGGGGAGAACATTAAGGCGTTTATTTTATTAGGGAGTCCGAAAATGTAGAGTTTTCTAATGAGAACATAGAATCTCAGAGGTTTCCTTTAACTTAGAGTTATGTAACCAAAGAATTCTTGGTTTTTAGAACCAAAATAATTCTAAAAGAATTCTCCTTAAAAGTAAGTGAGAGCTGTTACTTATAAAGTCGAGTGTAAAACGTGCTCGCTGAAACAAAGCTGGAATTGAGTGCTTTTTGACCTTTCACGGCCATTCTATTAAATTACCTACTTAATAAATTCTGTTTAAGTTTCGGGGATTGGATAACGGATTCTTAATTTATGATCGGTTTTACTTTGCAACAAAAGCTTATAATTTTGTTGGAGAATTTCATGTTGGCAATCAACTTTGGACTTCGGATTGAGGACTGAATTGTGTAGTCATCATCATTATATCAGCCCATACACGTCCATTGCTGGAGATAAGCCTCCCCATACAACACCACAAATAGCGGTCCTGAGCCGCCTCCATCCATCGACTCCCTGCAACCGCTACGATGTCGTCGGTCCATCTAGTGGATGGTCTCTCGTGTAGGGGGGGTTTTGCTATAATCACCACGCTTGGCAGGCTGATTGGTAATCGCAGTGTTGGTGTTGAAAAATACTCAGAAAGAAGCTGCCCTTCCTCTGGTAGGTTCCCTTAGTCGGCTTTTACGACATCCACGGGTTGAGTTGGAGGGGTCGATATTCGTACGCCGCGACCCCACGGCTTACTATACATAATAAATGCTATTTACTCTTATCCTATACATATAATTTGATGTACATATATCTAAACTGTCTATAATTCTTAAAATAATTCTTTATGTACACACAAATAACAACATACATACTTAAAAATAACAACTATGGGACATATACAAAGGCGAGCTTAACCCTAAAAGAGTTTTCTTACAGCAAACCTACTGTTATAATGAGAATTTATGAGTGTGAATAGATAATGTGTACTATATACAAGAAAGAGAAAAAATAAAAAGAAAAAAATTATGAAAACAAATTAAATAAATGAATTGTTAATGTTATTAGTGGCAAACCTAAATCTAGTGTATGTTGGTCCTCACAGATGTAAATAGTACTCAAAAATAACTATACTGGTGGTTCTGAGTGAGTACAAAGCTACAACCCCTGTTTTTAAACGTATTCCTAGAGGTGCCCGCATCTCTGTCGCTTCTGCTCTCTCAGAGGCCATTAGGAATACTGTATCAAAAAACACCAAACGAGCTTGGGAGCATTTACTAGTTTTCCCTTACAGAGTACTACATGTAAAAAAAGATTTGGCCAACAAAGCTTCTATCACGGTTAGAATCAAACAAAATTGCGTTAGGTACACTGCGTGCGAAGGGCAGCTTATTTCAATTGTTGATCAGGTCACACAACAAAATTCCAAATCAAATAAACCATTGTCTGAGTCTACTATCTATAGACTTGTAGAGAGTAAACTCAGTGATGGTGACATAAAAGGTGCCTCTCGCATACTTTTTTCAAATGACACGATGGCGCCAAATAACGATGATACTCTCATATCTCTTGAGAGTAAGCATCCAGCTGCAAGGGCCAATATCCAACTCCCCGATCCACCGCAAGAGAGTGATGTCGCTGTGGACACGATCAGCCAGGATGTGCTTAAAGCTGTCATGTCTTTCCAGAGTGGCTCCGCCGGCGGCCTGGATGCTGTGACTCCACAGCATCTAAAAGATCTTCTTTCTGGTGGGTCTGGCCATGCAGGTGAAGTCCTTCTCGAAAACTTGACATCTTTAATCAACCTGATGTTGTCAGGTCGAGTCAACAGCGAGATCACAGAACTCTTGTACGGTGCGAATCTTTGCGCACTAAAAAAGAAGGATGGCGGAATAAGACCCATAGCCGTGGGCACCACCTACCGCCGCCTCGCGTCTAAAGTCTGCTGTCGGAAAGAAGCCGACTACCTAGGCGATTATTTTCGACCAATTCAGCTAGGCTTTGGTTCGCGAGGCGGATGTGAGGCCGCAGTACATTCCCTTCGTACATTTTTGGACAAAAATGATGGGGAGGTAATTCTGAAGGTAGACGTCAAAAACGCCTTCAATTCTGTAGACAGGGGCGCCTTGCTAAAAGAAATTAAAGACAAAATTCCAGAAATGTATCCCTATCTCTGGCAATGCTACGGTTCACCGTCAAAATTAATTTACAGAAACAATGTCATTTCGTCCGCGGTTGGTTGTCAGCAGGGCGACCCTCTTGGTCCGGCCATTTTTAGCCTTGCTATCCAACCAGTAATTCAACGTCTTAAATCCAAACTTAATGTTTGGTATTTAGATGACGGAACGATAGGGGGAGACGTGGACACAGTTTTTAATGACCTAAAAATCATCACAGATGAATTTCGGCAAATAGGTTTAGAACTAAATTTTTCAAAGTGCGAGCTTTTTATTTCGGACTCTTGTGTAGACAAAAACAATATCATAATAAAATTCAATAGTTTGGCTCCCAACATTACAGTTGTAGATAAATGTTCACTTCGCCTCCTTGGTTCACCAATTTTTGATGAGTCTTTTCAGTCATTTGTAGATGAGAAAATTCAAAATTTCAACAAAACCTCGAACAGACTTCTCAAAATTAATAGCCATATGGCTTTTACAATTATTCGGTTTTGCTTGTTTGTACCTAAATTTACGTATTCTTTGAGATGTTGTCAACTGTGGAAACACAGCGAGCTCTTGGAAGGCTTAGACAACATAATAAAGAATACTTTATCATCGGTTTTGAATATCTGTTTCGATGACAAGGCATGGTCGCAGGCCTCCCTGCCTGTCAAATTGGGAGGCTTAGGTATCCGCAAAATTTCAAGTGTAGCCCTGCCAGCGTTCTTGTCTTCCGTCTACAGCACTAGTTCTTTAGTGGAAAAAATTTTAAATCCGTCTTTGGTCTCACCTGGAAATTCATTCGAAATTTCGTTCTTAGACGAGGCTCGAATGGCTTGGCATAGTGCTTGCCCTGATGCTGCTCCCCCAAAATCTCTTTTGTCCCAACGGCAATGGGACGGGCCTCTGTGTGAGTTGACACGGAATTGTTTGTTACAAACGTGCTCCAGCTCTGCAGATCGTGCCCGTCTCCTGGCCGTTTCTAAATGGGAGTCAGGACATTGGTTGCAAGCACTTCCTTCATATAATACTGGCACTCTATTGGATCCCGTAACTTTCCGTATAGCAACATGTCTTCGGTTGGGTGCAAGGTGTTGCGCGCCTCATCAATGCCAGTGCGGTACTGTTGTCGAACAGCTTGGTCATCACGGATTATCGTGTACTAGGGCTGCCGGTCGGATATCTCGCCATGCCAGCCTTAACGACATCATCCGGCGGGCCTTTGTCACCGCTAACGTACCAGCTATTCTCGAACCGAATGGTCTGTTGCGTGACGATGGTAAGAGGCCCGACGGCATGACTTTAGTCCCTTGGGAGCTGGGCAGGCCTATTGTGTGGGACGCTACATGTGTCGACACACTTGCGCCTTCCCATCTTTCAAGGACATCCGTGAGGGCTGGTTCGGCGGCAGATTTGGCCGAGGATCTCAAGAGGCGCAAATATGCAGGTCTCGACAGAGCCTACGCATTTGCTCCCCTTGGAGTCGAGACCCTAGGTCCGTGGGGTACCGAGGCTCTCCGGGTTTTCAAAAAATTATCTGAGCGCCTGGTCGAAGCGACGCGTGACCCGAGAGCTGGTGAGTATCTGGCGCAGCGCATTAGCATTGCCATACAGCGGGGCAATGCAGCCAGCGTCTTGGGGACGCTTCCGACTGGTATTGATATGGACCAGTTGAGCTATCTGTAGATTGTTTGCAACAGTCTGCAGTTAGCTCAATTGTTTCAATTGTAAATACTAGTTTAATTTCTTTATATTATTTGATTGTTATTTTCTTTGTCAATAAACTTTTACTGGGTTAGATTTAACCAGCCTCATATAACTAAATTTTGTATGGTAAAACACGTATAATTTAAACTCGTTATCACAGAATGCTTGTTTCAATCTAGATACCGCTGTCACTGTCAAGATAAAAATTAACGAGCGTTAATATGAATGCGATCGAGCTTTTATTTTTCTGTTTGTGTGTTGCCGCTCGAAAATACTGTCCAATTTATTTGTTGTCATGTTGGTAGTCTTAGTGACGGTGGCGATGGATAGTGATGTCCCATTGGTAGACAACGCTTCGGTTTGTTTAATTTGGCAGTTCTGTCCGTTTGACATATCTTTGTATTTTTAACCGACTTCAAAATGATGAGGCTCTCAATTCGTCTGTAGTTTTTTTTTTGTATTTATGTTACCCGATATCTCCGCCAATTCTAAACCGATTTTGAAAATTCTTTCACTATTGTATAGAAAATGATTCCGAAGGGGTCCCATAATGCTTTTATTCCCAGGTAATTAGTATTTATCCCTCAAAACTTAAAATAAGTGTAAAAGTAAGGCATTTTGAAGTCGGTTTATCGTTTTAAAACACGCCATGTTGAGTATGGATATTTTTATACAGAAGGTAGGCATGTTTCGAATTGAATTTTAAATTATCTTAAATACATGGTATAAAGCAAAGACACTTCCAGCTGTCTGTCTGTCTGTCCCTATGTATGCTTAGATCTTTAAAACTACGCAACGGATTTTAATGCAGTTTTTTTTAATTAGATAGAGTGATTCAAGAGTTACGTTTACGTGTGTAATTTACACCCGTGCAAAGCCTGGGCGGGTTGCTAGTCAAACATAATTATTAAATGATGTACATTTCCATAAGTATGAAGTACATATGTTTCTGATTACACTTTCATAAGTTTGGATAGAAAGTGTGTACCCATGTCTATTTTCTATTTTATTTGTAGTTTTACCAGTTAAAGACTTCTCGGACGTTTAGAATAGTGACTCTATTTTCGAAATAATTAAACTTAAATAAAACTGCATATTTAATATATTAGACCTATAATGTAAAAAATATAGAGCTAAAAATGTAACTTCTTTTTTTCTTACTAAAGAAAACTTAATAATAACATTAAAAATACCTACTCTTATTACTTAAAAGAATAAGGAGTTACTACTATAACTATACTATACTAATGTACCTGTGATTGCTCTGCTACTAGACATGTCTAAAGCCTTCGATTTTGTTGATCATAAATTGTTGCTCTACAAACTGAATAACTATGGCATTAGAGGTAGAGCTAATGAATGGCTTCAAAGCTATCTAAATGATCGTCAGCAATGTGTTGAAGTAGCGAAAGTTTACAAGGGAAACAAGAATACTGTACGGTCTAGCTTCAAATACAATAGATTTGGAGTACCACAGGGTAGTATTTTAGGATCATTCTTATTTCTTATATACATTAATGACATTCCTAATATAACTAACCATAATACAATTTTATTTGCTGACGATACCACAATTATTATAAAGGGAGAAAATAATATAACATTTGAAAATGAAATTAATATGACATTATCTAATACAATTGAATGGCTGAATAAAAATAACTTGAAAATCAATTTAACAAAGACAGACATCATACAGTTTGGAACATACAGAAGGGAAAAGGTGAATGTTGCTATAAAATATAACAATACTGGGATTACTCAAGTGGATTTAGCAAAGTTCTTAGGTATTTGGCTCGATCAGCATTGCAACTGGAAAGCACACGTCAAGCATGTACATATGTGACAAACTGGACAGATTTGTTTTTGCCATAAAAAGTCTGAGATTACGTGTCTCTATAGATGCCGCGATCAAAGCGTACCACGGGTATGTTTCGTCAACCCTGGCGTACGGACTGATCTCGTGGGGAAATTCAACCGATTTACAAAATGCATTCATTGTCCAAAAAAAGTGCGTTCGAGCTATCTGTGGCGCTTGGAACACGGATAGCTGCAAACCCCTATTTAAGAAATATAATATACTTCCGTTGCCCTGCTTGTACATAAGAGATATTTGCTTGTTGGTGAAACAATATCCTCACTACTTTAAGACTCATGCAGATGTGATGGAGAGACACACGAGACATAAAGACAGGCTCTATGTTCCAAAATATAGAGTAGAACTTGTTAATCGGAATGTATATCATCAGGCAATACGCATTTATAATAAGTTACCCAGTGAATTTAAAAAGATGGTTGATGGATAGATGTTTTTATGACATGAAGGAATATTTTAATTACAAAACGATAAAATAGGTATTTAAACATAAGTAACAAGTTTATTGTCCTTTTAGTTTTTTTTTTTGTTTTGTTATCCGTCTTATATTGTTTATTCTTACATTTCTGATAAATTTTAATAAGCGTAACATTATAATAATTTTGCACGCCCTGACGAGGCAGAATGTATTGGAGCTATTATTTTATTATTAAGAACTATTGTACCGACATTCCTGCAAATAAATGATTTATGATTTATGACTATCATACAATGATTAAGGTCATCATCATACCGATCGACGTCCACTGCTGGACAGAAGCCTCCTTAAGGATCTCCACAATGACCAATTTTGCGATGCCCGCATCCATAAACTTATTTTTCATCAATGCCTAACAATGTACCCAGTAATGTAATGAACCACGTATAAGCTATTTTTAAAAGTCAATTAACATTGACATACCTCCCTCCTGTATAATAAAGATGGTATCTATCATGTCATTACTTTACCGAAGCTTATAATTAAAGTTACGAGACAACGAACAATTTAATAGTTTTTATATAATGACACCATGTTTATACTTAGGTATGGACCAATAATAATTTTTTTGATTATTTTAGTTTGCCATGAAAAGGATCATCCTATAGCTAATGGTATAAGAAAACAAGGTATGCTCTTCCGGGAGTGTCGCCAGGTGACGTCACTGTCCAGTTGCCACTTCATTTCAACAAAATGTAAAGTTGGGAAACAAATGTGATAAGAGTCAATTGAAAAATCAATAAAAAAATGTCAATCGTATTATCGTATATCGCATAGCATTGAATACGATGTATATCGTATTCAATGCCCAATGCAAGGTGTTCTTATAGACTAAAAAACAACGTTGCTTATTCTCAAAGCAAAATAAAAACGGAAGCTTCTCTTTGAAACGATTCCAATACGTTCTGTTCATTTCTTTTAGCACAGCCTTTCAGCTCATTGGTCAAAGCTTTCTTGCAGTAGGCTTCAAAGAAATACGATATACCTATTTCGTACCTACCTATAAACTCCGCCCATTGCAAGGCGCATGTATTGCCATCTCGCTTCAGCGTCGTTTCGCTTGCTAATTTCAGCAATTTCCCAGAAATAATACATGGTTTTATTTACTTCGAGGAATTCGTTATAGATTTTTGTACATAATGTATGGACATGCACGTCTTTATGACTTTGCGGGAAAGGATGGATTTAATCGTGAATTTGTAAAATGTTGTGCAAAAATTCTAGAAGTATTCAGCACAGCAGCGTAGCATGAAAAAGCGTTGACACTTTGTTAATTTCAAGGTTAATCTGTATAATTTGTAAAAGTATTTGCCAAGCAGCTTTTAAAAATATTGATTCGATCATGAAAGGCAAAAATCTCGTTTTCAACAGTATAAAACAGCGAATTAATATGTTTTTCTCGTTAAAAATCATTTGCGGAACAATTTATTGCTGACTCAGATTAGCATTACCACAAAATGGCCTCAGAAAATCTCTAATTTAAATCATAACAACTGCATTCGAAATTTGAAACATTTACATTCATCTCACATCCGTTTGCCTCAGCGTCCAATCCGCGCCTTACAAAATGAAACATACAGACCGCATACGCGAAAATTCAAATTTCGAGTGCGGTGGACTGTTTAGTTTGCGCGCAACATGCATTGGACCAACATCGCGTGGACACGAAAAGATAATGTCTATTTGAATTTGGAAGTCAAAAGGTCACTTAGATAATGAATAGGTAGGTACTTACAAACAGATGCAGAATGGGACTTTGAAGATAGAAAAGGTACCTTTTGACTGATTTACTTCAAATCTTGTGATTTTGTAAAGGCTTCTTAGTAATTAGTGTTATGGTAGTCAAACGCTTTACCATTACCATTAAAAAAAATACGACGGATCAATAGTAATGGAGGATACTAAGCCATTTATAATAGTAGATTTAAATGGAGTTAAAAAGTATATGGATATCTAAGGTAGCGTTTGGTGTGGTAGCTTATCTAGCTTTAGGTGTTGAAAACGCGCAAAACGCTGCTAAATTTAACTGCAAATTCGTTTATCCATGTTGGTTTGTAGCAAATTACTTGACTACCTACACGTTATACTACTAGAGTTCTGAAGTTTCCACGTCCCAACGTAGAGTTGCTTCACATGCTTCTCCGTCCTAGTTCTGATGAAAGGGTCCGACTGGCTCTCACGTAGAACGTTCTAATGCTGTTAACTGTAGATAAGTATATCTATCTAAGGATAGATAACACATTATTATTCGAAGGTCCGCCTGCGACGCAGGAGGTTGCGGGTTCGATTCCTGCCTTGGGACAAATATTTGTACGATGTGTAAATATTAGTTTCAGGTTTAAAAAATGTCTATGTAATATAGTGTATTATGTATATGAGTCATCTAGTACCCATAACACAAGCTCTGCTTAGCTTGGGGCTAGATAATGTTGTGTGTATTGTCCAACATTATTTATTTATTATGTATGCGATAATCTGGATATTTCGATTTTTCTTTGTCAAATATTTCGAGATCGCAAAAACAGACGGAAATCGAACCCGCAACCTCGTGCGTAGTTATACAGATGTAGTTTTAGACCTGGTTTAACATGTAGGCTACTTTTTATCTCGGGAAAAAAAACGTGTGAAGCCGCGGCCAAAAGGAAGTTGTTCTATAAATCAAAGTCCTGGGTCGCCTTTATTTATATATAAATTATATAATACAATATTTATTATCTCCATTATATATTGAGTTGACTTTGAGCCTAATGAAATACGTTGAAACCGACAGTCAAATTAACCCTGTCAACGCCGCCGGTTAGAATACATTAGCCGGAATAAACAGTTATAGTACATAACACAATGGCGTTGATTATGACCGTCATTATTCTATTCTTCATTAGTGATTTTAGTTTGGTAGTAAATGTGCATTACATTGCTTTACTATTCAAATTCAATAATCGATTAGGAGGGTGGCGCGGAGAAAACTTCGAATTTCAAAAAATATTCTCTTGATGCACTTTTTATGAAAAGGAGATTGTAAACTCTTTTGAACTTCGACGCATGAAATGAAAATAATTTCTCTTTCCTATCCTACTAATATTATAAATGTCAAAGTTTGTAAGGATGGATGTATGGATGGACATTTGTAACTCTTTCACGCAAAAACTACTGAACCGATTAGGCTGACATTTGGTACGGGTATAGTTTGGGACCTGGAATAACATTTAGGCTATTTATTATCCCAATAAGACGCGGGCGAAGGCGCGGGCAGCCGCTAGTATGAAATAAGAATTAAATCAAATTTAATAAATTGTATTTTCTTTTACAGATGAACCGGGCAATACAAGTGAAACCAGCAGATAGTGAAAATAGAGGAGGTAAGTACACTGTTAGCATATACATTTTTCAATTTTTCAAGTAAGTTTGCTATTTATCAGTGCCAGGTCATGTTGGGCCCTAGGATAAGTTATTTCGTTCATGAATGGACATATGAAATGGCCAAAAAAGTTTTTTTGCACAGTCACTTTTCATAGGTGAGATCTGGGACGAGGGATTTTAGCTATGGAATTTAGATAATATAGAATAAATAATAAATAAATAATGTTGGACAATTCACACAGCATTATCTAGCCCCAAGCTAAGCAGAGCTTGTGTTATGGGTACTAGATAACTGATATACATAATACAATATATTACATAGATAGATATTTTTTTTTATTATACATAGAAAAACGACCAGAACACCCTGAACAAATATTTGCAGATCGTACAAATATTTGTTCCGAGGCGGGAATCGAACCCGCAACCTTCTGCGTCGCAGGCCAGAATAGAGCCTTTATTTTAATCTAATATTCTGCTACCTCTCTTCTTTGTTACTGAAGAGTAAAAACTCTTAACCCCAATAGGGAATATCAACCACAAGTATTTCACTAAGAAAATAGCTTCCTAGAAAGAATCCTTAAAAAGCTAAGATAAGAGATTAAGAAAACAGCTTTTCAGTAAGAATCCATAACAAGTCAACATTTTCCATTTAATAAAACCTGTAGAAGCTAGAAACTTTTAACAGGCGGATAAGCAAAACAAAAAGCTGAGAACACGACCTGTCTGATTCACCTGAATTCCTGTAAAGTTCATTATACAAAGTTCATTTCAGTAACTTAACTATACTCGTATCTAGAATCCTAGCTATTTTTTGTAAACAAAAGGGCTACATGAAAAAAAAATCATAAGGTATGTCATCATCGAAGCAAATAGCAGAAGTTTAAAATTATTTTTGTTTTAAAAGCTTTAATTCGTTTAAAATCGAATTTGCACCTTTTTCGTTACGCGTGTATGCGTTGTTGAAGTTTCTGCTCTAGTATTTAGAGGTACCTACTGTAAATAAGAGGTGAAAGCATGGTGTGCTTTTATCTCTTAGTTTTATGTTATTTTTATCAGATAATATTTAGTTTTCAGACAAGAATGTCTTAACTATAAAACTATCGTAGTTTGAGTAATTCATTACAGATGGTTCACTAAGAATCATATTTGTAATGGAAGAAAACCAACGTTTCATCCCTTTGCGAGGGACTTCTTCAGGGTTAGGGCGGTTCGAGCCGCGCGCTTACCGCCACGACTCTGAGCACAAAGAAAGTTCGTAGTGTAGCTTTCATCCGTAATGAAGAAGGTCTTTGTTTACACAAAATAACTTGAATTCCAAAACCGAGTATAGTATCTTTATAACTTTATAGTCAGATATCAAAACTTCAGTGGCGTTCTGAAATGCGATGCGTTCACCCGATAGACTTGTACGATTAAGTTTGGAGTTGTTTATAAAATTATGGTGCAACTTGAAATTTCGAAAGAAAACTTCCTGAAAGATGAATTATTTTTACAGGGATTTTACCAAGTCAAAATATTAGGTTGTAGGTAACATGATAGATTATATTATGTTGCTTATTCATAGCATATCAAAAAAAATAAAGAAGGAAACTTTTATATGGTGTGATATCAATTATCACACCATTGCATTATGTTTGAGACATCTTATGACGTCAGAAAATGAAGGCATGTGTCAAATGCTTTCATTTTCCTTATACATTGACACTCAAAGTGTTAAAAATACATCATGATCATCGAATTTTAGACAAATCTTTGTAATCAGTTACTGGTCACAGTAAAATTGAAATCATTATTAACGTTACTATCACTATTTAATTACAACTAACACGGCTATTGTAATTTAATTTAGGACCTAAATGACCCAAAGAGCAGGGTTAGGTTAATAATTCAACCGGCAGCCATCGGCAAATAGAACTAGTCCCGAAGGAAATTATTGAAACTTAAACATGGAATAAGTTAGAGAAGAGACTGGGACCGAACTGAAAAGATTTGGTTGCAAATAAAATTACCTACGTGGACAATTTGACGATTGGTTCGGAGGTGAATTTTTAAAATGAAATCTTGGTTACATTCGACTTAAATTTCCAAAAACTGTATAACAATCATTCGACTTATAAGGCGTAATCAAATGAATGAAACTGGCGACAAAAAATACACCCTTTTTATAGTATATAGACCTTCGTTTGACCACAATCTCACCTGATGGAAAGTGACGATGTGGCGGACGGTGTATCACGAAGGTCTAGAAGACACATTCACTCTTGCTTTGAGGACCCCCTATAATATAGCCCACGATGTAAACATGTGATTTCGAAGTTTTGAAAAGAAATAGATTTTCTGGGTTAGTCAACTGATCCCGCTCTAAACTCATCCCACGGGATGAGTTGACTAAAGAATTAATTTTAATAATTTTGATTGGTAAACAGTCGTTTGATTAATGATGACTATTAAATCTCTGTCATTGTCATATACAATTTTTCGTATATTTGTTCACAAAAGGTGACTTGTAATCCACCTGAATACCGTGTTATGTATATCGTGTTTGTCAACAACATACATGTTTTAAATTAATTAAACACTTTGTTATTATACTTTCAACAATAAATTACAAATTTCAATTCCTTTCATGTTTATACACTTGTATAATTTACTAAAACATACAATTCGATCCTTATCCTCGTAATTTAATTTGGCTAACGCGTTACAGTTAATTTTACAACTACATTCACTTTAATTGTTAAAGGCATTCGTGTTGTTAATATGGTGACACGCAATGATATCGATTTTTTTATGAATGATGAAGTCGGAATATGCCTCATTTCCGTGGGAAATTACAATCAAATAATAGAAACAAATAAGAACTAGTAATTACAATCTAAACAATGGAGCTAACTGTAGACTGTTAAACAAACTACAGGAACCTCAATCTATATCAATACCAATGGCAAGCGCTCCCAAGACGCTGACTGCATAGCCCCGCTGTATACTAATAGTGATACTCACCAGCCCTTGGTGGCTTCGACCAGACGTTCACATAATTTTTTTATTCAATACTAGCTGCTGCCCGCGGCTTCGCCCCCGTCGAATTTTTTTTTTCGCGCGGAACCCTAATTTTTTTGTATCTTATGTCCTTTTCTTGGTTCCAAGCTACCTGCACACCAAATTTCAGCCAAATCGGTTCAGCCGTTCTCGAGTTATAAATAGTGTAACTAACACGACTTTCATTTATATATATAGATTTCTGTGGTATTCGGAGAAACATTCTCAGCCTTGTCAAAAAAATTCCGAATTGGCAAAACCACTTTTGATGATGATGCTGATGTTGTTTTCATTGCTTTATTATTTTTACACATTACACGCTTGGCAGGCGGATTGGCAATCGCAGTGGAGTTATTAAAAAGGAAGGAAGCTGCTGGTCTTCCTCTGGTAGGTTCTTTTAGTGGGCTATTACGACATCCACCGGCTGAGTTGCCGGGGTTAAGGGGTCAAAGGTTTTACGCAACGACCACCACGGTACGCCAATGTCGCTTTCATTAACACGTAAGTTTCATGAAATTGAGATTAAGGTACCTTAATCCCAATTTCATGAAATTTACGTGTGTCTTGTTCACTTCCTATGGTCCAGCACTCAGTATCATCTAGATTCATTCTGTCTTCGCTATATCGTCGGCCTTATCAAAAAACCTAAACATGTAAACCAACTTATCCCAACGTTTCGCCAACAAAGGTTTATAAAAAAAATAAAAAGGTAAGACATTAAACGGGAAGGTAAAGCAATTAACAAACCCAGCACGTATGCATCTTTAAGCTAAATTGTTATTTAAATTCAAGTCGACAGCTTGATGGTAGGATTGGGAATACGGTAATGCAATTCTGGGAGGATTGTTCTAGATTATTTGGTTAGAGTCTTGATACTCGTAGTCTTACAATTGACGAACTTGTGTATCAATAGACCTCTCATAATATTAGTTTTTGTAAAACAGTTAATAAAAATGTATTAAGTAACAATAAGAGTCATTCTTTAGTGTGTACGTACAATCACAAACGATTTCATATAGGGGTTCACGTGTGAAGGTTTTTTTTTTAAAAGGAAGTTTATTTTTCATCACCACCCGTCGATATAAATCTGGTTATCAATTTATACGGGTTACCTTTTATCGTCAGGCATTAAAAATGTAGGTCAAATTTATCAATTGGAAACGCTTTGAACTTATATAAATGCTTTACATTTAAAAATCGGTCACTGATTAAAACAAAATTATAAAAGGTTCTAAACAAATGTAAACATGAAATTAATTTTGTGCCTATGTTCTTTTTTTTTTATCCGAGTTGAACTTTACATATGGTATAAAGGATCTATTTTCTACCTTGTTGGTAATTGATAAGTGTTGTAACTTATACCGAGAAAAGGTCTAATTAATCCCTACCTACAAATCTTTTGTAAGTTTTTCTACTCTTTTTAAAGATCTGTACTTTGGTATTTTTGGGGATAGACAAATTTAGAACCTCACACATTACGCTCTTCAATGTTTTCGTATTTGCCAGCAAGTCGCTCTGACCACTCAACCAACACATGCTGAGGCAGAGCCATTTTGTTACTTGACTTACACTTCAAATATCTTAGTCTAAGTTTATTATGTACGGTGTAAGTCTTATATATAACAAATAAAAATATATTCTATTCTATTACAATACAACACAATACAAAAATTCTTTATTGTACACCAGAAAAACAACATTAGAGAGAGATATTACATGGACGGACAAGTACAATTGGCGGCCTTATCGCTTAGAAGAGATCTCTTCCAGGCAACCTTTGGATGGAAAGAATTGTGAATTTAAGAAAGGCAGGGGGTGTATCAAAGATGATATAAGATAAATATTAACATAACATTATAAATACCTAATGATAATAATAGATAAATAAATATAATCAATTGAAATATAAACTTACTAAAATATATTCAATATACTAAAATAAAATAAAATACCTACATAAATAAATAAATAGTCTATGTAAAGTAACAATATTCAATTGTCCGAAAAGAAAAACTCCTTGACTCGACTTTTAAAAACTGGCAAGGATAGTACTTTTCTCGTCGACTCTGGTAGTGCATTCCACAACCTTATGGGCTGGATGGAAAAGGATTTGTCGTAGAAAGTTGTTCGGTGGCATATTTTACACAAGATTCTCTAACGACCGGAGGTCACGGGATATTTCTATTCTATTCTATTCTATTCTATTCTATTCTATTCTATTCTATTCTATTCTATTATATTCTATTCCATTCTATTCCATTCTATTCTATTCTATTCTATTCTATTCTATTCTATTCTATTCTATTCTATTCTATTCTATTCTATTCTATTCTATTCTATTCTATTCTATTCTATTCTATTCTATTCTATTCTATTCTATTCTATTCTATTCTATTCTATTCTATTCTATTCTATTCTATTCTATTCTATTCTATTCTATTCTATTCTATTCTATTCTATTTTTTATAAGATATCAAGAATTACTTTTGGTGCTTGAGAGCTCTCTATAAAATTTTCAGTCGTAATCGTTACTCTCTTTATTCATTCTGCCCTAGATGCCCGTCACATTATCATCCTTTATTGATTACAAAAAACGTTTTCAGTGTCTCTATGACAAACATCAATTTCAATAGAAGCACCACCCCTCGGAAGTACAATGTTGAATAAATCACGAAGCGTTACCAGCGCCGTTACAAATGATATAATAATAGATCGCGTGCCGTTACTCGTTATGCACCGTCTTGAAAAGAATCATTTTATTGCCTGTTTAAATCACATTGCAGTAGCAACAGAATAACAGATAATAAATAAGTGAATGCTAGAATTTCAGGCACTTTACTTCATTACTTATGTATATTAACACTTCTGTGATCCAAGGCAAAAGCGCCATCTGCGATTCCTCGTGTGGCAGCGTGCCACTCCAGGTGGCACCACCGTGAGTGGGCAGTGAATGCGTTAAAATAGAGTTTTTATTTATCCTGGCTCATAGACAACACACAGTGCAAACAGTATGTTGTTCTTAGTTGAACAAAAAAAGAGCTAGAAAAACACGTAGTTTCAAAATGAACTGAATCACTTTATATAATCACTATACCTATATAAACTTATGCTCGCGGTAGATCTCCTATGCGCTGGACGGACCAAATCAAAGCTGCGCTGAAGGGACCTCTACATGAATGCACCAGGAAAACGGCGGTGCGGGAAGAATGGCCGTATTGTGAAGCGTGCCACTCTCCCTGATATGACGACCACGACCACTCTGTCAAGAGTGTAGCGACTAAGAAGAATATAAACTTATATGTTGCTACGTAGACTAACCCAAAATTTAAATTCTTTTAACAAAAGAGATTGTTTTTTTTTTTGTTATTATAGTGCTTATGCCCGCACTTGGAGTAATCTTAAAGAATTTAATAATATCCCAAAAATCTGCTAACGGTGCTATAGTCCGTAAGTCCCAAACATTTTCGACAGGTCGGGTACTTGCCTCCGTGGCGCATCCCCGTATTCAGGGGAGCGGGTCGCGGGTTCAAGTCCGCCGGAGTCGTAAATTTTTGGGATATTATTAAAAAGAGATTGGTTTGAAAATAAGCGGCTTAAAAATAATTGCAAAAAAACTCCTTTGTTCTCGACTGCTTTTAGTGGCTTATTTTTTAACACAACCATTATTGCAAAGGTTGTTAAAAGTGGGCACATCATTTTTAAAATCGTCTTTTGGACTTACCTATTATGTAACGTAATTCACTAAATTAGGCTTTGAATCACAAAATAATTAGTATCCCAAAAAATACTTGGAGCTTTGTTTTTCAATGAAATTCAAAAACTATCCCTCTGTCACATTTTCAAAACAAGTGATTATTTTGAAATAGCGACGTCAAATCACTATTTTTTAAATTATCCGGGACAAATTAGTGTTCAAAAAATTAAACGCGAACAAATTTAGCATAGACTATCATAATCCGCATATAATCGACGGAGAAATCGGTGATCATCAGTAATCAATATGACCATACATAAAAAAGCGAACATAGACCCTCCTCCTTTCTTGAAGTCGGTAAACAAGATAGCAATCACCCCAATGAAACCTACGCATAGGCTAGTTCAACACAATATCTTGTCCAGGGCTCCGCAACCATTTATCAGTGTCTGACGACTCCACTTGACACCACCGCGAGATGATAAAACAGGCCCCTTATCTATCAAACCTTTTATATTCATTTATACTAGAACATATTTGAAGGGAGACTATGGGAACATTTATGGATTCCTTTTCTTCGTTTATTGGTTACTAGCTATTGCCCACGCTTCGCCCGCGTTTAATCGGGATATAGCCTATAATAATAGGCTTTACTGAACTGAATTTTGGTATGGATATACATAGTTTGGGATCTGGAATAACATGTTATTCCATTTTCAGTAGTTTTTGCGTGAAAGAGGAACAAACATCCATACATCCATCCATCCATCCATCCATCCATCCCTTCTACTTCATAATATTAGTAGGATTCCATAAAGAAATCTTTCGCATTTTATGATGGCATAGCTCTTTAATGTACACTACAAAATGAAATTTACTACATTATAGACATTATCAAACGCAAAAGTGTAATGGCCTAATCGCTTATATAGTTTAGTACTATAATTAATGACATCACCTTTTATAATTTTTGCAAACTAAGCCTCACTTTTTTGGAAATATTAAATGCTATTAAAGTCTCCAAAATGACAATGAATGATGTCTAAGAAAATAAAACTAAATATCATGTTTTTTTTTAAATAAATTGAAACCTTACTTCTAGAAAATAGATTCTGCCAAAAATATGAGAACTACACAACTCAAACTTCAAGAATAATAAATCCACAAATTACAAAACTAAGATAAATCTATCTATAATACGAAACTTCTACACTCCATTTCGAACTGTATCCACCATGAGAAGAATTTCTCGGGGAACTTGTACTCGTAAATATTTTAAAGTTGCGGCTGAAGGAAAAGTGACATACTGTGAAAGGTTCTTTCACACGACTATACGATAAACTTCATCTAAGTATGTTTACTGAGGTATGTCGTGAATCATTTTGATTATTGATCATTGCTAATGGCAGTAGTATTTTTGCTAATGAATATTTTGAAAAATCGATTATAACTTTATACGTTTATCCTTGTGATTATTCTTACTTAAAAATAAATAGATAGATAGAAAGATAGAAATTGTTGTATTGCACATTTAACAAAACAATTTACAAACAATTTGATACAAAAAATGTGACAATTGGCGGTCTTATCGCTCACGAGCGATCTCTACCAGACAACCTTGGATGGATAGGATCATTGGATTGAATACGGGGATCTGTGGTCATTATTATAAGAAGCTAATACAAACTCTATCTCATTTACCAATCTTGCATACGAATACCTACATAAATACCTAAATACATAAACCTATTTATACATACCTACTTATATATAAACATACGTACATATTTACATTTTACTAGGATATGGTCATTGACGGCAGGACAAATAGTGTTCCTTTACCATGCCCTTGAATAATAGCTGCCATAAAGAGAAACATTTTACTATTTTCTTGGTAATGCACAAGAAAAATTTGATTATACTTCTTCACTGCATGTCGCACATCATCGTGTGTAAGAACTCCGTAGTGGACTTCGGAATAACCCTGTCGAAACTGAAAACTGGAAAATACAAAAGTTTATCGGACTCCTTGTTTGTTTTCCGATGCATTTCATCTGTAGACGAAATCCATCGCGGCCTCTTTCCCCTTTTCTCTTTTTTTGTGTGGTGAGACTGTTTTGTTGTCAAATTCACATAGGTAAAGGAGAAATAAAAACAGGCAAGTGCGAGTTGACTCACACACGGAGGGTTTGTCTATCGTACATAACTATTTATCAAATGGAACACTAAAACACAATTTTTTAAAAATTTAAATCCCATAAAGTTAACATTACGCGGTCACCCATCCAAGCACTGATCGCGCCCGATGTTGCATTGTTATGTTAAGTTTGTTTATATAGTCCACATAATTATATAAGAAGTTTGTTTGATACCATTTCCTCTCACTCACATACCGCAAGAGGCGACTCTGTCCATTTCCTCTCGCCACCCACATACCGCAAGAGGCGACTAGCTCCATTTCCTCTCGCCACTCACATACTGCAAGAAGAGACTAGCTCCATTTCCTCTCTACACTCACATAACGCAAGAGGCGACTAGCTCCATTTCCTTCCGCCACTCACAAACCGCAAGAGGAGACTAGCTCCATTTCCTCTCGCCACTCACATACCGCAAGATGAGACTAGCTCCATTTCCTCTCGACACTCACATACTGCAAGAAGAGACTAGCTCCATTTCCTCTCTACACTCACATAGCGCAAGAGGCGATTAGCTCCATTTCCTTCCGCCTCTCACATACCGCAAGAGGAGACTAGCTCCATTTCCTCTCGCCACTCACATACCGCAAGATGAGACTAGCTCCATTTCCTCTCGACACTCACATACTGCAAGAAGAGACTAGCTCCATTTCCTCTCTACATTCACATAGCGCAAGAGGCGATTAGCTCCATTTCCTTCCGCCACTCACATACTGCAAGAGGAGACTAGCTCCATTTCCTCTCGCCACTCACATACCGCAAGATGAGACTAGCTCCATTTCCTCTCGACACTCACATACTGCAAGAAGAGACTAGCTCCATTTCCTTCCGCCACTCACATACCGCAAGAGGAGACTAGCTCCATTTCCTCTCGCCACTCACATACCGCAAGATGAGACTAGCTCCATTTCCTCTCGACACTCACATACTGCAAGAAGAGACTAGCTCCATTTCCTCTCTACACTCACATAGCGCAAGAGGCGATTAGCTCCATTTCCTTCCGCCACTCACATACCGCAAGAGGAGACTAGCTCCATTTCCTCTCGCCACTCACATACCGCAAGATGAGACTAGCTCCATTTCCTCTCGACACTCACATACTGCAAGAAGAGACTAGCTCCATTTCCTCTCTACACTCACATAGCGCAAGAGGCGATTAGCTCCATTTCCTTCCGCCACTCACATACCACAAGAGGAGACTAGCTCCATTTCCTCTCGCCACTCACATACCGCAAGATGAGACTAGCTCCATTTCCTCTCTACACTCACATACCGCAAGAGGCGACTAGCTCCATTTCCTCTCGACACTCACATACTGCAAGAAGAGACTAGCTCCATTTCCTCTCTAAACTCAGATACCGCAACAGGAGACCAGCTCCATTTCCTCTCGCCACTCACATACCGCAAGAGGAGACTAGCTCCATTTCCTCTCGCCATTCACATACAGCAAGAGGAAACTAGCTCTCACACAAGGGCTATACATCCCAATTATAATATCGGCAATGTCCTTGTTACCCACTCGCAAATAGCTTAGCAAGAAAGGTTTGGCCCAATTCAATTTTGCCGGCCCTTATAGCTTTTTAGTTCGTCATTTCGGGGCCATAAGCCTAAAAGTTTTATTTATGTGGTTGGCTGGTTTGTTACAAGCCAAATTGAATCGTTGTGGTCATGTTGTCACATTTAGGGTCTTTGGGGATTAATGGCTGTCTTGATTTTATTACGAATTTAAGAATACAATGGAATACAAATTCTCTGTGGCATACGAAGAACAAAAAGATAACTTTTATGGGTGTTGTTTAAAAGGATTATTTTGCATCGCTCAACTATAACTATACCACCAGAAACTTATCTATTTTTACCCGACTACCGAAGGGCGAGGGTTATGATTTTGGCACGCTATGTATGTATGTAGCCGATTTCTTTGTTCCCACGTAGTTCAATATCGCCCGAGTATTTTGTACATTTTGTATTAACTACTTGTACGTTTCCATACTTCCATACTAATATTATAAATTCGAAAGTAACTCTGTATGTCTGTATTCTATGTGTCAGTAGCTATAGTTATTATACTAACTTTATATGTATGTACTTTGTATGGGCCAATAAAGTATTAATTTCATTTTATTTCTGTCTGTCTGTTACCTCTGTGATCTTAATAAAATTTGGCAGGGATTTAATATTGCAATCCCGGGGACCGGAATAGGCTATTTTGAAAATTGCGTGCGAGGCCGCGAGCAACAGCAAGTTAGTTATAATTTTCTTTAACGTTTATATTCGACAGTAATTTTAAGGTCAACGTATTTAAGAAAATAACATACTCCTACTAATATTATTAATATCATTGTAAGGATGGATGTATGTATGGATATTTGTTACTCTTTCACGCAAAAACTATTAAACCGATTAGGCTGAAATTTGGTATGGGTATAGTTTGGAACCTGGAATAATATATAGGCTATTTTTTATCCCGATAAAACGCGGGCGAAGGCACGGGCAACAGCTAGTATGTACATAAATTTGACCGTTCAAAAATATTGCAGGAATACCTAGTATTTCTCCAATTTCCGATTTCTGCAGCAATCCCCGCTTTACTGAAATTCTGCTCGCCCTCTGAATTTTTCAGAGCAACTCAAAATTTTATGATATTTTATCCAGCACCTGTCTCAAGTAACGTACAATTACATTCCGTCTATCGACTGAAAACTCTACGAAACAAGATTTACTCGGGTTCGCGCAAAAAATAAAAACTAAAGGCGAGAAGGTTATCGGATGCCTTCGTCGAGGCACCCAGATACTCTGAATTATTTATAAGTGTTGGCAACACACGTTCTAGTAGACTTATGAATTGTACACATTTAAGCACTTATGACCTGTTAATAAATAATAGGGATTCCAACGTGATGAGGATCTCTCACGGCATGCTTCAGATGTTGGTAATTCAAGGCGGTCTTATCGACTTCTTTCTTTCATATATATATTTACGTAGCTTTTCGTAACATTTTCTCTTATTTCTTTACTAGGTTCAAGAATCCAGATTATTTTTTCTAAACAATGATACTTATTTACAGTTACAATTTACTTATAATAAAAAATATTTATTTGTAGCATGAGATACTTACACTATTAAAAACTTATCTGATAACTTAACTTATAACTAACAAACACTGTAAAAACTAAGTTAAATTAAACTTGCACAGCCTTGAACACTGACGGCGCGTTGCCAGACTGTCGGTGTTCTACAAGTACCACTTTGGTGACTGTGCCCAGGATTTACATGAGATCCCCCTTCTTCCACTGGACAAGCAGACGCACTGGTAAATACCACCCATACCTAGTCGACATACCACCGCACCGTGCCGAACGTTTTCGCTCATCAATTTCATTTTAAGTACGGGTAAAGAGTGGAACGAACTTCCTGCTTCTGTTTTTCCAGCAGAGTACAATCTAAGGAGTCTTCAAATCTCGAGTGAATAAGTTTCTTCTGGGAAAGCGTGCTCCATCTTAGGCCACATCTTCACTTTCCCAAGTGAGATGGTGGTCAAACGCTTTACCATTATCAATAAAAAAAACACTTAAATACCACAAAGTGGGGGGGTAGTTATCACAACGCTGATCTGCTACCAACTGTCGCGTCACGTACGTCACGTACACAATGATCTCTTAAAGGATGACGTTAGTGTTCTTCCCACAACACTAACGTGAAGCCATTGGTCCTGCACCTGACCTCTCCCCGGTCGTGTCGGTCTGCCGGATTATGAGAGTGCTACAAATTCGAGTTCGAAAACGCACGCGAGACTAATGAAATGATGAATGAAAGTCGAAACTAAAAACACTCAGAACTTTTGCGATTTGCTCCGATGATTCAGTCTCTTCAAATATTTTCCACCATATTTCATTAGTTACAAAAAATATGAATAAATAGATAGATAAAATATTTATTTGACACTACAACACACAAAACAAAGATCACATTAAATTAGGTACATCATACATATTATCATAACACAGAAAAACTAAGAAATTATGGGTGGAACAAAGCTCGGAGACAAAAATTCGGTACATGTACATTATGTAGGTACTAAGCAATCTAAAATTAGGAACGGATTAGTGAAATTATGTGTGTGCTGCAGCTTGTAAAAAAGGCAATAACTCAGCTTAAAGCTTTGCTCGAAGAGCAAAGCACTGATTTTCAGTATTACCTCTTGAGACGACCAGAAAAACGAAGCACTAACAAAACAAATAGTCTGTGATGTGATGATGGCATGTTCTTCTGTATATAATTCTGTATTCATGATGAGTGCTTGACTGATGCAGTGTTTGAGCTCAATATCTAGAGTTTATGTAAATAAAAGTCCAAAACGTAAATTTTAGAGACTGTCACTTCAACATTACGAGTTTTCATAACTTATTTCCATTATTAACCTATTACCAATATTAATATGCTGG
The DNA here is from genome assembly GCA_947859395.1 of Eupithecia insigniata. NCBI lineage: Eukaryota > Metazoa > Arthropoda > Insecta > Lepidoptera > Geometridae > Eupithecia > Eupithecia insigniata. The sequence continues at coordinate 3,481,458 of OX402001.1, read as the reverse complement.
TACGATGCAATTTCTAGCGTCACAAAGACCTTAAGGCTGATATTGAATGACGTCATAGCTAATAAACTCGTAATCTATGCACTGAACGACTTTAGTTACGATCTAGTTCACTATATGGGTCATGTTAAGAACGCTGTACATAAGATCTTATAACTGCAGAAGTATGCCAAAGCCATTGTTAATATTATAATGGTCTACTAGGATTTCATATTTACAAATATTCTTTTATCCGTTGTATAACATAAATTTTTTGAAGGAATTTATACATAAAAAGATATTTTTTTAAAACCTGGTGTGATCCTCTTTTGTTTTTCGTATACTCCGGATCGTATACAGGATTGCGTAGAATTCACACTGATGACAGTGACGTCACCGTGGATAATTGTGTGAAGAAACCCGAAGATAATCGCGCCAGCTTTTAAATACTTATCTATACTCGTAAATTATTAAACAAAATGTGACCAGTCACGATTTCAAAGATATAGTTCGGTTTGTCGATAGTATTGAGTCGCCATCGAGACGTTCCATTTTTGTATTCAGATTTTGATTGTTTATTGTCATACATCATACAACCATAATCCACCTTCCGTCCGGATGGACAGAAAAATAAATAAAATAAAAAAGAGCTTTATTTGATCTTTTTTTCCTTCCCACTTAGTACATAAATTGTAAATAACGTTATACTTAAAGTAGGCATCCTATAAATATATAAATAAACTTAAATTTTCATATTTGAGCAGTTTTTGTCCGGTGAGGCGGTGAAAGCCTCCTCCAAGCTTTTCTATTCTCTCCTGTCCCGTGCTATTCTGGTCCAGGTGCTCCCCGCTACTTCCCTGATGTCATCACTCCACCGGATGGACAGACGGACTAGAATTCGCAGCATTCGTGGATATAAATGCTGCGGATTCTGGTTCTTATTTAAATTTATCTGCGCGCGACAAATCGGTGACTGTTTGATGCGCAAGTCCTACAAGGCGTTGGAGCAAAAACAGGGACTCGTCCAGAATGGAAACGAACGCGATTTTCGGGTACACAGAGTTCCTGGCTTCACTAACAATGATTGGACAGTTTATGCCCCTTCTCAGTAGACGACGTATTTTTAACAGTTTTTAAAAGTTGATCATACAGTCTCCTATTCTGAAAGGAATATTGGGCCGTGGGGCCGCGGCGTACGAATATCGACCCCTCCAACTCAACCCGTCGATGTCGTAAGAGCCGACTAAGGGAACTTACCAGAGGATGGGCAGCAGCTTCCTTCTGAGTATTTTTAAACACCAACACTGCAATCACCAATCCGCCTGCCAAGCGTGGTGATTATGGCAAATCCCCCCCTACATGGGAGACCATCCACTCGGATGGACCGACGACATCGTAGCGGTCGCAGGGAGTCGATGGATGGAGGCGGCTCAGGACTTCTATTTCTGGCGTCGTACGGGGGAGGCTTATGTCCAGCAGTGGACGTGTATAGGCTGATGATGATGATGATGAATGTTCCGTGTACCCACGTACATGTATGGATAATATCCACGTGATTTCCGGTAGAGCAATCTCAGGAAGCGTTTTTGTACTTTCCTTATCCAGTCTGTACGTGGATTCACGTGGGTTTCAGACTGAAGAACTTGACTTTATTAATGATATGAACAAAATTTTGACAGCATTTGGTTTGTTACTTTTGAATTGTTTTACTTTAACATCTTCAATCAAGGTTGTCTGGTAGAGATCGCTCGTGAGCGATAAGACCGCCAATTGTCACATTTATTTTTTTCTATCAAATTGTTTGTAAACTGTTTTGTTATGTGTGTAATAAAGCATTTTCTATCTATCTTTCATCTTCATCTCTTAAACGATTTCCTATTTCATACGGAATTGTGACGCCAAAAGCTTTATGCACATTTCATTACAGGCATTTAACATTCAAATTATTCCTAACTTTACAGTCTATTAAAACGTTTTATAACTCGTTTAATATTTCAATGTGAACTCGGTTAGGTAAATACTAGAGAATTTACATAGGCTACTAGATTTTAAAAACAAAATTGAGGATTAACCATAAATCATCATTAAACTTATCATCATCATCAGCCTATATTAATCTTGGCTTTAAAGTTGAAAGGTTGAAATATTTCATGAAATTATTTTGGATTATAAAGCTCCAATTATTTCACAAGGCGCTTTACAAAACATTGTTTTTGGGGTTATATCATTATTATATTAAATGTAATAATAATTATGAAAATCTTTATGTTTTTAAAAAGGATACTTATCATATTGATTTAGTAGTTTTAATGTTTTTTTATTCATTTGGTGTTTTCTGTTTCCTGTGAGGGTACCCCACGCCCGCCCGCTTGTATTTTCTACAGTGATTTTAAAATTACAGAAAATATTATAAAATGATATATTTTATCGTGTTGATGAGATATGATTCATATTTTGTGATTTATAACTTATATAAGACTAGCTGTTCCCGGCTTCACTCACGTTAAATTCGAATTTTTCATTTCTAGGGGGATGAAATCCCATTTTTCCCGTAAATCTCCCATGAGAATTTGATGTTTTACCAGGACAAAAAGCAGCCCATGTTACTCGCCATTCTTTCAACTCACTTATGCCAAAAATCAAGTCGATTGGTTGCTTAGTTAGGGCGTGAAAGAAGTACAAATAAACACACTTTTGCATTTACAATATTAGTAAGGATTAGTTATAGAAAAATCAAACGGTGAAGACAAGGAGACAGAATTGGGCAATTTCCCACGAAGCCCCTTAACGTTACTTAAGGTGACGACGTTGTTTCCATGACTTGTGGAGTGTATCGTTTTCCACGTCCTTGTCATATACGTTACAAGGCCTCTGTAGTTATAAACCAGCTATCCTCTCAAAGCGATTTCCGCAAAATAGTTATAAAATGAGTAGGTTTTGAATGCAGGCTTTTAGTCTGAATTAATGAGCTCTGTATTCAATAGAGCCGCCCGGGCGTCCCTTCGGCCGGATAATAAGTTTCCGACCGGGTTGTTATTTAAGATGCTCTTGTTAGTTGGAATATCGGAAGTGGATAAGTATTCTACAATCTTTATTTTCAAGCTATGCTTTACGAATAACCGCTTTGAATACCTAACTCATTATTACAGGTGGATTGGGTTTAAATGAATAAATCAATACTTTATTGTACCTACCAAAAATTACACAAAACTCATATATCGAAAATACAAATAAAGACAGCACAAAAGACGGCTTTAATTCGGCAGAATGTCAAACTATTGGTCGAGCCACAGTGGTACCAACGGTCCCTAACCCTCTAAATTTACGCAGTGTTGCCGCTTTTTTGACCGATTAAAGTATATATTTAAATTTTTTATAACTTTCGACCACATCACCCATAAAAACATGAGAGAAATTACTCAAAGACAAACAAAATCAAACCTAAACTTATTGCTTAGCGAAACCTATGTCTAATAACCTAATCAAAAACACGATCCCTTTACAAGAAGGGTCGGATAAAACTAGATGGTTGTCCAAAGTAAAACGCCTCGTTAAGGATGCGTTAAAGGAACGTCAAGTACCTATAACGCATCAGTCATACATAATTTAGCTTCGTCTAAATGTAATTTTAGTGAATAAAACCGTAAGAACGCGCAAGCTTAGAATAGAACCTTCAATAATATATTTAATACTGCTGCATAATCATTCAAACGTCAAGTTTGAGAAAGGTCACCGACTTCCCTATCAATTATTAGTGTAGGTCTACCATTCCTCATCGACTATACATGAATTAGTAAACAAACTTTCCACTTGAAGAAGACACGTAGGTCATATTACACGTAACGGTCTAATACCGCCGTTTGGCCTTTCGGCTGTTTCGGCTTCTTCATTATACAGAGGCGTGCGTAAAGTTTTATAAGGGGAACTAATTGGTTCTTTTTTGTCCTGGTAAAAGAATTCTGAGCATCAAGCAGATTGAGGCTCATTATCTGATATTATTTTTCATTGTGAATTTTGAGGAAAAATCTTGGCAGTACCCGACAGCTGTTCATGTGCATTTAGTCGATCTTGCTACTTTAATCGTTTTCAACAAGAACAATTTGATTTTATATTAATATCGCTATCGTCCCTCATTCGGTCCACTTAGTTTCAATTTGTCCTTTTCGGGGACAGTGCGTAGCTTTATGGATGATGAGTTTCAATACGTCACTGATCCCTTAACTTTATCTAATATTAACCACAACTTGTCAATAACAATCTCCATTATTAAATTCCTCAATTTACGTTCCGTTTTAATGACAAAGTCGTCGGAGTGCGAACCGCAACGTCCCAATAACGACCCGACCCGGGTCCGACCGGACCGGATCGAACCATTGATTGTTTAATGACTCAGATACTATCTTTGTAAAGCTGGACGTTATAGCTTTATTTGCAAATTTAAATGCGAGGCAACCTCATTCTGAGCTTTTAAGGTATTTCTGTGTCATTCAAGTGTAACTTACGTTTAACGTTAATTGTTAATATTGTTAGTTTAACGTTTACGAGTAAAGGTTCTCGATTGGCAGCCACGATGCAACGCGATGGAGTGTTGGGAGACCATCCACTCGATGGATCGACGACATCGTAGCGATCGCAGGGAGGCGATGAATGGAGGCAGCCTGGAACCGCTATTTGTGGCGTCGTATGGGGGATGCCTATGTTTAGGTGCCTTATTTGTTCTTATACATAGGTATATTTGTTTTTCGGCAAGCCTTTTGAGACATCCAAGCAAAGAGACTTCACTCAACTATTAGCATTTCAGTGTACCTACTATGCCCTTATTACCTTCCACTACCATTTAAGCTTGAGGACGCAAAGGGTGTCATGTCTATGAAAACTCGAGTTTTTAGACACAATGATAGTGTATTACTTTTTGTTGTAATTACCTATTAAAATAAATCTTCCTAAAATCTTCCAACAACGAACAGATTAATTAATTCCTCATTTCAGAGTACATCGTGTCACTAATTACTGACATATCATTACCATCTTGAATTACATACGGCCCAGCATGAACTGTTCTGTCACCATGTTAATTGAGAACTAATTACAGACCTCGATACGCCTTTGCACAATTATGTTCTCAGGCATATTGTTGGTAGTGCCTACAAGTGATGTAGTAGATTGCGAGCCAAATACGGCTTACAAGACGCATTTGATTATTGTTTTGTCCTCCGGAAATGATTCAACTGTTTTCATCCTTCTAGAAAATTTCGGTTTTAGCCACATTATTAAATTAGTGTTGGAATTAATACTGAAAATATTGGATTAATTTTGTTTCAAACATATCACTTGAGTTTTGTCATACGCCTATGATGACACTTCTTAATTAGTTTATATGAATGCCTTTTATTATTTCTCTGTAGTTATAGTAAGCTCTAAAGTCATTATTTTTAGGTAATGGCTTTTCGCGATAAATAAAAAATTAAACAAATGTCGGACAAAGGCTAAGTAGTATGAAAGGAAAATAGTTTTTTTAAACATGGTTTAACAAAGCATTATCAGTAAGAAACCAAAACAAATAACAACAAATCTAATTTAAACGATTCTATTTGTTGCCCATCCATCATTGAAAGGGCCAGCTATAAACCACTAAATAATGGCAAATAAATTAAACATAGAAATACAGATTCGGGATTGACGGATGTTCTTGTTGTGGTGCAGCTGGCAGCACCTGGAGGGACGGGACCAGCCCTTGCCCTTGGCCTTATAGGGAGAATGGAATAGACAGTGCTGGAAATTCGTAAACTCGTACCTTATTGCCGGTCTAAAAATAAAAGTACCTAAAGACTTTGTGCCCAGCAGCGGCCAACACGAAAGAAAACAACACTATGGTTTAAAAATTTGACGCAGTCGTAAGCATAGTTCGTATTAGCCTAAATTTAAACATGGCTGCTACAATCTTTTCAGTGTAGATACCCACTTAATCAGTGCCTTTTATACACACCGGAGAGTTCAGCTATTATCCTCATAAATGTGTCCTCTCCTCTTTCTTCCGCCTAATTCGATGAAGTATCCATCAGAATACTTAATTGGAAAAATATTTTTGCAAAATACATGCGAAAATAACCTTGTAGCAAAGCAAATGCCTACTCCATTTACGCTTACGGAATTCAGCCAGTATGAGAACGTTTTCTTCCGTAGATATTTCTACACACAATTAGCTCTCGCACACCTATTAAATCTACTAATATTATAAATGTCAAAGTTTGTGAGAATCGATGTATGGATGTTTGTTCCTCTTTCACGCAAAACCCACTAAACTGATTGGGCTGAAATTTGGTATGTGTGTAGTTTGGGACCTGAAAAAACATATAGGTTACTTTTATCCCGATAAAACCCGGGCGAAGGCGCGGGCATTAGCCAGTCTACCATAATCTAGCCGCACCATGCCTAAAGACTGATGGCTTTCAAGACACAATAAGTAGTAATAAGTCTGTATACCGTATCCAGCTACATTGTCGTCTGCAAGCATTCTGCCACGTAAATTAATCAGTCGGGACAGCGGGCCCGAGCTCGGGATAAGCGCCTCCAAACTTTACTCTTAATGACGAATTGATGAAAATTGCCACCGTACCGAAACGATTATGGTTAATCACTTTGAACAAAAATATTACTTCTGATATTGAAATAAAGCTAGCTGTGTGAGGCGATAAATTGTTTTATAATGTTATAGGCAGGAAAAGAGAAGATTTCTTTGTCTCTTCAAGACAAGAGTGAATAGGTATCTTCTAGATCTTCTTTGTTGTTACACCGTCGGCCACATCGTCACTTTCTGGTGAGATTGTGGTCAAACGAAGCTCTTTTAAATTTTATTGTCCATTAAAAGTCGATCTTAAACCAAACGTAATAACGACACTTTCTTGGATAAATAACTACACAACTAAGAACACAAGCAAAAACATTTGCATATTAGCATCGTCTACATTCTAATTCTAGTTTCTTTCTGTTCTGCTTTTTCGAGCAACTTAGGTAATCCGAAACGCATGGACTTTTGAGAGGTTTTTCTAAAAAGATCCCCCTATTTCCTGATCGAAACTCCCCCAAAGCTTCCAAAGACAACACAAGTCCACAACAAAGAACAGTTCCAGTTAATTCGGGACTTATCCGTGCCAGGACCCGAATCATTGTCGTCTCATTAATGTGCAGAACTTTGCCCCGGACACGCCTATTGGGCCCGACTTGGAGTTGGTCCGATAGTTTAGGAACATCTTGGACTAATGAGCCAATGAAGCTGCATTGATGAGCTGATTGAAACTTAATTGAATTTTGAAGGCGGATCACGTTTGTTTCCGCACAAAGACAATTTATTTGACGAAGACAACTTTCAAACTTGAAAATAATAGTTATTGTATCAGACATACTTCCCCATTAGTGACCTGAAACATGAATCAGAATCAGAATCAATAACTTTATTTCTTTAGGCTTACAAAATAAGCACTTAGACAAGTCAAATTTTATACTATAAACATAGTTCAAATAAGAAATAAGGTGTTATTGATATTCTCTTCACTTCAATTTTTTGTCCACTAGTGGAAGAAGTGAAAAAGAAACCACTAGCACATAATATCACTTATGTGTCTAATACATGGTTATTTTGCCTATCTAATTCTAAATTTAATGCGATTTAGATACATGTCAATATTTCTATAAAGCTAAACAGAACATTGAATTTCTTACATACTATTGACAGTGCAGTGAAACATGTTATGACTAACTGCTTAGTATTAGGAAATGATTTTTTCTTTAACGTTTAATAAAGGTTAATTTAATTATTACACATTTTATAAGCAAAATAAAGATTTGTTTATTTATTTTTCTTCTTCTTTCTTTATTTAGTTAGAAAACTATTTTAATAAGCCAAATATTGGTGGTGTAGAACGGTATGCAGCTACTCAAAATAATGAACATGCTATAAATTATCAGCTATTCGAGAATTGGCGAAACCATCAACACAATTCCGACCAACTGACTGGTTTCCCATTTCCATATTAATATTGCTCGCTAGCTACTATTTCGGGGTAAATTAATTGCATTGGACCAATTTTGTTTCGGACTGGATCAAACAGCCTCAAACCGGAAACCGGCAATTATGACTATTAAATGTTACCGTGATGCGTTCGCATTTTGACCGACCGCCGCACGCCGCCGCCGCCGTGGTCATGTGTAAGTACTGGCTGCTATTCGAGCCTTTCCAATAATGTTTTTCCATCTACAAAAAAGTAGGCTATCTATCTTTGTTCTTTGTTTTGTTTTCTCTCTTAATTGCATCTCTCTTAATATTAAATAATAAATAAAATTAATTCAAAGAAACTCGTACATAGAAAAACATGAGTGCACTAAATAAATATATAGCTAAGTGCAACAACTTGGCCTGAACTAGGTAATCCTGTGTTTCGGGTGACAAGAGTGCTAATTATTATATTAAATAATCTCTTAATATTACGATAAAAACATATTTTAGTATAACAATGTTGTTTATTTTACAAACGGTTCATGGGTGGTTTAATAATGAAATTAACTAATATTGAGTATAACAAAATAATCACTATTCTAACTAGATTAGCTTAATGTATAAAAATATAATTTACATGATATCGAATAGTGTCTCTATTTCATCGTAGGATAGACTTTATAGTTTAAGTTAAATGCATTTTTTACAATTATTATAGTTAAGCGCGTAAAAATTGGACATTGAATTTAGTCTGTTATATAGGAAGGGACCAAGAAAAAGACTAAATTTCTTCGTAAAGGGAAATTTAAGGGTTGAAGGTTAGGGCAAACCTTATCATTCCATCTCTTACTTTGAAATTCAGTGCTGTAGGGAAGCTCTGTGTGCTGTTTTAGTACTGTGTTCATTATAAAGAGTTGCCGGACTGTTAAAACATCACAGGACTTATATAAAATATTAGTGGGAAAGAGGAAAGGCCGAAAAGTAGCCACTTTAAGTATTGCTCTTTGTGCTCTTTCTACTGTTAGTAACAATGTTTTCCCCACTCCACCCCATGTGTTAATGCAATAACTTAAAATTGATTGACACAGGGCAAAATAAAATTGTTTTTTTTTTTTTTTTTTTCTTTAATTATATTAATTATATTGATGTTTTGTTCTCTACAGTAGCGTAATTCGAAACATTAAAAGTGTGTATTGATTTGTGCGATTAATTTTACGCGACTCAGAACTCGAAAAATTTTAGCCTGATTCATACCACAGAGATCATATTTTATTGCAAAAAACTTGTTTAACTCATTAACAGATCTTTGATTTGACATAGTGAATGTATACATATGTACATACCTACATAGACAAGTATGTAAATGACGAGTAGACACCTTGCAAATCAAGCCAAACTGAAAATACTAGCCAGTTGTTCCTGATTAATACGTTAATTTGATCTCACTGCCTGATTTTAGACAGTTCGTTCCAGTTTAGCGGAAACAGGGCCTTATTTACGTAGCATAATTCGAAACATTAAAAGTGTGTATTACAGTCGTTTTATCAACGAAACCCTTTTCGCTTAATCGCTTGACATAAAAACTTTTTCATAGCACATGCCATAATGTTTACGACGATTGTTTTAACTGATTGAGATAAATAATAATCATATATAACTGTCTACAATATTTACAGCCATTTTACGACCGTCGAGCGACAATAGTTCTAGAATCCATGTGGGTAGAGTGTAGTCTAGATTTTGTATCTAGGACCAGAGGTCACACGTGACGTGTCAATCACACAAAGATCTTATTAATTAGATAGGGATTCAATTTCTCGCTTCAGCACGTACGAATAGGTAGGTAGATACCAGAGGTCTCTATTGTTCCTAGTAACGCCATAACCGGCTCATCTGCTGGAATCGATCGCTAGTCTCAATCTATCGGGGTGTTTATTGAGACAGGTAGTAAATAGATTGGCTACAAGGTGTGCCATAACAACATGCTGCTTAGCAGTAGAAGTAAATAATCCTGCCGCTAAGCTGTATGCTATTTTGGTTGAAGTATACCTTAAGTGAAAAAAACAAGATAATGCATCGTATAGAGCACGTCTAAACATCACGTCACCAACTCAAAAAATCTTTTTTTCACACTACATCTAACCACAATCTCTTTCGCCTGCAACTCAGAAGGGCTGGTGAGCGTAATTTTTGAGTGTTTCCAACAACAACGACTTGTTGTGGCACTTTTACATAAAATCATGCAAAAGTACTGATTGTTCCACAAAATAAAATTGATTTGTGCGACTAATTTTACGCGACTCAGAACTCGAAAAATTACAGGCGTTTAGCCTCATTCATACCACAGAGATCATATTTTATTGCAAAAAACTTGTTTAACTCATTAACAGATCTTTGATTTGACATAGTGAATGTATACATATGTACATACCTACATAGACAAGTATGTAAATGACGAGTAGAGACCTTGCAAATCAAGCCAAACTGAAAATACTAGCCAGTTGTTCCTGATTAATACGTTAATTTGATCTCACTGCCTGATTTTAGACAGTTCGTTCCAGTTTAGCGGAAACAGGGCCTTATTTACAGAGGTATCGGTCTGTCACGATAGACTATAGAGTTTAATAAATGGTTTCGTAAATCCGTGGCGTTTTCAGTGGCTGTCATTGTCAGTGGCTAGGTGGGGGATGGGGTAGGTAAGTAATAAACTGGTGACTGGCAGGTGGGTGTGATTATGTTTATGCTCATCGGGTGGGAATCGAACAAATTGGATTGACAGGCTGTGGATGGTTATAACGGGCAGGTAGGTAATGCCTTATCTATAATAACCTATCTGTCTGTATGTGTGTATGTGTACCTGTTTTATTCTTCTTTTGGTATGATGGTCAATGTCCAATAATTTGCACTAAACTGTTAAAAACCCTTAGGTATGTTGGCTGTGTCTGGCAGTTGTTTATGTAAACAAGTACGCAAGTTCCTATGTTATCTTCATTTTAAAAGTAGATTTTGAAATAATGTCAGATACGTTAAATAAATTAAATCTTTATTATTTAAGACGAACACATAAGATTTGTATAATAACTAGTCGTAATTATTGTAAAAAATAACTTGTGGTTTAGTAATGCTGCGTGCATTACTAAACCACAAGTTATTTTTCAAATTAGCTAAGTGTCATGGACTTTCTATGCAATAACAATATATTTTTAATACTGCGGTCGAAGTGGATCTCACTTTTATCATATTAAAAAGTTAAACATTAGCTAAAATTTGAAACTGTAAAACATAGCCGACGAACTACCATAAGTTCGTGATGTCTATATCACGAACTTATGGTAGTTCGTCGGCTTGATTATTCAGAGTTAAACCGATAATGAAATCAACTCGATTAGCACTTTTACCGCATTAAATCATTTCACCACATTATCGTGGCTATAATGTGCCATAATCTGATTAAGGACCAAGAGCCTTTGGAGCAAAAACGAGGTAGTTTTAAACCGCAATTCGAGATAGTTTAAGAGGATTTGTAGAGTTCGTCTCCACAGGGTGATTATTCGACCTGAAATTGCCCACTTGACCTAGTCACTTTATTCAGTTTAATAATCTTCAGACGGCTTTGCCTACTTTAGATTTTTTTAATGCTAGTTAATTGCTAAACTTTCACCTAAAACTTTCTTTTGTAAGTTTCTGCGAACCTAAAAAATTGATGGAAATCGTTGCCTGCTTCTGTTTTTCCAACCAATTACAAACTGGGTCTCTTCAAAACAAGAGTGAATAAGGTTCTTCTAGACCTTCGCGAAACACCGTCGTGCACATCGTCACTTTCCATCAGGTGAGGTTGCAGGCAAACTAATGTCTATAGACTTTAAAAAACCTTCCAAATTATACACTCTCGTTACTTCTTCATAGAATGATCATTCATTCGCTATCCGTGTACATAACAGTATTTTATAAAAAAATCTATAATAAAATTGTTACGCTATCAGGCCTTATGACGATTCAGTCCAAACGCTATGTAGTCCTAGCGGGATGTAGTCATATCGAGATTTAGTCAGAAAGCGATTTAGTCATAACTGCTATCTAGTCAAATAAAGATATAGTCTTAAAGCTTCTCACCCATTTTACCAACGTTTACTGCCAATTACCCACAAAGCTATATAGCTACAACACAGCTACCCAACTCGCCATTGAACGTTGTGCAAGTGCATCCAGTCGGGTTCAATCTGTCGCGGCTCGCGCACCCTTTGTCTCAAGACACCTGCGCGACCAATTATCAATGTAATTGGCTATTCAACTTGGTGCGATGGGGCGAACACAGCATACCTAATTAATGGAATCAGCTGAACATTGAAATTTTCGCTTCAACGGCCCCAAGCTACCTACAGAGCAATTTAGAAACGAATTTATGTTAAAACTGAAAGGGCGCGGCTTAATTGCTGAGGCAAAGACGCTGTGACCTTGGAGGCTTGATTACGTAAAAACGGTGACCCGTCGCGGATAATAAGGGTTCTGATGGCTGGCAGGGGAGATAAATAATTATAAAGTTATTATACGGAGCACGAGATCAGGTAGCCAAATAAATTGCAGTTTTGATTTTCATTTCTTAAGAGGTGGGCCGTGACAGGTACGGTTCCGAGGAATACCTTTGACTCCAATCTTAGATACTAGAGCTTAACAGTTATATCAGATTGACAACAAACGGTGGCGTAGGTACACTTCGTCTTCACTAGAAGTAACGAGTAGCAACCAAATTACTCCATTTGCTTATAATACTAGTTTCAAGGTCTATCTTCACCACATTACCTAGTAAATATATAGATAGATAAAATATTTATTTGACACTGCAACACACAATACATACATAGATCACATTAAATAGGGTACGTCATATCATAGCACTAGCTAGAGCTTGAGAACAAAAGTCAGTGTATATGTAGATACTAAACAATCAAAAAGTAGGTACAGTATTTTGTTAAAAGGCAAGAACTCAGCCCAATGCTTTAATAGAAGAGCATATCACAGATTTTCCCTTGAGGCGACCAGAAAAACGAAACACTAATAAAACAAATAATATATGATGGCAAGTTGTTTTGTATTTAAATAATAGTTACCTTAACTCTACACCAAGAAACACACCGTTTCATGTTACCGAATAATAACAATACCTGAGGTAACACCTTACCAACCTGAGGTAACAAACTTGCTTACGTAACCCACGGTCATCTTTGGCTTTACTAATTCATTTTTAGTTATTATTATTATTATTTTATTGTGAGGTAAGGTAATTTAGAAAAATACAAATTACTTAAATTTACCGCTATTTGTGTCAGTTATTGCATTTCGAAAAGCATTACTTTCCCTTATATTCGTAACAGGCGCCGTTAGTGAAATTTAAAACCTGAAAAAGCCATTTCGATGAGATTTTTCGACGAACCTCTGTCGGGTCAGCCAGTAGGTACCTTATAAAGGTAAACCAAGGACAGCTAACAATATCTGACCTACTTTATGATACAGTAAGATCGGACATGCCCGTCTATTGTGCATGCACACAAAGCACTATTCATGGAATTCACGGGCTATGGAAGCCTTTGAGGGCTCCGCGATACATCGTTTCCTAATTTAGGCCATTAAAATGACAGGTCAAAGGAGAATTTTCTTTCAAAGGTTCCGGTACTTTTCCCTTTCAGGTACGCTACTGAGATTTTTCTTTTTTGAAGGATGTTGAATAACTGTAGTGCTAGCTTCCGATTGTTATTAATAACAATCAGTTGAGATATCACAAAAATACAAAATAATTTATTTGCCATTAGGATTAAACACATGACTTAATGTAACCTATAGTAGTTACAGTTGTGTGATTTTAAATAAGATTTAAATAAGAACATTGTTACCCATGGTCCCTGAACTAGGCTAGTAGCTGGTATCTCTAGATGGTTTGCAATAGTTTGCAGCTACTCAACTATTTCAATTGTAAATACTAGTTCTTATTTATTTCTATTAATACTTTTATACAATTTTATAAATTACTAGACTAAAAGATTTAGATTCGGCTTCCCCGTGGTTCTTGCATAAAACCATAGTTGAAAGACCACTATTTCATCCATGATAAACCATAACTTTTATCTACAAAGGAATAGTACCTGCTTGCATCATTAAAAGTATTTTCAGAAATACACAGTTCGTTTCGGTGGACAATTAAAAAAATTAAACATATAACGTTTAACAATACATAATATATTTGTTCTCTTACACAATAATCTTCAATTTAAAACTAGAATAGTAAGTGTAACTATAAAGCAGCATTGTGCGAGACTGGTGCCTGCGTTAAAAAAGTTGTTAGGTTTGTAAAAAACCTGTACCTATTAGGTCACAAGCAGGTCTACTCTTTTTCAATGAAAAACGAAGATTCGATCGAAAGTTCGTGTAATTGCTACTCCGTTTTCATTTTGTTACGAAGCTTCGTTCGAACGAAAATTGTTTGACATTTATATTTTCTAAACCTACTCTAATTCACGAAAGCTCACCCCATCCGCGGCAGAAGTGCAGTTAAAATGTACGTATCACATTAAATTTTAAAAAAATATATAAGTTTATTTCATAAAAGGTTACAAAGACAATATATACATTTTTAACGTAATTTCCTTAAATTACTTATATATAATATATATTATTATAGTTCAGTTAACAACATTATGCTAAGTGTACAACATAAGATAAAAAACAATGGTTACAGAACAAAGCAAGATATATTAATTAAAAGTTAACCTAGGAAAAACTTTAGTTATTAAGTCACATTACAATTCATATCTTTAAAATCCAAAAAAAAATTGCTGTTTTCATCTTCCTAAACACTATCTACAACATACTGTAAATACAAAATCCAATTTTCCCAGCGGAATCCCAAAAAAGTTGCTTAGTTGCATACAGCACCTTTACCCCCCAATCAATCATGGCAACATATTGTTCCTGCTAGGAGAATTTCCGATGTAACGTTTATTTATGAGCACACCGGATATTATTGATAGGTTTCATGCAACATTAGCGTTGATTGGTGGACGGACGCTTCCTGTTGAATTTTTCACCGCGGAAATCTTAAGCGCTTTTGAAATCATCTCGGTGATCTTCTGAAACTGAAAGAGGCAATAAAGAGTTTTTTATTAAAATATTTTAAATTTGGATAGCTCGAAAAAAAATATTAAATTCACGATATCACTAAAAGCAGTTTTAAACTATGTAGGTTTAGTTTTGTTTTGTGCTAACTCTTGTCTTGCGTCTTTTACTGAATGAAAAAAAATATGATGCCCTCCAAGCCGAATTTCGACCATGGCGGCCAACCTCAACGGAGACTACCCAGGTGCGCAAAACATATTAGTGCTCAAGTGTGTACGCAGACATAGGTGCACTCTCTTTTCCCTTACTCTAATAATCCGATAAGACAGCAGACCAAAAACAATATTACATCTACTATTATAAAGAGAAAAGATTTGATTGTTTGTGTGCATTGAATAGGCTCCGAAACTACTGAACCGATTTGAATTTTTTTTCACTCTTGGGAGCTAAACTATCTCTGGGTGACATAGGCTATATTATATTTTCAAAAATAAATCGGGATCTTGAAATTTTTGTTAAATACCCGTGCGCAGCCGGGGCGGCCCGCTAGTATCTACTTAATAAAATGGAAAATTAGTTGACAAAATCAGCGTCCACTCACCACGTCGCTAGTTTAGCTGATCGTGCAAGCTCGAACCACATACAAATCGTGCTAACTCAAGGTAATCAAATAATATCATTTGCAAGCGATTGGATTTTTTTATAAGAAGCTTAAGACGTTATTATACGTTAGAAAGACGTTATTTTCAGTAAACTAAACTCTCTGCGTAAAGGACGAATAGAAAATATTTTAGAAATAAATAGTGCGGAAATAACTAAAAACTGGTTTTGTGCAATTTGTTGGGGAAAAGTTTTTCAACACAGTCGTCAATTTTTCAAATTTCTCATACCTTCGTCAATCGATAAATCTAGTGTTTGTACCTATACTACCTATACTAGACTGTAATTATCATAACCTATAATACTGGTCAACCACTCAATTAGTATCGAAGAATTGGAGTCTGACCGCTGTGTCATTCGTTTATTTAACGGTAGTATCGCATTAGCGCTTAATGAGAAGGGGGTTGTGGGGGTTTAGGGGAGGATGTGGGGTGTTGCGGGAGGCGCTAGAAAGAATTGTAATAAGTGATCGATCAATAGATTGATAACTCAGAGCGCGCGCCCACGGCTACTTTTTGTAGCAATGCAAATGTGATTCAAACGCGCGACTGGTAAACGCGTGATGGCATCGCGACTGTATCGATGCAAACGTGCGATCATCTCAGATGACATCGAGGGAACGAAGAGTGGAGAGGGGCACCCTTGCACCCCCTCTCTCACTCATAGGTAATGGCCGAACGATCTGGTTGGCATGGGATGTATAAAGAACTGGATGACCCCATGAACTTCGTATCACCTACAATTTTTTTCTCCTATTTTTTGTCTTTTAACCCCTCAGCCATGATGACTCATCCATTGCATACAAAAACGTGGCTGTGCAGGCCCTATACGAGTGAGGTTTATAAACCGCTCCTATGAATAAACCATACAAAAACATATTCAAATAGGTCAAGCCGTCATTAATTTAGCGAGACTAATGAACAGCAACTGATTTTATACAAAAGATTTAGGAAAACATTTAAATGTTTTTCTACGTTTGTGTGAAGCTCACATATCCTGCGTCATACCGTTTGTAACAATATTCGCAAGTCCCAAGGCCCCCTCATTACAATTTGTAAAATAAAACCCTGACATTATGACACGACGTTCAAATAAACGCAAAAACACGACTCAAATTACAAAGGCAAAATCCAAATTATAAAGGTGCACACACACTTAACGAGTACAACCGGACGTTTGTCCCGCAACAATGTTCGGAAATATTACAGCCAGTTGGGGTTGGTCATTAAATTCAGATTTATGCCCGGACAGTGGGATATCTCTCCCATGCGACTCTGCTAATGACCATCTAAATTGAGATAATTTCACAGCGAGTTGGTAATAAGGCCACGGATACATTTACAGGTTAGATAGGAATGTAATAACTCAGACGGAAAATTCAGTGGCTAATTAAAAGATGAAAGGTTAAGTTTCGGGCTGCTTTAATTTCAGAATTAGTGGGAACGTAATAAAGTTACGAATGAAGAGCTCCGTAGGGCTTATTTTGCGAAATGAAAACAAAAACGAACACGTTAAAATGCAATTTTCTGTTCATTCAGCTTACAAGCATAACGTCAAGTTAAAGCTAACTAAAGCGCCTGAATAACCCATAACACCCCATTGTTTATAACATAATCTCACATCGTAATCGGAACATTCACCCTACCCGGATGTTTACTTTAATTCCCGGATAAACCCCTTATTGGGAACAAACGGGGTAAAAATTACCTATTCTCTGCTTTAGTGGGACCCTGTAGGGAACTTATTAAAACGCTTTAAGAAAGAGAAGTTTCTACTGTACTGCAAATTTTACTTAGGGGACCCGTAAACGTATAAATGACTTTTGACTTGACTTTTTGCTAGCAAGTTGACTGGGAACTGCGCTTTGGTGAAACAACTTTGCAACTGTCGACTCTATGCTTTGTGATTTGCTTAGTTGTGTTATTGGCTATGGAAAATCTTCACGGAAAAACTATTCTGAACCTAGGGTTGCATTCTAGACCAGAGTTTTATTGTAGGTGTCCTTTGACAAATCAAGCCGTGTTTTGTTTATCATGTTTTCTATATTTTTTAGGGTAAACCAACAAGGTAGATCAAAAAGTGATAACAGATCTATGTTGTGCTTTGTTTTCATCTCCCTCTATGCTCTGTTTTAGCATGCCGCATTTTAAATTGATTTGTGTGTAAAATTTGTAGGTTATTAAACATTAGCTATCATGCACTGTAAGAATTTTCTTACCCTCTCCCATCTTATATCATGTCCCAGGTTAAAGGTCATAGAGTTATATAAAGGTCCTGAAGCTGTATAAATAATCTAGAATAGATATAAAGGTCAACATTCCGAGTAGAGTAAGCGTGTGTAGCGTATTCTTATGTTGCAGGGGGCGCGAGCAGTCGACGCGCGTAAAGGACTCAGGTAGCGTTTGTTGTGCGTGCAATAGGCTATACTGTTGTCACTGTTTGTGGATAGCGCGTAGTGAGGTAGCTACACGTCGAATTGAGTGCCACTTCTATTCTTTTAAGATACTATATGGTTCATAATTTTTACCTTCGATATCTTTCGAAGCTTATGTCCAAACCATTGAAAAGCATACAGCTTTTAAACGAGTAACTTTCGCCAAAAATAATAGCATTTTCGTTCTTGGTTTTAGCTTTTCCGTATGTTATTATTATTAGCGTCTTGAAACTGGTAATTTAGTAGCAATAAATTTGCGTCATATTTCCAAATTTCAAAGCGTAGAACATTCGTTTGAAACAAACAAAGGCGCGAAGCCACACAAAATAAGAATAATTCTAATTGTTTACTTTCAAACAACATCATTTCTTTTTTAATAATTTTTCAAAGAACTGTAACTTTTAATTCACTCAATAGAAGGTTGTTTTTTTAACTTTCTAGTGATGAAAATTTCTACTTAAACAAATGGCACTCAGTAAAATTGATTCGACGTGAAGCGGACGTACACTCACTGTGCACATTAGTAATCGTCGTGCTGTAAACATATTTTATTTTCTTATTCATTTAATTAAAGCGTATTAGTGTGAATTTATGTTTATACCATCTGATACATCGATTTCTGTTAAGAGCCATGACCACGCATCTATTTATTGAGTTTATCGGGAGGCGTTGTTAGCTCGTGCAGAAGTCTGAGTAACCTGAAATGACCCCTCGAGAGTTTCGTAGCCCTCTACGGAACCCTCCGATCATGCAACATTAGTGTAATGTGGCTAATTTTTATGTGTTTCTTACCTGGGTTTGAATTTTGTGCGTTTACCGTTGTAAAATTAACTAAAACTGTGTGTTATGTGTCTACCTAGAGAGCTATGGTTGTTGTCCACCGTTGTGTTGGTGATTAGAGAGGGCTTATAGGGGTTATCAACTGTACCGATGCATAGTGTATTCAGAAAGTGTATCGCATTTAGCTGGATTTTATAATATATTTTTTGTTTCTGAATACACGTTTCTAGGCTGTCCCTTTTGATTCGACATTGACAACAGTAGAATTTAGCCTGCGCGCACACTGCGCTACGAAAATATCAAAACCGCTAAAATAAACTAGAACAAAAAAGCTTTTGATGAAATCCATGCTCTAGTAATGTAAATAACTTGATGTTTTCCTAATAAATGTTAGTGGTTTTGATCTTTTTACTACACAACATGTTTTTGGATATTGTTCAACGAGTTGCTTTTTAATCTTTGTGTACTATTTTGACAAGACAATGTCGTTTTACTAAAAATTATCCAAAAATTCATTGTTATTGGTGTTTGGGAGACTAAAGCTCGATAGTGGTGCTGTAAAGTTACGATTTTGTTAGAAATTAAAGTTTCTTTATGTTCATTTACCTTGTAATCATAGCTCCATAATGGCCGTTAACCTGCCCAGAGTTTACATCACCACTTTCAAAGTTTCTAAGGGTAATCTGCACTTAAGTCCAGCTAAAGTTGCTCAGGCACCACTGCTAGGCTTAATGTGGTGTGGCTGATTGTCGGATCGCGTTCCTTTGCTAGCACTGCGTTTAGATTTTAATGAGTAGATTTGTTTATCATTAAAAACATTTCAGAACTTAAACACCCTCTTGCGCTGAAGTATAAAATCTTGTGCAAAAACTGCGGAATTGACGTAGCGGCGGAGTCAGTAAAAAACGCAAACTAAAAATGGAACGTGCATTTGAATCGCAGTCCTCACGTACTTATTGCTAATCCGGCGTTCTTTGCAGATCGGAAGCTGTTCGTGGGCATGCTGAGTAAACAACAAAGCGAAGAGGATGTTCGCCAGCTGTTCACACCGTTCGGCACTATAGAAGAGTGCTCGATACTACGCGGACCGGACGGTGCAAGTAAAGGTGAGTGCTTTCTTTTTGATGGTGTATTTTTACAGGTTCCTTTTAGCAGTTCGTTGAAAAATAGTACTTCTTTAAAACTAAAGAACGATGGCAATGAAAACGGACGCGATTATTCACAAAAAATTGTCTCGAAAAAGTAAAGCAACATAACTTTTGTGCGCAATTGGCGTATAGTTACGCCCAAATACAATTTCCAATTTCCAATAATTATACTCCGCTTTTTAATAAAGGTTAACATATTTTCCGACAGGAAAATAGGTACCTGCCACCTCTCACATCACAAAGTGAAACAAAGGACACGCAGCTTCCGTCAATAACTCTAATGAGATCGCGACTGACCCAGTCTTTCTGTAGGTATACAGGAGTAGGCACTACAGTTTCCGCCCGCCCACTTGGCCGCCCGCCCACCGGTACACCTACCTCATTACTGTATACTCCCTAATATTCTTATGGTAAAAATAACAGGCTTTTTTTGGCTGACAATCTCATATTCTTGATGTCGACAAAAAAGGAGTAAGTTATGTTTCTACACAACCAGAATTATAAAATTCCACAGATACAGATACATTAAAATAATAAAATTCTATCAATAATTCACATAAAAACATTCATAAATTAATTTAAGTTACATTGTAAACGATTAGAAAGAAAAGCGATATCATGTTGTATTTTCATTAAGCATCAATCAAGCTATAAAGATCACAACATGAATATACAGGGTTATGGGTAATTTCTTATTCACCCCGGATACAAAATGAATAATCAAAAATAAATAAAATGAAAATGAATAATCACTTTTGTCTGGAACCCAATGAATCACCATAGATCGATCTCCCACTCCCACACCCACCGTTACTTCAGGTTAGAGCCGTTTTTAAGTTTATTTTCAACCTCTTTTAAGAACGATTGAATCGAGAGGCCTACCTAATACCGATACCAAGTTAATAATTAAGACCTGGAGCTTTCACAAACGTGTCCGTGATGACGGCCAGAATCAGAAGTTTACGCTGTGTCAGTAATTTTCCGATAACCCTGTCTAATGCTACATACCATACCTAATCCACATACCTATGGAGGCAGATGAAATTTGGCTTCAAAATTACCTGAAACTTTATTGTTGATTTTGAGTTTAGACTCCAAAAACAACTTTATCAACTTCAAGTTTGTTTACTCAAGTTGACTTGTACCCTATATTATGTCTCATTACACAAAGAGCCATAAATACAGGCCGTAGGCATGATAGTTATAATGAATGCGGGCATCCAATGAATTATTTACGATTTGTTTACATTGCCTCCTTTGCCCGTGGAAGGTAAGCCTGGACATGGAGCCGGATTTCGGAACGTGGTCTTGAATATTTTTGTGAATCATAAACATGGATATCTATTTGTTTTCAATAGCCACGGGATCTTCCAAGAGTTATTGGAAATATTGGATGCCAAAAAACTTATTCAAATAATGCTTCAGTGACTCTGAAATCGAACGACTCTGCTATTTTCGTAATCCTGGCGTAGGATGACTTTATCGTGATCTATTTCTGATGCTATTCTTCTTCCCTGTTACCCAATTAATTTTAATTTATAGAAAGCAAATTTTGATATCTATTAAAAATAAAAATTTGGCCGCCGATATGTTTTTCCTTTCTCCTTCACCTTCACAGTCGATTTTCATTGTTTGATTGTTATTTTTGGTTTATCATGATTTATTCATGACATGATCGAAAAACGTATCGCATGTTAACATTGGGCTTAACTTTGGGTCAATAATATCTTCCATGTATAGAATTCAGATCAGTGAATAAATTTACAACAAAAATGTATTACTCGTAAATCTAAATGCTCCCTCAGGAGTATCTGCATAGTAATGTTAAGAGCGCGGGCACAGGCTACTTTTTGTAGCGCTCCAGCATCGCGACTGTATCGATGCAAGCGCGCGACCTTCTCAGACGACATCGGAACGTAGAGTGGAGAGGGGTGCTCGCTCGCACGCCCCTCGCACCGCTCGTTTCCCCGAGGTCATCTGAGATGATCGCGCGCTTGCATCGATACAGTCCCGATACAGGGCGATGCTGTGGCGCGTTACCAGTTACGCGTTTGCATCACTACAAAAAGTAGCCGTGGGCGCACGCTCTGAGCAGTAGGTATTATTTTGTCAGTGCAAATGTTCTCATATTTATCAAGCTCTCGACATCTGCACTGATAAAATACAAGCAAGATTCATTGGAAACTTCCTTAAGCTGCATTATAAAGTTCAACGTACACAATGAAAATACACAAATGATGTAATAGGTAACAGGAACACGACAGCGACAGACTGTAAAATAATCTGTGTCAGTGTTACCCAACTTTAATTTCATTTCGTACACTGAAATTGTACAGAATTGGGACTGAAATTGTTGGATTTTAATTGAGATCTGACGCCGGTCGTAAAGTTGGGAAACGCTGAGTCGGCTGCTGACTGAGGTATTTTCTTTTTAAATATCTATTTGACTTCTCTTTTTTAACGGGGTTGAAGATTAAAGCATGATCTATGGAAGAAATGACAAGATTTAACGGTTAACGTACTATACAATATGAAAATCATGAATAGGAATGCCTAAAGCCCGGCTTTACGGTTTACTTTACTTTTATTGACCGGTGTTACGGGGTGTAATGTAACGTGTTAGCAATTATAATAATGTTTCGCAGCACAGCGACCGTTCATGCAGTCTGTACTTACAAGGAAAGAAGGCACTCACAACCGAGCAACGACACGGATAAAACACGGCGTAACGTTTCATTCTTGCCACGAATTCTACATTACGCCCCGTAACACCGATTAGTAAAAAAACATAAAAGTCTTTACTTTAGGAGTATAATTATGGTGTAAATAACAAAATAATTTGGCGTGTTTTAAAAAACGATAAACCGACTTCAAATTCCCGATGATAATAATCGACTTCGAATCCCTTACTTTTACACTGTTATTAAGTTTTGCGGGATAAATAATTCCCCTGGGGTTAAAAAATTATGGGACCACCTCAGAATAAATTTGTAAAATCATTTTGTGAAAGAATTTTCAAAATCGGTCCATAGTTGGTGGAAATATCGCATAACATAAATACAAAAAAATACAGTCGAATTGAGAACCTCCTCTTTGTTTGAAGTCGGTTAAAAATATGAAGCGATGTGACCTGCAAAAGTATAACACTGTTTCGCAGATCAAGTACCCGGCTTAATATTCTAGAAAAGTATCTACATAAAGCTTTTTTAAATTTATTAAGTATGATATTAGCAGATAGTAGCAGATATTGGCCGTGGGGCCGCGGCGTACGAATATCGACCCCTCCAACTGGATGTCGTAAGAGCCGATTAAGGGAACCTACCAGAGGAAGAGCAGCAGCTTCCTTCTGAGTATTTTTAAACACCAACACCAATCCGCCTGCCAAGCGTGGTGATTATGGCAAATCCCCCCCTACATGGGAGACCATCCACTCGATGGACCGACGATATCGTAGCGGTCGCAGAGTCGATGGATGGAGGCTCAAGACCGCTATTTGTGGCGTCGTACGGGGGAGGCCTATGTCCAGCAGTGGACGTGTATGGGCTGATGATGATGATGATGATATTAGCAGGCACTAATTTAAAAATAATATCTTACCATTTCCATTTTCATAACATCCACTATGAAATCATAAAGTTTTACATTGAATGCAGATGTACCGAACAGCCAAACGTTAATTCGCCTTAATTACTTAAGGCTCGTCTCGTCTGCGGCGATAAAGTATTTTTTTACGAGAGAAAGAACATTATCGTTAATGTTTTCTCCTTGTAAATTAAACGCAATGCTGGCTTAATCTCTACGGTTCAGTTCAGTCAATGGAGTTTTTGGGCTCGCTTAAAATGACTGGGAATGACAGCCGAAAGTAGATACACAGATTTCTTATAGAAAATCAAAAAATCTAAAACTGTAGGTATCACCACCCAACATTTATTCCTAAGGCTTACAAATTAAGATCAAGAATCAAACAAAAAGAACAAATTGAGAAGACAGGTAAATTTTTAATAATTGATAAATTGATTTACTACTTTTAATTTATTGTCCTCTTCGCCGCGCTGGCTCTCCAATTGCATGTAATACCCATATAATTTTTTCGCCGTAGTATAGCACAAGGTACACTTGGTTACGTCTATTCACAAATTATTTGTATTATTATAAATAATTTGTGGTAATAGGTATATAAGACAAAAAATAATCAAAACAATACAAAAACAAACAAAATCATATCTATATGTGCTGTAAATGGGCATCGTCAAAAGTAAAATTAAACAGAAAATTTTTAAAATTCATTTAAAACTAAAAATATAAAGAAAATATCACAGAAGAATGAAGTAGCGAGCCTGCGCGGGCCGTATGCGAGTTAAACCATTAACGTCACTTACGTGGTTATTTTGTCTAAATATAGTAGAGCAAGTTCGAATTCCGTTGAACCGCCAAAACTGTCAAAGATATTACCTATTGGTTGGAAAGTTTTGCTTAGTTTTGTATTACTAGTTTCTGCCCGCAGCTTCCCACCCGTTCTCATTATGTGTGCAAAATTTCAACTCAACCCATTCAGCAGTCTTAGTGTTGTCTTCGGCGAAAAAGCTTCAATACGGCACACATTTTAACCCTTATCATATTACTAGCTGTTCCCCGCGGGTCACCCGCGTTAAATTCGTACGCCGTATAAGCCGTAAATCTCTAATGGGAATTTGATGATTTACCAGGACAAAAGAAGCCTATGTTACTATCCATCCTTTCAACTAACTCTATGCCAAAAATCAAGTCGATTGGTTGCTTCGTGAACGAAAGACAAACAAACTAATTAGAATTAGGATAGGATGACGAATTTTAAATCCTGCTCAAGATCCTCTATACATATCAAGCAAATCTAAAAAAAACCTGCTGAAAGCCTATTGAAGAGTTCCATCTTCCCAAAAGTTCAAACTCAAGAAGACGTACTTAACAAATTGTAAAAACGAGATAATTACAAAAGTATCATGAAGAAGCTTTCACAAATCCCTAAAAGCCTTCTCCACAGAATAATAACAGTATCTATAGCCCTACAAAGGGTTAATTAGTTGCTTCTTCGTTACAGTGTACAATGATTACGGAAATGCGGATACTTTAGGGGAAATTCTAAAGATTCTCGGCTTTTTCTTAATAATAACCGCGTCTTAGAAGGTTGAATGACATAGAAAAGGGTGTTGGTAACATGGGAGTGTAACATAAATAATATTTTTCGCGAGATTACCCAGTTTTGATGAAAATAGAATATCCGGAATAATTTGCTCATTTTAGGGTTCTAAGTAAAAGAGCCCATTATTGAGAAGTTATCTTTATATGTCTAGTCTTCATCAATTCTTATTTTCAATCGTCTGGGGTGTCGTTATTATCTTTCAATATGAAATTCCAATTGCTCAATAAATTTACTCTGCCGTTTTATTCTAGAACATCTGCCTACCGTAACAAGTTCTAAGGTCAATACCGATCTGCATATACATAAAAGTGTTAAAACCTGCTGCGTTTTATACAGCTTTTATCCAGCAAGCACTTAGGCCACGTCCACACCATCCAATAAACGCGGCGTACAGAGCAGACTAAATTGGCGATATTTTACGAGCGCGTCATTACCACGCCCGTAAAGCTTTACGATGGATTCCTTGGGAGTGTGACCGCGATCTTATAGCAGTATACCTATTGTTTTAAAAAAAAGTTACCATCTTTGTCCATGTCCATTAAACAAGAGGCGCAAAATAAATAAATATGTACAGACAACAACAAACAGACAAGACGAAAAATAAATACTACCAACTTAAAATATTTCTTTGGGATATCTAACTTATTGGTGATAAAAAACCAGGCCAGATAATATTGACCGACCAGGTTTAAGTACTATTTAAACATTATTGATGTGAGATAAACTTTTTTATTATACTAGAACTTTAAAAAACTTGCGCGAAAATGAAATAATCATCCGAAGTAAAAAAAGCTTTTTATATTTTTAAACTTCAAAAAATTTGCGCGAAGATTTGCTAATCTGACGTTCCGATACTCATGAAGAAATATTTATAAGAATTGTGCTATAGACAAACAGAATATTTGCATATCCCGATCATTATCCATCAGACATTGTCCGTGCTTCCTACAAAGCTGTATTGAAATCGCTAAGACAGACCATTCCAATTTCTTGGCTAAAATCTTCGAGGTATTTCAATCAGGCGCTTTAAGCTCAATATCGACTGGCTAGGAGCACCGCCAGCTGACGTGAGACGAGGAGATAACACCTCGAATTGCAAATTAAAACGACGTTTATTGACCATTAGATTTTGTTACTCGACCAAAAGTGATTCGGCTGCGTTTAACGGGTGTCGGCACACGGTTTTATAGCACGAGGAATTAGGTTCTTAGGTTATGGCAGTTCTAGATCTTAAAATATAGCTTGCAAGTATTTGAGCTAGGCAGTCTCTATAACACAGAGGCAGTTTTTTTCTGCTCATTGACCTGATACCTATACATCCAGGTGGCTATAGCTGAGTCGAAAAAACTAGACGATACATAATTATTTGCAATATTCAGTATGCTAATCTAATTCCTAACTAAGTTGGTTGCTTCATAAAGGACTGGTAAAACGAACCCGGAAAATCTCCAAACATCAAGTCTCCCAAAAGACCAGCTCCGCTGAAACGTATTGTCATGTAAATCCACACAATGATCTTCCTAAGCCCGGGGAGGTCACCGAATACGCTCACCATCCCTAAAAACATCATAAAAAGGGAATGAGAAAACGCAGACAATCACAGTCATTGCAAACTGCTATTACCTCCTCAATAGCCCTCTACGACCATCCAGAGATCAATATATGACGATATATCTACTGTTTTCCCACCAATATAAGATACCGATATTTTTCCTATTTTCCGAACTTTGCCCGGTTCAATATAAATTCCTTCTTATGTAGATGGTGGGCGGCGTTCTTCGCATTTCTTAATCAATTTATATTTTGAAAAATGGTCGCTTGGCATTCTGCTTGCGATAGGGAAATACCTTAGCTTCAGGAAGATCTGCGACTGTAGGTCTTTGCAGAAATTTGTATGAATGAAGTAGGTATTTTTGTCTGAAAGATTTTTCTTAACTCCTTCTAGACCATATCGATCAAAGCAATAATTTTGATAAGATTAAAATTACGTGAAACGTTAGAATTTATTACCTGGCAGGTAAAGTTGTCAGAGTAATATCGTATTCCCCGAAACCGAAGCGATATCCGAAACTTTCTCGAATCTCCAAACTTAGCAAAACATTTTGTAAATCCACATCGACTTGGCGGCTTTGTTATACATTTTTATTGGCAGTAATCCTACTTATTCTCTTGCAATCGAACACCCGAGTTCCTTATTAACAAGACGAAATACAATAATCTCGTAATTCCAAGCGAACCTTTTCGCTTTAGTAACAAAATTTCGCCAAACACTCCGAGAACAAGTAATCCCATTTTGCGCTGTTCGAAACAAATACAATGCCGTCTGTAAAGCAAGATGGTGCTGAGCTATTTCGACCCTAAGTCAGAGCGATAAGGCTTGTATTAGTACAGATATTTACCGGCTGTACCTTGTGCAAAGACATTCGAGACGTAAAATATACGTACTTATAGACACTACTCTCAAATGACAAAATAGTCGGTACCCATTTAGAAATACGAGTAGCTTTGGCGTTCAGACTGTTTGTTTAGATCTTGTAATTAATTGTGTCTTTCTGATCGAGTTTTACTCAAAATGAGATAAATTCACTAGTTGACATCATAGTAGGAAGAACTGTATAGAATTGCTGATACAGGTAAACTTCTTGTTCTATTTTACCTAGCTACTATGTTTTTTTAAGTTATTATATATTAACTCGTGTAATGATTTTATCTCAATGTTATTGCTGCCTATCCTCAACTATAGCGACGGGTGATGGCTATCGCCCGTTGCTATATATATATACAAGTTCAAACACACACGATAAGGGCTCATTCACACAGCATCTGTTTGGAGCGAGCTCACACACCTGACCGTATTCTGGATCCAGTAAACGATTGTTACCGGACCATTTTTTACGGATTTTTAGCTACTGGAAAAATCGTTTACTGGATCCGGAATACTGTCAGGTGTGTGAAATTGTTCCTACATATACATACGCCATCACAGGAAAATAAACGGATCCTGAAAAACGGGCATTGCGTGAATGAGCCCTTATCGTGTGTGTTTGACCCTATATATATATATGTATATAGCAACGGGCGATAGCCATCACCCGTTGCTATAGTTGAGGATAGCCAGCAATAACATTGAGATAAAATCGGGCCGAACAACCACATCAAACGTGTTAACCTGTACAGAACCGTACATGGTTGATCTTATCGCATTCGATTTACGGAAGTAAAATATAAATCGTTACAAAAAAAATGTTACAAAAGAAAAATGTTTTGTTTTTGAACACATTTTTGCTTCTGCATAGCTGCATACAAGAAGCATGAACAAAAAATTACAAATATGCAGTTTACGCTCATCTCAATAAAGTTTGAAAATTGTAAGCATTAAAAACGTTTTCACAAAAAAAAAAATCTTATAATGTTTAATAACTTTGAGCAAATATATATTCTCTGTCTTGATGTCTCTGCATCGATTACTTCTTACTTTTAAGACCTCTGTTAGTGCAAAACACTGTAGCTTGTACCCAGGAGTCTCATCTTCCCAATCATTTGCCGTAAAATTTGAGCGTTTGAGAATATTTTCTGTGAAAATAGGGGGAAACTATCACGAATAAATATTGGGAGAGATTCAAAGTGCAACCTGGCAAAGCCACTTTATATTTTTAAAGGTTTTGTCGATTGCGATTTAACTTCGATTTATTGTTTTTTGCATACTATTTGCATAAATAAATAATAGATTCAGTCGTTACTTTGCGGAAATCCATTGAAAATATTAGAATGATAAAATATTTAGTAACAATTCCGCGTTCCGAGCTCCAGGAGCTCGGAGAGGCAACATCACTGGCTGGACTCTGTCGGTGTTGCTGAGCAATCTCAATGTTATGGTCGAGTATTGTGGTGTCCTGTAGATAATGCGTGGAGAGACGAAACTGATTGACAACTTACTTTGATGAATACTATCAGAGAAGGTTATACGCGGAATTGTTACTAAATATTTTTTCATATTTTACTATTTGCATACTTACATTATGTTATGTAAATCAAATGTGATGTGTTATTCTTGCAATTTAGGAAATAAATGATACTTGATTATTGGAAACCTTTAAATCGTGATTGTTCCTAAATGTGGCCGGAGCTGTGTTACTGCATCATGTCTATAATTAGGGTCTCTAATAAAAAGAAAGTTATATTTTTTTTACAGATTTTAGAATACAAACTCTTAACATATTTTGCCGCGTATAAACCAGAGTAATTTTTATTTGTAAAAATATATATGATCAAATAATTATGTAGTGCATCTAGGTACAACAGCACCCATTAAAACTCCTCCCCTTTTTGATACGTAGAATCTAAATAAACCTCTAGCCCCCGCCCTCCTAGCACAGGGATTATTCTCTAGCGTAGAATAGACAATAATGACATCGCATCGTCATACATTACGTACATTATCGAAATTAAAGGAATGAATTTCAAATATTTTACTCATTCGATGACAAAGTGACGTAATTTTTCTCTATTCTACCCTAGACAACAATCCCCGTGCTAAGGAGAAAGCGCGCGTCACATAGAATCCAAACATATTCTCAACAATAGAAAGCACATTTTATTCAATGCGACTAACCTCTACAACGTGACATAATCCTGTATCTTATTTGGCACGTATCCCGAACGATACGATACATAATCGCGTACAATGGTACAAGCTTTGTCCATTTTTATTACGTCCTTTGTAAGGCAAACGAGGCAACGCCCGCACCGTTACCTTTGTGACACACTGACTTATAACATGAGATGAGATTGGAGCTATTCGTACACAGGATATAATTTACCTAGTTTCTCTGATGGCAAGACTGGATCTTGTATTGTGTTATTCGTAACCGTTATTTTATTTTGGGCGACTTCTTGGTTATTGGTCATTTTATTTTGGTCTGACTACATAAAACAACTCTTTATCTCTCTGTTTTTTGTATTGAAGGTATCTTTAATATAACATCACTACCATGCATGTCGTAGGATCTTAAAGAGCAAGTTCGATCTGGCGAGCCATATTAGGGCTCTTTATAGAAATGACAACCCGTGATGTGTAAAGGTTCTTTTGTAGGGTCACCGCCATCGAAATCGATGAAAAAGGCTATCGAAAGTTTGAATGGATGGATGTTTGTTTCTTCTTCAAGCCAGCTACAAATGTATCACACTGAAATTTTGCATAGATTTCCAGACTGAAAACAACTTTTAATCTAGCTTCTTATTTAGTTAGACAAAGTAGAGCCTGCTCAGCATAATAAAATATCAAACAGTAAAATTAATATTTGATATTCAGTGGTTAATAATGTCTTTAATCCTAAGTAAGATTTAGTAAACTTAACGAAGTCACCTAAAACCCAGCTCTAAATAAAAGCGGTGACTTAAACCCTATTCCACCAAAGAAGGCCAGTTATAAAGCTAAGCCACTACCAAAACACGATGGCCGTGTTACATATGCAAAGCTTAAAAGCCGAATATGTGGAGTGGCAAAATTGAAATCTCATTCGCCAGGACAAGGGTTCATGACGGTGCGATTTCGAGCATTTTATGGCCGATAGGTACCTTATCTGGTGTTTTATTTTTTATTGACTTTCAAGATCGCTTTGAAATAAAATTGGAAGGTTAATTTTGACCCTTACGTGAGTATCTGTCTTGGGATATGTTAACAAGGGAAGCTTTTGATGGTTGCCCATATTTTTATCTTGATTTCTCTGCTGCTCGATTTATAATAATTTCAGAGTTATTTCAACTGCAATAGAAATTGTTGCGATTTACTTACGTACTATCGTCGTTTGAAATCACGCAAAAGCAACACGTCTATGTATATTTTCAAAATGATGAAAATAGTACATACTGTTAATCAATTATTATTTATCTAGTATATTCATGTAAAGTCACGGGCAGAAGGTAACTTTATGCGTGAAAACATATTGTCCTACTCAGCTCCTCAAATAGTTGCAGCACAATGAAGACCTCGTACGCTCCCAAACCACGTCAAAGTCAAGCTCATTACAGTTAGTTCGGGATACAGTTACTGTTTTGCTACTTCGTATATTGAAATTTATCAACACATGAACAATTTTTTAATAAGCTAAGATTTATTTAACGTAACGGGCAAAAGATTAATCTCAAGGCTGAATAACTTCCGTCGGCAGAGGATGATCTACAGCCAATAGTGGGACACCATGGGCTTTGATTATCTATAACTAGAGGATAAAAAATCTTGGGACGAGTTTTGCTACAAATCGAAAACTAACAACCAAACAAGGTAAATAGCTAGTTTAAATTGGTCTTTGACGAACCATTTCCTAGTTTTACTTATGTAATTTGATGTGTGTGTGCAAGAATCCTGTAAGGAATAAAAGAAAAAAGCACTTTGATATTTAATATTTTATCTGCAAAATCTAAAAGTACAAGACCCAATCCATTTACTACGTATTGTACAAAAAACGAGAGTTTTTGCTTAAAACCACTCGGTAAAAGTGAAAATTTATAGAAAAACCATTATGAATCAACAACCAACGAGGGCACCAACCTTTCATGCCACAAACGATGGAGTTCTTGAGGGTGAGTTGGTGTTCTTCCAACACAAAAATGTTTCGTAGATAACCCGCTCACATTCATAATCATTTCGTCAAACTTCGATAGTTTTTATAGTAAAATAACTTAAAGGTTCTTTCTAAATATTTCCGTCCAGACTGGAGCCAAGTTTATGCATATCAGATTCAGCGTGACACTTCCTTCACTGTTCAGAGATTGCGCCTAAAGAAGTTTTAATTTTAACAACGCCGAGCTCTTGTTCTACAAGCGAACACAATTTCCACAGCTGTCAGAACGCGTGGCCACCGCGTCCGTCGCTCAGTCGCACGTCTCCCGCACGCCCCCTGCACGTACCACGCAGGCCGACCACACCGGAATTACGTGTCGCGGTTTGCACTCACGCTTGAGATTGAATGAATTAAAAGTGGGTCGTTTTTAATTTGTTGAAACACGCTTTTGGCTATCGAAATGGGAGTCACTGCCCAGCCTCGGGGCGGCGGCGGTGCGACCTAGAAGGGAGCGCTTCAAGGACCTGCCAGATAGATATGAGCATCGTGTCGTGGGCCATGAAAGAGTCAGTATAACGCATTCACTGCCTGACAGTCCCATCAAAATGTTAATTGATATTAGACTATAACAATTTCGTTGCGCATTGGGCTAATCTCTTAAAGTTGTAGGTGTAGATAGACAAAAGGTTTTATTTTACCACGAATTCAAGTCAATTTTAAAACTATAAATTATTCTCAAACTAGTTTCTGCCCGCAGTTTTTCATGCGTTTCGAAACAAAATCAGTAAATCATAAATCAATATTTATGGGATAAAAAGTAGTTAATGCCAATTTCAGTCTGATCCTTTCAGTATTTTTGGCGTGAAGTGATAACAAACATCCATCCATACACCCAATCCAAACTTACGCATTTATAATTATAGTGTAAAAAGAAATTAAGTGTTCATTGATTTTTCTCTTACTTAGAGACTTCAACTCATGTCAATCAATACATTTACACAAGCTTACGAACCTCACGAAGCATTGCATAATAGAAAATCCTGACCTCCTGATATTCATGTCATACGAAATTAAGTGTTAGTTCACTTTCGCTTTACTTCAACTTATTGTCTATCAATACATTTGCGCCAGCTCACGAACTTGAACGAAGCATCCTCTGTATGGCTTAATTAGGCATTTAATAGAAAAACCTCCTGAACAATAGCCTCCGTGAACAAAGATGCAGCAGCACTGGATAGTTAGGAACGAGAATTAAAAACTTTTTAAAGAGAATTAGCTCAGTCATTTAGTATCCAGCTTTTTTCCCCCATTTTTGACAGAAGCTTATTCGTAAAAACTTTTAGCTAGTTTAAAAGTTGTCTGTCTTTTAGTTTAATATCTAGTGAGTACATTTAGTTTTTAACCTCGTGTTAAAATTTGAACTTGATCTAACACTTTATATCAAAAGAAATAACATTTTTAATATAATCGAGATAGGTTATATCTTGATTATATTACAAATGGCTCGCTCAACTTATTGATTATAAACTTTATATATTTTACTATGAAAATTATTGCGGTTTACCGAATTAATTACGAATGTAAGCGGGTTAACTATGAACCTTATTTGTGTTGGAAGAACACCTTCACTTCATCTCTCTTATTTATTCATGTTTAATTTAGAATAATAATCATCAAATATCAAAGTGCTTATTTCCTTTAGACATTAAAGGACTCTTGGACACGTCACAAAATTCAAATTACATTAATAAAACTGAATACGGGAATAAAGTGATCATTTTGATTTTTTGTATACTTCAATCTTTTTAAGGTAAAGTAAAGAAGCGAACAAGAAACCTTTACCTTGATAGGTTGTTAGTTTTCGAGTTGGAGCAAAAGTCGTCCCACGCTTTTTTATTCTCTAGATAATCTGATATTTTGTAGTAAGCCTTTTTACAAAGGATATTAAACAGTTGAACAGAACAGTTGACATATCAAATTTATT
Organism: Eupithecia insigniata; assembly: GCA_947859395.1. Taxonomy (NCBI): domain Eukaryota; kingdom Metazoa; phylum Arthropoda; class Insecta; order Lepidoptera; family Geometridae; genus Eupithecia; species Eupithecia insigniata. Next base: position 3,447,634 of record OX402001.1, on the reverse strand, counting down.
TAAAAGGCAGGGAAGGACATTAAATTCATAGAAAGGGAGGAAAATTCTATTATAAGGTGAAGGTTCAGCTTTGAATCATCAGAGACGACAGGCAAAAAAGCCTGGTTTTATAATTAAATTACGAAAAACAACAACATTGCCCCGATAACTGCTTTTCAAAGTATTGTACGAAACTTTTCGTTCAGTGTATAATTGTATCTTAGTTTACTCTCAACATTTTGAATACGAGACTAGTCAAGTTTTGTTAACGTGATGAATTTAATCCCAAAATATAAACGAATTGGAAAAGTTTAAAGGGTTTTTAATGAGTTAAGTTGGCAAGTGAATGAGCGAAGATAAAGCTTGATACCCGTTTGCGTTAATTTTAATATTTATTCTCGTCATCTTTGAAATACTGGTTATTTGAATTATTTGATTAAAAAAGAGCCGGATCTTAGCTTATTACAACTGGTTGTTGACTTTTCCTTCCTTAATGAGTAAATAAACTGTATTTACTCCTCGTGTTTCCGTGTTTTTGCTTTCTTTTTATTCGTTTAGTGCACTTACATAAATATTGTCTATTTACATATATACATACGAGTTTCTTTGAATAAATTTTATTTATTTTTGTGCACGACTGGATAGTTTTAATTTTATTTGTTTGAAATAATTATTATATACGGCAACACTAGCACTTTTGAAGTAGGAAAAGTTTAAGATTAAAGTTGGCATCATTCTTCTTTGTTAATCGCATCCGCCATTTTGTAAAACAGACGCCTTGTTTTATTTCTAGATAAAGAAAAGTACCAATAAACGCGGGCTGTGAGGGTTTTTAGGCAAAGTAAACGTAGGCTATCCCTCACAATTTTATTGGTCATAACGACGCATGACCCGAGAGCTGGTGAGTATCTGGCGCGCTGTTAGCATTGCCATACAGCAGCGGGGCAATACAGCCAGCGTCTTGGGGACATTTCCGACTGGTATTGATATGGATGAGTTGAGCTACCTGTAGATTATTTGCAACAGTCTGCAGTTAGCTCGATTATTTCAACTGATTGTTATTTTTTTATTATTATATCCGTATTACGAACTTTTTTCTGCGATTCGTGTGTTCAGTGAATAATGTAACTCCATATTAGTGAAAGAAACACAACTAATTTACTACGTACAAAAAAATATTTTTTTTTTTTAATTATCTAATGATAGCTTGTTTCTAAATGTGTCGGTAATTGAAACTCATTGAAACTTAAATAACATAACAGGCTGCCCTTAGGCGCCCTTCCTTCCGTGTAATAGATCGTGCAATTCATTCGCGTCGTTGCGAAAAACGCTGCGTCACAATGACACCATGAAAACGCTGAACATGAGTCGTCTTATAGAAGAGAAACTCCCACTTCTCTATTTCTCTTAACCATTATTGCCATACATGAACTAAGACAAAATTGAGACTAAACAAGGTTTTGTCTAGGCAGGAATAGCGAAAAATCAAACAATTCCTAAATTATTGAAGCTTAAGGAATTAATCTCACAATATTTTACGCGACAGAAGGGAAAAAAAAATTGCTTTTTTCAAAATTACAGTAAGGAAGATAACATTTAAAAATAAGTTATTGAGGGTACAAATTAGTATGAACAGGTGCTCAGCATTACATGATTTATTTTCTCGACAGACGCGTTGTCTGTGTTCTAGCTCTGCGTAAAGATTCATATGAATTTCTTTTCTATGCGATAACCTAAGCGCGGCCAGTGCCAAGCCAAGTCGCAAGCCAATTCCCCTAAATACCAGTATATTGGTATCGATGATCGCGTTATTCGCGGTGAGAAGTGAAATATTGATGGAATGTTTATGGAAATTATTTACCGGCAGATGTTAGGAATGTTGGCTGAGTTCCTCGAAAGAAATTCCCGGCTTGTTTCCAGCTCGCTTATATCTAATATGGTCTGATGCCAATTTGTTATTATTTTGCGGTGATAGGGTGAACGGAGAACATAAAATTATGGTAACTGAATCGAATGTCAACGGGGCGATTTGGCACAAAACCGCGTTTTGGAAGAGGTATCTCCGATCAGATAAATACATATATATGTATCTCATATTAAATAACAGACTGAATTCTATTTGACGAAATAATAAAGTTTCGCTTCGATGAAAGAAAATACGCCTAGAAAACAGTTTAACAAAATATAATAGGATTTAAACAACGTAAAGTATCTGTAACAACACTTCAATTTAATTCGAAATTAGACTTGGTTTCCTAAAACAATTAAACATCTAAAATCAAATAATTTTCACGAGCATCCAAAAGCTACTTTAGATTCCTTTGAGTTGCGAGTTTTTGTAATGAATTGTCGTTTAGCGCTCAGAGTTGAAACCCGGTTGAAACCCGGGAATATAATTTATTAACACCTCATAACATAATGGCTTCAATGAGAAGTAACGAGATATTTGATCACTGCCTGAAATGTGACACAGAGCACGGTTTAGCAGTAGATGAAACTTCTTCATAAACATTTTCATCTACCTTAACTATTTGACAGACGATTTTTATCTTCATAATAGCTAACCCGACAGACGTTTTCCTGTCATATAAATCGAACCACTTACAGTTATTTCAAATGTGCTTAGCAAAGAGTACGCTGCTGGGGCTAAGGTTAAATCAAAAAAGTTTATAATAGAGGTAGTAGTTAAGATTTCTTAAATTTCCTAAGTTTCTGTGCTATTTTCTTAATTTTTTTTTTATGCCTAGCTTTCTACTATGAGCATTAGAAAAAAATCAAAAGATGAATGAAATCAGTAAAGCCGTTCTCAAGTTATAAGGGTGACCAGGAGAAATAAGGATAAATTTTTATATTATTATAAATAGATTTTCTAACTACATATATCAATTCAACGCCTTCAGCAAGAAAGAAAATTCTGATAAATGTAACAGAAAAAAGTAATTTTTTTTAGTTTTAAGTATATTAATTGTCATTATTGTAAGTCCGAAGGACAAAAGGACGACAGAGAAGACAAAGGCTGTTCAAACAATTTAAGTAGTATTAGTAGTTTTTTTTATTAGTAGTCTTTTGTAGTATTAGTAAATTATTCTTTTGAATAGTGTTATACAGTTTTCTTTGCAAATCAACCTTAAGTAATGTTTTCCAAAACCAAGTAAAAACCCGATTGAAAACATTTAAAAACGGTGTTCGCCATATGTTTCTATTTTTCAACACTAATTTATTACGTTTTTCCTGTCTTTTGGTTTAAAACAATTCTTTATACTTATACGTATATTATCATTAATTTAAAGAGGCTCCATCTACTGCCGAATATTTGTTCTAGATGCCGAGTATGCGTCAGGCCTGGGCTGCGGTGTAGTGACACCCTCTATAGTAATTACACCTGAGGGGGAAGATACCCCTCTTAACTAAATGAGGGCTCTTATTAAAGACACGGCTTCATTTTTCAAGTTAATCGAAGCGATTTAGAGGCTATCTATTGAAATTGCAGGGTATTTTTAATGGTTTGCCTGAATTGGGAGGATGCCAGATACATTTGAAAATGCTTAAAGTTTGTTAAATACGGTGATTAAACTCGTAATTTATAAAGATTAGATATCGCTTAGTGTTTTGCGTCTAGACTTGTTATGAAAATATAAATATTGTTTTAGATAACATTGTACACTGATCTAAATAAATGTCTGTGGAAACCTAAACAAAGACGTAGAAGTTTAATTGAAAGTGATGGAGAAATGTTTAACTTATTTATCAGCCCGTGCTTATAACGAATCACAGTAATATAATAAATACGAAAGTTTGGATTGATTGATGTTTGTTAATTCTTTACGCAAAATCTACTGAATGGATCGCAGCTTCGCACGTGTTGTATTTATGGAAATGTTAAAGTATTTTTCTATCCCATGAGAATTGATTTATGGGATAAAAAGGGCCTATATTTCCAGGTCAAGACCTGACAGACAAAGACATTTAATAGGCACATTCAGCCTGAACCGTTCTGTAGTTTTGGCGTGAAGAAGTTACAAATATCCTTCCATCCATCCATCCATTCAAACTTTCGCATTTATAATATGTATTTGTGTGATGTGATTCTCTAAAATTCTAAATAATGGCTAAGGGTCAATTTTACCGTTGCAATTGAACGTTCAATATAAGATAAACTTAGTTTAGCGTTTTAAACGAGTTCAGTGCATTTTACCGACGTAAAGTTGACCTGGTTCAAGCCCTCAACCGAATTCAAAAGCATTTCACTATATTACGAATTGGACTCGATCAAGCTGAACTTAGTTTTGTTAATCTTAGTTTTCATAGCAAATGTTGAAATCGGCCCTGAGAGTATTTTACTTTTCAAAGGCCTTCCCCGTGCTACACATAGTAGTCCTGCCTGGAGCCGCCTACATCCATCGACTCGCTGCGACCGCTACGATGTCGTCGGTCCATCGAGTGGACGTTCTCCCAACACTCCGTTTCGCGTTACATCATGGCCACCACTCTATATTTTATATGTAAGAGATTTCCCTCATCATATTCGTTACTAGAAAACGAACCCATCCATAAAGAGTTTATTAGAGCCCCAAAGGGTGAGAGAGGGAGCGCGAAACATTGTTCCGCTCATTAATTTGACAACAATGTGACGATGGAATACTCCAAGACAAGGTATTTCGGCACGGCCCGCTTGCAGCCCGCTTGCGGCCCGCTTGCGGCCCACTTTAGAAGGCTCATAACGAGCCCTGTTATATTTTTGTTTTATGAAATTGGATACGTGGTTGGGACAAGTTTGTCTGGTAGAGATCGCTCGTGAGCACTTGTTAGATTTTTTTCACCAATTTTTTTTGTATTGTTTGTTATTTGTTTTGTAAAGTTTGCAATAAAGCATTTTCTATCTATCTATCTACCTAAATGCTTAGCAGGTACTAACGATCGCGTATAACAAAGAATTTCTAACGCTAGGAATATACTCGATAATTTTTTTGTACAACGTAGCTTAAAATATTCGTATTGTGTTTTCGCTTTCAGATATAGAGTATACATGACAAAAGTCTGAGTACATGTCCACTTTAGATGTACATACTGTTTATTTACCATGTCTATAAATTTTACTTCATGATCATATTTTCCACCAAATGGATGAACGCACCATATATGTACATATTTTTTTTTGTCTTTTGCCAAAAGCTGCTTCCTTCTTTTGTTTTGTTAAAATATTTACCACCAATCTCCGTTTCTCAATAAAATCGAAGCCACGTTCAGATTTGTTCAATAAATTTAACGCAAACGGTAACGCGATGCGTCCCTTCGGAAAATGAACAAAAACTTGTGTTTGCCAAGAATATTGGAGCGAGAGTCAACCAGTAAGAATTAATTAAGTTCCCCCATAGCGGGATCGTCAAAAAAGTAGGTTCGTCCCAAGCTATTAAAATTTTGCTGAAATTTATTTTGTTGGGTTAAATGTTTGATGAACTAATAATGTTCTTCATATTTCATTTCTTTATTTATTTTTATTATTATTTCCTATGTCTCAGCGAGCCGAAGTGTTTATTACGCTTACCCTCTTTTATTCAACCTATACATACAAATATAATGAAAAGTACAGAAAATTTACAAAATATTACGAAAGCGAAACACACCTAAATACAATACTAAAACAAAGCGGGAAAAACTAGATAAAATAAAAAACTCGTAAATTAACCAGATAGCAATTCATATCTATTTATTTATGAACAAAAAATCCACAGCTCTTAAATATACATTAACTTATGTGTACATAACAGCCAACTAACTAAAACTACTAACAGCCAACAAAAGGATACACATTATTATCTATGTCTGGTAAAGATCGCTCTCGAGCGATAAGACCACCACTTGTAACTTAGTTTTAAAGTTGTTTTTTGTATTTCTGTTTCTTACCAATAAGTGTGCAATAAAGAATTTTCTATCTATCTATCTATTATAATTTTGAAAAATAAGGACCACGTCACCAAATTTTCTCATTGCCAGTATGTAGTTAAGATATAGACACAATATGCTACTTGGTCCTGCTTGCATTCGTAAAAAAGCGGTGATTTACCCACTTTTAAATTCCCGGTAAAAAATAAAACATTGCAAGCGACAATACTGGCTTTAATCCAGTCTTCGCCCGCGGCACTTATTCCCCCAAGCACGAAGAAAGGACCGGAAAGCTACGGGATTGGGATAAAGTAGGAATTTTAATAAAACAGGGTCACGTAAACATTGACGGCCGGGGCAAGCCTGCCCCTTAGAAACGACCAATTTGTAAATCAGAGTCAGAGATCCGCTGTACCTAAATAACAATGCTGGTTGTTAGAAACCAGAATAATGTAATGTTTTAGTTTGATTTGGTTGTAAAAGGTTATTTTTTATTTTATTTGAGTCTTAATAATGACATGGAAGAATTTCTATGATAGAGAGTATATTTTCTACCAAAAAAATATGACAAAAAAGTTCAGTAAATAACTTTAGTTTTTATCGTGAATTGACCTATTTTTGACCACAATCTCACCTTAGACAATGGATCATGAAGGTCTAGAAGAAACCTTTTTACTCTAAATGACTCTTGTCTTTAAAAAGCTACTACAGGGTTTTATTTAATCACTTTTCTATAAAGATAAGAGTGGTCAGAAGGCAGACAGAGTGATGAAATAGGATACATAAGCCAGCATATATTAAAAGGAACAGAGCTGAACTGAAAACCACTATAACAGGAAACTCCTATAAAAACTAATCAGTTCTCTAATGAAAATAGGGTACATGGTTCCAATACCCCGATTATGATTCACCTCGCAAAATGCGAGCATGGAAGGCAGAAATTAATTAGGTCGGCTCTGCCCCACAGCCTGTTTTCATGAGGGATGATTAACTATCATTTTTATGAAAATATTATCAGGGGGCCTGATATATTAGCTAAAATAATAAGTAGCTTTTATAAGGCCGCCCGTAATATGATCCGCCATTGTTATTATTGGAGTTGATACTGATGATCAGAATTATTTTTAGTTGTAGAGATTATTTTGGCGAAACAAAGGGGTTATTGAATAAGGTAAAATTAATGGAAAAGGTATCGTTTTATTTATTATTGAGGCAAACTACAGTTCAGGCTACAAACTACAGGCCATGGGGCGTGGCTTACGAATATCGACCCCTCCAACTCAACCCGTGGATGTCGTAAGAGCCGACTAAGGGAACCAACCAGAGGAAGGGCAGCAGCTTCTTTCTTAGTATTTTTCAACACCAACACTGCGATCTCCAATCCCTCTGCCAAGCGTGGTGATTATAGCAAATCTCCCCTACATGGGAGACCATCAACTCGATGGACCGACGACATTGTAGCGGCCGCAGGGAGTCGATGGATGGAGGCGGCTCAGGACCGCTATTTGTGGCGTCGTATGGGGGAGGCCATGCCCAGCAGTGGACGTGTTTGGGCTGACATGATGATGATGATGAAACTACAGTCTGTCATTCATTAGCCTAAGGACTTTATATTCCTGAGCAAGGCCTCACCAAACAGGCGTCCTGAAAGCGTCTTTATCTCAACTCATGCTCAGAGTACTCAACCATCATAATCATTTGTTACTTCTTCAAGCCGAAACCACTGAACGTTTCGAGCTAAAACTCTGGATAGGTCTAACAGGCAGTTTTGGACCTTGAAAAAGTCAATAGGCTTAATATTACCTATCCCCTATGGGAGTTATAGTAGCCGCGGGCAGAAACAAGAGAGAGTAGAGTGAATAGGTGTCTTCCTTCGTAATTATTATTTATTATTATTATTTATTTATTTCAGACTACATAGGTCCATAATCATGTCATACATCATTGACCACATCTTCACTTCCTTTCCCCTGAAAGGAATTGACGATGTGGTCTATTCACCATAATTAAAAGTGGGTACCTTTTTTATATATAGTCGACAGACCTCCTTTTGACCACAATCTCACCACATGGAATGTGACGATGTGGCCGACGATGTATTCCGAAGGTCTTGAAGACACCTATTCACTGTTGTCTGGAACACTACCTTGTACAAAATGTACATCATCATCATTCTATGCCTGTTCATTCACGCTGGACAAGATATGCCCTAAGGATTTTTTATCCTACTTAATATTATGAATGTGAAAATGTTTATGGATAAATGTCTGAATATTTGTTACTCTTTCACGCAAAAACTACTGAACCCATCAGGCTGAAATTTGGTATGGGTATAGTTTGGGACTTGGAATAACATATATTTTTCATCCCGATAAAACGCGGGCGAAGGTGCGGGCAGCAGCTAGTTTATCAGAGTTTTATTTTTGTTATTTAAGTTTACATATTTTTTATTCTTTGTTTGTATGTATGAGGCCACCTTACCCACCACGTTCTCTACTAAAGACCAGCGCCATGGCATGATCTGCTCTACCATAACACATGCTGAGTGGAGTCCGTTTTTGTCAGTTTTTTCTTTTTATTTAAGGTTTATTTACTGTATATTACTCATCTGTTCTAGCAAATAAAAATCTTTTTACTTGTTTACTTTGACTTAAATTACCTATAAAATAGTTATATTGGCCATTCCTCAGCCTTAGCCGTACCCAGCATATGCCTGTAGCAAAATCTACATACTTATATCTCATCTACTGTATAATTTAGGACGAACCTAAGTATAATCAGGTCAGCAGATCGTATCACTACGTGATTAGTCATGCACTGGGCAGTGACTACGTCATTAATGAATACCGCACACGTCGGTGCGGTCGAACCAACTAGTTTGTCATGTTCATATTCCGACGTTGGTTGATGGTTATTATGTGTTCTCTGGTCACTGATCACATTCCGGTAATACGGTCGGGGTTTCGTTCGGGGTGTTGGGTTATTTGAATATTGATACAAAATCCATATATGAGAGGTATTCGTGTATTGTGTATTTGTGACAGGTAATAATGTTTAACGATGCAATGCGAAACGGAGTGTGGGAAGTCCTCACACTCGATGGACCGACGACATCGTACCGGTCGCAGGGAGTCGTTTGATGTGGGCGGCTCAGGACCGCTATTCGTGGCGTCGTTTGGGGAAGGCCTATGTTCAGCAGTGGACGTATACAGGCTGATGATGATGATGATGGATATGATTTATACAGATGTAAAAACAATAGAACCTACTTAGTTATTTCTCAAGAGAATCTGTGTATGTAGAATCAATCACTATATCAAGATAATATATTCAACGACAAAATAATGGTGAGCTCTGTCAATTAAAAAATCCAGTAATGATTATTATTATTTATTAAAGAACATATTCATTCAACACTAAAACATAACATTTACCAGTGAGTGCGCGCGCTTAAAGATTTGAAATATAGGTTCGGCGGCGGATTTGGCCGAGGATCTCAAGAGGCGCAAATATGCAGGTCTCGACAGAGCCTACGCATTTGCTCCCCTTGGAGTCGAGACCTAGGTCCGTGGGGTACCGAGGCCTTCCGGGTTTTCAAAAAAATATCTGAGCGCCTGGTCGACGCGACGCGTGACCCGAGAGCTGGTGAGTATCTGGCGCAGCGCATTAGCATTGCTATACAGCGAGGCAATGCAGCCAGCGTCTTGGGGACGCTTCCGACTGGTATTGATATGGACCAGTTGAGCTATCTGTAGATTGTTTGCAACAGTCTGCAGTTAGCTCAATTGTTTCAATTGTAAATACTAGTTTAATTTCTTTATATTATAGAATAAAAGTATCATAACTTATAATGTAAATCTTAAACTTATTTGGAGATATGATTCGTTTCATGAAAAATTTAATTCATACAAAACTTCTATTAATTGAAACACATCCAACAGTAGCTGAGAAGTGACAGAAATAAATGACAGACTTTGCACCGCCTTACACTTAGAGACACGGAACCTCCTTAATTATCATATTGTTGCATAAAATTGCCGTTAAAAGTTAACAAAAGTCGATAACATCCAACTTGAATCATTGTAAAAACAGATCTCCCGAGGAAGTAAATAAAGGTCCAGTTACATGATGGAGCGACGTCGTTTGCATCGTAACGCAGTGGCTTAGTAGCTTTACTTCGGCTAGTGACTAAATCACAGTATTTTAGTCGCTAGCCGAAGGAAAGCTTCCTATTTAAATGCAATTGTAGAATTAGTTTTAAATTGTTTAATGATCAGATTTGGTAAAAATAAAGTTCGTAGTTAAAGTTTTTGTCGACTTCAAAAAATGGTAGATTTTCAATATGGCTGTATATGTATATCGTATGGTTTCATAGAGTCTAAAGCTCCAAAAGCGCATACAAAAACGATTTAAACACAAAATGTACAAACAGAAAAAGCAGTTCTTGTTTTAAATTAATTTTCTCTTAACTCGTACTACCAACTTACTTGATGCAAACTCAACATAATATTTGAAGAGGGAACGACAAAAAATCTTCAGTTTCGTCACGTTGCGTACTAATTCGGTCTCGGGGGCGCCTGGTTGGAGTTATGACTGGAATTGAACACTCGCCTGGTGTAATCAGGGCTTTGCATATTACAGGAAAATTACAGGCAGGTCACTGTATAGAATGTACTATAAAAAAGTGAAAATTTTTGTAGCTGTCAACATATTTGGTGCTTTTTTTACCGTTTGTAACAAAACGGACTGAATTTCAATATTATTTTACGTGGCTTAAAGTAGATTCAGAACTATCATAGTCGACGTCCTTTTCATTCCACACAATTATTTTTAATGGCGTCATATTTGTTTAACACGCCGTTGTCGCTCTACTGCCTACGCCATAACATGTTATGAAAGGTTTTCAGACTTGTTCATTTATGCTTGGGTAAACTTTTCAATGTAGTTTATTTGTTTAATAGTTTTAAATGTCATATAAAATAAAGCATGGTTGAAAGCTACAAAATTATTTTACATAATTTTGAATAAGTGTCACCATTTTTAAAGTTGATGAATACATACTCGTATATGTAAAATATAGAGTAATAATACAAAATTCTTTTCAAGTACATCTAATCCTATTTTTTTTTTCGATATGACGAACTTCTCAAAACAACCTTAACAAAAAAAAACTTAACATGTAATAAACCTGGAGTTTTTTCAAGATACAAGCTACAGTTAATTTATTCCACGTATCAAACATACAATTTTATTATACACTGGGAAAAGCTTAAATAATTTATATTTCTATAAATAAAAATTGATGGTGCCTTACCCTGCTCAAATATTTCCACCCACCAAAAGCTCGCGCAAAAGTCAAAGGGAACTGACGTTTTGTCTAAAAAAGCAACGCGTATGCAAAAAGTGCTATAAAATGATGGTCCACTGTTCCGTACGCATGGTAGAGCACCCGAGAGCGCGGAACTTTTTAATGTCTATCACTATAATAAAACTTGGGTATGTCACGTAGTTACTTAAAAAAAAGGAGCTCAGCTCAAAACATAAATAAGTGGACATAAAGGATCTTTACCCTGCTATGAGATATAACCGGCCGATTCAAAAATATGTACATACTAAAGACTTAAGAGTAATAGTTATTAAGTGAACGTACACTGTGCACCCTGATGACAAAGATGATCTCGAGTATAACGTATTTTAATAAGGATATTATAGCACGGCCAACGGGAACACTATCGGTGGAGATAATCACCTCAGAGCCGCTTTGAGTGCCTTAATGAAGTGGTTCGTTGAAAAAGATAATTTTTATTAAAAAAGATCCTACAACTTGATTAAAGATTACTACATTATATTTGACATCTCGTAGCGTAATTCAACGAGTCAACAATAACATTGCAACTCAATTTTGCCGTTTAAATGTTGGACAGCCGGCTCAACGCGAGTAATTATCATAAAAAGTAAACAATAACGGTTTTTAAATTTCGTATTGGCATAGCTTTTTTATGGTGGGTAAATCGTAATTTGCGAGCGAAAAACGTTCGATATTTGAATTTCCGGCGGCGCGGCGGTCGGGCGAGGCCACCCCGCTTCGGTAATTAGAGGGTAATGAGAGCAAGCGTACGCCTTTCTGAGATGTGTCGTTCATTTTTCTGAGAATATTTTGTTGCGTTCTTTTATTACGTGACAACTGGAAGCTGACTGCCAGCGCAATAAAAAGCTCATTAACTTTTCATGGCAACAATATCATGCTGATATTATTGCCCATGATGTTTATAGTCATGTGCTGTTTGTTGAATTATTGCTGAGGGTTATCTTTTATCATAAAATACTATTTCAGATCTCGTCTCTACTGTGTATTTTATACAAATCTCTGTATTATAAACTGCAACACTTACCCTAAACAAAATATACAGAAAACATTTCCTAACACTTCCGCAGACGCTTTGTATTCATTTTTCTACTACAAAAGTTATTTGTATTCATTTCGCGTCTCCACATAAAAGAACAAGGAAAATAAAAATATAGTATTGTATATTATGTCACGATTAGTTGACGAACAAAAGTCCAAAGGAAGTTTGAACGTTGCTATTTGGGAGTTGTCTTAATTGGCAAAAGTTTCTTTCCAGCACGGAGGGCGAATGAACGGAATGAATGTACGGATGAACGAATGAACGATCACAGGATGGTGGAGGTGTAATTACTCAAAATTCCCGAGAGATGACGTAGTGTCATAGACTGTGTAGAGGCCTTTCGGCGTTAATTAAGTTTTTGGCTCACTAAACATTCGCGAGGAGCCATTTTGGGAAAACTTGATTGTATGAAAGCCTTTGAGAGTGCGTGTGTAGGTTGATTATTAATGTAGGTAGGTCCGTTTGCTAAATAACAAACATTCTTTTAATGAAGGTAATTCAAAAAAATAATAATAACTCTTCTAAATCATGGTAACGGTGAGATTTTTTGTAAAAAGATAAACACAAATCAGTAAATAAAAATAACTTGGTAATAATAACTTCACGAAGACTCAGAATTCAATTGAAATCTGTTTAATTTAAAGTCAATCCATATATCACGTAAATGATCATATAACTTCATGTACGAACGTAAATTGTTCCACATCGAGTTGGGGGAGTCAAAAACTAGGATAAGGTATAAACAACAGTAATTAGTGAACTTTTGACAGCTGTCATAAATCACGCCTGTAACGAACCAACAGCAAGAACACAGAATTTCAATTAAAATAATTTGTTTTTAAAGAATTTGCAGAATTACCTACGAAGGGGAAGATGTAGGGTTGGTATTTGAAACGGCTGAACAAGATTGCGAGCAATCGTGTTAATGTTTATGTATCAATGTTTTAAACGAAAGCCTTAAGTATACTCTAAATAACATTCCTAAAATTTCCATAAAAAGACAACTTAACGGATGCTTTTATATTGAAATCAAAAATAGGCTCAAAATTTCATATCACTTTTTTACAGATTATGTAATTTATCCGATATTGATGACATCGAAAGAAACACAACTAACATTGTTGACCACAAACCCATTAGTTATGACTTTTGTACAATGAACATGACGCGTGGCGCAATGCCAGCTTTTGTTCAACTTATGCTCAACGTAACTTAACAATGCAATGTACGACATGCGGTTAAACTATTGTTTTTCGAGCATAAATACGAACGGGCTATGAATCGATTAATTAATTGGGTTTTATTTGCGATACTCGCAGGGATTTAGAGTATTATGGGGCTATGATCATGATTTTAGCGTTGAATAGGTGCAGTAACAATCTACTGTGTTGTTTTATTTCAGTCAAATAAAATAACATAGCAGATGATGGCGTAACATGTAGGTCTATTTTAGGAGCATAAACTTAACTCTTTAACCAGAGGAAGGGCAGCAGCTTCCTTCTGAGTATTTTTCAACACCAACACTGCGATCACCAATCCGCCTGCCATGCGTGGTAATTATGACAAAACCCCCCCTACATGGGAGACCATCCACTCGATGGTCCGACGACATTTTAGCGGTCGCAGGGAGTCGATGGATGGAGGCGGCTCAGGACCGCTATTTGTGGTGTCGTATGGGGGAGGCCAGCTTGTATGGACTGATATGACTCTTTACGGCAAATGCCTCATTTCCCCCATTTCTAACCACTTCTTTTTGCCCGTTGTTATATCGTGCCGACTATAGTCCTAGTCTAAGTCATAGAGCCAGATTTTTTCTCTCATTGGTTCGGCGTCATGAACATTCATGAGTCCAATCTGATAGAAATAAAATATACCTGCTACCCTAATACATAACGTAAGTGTGTACCTACTTAAGATACATCAGCAGTAGCAAGACTGGAAACTTGACAAAAAACCCGAAGGGTGTTTCGTATACTTCAGACAAAAAAGCACAGCTTTTCAGTCTGAAAACACGAGAAGTATATCCGCCGGACAAAAATTAAATAGCAAAGCCCGAGCTCATTTTATGAATTCACCGAAAATGAAGTCACAAAATTATAAAACAATTTCCATTCGACTCAGTTACCTACCGCTTCGTACGTAACCTCGTAAAATGCAGCTCGGCCGGTTGAACGTGCGCGAATTCCGCACGACGATAGTGCTGGGCCGAGTGACGCGAAATATTTGTACGACAAATCATATTTAGATGAATAGAAATGCTTTATTTTCTAATAAACTGTGGTTGTAAATAATAAAAGAAATTTAATTTAGAAGGTTAAATAGGGTTAACAATTTGATATTTTATTTTCTAGTTGTTAGTGTATGGACCGCCAGTGGCAGTGAAAGCCTCCTCCAAGCGTTTCCAATCCTTTCTGTTTCTAGCTGTCCTAGACCAGAGGTTTCTGTTTTTTTATTTGGAGCGATGAGCTCCAACGGGTTAGCGGCTGGCCTCTCTTCGTATCTTCGTCATATTTAGAACTTCTTCTCTTCATCGTGTTCTTCATTACATAAGGTCGTGCCTGCCCTGAAAAGCCTTTGTTGAGGAGTTGATCAGTTGCTCCATGCCACCCTATCTTCGGCTTTTCTGAGACCAGTGGTCACTGGGAGTCCGGTGATTTCTTTCACAATGCCAGACCAACGGCATGGTGAACGGCCTTTTGGTCTTTCCCGGTCCACTTTGCCCAAAACAACCAGTTTTTCTAGGTTAGGATCATATTTGAAATGAAAATGAAAAATGAAAAATAATTTATTTGTGCATTGAAACTTACAACAATTTAAATAAAATAAAAAATAAAATAAAAATACTTATAATTGTAAGTCCGAATTCACAAAATGGCCTCTGCCTCAGCATGGGCTGATTGCTAGCAAGCTAGTAATCAACGCTGGTCTTCCGTCAGAGCCATGTTGCTGACGATACGGACAATCTGTCTACATAAAATACAATATTTAGATAGCTAACCATTTTTCTGTACGTTCACGCCGCCACCGCCTGTGGCCTGACAATCGGATAAATAAGATGTATAAAATTACAATTTAGTTGACTATGTGCTTAAAGACTAAAGAAAGCATTCCATCTATCAAGCGTGTTATTTATTCCAGCTAGCTTAGCAGTATCTTTAAAAAGTTATGCTTGAAACCCAATGTTAACATGTGGAGAGGTTATGACGAATTTGTTGTTCATAGCAGCATCATGCAGCGTTTATATGGGCTACACTTTTGTAACCTTCATGAATATTTTAGTATAAATGATAAGTAACGAACTATATCACAATATTTAAAAAAAATGTCAAGGCAGTAATCAGGATTGGAACAAAGTCTGTCTCACGTACGAATCTGAGCGAGTAAAAAGTTTTGATGTAAAAAGTTCTTTTTATTTGCTATGTTCAAAACAAACTTCTGGGATGGTATATGTACGATAAGTACCTAGTTTTTGCGAAGGTAATAAATTCTTCTGAAAGAATTATGTTAGCATGACGCAGTGACTGAGGTTTTTAAATTTTGAACATTGAAAATTCAAATAAATCGTACTCATTTTTTTAATTTTTCTTTACCTTTTTCCCTATTGCCCGGGACAAATTACTTTCAGCGAGAAAGCCGCATATTGGATTAATTGCCTTATTTCCTAGTTATAACATTTTTATCCAGTTATGCAGGTATACATAATTCATTCATACATATTCACAGCCAGCAGTAGTTCGTACGCTGATTATTTCAATAATTAAAAGACAAAAGAGATCGATAAGAAATTTTAATATTACTAGTCAAATCTCTGGACAACCCATTTTGCGCACGAAAACAATAGATATGATTTTTCTGTGAAATCTCTTGTCAAGAAGTCAATTTACGTACGAACAAATGGCTATTAGAAAGTGATATTTCTATAATACCGTCACAATTTCAAGCTATTCTGTTGCCTGAGGTGAAGTGTACGATGGGAAGGTAACCTGGCGCCTGCTGCATACTAAGCAGGGATCTCAGCCCTCAATCTGCCCCTCAACGCGACCCGCCGATAAAGACCAGACGAACATTGATTTTAAAATGGATATCTCGATGAAGGTTTTCGTATTTCATGCTAAGGTTGCCTTCGATATTATTGCTCTTTAGGGGGAGGTTGCTAAGCGGTGTGCAGATTTGTAAAATCTACTGTTAGATTTTCGAAATACGTGATGTTCTTGTGTCGCTATTTTGACACCATTCTATGAACTACTTTTTACTTTAATTTGTCTGTATTTCCTCACTTTTATTACATAACTTTTTTTATGAATGTTGTTGTCAGAATTGCCGATAAATTATTTTTCTTTATTTCACACATCCTTCGTAGGTACTTAGCTATTTTAAAAACATTAATATGAAAAACTGTGATTCCAGTGCGGTTCAAATCTGAAAAGCGTTTTAGCATACCTATGGTCAACAATAAAAATATAAATCAGCACAAATAGTAATTGGAATAAGTTCGAACGCACTGCACTTAAAGTCTATTTTTAACTCTGTCACAGAAATTCAACCTTCCCAGCAATTAAAAACTCCGAGCACCTAAAGAAACCGTCGAAAAGTAAGTTTGGAGTATTTCTGAGGGAAACGAGCGAGTATTCAACACGTCTACGACACATGTCGACTGTCCCTATCATCTCGAATCGGGAGAGAGACTTAATAAAATGACATTGTCGAATCATCGGTACAAAACGTAAACGAAGAGCGAATATTGGATTTATAATTCTAATTAAATTTAGCCAGCGTCTTCGGAACGCTTCCGACTGATATTGATATGGATCAGTTGAGCTACCTGTAGATTGTTTGTAACAGCCTGCAGTTAGCTCAATTGTTTCAATTGTAAATACTAGTTTAATTTGTTTATATTATTTAATTAAATTTTAAATTTAATTATTGGATTTATAATTCTAATTAATTCATTCGAGATTGAATTATTAGCTAAGTACCTACATACAGAAAATAGCCCTAAAACGCAAGTCCAAATCTTCATGGTATTTATTACCTAGATCCACCGTAAAACATTTCACTCGGTTTTGCGCGTCATCCTGCCGGGAATTCCGAATGGAACGCATACCCAATTAGCTTTCGTTACCGCTATGGGTAGCTAATAACTACGTAGGTATGATTATGTCTTTATATACAAAACTGATAAACTTTAAATGGTTCAAATTAAAAAAAAAATAGAAATTCTATATTGCGCAACCACAATACGATAAACACAACCAAGACTTGGCTTTTAGGACACTTCAGGGTGACGTCAAAGCCAACAAAGCTTTTCTCTTGCCAGCAGTTTGAAATAATTCATTAATTAAGCACAAATGCATCAAATAAAGATAAAACCAATTTAATCGACTATTGTCATTGAATAGCCTGTTTGCGAAATTAATAGTTTTAAATATTATGAATTTTAGAGCTCTCAAATATTACGTTTAAAACATTGTTGTGCTGAATTTTTACATAGATATCCTTAAATATAATATTTTTATATGTTTCCACATCTTTTGTATTAAATTAAGGAAAATATAAGGTCAAATTACTTGAAACACTCAATAAAGCCTCACACAGTATTATCTATTAGCCCCAAAGAAAGAAGAGCTTGTTTTTGGGTAAAAAAAATATACCATTCACAATCGTAAGTAAAAACTGTAAACATATTTATTTTCAACCCGCTTAAGTCCATGTTTTGTGTACTTGTAAAGAGTTAGCATGTAAAATCGCTTTATCGAATCCCCCAGATCTTTGGAACCGAGGTATTGACAAGCCGCTGACTAGGTTTTTTTACTTTATTGGAAATTTGCGTTAACCCTTTTAAGGTCTTTTATTTTGCGTATTCCTTTCGGGGAATTTAATAATAATATGCTGGATAAATCACACAGCATCTAGTCCCAAGCCAAGCAGAGCTTGTGTAATGGGTACACATACTTAATACATTATAAGAATGATATTTTTATTATACATTAAACACCCAGAACAAATCTGCAGATCGTACAAACATTTGTACCGAGGCAGGAATCGAACACGCAACTCCCTGCGTCGGTCGCCCATATGATATAGTATTGAATTTTAGTTTGTATTTTTTTATTACCAATTATTTACTTATTTAAAATGTTTATTGCACTAAAGTACAATGGGTGGCCTTAATGCCGAGGCATTTTCTAGCTGCGTACAGTAAACCCCGTCGTGATTATAAAATAAATACAAGAACGTTTTTTCGTAGCAGGTCTACGAGGCGTAGACCTTTCGTAGGAAAGCGCTACGAAAACTGTTTTAAACGAGATGTCTAAAAGCTTTCGTGTAAATAATGTATAATATATCTCAAATAATTTTCAGACAAAATGTGGAGTACTTAACCTATGAGAACATTTGCTTGAGACTGCAAATTAGTGCTTGTTTAAAATTATCTTGAGCATAAAGCTTTGAAATCTTGCTTTAATATTATAAAACCGTATCTTTCACGAACACTGCGCCAAGTTCAAAGAACGTGTAACAACACGTATGTTTTAGGTAAGTTTCACCCACGATGACGGCTATAACATATTTCAAACAATTTCAAAGTGTAATGTGCGAAAAATAAGGTTCGTGTATCGCTCGCACCCTGCCAACTCTTCTCGCAAGATATAGCCGCGAGATATACGAAAACATAGATTAGGCCTCCAATTTTCGCAAAATATTAATATAATTTTTCTTTTTAAAATGTTTGTACTTGTAAATGAAAACAGCAGATAGTCTGTTTCCATTCAACCATACTGAGTAATCAAGTTGAAAATCGAATAGTTTTCTTCTTATTTAATATTGGAATGAACCAAATTTTCACTGAAAAAAGAAAGCTACAGCAAAAAGTTTTATTGGACTTTAATTCTATACCTAAATTCTAAATTCAAATTCCTTAAATTCCAGTGCAGCACTCTGGCTCAGAACAAATCGCTTATTCAAATCCAGTGTCGTATCTAGTAACTCTAAAGCTCGAAGGCTCTCTGGGTACACGAGATACAGGCTGATCCGTTTTGTTTCCACGAAACTACAGCTTCGGAGATATCGAGCAGAGGGGCTCGGAAAATATTGCACAATCTTATGTTTCAAGTTTGTGGTTCAGCCCGCTAATCTAAGTGCGGTTCACACTACCATTTTGTTGGTTTTCTGGTTTGCCAATTTTATAGTGGTTTAAGATTTTTTTTTACGAAAAGTTGCAAATAAAATGTACCACAGATTTGAGTTTTATCAGTAACGGCAGCAAACAAATGTAATTCAGCAAGTTATTACATTCCATCATCTCAGAGGAATAGAGGTGAAATACTACGCACAAGGTGAATTTACGAACAGGAACGAATAAAAAATGTAGGGTCTCACCAGAGAATAGTGAAAAGAAGTGCTATTGTTTCGTCTTTAAAAGATTGGATCTTCCGTTTGTCTTTTGAGTGATTGAAAAACTCGGGTCTTTGTTCGATTACTTTGAGGTTTTTGGTATTTCTTTGTATTTGGCGTTCAATAGGTTGATTATAATTGAATGAGAAAGTTAATTTACAGACATTTTATCAAATCCGAAAGGACTTACAGAATTTCACTGGAAAATGGTGACCTTTAAAAGTTACTATTAGGTTTAAGATAATGAGCAGACATATAGGAAAATATCAACGAAAATCTACTCAACTGAATAAGAATACTGACAGATAAATATTATGATAACATGACACAACTTTTCACTTCATAAACCTCGCTACACACTCTCCCAAATCAGGCATTTCGGCCACGTATAGAATTCACCTCAACAATACAATAAAATGAACCCTAGCCGTAAACATGTGGCGAGAATAGGGAACTTTTCTCGAATGCTCTCGAATATTCCAGAACGTTCCAGAGGATCACGTGATATGAGACCAATAAACAAGGCGTCGAGGGCATTAATCCGAATTAAATGAGCTGGTACAAGTCTGCCCACAGTAGAAGGCTATGCGGTAGGGGAATTCATATTTTTTGTGTGCGCCGTTTTCGAAATTTTTAAAACCGTGGTATCGAAAATATGGTCATTTTCAACACTTCATCATCATAATCATCGTCAGCCCGTACTCGTCCACTGCTGAACAAAGGCCTCCCCCAAACGACTCCACGAGTAGCAGTCCTGAGCCGCCTCCATCCAACGACTCTCTGCGAATTTTTATAAACAAATAAAATTTTATAAAATAAAAATTTCAACACTTACCTAAACCTTATTTATACAATAAGACAAACAGCTTACTTACATTTTATAAACTGGATTTAAATTCCATGAAATGGAAGAACCAAGAACGTACCCGTTCCTGGTATTCTGTAAACCAGAGCAACACTGGTTGAATAAGTAACGAGACGACAGTATTAAAATACATATAATTTTTTGTTTGCATGAGTTTACACTTTAATCGGTTATACTTTTTCTACTGTTCTTCTCTAGCTACTTTTGACCCCACTTTGGCCCCATTCAGGAAAATTAATCAGACACAGGAACAAGTTAAGTCCTTAGCTCGTAAATACTTCCCTTTCAGTACAAATAATCATTCTACAATGTGCTTATGTAATATATACCACCTACTATCGAGGAAGAGAAATGATAACTCTGACGCTATTTGATCGCAACTGTTTATTAATAAGATTTAGGTAAAAATTAAAGATTAATACGGAAGAATAAACATCACGTACTTATTGGAAGTAGGTAGACATTACTAAGCTATTATAATGTAGGTGAACTGGATATTACACGTACGGACTGAATAACTTGTACTTTGTACATCTTAGGCACTAGAGAAAGGGACGACATACTATACATGAAATACATATGTGAATTTCATTATGAATGTAAGCGGGTTAACTACGAACCTAGTTTTTGTTGGAAGAACACCAACTTTATCAAACTACGAAAGTTTTAATAGTAAAATATTTGAATTTGTTTTTCCACGTATTTATACTAAAAGGTAGCTCAATTCTTAATATTCACGGGTATTTATCGGGTTAATTTATCAATTTTTCCCAACGTTTCAACAGGTTTACACTCTGTCGTGGTCATGGTAGGTAAATAAACGCTATAAATACCCGTGAGTATATATAATAATAAGTTACAATAATTTGTAATATTCTGTATGTGTAATAATATTATGTGTAATTTGTACATACCTAAAGCTAGAGGTTATATGAACAATATTCTGCAGTATTTCCAACGACTCCCGAAAATTGTATCTAATTATATATAATAACATTTTCAAAACCGTGTGCTGAACACACTTCAGCACACGGTTTTGAAAATGTTTTCAAAATCATGGTGTAAGCCGATCAAAGACATAAATAAACTGAAATAACTACATATCCCTAAACTTTATTACCTGTGAAAAACCTAAATTTCAACTGAATTTGAGTCACTCCTCTATAAACTGTGTAAGCAGATGCAAACATTTTAAAACATTCATATAAACCCACTATGCAAAAACATTGTACAAATTTCACTTACCGTGGCACATAAAAATCATTCAATGCTTTTAGTAATGGGTTCTTCAAATAGTTCAGAACAGCTATGCTTTTAGTAAATGGAATTTCCAACATAACATTCTGAGCACTTTTTAGGGTTTCTAAGAATTTCTTGCTGCGCAAAAATGAAGCCAAAAAACTTTTCTTTTGAGTCAGGTGCAGTCGAGCTCGCAACCAAAGCATACCTGAGTCTTCGCGCCTGTTCCAGTTGAGTTCAGTTAATAAAAGTAAAATTACGTGTTTTGGGAACCGGTTCGTATTTGTTCTTCTAGTAGACAATTGATAAGTTGAAATAACTACTTTTACTAAAAGTTCTGTTGTTTTTTTTTTTTTCTTTTAGCTGCACTGGATCACATCTTGTTTTAATTATATTTTGTATATTCACGGAGGTGTTTCATATTAAACTCCTTTTTTGTATTACTTTTAAAGTATCAAATTTCAAATTTCAATGTACCAAACCTAATCTTATAGAAGAGCGGGGTTCTCTAACCCAAGCCAAGCATAATCAAGCTTAAAAGAGGATACATAATTATAGTAACGGTTATACTAAGTAACAAAAATAAATATAATTAAAAAAAATATTTCAGTTTTTGAAGGCGACTCCTAGGGCGACCATTATTATTGACTACCTTTAAATTATCTGTTAAATAACGAAGTAATCAAAGACACTATCGCAATTTCCAACTAAGTGAGTTGACATGAACATAACCTTAAAAAATGAAGGGCAACGTACTCAAAAAATAATCAACAACAATCAAGTGATTGCGAAAAGTGCTTACTACGCATGACACAGCGACCTTTCCTCGACCCTTGCACCTACTCAATAAACCCAATGCTGTTTAACACCCCATTTCTTTCCAATACCATTACAGCTTTTGAGCATTACAATGGTGTAATTTCACCATTTTACGATAATGTCGCGCTCATTAAGAAGCACTCAAAGAGTGGGACATAAAAACCCATGTCTGCTAATTACTTAAGCAATAATTTTGCACGAACAAACCGACTGACACGCGACCGCTGTCGAACATTATATCGGTAATTAGTTTCAACAACCCTAGGTTAGGTTAAGGTTGCTAACAATGGGAAGTACAATGATGTATTGTGTAAGTATAGTCTCGCTTAGGATAGTGTTCTTTGATAATTAGACCTTAAGGTGCTGCAGATCGTCACAGCTAACTCTGTCGTCTATTTTTTCTTATTATTTCTGATTCCATAAGGTGTATGATCTGGCATAAGCTATTTTTTTATTCGCTTTTCGTTTAATTTAAGCGGAAAATGCAGAAATGCTGTTCAAAATTCTGTTTAACTATACGAAAGAAAACTATTACAAAGTCTTTAAAAAATAGCATATAATAGGTACCAGAAATTGACCAGAGGATAAACGAAATTTCTTTTCTGTTTTACTTAATCTTATTCTTTCTCGTTCTACTTAATAAGAAAAGTAGGTAGCGGCGCTAGTGTGAAGAACAACAATGGTTTAAACAGCGTTTGTTGGTTATTTTGGCAGAAAATTACGTTTTATTTAAGTCAGCCTCTGACAAAACCCGAAGTCTATGGTAAAATCTGGACATCATTTTAGTCAATTAAGTTTTTGTGCTTATCCTACAGCAGTGGTAAATAAATTATTAAAAATAAACAAATCTCAATAAAAGGTGCAAACCTTGTACATGTGCACTTCAACAACATGCACATGTTATTGACATTGAATGCACCTAATAAGGAAATAAAACTTTTTTGAAAATGTCATATATTTCACCAATTCAACTTGATCACAACAACAAATTTAAGGTCAAGTTTGTTCTACGCTTTCTCATAACCTATTTTTAATATCTATTCTTCGTCTGAACTGAACAATATTTAATTCTAAAACTGGTGAAAACATCTCAAACGTTGCATTCGATGGACAACCCTAATAGACATGACAACACTTTGTTAGACGCGAGTTATCGCACTGACGCACAGCACGCTACATCCAAATATGTACATAAAAAGTTAATTAAACCATACAAAATGTAATGGAACATTCATTTTTACATATTTGTATGACCATTTTAGTGTATTAAACCTTGTGCCCACGTGGTTTCAATTCCATCAGTTTAAAGTGACTTAATACCAATAGACCAGTAACTGTAATTAGGTATCATATTAGGTATATTTTTTATAAATAAGACTTTATTGTTCAAAGGTTTCTAATAGGTAATATATACAATCATTGGTGCTAGCTTAAAATTAAAAAAAAAACACTTATGCTATCTATTGAATAACTAACTGTTTTATATTGAAAAAGCAAAGAAGTAACAGAGTCTAAGAAAATATCGAAATCTCGTGGGTCTCTCAAATCTCTAGCTACCGTAGAAGGTTCCATTTCAATCACCTTTAGACGAAACTTTATGATAAGTGGGTGAACAGTTTGATACTGGAAGGCCGTTAGCATAAGCCGGTTTTTCAAACAGTTTTCTATTTTTCGTAAATCTAACAAAAAAAACAGCACGCATAAGTTTAGGGTGAAAGAAGTCTACGCTGAATGCGTATTTGTCGAGACAAAACAAAATAACATTGTAACTTTGCCCAAAATCAAATAGACATTGTTCTAATAAAACAGAATAGAATTCCCAATTCACTCTTAAGTCTAGTAAACAAAGTTCGTAATTTGACTAACTACACTTGACTAAAACACCTAGGCAGTGCTCGGTTCCAATAATCATTAAACTGTGTTTATTTAGTCCACCAACGCCGCGCCCGACTGGGCCGTTCGTAAATAGCGATAGCTTTAATGAATTTCTGTACCAACCCTGTATATGGGCGGTTCGGAACGCGCGCATTGACATTTTTGTTTGCGTGAGCGTCTGGCCCAAGCTTATAGGCCTATAGACAGCGATGCTATTTATCTTTGGGACTATATTTACAGTTAATATCTAAAGTATTCTAAAGCCTTGGTAAACATCGAGCACAAATACAATCAATAATTTCAGTATATTTTTTTGGAGTTATATTCGCCACAATATGTTTTAGATGTTGCTAAAATACATTAAAGCTTTGTCATAAGAAACGAAAGTCGACGCCAGATAGTAATATTGTAATTTATTTTGAATGGCCTAAAATATTAGACTTATTATGTTCCTTGTAGTTTCAGCGGGTTGCGCCGATGCTGCAGTGTGGCGTAGCACGTGCTACGAAGATGGCGTAGCACGTGCTACGAAGATGACGTAGCACGTGCTACGAAGATGACGTAGTACGAGCTATCATGATGGCGTAGCACCCGCTGCGACAATGGATATCGTTATGCGCTTTCGTTCTGCTGAAAGATAACCTAGAAACTTATTTCAAAATCTGCAATGAATTTTATAATGCAATATAAAACCATGCAATTATCTGGAAGGAACTGACTCCTGACATAGAAGTAACTCTAATTTAGGAGCTTATTTTTGCTTATTTATAAATAAAATATTTGTTGAGTGAGTTCTGGTCGCTTTCTATCTGTAATAAAAATATCTATGTAAGTAATATATTCTATTATGCATATCAGTTATCTAGTACCCCTAACACAAGCTCTGCTCAGCTTGGGCCTAGATAATGTTATGTGCATTGTCCAGTATTATTTATTTTATTTTATTATTTGTTTTTAATAAAATTATTATTTTTATTTAATAAATACATTTATCAAAAAAAAAACCATGCAATTATCTGGAAAGACTCCTGACGCACAAGTAACTCTAGTTTAGGAGCTTCATTATGTAAATGCTTATTAGTTTTAAATAATATTATTATTTTTATTTAATACTTTATTTATTGACAAAGAAAATAACAATCAAATAATATAAACAAATTAAACTAGTATTTACAATTGAAACAATTAAGCTAACTGTAGACTGTTGCAAACAATCTACACATAGCTCAACTGGTAAATCGGAATCAATACCAGTCGGAAGTGTCCCCAAGACGCTGGCTGCATTTCCTCGCTGTATGGCAATGCTAATAATAATGCGCTGCGCCAGATACTCGCATAATACAAACATATTTTTCTCAAAAAAACATCGACAATCAACCACAGAAACAAACAGATTATCGAATTAATGAACAAAAATAACTGCAGAGTATCATAACAATTTCAATAATGATCGAATTATGCGATGTAAAGCTCCATCGGGCATCAACGTCGGTCGCCGATACGATTTGACTGTTTATGATATTTCAATAATGCAGTTGCGTTGTTTCATATACGAATGGTTTATTCTCTGTAGCTGTTATTTACAATGACGTAAAATACTAGCATGAAAGCGTAGGCTGTTATATTATTTGACTGGTTTTAACACATTTAATAAAACATTTGAAACTATCATGGTTATTTACAACACTAAAGTTAATAACGAGATATTTATCATGATTTGAGTTTTGAGTTATACAATATTACACAGTTACATGCGCCATGATCACGGATCAACTGAAGTCAGTTGTTCCGTGATCATGGCGCATGTAACTGTACCGAAATATTGGAGAACTTAAAACTCAAATCATGATAAATATCCCGTTATCAACTTTAGTGTTGCAATATTTAATATTTGCATATCTACTTGCGGGTTGAATACATTTGATCATCATATCAGCCCATACACGTCTACTGCTGGACATAGGCCTCCGCCATACATTTGATCACATCACTCTAGACATACGATCTGACATGTACCTGTAATAATATACTCGGCAAATATATGATACGATTTGAAATCATTAACATCTGTATTAGAGCGCCATAAAATGCCTATGCCGTAGGGTCGCGGATGCGGTAGGGTCGCGGCGTACGTATATCGACCCCTCCAACTCAACCCGTGGATGTCGTAAAAGCCAACCAAGGGAGCCTACCAGTGGAAGAGCAGCAGCTTCCTTCTGAGTATTTTTAAACACCAACACTGCGATCACCAATCCGCCTGCCAAGCGTGGTGATTATGGCAAATCCCCCCTTACATGGGAGACCATCCACTCGATGGACCGACGACATCGTAGCGGTCGCAGGGAGTCGATGGATGGAGGCGGCTCAGGACCGCTATTTGTGGCGTCGTACGGGGGAGGCCTATGTCCAGCAGTGGACGTGTATGGGCTGATGATGAAATGCCTACTTTTGCATTTGAGTTGAAAATTAGCTACTTTTAAATTTAAATGCACTAAAAACTTGTACAAATTCTAGAAGGTTGTAGTACTCGTGGATTTTACAAGATTTTATTTATAAACGTCAACACAGCATAAGAGCACAAAATTTGTTGAGCCACCTACACCACCTTATACGTAAATTTGGAGTTGCCTTGCAAAAATTTAATAATAACATAAGTCTAAAACATCCATGCTGAGACAGGGACCGTTTTGTGACTCTAGCAAACTATTTTCTTTTCTTTTTTTACTATAAAAACTTTCGTAGTTTGATAAATTCATTATGAATGTAGTAAGGGATGAAACTTTGGTGTTCTTCCAACACAAACTAGGTTCGTAGTTAACCCGCTTACATTCATAATGTTTTCTTTTCTTTGTTCATCCTACTAATATTATAAACGTCAAAGTTTGTAAGGATGGATGTATGGATATTTGTTACTCTTTCACGCAAAAACTACTGAACCGATTAGGCTGAAATTTGGTATGGGTATAGTTTGGGACCTGGAATATCATATAGGCTATTTTTTATCCTGATAAAACGCTGGCGAAGGCGCGGGCAGCAGCTAGTTTCTTTATAGTTGTATATGGCTGAGTTCAGCAGTGGACGTACTTATACGGGCTGATGATGATTTGTCTGAGTTACAAATAAACGTTTCTATTTCTAATTAGATTTCGAAATATTAGAAATGTAATAATTTACCAAAAAAATTGACTCCTACGTCACTTAACCTCGTCACGCAATTAGTTAGCGCATTCCGTACCGAGGGAGAGTTGCGGGTTCAAGTCCCGTAGCAGTAGATTTTTTGGGATATTATTAAATTTCTTAGAAATTACCCCGAGTGTGGGGGCTTACGGACTTTAACAAAACTGAAAACCTAATCTCCACTTTAAATCTTCTAATCAGAGATCTCAGTTAAAACCTTACATCAACCATTTTACCACACTTCCATAAAGACGCCTCAACGTTATCAAAACCAAAGGGTTACCTACTATCTCGCCATAATAATAAACGTTGCTTAATTTCGTCGGCGATGAAGGAAAATAAAAAGTAATTATAACTTTGTCATGCCGATGCCATTATCTGGATTACTCTGGAGGGACTTGCAATAGTTAACATCACTTTCATAATAATTTCTCCCTTTTTATCAATATCGTTTCTGGAGATAGTGACTTTGGAGTTTGGCCTGCGTCAGTAACCTATACACTAGCCAAACTAGATGTGGAATACTAAAGTTAACGGGATATTTACCATGATTTGAGTTTTGAGTTCTCCAATATTTCGGCACAGGTACTACAGTACTTTAGTGTTGTAAATAACCATGATAGTTTCAAAAGTTTTATAGATGTGGAATGTTTGTAAACAAACCACCAATACTTAAACAAAAATTCACTCTGTTGCCGCGTCTTTTTATACGGAATTTATATTACTTGTCGATTTGTCATCCTTCCTTCAATAAATATTGCTACAATTACACATATCTGAACTCGACGCCAAGATTTGAGTTTCAGGTTTTGTGTCTTGATTAGTTTATAAACACTCCACATGGAATTTGGCTAATGTATAGTTTGAAGATCGACGATGATTCAGTATGCATTGCTTTTGTGATTGCAATTGTAATCTATGAATTTGATTTCTATCTTCTTCGCGAGAAACCGGATGACGATTTATATTTTCCTTTAAATGTACTTTTAAAATTTCGGTACCCGCGTCTTCGCCCCAGTTAAATATGTTTTTTTGGTGGGAACCCTAATTGTTTATTTGTTATTGTCCTATTCCGGACGGAGACAGAGCCAACAAATAAAGAATCATTAAAATCGGTTCAGCCGTTCTCGAGTTATAAGTGGTGTAACTAACACGACGTTATATAAAGATAGATTGTACCAACATTTTTAAAATCCTTGTCGGTAAGGTAAAATGTACTTAAAGCAATCTTAAAGCTAAAGGGAAATAAACTAAACTCGACACTTAAAATCTGCTAAATTTCCATAATGAGAGTTCGTGCAAGGTACCATTTACCCTGGTGGTGAATTTTTCACGCAGTCGTTAAATATTAAATAGTTTTCACCCGTCAAGTGTTGAGCAACAGGTCTCCCCAGTGATTAATGACATGTTATTTATAATCTATTAGGTTCCGCGGATTTATTTGACGGGTGTTGTGTTGCAAGAATTTATGATGGCGTACAAAAATCAGGATTTTATGTGACGTATCTTTTTGCTGATTCCTCCTTATCAACGAACTTATTAGCACCAGAGGGTGAATCATGCGGTTGAATATTTTTTTTATTATTCGGAGAACAAACAGTTTTACACAATTTATAAATAAACTTAAATAATAACTTATAACCATTTATGTATCCTCGCATTTAATATGCAGCTCTCTTCTGTTTTCCAAAGAAACCGATAATTTTGTGTCTTTCTTACGATTCAAACAAATAAATGGGGCCGTTCCTCACTTGAGAAGCGTTTGGCTGACAGTACTAAAACCTTTGAAAAGTGGGACGAATACGGAATGAATTCACCACGGAATTTGATTTTCCGTGTTTGGACTAGTCGTGGCCGAAGCCAGTGGGACGAACACGGAATGACTCAGCTAAATGGCAACAAACAGCGTGATTTTGCTGCAAGTAGCTTCAAGTTTGTCTTATTTGTTATGTCTCACTATTTTCTAAACTTTTACATTTCCTGCTCTAGATCTAGACATAGTAGGTCATGCTATAGATCAGTGAGAGAGCATGTGAAAAACTACCCATAAATGTACACTTCATAAAATTAGACGAACTGAAAACTTAAGTTTGATCTATCAGCACGACGCACTAGATTTGAGTTAAACCAATATACCGAAGTGATATACTGAAACTTGATTAAAATTCCGTGAATATTAAGAGTGCTCTCGAAATATTTCGTTCTTTTAATTGAATTGAAAGTCTGCCTCAGCAGAGCTCATCGCCAGTGACGAAGCCTAGTTTTTGTTCAGAACCAGTACTGCACTACCAGTAACTTAATGAATGGCGGCGAGCCGTGTCCGCCGCCCGCCCCGTCCGGTCGGACAATATTTGCTGCCCTGTTTATCCGACCCCAATAATTTAAGGGGTATATTTTATTCTTCCAATTTGCAGTACCTCAGCGGTGTTTGGTATTTGTGAACGACTTTATTGCGCGATCACATTGTTACCGTTGTTTTTGTTGATTTGAGGAGGCTCGTAAATTGTGGTTCGTGACGCTTCCGCGATGGTGATATTTACATCTAAGGTCCGTTGTGTTTTGCCCAAAGCTATCTCTCTTTTGTCGGATAAACAAACTTGAATATTCAATTCCAAATTGTTGTTCTTGTTTATTTTGGAAGCACTTTTTGACGTTCCACAATAATACAAAATGGAAAAGGCGTACAAAAAGATATTCAAAGGTTTTAAACATTAAATAGTCTTTACGGTTTAAAACTTCGATCATCTATGAAGTCTCTCGTTAAGGGATGAAACGTTGGTGTTTCTTCTACAAAATTATAGGTTCGTAGTTAATCCGCTTACACTCATAGTGCATCTCTGAAAGTCTTGGTTAACCTCTGAGGTTTCAAATAACAACTATCGCTAATTTATAAGTGTATAGGGTAACAAATCACACTAATCTAATGCTGCGACCTGGAGTATCATATCAGCACATATACTTCAACTGCTGGACATAGACCTCCCCCATACGACGCCACAAATAGCGGTCCTGACCCGCCTCCATCCATCGAATCCCTGCGACCCGGAGTAGATAATGAAAGAGAACTGTAAGTAAGTAACCTTTACAGTTTGCGGTTGTACGGAACCCTTATGCGATCCCGACTAGCTTTCAACTCGTTTTTTGATTCCCAAATAGAAAGGTAATTCCCGAACTTTTAATATATCCTCAGTATAACATTCATAGTGAAGGATTACGCCTCGAGCGATCGCAGCTCGGGGATCAAATATCAATCTGCCGCCGTCCCAGGGCATCCCTATTCTATAGGGTTGTCGCTGGGCTTAAGTATTGTGCTCATCGTTCGATCCCGGTACGTCCACAGCTACTTACCAGAATCACAGCAAAAAGTAAGTGCCAGAAAAGTAAGTACCGGTTGTACACGAAGTTGTACTCAGACTGCAGAGTCTTCAGCTTCTGTTTTTACAGCTTCTAGAATCAATAATTTCTACGTATCCAAACTTCATACGTTTGCCCTTGACAGAAACAAAATAATATTATCAAACTAGCTGGTGCCCGCGCCTTCGCCCGCGTTCTATCGGGGTAAAAAATATCCTATATGTTATTCCAGGTCCCAAAGTATACCCATACCAAATTTCAACCTAATTAGTTCAGTAGTTTTTGCGTGAAAGAGTAACAAATATCCATACATCCAAACATCCATCCATACAAACTTTGACATTTATAATATAAGTAGGATCAAAAAATAAAATTAGATATTAAGAGTGTGCCATAAGCAATTTAGTGTTAGAAATCGTTATTTATCTCAGAATCTGTGAAAGCTACTACCTTCAAATTTAGGGAAATGATACTTTGAACTTTTATCTTGGATTACGTGTTTTAAAAACACGATTGGTGAAAATTTTCTGGATAAAATATTATTTTGAAAAATATGTACATGTTTTGCACAAATTTTGCTATTTATCTCAGGAACAGCACATTTTATTTGTTGGGTTTTTGTTTTGTCTAGAAAGCTTGAAGTATTTCTTGAGTTATGTCTTTTAATTTTTCGATTGGTTTATTAATTAACTTGTAATTAGATAAAAACGAATTTTTTGCGCTTCCGTCTTTCTAAAAACGTATACTCTGTCCCGCTCCTATGAACGCAACATCCTATTGCTATCCTTTTTACAAAATGGCGAGCAATGCACACTCTTAATAAGTTATTCATATAGTTGCAATGTGAGTTTCAGAACAATCATCTTAATTTTTATTTCTGATTTGCTAGTCATAAACCTTAGCATTTTTGCAAGCCCTATCCTCTTGAGATTGTCACAAAAAACTAACTTATCCTACGTATGTACGTCGCAGTGATGCCAACCGTGAAATACGAATTTGGCTGCAAATTATGGTAACACGGTATATCAGTGGCAACACTGGCAGGAGGTACCTATCTACTATGCTGCTGGTATTTTGATGAAGTAGCACTGCTTTTAGATTTTCATACACAAACAGGAACCTATTTTACAACGCCACAAATGAGGAATGCTTCAATAATTGGAATGTTTCAATTATTTGGGTTGTTAAGCTAGATGAAATGAGATTTGATTGGAAATAATAGGCTATTTGGTGAATAATTAACAGTATTTGTTTTTTGATTCACCAATCCATCCCAAACTAGTTAGTATTACGAGTTGATCAATATAAATAACTCATAAGGTAGTTCTATTCGTCAACTAAAATACTATTAAACTACTAATAGACGTAAATATAAATAAATAAATTATTTATTCAAAAATAACTTAGGGCTAAAAGAATAACCAATACTAAGACTCATATTTTTTATGGGATAACATTACAATTACAAAACTCTTTATTGTACACCACAAAGATAAATAAAACACATAGATATTAACATAAACAAGTACAATGGGCGGTCTTATCGCTCAGAAGCGATTTCTTCCCGGCAAACTTTGGATGGATACATACATAACAATTTAAGAAAGGCAACATGGAACGTACATACATGATGCCTAAACTAGGTAAAAACCTATTTTTCAGGCGAAGAGAGTGCTGATAATAAACAAAACAATAAAATCCGATAATAAATGCTATGCATACTATAAAATTACTTATGCTAACTACGCTAAACTAGTGTTAGCCAACAATTAGTGGCCTACTTTAGAACAGTCAATTAATTTTCTGTGTCTTCGTATGACATACATTGTAGAGTATCTAAGTTTAAGTTTTAGTCTAAGTTTAAGTTCTCTAAGTTTTTTCTTACATCTATTATAGTTTAAGGAATAAATATTGGCTAACACATTTAATCTATTATATAAAATAAGACCAAGAACACTGTTAAATTTTCTTTAAAAAGCATGTCTTCGACCTAGTTCTTTTTAAATGAAAATGAATTAAATTTTCTTGTCAAGAATAGACAAAAAGTTTCGTCGCGCAACAAAAACATAAATGAACAAACAATAGTAGCTATTTTCCTTTCAGATGATAAAAAATATTGAAAGAAAACGTACTCAAACACACAGTACACCAAAGAGTAGTTCTTTGCCGCTAAAGGGGAGAACAGACCCGTCGAACTTGCGGCTAACTTCCCCAAACTTCTCCTATCCATCTTACTTTCGCTCTTCGCGATAGATTTTATTTTCGCTGCCGGAAATTTATTCGGCTGTAGACATTATTATCTACATGTTTGATTTATCTTATTTGAACCGGAGCAGAGTATGATTGGTATACAGGGTCGTATCCATAATCGATATTTTCATAGGCTGCTGAAATTTGTGAGGTATACCACGTTCTAAAATGAATACATGTAATGTTTTTTGATTAGAAATAAATAAGACATCTTGGAGCCTATGTAGGTAATCTAATACCTGAAGACCTGGTTTACGTCGTGCTACTAAAATATTCGTAGCACGATAGGCACCAACTTGTGTTTGAAGAATGCCTTTTTGATCACTTATTAATGAAATACAAATACAGAAAGGATTTGAAATAGTTCATCACATATTTATCTATTTATTTAAGTAGGCACACCTGTCTAGACCAAAGACATTGATGGAGTCTCTTTTCAGCTTTTTTTTTAGAAACGATAATTTAAAAATAATAACGCGTTAAAAATATTGTTGGAACTTTTATTATTTCGCCTACGTGTTTTGTTTTAAAAGTCTAATGATGGATCTTCGAGATGGCTTCAAGTTTTTAATTAATTTATGAAACATTTTTATAGGTTCAATTTATTATATTCATTTTATATTTTTAAAACTTCGGTACAGTGTATTCGTAATCATTGAATTAGACTACCTACCATCTGCCCAAGTCTTATTTATTTACATTTATTCATATTTTCCCTTCCTTTTAGAATAATATTGCTTGTAATAAAACAATTATTTAAGAGTCGAATACAAAGTTCAGAAGATAACTCTACATCTTCCTACAAACATCTTTTCAATTTTAACCTCTTCAGAACCTGAGCTGACAAAGACTCATATTTTAACAATCTTAAGCACAAAATCCAAAGTTTCATAAAACCCCAGGTTTAGTAAAGCATAAAAACCCAGCATCAGCATAAAATTCAACGCCACTCACTTCGCTCCTCGCCTTCGATTCCTGAATACGGTTATTCCTTCGCAAATAATGCGAAAGAAAAAGCGTATTATGTAAAAGACGACATAGTCACATAATAGGGTGCAGCACTTGTCGCGGGGGCCATTTGCATTGCGCATTCCGGGGTCATGTTCAATACTTTAGGTGAATCGGTGCAGGTACGCCTTTTTGTTCAGATGGGATTTTGTACAGAATATTCCATATTTTAACGAAATTGGAACTATAGAACAGTGAGTTTTACGGCTTGTTTTGTATTAGGGAGCTATTAGCGATGTGTGTTGCCATTATACGACATTTCAACGAAGAAAAATGAAGAAATGATTTTGAAAAAATGTCTAAAGATCGCGGAACTATTTAGGCACTATAATAGTTGCCATTTTTTTCATTCAATCTAGTAGTTAGGCGTAATGTCTGATAAAACTAAATTGTAATTTTGGCAATACGTTTAAAGTTTTACTAAAAAAATTATCATCGAGTTCTTTTCAGCTCATTGAAGGACGAGACTCAAAAATTCGCCACAAGTCTAGACAAAACCACATTTACTTACGAACTTCTACTTAGTCGTTATGAACATCGAAGGGTTAAGGATGAAAGCCTGAATGTATCGAAAATCTATTTATAAACGGCCTTACCATACTTGCTTACTCATAGTGACATACACATATGTACATATGTATGTAGTTTAGAAGTCTTTGCGTTGCAAATTATACATATGTATATGAGATGCTTCAAAATAACTTCTTTGTTAATACTACTTACTACCTTCGTTTAGTTATTTTACATTAACATAATTGTAAAATAATTGTTGCGCCCTGACAGGGTTTTTATGCATTGTGTACCCAGTAAGACTACCTACACCTAAGAACAATACCTGTATGCATAAAATCACAATAAATTATATGAATATTTAAATAATTTTATAAAGGTGAATTCACTTATTAGGTGCCGAAATGCAACCAAAAGAATCCAATAAAATTAGTTTTACTGAATTCGGACGGTTCGACATATTCGGCACAGACAATATGCGAGACTTCATATGATTTCATACTCCGAATTCTAAAAGTCATTTCTTTCGGGTCATTCGGTTTATTTAGCTCGGAAATGTTTACCTTTACAATTAATGGCGAAAAATATGTGTCAGTGTCCTTGATAAAGTACAAGCGATATTAATGATGGACCTAATACGAAATACTCAAAGCATCACTAGAAGAGGTTCAACCTTTCACGCACGACTTGACGCCCAACAAGCTCATGTATACCCTTTGCTCAACGAGCATAATGGGTTGGGTTAAATACACCCCAACTCAGGTAACCGCTATGATTTCGGATTCTGAATTATATTTGTTGGATTCGAGTTTGGGATACGAGGCTGGGCGAGTTTATTACATGTCGGGTTTCGAGTACAAAGTCAGAATTTAAGTGATGAGCGAAAAGTTATCGCTTTAGACTTTTAATTTACATACATAGATATACATCATAGGTTAATAACAACAACACGCTATGATTTGTCAGGAATATTAAAACGTAAAACTAAGCTTATTAGTCACTCGGGTGAACTAGATCAGACCCACAACAAGGTGAATTCAATTGAACAGAAGTTGAATTCAATTGAAGTTGAAATGAAAAATCATATCAACTCTTGACAAACTGTAAACCGGCTGAAAACCAGGAACGGTTATGGGTTAATAATCGCATAATTATAACTTGTGAGTTGTTCAAAAATTATGATGGAATATTTCTGCTTGAATGAGCGAGGAATTTTTATAGTTTTAGTTTAAACTCTACCTACCATTAAAGTCAGAATAGAAACGTTTTGCAATAATCCTTTTCCCTCGCAAATCACGTGGTTCAACTAGATACTGTCTAAATTATCACGCCCGATAATTGTTCGACGCCATGCTCCCAGTTTCAGGTGTCAAAGGCCGTAATGACGTGTTGGTAACGCGAGAATGTTGTCCCGTCATTATAACAAGCCTACGTGTCGTTAAAGCCGACAGCCATGTTTATTAACACGTACACAGCGTTACATACGAGCCGTAGATTAATGAGCCTCGGATTTGATGAAGACAATGTAGCTAACAAGGTAATCAAAGTAAGGAGGTTAAAAATATTGTTTAACGGATTTTGGGAATGTTTTGTTCTATTTCTCGGGAAAACGTGTCTTATTTTCAGTTTGTTTTGTATTAAAATTGTTCTTTACTAATAATACCTTCTATACCTATTGAATTTATTTTGTATTATCGATAAATCTCCTCTCGAGACTAAATAAATACCATTGGCATTAGTTTTTGGTATTAGAAAAGAATAGATCAGTAAAGTTATTTGAATCTCAGTAAGAATTCAATAAAAAATACAAGAATTTATTAAGACCTAAAAAGTAAAGAATTATAAAATGATAATCATACAAGCCTAATAAAAATTACAAGAAATTTTACTTCTCAAATTAACTGTGGTATCTGTTTTACTTATTCTTAGTTCTTTGAAGTAGGCAACAAACACACTTACGTATTTTGCTGTTAGATGTTATGTTTCAGAAGTTAAATTCATATCTTGACGTATTTAACATAATGCCTACATTTCTGCCAATTAAAAAGTAACTCAGTATTCATAAGTTGTTGTTGTTGTGTTGTAAACTACCTTCATCTATGGTTGTATTCACATCTGCTTTTTTACGTGGTCATTTTACCACCTTACTTTATCAAACGCAATTTAGTAGATTTTACAAAAACTCATACTTGGCGGCCTATAGTAATTAAATTTAATAACTAAACTATGAAAAAGATCATTCGCAGATTTACCAACTTGTGTACCCAACCCAGACTATTTCATCAAAGTCAAATCCCCTGTTATTCCCCCAGCCGCACCACAATAATCCCTGCAGTTCAATTTGCTGTAGGCGTAAAAACGTGCGTATACACAGCACTAATCTCCCAATGTCCTAGCACAATGAATCCTAACCACTCCGACACGCGGCTGTGAATTTCACGCTACGTGGTCCAGCCGTGTGTCTACAGCACGGAAGGTTATATATTCTTGGACCTTTTTTGGTAGAGTAAAATCTCTACGGTTAAATTGACCTTCCGATAAAGCTTTTCAGTTTGTCCTTTTAGATTTTTTTTTATATTTCTGAATGATACTATGTAAGGGTTTTTGAAAAAAAACTGCCTCTAATTATTAAATGACTTCATTTTATAAGATTGAGAGCTAGGCAAATCAGAATACTAGTTATAGCTTGGTTACGAAAGCTGGCTCAGTGCTCTTGTTTTTTCACAGGATCTTCTAAATAATAATCATACATAGTAATTCATAGACTGCACTTATCTCCCAATACCCTGGTACAATGAATCCTAACCACTACGGCACGCGCTGGTGAATTTCACGCTACATGGTACAGCCCGGGCCTACAGAACGGCATATTATTTGTTCTTGCACCTCTGGTAGAGTAGAAACTCTACAGTCAAATCGGCTTAGAAGCACACTGCTTTTTATTTGGATAACTTCATTTTGTATTATGTGAAATAACTTCAAAATGACTAATGAATAATGAATTCAGAATGATCTTGTTGAGATTAAAAAGCAGCTTTTTAAATTCAAGATTAAGCAGACTTATTTCATACTTATTAGTAACTCATAGCTATAATTTACTTATTTCATATCAGTATTGCAGGATAATGAATCCAAAAGCAGTAATGCTCTTCCGATTTCTGAATTTAGATTTTTTTCATTGTTTTTACAATGCACACAACATCATCCAACCCCAAGCAAAGCAGAGCTTGTGTTATGGATACTAGATGACTGATATACACAATATAATATATTACATAGATAGACATTTTTTATTCTACATAGAAAATACCCAGAACACCCGAGACAATTATTTTCAGATCGTACAAACATTTGTCCCAAGGCGGGAATCGAACCCGCAACCTTCTGCGTTGCAGGCGGACCTTCGCCCGCCGCGCCAAATCGTCGTCGCCACAATTTTTCTGCTTTATTTTTGACGTTGCATAACCATGTTGATTCTCTTACCTGCAATTCTATCCGGTTATAAAGTCTAACTAAAACACCAATCGGATGTCGATTGTAGAGACGTTTCCCGTTCAGTTTAGGTAGTACCCACATAGAGTTATATACGTTACTACTGGGCGTCATTTATTTCGTTTCACATACAAATGAATAAAAGTCAGTAGCCGTGAACAGAAGAGGCCGAGATATTGAGTGTTGTATCAGACCACCTCGTAAAATAACAGTAAAATAGGGTTGCCCTAGTTAAAATTAATCTATCGATGATTATTTACGATAAACTGAAACAGTATTATTTTATACATAATTTTTGAATGTATTAAAAGCATAATCGAATATTAGTATATCGATGTATTAGTATAGTCATTTGTTTAGTATTTGTGTATTAGTATAATTAGTTTATATTAGTTTAGCATAAGCACCGCCATCCCTTGATATCCGCTTTAAGCTTTAAGGCCGCCAATTTCAATGCCAATGGTTAAGTTTAATAATGTACCCACTGAATGTTTTATAAGGCTATGAAATAAAGGATTATCTATCTATATATCTATCGATAACATTGGGCACGAATCCAGTTTTGGCAACAAAAGTAAATGTATCAGAAAACCAAAAATAGCGAGACTCGGATCAATGAGGTTAACATCGATATCGTACATCGATCATCCCTACGCACGACGGAGTAACACGCCTTCACACTCGCTGATGTCACATTTTCAGACCATCGGAGCGCGAAATAAGTACATTTTTGCGCGTACCATGTGATATAAAAAAATAATGACATGTTTTAAAAGTAAATCTCGCTATTGACACATTACAGAGTCCTGGGAATTGAACGAGACGTAATGTAAAACTGTCAGCTTGCAGCCGACTAAGAGCATTTTTTGCTAAAGAAAAGTTAAATCGGCTGCCTGAGGAGTTAAAGAACTCTACTCGGGGTGGCTTTGAATGGTGAAAAATGAAGTGGACTTTATTGACTACCGTTCGAATTATTGATAATTATCTTCTGTTAGAAACTGTTTAAGGAAGTTTTATGTGTGTAAGAATCATTATGGTATAAATTTAAAACAAAATAATAATCTCTAACTAACAAAATAAGCTAAGCAAAAAAAAAAGAAAAACAAATAATATCGTTTTGTTTTACAAATTAAATTTCCTTGAGTAAGTACCTAATAAGCAAAGTTATCATAACCTAAAACAATATAAAGCGCTTACTCGCTCCGACCTATCCGCCGACTGGCTTAAAAATTGGACGTGGACGGATTTTTGCACAAAGCATTTTTTAATGAGGCCTTTAAGGGCACCGAGACTTTGATGCGATAACTTTTTTCGATATTTTCGTCTTCTCCAAGTAAAACAGAGGCTGTCTTTGTCATGCACTCGTTATGTAAGATCTTACCCTCTCTGTCTGTGAAACTGCAAACGAACGCTTGAGGCATCTGCAATCAATGGAGCGAAGAAATTGAAATAAGATAGCTAAAGGTAGCACCGGCTCATAATAAGAACTCTATGTGATACTTCGCCGTCTTTCAGCGGAGGGAATTTTCTTTGTATGTAAGGATCATTTCCTCTTTACGGTTATTTAGTACTGTCAGCGAACCGACAGGCAAAAGAACAACTGAGGGAGGGAAAGTTAATTTGGTCTACTGATGAGATTCAATGATAGACGGGTATTATCGGTTGACTGTGCAATTCTGGCTATGCGTTTCATGTGGGTCCCTATATAGCTTGGGACTGGGTTAAGTACGCAGTTGATGAGTTCGGGCAGTCCCATGGCTCTTTAATAGTGACGTATAAACCAAGCTTTGATTTTATAGTGATGACTCTATTTCTCTAAGTTTTATGCTAGGCATATAAATTAAGATGTAAAATAATGCTGCAAAATTTACAGTATTATTTGCTAAAATAGCTTTCATCATCCATCCACTAGTGGACAAAAAATTGAAGTGAAGAGAATATCAATAACACCTTATTTGATGATAATAATAACTATGTTTATAGTATACAATTTGACTTGTCTAAGTGCTTATTTTGTAAGCCTAAAGAAATAAAGTTATTGATTCTGATTCTGATTCATCATACACGTCCACTGCTGGACATAGGCCTATACGACCCCCATACGACGCCACAAAAAGCGGTCCTTAACATCCATCCATCTACTCCCTGCGACCGCTACGATGTTATCGGTCCATCTATGGTCCATCCTCCTAACATTCCGTTTCGCGTTACATCGTGGCCGCCACTCGAGAACCTTAACTCGCCAGTGGTTATCATTTCTACAAGCTATATGACCTGCCCACTGCCACTAACATAGCTTTACTTATTACAAACACTTTGTGTTTCAGGTACGTACAAAACCTCAGCAGCCGCGTAAGTCCCAACAATTTCAAAGAAACAGCCGCAAAACAAAACCTGTGAAATATTCGAAATCAATATTCCCAATAAGCATAAATTACAGAAGCCCAACACGGAATCAATCCGACATTACACATTCCATAAATTGTCGCTCGGAAACAATTTGCTTGTTCAACATGAAGACGTATCGTTTCAGTGTAAGATTTCAGAGGGAATATTTTATTTGAGGCTTACAGGGGCTTGAGCAAACTGTTTTGTTTGAGTTTTTTTATGTATATTTTTATACGTTGCTAAAATGAAACCAGTCTCTTTTAAACAAGTTGAAAATAGTCCATAACTGGGACGTGAGTAATTACTATAGGTATTAACAAGCAACCGCAAGAGATACAGACAACTGCACGCAACAGTACTTCAGAAAAACCTTACTCTACAGAATTCCACTTCAATAGACCTTCAACGAAAATTATCTAGTTCACGCTAATCAGAGGAATGCATCGAAGCAGCTCCGATCTTACTTATGAGTGCGGACTTCCCCTTGTTCGTTGAAGACTTAATATGTCTGCACTCCGCAACTTAGGGAACTACCGAAGTCAAACTGACTTTACAACTTGATTACCCTACACACGTCTTAATAGAGAACCGATTGGACTACATTTTGGTACAAGTTAAATAAATAAATAATGCTGGATTACCTGCAAAGCATTATCTAGCCCCAAGCTAAGCAGAGCTTGTGTTATGAGTGCTCGATAACCGACATATTACATGTACAATAATGGGTAGATATTTTTTAATATGAATCAGAATCAGAATCAAATTTTATACTATAAACATAGTTATCAAATAAGAAATAAGGTGTTATTGATATTCTCTTCACTTAAATTTTTTTTCCACTAGTGGAAGAAGTGAAAAAGAAACCACTAGCACATTATAATATCACTTATGTGTCTAATACATGTTTTCTAAATCTAAATTTAATACGATTTAGTTACATGTCAAATATTTCCATAAAGCTAAAGAGAACATTGAATTTCGTACACACTACTGTCAGTGCGGAATGGAGCGACATCTGGCCAAGCATTGACATCATTGATGTAATCATCTATGGAGTAAAAGGCCTTCCTGATAAGATTTGGTTTAATGTACTGTTTAAATTTACGAATAGGGAGTTCAGTTGCTTCAGATGGAAGCTTATTATAGAAGCGCACGCAATTGCCCATAAATGATTTCCCTACTTTTCGTAATCTGTATGCTGGGATATAGGTAGATAATACCCAAATAATATCGAGGAACCTTCATCAACCCGCAATCTCCTGGACTTCGTCCACTGCACCACAACGTCGTCATAGTCAGGTATCACTTCTAACCAATAATATAGTTAGACGGTTATAACGTCATTACTCGGATACTACACTGCTGCAACATTAACCCGCAATTCAGTTTTAACCTACGAAATATTAGTCGTATTCAACTGCGCTTATTTGAAGTTTTAAAAACACATTTTATTCAGATATTTCAGCAAGCTATACGTGTGATTCTGAAATTGAATAAGATTTCACTTCTAAAACTTTCTAAATTCAATAAATTCATATTTTCGCAGTGCTAGTTATTTGACTTTATGTTTCTTATAAGTTTTAAAAACTTATTTTACTAAAGTCTGAAGTAAAATTATACTAGTATAAAATTTGATTTGATCATTATTTACTTTATATTGAAAGCTTTAACCTCGAGAACAGAGAGCTTTGATAAAATTAATTTCTGAAAATAGACGTTAAAATAGAATCATGGATTCATCATATTTTAAATCTCTATAATTTTAACCAAACATTTGACCCGGCATCATCCGTGCAG
This sequence comes from Eupithecia insigniata, assembly GCA_947859395.1. NCBI lineage: Eukaryota > Metazoa > Arthropoda > Insecta > Lepidoptera > Geometridae > Eupithecia > Eupithecia insigniata. The sequence goes on along the minus strand of OX402001.1, from coordinate 3,405,199 downwards.
CAATGCATGTATCCTTCTAAACTTTCGTATAACAGTGTAAGCCAACTACTTACTACACAATATAGACACTACAGCAGAGTGAAGTTAGCTACGTAGCTATATGTTACATAGACACCACAACAGTGTGAAGTTATATATGTGGGTCCGCAACAACACTTTGTTCGCCATTCCGCTATCAAACAATCGCGTGTCTGAGGCGCCTCCAGCTGTAATCAGGGTCCCCTGTGTTTAGATCATCGCTGATAACAAGGGCAAAGGCCTGGCTAGTGCTACGCTCACTACTGGCTTTTTTCCTAAAAGGATCTTGATTTTCCTCCTTAGGGATGTCTGAGAAAATGATTGAGAGTTAAGCAAGATTATTCTACACAGTGATCTGACATGATGACAACGACTCTCAATCAAGCAGTCGGTGATGTTATTTAGAAATCATTGGGAATATTGAATGGCTATCAACATCAACAAAGATGGATATTATTTTTGTGATTTTCTAGTGAATAAAAATGCAAGTACGATTTAAGTCGTGTTCTAACTGAAAAGAGTTTTATAAGTCTCCAACAGTATTTCTTTTATGGGAAATACTTTTATTCCGTGCTGCTTGGCCTACTCGGCAAAAACTGCAACGTCAACAAGTGAAGGCTGACTCGCTGCTGACTTCGCAACCCACCTTTTATTCGGAGATTTAACTCACTTAACATTCTGACGAAAACGAATTTGGCCTTCCCTTTTCCTCTGGTATCATTATGTACATCGCCATCTCGTTTTCATGCCGGCTTTCTTCATTCATCACGCAAATTTCTAAGCTGACGTATAATTTGATCGAGAACAGAACGCTGCGTCAGCGATTTGAAGAAAAACGAAGGACGGAGTTTTCTTTCCATCCATGATAGATTACGTACAATAAAATACGTATCCTGAAAAACTAGTGCTCTTTTACACCGATAATCTTGTACGTTAGCTTTTATGAGTCAGCTAATTTGATTAGCAGGCGGTAATACTTAAGTCGCTAAGGTCTTGAATAAAAATGGTAAATAGCTTTTTATAACTACGCAGCCATAAAATTCAAAGAAATAGCAACGACGCTATTTTATATTCTGCCTATGTCGTAAAGCAGCAAGGTGAACGACTGTACGTGTTATTCAAATTCATAAAAATAATTTCAATATCATTACCTACTTCCAAAGACTTTTGCGCTCGGAATTTTTTACAACCGACATTTTGTTTGCTGGAGATTTTCAGCAAAAACGTGACTTATATGAAATATGTTATTTTCTAAGTAGGTAGTTATGTAATAAGGACGCAAAGAGGTCTAAATAGCAGGGAAGATCATAACAATCATCTAGTTATGATAGATAGCGTGTATTAAAGATGAAACTAGTCATCTAAGATACGAAACCGCCTCAGACCCCAATTGTTCTCTATATTAGCTCCACAAAGCTACCCATTCACCCGAATAGGCGGTAATGAAGTTGAGTACCGAATAAAGTACTAACGATTTTACCGTCTTAAACAGGGCGTTAACGAGACAATCGTCTTACGCGTATTGTCTTTGTGTCGCCTGTGAATGGCACGCCTTAAGGGGACTCGATTCACGCCTGTTTTCACACAATACTTAATTACTTAAGGCTTGCTAGACTTGCTTTGAAATGAGCAGAGGCAGAAATACTAAGGAATTTTATTTCTACTGTGGTTAGGACCAAGGAAATCGTTTAGATAAATCTCTAAGTTGAATTTTAAATTTGCCGCAATAAAGACTCATTATAATTTCACCCAAAAGGTAACAGATAAATTTTATGTGAACAGCTGAGAGCCTTAAATAAATCCGTTAAAGCTGCTCCTTAACAAGTACGAAATAATAACCGTCGGCAATGCGTGCGTTTTATCGTCGGCTTTATAATAAGTTAATATCTATGTATGACAAATAATATGGAAGTCGTGAGCAACCCCGTTTTATGGCGCTTGGCTGTTTGGATATGATATACCTACTACCTGCCTACTCGCTATCGTTTTATGTGCCCACTTCATCTTCAGTAGGTACGCAAACTTGGGATGAAATACGTTTCGGTACACAGGGATACCCTCGGGTTTTGTTGTCTCCACTATTCCAAACATTGCATATGTACCCTAGATATCTCGAAACCCTTCGGCACTATGAGCATATCGAGGTTTATAAATTTACTCAGAAGATATCTTTCATTCCTAGGAAGAACGAACTCATCACACACGGCCGGCGCGTTAAGCGAGCATATCTGATTACGACGTAATCCCTAATAACAAACACAGTAGCTCACGATAAGGCGCCCTCACGTAGCTAATAACGTACGGACACACGGCCGCGGAGTGTGGCGAACGTGCTTCAACAGACTATGGGACTGTATTGAAGATGCTATCATTGTTTGAGAGTTTAATGAAAAAATCTATGAAAAAAGTAACTCTACATATTCGAATGCCTTCCGCCGAAAACTTAAACTGGACTGACTGCAGCCATGAATATTATTAACATGGATATTTTATTTAACAGACATTAATGACAGGCATGGCAATACCCCTCAAGGGAGACCATCCACTCGATGGACCGACGGTATCGTAGCGGTCGCAGGGAGTCGATGGATGGAGGCGGCTCAGGACCGCTATTTGTGGCATCGTATGGGGGAGGCCTATGTCCAGCAGTTGACGTGTATGGGCTGATATAATGATGATGAATGACAGGCATTTCAAAAATTATACCAAGTTTACGCTTTATTCTTAAATTCCTAAAGAAAAACTATACAGAGCGAGCGTGGATAGTTTCTTCAGAAGTTAAGAGACATGTTAGTGTTTATCTTGTACCTACCTACTTAGCAATTACCAAAATGAGTTAGCTTAGTTGCCAGTTGGTTTACAAGGCGCTGAGTCACGGCGCTTGCAACTTCATACAGTCGGTTTACTTCGGCCAGGGATACCATAAAGTAATTCCAACAACCGAGGGAGATATACGTTCGGAGCACGTGAGAATTCTTACTTAACTCGCTGAGGTACGAGTTTGACTTATAACAGTAGGGCTTAAAACTTTATCTGTAATTGGATGGAATGTATTTTCGTTCAACGTGTGTGAAATGAATAGAGCTGGATGCTGTTCCGAATGAATCATTCTTGGAATCTTCGAATCACGAATGCATAAATACGTCTCTTCTATTAAATCTGTATCTACAAATTATATTCATACCTTCCATTTATTTTCTCTAAATCTAGTGTGATCGCATATTATGTTTTTGTCTACTCGTATGGTGATTGTGACAAATTGCATGATCGTTGCCAATTTAAAAAATAAATACGTTAAATTGAAAAACTGAAAGATCGTATTGTTTTCAGTTTCTATTTTCCTCAAGCTCTACTTGAGTCTATTCTTTCCCAAATCTACAAATTATTCTAGTTTATTCACGATAAAAACAAGAGAAACATCCTTAAACTCACCCGCAAACTAGTTTAAGCACAAACGAAACTGACACCGCCGCCAGAAAATCACAAAAATATATTATTTTTATATCGTTTTTACTGAGAAAGTCACCGGCGATTTGGCAAAGCACGACCTGGCTGTACGCCAAACAGTGAAAGTTTAGACATCGCCCAATGAATTTGTTTATACAAGATCTTTGGGGAGGCTCGAGCCAAAATTCGAGCGGTGGAAATCGAAAGTCAATGTAAACATTGGAAATTATATTTACGATCGGCTGGGGTGAATCAGGTTTGTGGATATAGCTGCTTCAATCGAAACTTATGTAAAGTGAAATAGGGTTTACTTTAGAAGGATTGATACCTGCTACAATATTCTTACTACAAATAACAAAAATATAGGTCGTGGACGGTCTCAGTAACAAGCAGTAAAAAGACAATTTAGCCACACCTGTGTTCTATTTGATATTCATTTGTAGCGAAGTGTGTCAACTGAGTGAAATGTCATTCCATTACTGAAGAATGGTACAATAGCCTCGCAGAACAGTCGTCCATGACACGTCATAAGTAAAGGGCACACCACATTTATCGATGCAGAATCGGCAGTTCTATGTCAATGACATGCGAGTGTGTAGATGTCGCTGTCGCATGAGTCAGGTTCTAATACCTAAGAGGTGGACACAACATGCAATATACTTTGGTTTTAACTAATAATTCACAATTTGAGATCACTTATAATTTTTCATCAACTTAAATTTTAGGGATTTTATATTATCATCATCAGCCCATACACGTCCACTGCTGGACATAGGACTCCCCCGTGCGACGCCACAAATAGCGATCCTGAGCCCCTCCATCCATCGACTCCCTGCGACCGCTACGATACCGTCGGTCCATCGAGTGGATGGCCGAGACATTCTCCCATGTAGGGGGGGATTTGCCATAATCACCACGCTTGGCAGGCGGATTGGTGATCGCAGTGTTGGTGTTTAAAAAATACTCAGAAGGAAGCTGCTGCCCTTCCTCTGGTAGGTTCCCTTAGTCGGCTCTTACGACATCCACGGGTTGAGTTGGAGGGGTCGATATTCGTACGCCGCGGCCCCACGGCCATTTTATATTAATAATAATATAAAACTAAGTAAGGTGATAAGGATAACAAACCAGCAATGTTTAATTCCTATTCAACAATTTCCGCAACTCTACCAACTCTAATTTAATAAGGGCTGCTGAAAATATCCCAGCAGTTATTTTTAAAAACAATAGCCATATCATAAAAATTACTAAATCTACAATTTTGTTTTCATAAAATTGTATTGATTACATAGTCTTGGTCGCACGGTAATCATCTGTAGGCCTGTGTTACTATTACAGAATGGTGTGTAGAGTATTTTAGTTATGCATTGGCATGCACCTGATATAGCTAAAGCTTTCTCCGACCGTGTAAAAAAAGCTTCGGATTCCGAGTCGATAAATGTAGTGAGACCTTTACCCGACAATGAGAAGGTGCGCCGTCTAAACAGAAGTTATGGTGTTAAGTGATGACATCGCGGTACAGTCGTCGTGAGCTTAGTACCACACCTTACCCTGTTAAATTATATTTTCTTTGCAACAAAATAATTATCTGAAAAATGTTGCAAGAAAAATACTTTCCCTAACGAAGGCTTGGCTTGCAAAGAAATTAATTCGAATAATGCTATATGGCTTTGGCAGTGGCCGCTGGCTATAAATGTAATTACTTAGTTGTAGCTTTGGTCACGTAATATTCCATTCTAAAAAGTGGAATACGGAAAAATTAAGTATTTTTTCCTCTATTGTACAAGCTAAGCTAATAGTAGGTAAGTAAGGTATATAACGCCTTTCTGCCAAGCTTTATGTCCGTCGTAAACTTGTGCCTGCTTTCAACATATGCCCAATACGATATATCTACCACCTAGGGCTGTAATTTACCAACGAAAAATGTGTATACGAAGAAAAGGTAATAAGTTTTCACAAAAGTAATTTCTTCTACTTGACATTGTAGCACTTGTCATAACGATAGTTAACGGTCTCATGTAGGTTTAAATATTTACATGAATAACTTGGCAGGTATATTCAAGGCCTGCTCCAATATTATATATTATTATTTAAAAAAAATGTTTGTTGTATTTCTCAATTTCTAGCACTGCCTACTGAATTGTTGTCCACACTACCCAAAGGTTAGCAGGTAGAGAATTATTAACTATCGACTTAGCATTCGCCTATATACAACTTTTGTGCTATAAAGTATATTCTATCTAATAGAGGAAATAAATACTCAGGGGATTCAAAAATCACTGAGGCTTAAAAAATATAATCAGGGAATGAAATCTTGACGTTTTTGACAGCACCATACGTCAAGTTGATTATATTTTGCTAAACGCCGACGAAGTTATCGTAGCGGCCCAACAAGTCAACCAATTGAGAGCATACAATTTTCTACAGTTAGAGTAAACTAGAACTACTGTTTACAATTGATCTAACTGCAGACCGTTTCAAACAATCTACAGGTATCTCAACTGATCTATATCAATACCAGTCGGAAGCATCCCCATGTGGCGTGGTAATCTTGTGACTCTGTATACTCTCACACGTCACATCTCACGGGCCTGGCCTGAAAACCAACGCAGTATTGGACACATGCTATAATTGCTTTAATGCTGCAACATAATGAGGCAGGGACCCATTTTACCCTCATTAGTAACTAACCATCTTATAATTTTTTTATGTTTCCTACTATATTTAAGTATTACTACCTAGTTAATAAGATGTTTATATATATTTTTTTGGTAAATAAATTATCTCTCTCTCCCAAGACGCTGGATGCATTGCACCACTGTATGGCAAAGCTAATGTGCTGTGCCATATACACACCAGCTCTCTAATAACGCGTTGCTACTTCTAATTTGTTTCTATAATTTCATAAAAAAATTCTTTGTTAATAAAGAGTTAAACTTATCATAACTTACATTTCACAATTTCGGCAGTCACTCAGCCCTATGAAGACAGCCCTAAATGATGGGCGAATAAACGCCTTTTTGTTTCACCCGGTTATTGTGGGGACTCTTTATTAAGTCGGGTTATAGGCTGCTTGGAGGTGCTTCGGTTATAAACTGAAATGGCCTCATATTGTTCTTGTTACTTTTCGCGAAATTATTATCTTAATATTTTATGGTTGTACAGTTGGCACCAACTGGCCTGCTGGTATAAAAAACTCAAATAATAAAGACCTTGATAGTTTATGTTAAACTTATATTAGTTTATGTTAAACTTATATTAGTTTATGTTAAACTTATGTTTATTTTGATAATTCCGTTGCAAACTCAATTTCATAATAATGCCATGCTAGGCATTATTATGAAATTTCTTGATATGTATTTTAATGTTTTTGCTATTAAAGTGCATAAGCCTCACACCGGGGGTTATTTATAAGTTTTTTTGGGATCTTATTAAAAAAAATATGAATTTTAATATTTTTTATTCCTGACATTATTATTAGCTCGAGGCCCTTTTACAGCCGACCATTTTTAATTTTCTATGTGTTTATATACGAATCACTCTCTATCTGTATTTTTCTCTCTACAGAGTACAATCCCTCGTGTATTTAAAAAAAAACAAGTAGTAGGTGGAAAAAATAAATGAAATGAGATATGAAATGCTACGTAAATGACCGATTATACCCTCACAAATCATATGTAAGCTTTAATAAGATGATGTATATAACAGAAAACTTCGTTAATCTGCCTATATATAAATATTTCATATATTCTACCTACGGACACAAATTTAATCACAGTTTAAAGAAAGTTCATCACAGTATTTACTGAGATAACATCCACATTACTACAATCCATTCTAATTACAATTTAAAGCGCTGTACAATGTTTATTTTGACTTTAAGCACTTCCTTTGGTTTTGGTTCAAAGCACACTTAACTTTTAAGTTAATTAACATTCGGTAGGTTGGTAAGGTCAAAACAAACAGCACTGGGAGGTTTCTCTTATGTAAATGGCGGTGAAGCCTTTGGGAAGACTCGAGTAGGTAGATGCTTTGCTTGACGTTTGCCCAAGTCTCGGTCCCTGTCTGTTTAGGGTACTACCTACAACATTAACTGGTTTTAGTTGCTTTGTTAAAGTGAATTCTTCTTCAGGCGTACATTACTGAACAGTGCCCAACACGGAACCGTCACGCTCGGATGGGTTACGCTGAATCGGGTAAACTCGACTCTAGTCGGTAACTGAAAAAGTTTAAAGTTGTCACTTCAAACGTGTGGTTATAAGCACATACATATAATGTTTTGCTACGTATTACTATTTTGTGGGCATTTTATGTAAGCAAACAGAAAAACGCTTTCACAGGAATGCCCTCAATAAAACAATTTCTATCAGCCTTTTGCGCGAAGACTGAGTTCTAGTCATTTCCTCCGCTTCCTCGCCGTTCTGAAGATCTGATTTCCGAAGAACCAACATTCTGTGCGGTGGTGAACTACCCATTTATTTATTGCGCTACAATTTGCTACAGAAAAAATTTAATCTGAATAATTTATAAATAGTATGCAAATAGTTGTAAAGTTACAATAAAACAACAAACTAATTAGAAACAACTGAGGTCTAAAAGGTTAAAAAAATTAATACTTTTGTAAATACTTTTCTAACCATCAAAAACAAGATAAGACGGAGAGATATTTCAGGGCATAATTATCATACTTTTAGCATTCAATCAACATTAGAGCTTTTGACTACAAGGTAATTATTATATTTATCCACAAAGTTTATAGTTTACTCCTATACGCCTTGCAGCAAAAAAATCCTTTCCGTGCCTATAACAGTACCTGAAATGTCTGTGCCTGACACGCACAGACAAGAAAATAAATTTCCGTCACCGCAAACACATTACAGAGTCGAAATGTGTGTATTTGTGCGACGGAGATTGTGTACCTATTTATTTTTCGTCCGAAACATCCCCCTCAGCCCTCGGACTCGCGTCACACTCACGTTATTTGCCCGCTTGAGGGTATTTGCACACGTGCTGGCGCCAAAACCTACTACTTTATTTATGTACGGAAGCCCACAATCAAAATTATTAATGTTTTTATGTATGGAAATCTGGGGCTTTGTCCCACAGAGTCCCCTTCGACTGAGAAATGAATGGAGAAGTTGCGTAAAATACTAATTCTTTAAAATAGTCTAAGTGGTAACCATTAATGAAGAGAATGGTATGGCTATGTCTTGGTTAAAGTAAATCGTATGGCAACGATAGATTAAAAATTGTCTTGAACGTATAGCAATATTGTATTTTTATTTATTGTAAAAAAATTGTGACTACCATAGTGATGTCGATCATTACAGCCTATATGTACATTGTAAGGTTTTATATGTAGATTTCATGACATTGTGCCTTATTGCAAATTTACCACATGAATCACAATAAAGAACTAAGTTCTATACCTAAATATGAATTTAGTTCTTTCAGGTTTAAGAATGTTTTATTTCTCAATAAGAATAAATTTGCTTACATGAGGAAACACAAAAAACGTATGGCTAGCTAGTACTAAAAATAATTTAAGAAAAACATAGCAAAATATTAGGACCGCTATTTGTGGCATCGTATGGGGGAGGCCTATGTCCAGCAGTGGACGTGTATGGGGTAATATGATGATGATGAATGCCAAATATAAAAGTGGAAAAAAGTAAGTTATTCTTACAAAGAACATGCTATACGCGTAAACAAGGATTCTTTGCTTTCTGTAACGAAGTGTTGACAAATGCCTGTACTCCGCAACGGATTTACCCGGTAAAGGCCGATCCATTCATTTCGCAGGTCACATCCCTTCCCCCTAAATTGCTTTTATTCGTCGACTGACTTAATAATATTCTGTAATTAAAACCTTTTGAGGTTTTCACCGTGCGCGGTTATGAGCGTTTTTTGCGAATGCGTGTTAAAATTAATACGGCTATTAATCGTCTTGCAATGGAGGCCCCGCGCGACTTTCAGAGATAAATGTTGTTTGCAAAAATTTGTACGTCAAATATGCCAGAATTTGTGTGGGTGGCGAAATTAAGGGTATTAATTTGAAGCCATTGTTGTAACTTAGCGGATGTTTGCGAGTTTTATTTACAGGGACAACAGAGCAATGTTGACCTGATCGGTATCTGTAACGAATTACAATATTAAGATTATTACGTTGTAATCTCGTTGAAAATTATCTACGTCTACCATTTTAATATGGGTAGGTAGGTTTTTAGAATCAACTGAGGTGATGGATTTAAAAAACTTACCGCTCGAAGATCGAGCTTTGTACTAAACCTACCTACTCAGAAATAGTTAATTTTTGAAAGAACTTAGATTATTCTGTTTTAACTATAAATTATTTTTAAAACTAAGCCGTTTAGGGTGCCTTCACAATATACCACTAAGGTCCGCTTCAAAATAAAACATATAAAACAATATCCAAAACAAAAGACGGGATGCAATATTCGAAACAAATGAAGATTGCAGACAAATAGAGTGCATATATTCAAGCTTAATATATTGCAACCACTTACACATGTGCATATATATTTCATTTCATCACAAGAATAGGTGCGGAATAAATAAAACGCAGGTAGGTACTGAACAAATAAATCTTCGTTACACCGTTTCGTCACCCGATCGATCAGCATAAAGAAACATCGGTTCTGAGGCTCACGTCCTTATTCACTACGACCAACATCATCATCGTCGTGGAATGTTGCGTTTAGAACTTATAACGCTATCATGAATGCCAAGCCCCGAATGGCAATTTTCACGAATCGCCATGAATTCATGGGTAAAAATGTTCAAAATGTTGTTATTTCATTTTTGTTTTTATATAGTATTTAACTGTTACGATGCTCAAAATGAGAGATAAATAAATGTAGATCTTCGATTAGGAACAAAAATAAGCGCACCATTGTTTTGATCTTCAAAGGGTGCGCGTTACGACATTGCGCGTATTTTCGCGTTATTTTCTTGGAATCTCAGCGAATACATACAGCACGTCTCATTGAATTCGGCTTATCCGTACCAGCTCTGACCTAACACCCAATATAACGGTTTACGAGTTGCTTTGTATCACACAGCCAGCCGTTTGAAGCTGTCGCCTATAGCGGACTGGGAGCTTTTGGTTCGAATCCGGTGTATTTTTTATAGTAAAATGGTAACTGATATCCTAATCAAAACAGATTAAGACAGGGCTTATATGCTGTGCTATGCATGAAACGAAATTAATTTACAGGGAATGTATTTTCATGCAGAGGTGTATGTTATTTTTTAAAAGCCTGGCAGATTTTTTAACTTTCTAGCACATATCGGCCAGATTTTGAACAGGTTAGATGCGTCCTAACTAACCCCTCAATATTTCTAGGCTTTTAAAAGTTATTAAATAACCAATGTTGACGTAAAAATTTCTCCTCTTAATAACAGCTGCGTATTTTAAACCCTTTCTAATAAATCACCCGCAACATATTTCAGTCTTACTCCGATGAGGCATAAGGAAGCCTGCAAGGGTCGGACCCGGATTATCCACCACCGTGATCAGACCGCCGCGACCTCTAACTACTAGAGCCTTTATTATACGAGGGCTGATTGCTTCCTCCGGTATATTGATAAGTATAGTGCATTATGAATAGGCCTTTTCTATGAGGCTGTACTTGTTCATTATTTTTGATTATATTTCAAACAATTCTATGCATGGTTCTTATTTAAACGCGACAAATAGGTTTAGAAAACAATGCGTATTATATTTTTATTTTATTATTTTTATATTTACTAATTAAATTATAATCATATAAAAGAAACCCATTAGAACGAGTATTTACAATTAGAACAATTGAGGCAACTGCAGATTGTTGTAAACAATCTATAAAGTACAAAAAATACATTATAAAAAGTACATTTGTATAAATAAATACTTACTATATTATTATAACCAATAATTTTTGATTCACTCCAACTAGCGAAAAGATCTTACAAGCAATAGTAATCACTCATCCTTTTGATTAAAACTCGACGACACTCTAAACCGCGTGGTTTAGGAAACAATTTATTTTTCCAAATAGCATTCTAAAGTGTAAAAGCCTCAAACCCAGGCAATATTTATATACAAAAGGCACTTTCTCATCCGTAATCGTTCAGAGTCGCGATTCAGCACAAGTGCCCCGACAAACCCACTTTCAATGCGGCCTTTTAAGGCTTTTCACGGCACGAAAACACCCTCTTCCAGTTTCTAAACAAAATGTCTTAAATTTCGGGAAAACATTCCTCAGTTTATAAACCGGTCAGGATTTCCTACACTGTGAATTGAGTCAGTAACCCTTTTAAATGTGTTTGGGATTCAACATCCTCGGAAATTACATATCACTTGTCATTTCGGTAGAGCCAATAAACGAGTATTTCGCGACACAAGCCCTCGCTTCAAAGATTTCCTGTGCAATTGACCCCAAATAACCATTTTATTTGAAGATATAAACTCGGAAGTCTCACTTAGGAAACAGGCACTTTGCCAAAGTCCGATTTGGATGGCTACATGATGTGGCAATCGCAAGAAAACATTACATACGTAATGACCGTTTTTATAAAGGTTTTGAGAAATCGTGTATGTACGTTGGTCTAAATCCAAGACCGTTCCTACACTGAAATGAAAATGAAATGAAATGAAAATATGTTTATTGCTACTTGTACAGAATTAGTACATACATAATTATAACAGGGTACCTTACTTAATACAATTTATTTCTGTGTAAGTAGAGAAACATTTTATCTACTTCTCAAATGACAACGATTCCCACACTAGGCTGGGCCTGTATCGTGGGAACCAATACGAGTAACAGGTTAAGAGTAAAATAGCCTCAGTAGACTGTCAAACCAATGCTAAGTTATACATAGTAAAAATAAAATAAAAACAAAAAATTCAAAAATAATACTACACAGACAATAAAAATTCGAAATTAAATTCACAAAGTTACTAAACAAACTTAAAATTTAAATAAGACTCTTAACAATATTCTTTCGGTTTGATCGTATGATAGAGTATGTAACCAGTTTTTAGCAGCGGATTTTAATTGGGCGACTGATAACGATTTATGATCTGTGCAACAGTGTTTGATAACTCTATTATAGACAAAACATTTAATATGATCTCCGAAACGCTGGGTAAATGTCGTAGAGACTGCGGGAACCAGGATTTTGTTTGGATTGCGTTGTCTGGTTGAATGATATTTTTGCAGAAAAGAGGTTGATGAGTGTACATTCAAACAGATTTTTAGGAGGAACAGCTTTCTTACCGAAAGTACACCACTCTCTTTAAAAACCAGGTCTGTTGCGTATCTTCGGGGCTTTTTAGCATCGTTTTTAATACTGAGCGTTGAGCTCGTTCAACCAAAATTAGAGACGTTTTCCCGACAGAGCCCCAGGCGATCAGGCAGTACGTGAGCAACGACTGACACAGGGCGTAGTAGACTGCCATTAAAGTTTCGAACTCTGCTACCTCACGAAGTTTCTTCATCATGTAAACTACTTTTCGCACTCTGCCAGATAGAGCTTCAAGATGCTGCTTAAAGGAGAGCTTCTCATCTACTATGACTCCTAAATATTTAAGTGACACAGACCTAGCGAGCTCTTCGCGCTTACATATCTGGCTAAAGTCTTCACAGGTGCGCATATGTAATTTAAGGGGTGGCCGGGAAGGGGGTTCTGATGCTTTCGTTTTGTAGAAGCATGTGTACGTGGTTTTTTTAGTATTAAGGGTAAGCAGATTTCGTTGTAACCACCTATGTACTTTATCCAGGCCTGCCTCTGCAGAGGAAAAAGCCTCTGTCACGTCTTCCCGCAAAATAGTAGGGCAGGGTCATCCGCATAGCACAAGGCTTCCATTTTTTTGATAGGTAGCTCCAGTAAATCGTTGATGTAAAGAATGAACAGTGTTGGACCAAGAATGCTGCCCTGTGGGACACGTTGTGCACACGTTGAGGGACACTGACAAATGCACCAACTGTGACACACTGTCTCCGCTCATAGAGATAGCTGTTAAACCAGTCTAGTGCACAACCACGAATACCCAGGCGCTCCAGCTTTCTCAACAGAATCGGAGTGGACACAGTGTCAAAAGCCTTCGCAAGGTCCAGGAACACGCCAACAGTGCACTGTTTGTTATCTAGTTGTGTTGATATGATTGAAGTTAGTAGTGAGACAGCGTCTTCCGTAGATTTGAGTTTACGGAAACCAAACTGCCTGTCAGAAACGAGCTTTTTGGTTTCTATGAAATTAATTAGTCTACTGTTTACTAATTTCTCTAGGAGCTTTAAGAAAGCACACAGAAGAGAGATAGGGCGATAATTATCTACCAAGTCTTTTACACCACCTTTGTGAATTGGGCAGACAACAGCAAGTTCCCAGGCATCAGGAAACACACCCGCAGATAAACTCTCGTTGAATATCATGGTCAGAGGTTCTACGATTGATTTACAAAGAGCTTTTAATAAAGAGTTACTTATACCGTCGATTCCTGGGGCTTTGTCATTTGAAAGACCTATGATTAGATTCTCGACTTCTCTGGAATCTGTTGGTTCCATGAAGAACAAATCAACGCGTGTGTTCCTAATCTGGATAGCTTTTGTTAGCTCATCTTCAGATTTGGACAGGCTTAGCAGGGTTTTATTAGCTAGTCTCTGTCCTATAGTTGTAAAGTGTGACATATGTCTAGCGACTCTTGGGGGTCGTTACTGCCAGCGAGAGCTAACAGTTCCGCTGATTCCGCTTTGACCGTGTTTATATGGCATACTGATTTTATTATCTTCCATAACTTTTTAGGCTTATTTTTATTGGCCAGCAACTCTGCGCTTTCATATTCCAGTTTCAATCTACGTGTGAGTATTATTATTACTATATATACACTATACATACACTATACCTAGTTACTTCACTACTTACGAAGGGTTAAGAGTTTCTTTCCATCAAAAATATAATCAAAATGAACATTCTCTGCTTCTCCTAAAAAAGCTCGTTTTGGGTATTATAGGTGCTTATGTCCTCTAAGTAGTGAAGTCCATAACCATATCGATAAAATTATAGAGCCACTAAGCTGCCTTGGAAATATAACGTGCTTTAACGTTCAAACTTGAGCTTGCCTTAATAAGCGCTCATTCTCGCGATTTTTAATTTCACCGCAGCACCCACGGACCGCGGCCGCACGATTTAGCTTAATGGATTCTTTTAACGACCAAATGAATATTTAAACTCAATGCCGTTAAATTAAAATGATATAAAATTAATTCTGGCGAATACCGTTACGGAATTTTATTGGTTTTACAATTTCTTTGCCGTGACAATCATTATTTTCATTGATTTCGGAATATTTAATGTAGAGCTCACAATCTTTTTTCGAATTCACAGGAAAGAGATTTCATTATGAATTGAAATTAATTCTTTATGAATGCCGGCCAGCTTCATCATTTTCTGAAGTGTCTCCACTTTATAAGCGCCTACTAGTCGTCAATTTTACCTCGATGATTTTATTTCCATAATTTAATAGGTGCGTAAAATATTCTGCGCTTTGCTTCTCGTTTTTATGCACGGTAAAATAAAATATCGATATCGATAAAAGGGACGCACCGCGCTGACGACGCCATTCCTTCCCAACAACAACGAGAACAATTCACTCTTTCACTGTAAACTCGACTCTCTTAGCGAGCAATGAGCAGCACGCTCCTAATGTGAAATAAGAAACTACATTTCGCCCATTACTTGTTCGGCACTCAGCGCTCATTAATAGTAAAAAGCAACCGCAGCGGAGCGGGAGCGGGCAGACAGCGAATGAAATGGGTAATAAAAGTAATAAAGTGTATTGTTTGCCTTAGATCGATAGCCAAAGACCCGTTTAATTAATGACCAATCTCTCGAGACTCACCGGCACTTGCACTAATTAATTAAAGTCTGTTGCAAACGGAGAAATAAAGTGAAGTTTCATGTTTGCTTTCATTGTTTTAGAAGCTGTATTTTTTAATGATGATGGGGTGCGGGCTTTGATCGATTCTCGAAGCTGGAGTCGGCAAGATCGAAGTGATTCGCTTCGGAGCAAGATTGGGGCGCGAGATTAGATGAAATAGCTATCAGTGCGATACCCTCACCTGGGCCGATCTTTTAAATGACGGCTAAAAAAGAAACGATCGTGAACTCACTTTGTGATTTGAGTCGCAGCTGACGCTTTTTTACTTAAATGACTGTAGTCCCTCTCTGTGAATAGCTGCATTTGCAAAATGAAAAGATTTTATCGCTCAACATCTTTTTCTCTTAGTACCTACCTACTTATTTTCTCGCACTGTTGTGATTTAATCGTGATTATTTTTCTCGTCAAAGCGTACTCCCGTTGAACACCGTAATTGTTATGAGTTTTATACGTGCGTAAAAAATGCTCGTACGTTTTATGCATACTGGTGTAATGTAGAGTTATATCGATGCAATTTGACATTTTATCGTTTTCCCATCACTATAAAACTGCTACACAGCACGGTTGCCTGTTCCTTTTTTTGATAAAAATAAAACTGAATATAGGAAGAAATTGTTTCATTGAGTCCGATAGGAACCAATATTTCGTGCTACCTTTGATGTCGGCTTATTTAAACATAGGGGTTTCGGCAGCCCATATTGCGTCTCTTCGAAACGCTTTCACAAAAATGTTTTACTTTCTTTTAGGTTATTTGTTGACATAGATATGAAATATATTTATTTGTTCACGTGAATATCGTCCTACTAGCTGCTCGTGACCTACATTACAACTGTAGAGCTAGGAATCAATAAAAGATAACCTGCTTATCATTATTATTTTTACTACCCACATATCAATAACGTGCAGCCACATCACAGTGCTAAGATGCGATGTGGAAAGCCCAGAATGAAATGTTTTGACTATCTTAACCGCTACACAGTAACAAGCTTTATCAAACTTGAATAGACTTACGTTTGACCCTATTCTCACCTGACTTTGTGAAAGGAGAGTGGTTTTTCTCTGCAGCGGGACAGTCAGCCTTGACAAAAATTTTGCTATAAGGTTTTGTATTATAGCTTGGTAGACATAAATTTCTGCAATATTGAAACTTCTGCTGTACCCTTATCAGCGTGAGTATAATGCAATAGAACAAAACATAAAGCTCGAGTATAGAGCAGTCGTGCCTCTTGGCAGATGCTCGGCCGGTTCCCGCCCATTATTTTTACGCTCGTCGACCACCACTCATCGGGAGGGCAAACGTACACTGCCGACTAAAAATGAAATCGCAAACTGAGATTTCCTTATATTTTTTTGCATGAGGTAGAGAAATACTTTTAATGGGACAGCGAAGAAAGTTAGTGGCCTTACTAACCTTACCATTATCCCTAGACATTTAAAATTATTTCTTTAGCCCCAAGTTTAGCAAATGAGAGTCTCGTATTCGAGAGTAACGATATCATGAGACCCGCTTTTGTCCAATTCTCATTTTTGAGAGTCACGTTAAGACCCATTTAGTTTTACTGTACGGTGGCCATAATTGTGTTAGCAACCAAATACTACAACATTTGGCGTCTCCCAATTTCGGAACTATTATATCAGCACTGAGTATTTTTTAATCATATCAATTCCTCACAACTTTTAAGGTAAAAACTAGATTAATATTTTCATAAAAACTTCGACGATCCCAGGTGTAAGCATAGACCCTCATTAGAAGCCTCAACCAAAAGCAGAATTGCCGGAATTCATCTCGTTAAGGCACTAAAGAAGGGCACATCAAAATACCTTAACTGGGCCCTTTACTTACCCTCCACTGACCCTAGAATTTTTACTGAGATTTTCCAACTAACCCCCATTAAGACCTTTAGAAGATTTCAAGTTTTGCAAATAAATCTGGATTTGTTTTTATTAAATCCATCTAATTTATTAATATTAATCAACCTAAGTTTCTTTGACCGAGATTAACAATCGACCATTCAAACTTTTTTTAATTTTTTTCGGATACTACTTCTATAGACGAGCCAGAACTGAAGCTGAAGATATTTTTTAAACGTAGTCTTGCCAGGTATAAGTTATAATTTAAAAAATATAAGTTCTAAAGTAAAAATCTGTTCCCGTTCCTACTACACACCTAAAATTCAGCTTGTTGCTCGGACACAACTTCAATTTGTTTTTACAAAAACAAATTATTTTCGTCGGAAAACTCCAAAATCATCAAATCACGGTAAATATCCCTTTAAAAGTGCTTATAACGAATGTGTACGCGATTGTACCCCAACATTCGAGATCTATAAGGCAATCGCCATGCCTTATTTTTTCTTTAATGAT
Organism: Eupithecia insigniata; assembly: GCA_947859395.1. Taxonomy (NCBI): domain Eukaryota; kingdom Metazoa; phylum Arthropoda; class Insecta; order Lepidoptera; family Geometridae; genus Eupithecia; species Eupithecia insigniata. Next base: position 3,387,429 of record OX402001.1, on the reverse strand, counting down.
CGGTGCTCACTTGCTCTCGTCTCGTTTTAAAAGCCAAATTTCTTTTCGGCGGGCAAATGTTATGACTGCGTGTTTTTGGAAGCTTGAATAAGAGCTGGTTTTAAAATGGAAGGAGCTAGAAGTCAACGTTTACGCTATTCAGTCTGACTCTACTCAGAAGTGTGGTTCTAGTACGTAGGTTAAGGTCCGGATTGATGCCACATGAGGAATTCGTCGCTTTTTCGGAGTAATATTGTTCTGTACAGAACAACTGGAACATCTTTTGTTCCAGTTGTCCTATGCACGAGACTACTGGGACAAAAGTTGTCCCAATTGTCCTAAGCACCTAAAATATGCCCAACTTCCAAAATGCTCAAAATCGCTATAAAATTTGTATAGCTATGGACCCTTCAATTTAAGCTAAATTTTGATACAATCAATAATTAAATGCGATTTTGAAAAGTCAGATTTTTTTGCAGATATGCACTTATCACCGCTGAGGTGACTATCCATAAATCATACATTAGATGATAAATCAGTGGGGGTAGCTAAAATTACCCTGACTTTATTAACAGATCGATATAGTGGACTATGCTAACAAAAGCCAGAGGTTTCTACAGGTTTGCAGTTCTTGTTTACCTACTCAAAGCAAGCCCACCTCTTGCCTTACGTAAATTACATTTATTGGCAAAACTTACGTAAAGCCGTGTACTAACCGGTGTTACGGGGCGTTTTCGCAGCGAGCAACGTTACGCCGTGTGAACGCCGGTCAGTACCCACCTTTAGCGTTCAGCTCTATGGGCGATGATTTCTGTTCGGTGACCTCTAGCTCGTATAATTTAACCAAATCGCCGATATAAACAATTAAATTCTGACATTTCGTCCAACTTGTTGAGGTCATATAGCTACATCAAATAACAAATTGGAAAACTTCTTCTGTTTATATAGGTGATTCAGAATGAGAAAAAAACACAATTTATGAGTATTGGCAATGGATTTTTACTTAACGAATATCATTTGGTTTGTATTTATTTATTAATTTAGGGGCAACTAACTAGAGATAACAAAGGGAATACAAATTAGGAAACAAAATACATAAAACAAGTGCTCTCTAAATTACACATAGCCACAATACAATATAGGTTCGTCAATAGTAAATAAAAAAAGGAATTTGAACTAAACAAATTATTAAACTAATCTTTAAAATAACTTAATATTTTACAACAAATTACAATAAGTTATTTTTATATGGGAGACCATCCACTCGATGGACCGACGACATCGTAGCGGTCGCAGGGAGTCGTGGGATGGAGGCGGCTCAGGACCGCTATTTGTGGCGTCGTACGGGGGAGGCCTATGTCCAGCAGTGGACGTGTATGGGCTGATGATGATGATGATGATGATGATTTTTATATGCAATGAAACAAATAGGTACGATCTTTTATAACAAACATCGTGCTAAAAATTAAATAAAGCACTCGCTACAACAACTTACCGTAGAGTGGTAGAGGCAAGTTTGAATCTACATAGTTTAATCGGTGAGCAGTCAGCAGCGAGGTTATTAATCGTCCAATAATATGCAAATTATGAGCCCTACATCATCGCTAATATTCGCGTTGAAAGTTCAATTCATAACCTGGATTATATTACCTTTGTGTCCACTTATTCTATGTTTGTTTGTGCTTTATATTTCTTGTAAGAAATATTAAGATAATTGCTTTATTTAGTTCATACGTACTAACTGATAAACTGCGCTCTTTCTTTACGCAACTTTTTTTTTATCAAAGTAGCTAGACACTTAGACATCGATTGCAAATTTTCTGACGACCTGACAAACCTAGATGTAGTAAAATGGAGCTACCTATCATAAATTAATTTTTAACACCTATACTTTTGTTTATTTATTTACGAATTCTTTTTCGTTTAATATGGCCTTTGTTTTATACTTGACATCAACGATTTTTATTACTTATTACAAACATACAAGCTAACAGTGTTCCACAGCTACCATTTCAAGCTGTTCTCTGTTCTTTATAAAAGTAGTTTACAAATAATTATACATAAGTATGTGTATTGGTACAAAATATAAAAGAAATTCTTCGTAGCCAAAATTGTTTATCTTAATATAACTATAGGTACTCACATAACATCAAAAACAAAAACAACCCCTAAACTTCAACAAAAAATTATTGCAACAGAGAAATGACGTCATAGTACGTGAGTCCCCAACGGCCCCAGTAAATTGGAGAGCTTAGTATCATTTCTTATTTTTGTTATCAAATTTAAGGCGGCAATGAATGGCCGTCGCGCGAGACTAAAAAATAGGTGTATTGCGTGCCGTGCGAACTGAGGGATCCCTGGCTCGAGGCACGGGAAATAGCGACTTCAAACGACATAAACAGAGTCCAATTTAACCTCAGCTAAAATTTACGTCAGCTGTGCATCAACTTATTAACCTTTAATCTCAAAACCTATAACTTAACTTTATTTGTATTGAATTCAGTCTCATAATTTTGGTTTTTGTTCTAGAAATGCTTTTGGCAACATGTATGTATGTTGCCAAATGTTGTTGTTTCAAAATAAATAGAAAAACATTAAAAGATGCAACACAAAGCTAGCGCGGTTGTTGCTAACCGGGATACATGCTGTTCACTGTAGTTATTTTTTTGTTATTTGGATTTTTAATAACAAACGAAAACATCATCATCATCATCAGCCCGTACACGTCCACTGCTGAACGTAGGCCTCGAAAACATCGTTGTGAACCAAACAAGGATTTTCTACTATTTAAATTTACTTTTATTTTCTAGGCTGTCTGTATTCTCTTACCTAAAAATACGGTTTTTTTTGTCATAATAGACCTACAAACTCTCCCCCGCGGTAACTCACCTATAGCATACAATAGCGAGCCCGCATAAGACATACGCGATTTTATTTACAGTGTGTGTGTTGTGTGTATGATGCCATTATATGAGTTACAATAAATATTTTCTAAAAAATAACTTCCCAAGAAAAAATTTACTTCGACGGGTCTTAAACCCGCAACCCTCCGTCAGTATGGGATGAGTCAAAAAACTCTGGGACTTTTTTCGGACTCCGGCGCCGATAGCTCCACCTACATGGGAAACATTGAAGTTTAAACATAATAACAAAAATTGGTTTTTATTATTTTTATCAGTCGTGATCCGCTAGTCACCTGCACCTGCTGTAGATATCGTAAGGTATTAGCTGCTTAGTCTACGCTTGCTTTATCAGCTTCGTCGTAACACTATCTAAACGGTGTCGGAGTTGTAATGCGACTTCCAATCTATTTGCAGTGCTGCTTAGTAATTTTCTTTCAGGCTCGGAAGGGTTAAGAATGTAAATGACGTCATTTTGATCTTAATTATGATTATCTAAAATTTCTAATAACTTAATGAAAGTAAAGAAAGAGATGGAAAGAAAGTAAAAGCTCGCGTGTGAAAGTAAGGTACATATTTATAGTTCCACCAAGAAGAAAAATATTAGGTCATAATACGACATATTAAGACTATATAATATGTATATATACTATATTTTGGAATGGGTTACCGCAAGATACCTATGTCCATCACTTATTTGGTTCTTGTTGAACGTAGATTTTCAGCTTAAGTTAAATCAGAATCAATAACTTTATTTCTTTGTTTCAAATAATTATTTTGTTTGCGGAGAAGGGCGCTGACTCCGCTACACAGTTTATAACTTTTGCGGTAGTCAGCCCACAATTGTAAGCACACCCACATTGTTATGTTCCTAATAAAGATTTTTGTATTTGTATTTTTGTATTTGGGCTTACAAAATAAGCACTTAGACAAGTCAAATTTTTACAAATATATGTAGTTATTATTATCAAATAAGAAATAAGGTGTTATTGATATTCTCTTCACTTAAATTTTTTGTCCACTAGTGGAAGAAGTAAAATAACATATATTTAAAAACTTTAAATATTTATCATATTTTCTCCGTCAGAAAATACCATGGTTTTCTTTGATAACAACTACGAAAACAAATATCTAACCCAAACAAACATGAACTCCCATAATAAACTCCGCCAACGACTATTATCGGCGAGAGACGAATAAATAAAATAAATGCCCAAAAAGCGTATAAAACAAAAGTTCGCACTTCATTCTGGTATCTATCCGGGACAATTAGCCGCCTTATCGCGCCGGGCAGGCCTTCTTACCAACTTAACCCGGCCTTCCTTCAAGCCGTTTCGTTATTAACGCCGACCCTATCGATATTAGAGAGGGGATTCATTATCTCTATTTTCTACCACGTTTTTGCCAACGGTTTTTACAGTCGATACCTTTTTACTTTAACATTAAATGGATAAATGCTAGACTAGATACGATTTCCTATAACGAACTTAACCTATGACATTTTTATAAATAATCCAGGCTTAACGGCAACGATAATACGCTCCCCTACGTGCTGCCGGCACAAATGCCCTGATAGACCTTAAAGAGCATCGACATTCTCACAACCGCGGCTATATCGTAAAACCCCACTAAAATTTCCATAAAAACACTCAATATTAAAAAGCTCGAGTCGCGCTATAAGTCGGTCCTGCGAATAGTCGGTTCGATTCAGAGCATTCGTATTCTGTCCGCGCGCCTTGCGCCGCCATATCTTTTCACTACCTTCATAAGGGCGGGTGTGTGCCCCGCGCGGTTGCAAACTTGTTATAAAGAGCTCAAAGAGCCCCTTAAGGCACTAAGATGCTCACGTGTAGGCACGTGTGCGGATCGCCTTATCTTTTATGCCCCGTTTAATATCGCGATTAAGGTCGCAATCGATTTTTCGCTCTTGTTTGTTGATTTTGTGAGTACTTTATATAATACTTGCGAGGGATATGAAAGTGCTTTTTGTAGCTCGTTTTCATAGACCTAAATATATCTGTAGCTGTTATAACATTTTGAAATCCATTCAAAAAAATATGCAAAAAAATTACGAAATAATCCACGATTCTAAAAAGTTAAAAGTTATTACTTGAACATAATTGTAAAGTAAAAGTAAAAAATGTATACCTAATTCTTTGTAAACTTGTTCGTAAAGTGTGCAATAAAGCATTTTCTATCTATCTATGTATATTATCTAATGTTAAAGTATATGTGAAAACCTATATTGTGAGAGATCCTGATAGCCATAACCGCAAATTATCAAAACAATTCATGCAAAACATGCTGCTTCATACAACAAATTTAATCACGGTATTTTAGAAATGCAAAATCATTCATGAACACGTCACATAATATAAATGAAGTATGAAACATTTTGCCAAAATAACTAATCAACTAACAAATACCTTTCATTATCCTGCCCTGTATTATATAATATCGTTTGACGTTTAATAAATAATTTAAGCATGCGAGCGTACCGTGATTCGTAAATAGGCTGTGATACGTTCACCATAATTTCCTCGTGAATAAAATATGAACGTAAAAGCTCATCAAACTTAAGTAAAACTGAATTATGAATCGCTCAGCGCTGAGTGCTTTACCTAAACGACTGAAGAAAGTCACGGTGCCTACAAGCTTTACTTGTATTGAGGGGATTTTACTAAATGGTATTAGATATTTCTAGGGAATTAAATTAAAATGTTTTAAACTTATTAATTTGCTATATTTTGCTACAGAAAATAAAGTTATTAGACGAGTTTTTTTTTATAGTCGATCTTCGTTTGACCACAATCTCACCTGAAGGAAAGTGACGATGTAACGAGTGATCGTCAATAAAGACATCGTTTCCGTTATTCATCGTGGTCCCCAAGATACAGGTTTATCCTAGTTTATTTAATTATTTGGCACACAAAACAGAACACAATTAAAATATAACACATTAAGATCTAGATTGTGTCCCTAAGTATGTGTACACAGCTGATTTATACAGAGCAGTTTGGAGATCAATGATATAATAATTTTAAGTCCTAATTTTTTTAATAAAGGTCATTCAATTTTTATCTATGTATTCATGAGAGGGAACTGGATTATTTACATTTATCATCTCAACACTTTGTCCGTTTCGTGTAATATTTCCTTTGACAGCTAGACTTAGCTGACCTGAAGTTAAAACACTATGCTACGAGTATTTAACGCACCCTATATAAGTATATTCTTAGCTTAAAAAGTCTTGTCTTGCTTAAGAACCAAATAGCAGAAAGACAGTGTACGACGCTCTACATTTAGCTACGAAGCCTACGAGTGCTACGGGAGTTTACGAGCATGCTACGAGCGTCTACGAGCATGCTACGAGTGTCTACGCCGCTGGCATCTACGGCACGCCACGAAGCCGCAGATCGCGTGACCGCGTTGTTATCGTAACGTCTGCCTTCCTTATTGCGCGGACACCTTTATCCATCAAACGGCAATGAAGAATGTAATTCATTTCACGAATACGGTTGCCTGGTTTGCTGAAGTAAAGCATTGTAGTATTTTTCCTTAGAACTTAGTGTGAACTAAGTATATGAGTTGTTTGTACCAAAATATAACGTAATTTTAATTTACTCAAGGCACACGACAGAATTGTCAAAATAATATTATGAATCTTTTGAAAACAATTCGTCAAGTGAAAACCTTGCCAAGCTATTTTAAATCTTCAACATATCGTAGATTTCATAGAAGGTTTTCATTTCTCAGATTCTAAAATATGTTATTTCTATGGCACCCTTTCTGTTATATATGTATAGGTAACATAAATAATGTATGTATAGCTTCATTTTAATACCATCTCATACTAACGAGCGCTTATTGACAGACGAAATGCGGTCGTAGGTTAAATAAACTTTAAAGCGACAAGGTTCTAAAGTTGATACATTTTACCATAACCAACTGTACAAGCAAATGAGGGCTGTTTAATCATCTTTATTGGACCCCAACTGCGCGCCACAGTAAATTCTAATCAAGCTAATGCTATTTAGATTATAATAAAATTTAATGCTCCAAACTTTGTACATTGTCATGGGTTAGTTAGGAAATAGTTCGGCTCTGACCATTTTAACTTAATCGGGTTATTTTTATATACATAGCTTATCTTTAGACCTTATTATCATTGTATTACACATAGCAGAGTACAAAGAATGGGGACTCTTGGTTGGCCCGAGGCTTGCAGTAGTTAAAAAGGGCTAAAAACGGTGTATTTTCATCGCCTTCGACAAAAATCTTTGCAACCATTTTTGCACATAAAAAATAATGAATATAAATTTCTCTCTCAGAATCTTTTTTGCACAAATTATCGTAAATTATTGTTGTGCGTACTGAAAGCATTATAACTTAATTACGCCGAAACTCCGCCTTGATAATTTCATTACATTCTTAGCAAAATAATATAAAAAAACATCATGACGAATCATACGTAAATTACGAAACCGAAATTAAATTTTAATACAAATTACCGGCTGTTTCATCTTCGCAAATGAGAAATAATTAAATCGTGGTTGTTATCGAATAATTTAAGCTCAAACCGACTGGAAATTCCGTTCTCGAAGTTACAGGTAAATTTGATTCGATTGAAATCGAATAAACATCTAAACCATTGCTTTAAACTTTCAAGGACAAATAACTTTAAATAACTGTAAGATTTCTGGCATATCGATAATTAGTAACTAGGGAGCAGTAGAATGATAGACGTCTCCGTTGACGTCTTCAAATGCTTAAATAAAATGTGATCCACATCTAACCCTTCCTGTCGATTTCCGAAGTTGAAACCATCGACCTCATTAAATCGAACAAAACTGCCGACGTCTTCCATAAACACTCGTGCAGGCACAAAGGGCACGCTTCAAACCTTACCTCGCAATTTTCGATAAGTTAAACGCGTAAGGGGCGCCGTACACGCATAAAGACGTCGTCCCACTGAGCCAGTCTATCGCTTTATGGACGCCAATCGTGCGTAAAACAGCTACACGCTAACTCGAACGAATGTTTAAAACGACTTCCATGCCATTGTTTCAGACTTCCAAATGGCCTCGTTGTTCTAATGTAACTTGATTGTGAAACAAAGAGCGGAGCTGAACTCGCCTAACAAACTTTTGCAATGCGACAGTCTTTTGTCTTTGCAAAGAAGGTTCGCGCTCTCTCTATCGAATGACGGTGAGAAATTCCGCTTTTTGTAAACACTGGAAAGTAGAGAAATTTTCTATATATTTTCGAGAGCATATGCTCTGGAAAACAGTAAACTTAATACCGAAACACAAATAAATCACGTGCACTTCTAAATCTTCGCAATCTGCGCGAAGCTCAACAAAACTAATTACCCACGTTTATGTAATAGATCCACTACTAAGTCCCTTGGGCGTGGATTTAATTAGCTATCGTCTTGCAAGTAGTTTCAGGTGTAAAGAATAACCCGCGGCCCCGACCACCGCCACCACTCGCAGAATAAAAGCCAGTCTCTTTCCCGTAACTGGAGAACCCGTTTTGAGGTACTTAAAACAGCTAATTGAAAAGCTAATATTCACGGCATAACATTAATTATGCTCCAGAGGGTTACTTGGTAATCTCCGTAGCGAAATCCTTATTATTTTAAGTGATACGCTGATGTTTAAATATTAAAAGGATGCTTTTAAAGAACCCGTGAAGACGTTTGGTATAGCGGGGTTCGCAGATAACGCGAGCTATTTTGTAAGTATTTGTAAGTATTTATCTCAATACTTTCAATAATTCCCTTAAATAATACCTTAAAAGTTTGAACTCCTTTATTTATAGCCCAATATTTCAGATATTTAATTTTAATCAAACTCTTTGCAATTTAATGGAATTCTGACCATCTTCACGCCATCTTGAATTCAAATCAAACCTTCAATAATCAAAATTAATGTATTCAATAACGTCGACAAATTAGAAAGCCTACAGTTTTTGGGGCGTTTTCCTTATTTTCACGGGTGAATGTTTTCGAATGTCAAAAAATTGGACGATATTTCAAAGTGGGAACAAATTCCCTGGAGATAAGCGCGTCACAGGGAGTTGGTGTGTTTCATTGGAGTTGTTATCAGTTGGGCCGGTCGGACGGCGGGTCGCCGCGCTCCGGGGGTCAATGGAGATCGAATGAAAAATTGCGACTGTGCAGTCAGCTTGAAGTGACTGAGATCGTGCGAGTGGGTTAATACGGACTCGTACTTTTCAACTGTTTCAAGTGGAATGTTTGCTAGCTATGTGACTTTGTTACTCACGGAATTTTGAACTGGCTTTCCGTTTGTCGCACAGTTTCAGTTTGTAGTGTTATTTAACTATAATACTTTTTTCTTCTGTTGATATAATTTCGTTCATGTATATATATATTAAGTTATGAAAGAACAGTAATGAAAACAGTAATGAAGGCGTTCGACGGAATCATCATGCAGACTATGCAGGTTTTAATATTACGATTATATAATGTATAGATAGATAGATAGTCTTCTTTGATGCACAAAAGTACATGGGGGAACATATATAGATAACATTCTCTGCCTGCTAACCTTTAGAATAATACCACTGGAATAATACACTACATGTATATTAGTGGTCTAAAAAGTTTCTGCGTAAAAGTTACACATTTTTTTTTATAAATAGATGTGCCATGCAACGTTATCGATACGGAATAGGTGTTATCGATAAGAAACCCCACAGTAAGATTAATCCAAGATACGCCAACGTTCCTTGTGAAATTTTAAACTCTATTTTCGAATTCTCTTCGACACAATCATTCGACGATCTACGAATACTACGTTTGTACAATGCACATAGAGTTCCCAAACAAACGATCACAACTCGATGGATCGACTGTTGTTTACACTCGGGAATTCATCTTGAACATCACTCGGGAACTCGCTCGCACGAACAACTTTCAAATGAAAGATTCCAAGCATGCTATGTAATAATATTGAGTTTGAAGTTAGTAAACTTGGCTATTAGATGAGCGGGCGGGTCTCTTGTCTGGCCGCTGTGCAGGTTGCGTCCGAGATAGGTTCACTTTTATTTTAGATGCATTGCTTCTTTTGCAAGAAGCCAAGAAGTAATATTTTTGTTAAAACATATTTTAATATGTATATAAAGTAGGTTCCCAGGAAGCAGATAAAATAGGTTCTGTCACAAAAAAATACATTTTAAGTAACTTTGTCGAAGTACCAGTTCATTTGGCAACAAACATTCAAAACCAAAACAAAATAATTCAAACTTTCTGATCTAAATAAGTACTTTTGCTCTGAATATTTTCAATACATAAAGTCGTACCTGCCCCCGTGGGGCATTGATTACAAAGTTCTTCTTGGCACCCTCTCGAAGAAACTTTTGATATCTAGAATATTTGTCATGCGAGTATCTACTTTCTCGATTTATTGATATTATTTCCAAGAGTGGAAAAACATGGTAAGATTGATAAAAAGAAAAATCTCACCATTGCTCTTTGGTGAAGTGCAAAAAGTAATTCTTGCCGGTTTTTACGCCAAGCAAGTTTCAAATTATTGAGAAGAATGGTTCTTGGAAGCGTGTTTGCTGAAAACTTGAATCACGTCTTGCCGACGTCGAGCCTACCTTTGAGTGCAGACAATTTCCTGCCTACGGGCGCGACCTTTGAGCCGCCCTGAGCCCTCATGCCGCCCTACGCTGAAACATGTGTACACGACATGACGCCTGTCAAACGTACAAAAGATACCTTCAGCAATAAAAAATGCTTCTCAAAGAACCTTTGACAAATTATCCCGTTAAACTGACAAGCAAACATCCTCCCGCCGCGCCGCCGGCCGCCCCCAGACATTCACTATCGACTCTCGATTTGCAGATAAAGACTAAACTTCACCCATTATTTCACGCCGATATAAGTGTCAGTTTTAGGTAGATACATTTTGTACAGTTTTTTAAGTGTTCCCTTAACGAACGTCGAATGCCAAAGTTTTTAGCGAAATGCTTCCGATACATAAAACCATCCGATAATATTTGTGTTCGACGGCGACGCGAAAACATTTCGGTCGAGGCGCCCCCTATCGGTCGGCTATAAAGGCCTTTCGCGCGATAAAAACTGATCTGTGAGTTTGTTCGGCAACAACAGGAAAACAGATCTTTGGCGCAAGGCCAAGTTACCTGTGCCAGCACCACGACGACGCGACGCACTCTGCGTGCTCGACTCTGCACTCGCGATAAAGGGTTAACAAATTGCATCCAAGTTCGCAGCACACGTCGCCGAATAGGGAAGCAGTAAATAGTTCCATGTTTGTCGGGGAAGTTTTGACTTCTTTCTCAGTTGGCGAGTGACGTCCTCATAATAGCTGCTCCCGAGGTGGAGCGGCATTGTCGCGCGGGGGCCGCCCGCGGCGCCGCCGCCGCCGCCGACCGCCTCGCTCCTCAATTTGCTCCTCCGATTGTCGCCATTTAAATTGTGTTCCTCGCACAATCTGCGTTATTATTCTTTTATGCGAAGCTACCGTCGCTCGCCGATCGTCGTGCAGATTGTTTTTTTCTCGTTGTATCGGTCTGCTTATTCGGCGTTGTCTCTATTTTTGCAGAAGGCGGGCGTGTAAACACAGCGCCGGCTTAAAAGTGCGTCCTAATTTATTTGAGGCGCCTTTCGGAAAACGTTTCGGCTATGCTCTTTTATCCAGTCGAACAAAGGATAATACGAATAAAAGCCAGTCGAGCATAATCGTACTTTCGCCGTCGAGAGCTCGCGAGAGATAAAATAGTCACCGCAATTTTCCCCGTGGAGTTTGAACCTTGCGGCGTTTTTTTTTGCCGGATTCGAAAGCTGATTCAATAAGAAGTTACGAGCTCACTTTAGTACATGCAGAGCAATGTTCGAACAAAGGAACGGCTATAATATACATGGCCGTTAGGAGCGAGACGAGCTTGTTGATTGTTTATATTCGATTACGTCGAAACCGTTGGACCAATTTCCAGCGAAGCGTCGCGCTCGTCTTAAAACATCCGAGACGCTCGGCGTCAGTCCGCCAACTCTGCATAATCAATGTGCGCTAGCCACATAACAATAACATTTACCTAGTCTCTATCCATTTTCAAGACAAGCCATGTTGTAATCTATACTGTTCGATCAGAAGCTCTCTACCCTAAATTCGATTTCGAAGTTAGATTGTGTAAAGTATTGTCATATATGTGGGCATCTATAACAATATTTAACAAAGCAAATAATACTTCCAAACAAAAGTCGTATTTTCTTGATAAAGCACTCGCGTAATCAGACATGAACGAACGTAGCTTCTGTTTATAATTTTCCTCATAAAAACGGCAACTCATCTTGATCTTGTATACCTTTATCTTTGTAGGGTGTATGCCCGCCACTCCCGAGATCAACGTAACTGATTTAGTTGCGGAGCGAAGTTGGCGGATTTGGGTAATCCTATCCTTATAAGCGGGGATCCATCAGTTGTCATTAAGGGAACACGGCGTCGACGCATCCACCGCCAGTCGCTACACCGCACCTGTACTTAGCTACAAGATTGATAGGCCGGTGGGCGCGAGGTACCAGCGTTATTTTGACAGGCTGTTATTGAAAAATTGAGCGATAATCCCGCAGTGCCTTCCGTTGTTTAAGATTTTTTGTGCGTGGTTATTTCACGAAATGGATTTGCTTTTAGTGAAAACGAATAATGGATTTGCTCATGTGGTTTTTCGAAGAGGTTATTGGCTGTTGTTTTGTTTAAAAAATATTTATACTTAGTAAATTAATGTACTGGATTTTGTAATGAAAATTTAATTATGGCATACCTACAAGTAATTACCTAATTCATATTCACCTTATGGCAGATTTTTAAGACTTGTTTCATTTTTGAAGCTCACTCTGTTTATTTTTTACTTCCTTGGATAAACGTAAACTGGTTTTGATAGATAAGGAGTGAACTCTACCGATATCGGTAGCGTTGCTATTGACCGGATTATCTAACATTTAATGCATTGTACGTTGTTCCAGGTTGTGCCTTCGTCAAGTTCAGTTCACACCAGGAGGCACAAGCGGCCATCACCAGCCTACACGGAAGTCAGACTATGCCGGTAAGTACACTATCTGTTTACCTGAATACACACGAGTATTCAGTATGTATTTATTCCACCATATGTAGGTAGGTACACTGTTACACTTGATGTTGTATAAATTCTAAATCATGATTTGCAGATTTGAGTTTTACAGTAATGGTTACACACTACGAAAAACGAAATAGGTACCATAACGGATTGAGAACAGAAAAAACTGTTCCCAAATTTCAAAATACACATGAATAAACAAAGGACTGTAAGTGCGCGTTCCCAGCAGAGTCGTGACCGTTTTATCATTGGACGACTATCTTCTCTGGCTATTCCCACTTATGAAATTGCCTTGAAGATCTAGCATCACGACAAAAATAGTTTCGTGGACAAAGACAACGAAACTGCACGCGACTTTCTGTCGTCACGACCCGGTGGGAACGCGATCTTAGCGACACATTCCCTTTTTTCTTATACTGTCTCACTGCTGGCCACGCTAAATTTTTCCATGACTCGCGCTCACCTGCCATGTCAGAATAGGACTTCGGAGACAGAATAGGATCAAACTCTCTCTCTCGCTCCTTCTCTTTAACTATTATTTTAGTCTTTTTTTTTTGATGGATGAGCTATCTTGGTCTCTTTTAGTTCTCTACTTCGAAATGCAACATATACAGAGTTTTTCAACTCTTATGTCACTTGGTCTCGTGGCGCAGTTGGTTAGCGTATCCTGTACTCAGGGAGGGTTGCGAGTTCAAGTCCCGTCGAAGTCGATTTTTTTTGGGATTTTATTTAATTTCTTACAAATAAGTACGTACATTTATATGGCTACGGTAGCTATTTCTTCTTTCAACGATTAAAATAATTAGTATTTCTTTCAACGAAAATATCATTCATTGTTGTTACAATGAAAATAAATGTAATAAATGTATCAGAGTAGAAATTCTGTTGAGTTTCTACTCTGATACGATAAATGTTAGCCCAACACGGCAGTAAGCTCGCACCAATTGGTGAACCGTTTGTTAGCATGCCTTGGTTGACTTATATAAGTCAAAGAACGTCTACCGAATGCACATCTACATATAACAGCGGAGTCAACAAACAAGGCAGGACAGGCAACGCTCGGACCCTGTTTATTTATTTGATATCTCAATGACACTCGGACAACACGGCAACGGTATTTTTGTACCTATCTACCAACTTTGGTAAATAGGTAGGTAGTTGTAATAATACAATACAAGCTTCGTTAACACCTTCGATCAAAACAGCACAAAGTTTTTCAAAACAAAAACAAATGACACGACATTTAAATTGACATAATGTACTTACATGGTCAGTGGAAATAATGTAGGGGAGTCAGGTAACTTTGAACCCTCATTTTCAAAAACTGTCTCTCCAATTTCTGCTCTCATAAGTAAGAACATCCTAAACATACAAAGTAGCAGGCTTTCCACTCACCAAGTCACGACCACTAATTAAAAAGTTAGCTCTGTATCGGACAGTCAATTTAAGCACTTTTTAGTCGCACGTCCGGCCTGAAGTTGCACCCTATTTACAACTCGAGGGCATTTTGTTAGCGTTTTGAAAGTGATTTTAATTTCTGCATGAATAGGAACGTTTTAGTGTAGTTGAACTCGTAAATTTGATTTTCAATAACATGGTCCAATATGCAATTTTGCAATTTTTGCCGCGTTAGTTTTACTGAACATTTTTAGTTATTGTCGATGATTCGGCATATGTCGGTGACTTGTTGATGATAGGGAAATAACATTTTATACGCTTGGTGTTATATTAAATATCTCAATACCTATTACCTAGTGAGATAGTAATTTACAAATCTTTTATACCCCCTACAGCCTTTCTTTGAGACTGTAATCTCCTTCTTCCAATAGGATCTTGTGTAAGCCTGTCATTGGTGGAGAAGTCTTCAATAAGCCATTTGCTAACAGATTTCCAATGAACCTCCTACCGGCAAAATATGCTGAGTTTTATATTCGTAAATGTCTGAAACGGAACGTTTATCGACGAAAAAACTAGATCTTGAATAAATATTTTAGTCTCAGATGTTCTTCGATGTTTACTCAAAAATGATAATAGCGACGATACGAGAACTTGTTTTGTCGAGTTTTTTTATCAAATTCTCCTCTATTCGCTACAGTCCTACCTACAGATCAGATTCTTTTTTTTTCTTAGTTTGGCTATATCGTCACTCCAACGGTTTGTTGTTTGCCTGGCCTACACTTTTGATCGAGTGGGTACCAGTTTGTTACCGTTTTGGTCCATCTATCGTCTATAGCTCGTTGGAGGGTTTAGGGTTCATGTACAATACTAATGAGAACTTCCTAACTACAACATAGAACTACATAAATACAATCACCACAGTGAAATAACTCAATGTAAGAGTATAAAATTAAGAATCTTTATGAAACCGTAGGCTTATATCAGGAACCATACAAAAATCCAGATTTATTTTATTCGATCGAGAGTTACTATCAAATTAAATCTCCAAGCAGATGGAAAGCGGAACTATACCATCGAATATGAAATATTTGTAGGTTTAAACATATTTCGTGTAACCCAGTGACAGACAGACCTTTTGCTACAGAATCCGTCACACAAAAGTACATCCACGGCAGATTTGCCCCCGAGGCCAGTTAGCCGAAAGCAGTCGCGGCTCAATGTATTAACTTTTTCATCCGAAGCTTACAAATGCTGATTGATTCGCAAAAAGCATTGTATTTTTACTTATTTGGTCAGTTTATTAACGTTCACATTCGTATAATTTTAATGATCAATATGACGAAAATCATGATGATATTCGGTTAGGTATTACACGAATGTTGAAAATGCTTGAAATACATATGAATATTATATGGATGTAAGATGTATTATATAATATGTAAGAGCCGACTAAAGGACCCTACCAGAGGAAGGGCAGTAGCTTCCTTCTGAGTATTTTTCAACACCAACACTGCGATCACCAATCCGCCTGCCAAGCGTGGTGATTATGGCAAAATCTTCACCTCTATACATGGAAGACCATTTTATTTATTTTATTTAAATACTTTATTGCACACATTTAATAAAATATACAAAAGGTGGGCATAATGCCAATGGCATTTTCTACCTGCCAACCACACATGGTAGAAAACAAAACAAATAGGCGTGCTATAAATAAATCTAAGCTATGTAATAATAAGTCTAATTAGTTACATTAGAGAAAACTACAGCAACATAGTAATAAACTTAACAAAAGTACATAATATTTATGGATATATACAATACATATATACAATATTATAATAGTATAATAGAAATTAATAATTACATTACCTAATTACAATGTTTTTAAGGAAGGTAGGGAACAAAAAAAAAAAAAAAAATGGTTGAGTTACTTAACTAGGCGTCGGGTAGAGATTCCTTAAAAAATGCTCACGTGTCAGCTTTTTAAAACAATCCTTTGATTCGACTTTCCTGATGTCATACGGAAGAGAGTTCCATAGTCTAACAGCCTCAATAGAAAATGATTTTTCACGAAAAGATGAGTTGTGTGCCGGTATCTCTACAAGAAGGTTACTTGATGATCTGAGTGGTCTGTCATGTGTATGTGAGTCAGCCAGAAATGAAAAACGGTTCTTGAGGTAGCCAGGAGCAGATGGATCTTTAAGAGCAGAGAAAAGAAGACAAAGTACCCTCACGCTCCTACGTTCGCGAATTGGGAGCCACTTTAGCTTAGCTCGATATTCGCTTATATGGTCATCCACTCGATGGACCGACGACATCGTAGCGGTCGCAGGGAGTCGATGGATGGAGGCAGCTCAGACCGCTATTTGTGGCGTCGTATGGAGGAGGCCTATGTCCAGCAGTGGACGTGTATGGGCTGAAATGATGATGTTTATTAGATAAATGATTGTCCAGTTTTCATAAACCGTCAATTAGATCCACCACGTTAAAAACATAAATCTCGAAACTGAAATCTTACGTAGGTGGATATAACACAGGACATTTGCAACATTACTATTCTTTTTATCTAGAAAAAATACGTAGTAAACCGCGGTCAGATGCATGGAAGTCCATATCCCCGGCTTTAATAAATGAAGATCATTTGTTTCGTAACAGCATTTCATTTTTAGCAATGCAGATATTTCGACTATCGAATACGTAGGATGTCCCTCTTTTGTCCACTCTTTTTATTGACTTTTATGGAAGCTCCGAATTTATGCTATGCTTTGTGACATTCTTACTTTGGTGTCAGTTCGTGCACCTGAGAAGTTTATACCGTGCTTATTGGACGCACGACGTTTATTGGAACTGGTTCACAATGTCTTTTGACTCATTTGACGGACAAAAATTAAATGTGTTTTTCATGAACATTGTATTATTTGTATTTAACTCATTTCGGTAATACCGATGAAATGAATGTTATACAAAAATGAAAGGTACAAAAAGATATAACAATATTTAACGCAAACGTTAACGTATATGTATTTAATTTTAGGAAACCTATAGAATACTATTATAAACGCGAAAGTTTGTATGTATGGATTTATGGATGTTTGTTACTCTTTCACGCAAAAACTACTGAATGGATTTTAATAAAACTTTATAATAATATAGCTTATATGTATGTATGGACATCAAAAAACACATAGGCTTAATATATAAATATACATATATGAAGTACTAATCCGGCGCGGACTCAATCGCCGGCACCAGCTAGTATAGAATAAAAATGACTTTATAGTACATACAAAAAAGATGTCACAGAATCAGAATCAGAATCAATAACTTTATTTCTTTACAAAATAAGCACTTAGACAAGTCAAATTTTATACTATAAACATAGTTATTATTATCAAATAAGAAATAAGGTGTTATTGATATTCTCTTCACTTCAATTTTTTGTCCACTAGTGGAGGAAGTGAAAAAGAAACCACTAGCACATTATAATATCACTTATGTGTCTAATACATGTTTATTTTGCCTATCTAAATATAAATTTAATGTAATTTAGATTCATGTCAATATTTCTTTAAAGCTAAACAGAACATTGAATTTCTTACATACTACTGACAGTGCGGAACGGAGCGACATCTGGCCAAGCATTAACATCATTGATGTAATCATCTATGGAGTAAAAGGCCTTCCTGATAAGCTTTTCTTTAATGTACTGTTTAAATTTACGAATAGGGAGTTCAGTTGCTTCAGATGGAAGCTTATTATAGAAGCGCACGCAATTGCCCATAAATGATTTCCCTACCTTTCGTAATCTATATGCTGGGATGTGTAATTTGTTCTTGTTTCTTGTATTTCTATTGTGAACATCACACTTTTTCAAAAAAGTATCTCTATTTTTTTGCGTATACATAAGATTTTCATAGATGTACTGCGATATTACTGTCAAAATATTTATATCTTTAAATAATTCCCTCAACCCGCCCGCGTGGCTTTAATTTGTAAATTGCGCGTACCGCTCTTTTCTGGAGAACAAAGATAGTCTGGATGTCAGCTGCCTGTCCCCAAAGCAAAATACCATAAGACATAATAGTATGAAAGTAACTGAAATAAACTAACCTAGCTGTACCTTCATCGGTAATATATCTAATTGTTCGAACTGCATAGGCTGCTGAACTAAGTCTGCCTGCGAGAGCATCAATTTGCGGTTTCCATTGAAGAGTGGAATCAATATGTAACCCTAAGAAAATAGTAGAGTCTACAAAGTCAACAATCTCATTCTTTAGCATTATCTTCGTTGGAAATTCTCTTACATTAGGTAACATGAATTTAATGCATTTGGTTTTTTTAGCATTGAGTAAGAGGTTATTGGCGGTGAACCAATCTAGTACGTGTGAAAGCGCATCATTTACATCGTCATAATTACATTTATTTCTGTCAACTTTAAAAATCAGTGAAGTATCATCAGTAAATAAGACTATATCACACAGATCTTTTGCTAAAAAGGGGAGATCATTTACGTATACTAAAAATAAAAAAGTACCTAATATTGATCCTTGCGGGACGCCTAATTCAATTTTTGAGCCCCTAGATCTTTCTTTACCAATATCTACTTTTTGAACTCTATCAGATAAATATGATTGCATAAGGTCCAGTGCCTTGTTTTGAATTCCATAGTGTTTCAATTTTCCAATTAATGTAGCATGATCTACACAATCAAAAGCCTTAGAAAGGTCACAGAATATACCAATAGCGTTTTTTGCTTTATCCCAGGCATCCAATATATGCTTTAGTAAAACTGTACCAGCATCGGTTGTTGATCTACCCTTGGTGAAGCCAAATTGATTTTTATGGACTAACCTATTAAGGTTGAAATGAGAGGACAACTGAGTGAGAATATTTTTTTCAAAAAATTTTCTTATTGCTGGAAGTATTGAAATTGGTCTGTAGTTGGCCGGATCAGTGTGACTTCCAGATTTAAAAAGAGGAACCAGTTTACTATATTTCATGAAATCAGGAAAAACTCCTGCGTCGACACAACTATTGAAAATAAAGGCCAAACAAGGAGCCACTTCCTTTATAATTGAACTTAGTACTTTGGTTGAGATACCCCAGAGATCCTCAGTATTTTTGATGTTAATAGACTTACGTTTGACTATATAATTGGCATTTACATGAGTAAATATAAAGACCTCTTTACGTTTTTCAACAGATGATTCTAATAATTCAACCGCCATCGAAGGGGAGGAGTTTAGAGTCCGGGTAACAACTTTAGGGATATCGGAGAAGAATGCATCAAAAGCATCGGCAATATCCTTTTCATGTATAAGAATTGAATTATTAATTTTTAACCTTATTTCTCTGTTACGTGGCTTTGATTTACTAGTTTCGTTATTTATTAGTCTCCATGTTGCTTTTATTTTATTAGATGAGTTTACAATTTTTTTCCTCAAGAATAGGCACTTTGCTGTGTTGCAGACTTTCTTAAATGTTTTCGAGTAGTTAGTTACATACAAGAGAAACACAGGATCATGTAACATAGCTTCTCTAGCACCATAAAAATCGTATAGTCTATCCCTACTTCTATAAATGCCGGGAGTTGCCCAATCAGTAAACCCGACCCTGTCTCTAACTGTGCATGTTTTAAGTTTGAATATTTCACTGTGTTCTCTGTTTATAACATTAAAAAGATTGGTAAATAGAACATTAGGGTCATCAGAACAAGATATATTAGATACTGCTAGTTCCACTTTACTTTGAAAATTCTTAATACGGCTCTCTGTAATAGGCCTGTAGGTATATTCCTCAACATTGTTTCTATCATTCAAATTATAACTAAAGTTAACACTCTGACCATAATGGTCTGATTTGAAAAGCTTGATTAAAGTTTTGCTGGTTGGAGATTCACTACAATAAATATTATCTAAACAAGTGGCAGATGTTAGGGTAACCCTAGTTGGGTCAATAAAAGTATGTTGTAAACAAAAGCATTTGAATAAATTAAGCAATCTATCGGCAAGGGATTCGGTAAAATATCTATATCCAAGTCGCCACAAACAATGAGATTCTTTTTACATGTAAATACTTTCAGCAAAACTTCTTCCATAGTACTTTCAAAAGCTACCTGATTTGCACAGTTATGTAAAAGTACAAAAGGACGTGTTTTAACAGT
This sequence comes from Eupithecia insigniata, assembly GCA_947859395.1. Lineage (NCBI taxonomy): Eukaryota > Metazoa > Arthropoda > Insecta > Lepidoptera > Geometridae > Eupithecia > Eupithecia insigniata. The sequence goes on along the minus strand of OX402001.1, from coordinate 3,366,864 downwards.
TTGTTTATTTAAGACGTGACTTAATGATTTAGATGAGAGAAGTAAAACTAATTGAAATCCTACTAATATTATAAATGTCAAAGTTTGTAAGGATGGATGTATGGATGTGATATTTGTTACTCTCTCACGCAAAAACTACTAAACCGATTAGACTGAAATTTGGTATGGGTATAGTTCGGGACCTTGAATAACATATAGGCTACTTTTTATCACAATAAAACGCGGGCGAAGGCGCGAGCAGCAGCTAGTAGGGTATAAACTAGTTAGAAATTAATTAATTTTCCAGACGCCACCCTCCATAAGCCGAATAATCCTTGGGTTGTATCGCCAAAAATAAAAGAACAATTCGGACCTGACGTTAGCTCGTAGACAGCATTCAGCTAGGCTTTACTGTCAAATGATCGATCTTAATTTGTCTTGATTTTATTAGACAATAGAATCATTATATATAAAAATGAACCCCTATTTCTCCTGGCTCACTAGCACGCGGATTGTTCTGAATGGTAGAATAGACAATAATCACATCGCATTGCCATACATTGCGTACATGATTAAGTTTAAGGAATCAATTTCAAATAATTTACGCATTCGATGACAAAGGGACGTAATTTTTCTCTATTCTACCCTAGACAACAATTCCCGTGCTAGAGGGGTTGGTCACGTTATAACTTGAGAACTGCATTACCGATTTCATTCATCTTTTTTTTAAATGTTTTTTAATTCATGTTAGAAGGTTCTTACAATAAAAAAAAAAAAAAAAAAAATTGCGCAGAAACTTAGAAAATTTAAGAAATCTTAACGACTAACTTAATTCTAAACTTTTTTAATGTAACCTTAACCCCAGCGTCATATACTTTTTACTAAGCACGTTTGAAATAACTGTCAGTTGAATTGAATGACAGGACAACGTCTGTCGGGTCAGCTAGTTTGAAATAAAAAGCAATTAAAGTTTTCTATACAAATCGGGGCTCCTACCTATGGGTATAAATAAATCAGTTATTTACTAACCTTTTGTGACAATGACTTCTTACAAAACCAACATTTCCAAATAAAAATTAATAACAGGCGAAAATTGTAAGGTAAATAACCAAACCATTAGCAAAACAACGAATTGCGGCCTCTAACAAACAATTACAAATTTGCGGCATGTTAGCCCGTCAGGCCACGTAACGCTGTTGTTTTTAATAATTGGGCCCCCGAAGCCTTTCGTGAACCTTTATTAAGGAGCCTTCAAGTGCTTCAGTGGGGCCTTTCAAAGCGACACTGAAATAGGGCAGAATTATGTTTAATTCTGCCCTATTTCAGTGTTATAGCTACAACATCATCACCTATATACACCATCACCATATTTTATTTAACCGACTTCAAAAGGAGGAGCTTCTCAATTCGTCTATATGTTTTTTTTATGTATGTAACGCGATATCTCCGCCAATAATGGGCCGATCTTTAAAATTATTCACTATTGTATAGAAAATGATCCCGAGGGGTTCCCATAATTTTTTTATCCCCAGGGGATTATTATTTATCCCGTAAAACTTAAAATAAGTGTAAAAGTAAGGGGATTTCACGTCGGTTTATTGGTTTTCATAAAACACGCCATATTATTTATTTATCATCAACTCTAATATAATAAAGAGGTATAGTAAATACTATAAATTTCGTGTTTATTTATTAGTTACATGTATCATCATCATCATATCAGCCCATACACGACCACTGCTGGACATAGACCTCCTGCATACAACGCCACAAATAGCGTTCCTGAGCCACCTCCATCCATCGACTACATGCGACCGCTACAATGTCGTCGGTCCATCGAGTGGATGGTCATGTTAGTTACATGTATATCAGAACAGAATCTAACATAAGTTATATATATATAATATATGATTGATAAGTTATAGGTAGTTACAGTTTAGATGTAGGAAATCGTATGACTGACGACCGATATGGCGCGGCAGGCGAAGGTCCGCCTGCGACGCAGGAGGTTGCGGGTTCGGTTCCCATCTTGGAGCAAATGTTTCTACGATCTGCAAATATTTGTCTTGGGTGTTCTAGGTATTTTCTGTATATAGTAAATTTCTTATATATAACTCCTTTAATAGATAGATAGATAACTTATATTGTACCACACAAACACAAAATACAGAAGGAAATGCTGACAATCAATTAAATAGAAAAGGTGGCCTTATCGCTTTGAGCGATCTCTTCCAGGCAACCTTGGGATGACTCCATATAAAAGAACAATAATAGACGGTGACGTTTGAGATTAGGAAAATATAAAAAATATTAATTATACCTACACTACCTACGTATCATAAACTTACGTACACATAAAAATAAAATTGTTTAAATTGTTTCACAGTTAAATAATGTTGATGAAGCAGTTTTTTGAAGATGGGAGCGATTTTGTACTTCTGATAGCTACGGGAAGAGCGTTTATTGTTGTTTTGAGTGCTACCTTTTCGGGTCGTTTTATAATTGAGATATAACTCAATTGCATTATAACACAGTTGAGTTATAACACAAGCTAAATATAACAAAATTCGCTGAAGTTAAAATCATATACGTGGGATTACCTGAATGTTAATAAATATTATACTAGGGATGATTTTAATGTTTTACTTGGCCTTAGTTTATGTACAATACAAGGTCTCTGGTAATATAAGTCTGTATGTCTTCTTTTTGATGATGCAGTGTAAAAGAATTTGCTTTATTAATTTTTTACTGACTTCTAAAATCGGAGGAGGTTCTATGTTCAGATAAACAGACATTTTATTGGTACAACAACAAACAATTATTACAAGTCATGAATCAAATAAGTCAAATTAAAGTAAAATTTAAAGATAATAATATTATTTTACTTATGAATAGAAATCTTAATACCTTGCCGTGGGGCCGCGGCGTACGAATATCGACCCCTCCAACTCAACCCGTGGATGTCGTAAGAGCCGACTAAGGGAACCTACCAGAGGAAGCGCAGCAGCTTCCGTCTGAGTATTTTTAAACACCAACACTGCGATCACCAATCCGCCTGCCAAGCGTGGTGATTATGGCAAATCCCCCCCTACATGGGAGACCATCCTCTCGATGGACTGACGACATCGTAGCGGTCGCAGAGAGTCGATGGATGGAGGCGGCTCGGGACCGCTATTGGCGTCGTCGTACGGGGGAGGCCTATGTCCAGCAGTGGACGTGTATGGGCTGATGATGATGATGATGAATCAAAATACACCATGTTAAAAAAATTATTCGTGGAAAAAATACTGATTTTAATAATTAAATTAAATTAAATAATAATTATAATTTAGTATTTGATTCGTTCGACAGTATGGATGTTTTTTTATGCTATTTTGAAAAAGCTATCGCTATTATATAGAAAATAATCCCAAAATGGGACCACAATAACAATTTTATTCCCAAGGGATTAGTAGTTATCCCGCAAAACTTAAAAAGCAGTGTGAAATAATGGGATTCTAAGTCGGTTTTAGTGTATCTTTAAACAATCAAATTATATTATGTAATTAAGTTACAGGTGAGAATAAAATTAAAGAATTAGTTAATATAATGACAGTAATAATATAAGTGTAAACTATAATGTATACATAAACTATAATGTATACATTAAGTAAACTATAATGTATACATAATAATAATAGTATTTAAAAGGGCCTCTGTGCTGTTGACTTCGGCTCCACGCATGCCTCCCAAAGGACCGGGTCACTATATGGCCCGTGATCATGGAAATGAGAAACATAGTATTTATAACTACTCATAAACTACCCTGACTCATTAACATCAAAATATTCTTAACGTTCTGACCTTAAACTGCTGAACTCCATCATATCAAGCGTAATAAACTTACACATAATACCAAAATGAAGCCCTATAACTATCGTAAATGAAAGCAATTAACAAGGGCAAGGTACCTAAGCACCTTCGCTTGATTGTTTAACCACACATTACAACTCGATTACGTAACGTCACTCGCCTAAATAAACATGGCGGGTATGCCTTCATTTTAAAACGACGACGGGGCGGCCCCTACTTACATGATGTATGCCTGGACGAATCACACTGCATCATTTATCTCAAGACTAGGTAAGGTGACCTCTGTCTGTGACGTGGACAAAGATTCCTGTCGTACGGCAAACACAAAACTATTATGTATGATTATTTACAAATGAATATACAAATGAATTGTAAATATATAAATTAATTGTAAATATACAAATGAATTGTAAATATTTTATCCGCCATGAAAAAGTGTTAATGTTTTAGTCATCTAGTTAGTAGTACACGAGCTCTGCTAACTTTAAAAAGATTAAAGTAAACAAAAAATCACAGTGGTACAGTTAATTATGTAATATGAATTTTCTGACGTGTCCAAAAAAAAAATTTAAATATTGAATTACGAATTTTTTGGGAGGATTATACCCAAGGAATTTATATGCTAACGTAACTGGAAGGATCACTGATACAAAAACCGCGGTCTGAAAGAGACTGAATCCTGATAATGGAGAACCTGGCTTTATTAGTTAATTTCTTTTATTTTTATACCAGGTAGCTACATAAGTAAGAACCTTATGTAAAAGGCCAGACCAATAGCATACCAATTATTATCTGATCACAAACTGATACGAATAGAAATAGTCTTCATAAAAACAGACCGTTGTTTGCGTTTACAAAGCCAATTATAAACCTGATATCATAATACCAAGGTAAGTCAGAACACAAAACAAAGCTACATTTTCCAATATCCAATATCTAGTTGCAGCTGTAACGGTTTCTATAAATATTTGTTTAATAACATTGTTAGAACTTACCTCTCGAATTCTGCCAGTTAAACGGACTTAGATAATCTATCGAACGATAAAGTGAACTGATAAAAACAGTTTTATTCTACTTACGCGATAGGTTTACGACAATAACTTTGAAGAAGCTCAAAATTGAAGCCATAATTCACGGAATAATTAAGTGATGATATCAAAGCCGGTATTCGTAGCGTCGTTTTGGAGAGGCCTATGTTCGTACGTATTCGGGCTGATGATGATAATGATATCTAAGCAGATCCTAGTCTACTTAAGCGATAGGTCTACGAAAATGACATTGAGTTGAGTTAAAAATTGAGTTCATAACTCAGAGAAAACTACATTAGAACAAATGCTAGGAGACGCTAGTTCTACGCCTCTACGAATTGCTACGAACTTCACTTTCTTAGTCTGTAATTACACCTTGGTGTCTGTCTTTTCTTTGTCAAAGTTGTACTGAGAAATATTACTAAGTTTAGTGTTATAATCCCCGCGGGCGTTTGACATTCAGCTTTTGGAATTTATTAAAATTATGCTAATTAGTCCTCTGATATTAGCCGTTTCATTTTGTACAGAGTTTCGTTTTATTACGCAAATGCAAACAAGAATAGTTTATACAGGACCTTTCCAAGCAACTTTGGGATTTGAGTATTTTGCCCCTGAATAGTAACGGTTTCGGAAGGTTATTTGAACACACGACTAAATAAACAGTCTCAAAAGTTAAAGAAGTAAAATCAGTAAACCCTCCGACATCGCAGGGCCTTATTGAAAACATTTACATATGTATGCGTATCACCGAACGTGACATATTGTACACAGGAATATTGTCAGAGTTGTCGAAAATCGACGTTTTACCCGTTTTACCCCCGGCTCAAGGTAATGATGGAATATTCGATCGACTTAGGCGCGAGTTGAGGTTATCGCGCGGAGCATCATTGTTATGACTCCCAGATGAGTTTGCGCGGAGTGTGCTGAGCAAATCTTGTAAAGTTTACTCTTGTTTTTACGTTTATTGCCTTTCTACAGATTTACAAAATCTATCTATATGTATTTTGTTAGTAAATCCCGATTTAAAACGCATCTGTTCACCTATATACTCAGTCTACGTTCACCCGCTGATGGACTGAACTTGTCGAAAGTAGTCTTTCTTAGGTCGTTCTTGTGGTGCCAGTGGCCTTGCGTTAAACCTAAATACGTATTATTCTTTAAAAACTGATAGAATTCACTAAATATCTATTTGATATCCATTTTGAAACAGATGATATTACTGATCCTCTGGTATTTCTCAGCACAATTATTGACACAAACTACAAGCAGCTAATTTGCACTCCTTTCCAACAAAAACAACTCTATTTATGAGCATTGCTCATTTCAAGCCACGAGTGCTCGACTCCTGAAACCACGTTCCTGGCTGTATGTAATCGGGCTGTAGCTTATTAACATAAAATAACAAAGGCTAATTAGGCCTCAGACTCGGGGCTCCAGCATGCCGCATAATCTTATGCCACCTACGTACATTAAATCAGTTCTGGGCGGAAAGTTCTCTGCTTATCCGCCGAGAGAGATGAAGACTAGTTACCAACTATACTTAGGTACCTATATAGTTGTGCCAAATGTGTTTTTTTCGCTCTCACGATTTTGGCGTATTTATACAATGGTATGATAAAATAAAGTTATTGGGCACGTGGTACGGAATAAAGAAATGATGGAGCGTCTCGTGGTCCAGTGTAGAATGGAGGGCAAGAGGTTTCGTTAACGCTCTCCAAGTAGATGGTCGGAAATCATCACACTCACAACGCAACGAACAGGGAACGATGGTATGTTGCAGCCGTTTATCAGGACACCATCATAACCACAAGGAAGATGGTAACATACAAATTTCCTTTTATAATTGAACCAGATCTGAGTAGGACAGCAAGTATGCAGGTAGACAATGGTATATGGTACATACAAATGTCCTTTCTGTGACGTAATGACGTAGGCGTATTCCTACGTCATTCCCAATTTCTAAAATTTATCAATGCTAGGGATGGATCTAGAATTTTGTAGGTGGCTTGGATCTAGAGGTTTTTTGTTAAATTGCTATAAATATAAGTATAACCCACAGACTAAGGATTTTTTCTACGATGGTATAACCTGCGTTCTCATAGACTGGGATTGAGAATGACGTCATTGCTTATGAACAATGACGCCGTCAGCCTGCTTAGTTTGAATCCGATTTTAGCGGGATAGCGAGGACGCTGTTTATAACGACTTACATTTGAGCTCAGCTATTAAAATTTTCTCTCTGAATAATATGCATATCCTTGCATAATTAAACTAGCAAATACATAAATGCATATTATTAGTTTATTGAATGCTACATAAAGTTCAGAGCCATTAGTTTAGTGACTGTTGGGATAAGGGGATGAGAACTCGATTTATGTCGAGCAATAATTTATGTTTAATGGAATCCGAGATTTTGCCATGACAACGACTTGCCTACGCCTCGGGTTCAATCAACTTCATTTGATTTAGGTGAAGATCGAAACCGCAAGGACCTAAAGATAATTAATTATAACGTTGTTGGTAAGGAAACAACGAATTTTTAAGGCCTTTTGCTTGTCGGTATTTTCTTTTAAATAATAATTCATATTTAGACGACCCCTGTGGCAATGTAGACGAAGGTCCGCCTGTGACGCAGGAGATTGTGGGTTCGATTCCCGCCTCGGGACAAATATTTGTATGATCTGCAGATATTTTCAGGGAGTTCTGGTCGTTTTCTATGTATAATAAAAAATATCTATATATGTAATATATTGCATTATGTATATCAGTTATCTAGTACCCATAACACAAGCTCTGCTTAGCTTGGGGCTAGATGATGCTGTCTGAATTGTCCAGCATTATTTAATTTAATATTTATATTTGTTTGAAGGAAAACCAGAGACTAATATTACAGAGTAACAAATTGATAAATAACAGCAAGAAAATAATTCGTGACGGGTTAAATTTAGATTGCACTTTCTGAGTTAAAGATATTGTAGATAATTGTATTTTTTAAACACAATTGTTTTCAAAAAACAACAATAACCAGGAAAGCTCTCCTTATGTTTACAATCGACTTTATATTTGGCATAGAGTTAGTTGAAAGGTTGGAGAGTACCATAGGCTACCCATAGGAGATTAAAGGGAAAAAATACCTTTTTATCCGTCTAAGAATGTGAAATTCGAAATTAACGCGGGTGAAACCGCGGGGAACAGCTAGTGTTTCAATAATTATTCAAGGGAGGCAAAAACCAAAATGATATTATCAGGGGCCGCTAAAAAATTCAGCAGAGTGCAGCCCGGGTAGGTACCTACCTATATGCAGATGTCTGTTTGGCCAGTCATTACCGACGGCTGCTTGGCCGTCCCCACCGTAAGGACAGTGGCTTAGTGCACAAGCTGCGACGAAGAAATCAATGGAACTGACTGAGTAGGGTTCTCCAATAAAAAAGTTTACGGAACTGAGTCACTAAGATCCAATTTCACCGTTGCAATTTAACGCGTTCACGTTGCAATTAAAAATAAAATATATAATGTTGGACAATCCACACAGCATCATCTAACCCCAAGCTAAGCAGAGCTTATGTTATGAGTACTAGTTGACTGGTATATTCAATACAATATATTAAATAGATATTTTTTATCATTCATATAAAATACCTAGAACATCCGAGACTAATATTTGCAGACCAGACAAACATTTATCCCAAGGCGGGAATCGAACACGGAATCTCCTGCATCCCAGGTGGACCTTCGCCTGCAGAATGCATTCAATATAAGATAAACTCAGTTTAGCGATTTAAAAGAGTTCAGCGCTTTTTTCCGACGTAAAGTTGATCCAAAGCGAGTTCCAGAACTTATTACGAATTTGAACTCGATCTAACTAAACTTAGTTTTGTTAATCTTAGTTTTGGCAGCAAACAGTAAAATTGGACCTAGGTAAGGGCTCCCACACAAAACCGAGAATTCGCATCGCATCGCAAATATCTGCGAACTCGCACTATCCAATGCGCTCCAATCCGGCATCGTATCGCATCGCAACGCAGTTTTGTGTGGGAGCCCTAAATATCTGAATGTCAACGGAAAGTGAGCGGTTGATTTCAAAAGTACGAATTCTGAATTTTGTCGGTCACCCAGTAGACACTATAAAAATTAACTAAGTTCTTGAGTTTAATTGGAATTAGGTACGTATTTATTTTGGCAAATACTTACTCTCTTTTGTGATAGATCTCTCTCACAGCAAGTTTAAGAATAAAACACACTTTTACAATTACTTTCAATTCAGTGCATGTTAGCAGAGTCATGTAGAGCTATGACTCACTTAGACTGTACAGATCTACAGGCTGTATAATATAGCGTGTTTTAAAAGTCGGCTTATCGTTTTTTAAAACTTTTAAAAAACGATAAGCCGACTTCAAATTCCCTTACTTTTACACTAATTTTAAGTTTTGCGAGATAAATACTTATCCCCTGAGGTAAAATTATATGATACAATTTATGGGAACCCTTCGGAATCATTTTCTATACAATAGTGAAAGAATTTTCAAAATCGGTCGACAATTAGCGGAGATATCGCGCAACATACATTAAAAAAAACCTTTATCTTTTGAAGTCTATCAAAAATGTTACAAAAAATACAATATTTGTAGACAAACCATACTTAAATACTTCAGTACAACTCAGATTCAGTGCAGTTTCTCCCTATAACACATTAACCTTCAGCGTACTTATCGCCGAGATTCTACCCCTTGCACCCTGCCCCAAGGGCTCGTTACGTATGCATCGGGAGCTCCTCATTTTTGCATTTGTAATAGGGATCATTGTGTAATTATTCACTAGTTAGCGCGAACCAATCTATGCGCTACCTTACTCTGCGTTTTAAAATGCATGATTTAAAGCTTTTGAGGGAGAAAAACAGCAGATAGAAAATGTTGAACGGCAATCTCATTTGTTTAAGAGAAACTATGGAAATGGCTGATATCTTTGGTGGTGAGAACTTTATTAGCCTGATGAGAATATTTTTATAACTGGAATGGTTTCCACTGATATTTATATTCGTTATGGCTTGGACTTCCGTCTGCATAAGGGGTAATATTGAAATAATATAGAGTCAATAGTCTATTCTTCATTGCAGTTTCAATCACATTAGCCCATCATAACAATGTTGCTAAAAATCTAGACATAATAAATCCAACAAACGATAAAGTGCGCGCTCTGTGAATCATTGCCACTTTTATAGCCCAAACCAAAGGTTTGTTTGTGCGTCCACAAGATTAATCAAGGTGCTAGGGATGTGCCCAGATAATTCTTTCACGTTACGGTTTGACAAGGTTAAATGATTTAATTAACTTTTATTAACAAAGACAGTTTATTGTAATTTAATCAAATAATATAAACAAATTAGAACTAGTATTTACAATTGAAATAACTGCAGACTTGCAAACAATCTACAGGTAGCTCAACTGGTCCATATCAATACCAGTCGGAAGCGTCCCAAAGACGCTGGCTGCATTGTCCCGCTGTATGACAATGCTAATGCACTGCGCCAGATACTCACCAGCTCTCGGGTCACGCGTCGTCGCTTCGATGAGGCACTCAGATAAAATCTTTTAAAAACCCAGAGAGCCTCGTTACTCCGCGGACACAGGGTCTCGATTCCATCATCATCATCATCATCATCAGCCCATACACGTTCACTGCTGGACATTGGCCTCCCCCATACGACGCCACGAATAGCGGTCCTGAGCCGCCTCTATCCAACGACTCCTTGCGACCACTACGATGTCGTCGGTCCATCGAGTGGGTGGTCTCCCATGTAGGGGGGGATTTGCCATAATCACCACGCTTGGCAGGCGGATTGGTGATCGCAGTGTTGGTGTTTAAAAATACTCAGAAGGCAGCTGCTGCCCTTCCTCTAGTAGGTTCCCTTAGTCGGCTTTTACGACATCCACGGGTTGAGTTGGAGGGGTCGATATTCGTACGCCGCGATCCCACGGCTCGATTCCAAGGGTGACTTAATTTCAAAATCAGGCGAAAAACTAGAAGACATTTGTTTTGTCAGAAATTTGCACACAAAAATACGTTGTCATGTTTTTTCACTTACGTATGAGTGTTGACCAACCATTGCAGATTCCGTAGGGACAGAACACTGCAAACATCCAGCTTTATTTTACCTCAAGCACATCACTTGCTACACGGTAAGATAAATTAGAAGATCAACACATTGGCAAGGGTCCAGGACACGTTAGAAAGCAGATATTACTGTACGGAAAGTTCTTTTGCAGTTAAATCTGATTTGTAGGATAATTTACTGGTATTATGTTGAAAACTTCTAAGACATTGAATGGGAATTGAGATAGAACTGTCTGTATTCAGCGATGGTCGCGAATCAACACTGAATTTCAGCATTATTGTGTTCTTTTTTCAGAACGTTCTTAGGTGTTAGAGAGAATGATTCGAATTAGAAATAAACCTTTTATGATTTAAGCAAGTCTTTGTCCAAAATATTTAGGTATCTCCTCTTTCGAAAATAAGTTTATGACTGTTTACTAAACTGTTTACTTTTCATTTCAGGCTCTGTGGCTCAAGTGTTAGACAATCTGCCTTTTTATTTTATGAACAGTTGAGAGGTTTTTATGTTTACGTAATTTATCCGATGTGAAAACTCTCATAAACGGGTATTTTTGTCACATGCAAGATTTCAAAAGGGTTGCTATTTTTAAGAAGCACTTTTAAAATAGTTATACGGCAAAAAGTCTTTCCAATAGAAGTTTAAAAGAAACACTTTTTTTAGAAGTCTATTTTTTTAGAAGCATAGTACAAGCTTTTTTCAAACACATGTTATTAACATGAAATCAGATTTTTCATATTAAAAATCCTATCAAAACAAGCCAGTTTACTTTTAATACTATTCACGTTTGTGATTTCCCTGGGAATAAGTTAACAAACGCGGTAAGCGCATAAACGTTAGCGCATTCAACCATTTCTGTATGCAAGTTTCATGCAAAGGCGCGCACTTGAATAACTTAGGTCTGTTTGCATAAAAACTCGAATCTCCGAAATGCCCGTTTAGTCTACATTCGGCCGAGGTCTCTAATTTGCATAGAATAACAAGGGAATGCTTGCGGGGCGCTCGGAATAAAGAGCTCTTTCTGAATCACGCCCCGTGATATTTCGACCCAATCATTTGCTTGCACTCAGGTATTTTGTACATTTTAAACTTAAACGCTTGATTATTTTGTGCCTTGTTTGGTTAAATTTTTTAAATGCGCCAAGCTTTGGAGTAAAATCTATAATTTGTTACAACGTTACTGAACCTTGACCCAAGGGATCATAAAACACTGTACCTAACTATATTTTCTCAAGCAATTTTCACTGAGAGATCATGTCCTTTTCTATTATTTTTACTATTTCCATTTCTTTGAGATAATATCATCACGGTCCCCGACAAAGTTAGTTGGATCTCACGAAAGTATGATTAAAAAACTTGTACCGAACTCAGTGACCGTAACGGGTAAAAGGTGAGCACATAATATGGTAGAAAGTATTTCGCAAACTACACCTAACTGACTGAACATTGATTGATTGGAAGTTATTGTACAAGTTAGTAGATACCCAGGTTAGATTATTCGTAAGAAGGTTAATAGGAACGGTTGAATGAACTACGTTTGTTACGGTTAAGTGCAACTTGCGTACATTCCTTTTTGTATCGTGGACCGCACTCTTTTTAAGGCGAACCCTAGTTAAAAACTTAGAACTGATTTTTTCCGTCTTGAAGCACATTTATGCCTGAGCTTAGAGGCTACCCCCGCATACCATTTCCAATTAATTATTTCTTAAACAAACTCCTCTTTCTTCATTAAAAGTTCATCGCAAAATTGTATTATTAAAGCTAAGCAAAGAGCTGCTTTGAATAACTCACTGATGAATGAAAGATTTATTAACCCGGCGATGTCCACCCTTAACAAGCTTTCTTCCTGGAAGCGGCGCGAAATCAACATTACCTTTGGAAACAAAACGTACAGTTTTTGACGCATCCGTAGATTTAAAAAGAGGAAACAATACGCATTAGGGCGCCACAGACGCGGAAGGGAGAGAATACGTATTCATTTCGTGCGGCAGCTCCTTGTTTTATAAATAAACGGCGCGCTATCAGCAGTCACCACTCCAGCGACTTGACGTGAAAGTATGAAAGTGCAGTGCCCAGTTATAAAAGTACGCTTATCACGTAATATGGAAGCGTTCAACGGTGAATTATGTTGGTTTCCGAGCGAAAGATGAAAATTAATGAGGCAAGAGTGAGAGGCGCCGCGGGCGAAACTTAAGCGGTTAATGCTATTTGATTCTTTTTTTAGAAAACTTCTTTTAAAGTTTTTTCAGTGCAGTGCAGCGGGTCCTGAATTAATGGACGCAGTCGTTTGTCGTTCGGAGATAATGTAAATGTTAAATGGATGGTATTTAAAGTGAGACATCGCTTCCAATTAAAGAAGCCGGTTCACTAAATAGATGCACATTAAAACGCTATTCCGATTGAGAGTTGAAGCATTATTTCTCTTTTTTAGAATTCTCCAAAATTATGTTTACGAGCCGCAATATTTTTAAGTGAAAAAAGTTTATATTAAAGCATGAATCACTTTAAGCCTTTGCAAAAAGAAAAGCCAAAATGGCCGTGTATTTAATATAAATTGATTATCTACTTTGTAACGGACCGCCCTGGTATAATAAATGTAAAATTTCGAAATCCATTAGGGCAAAGTTTTGATATTAAAACGCGTACTTTAATTTTGTTGATGGAAAACTTGACTCGGGCCTAAACGCCTTATGAAAAAGTTTTTTTAAATCCCGCCTAGAAAGTCGGGGGCTAATGAAGTCGCAACTCAATTTTCCTCGGCGGACTTGTCCGTCGAGCAGGTAAAGAATTTCTTGGAGTATAGAGGAGTGTAGTGATCGTAGAGAGTACCGTCTGCGGCATTGATTGCTTGAATGAATCCAATTTGTGAGCTCGCGAGCAGACAAGAACAGGCTTATACTGAGCCGCTCGGAAAATTCCATGAAACTCAACGGCTTGCGGTTTTTCTCCACTTCTGTTGGGATTTATGTATGTTTTATTCGTTATATTTCAAGTTATTGTAAATCATTCACAATAAATATACAATAATATAATTTGATGAATTCGGCAAGGAGGACATCATAGTCCTCCTTGCCAAATTTTCGGCCAAGGCGGTTCTCAATGGAGAATAGACATGAGTGCAGAACATATTTTATAGTGCACAAAGTAAGCAAACACAGCTGCACTCTGTATTCCCTCACTATCATAATCTTAATAATTAATAATATAATTTTTTTTTAATATGTTCCTCATAAGTTCTTTACCTTTATTTACAAATAACAAAATTTACTTTTTTTGTTTTTTTTATCACAATTTCGTGTAGGTAGTTATGTTTTGTACTTGGTACGTCTGTTTAGACAAACGGTGAAAACTTGTAATAATTTTTGTAATCAAATTGTACCAAAAAGTTTACTTAAAAAAATATTTTGACTTCTGACAAAAGTTACAGACAAAAATAGACTTGTAAAAAATTTACATGGAGTACCTAGTTATTCTATCTCTATCTATTACATTTTGAAGTTCCTTTGATTGATTTGATTGTTCCATTTTGAAGACCTTTCTACTAAGTTTTGTTTTGTCACTCACGTCAGATATCATTTTGTGTAATGAGTTCATTTCACGATGCTAAACACGATAATAAACCTTCGATACTAATCATTAAAATGAAAAAACATTTATTACGGTTGATTATGAAAATAAATACAGTAACAAAGAGAAAATGGAGGCATTATATAAAAGCAAAAGATCATACCACAATCATATTTTGTCTCATTTGTCTGACGAGTCTGAAGATTATATCTGCCCTGATTGCCGACCTACTGGAAATAATGCGTTCCTTATTTCGTTTCTTTTCATCTCCCCTATGACTTTTACGCTTCACCGACGGCCGATCACTACAATATTACCAAGCTAAGGATACATTCACAATATTATTTGGAATGTAATTTGTCGCGAATTCGTTTATTTTTTATGGAGTTCTGTTGTCTTTCTGGTGGAATATATATTCGTGGCGGTCGGTGTGCTCGTAAATCAAATGAGCTTTTGTTCTCGAATATTTTTGCTGTTTCTGATATTTGCACGAGCGGGTTATTCCTTGCAGTTAAAATCTACCTACCTACAATCGAGATCTTATTAGCATTGCTACGCGTGCCTAATCTTGCAAAGGCAAAGGAGTTTTATAACGGAACAAAATATATTGCTCCAGTTTTTTAACTTCGTTTTCGTCCGATTTTTTATTCAAGTAGGCCCTAAATCATGAGCAGTCTATTTTGTGATTGCTGATACGATTTTTTGGTCACGACTGCTGTCATTCATTCAAAATTCATTTCATCATTTTCTAACATTTAAAATTACAGAAACACTCGAATACGAATGTCACACCATCATTAATATCAGAAACATTTCAAATTGGTACTTAAAAGCTGGACCCCTTCATCAATACGTCTGAGCGGCTGATCAAAAAAGTGCTCGGTTTGGCAGCCTCTTAAATTCATCCTAATCTGGCCCTGCTTATCTCGCAATAATTTATTAAGACAAGCTTTTTATTATGTATTACCAAGTTTAGCGATTGGTGTGGTGCCCCAGGAGGACCGTAATTCATCTTTTAAATATTGATGCAAGTACTGCTGTAGGTTTTTTCCATGGTCAGGTTTGATATTAATAAAAGAAAATACTAATAGCCTAATTTTTGTTACCTTTAAGTTTAACCGTGAAAACCTTGATTTAAGCTTCCTAGGATATATTTCGCAAAGTTATTCAGTTTAGATAAGCTTCTGGTTTGCCAATAAATAAATATAACTATCAAATATAAATACGTTTTCAGTTGAATTGGGAAATAAAAGGCGTCTTCACAAACACAGTTTTCTAAAAACTTAGAAAAGACATGAGATTAAAGAAACTGAACGATTAGCTTTATTTCCTTTTGACCTTACAGGACTCTTGGACACGTCACAAAATTTAAATTACATAAGTAAAACAGGGAAATAAAGTGATCACTTTGATTTTTTGTTCCCTTCAATCTTTTTATTTCAGATTCTTCAGCATTGTATTTTAATTTACAGACCTATATACAAGAACTTTTTAATTTGTATAATACTTCTAAATTAGGTCCCAATTAAACAATGAACAATCCAAACAAAGAGAAGTCTTAAACCTACTTCAGGCTTTGTTATCATTTGGACCTAAGTTTTGTAGTAATTTATTAAGTTATTAGGGCCGCAAAGGGTACCTTTTTATAGCCAATTTGAATTTAACTGTGTTTTTGAGTACCTTGTGACATAGGTAATGAATAAAAGCTGGATTTCTCTTAACATAATTCGTACAGAATTCGTTCAACAAGAACTTAATTTGCAAGCCAGTATCTAAATATATTCAATTACTAAAATATCAAAAGATGTAAACATAATTTAAACTTTATTTGAAGAAATAAAACTGTTAATTAGGTTCGAACCAAAAAACAAAAACTATTTAATTTATTTGCGTGATAGTACTTCCAATACTTGTTGTTAAGGTCCCTTGTCCACTTATGCACAGTGAGCTAAATGCCACCTTTCTGAGCTACACCCGCAGGGTTAGGGAACGATCGTAAAGTTAGTGGGTGCCTTAATTTGGTTATATTGTCATTTTATTGCCTGGAAACATTTTGTCACTGTTTTGTGGTCTAATTTATTTTTATATTAGGACAGTGCCCCAGGCTTCAGAGTTCAGGTTTAAGTAGGTTGATAAAATAAATAATAATTTTCAGGGCAGTTTCATAAAACTCTAGATATTTGTTTACATTCCACAGTTAGCTACGAATATATGTACTTGTATATTTAATGGAAATGGTGCAAACAGAAGAACTCAAATATTGTTCCATGAGAGAACTCAACTCTTTCTCTTTTTTATCTTACTTAAAATCTTGCTAACTTATAATAGACTAGAATGTATCTAGTTAGAAAAGTCACCCACCTGTTATCGTCTATAGAATTGTACGCATTTTAAATGCTTCGTATTTATTATAAGATGTCCGTTCCATTACTTGTGCCCAAGGCTGGCAACCCCAGAATCTCGCGGGATCTCATATCATACTGTGGGAGGACATTCGCTAATCTGGGGTGTGGTCGCTTATCTTCATTTCTCGCACTTTAATGTCTCCTCATACTGTTATTACCCTTACATTATGTTTAGTCGAGAAATTGCTGAAAGGTTTAGGTACTATAGTTAATATTAGCTTATTATGATGCGAGTTTCTCAGTTAAACGTTAACTGTGAGAATTTTGGTGTTCATAACCATTTTAAGCCTATATCTTCGAAGTTTTTAGCCGATAATATAATCTTAAAATTGTATAATTTGTTTAGTAAAACACAAGTAGGTAAACGTTAATGCGAATTACTTCCTGTTTTTTTTAACCCAACTCTACCTCTTTTTAACCTTTTCAAACCCCTCGCCTAACAAGGCTTAGTATACGAGGCGCCGCCGTAACTACCAAAATTGTCATGTACAGCGGCCATCCGGGATTAATTTGGCTTATTACATGCCCTCAAAAAAGTACAGTAAGGCCTCTAATCCCCGCACTGCCTGCAATATCGACAGCCGCAAATTAAACTGCTCTGTACCCGGCTTTATTTTGTAGCAGTGTTTTTTTTCTCTTCCTTATTTTGTGGTAAGTATATTACTTGCCGGTTCGGGAGCAATATTTTTTCAGATTGGACATTTCATAAAAATTTAGCTTTTAACCCTTCTGGAGCGCATGGAAAGGACTTGACTTACTATTTATATTTTACTGAGTGCGTACTTACGGATCGACGAGCAGGTATCCGTAATATTTCTGGCCCTTGCCGTAACAATGAGATGAAGAAGCATTTCCGACAAATTGTTTTACAAAAACAAGATTTTCTACTCGGCGACGTCTAATATAATATTGAATAAGAAATAAGCGATCAAGTGGGGCCGAGCCAATTGTGGAACTAAACAAGGCCTCTCTACCTGTGCATTACGTGAAAGAGGGAACAGAAAACTCCTTTTACAATAATTGGACGATGAATAATACAAAAGGCAGTTATTGCCCGAAACTCGTAAGGGCCAGTTGAAATTCATCCGTGTTTTACGTAGACTGAGATATAGGTATGTCGGAGATATTAACCAGAGGGAAGGGACGCCACGCTTGCTGCCTTGTTGTTGAATAACAGAATTTTGTTATTTGAAAAATTGTGAACATCATTTTTGTTAAATGTTTTCTTCTCCGTTAAATACGGAAGGAAAAGGGAAAGGTCGGAAATATAAAAATCAGTGAAAAGTTACGACCAACCTACAAACTGGTGGTAGCACTCTTGGCTTTACCAAAATAACTCATTTTCATCCTGTTGTATTTGGAAAGAAAAAAGTAAATTACCTGCTTACCTAAATAATTCGGACTTTCATCTGACATGATTACATAACTCAACTTACAATTAGTCACCTAGTATAACCCGTTAATATAACCCGTTGACCTAGAATCATGATATTTGGCAAGAAATAAGGTCTTATAATGATACGGAACCCTCGGTGCATGAATCCGACTTGCGTGGGCGTCACAAATAAGTACCCCCCCCCTATCACAATGTTTGTAAACAAAGGGGATACATAATTCTGACGCGTACTGTACAAATGTTAATAACATTATTGAGAATACAACGTAATAAGTACGCAATTACAGAGCCCAACAGGGTGTATGTACCTACTAACATTAGCTATAATTAGACCATACTCTACCAACCTATGTAGGTACATATTAGTATTTAATAAATGAAATGTAATAATAATAGAGAGATTCTTTATTTCACAACCTTATAAAATATTCAGTACTAACATAATTGACGACCGATGTGGCGCGGTGGGCGAAGGTCCTCCTGTGACGGAGAAAGTTGCGGTTTCGATTCCCGCCTCGGGACAAATATTTGTACGATCTGCAAATATTTGTTCAGGGTAGTCTGGTCGTTTTTCTATGTATAATAAAAATATCTATCTATGTATATATTGTATTATGTATATCAGTTATCTAGTACCTGTGCTGTGTGAATTGCCCAACTTTATTTATTTATTTATTTATTGATGTAATGTTTGTAATAACCTTCAGGTTGTAATTTTCACCTTCAATCTTGCTGCAAAATTCAATAACATCACTTTAAAACCTACATACAATAATTAAAGTTCACTCCAATCGTAGAAACTCGTATCTCACAACATGAGCACTTATCCCTACATCTGTAACAGGCACATCGGAGGTAAATCCTTCGTCTTACGAAGTGTTGTACTTAAGTAATTCAGACTCCTTTATTGCCCAAGTAAACTGTAAAAGATTCCAATTAAGTTGGAGGCGGGCTTTTAGCTCCTATACCCTCTTAAGGAACAATGCGTGGAACGGTATACGTAATATGTAGGTAAGGCAGCGCAACACAGGGCTGAAAGGCACGCATAAATCGAATTTTAAACTTGACGGAAAATTTTCATGTTTATTTTGAGTCATTCCCAACGTCTCACGAAAATGCACCCCAATAGCAACGTCTCACGAAAAGTATTTCCAATGTCTCATGAAAGTCAGAGCGTCATGATTTACAATCTACATCATTTTTGTTCTCGCAAGTGCCGAACATCCTACTATATAATAAATAGTATAAACGTCAAAGTTTGTTTTGTATGGATGGATGTATGGATAGTTTGGGACCTGGAATAACATGTAGGCTATTTTTTATCCCGATAAAACGCGCGTTAGAATTAGAACACAATGTAGGTATATGTACGTAAGTATTCTGTTACATGTAAACTTCATGCAACATAAAGTTTATGAGAGTCATTTATTTTCTATTGTTGACGAAATGAGTCAAAAAATTTAAAGACAGAATTTGATTGTTTTGAAAAAAATAAAACACGTCGAATCCTTCAATTTTACACTGTTTAAGTTTTGCGGGACAAAATAACCCTCGGCAAAAAAAAAAGGAATTTATGGAACCATCTCGTAATTATTATTTATCTATACAACAGCGAAATAATTTTCAAAATTGGTCCATAGTTGACGGAAAAGTTGCCTTTGTACATGTACAAAGGCAACTTTTCCGTTTTACATAAAAATAACAACTATTGGACATGTCCAATAAAAAATCGATGAACTATCAAAAAAACATACATACAGCCCAACATAGAACTGCCTCTTTTTCGAGGTCGTTTAAAAATATTGGTTAGCCGTTATTTAGAGATTTGTGTAGAGAATTAAAAGAAGTCCATATGTAACGGTGTTAAAGAAAATAAAAAAAACTCTTATTTCAACTTATTAGATGAAGGCTACGCTAAGGCATAAGGCATTTCCAGTTTTTTCTCCTTACATCCTAGAGATTTCTATTTCATCTTGTAAATAATTTTGCGCCCGCACTATGCACAAAGCTTTCTAAGAGAATTACTCCGGCCATCTATGGTCCTCGGTCTAATAAAACAAGGGTAAAGCCGCGTTTATATCGGGACGTTCAAGTTAGAACTCACTACTTTCGGGCTAAGAGTTTAAGAGGTATGGTTTATTGCACAATCAAAACGGCTTTAAGTTACGAGTGTTTAGTTTTATTAACGAGTTCGTAAACTGAAACTCGGGTTTCTACTAAACTATTATGTTAATTTTCTACTTTGGGTGTTGGTACAAAGTGCTCGATAAGTAGGCAGACAGAAAGAGATGGCGAAACGGCGGCAATCGTCAAATTATTGTCTTATTTGTGATTGTATTGATTTGATCAAAAAACGTCATAAAAATATTCGAAAATGCACGTTCTTCGTCGGTCGTTTCTAAGCGATAAGGCCGCCCACTGTACTTGTCTTATGTAATGTTTCTTTGAAATGTTGTTTTTCTTCAATTATCTTTATTGACAAAGAAAATAACAATCAAATAATATAAACAAATTAAACTAGTATTTACAATTGAAACAATTAAACTAACTGCAGACTGTTGAAAACAATCTACAGATAGCTCTACTGGTCCATATTTTTTCTTATGTACAAAAATATATTTTTGTATTGTATTGTGTATGGTATGTCCTAATCTACCTATACTAATTCGATATTGTGTAAAATCATAAAATAGACTTTAAAACCCCAACGAATCTAGTTGGGGTTTTAAAGTCTATGAATAAATAGATAATACCCCAATGAATCTAGTTACCACGGAAAACCATAGAATCCAGATATTAATGAAAAAATCTGCTGACAAAATAATCATAGTCAAACACAAGTCAAATTTTAAATTAAATAATTCCTCTCTACAGAGTTATGAAACAGTTTCGTAATCCGAACTAAAACAATATTACAACTTCAATAATTCGATTAGGCCTAACTGGCATAGTTTCAGTGCAAAAACGCCTAAGGCATACCCTTTCAACATCACGCCCTTAGCTCTTAGTGAGGGATTAAAAGCGGTTGAAACCAGTTAAATCCCCCATAGCTCCAATCACACCTAGCTATTTGTGTTTCAATTAAGCGAACCCGAACGCTGCGGTTTCCGAAGATTACTGTACGTGATAATGCTGATAATGTTATTGTGTCACTGTAGACTTGTTCATTATAGAGATTACGTTTCATTATCACGAGTTGTCAACTGCTATTTTTTACAAGCTTGTGTCAGACGCAGAGCCATTAACCAAGAAGTTGAAGTTATTTAAGTTGCAATAGAAAAAGAAAATGGCTGACCAGTAAAGACGTGTATTTCACAAAACTAAAGAAATAAAACTAAACGTAAGACAAGGCAATATGGCTACTATCGCTATCGCCTGTTCATTTATAAAATGAACAATTTAACACAAAAAAAAACTTGCAATGTATGTATGCTTGTTCGGGTCAAATCTTGCAACAAAATTTTAGGCCTTATAAGTTATACTCAACCGATTGAGCTGAGGCATACTTATGTAAGTTAGGTGACAATGCAATGGCATGGTGTTATCGAGCTGGTCTGATGATGGAAACCAAAGGTGGTCATAGGAATTCCTAAACAAAACTTAACCACGTCGAGTTTGGGTTCGTTGGATTTGTCTTCTCAAGCACTTTCGTCCTAGATAATATAAAAGGTTGTATTTAAAAGTTTTTAAATTATAAATATTTATAACTGTTCTGATTATCATTTATTTTTAACAGACTTCAAATCGGAGGGATAACAAATAGGAGGTTCAATATTCGGCTATATTATTCATCATCATCATCAGCCCATACACGTCCACTGCTGGACATAGGCCTCCCCCGTACGACGCCACAAATAGCGGTCCTGAGCCGCCTCCATCCATCGACTTCCTGCGACCGCTAAGATGTCGTCGGTCCATCGAGTGGATGGTCTCCCATGTAGGGGGGATTTGCCATAATCACCACGCTTTGCAGGCGGATTGGTGATCGCAGTGTTGGTGTTTAAAAATACTCAGAAGGAAGCTGCTGCCCTTCCTCTGGTAGGTTCCCTTAGTCGGCTCTTACGACATCCACGGGTTGAGTTGGAGGGGCCCCACGGCCCATTATTATGTATGTTTTATTTCAATTTTTTATGTATGTCTGTCGATTTCTCCTTCATTTATTCCGATTTGGATGATTCTTTTGCATAGAGGATGATTTTGAGGTGGTCCCATAAAAAATATTCTCGAGGGATTAGTATTTATCCAGTAAACTAAAAAAACAGTTTACAACTTTTTAATGCGAAATCGTTTTTTTTTAACAAAACATACAATTTTTATTCTATTTTAATACTAGCTGCTGCCCGCGCTTTCGCCCGCGTTTTATCGGGATAAAAAAATAGCCTATATGTTATTCCAGGTCCCAAACTATACCCATACCAAATTTCAACCTAAGTTCAGTAGTTTTTGCGTGAAAGAGTAACAAATATCCATACATCCATCCATACAAACTTTGAGATTTAAAATATTACTAGGATAAGTAGCATACAGCGAGTACACCAAAACTTAGAAGGTAGGTATTTAGATAATTTATAAAAAAGCAATGCTAAGTTCACCAACAGGACACTGCATACTTAGTATTATAGGTTTCAGTGTTTCGGTCTTGTCATTGGGTTCAGGTCATGAGGTTTCATCATTTATTTCATTACTTTGTAATGAGCTGGAAGGTTTCGCAAATTCAAAAGTTTACAAAGCGTTAATTTTTTTATGTTGGTAAAGTTTACAAATTATATTAGTCATAAAGGTATCTATAAATATTTTCGTGAATCTACATTAAACTCGGTTCATTGAACAACAAACATTTCAGGAATCCGGCACTGAAATTCGATTAAAAAGCAGAGTAAGTGGGGCCGTAACAAATTAATTATATTTTGCAAATTATTCAAATATACACAACTCGAGGGAAGGGCTTAGTTAATTTTGGTACAAATTAGTTTTGAATATCGTTTAATACTACAAACTCATTTACGCATCCTTATTTAAAAACTTTTCTTGAACAGGCTTTGTTATCTTCCAGTTTGGCTAGTCCGGTTATTTTGGCTCTTTAATATAAATTACTAGAAGGTAATTTCGCTCGCACACCGGACAGCCGATCATTTTACCCCGCTTGTACCTACTTGCCGGGTGCGGCCTGCTTAGCGTCCATACCTACCTATGTACAATGTGAAATTTCGATGTGCGTACGTATTACATTATTGATTATTGATTTTTATAAGTATAGTAAGTATACGAGTCGAATGTGTGATCTAACTATTTAACTAGGTAGGTAAATAATAATTTTATATATTTTACCTGACACAGGACAGGCTTACAGACAAACCGAATTTTTTACGGTTTAAATTAGCTGTCTATATAAAACAAAGTCGTGTTAGTTACACCACTTATAACTCGAGAACGGCTGCTGCACGATTTTAATTATTTTTGATTAGTTGGATTTGTCTCCGTCCGGAATAGGAGAATAAGAAAAAATTGGGTGCCGCGCACAAATTTTAATTCAACGGGGATGACGCCCCTGGTACAACTAGTAAGTAATAAATGTACAACGTAAATAAATGAGAAAAAAAAGTATTTTTAATAAACTTTGTTGCTGCTTGAAAGACTTATGATTTGACCTATTCCTATTCAAGAACAAAAACAAAAATTCTGTGACTTCCTATGAATTATCAATAGTCCATCCCAGAACCCAATTCCAAAAACATCCGAACCCGGAAAATGGAAATGAAACCCTCATAGTTGATAGCGTCATTCCCAAACTTGGTGAAAGATGAAGGATTTTGTGAGTCGGGAGAGCCACAATGGCACAATCAGCGTTCGAAATGGCTCGGAGAGGACACAATGCCCGGCGGTAATGCAGGGTATCAGGGCTATCTGGCCCGGACTCGGACGTGCACTGTTAATGTCAACTTATGAAACGCATTTCACTTTGATTTAGGGTTAAATGTTCCGTAGGCCTGTTTTAGAAGCGAGTGTGGTGAGAATGTGAAATCTATCATCTATCATAGACAATTTTCCATTTTTTTTTTAACCAAGTCTATACTTATTATTTCAGAAATTACGGTTTCGAAATAATGTTAGTAAAATATACGTACTGGTTTGTTTGTTGTTTGTTTAGATTGTTTAGACATTTTTGTTCTGGTTTGTTTAGACCCCATTACACATACCTATGATCTATTTGTCATTTAGGTGCAAATTATATCGACAAATACCAATAACAAAAACTAAAATTCGCATGCGTCGAGATAAATATATAATTGTTTACAATATGTGTACTCTAATCTGCAAGTACTTTATATTGTTTCAAAATCAACAACAAGATAGTTAATTTGGGATTAAGTACTGCGGGATCTTTTATATTTTTTGCAGATAATGAAAAAATTGTCTGTAGATTCCTGAAGAAAGATCGACGCTTTGACTATAGTATTCTGCGTTGCATAACATGATTAATATTTGTGAAATTGTGTTTCTATTTATATTGTATGTATACGGAGGCCATTCACACATACCTATGTCAATCACACTAATATCATAAATGCGAAAGTTTGTATGTATGGATAGATGTATGAATGGATGTTTGTTACTTCTTCATGCCAAAACTACTGAACGGATCTGTCTGAAAGGAAGTACCTCTGAACGTTTCTATATACATATCGCGTGCGAAGTAGCGGGCAAAAATTTGTTTTTCTATAAATCACTTTGTCACTTTCCCGGTACTAAGTTAGCGCAAGGATAAGATTATGAGCCTTGTTAATTATGTTCTGTCTCCCTGGTTAAACCCATTGTAGGCAGATGGAAGGCATGCACAGAGGCTATTATGACCCCCCGCCCCCACAAGCTTCCGCCCCTGGCTCTGTTCGCTCGCTTCCGCCGGCCGGAGCAGGGCCGAACTGTTTGTGCCCCGCCGGGGTTCATTTCCGTGCCATCTAATTAATTCTTTGTGTGTTTATAAAATGGATTTGACTTTGAATTCGGAGAGCTGGCGGAATTTTAGGTAGTTACTTAATTAACGTTTTTAGTACCTACGATACTTTGTATAGGAGCAATGTAACAGCCCGTAGCAGATGTTTGTTTTTCCGAACATATTAACGACCTCTGTTTTTAGGTTAAGGGGCTACCCCGATCCAATCAGAGCCGCCACCTATTTTATCGTATCATTACGATATACAAAGGAATTTTCAAAAATCCCTTGGCCCGTTTGTGATACCTATCATAAGCTTATTTTTAATGCCTCTGTAATAGTTTTATATTGTAAAGCTTAGGAGGAGATGCGAAAACCTATTTTGATGGACAAAAAGCGCAACTTCGCATCTCTTCCTAAACTATACAAAATAAAACTATTACAGAGGCATTATAAAAAAAAGCTTATGACAGAAATCACAAACTGGACAAGGGATTTCTAAAAATTCCTTTTTTAACGAAATAATACGACAAAATAGGAGGCGGCGCTAATTTGGGTCTGGAAACCGCCTTAAGAAGGCTACAAACCTCTCCCAAATGGAAACCGATTTTCCCATGCGAATTTGTTGTTGTTTCACGTAGAATGAAATGGGGCGCGCTGAGCGCGTGAGAAACTGCGTCTAACCATCTAATAAGAAGCTGTCATGAGGCTGTGTGCGTGAGCTTGGTGTTGGCACCAGTTTTTGATATTTTTTGGTACTTTCCGGTTAATTTTGAGTAAACGATTGATTTCGAAAATATTTTTGATTATTTATAATGTTGAATATATTTAGGATGTTTGCAGCACGACAGATTTTCGAATAAAGGTGAATCAAAAAATAAAAAATCGCTTGAAAATGTGAATGATTTGGTGGTAAAAATTAGTTTCACTCTCATTTAAATATCATTGTTTTTTCAAAAACTAAACCGCTGCAAACATATTTATTATTCATCCGTATCGAAAATTTCAATAAGATCGGGGGCATAGTTTCCGAATGAAGCGGAAAGTACGTTTGTATGGGGAATAAAGCTATCCGTTCCGTCCTGAAGTTAGACTTTTCATATACATCTAAATCGCTGATAGCTGGGACCTAGTCCCACCCTGCCCGGGCGCACTATCACGTGTCAGTTTGACAGGAAACTCTCTGTCTCTCGCAGTTATTTACTGTTGATCTCGATCTGTCCGCATCTACATCTGAGTACAAACACAATACCACAGATTAGGTTTCACTACGTAACAGATACCTCACTTAGTCGTTTTCACCAATTAACTTTGAGACTTATACTGGTAGAAATAATGCTTTGCTCACTGTCAACGAGGCGGCTCGCTGAGAGTCACCCGCGCCTACCTACCTCAGCAGTCCCCTCGCCGGACCTTTGGCTCACGCCACGGAGTCGATAGGGTTCACCCTACAGAGCTTTTGACGAATTTCGGATATTATACATACCTAATTCTCTCATGCAATCTAATACGTACTTACCTAGGTACTTGATAAGTTAGTGAACAAAAACAAATGTAGATAAAAATTACATAATATTTTTCGAAATCATTGTAGGCATGGCGAAATACCTTCCATTTATCTACCTATCCATGCAATTCGATAAATTAAATAAGCAGGGAACAAATCAAGCACAATTGTCAGAGATGTCAGATTACAGAAAGTATCTGAAATATTCGAATTAGGTATTATGTCTCAAAAGAAAAGTCATGTCGGTAGAATATTCTCTATGGCCTACCCATAGAGAATATTCTACCGACATGACTTTCTTATAGGTATAGGTTACGTTAGTATATAAATTCCTTGAGGTATAGTTCTAAATTACTAAGGTTGCCTGGAAGAGATCGCCTTTAGCGATAAGGCCGCCCATTGTACATTATCTGTATTTGTTTTTGTGTTCTTCGTTTATTATTTTTAATATTTGGTGTGCAATAAAGAATATTTCTATTCTATTCTATTCTACTTTGAAAATACAAAAAATAACAGACTGCGCGTAGATAATCTCTGCATTGTCCGAGTGAACGAAACGCATCGTTCATTTGTTTGAGTTGCGGCTCGCGACTTCCCTAGAAAGCACCCACCCGGGTGGGTAAGAAAACTGTACGTATATAACTCAAAACCGAGCGCGAGTGACGAAGCACGGAGCACTGACAATACTTATATTTGTTAAGGTGTAGGGTCAACAGCGGCGACGTATTTTTCGGCCGAAACAGGGAAATAAATCTCCGCTGATGGAAAGGGACGAAATATGGGGATATATTTATGTTTCCCCCACAATAGATTGTTATTGTGAAGCCGCGATTGTTGTTCCGATAGGTTTCTAATTTAGAAATGGACGGACCTTTTGAATGATTGGGTTTTGTTAAACTGTTCAGTTCCATGTTTTATTTATTTATTGTGATGCGAGTGCTCTGAAAATAAAGTATAGGCCTCCATTTCTATTTATTTACTTACTAGCCACACGACCCGGCTTTGCACGGGTGCAATGCTGATACTAAATTACACATATAAACCTTCCTCTTGAATCACTCTATCTATAAAAAAAACCACATCAAAATCCGTTGCGTAGTTTTAAAGATCTAAGCATACATAGGGACAGACAGACAGCGGGAAGCGACTTTGTTTTATACTATGATGTAGTAATTCAAACTATGTCCGCTTACGAACCTGTTACTTTCTGGGATATCAATTAATTAGCCTCTCGACCTCTGTGGTGCAGCGGTAGAAAGTCCACCAGCGACCCAGGAGGTTGAGTTCGATTCCCGCTTTGGGATAAATTTTGTACGATCTTAATATTTTTGTTTCGTGTATTGTGGGTATTTTCTATGCATAATCATCATCATCATCATATCAGCCCATACACGTCCACTGCTGGACATAGGCCTCCCCCATACGACGCCACAAATAGCGGTCCTGCATAATAAATCAACGTAATGTTTAAGTATACATATCATTCATTTAGAACCCATAACACAAGCTCTGCTTAGCTTGGGGCTAATGATGCTGTTTGAATCCAGCATTATTTATAACCGGCGCCTTCGCCCGCATTTTATCAGGATAAAAAATAGCCTATATGTTATTCCAGATCCCAAACTGGTATACCCATACCAAATTTCTGCCCAATCAATAAGTAGTTTTAACGTGAAAGAGGAACAAACATCCATAATCACAAACTTTGACATTAGGATATTAGTAGCATTGTAATTATTTATCTATACTAATTTATACTTATACCTATTATAAAGAGGAAAGATTTGTTTGTTTGTTTGCATCGAATAAGCTCCGAATCTTCACAGAAATATTTGGGATCTTGTAATTTTTGTTCACCATGCGAAGCCGGGGCGCGCCGCTAGTTTATTTATAAGTTAGTACACCGTCAATACTTGAGATTCGGTAGCCAAAACATACATACACGTGACGATAGAAAAGAAACAAAAATCTAATGAAATTTCGTGTTCTCTTTTCTTGATACAATTGCTAACCGGCAGCCTTAGGCGCAGGCCAGATAGAAGCAGCGGGGGCGCGGGCGTCCATCAGCGCACCTCTTCTATTTTGCACCACGTCTCTTTCCTACACTTTGTATGAAAGAACATTGGAAACGCGTCGAGACGGCACGCCGCGGTTGCGACGCGGGCGCGTCGAAGGGCGCACCGAAGGCGCACCGCTAGCGTAGATTAAAATCAAACTCTTGAATAAAACCGATACAAACGGCGAGCTGCCATTTGCGCACCCGATGCGCGCCTCGCCACTTCTGTCTGGCCTGCGCCTTAGATACCTGCAATCCGTTTAAATTAGGACAAACATAAGCCTCTTGTTAAATTACATAACGTTATCGTATTTCAAGTTAATTTACAAGATACACCTACTAGTTGGAAAACTTAGGACCGTCAGCCAGCTATTACGAACGTAAATTATTAACTCTGTAACGACAATTAAGAATGTAATAACGCGTTCGTTAATAGTAAGCATCGTAACGAATTGCCCCCGGTGCGACAAGGCGGCAGGGTTGGTACGGTAGGCCTAGGGGCCTATTCTACGTATCACGTGATACTTTATCGAGTGATACTCAATATCACGGGATAAAAATAGCATGTGATAAATATCGAGTGCCGCCAAAAACTGCATTCCCATGCGAGCATCGAGCAGTTGCTCGATCAAAAAAAACCCTCGATAATCATCGAATTTCAGACTTGGAGAATACGCTTGTTTGCTACGACGCAATCACTCGATATTTTGACAGTTCTTGCCATATTTATTGAGTAGATATATTGCCAGAATTGCCCTCCTGAGCACATACATCCAACACCTTGTAACATACATCCAAACTAGTAAATGTATCTTTAGATACTTACATTTAACAGGGACAAAATGTCTTCTCACAACCTTCAAACGAGTGGCCCGGGAACTGACTTTTATTAGAAATTAGCATTAAAATCGGGCTGTATTTTAATGCTATTTTTTTTTTGTGTTGTAGCGGTTTTGGACTTGTGAGTGCCAACCTTTAGACGTCCTTCCTTCATTGTAGAAGGGAAATCATTTGTTTATTGTAAAATTTATCATCAAACACATCATCAGTCGTCAGCCCAGCAGTAAGAATAGCTCTCCTCTCTCTCTATGATTGCAATTCACTTCGGTCCTGCGCCAAATTATATATTAATTTTGGCTCTTGTGAGAAACACGAGAGTTCACATAGAGAAAAGCTGAGAAATATAGGAATTCCGAGGGACAGGAATAGAGCGATTTAGCGGTTGGTGATTTTTACAGGCAATATCTAGTTTAGTTTTGAGTTAACTAGAATTAATTTTATAACTGCTAATTAATGGTACAATACATTCTCTTGAGCCGTTAATAGGGAAACAATAAAATATTTTCTAAATTATTAAATGAAATTTATGCTATGGGTATATTTTTTTCTATGTGAATTCGCATAATATAATGGGACATAACTCTGCGTCGTTTTAAGTTCATACTAGTAACTACTGGTCGGATTTTTACAAACGACATAGTGTTTGTTTTTGAGTTAATTTGAATTTACATCGTAAAATACATGGATTCAACGATCCCGTAACAGGGTCGTTACACTGAAATAAATATAAATTAAAAAACATTTAACGAATTGTAAATAATTTTCAATTTATATTAAAGCGTTGTTGCTTGTAAACCCTACGTGGCGCAGACTTGTACCGATTGCGTAATAAACGTGAAATAAGCAATAAACAGACAGAATGATATTTAAACGGGGCCTTGCTGTCGAGAACATACAACTCTTTTTTTGTGTAACCGACTTTAATAAAACGAGATTCTGATATACATATATATTTTTTTCTAACTTTTTTTTATCGTATTTTGTTGAAGTCTATGATCAAGCAGCCTACGTTCCGTAGTTGAAGTGGAATACTTCTATAATCCCAAGTAAATGTCACGCTCGGATATGTCACGCTGAACTAGATATACTGGGATCCGTGCAGCTTCTTTAGTGGTTTATATTTTTCAGTTCTATCGTGTGACACACACCTTCTTTTTTGAGAATGATCACTGAAGTTTTACATCAGAGTTATTCCAGTACTGCCCCCTGATAAATCCCCCTTAGAGAGGAAAACTAGAATTTTAAAATATCCAGAATTCACCCTCACCAGTTTTTCTTGTTCCAGTTTTACCCATTAGCCAATTTCACTTAGCAAAATACGCTGTTAGGCATTGCGTAGACTTAATACAACGTAGACATCGATACACCACCATCGTATTGTAGACGCTAGTTGCTCTTAGACTTTGCTACGCCGTAGATATTGCTACGCCGTAGACTTTGCTACGCCGTAGACTTTACTATGCCGTAGAATTTGCTAAGCCGTAGACTTTGCTACGTCGTAGATATGTGGAATTAGAAAAGTTGTAGACACGTTGACATTGCTTCGCCGCAGACATCATCTATTAAAGTCTTAGGTCTACATACATCGTAGACACCTCTAAGCAATAGACTCCTACTTCAGCTACAAAATGAGAAAATTATAAAATCAAATACTTCATGCGTATTTGATTTTATCTTATCTTTCCTCTAGTTTTCATCTCTTAAGATTTCACGGTGCTCCGTAATACTTGAGGGATTACCCCAATAAACCTACCATCATCAATCTCTCAAGTTAATAAATAGAAATTAATTTAATGACTTAAACAAACTCCATTACAAAGTTACTCATAACGCTGCGCTGTATTTTGCCAAACAACTCCAAATATTACTTTCACTTATGAGGCACTTCTCTATCTATACTTTTTTGCTTGTAATAGAAATTCGTGTACACATTTTTTACAATTACATGAAAACTACCTGGTTCATTTATCAACGAATCATCTACAATCTGATTCCACCCACTGCTGGGGTGTGAGCCATTTATTTATTTAAGATAAAATATGATTATTTGATCATCATCATCATCATCATTGCAGCCCTTGACACGCACTGCTGAGTATAGGCCTCCTTCAATACTTGTTTCTTTACCTCGCTGAATAGTTTTTTATCGAAAGTTTGGACTTGATAATTAAAAAAGGTTTGGATATTCAATAGAAGCGGACTCGAGAACTTGTAATAATGAAACGACAGTGAATTTTAAAACAAATCGAAAGCTTTCAAGCACAAACCACACCGTTTGCATACCAATTCAATATCGAGCAGGACAAACACTGGAATTGAATAAATCCATTCTCATAATTCAACAACGGAATGCGTGGCCACGTCCGCACGCACGCAAACAGAGAGGCTGTAGCGACGGTGATCCCACTTCGGACCCAATTAGTCTCAAACTAGTGCGGTAGGAAGGAAGCCGCTTTCCGCTAGGCTAAAGTTCTTCGTCTCGGCCGATGCATTTTTGGATGTGAGCCCAAATAACTTGTTGCAACAGAAGGGGGGCCCCAACCTGTTGCGTTGTACAGCCTACTGCCAAGCCATTTTTGCCAGTACCCTGAGTGCAAATACATAATGAATGTGAACGTTCAACGTTTAGCTCTCCGCTATTGTGTCGGACGTTTTGTTGCTTCGCACTTTGTGGGATTGCCGACAAGGGAGTTCTTTAGGCGTTTACACTATTCACTGAGCGGTTTACATGTTAAATTTTTAAGTAGGGTTCTGCGTGAAACGCGTACGATTTGCATGCCATTTTATTCACGCCCCCAGAACACGTAAAAAGGTAAAGCTCCTTGTATATTTTGGATCAACAAAGATTTATTTGATAGACGTGTCCCTTCGTAGTGCTGTTTTAGGACTATTATTTTTCCATCAATCGCAGAGATTTAAAAAGCTCCTTGCAGGGGTTTGAGCGAGGAAAATGTGCTTTTTGTCAATCATACAATCTAATCTAACCTTTTTTTGAGGGCACAGTCAATTTTATACACAACCCTTTTAAATTCCCTTTCTGAGACAAAGTTACCATAAAAATGTTTCCTACAGAATATAGCTAGTGAAAGGAAATTTTCATAGTAAACGTAGAATTTGTTGCAGGGAGCGTCTTCGAGCCTAGTGGTAAAGTTTGCTGACACGGAGAAAGAGAGGCAGCTTCGACGAATGCAGCAGATGGCCGGCAACATGAGTCTTCTAAACCCGTTCGTATTCAACCAGTTTGGGGCCTACGGTGCTTACGCGCAGGTCATCACGGATCAGGTGAGCATCGAATACTTCCTTACCCTAGTCCATAAGTCTTACATATACACCTATTTCAAGCATTATTAAATAAAGACACCCGTGAGCAGTGTTTTTTTTTCTTTTGATGACGCAAATTAAAGTTAAAATAAAACAAAACACTGCTCTGCGTCGTTTTAAGTTCATATTGGTTTCTATGTATATTGTGGTGTAGGTACCAACCTACCTACCTATTAGAGACTGAATTACCTATTTAGAGATAAGGAAAAAGAATTTATATTTTATAATCCATTTCAGATAAGAAGCTTTAAGATTTCAGATAAGACAATAGAGATCAGAGCATATCGAATTCCTAAGATAAAGAAATTATTATAATAAAATTAGAGGTAATTTATTGGTATAAAAACCCCTGTGTTTATGAAATAAATATTCAGTATTGATTCAGTATTCAACCAACATCAGTCGTATCAATTACTCCTCCACGAACCACATTACAATATACTTAACCGGATATTTTATGTCCACCAAATATCCTACTGAAGCTGAAATAACTCGCAAATTTAACGCTTCTCACGATTGGTAAACAAATACGATAAAGAGGTACTTCATGAAATACATAGTTTGGTAGAAAAAGTGTACTAGCAAAACGGTCAGAACCTGATGAAGTTCAAACGTTCCAGTGTTTAGTTTAGACGGTTGTAATTCCAATCAGGAACGTACGTAATTTATTGTACTCGTAAGCTGCAGTAGCTAGGTACTTAGAAACTAGTTGCCCAAGTCAGACTCCAACCAGACATACCGAAACCAAGAATGCCAACTTATCTGGAACCGAGTGAAATGGACAAACTAATGGCAGGGAATAAACCGAAACTTAGGGGATACAGACCACTTAGTAGATTTGGAACAGAGCCACCAGCTATTCTGCCGGTTTGATGTTAGTTTAGGTATGTACGTATGTATCAAAACATGTACTTATTTTGTTAGAGCTGAAATCTGAATGTAAAGTGCTTGTTTTGACCGCCAAACGGGGGTTTATTTATACAAATTTGACACGTTATAATTACCTAAATATCTCTAAAAATCGAATCAGCAAATATATGTACATACGTTTATCTAGAGAGGTAACAGATTTCATTGGCATAACAGGCAAAGAACTCAGCAAAGTTCAGCCTAGTAAAAAGTTTCAAGTTTCTAGGATGGAAAATTTATAGTATTTTTGGCATGTAATATTGCGACCGCTTGCGCTCACCGCTACAAAACTTTCCCTTGGACTTTGTTGAGATGGCAATAACTTGCTCTCGGCACCTTATAGCCAATAATATAGGTATTGAGAACGATTCTAGATTATTTCATTTACTTTTATGTTACCTTATTTTTACCATGACGCAAAAAGCGGGTCATTATGAATTTTACTGCACTCGTGTAGGTGCCAATGCGTATCTGTCTATTTAAATTAATCCCATAACAGCTGAATCGATTTTAATTGTGTTTTTATTGGCGAAAAATAACTTTATCAAGACTTCTTAGCTATGATTAATGAAAATTGTTGCAGTCGTTCTTTTATTATGCGTTACCAATTTATATCATGTCAAAGTAAAATTGACGGGGTTTTTTGTATAATCAGTTTATGTAGGAAACATTCTTAAACTACCTTAAGGTTAGGGATGACGCCATCTAATCCCTATTAATAACTCATGTTTTAGTTATTCAAGCCGCTTTCCGTATCGTTCACCCGGCCGGTCCCAGGCAGTGAAGCGTGATCTTCACTGCACAAGACCACATTAGTGATGTAAACTAATCAAATGCGTATAAAAAAAATTGCATCAGAGGAGAATTGATCCTTGGTGCCTTAGGCCTGATTTCATTAAACTTTATGTTTAACAAAGAAATACCAAGTGGACAAACTAACGCAGTCACTTTAACGCTTTTACTGTTTTAAAGCGTCCAACATCTTGTACCAAGTATGCACCAATTTCTTCAATATTGGTACATACTGCATACGGTGACCCGAATTGCAATCGATTGATATCTGATTTAGATTTAGATTTCCATCACTTTATTTCTTTAGGCTTACAAAATAAGAAAAGCACTTAGACAAGTAAAATTTTAAATGTATCTACTATAAACAGTTATAAATATAGTTATTGTTATCAAATAAGAAATAAGGTGTTATTGTTTTCACTTGAATTTTTAATTTATAAATAAATATCGTATTTGTAATTGCTGTGACTGTGATACGTCTACTAAAACGTGTCTTGTCAGAAATGGATTAATGTCAGCAGCGATTGCTGTATTTGCAATCGATCGTGAATCAGCCTGCAATTCTGCGTTTTCATCGAAACGAAACTTTCGATAAGCTATAACTTTCGAAACTATCATGAAAGCACTTATAACGAGCATAAATACTGGGAAATATCCCGTCATAAGTGCTTATATTATCCCATAATCTAGTTTAACCTTCGACTTGCCATTTCATGCCAAACTAATAATGCTATATTGATGCCTAGTTTGATGAACAGCAGCAAGCTGCGTTGATGGTAGCTGCTACCGCCCAAGGGTACATTAGCCCCATGACAGCGTTGACGTCTCATGCTCTCAACGGGTTGGCCAATTCCGTTGTGCCTCCTGCTTCTGGTGAGTACCTTTAGTCATCTATATTTAAAACAAAACGAAAAGCTACGAGGCTGAAATTTTGTTTTTAGTTTCCATAGAAACCAACATTACTTGGGGTATTACTAAAGTCGAATGAAATCGCGGGCAGGTCAGCTAGTAGTCTATAAGACTGAAACTCGTTTCGGTTGAAACAGAAACGGAATTATATTTAAGTAAGCAAGTAAGTATCTGCAAAAAGCTCAATTGTTGCAATTGTAAATACTAGTTTTAATATTTACTATTTTATAGTAATTTTCTTTGTTAATAAAGGTTTATTTAAGTAAGAATGGCTTCCATAAATTCGTCTGTTTAGGAAAAACTAAATTATAGCAGCTTTTCATACATCTAACCGACCGTAATGCCTGGCTCACACGCCACATCTACCGGAGAGGTCAACAGGATTGGAATAGACCTGTGCTGATTTTATGAACCATCGGCTTCGACCAATCTAATTACCGACTTTGGTACTAAGTAATTAAATTAGTAAAAAGCTCGATAGCTAACCTACATAGGGTACATAATACCTAAATCAAAGCTCTCCAATCAGAATAGTAAAGAACAGTTTCGTAGAAATCATGAGAACCGCACCTTACTTTACTAATACATGATCTACTAATTGTAAGTGCTTGCGAAAGCAGTGTTTTGTTTGTCATTATTTAGCATTCACAGTAAAAACTGCTAAGAAATGTTTGACACATTCGACTCCTCCACACTTTTCTTTCTGCTCTATCGCCATTCCTCAATACGAGTATATCCTACCACAGATCCTACCACAGAACCTACCTAATCGCAGTTTACTTAGCAAAGCTAATAATTGTCATATTTCTCAATTTTCTCAGCCCCGGAAAAGGATTCAAGCCTTTCCAATATTCTCTATTTTTCTTCAGATAGATTCACTACTCCATTTTCGGCTGTTTTTATGTCAGACCAATGCTCAGAGCAAAAGCTTTATGATTGCTAAAGTTTTCTAAAATGTTAACTAATATTGTAGATAACTTCTCCGGCCTGGCGATAGGCACCGGTGGCGCTCAGCCTTTGAACGGAGCCCTGCCGTCACTGCCTTCGCCGACTATGCCGAGCTTCAACATGGCCGCTCAGACCGCTAACGGACAGCCGCCGCCGCAAGAGGCTGTTTACACCAACGGCATCCATCAGACTTTTACTGGCCGTAAGTTTGTTCGACAGCTTTTTAAATTCACGATCGTATTACGAATAATCAAGATGGCCCAGCTTCAATATGCACAATGGTACAATAACCTACTTAAGTTTGACGGTATTCACTCATTTAACTGTTCTCATAGCTCATCTATTTTCAGCGGTGCCAGTAACTGCCCAAGGTCTGCCGAACGGAGAGGCTGCAGCACTGCAGCACGCCGCTTACTCTGGCATGCAGCCCTTCCCAGGAGTCGGTAAGAGAATTCGCTCATCTCACACAGGCCCTGAATGCCAGGGAAGTCAATACAATAACTCGTCGAAGACCTTACTTTGTTGATGACCTGAGTTCAAGGGAAGTCAATAAAGTTTTGAAATTTTGATGAACTTCCCGTAAAATGACGTTTTTCAACTTTAAGTACTGTGAGTTCATAGTTAGGAGTTTTTGATACAGTGTTATTGATAAAATTTCTAAATGTGACAACTTCTTATTGATTGCCCTGGTAGTATCGGGCCATATTGAAATTAGATATTAAACAAATTGATATTTTGATATTTAGATTTAGACTGTCAAATGAATGAATTGATATTGTACCTATTGATATCGTCAATCACCGTTCCCTGGTTGTAAGAGTATAAAATGAGATGATGATGGTGATAAATGTGATAATATGACGCAATAGTCACAGCTTTTGGTATGGCATGAGTCAGGGCAAGAAGGCTTAATGGATATGGTTTTAAAGTAATAAAATTTTTAGTTTGCTAAATGCCTTTTAGATGTTATAGTTCAGAACTAAATTAACCATAGTTCTAAACTATGTGTTCACAATCATAACACGATTTAGAGTATGCGTCTGGGCGTATAATATCAATATTCAAAATGTAGAAAACCGCAATATAGATCATTATAGTACATATTACAATATATATTATTATATATTTCGATACAAGCACAGTTTGTATAGAAGTCTACAGTAATTGACATGCTTTTTGTATATCATCTTACGGAAAACAGATTTATATGCTTTATGAAGTGCATGTGTGTATTGTTTGGTATAATAAATAGGTGTCCATTGTGTCATATGTGTACCGATTGTCCGACAGCCTATCCAGCGGTGTATGGACAATATCCTCAGCCCATACCGCCCCCGATGCCGACTATTGCGCCGGCGCAAAGAGACGGTAAGTGAATGGATCACAGCTCTCTCTTCCTATTTCTGACTATATCCGTGGAACTACGGGCACTCTTCTACTCATCTGTTTGATATATCTATGAAACATGCTGATGCTATAAGTAAAGAAATGTATGTAATATGTAGATGCAAAGCATTATAAATGTTTAAAAACAGATTTTGATTTATTTTTGCTGTTTTTGAAAAATAAAATAATATAATTTGAAACACAACATAATTTTTGTATACTCAGAATTTGAAATATGAAAATGACCCAAAATATGTTTCACAGATTCTTCAATTGGTCTCTATATTTTCTAGCATTTGAATTTCCAATGCAATAGTTCCCAATGTTTAATAAAATAAATATTATTTTAACTTCTCTTATTTCAATGCTAGAAAATAAAGATTCTACTTAGTTTATACTGAATATTTGAATATTGTACCCGAAATTCATAATAACTTCTCTCGTTGTCTACAAATTAAATACGGACACCTCAAAACGCTACTGGTCTTCTGTAATTATGAATTTCCCTTTGTATGATTGATTATTATGTATAACTGTGTGTGTATATCCATATCAAAACATATTGTTCCCATTACTACTTAAATGTGTCAAATATCCCCATGATTCTATAATAAAAGTGGAAAATGAATCACCTCGTTCATCATTTATGAATCTTGAGTATGTAAGTGACATACAGTTGTAAATTTTCAGTACAAAAGAACTAACATTTTAAGGGAATATTTTCCCTCTGTAGCCACTTATATTCTCAATTTTGTAAGTATGCGAGATGATTGTTTTTCTCCTTTTTGCCACTGTAAACGTTCACTGCTTTTACCATTGCAATGTTTGTCGCTGTACCATGCTCGTTTTCATGTCTTGCAAACACGTGTAAAAAATATTTGTAAGTATGTTCATAAGTTAAGATAACGCCTACTAACTATAGTTTAATCCAATTTTTTTAAAATGTTTCTTTAGTCGACTTTTCCGCATTTAACTTGCATGCACTTTGAATATAGCTAAAACTTTGATAACTTCAGACTTAAATTTAACAATTTCATCATTCAATTTTTTATTAATAACAAAACCTATTTATATCTTCCTTAAATGAAATTACATTCGCATGCAATGAAATGCCAGCTTCAACATGCCTAACACACTAACATCGATTAATCGAAAACCATAACGTCGGTTAACATCGATTAAAAAAAAACGTGTTAAGGTATGTGAGGCAGATCTGCGAAATCTTTATAGAGATACTCATGTTTCCAGGCTGCTCAATATCAGGGCCGGAAGGGTGCAACCTGTTCATCTACCACCTGCCTCAAGAGTTCGGAGACGCAGAGCTAATGCAGATGTTTCTTCCGTTCGGGAATGTAATTAGCAGCAAGGTTTTCATTGACCGTGCCACTAATCAGAGCAAATGTTTCGGTAAGTTTTAAGTCCTTTTCTGATAAGTCGATGCAACAGCAATACGAGATAAGGAGGCCAATTCTGCGTATCACGTAACACTTTATCGAGTGATACTCATTATCACGGGATAAAAATATCATGAGATAAATATAGAGTACCGCCAAAAACTGCATTCTCGTGCGACTTATCGAACAAATACAAAGAAAAATCCTCGATAAATATCGAATTGCAGATTTTGAGATTACGCTTTTTATGACTCGATATTTTGACAGTTCTTGCCATATTTATCGAGTAGATATATTGCCAGTAGCACGCTCGGTATAAGCGATATCGAAAGCTTACCGAGCGCTTATATTTCTATGGAGCGTTTCTGATTGGTGCTGTAAACTAAACGTGACATCGGTGCGATACAGATTTGGTACTGCATGCATGACTTAGCCGTCAGGAATCTTACCGAGTTGGACG
Source organism: Eupithecia insigniata (assembly GCA_947859395.1). Taxonomy (NCBI): domain Eukaryota; kingdom Metazoa; phylum Arthropoda; class Insecta; order Lepidoptera; family Geometridae; genus Eupithecia; species Eupithecia insigniata. The sequence goes on along the minus strand of OX402001.1, from coordinate 3,327,075 downwards.
AAACAAATGAAAGTATCTAATCATATTACTGATGTTGCTAAGAATAATATATAAAAGCTTTTTTTATAGGAAAGGTATATATTATAGGGCATAGTATAAAAGAGCATTCCCCACGCGTGTTGCGCTGGTGGAAGAACACCACCATTGCATCCTTTAACGAGGGACTACTTCGGGGTAGGGTTGGTTGTTAACCCGCTTACATTCGTAACGAATTCTTTAAACTACGATAGTTTACAGAAGTAAGTACGGTTATAAAGTTCTTGTTTTATATATTTCAGGTTTCGTGTCGTTTGACAACCCGACTTCGGCCCACTCGGCTATCCAGGCCATGAATGGATTCCAGATCGGGATGAAGCGTCTGAAGGTCCAGCTGAAGCGGCCAAAAGACGCCAATCGGCCTTACTAACACGCGATGCCGTCCTCGCGCGCCTACTACGTTCCCTTTGTGAGTATTATTTACTTTTGTTAAAAAGAAATCGGGCACAGATCCGCAAGAAATTGCGATCTACAAGGAATATAACAGCGTAAAAGTAGTTTCCTGTAATTGTAAAACAATTTCTATGAACCCAAGTTTTAACAAATTACGATTTAGTGCTTTTGAACTTTTGAAGCGATTAACATTCATCATCAGCCCGTACACGACCACTGCTGAACATAAGCCGTTTGGGGGACAAACGACGCCACGAATAGCGGTCCTGAGCCGCCTCCATCCAACGACTCCCTGCGACCGCTACGATGTCGTCAGTCCATCGAGTGGGAGATCTTCACACACTCCGTTTCGCATTGCATCGCGGTCGCCACTCGAGAACCTTTACTCCCCAACGGTTATCGGTTTTGCGAGCTATATGGCCTGCCCATCGCCACTTCAGCCTGCAAATTCTGAGAGCTATGTCGGTAACTTTGGTTCTTCTACGGATTTCCGTATTCCGAACCCTATCGCGTAGAGAAACTCCGAGCACAGCTCTCTCCATAGCTCGCTGCTCGATTAATATTATAAGAGATTTATGACTAAAAATCAACATAGTATTATTATATTAGAATAAGAATATATCAGAATTTCGCGAATCAGTGTCAGATTCCGAGTCGAAGACTCTGAAACGGAAATTCTGAATACCCCTATCGCGGTCTGGGTCTGGGTGGTCCTCTAGTATCCATAACACAATCTCTGCTTACTGTTGTGGGGCCAGATGATGTTCTCCATTTATTTATTTACATTTTGATAGATTTCGGCGGAGTTTACTTCTTTTGCACTTCTTTCGTAGCACTATATGATTGACCGATGTCAATGTGACACATTGGTTGACCATCCATGATTATACCACTTAATCATCGCCTATACAAAGCATCACCTATCAGGGCACATATTCTAATAGAACGGTTGGATGGTTGCGGAAGTTACTAGGTACTTATCATCTCTTTTAATATTAAGGTCTGCAACAATTTGGTAATCTTTAGTAATTGTAATGTGTCGTGTGAAATAAATTATTTTATTTTATTTCTAGATAGAATATGTACCCTGACAAAAAATTATGATTAATTATGTTTCTTGTGATTGATCAACGTCAACAATGCACTGCCCTGCGCAACCAGAAGCATAGGCAGTTGATGGTTATATTGTTTTTATGTTTTCCAGGAGTACCATCGAGAGTACCAGGAGTACCATCGAGAGTACCAGGAGTATCAACGGGAGTACCAGGAGCGTACATTCTTCATTAGGCCCGAGGCGCGCAACTTCGCGCACTATCAACAATTCCAAGGAATTTATCCCCACGCGGAGTAAAGCAAATATCATTACTAACTGTGGGAAGTATACTAAATTAGTTAATTCATTTATTGATCAATGCGTAGAGATGCTTCATTCTATCATTATCGATTAATCATTGAATCTATTATATTATTATATACAATTTATTAACTTTGATTAAATTATTATTATTATAAAAATGACGTTATAAAAAATTTAGTCATTCAAACATCTTCTAACTATAAGTAAAGTTTAACTGAAAACTTTTAACATAAATTTATTATATCTAGTTATTTGCTTGAATTAAGCGAAACAGAATTTATTAAGTAAGTCGAAGATATGAGGAAAATGTATTTTAATGATAGTGTATTACAATGGATGAAGCGCGGGGTGGGTGTTGGCATCTTTGTAAGAATTAGAGTTGTTGTTTTGCTGTCGGGGGACATTGTTGCAGCGTTGTTCTGCCATTTGTGGCACGCCGGCGGTCCCACGCAGCGCGTCACGTGGTCGCATTGTTTCCTTTGAACGTGTCAGATGCCGCCGCGCCCCGCGCCGCGATCTCTGTTGCCTCCGAACACTGACTCACACTAATGTAAGATGATATAGCACTATTAAAAGAATATAAAATCCCTATATTTTGTTAAAGTTTATCATTGTATGTTCCGGTAAGGTATTACACTGGGTGGCACCAAATATGTTATGTAAATATAAATGTTATGTTACTGGCAAATTGATCAGCGCCCATTTGTCAAACTTATTGGATGAAACGATTGAAGTGATCTTTCTTTTGAAGTGAATTACAACAGTATACATCGCTCTTTCACAATCACAATGATCATCGTCTCACTTTTGGCGAATGTGCCATGAGTGGAAGATTGAGACGATTCTGTCACTGCGTAAGCACTGTGACGCATTGTTGTTTATTTGATACATTCAACTAGCTTCACCTTGAGGGTTAAAATGTTCCTGTATGATGAAATCCTCATCTTGCTAACAAACACGTAGCACTATATGGTAGACCAATTATATTATTAGGTCTATAAAGTTCTAAGGAACTCCTTGGTACGCCCAGTACAACCTATGTTAGAGAAAATTGTTGAAAATTTAATGTTGTATTTTAACGCTGTGTACAAATCAAAGTGCACTTCATCAAACCATACTTAGGCCTTCGTTTGAAAGATCAATATTATATGTTGTATATTTCCAATATGGGCTGTGATATAAAATTATAATATCTTGTACAGGCCGTTTGTATCATTGCATTTGTGTGTAACGCTCTTTTGCCTCTCGCGCGCTACACAGCTCCCGGAAAAGCTCAATTTGCCATTTTCATAGAATCCCAACTAATTCCGTCAAACAAATAAAATGGTAGAAACCATTAACCGAAATTGGGTCACCTTTGGATCGTTTTCAACAGCTAAATTATTTATTTTTGTACACCATAGAGCGGACAATCCAAAAGTGCCCCAATTTTCAAAGAGTAAAGTGCATGAAAGACAACTTAGCTTCGTTTAGTGTGCGAGAGACGATACCAACTCGCTACATGCGACGTCAATTCATAAGAGCGCGCTTGTTATTTATTTTACGTGTCAGTGTATGTACATACAATACATATAAAAACTATTCGTGGTAAGGTGTTAAATACAATAAATGTGACTGTTAACCCAGTGCGGGGAGGCAACAGTAACTAACGCGTTAAACTACAAACTTAGCGTAATTACTATACATAACAAACAAAATAGATTCATAATCAAACGTACCAATAAATATAAATCTATACATGTATATAGGCAGAATAGTGTAAGTGCCCATGATTACTGAAATGTGAACGAGCTTTGACTATGTCTCGTGGGAAGGCGCGGCCGGGGGTCCGTTTAACCGAAGGCCCGAGTCTAGCTACGTTATTTGCACTGTGGCGGCTCCGGTCAATAGGTAACGTACGGCCCTCGAGCCAGGGCCTCGCCACTCGACAACTCTTGTCTTACGTAGACGTGCACCGAAGCAAATGTCAATTTGTAAGTACCCTCTTGCCATCTCTTTGCATTTTGAGTTATAACGAATCTTGTTACAAAGTTTTGAGGCCAGCGCTAGTGCAGTACCGTAGAGACGTATAGTATATATCGAGTGAGTGTTCGGAACTCTCGGGCACGAGTAAGGCAAGAGTAGAAGGACATGCGTAGCCGTGCGCGCGGCGCCAACTCTAGTCAAATATTCACTTTCCTATCTAACAAAATATTTTATATTTACACAAATTATATTCATATAGTATCCTAGTTTTAGGCATTTAATTTACGATTAAGTCAGGTTTAGATCAATGAAATTACCGTCGTTTTAAGTAATGTAGTTCTTTTCTCTTTAACTCTCGTGCAATATTGTTACGCTTTTTAAAACGTTTGATGTCGTTCTTCGTCTTGTTTTGTTTCGTTGATTTTCCTTATTTATTTACGGTCGACGTGGTTCCATCGGGAACCGGTCCTTACCCACAATGTTGTAAATAACGCAAGTGTGCGTACACGCGACGGCCCATTTTATCTTTCAGCTTTAAAGCACGGAATTATTATGTGCATTCGATCGCCAGTAGATATAGAGCATAACTCTAGTATTTAACCGGGCGCCGGCGCGTGTGCGCCCACCTTTAGATAGGATAATTGAGAGATCGATGGGGTTGCCCTTGCGCACAAGGCCGAGCTCGAGTCGATGAGATTGGGTAGAGTGCCGCGCCGCCGGCAGCCGCGCTCAGCGAGCGGGCCCACACTTAGATAACTAAACGTTGCCAAACCGAACTCGTACCGTAGCGGATCGAGGAACGATTCATAAATATCATCTCGAACCTAACTTAGTACATTATATCGCGTCCAGATGACCATCGCGGGGCTCGTCTGGACGGAATAACAAAGAATCCATCGTTGAAAGCGGAGACGCAAACGTTCTAAATTCTGCAGAGAAACGATTGCCCAAAAAGTGATTATAGGATACAGGGTATGCTTCGCAATTATTTAAATGTATCTAAATGTTTCGTTGGGCAGATGGCGCCACCTGTCGGCAGCCGCCGCCAGGACCGGCAGAGCGCGCGTCGCTCGTTCTCGGGTCCACTAGTCTGTCGCGACTTTTTATACTTGTAACTATCGTAGGGTTACAGATCTCATTCTCATCTCCGACTTCACTTCTCTGTCTCTGCGTCCCGTGCGCGGGTGCGCGGGCACCCTTCATTCCGTTAGAAGCGTCTTGCGTCACTGAGTATCCTCTCACTTGTCACTCCTTCGGCCGTCGCGGCCCCCGCTCTAACTAAATTAGATAGACTCGTAATATAGGTAAATTTTACTTCGGCGGGCTGCGGCGGGTTTCGCGTCGACGACTCGCGGTATCCGAAATTTAGTATTACGTTAACGAATTTCTAAAAACTATTGGAATCTGAAATTTTATAAAATGTTTATATCGGTCGCGTGCACAGATCGGTCAGGACATGATCGCTCGAGACATGGTTGGTTTCGGCAGCGAAGGCGTTTAATAGTCGCTGGGGTGCGGACCTTGCGGAGCGTTAGTCGGAGCAGCCGCGGCGTAGAGGTACCGCCGCGCTTCCGACGACAGTTAGCACTTAAGACGATTGCCAATATATATTAAATCAAGAAAACAAACTTAGAATTTGGAACTAATCATAATATATCTATTTATATAATAAAGATTATTGAGAAATAAGCGCATAGTGCTTTATGATTGTAGGTCCTAGGTAACAATCTAGTCATATCTGTTTCTGTTATTTATTTTCTCTATCGCTTAGCATAGTTTAGCTTCAAGCACACTTTGTATACTTTACTCTATTTACCGTACTTAATTATTTAAATTAGAAACAATTGGTTATTTCTTCTTTTCAAGTTTGTAACTCACTTGTAAGTAAATTAAGTAATAGAAAAATGCCTACAGGTTACCTCTTAGTAAAATATTTAAAGTAAATAATTATGCCGATTTCTTATGCTATTATATTATTTATAGTTTTTATAAGTTATCCAGAATACTGTAACCGAACTAAAGTCAGGTTTACTACGGTACCTAACGGTGTTGATTCTTTGTTTTCTATAGCTAAATTAAGTCACAGTCCTTTTTAATTAAACAACCTAAGCAGATATAGGATGGCTGATGGTGAATTTAATGGAGCTGTAGAAAACATGGACTGACCATTGTAGGATGGACTACGAAAATGATAAGGAAGTTTATGGTAAGGTAAGAAGTTAAAGGGGAGTTTAGATAGAGGAAGTAACTGACATAGCGCTGCTAAAGTTTGTTAACGTTGATGACGATATAATGGGCCTGCTTGATCCCATTTGGGATAAACAAATACCAGTAAGGATCAAGTATTGCTGTTATAGCAACTGTACAATATATCGTCAGACTAGAGAAACGGCCGTCCGATAAACTTAAATAACCGTTCTGATTCTGTTCCGAGTTAAAACCGCTTGAGATAACTTCTATTGATTCCTACCCTCACAAATAATAAATATAGCATTACTAATGTATTTACAGACGTCATTATTTTAAATACTTTACGACGAGCTCTTGAATACATAGAATTGATAATTATAAGTGTTACTAATTGGTGTTGTTTATTAAAATAAGATTTTACTCAGCAAGAGAATTGATGTTGTTCAGAGAAATAGTGTATCAGTATATCTGAGGGAAGATGGCCCACCTTGAATGCCCGACCCCCATCGCTCTACATTTAGATCTTTTGTCAAGAGCTCGAAGTAAATTAATTCGTGAATACAATTTCTACACTTGACGTCATATCCTTAGAGCTTACTAGCCTTTTGTCCTGGGTCCGCCCGGGCGGGTATCAGGGTGTCGTCGCTATTAATGCTAAGAGGAATCATAATCATTCACGTTTTTAGAAATGCCCAGTTAGATAGCGACAAGCTTGGGCCAATTCTACTTTGAAGCATGGTGGTGATGCATTTTAGCCGATATTGAACCTTCTGGCGAACTATTATGAACTAACATCATGAGATTGACGCTAAATTTGCAATCCACAGTTCTAAGCCAAGGGAATTGAATGATATGGAGTCAGTGCGGGTGGGGTTGAGATAAAGATAAGTTAATGTGTAGGTTATTTCGCTTGTTCCTTAGATAACCAGTCTTGGACCCAAGGCCTATAGGGTAAACGCAAGTTTTTATTTGTATTCAATCATGGAATTTAATATTAAGCATTTCTGTAAATATCAAAGTACATTAAATTTAGAGCTAATGATATAAATAAAGTATTCTAAACTTCTAAAGACTTCCTTCTATCACGTTTACCTTTTGTTTTCACCAAAAATAATATTTCGCTCATCGACTAAATATCTATTAGACTGTCGATTAAATATATTTTACTAACTTTAAAATGTACTACTTTATAGTGTTTCCGCTACTTTTGTACCGATATAATCTTTAAGAGCGCATCAAATCTATCATTCTTCCTATTCACATTAAAGGCATTCTAAGCGTCCGTCAGATTAAAGCGTGATGTAAAATCGCACGCACAGTTCTGGATAACTTATGTTTAGAAATAAACGCACAAAGTAAAGAATTTCGGTCATGGTGATCATTAAATATCGAAGAGATCCTTTTATAAACGAAAATGCCTTGCGTCCAAATAACAGAAGAAACGAGGCAAAGTGACCATTCCATAAACATATTCCAAAGACCATTTTAAGAATCATGAAAGCTTGACTTTCACTTCAACTTCTTATTTCATGGCCCGCTGTGACTTCACTTCGTCACGTTTCAAATCTATGACGTAAACGGTCACTAGTGCATGCGCATTTTAGCGATGCATGGAGCCGATTGTTTCTCTTCATCAACGAAATGTTTGCAACACTAGCTGATTGTGATATACGCTTTTAAAATCGTCCATTAAACCTATGTATGCCATACCATTCTAGACTTCATGTTAACCACAACTATAGAGCATTTAAAGAGAGCGGTACTGTCGCTTTCAAAACTTTCATAAGCTGTCTTAATACTCTCAAATCCGTCGTGTTTGCGGTACATAGTTATACCAAAAATGTCCATTGAGGGCTCAGTGTAAATATTATCTGCCACTCAGCCCCAAATATGTATAAGAGATACAAAATAGTCTAGGTTTTCTAAGCTATTGGTGACGATTCGTTTAAATACCTCCCTATGTGCGTTGGCATTGAAAACAGTCGCTGCTAACAGTGTTGCCAGCCGTAGGCACTGAGATGCATGTAACCCGCGTACATAAAGAATGTAATTAAGAATGATTGTCATCTCTCAGGTCCCTGTGGCTGTGTGTCAGCTAGTTCGAACTGAGCGGGACAGTAAAGTTGAGGTCATTCTCAATCCAATTTTTTAAGCACGTATGGGATACCTACATAGATATAATGAATGTTCTAGGTTAATGACTGACGTAGTTGAAATGTTATAAAGTTACATAGAGTTATCTGATTTTATTGGTGTTTCTTCAAGCTTTGTCGCGGATGTACGTCCGTGTAACTTAAAAGCATCTTTGATCTAGTACTTCTAGTGTCTATGGCTGGTCTTGTTTATTATAATTTCGCGTTGACAGTAATGTTCAGACTAGAGGAGTTTAATCCCCAATGCATTGATTAGCTAGTATTGATTGAAACGTTTATTGTTATGCAGTTCGCCAAAGTTTGTAAAGAGAAACTAAATATATTTATTATCACTTTTTGAGTCGCTAGGTATAATATTGTTCTTTAGTTATAATATTTATTAATTTATAGACTTTAGTGTAATACTGTCGGATCTAGACAAATTTGAACTTTGTTGGTAACATTATTATAATAACTAATACAATGAGAGCCTATTTTGCATGTCTTCAATTGTTTTGAATTACTTTCAACCTATTATCAAGTTAATATTACGTATATTGCTAAAATATTTCAAACTAAATAACTATTCAATTATTTATTATACACTTATTACGTTAAGTATGCTAGATTTATGAGGAATGATAATAAATAATTTTAATTATATTACCCTCGAGTTTTATTTACGACAAAAACATTACTAAATAAATACTTAAATAATGTAAAAAATTATAGATGCACTAAGTAATTAATTTTATTTCGTAAAAATCACTATCATTGATATGTAACGAAGGTTTAAAGAGACTTTTTACAAAAGTAATCAGTAATTTTCCTACTAACTTTCTTTTTCATTTCTGACGTTGCGTCAGAAGTAGCAACCGAGATGTCCATCGCTGCATTTGCATCAGTGCCAGTGACGTCGCTAGTAATTTTAAACGGCGATGTATGAGGTACAGAAAGGTTCAACCTACCGCTTTGTTCATCCAACTTTCCCATTTCTTCGAACAATCTTGAGTTGTTTGGTTTCGTATTACTCGTGTTGGGTTCTGGACTGTCTTTCTGTACTGTGATTTCTTTCAAACTTTCTTCGAACTCGCCCTGAGAGAATAAGTCTGGTGATTCCTGGTTTTCTTCTAGTGATGTCGTGGAGAAGTTCAGCTTTGATGAGTCTGATGCTTTACTCTGAAAACGAAAAAGACAGATAAATATATGAAGGAAACTCACGGTAGTGGAAAGACACTGACAAATTTGAGCCTGTTCTTGCTAAAGCAGAGCGGTGCTGTTATGTGTCAGAATAGTAATGGTGGTCAAATATAGTCGCAACATCGCAACCTGATGGTTCGAGATTCTATTAGTTTCTTCTCTCTTCTCTTCTATTATATACGTGTAAGCGTTTACGGGGTCGGCAGCGCGCGTGTAACGTCTTACGACGTTGTAGGCATCCATAGGCTGTGGTAACCACTTCCCATCAAGTGGACCGCTCGCTGAATGCCACCTTTGAGGTATACAAAAAAACTACTCCATTCCAATGATTCTCAAACCGTCAAAGGTTGGAAGGAAAGTTTATGTACAGGAAAAGAATTAATGCTGTAGATAGGCTGTAATAGAAAATATATGAAATAATATCTTTCATTTATCATTTTTATGGATTTTAGTAACAACTTACAGTATCCATTTTCTCAACAGGGTCTTGTGGTTGTGGTTTATTTCCTTCATCACGGTCTTGTGGTGGTGGTTTCTTTCCATCAACAGGATTTTGGGGCAGTGATTTCCTCTGCTCATCTCTCAATGTTTGGTGTAGGAATGCATGTAGCTCGTTGGACCTGACGTCAGTTGCAGAGAATCGTAGAAGGTATTTGTATAGTTGCCCTGAAAGAAACGTAATAACATTACAGTTAGTTTGTTAACTTATTGAAACTAAGCCATAGATGGACACCGGAGACTTAACTGAATTTAATTTAAATTGTTAATTGGTTTTTGTTTAAATTTGTTCAGCCATTTAGGCGAGCAGCATTACTTTCACATTTCCAACAATGTGCAGTATATTTAACACTTCTTTTGTTTTCACTTAACAAATTAAAATTATGTCTCGTCAGCAGATGATAGACTGAAATAACGTCTCTGATCTCATTTTACTTAGACGTATGCGCCATAGGCCGCTTCACGTCAGCACAGGTCATCATCTGAACATGATACTTGAGTTGTGCAGTGTACTTAATATTTTAAATGTTGTTTACTTACCAACGGTGACATTATATCTCGTCAGCAGATTATAAACCCCAATAACATCGTCTCTAATGTCACTGTCTTTAAACGTGTAGTATGCCATAGGTCGCTTCGCTTCAGCACAGGCCATCATCTGAATAAGAGACTTGAGTTGGAAGGAGCCGCCGAACGCGCCGCAGCCCCAGTTGCCCGTTGCTACTCCGGGGCAGTTCAGGGTTGATGCGTCGGTCCCGTACGAGAAGCCTATCCAAGCCTGAAATATATAATAATCATGGTCAGACATATTTTGTCACTTTGTATCTGGCTGGTGGGGTATTAAGTTAGGGATAACAATGTCTAAACCTAATCTATATAATAGAACAGATTTTTTTTACTACCAAAGAGGAAAAACTCGCTTCTTTTCTTCTAAGTTCACCACTAAACGTTGTAAACTGCAAGCGTTTTGAGCCTAGAAATCGAAAGTCGAAGATACTAACATTATAAATGTTACTACTTACTAATATTATAAATGTTAAAGTTTGTATGGATGGATGTATGGATATTTGTTACTCTTTCACGCTAACCTACTGAACCGATTACTCTAAAATCTGGTATGGGTATAGTTTGGGGCCTGGAATAACATAAAGAATATTTTTTATCTCGAAAAATAATGTTAAAAAACAGGAACAATATTCCTGTTATAATCTATCTGGAAAAAACAAGTAAGAAACCATCGACCCAAAAACATGCCAAACACAGCAATGCACAATAGTGTGGATAGATGACTTTGGGTGCGCAGGACTGTGAAGAATGTAAAAGGCCTTCCTTTACTCAGCGTTACACGGACTGAAGAAGAATATTATTGAAATACCTTTATAATATTTGTAGTGATCGGGTCCCGCCTATGTTCCTGTCGTACGTTAGCTTAAGGCAGTGCGTCGATCGACAGCACTGCGACCGCCGTCTCTGAGACGAACCAAACGGAGTTTCATCGACGAAGTCTCCCGTCCAGTGGAATGTGTAGCTTTAGCGTCGAAGCCAGTTTAATAGTAACTTCATATATTTTCATAACTAGAATTACCTTAGTAATCTCTCTAGCGATCGCCTCCCGCCTATACTCGTGCCGTACGTTCGCGTAAGGAAGTGCGTCGATCGCCAGCACCGCGACCCGCCGTCTCTGAGACGAATCAAATGGAGTCTCGTCGACGAAGTCTCCCGTCCAATGGAACGTGTAGCCGTAGCCTGAGTATCTACTGTATCGTTCACAACCTGAAAAGAAATCATGCATTTAAAAGTACTGTTTACCTCTTCAGCATTCATATTTCCTCTGCTGAAGGTGCCTCCAAACAAAGGGGCTTATGTCGTTATCATCACGCTTGACAGGCGAATTGGTAATCGCAGTAAAGATGTTAAAAATACACAGTAGGAAGCTGCTACCCTTCCTTTGGTAGGTTCCATTCGCTTCATACGACATCCACGGGCTGAGTTGGAGGGGCCGGTTTTTACGCCACGACCACCATGGCTAAAGTACTGTTTACCTGAGAACAGCAAGATAAACATACCAATCATCACCAACGCCTCGTTGTGCCTCAGGGTCTCAGTGAACAGCATGGAAACCATGAGCTCCGGGCAGATGACGAATCTAATCTCTTCTTGAACGCAGCCGTGGCCCAGCACACCTCCGCCTAGATACCTGTTATAAAAATACAGAGTTTATTCCAAAAATCTTATAAAACACTTTAAAAAGTTAAACACGTATTACATAGGTTTAGACTTTAGTGGTTAATTATATTCATCATCATCTTCATCATCAGCCCGTATTCATCCACTAAATACATTTCCCCAATCAAAGACGCCACGAATAGCGGTCCTGTACCGCCATCCAACGACTTCATGAGACCGCTACAATGTCGTCGGTTCATCGAGTGGGGGTCTTCCCACACTCCGTTTGGGAGTGTGGCATGGCATGCCGGACGCCACTCGAGAACCTTTACTCCCTAACGGTTATCGGTTCTACGAGCTATATGGCCTGTCCATCGCCACTTCAGCCTGCTAATTCTGAGAGCTATGTCGGTAACTTTGATTCTTCTACGGCTTTCCGTATTCCGGACCCTATCGCAATTCTGAGAGCTATATATATTATTGTCGGTAACTTTGGTTCTTTTACGGAATTCCGTATTCTGGATTCTATCGTGTAGAGAAACTCCGAGCATAGCTCTCCATAGCTCGCTGGGTGACTTTGAGCATATGCGCAAGTCAGCGACCACGTCTGGGATCCGTAAGTCATCAATGTGTACCATTGGTTAAAGAGGAGGCTCTGCGGTATCTGTGACGAGAAAATATTGCGAAGTTTCCCGAACGCTGCCCACCCATCAGAGTTGAATTCGCCGGCTGACCTCTTTATCGAAGTTGGATTTACCTATTTGGCTAGGTAGACATATTGATTCACAACTTCGATAAAATCGTTCTCAACATAGAACGTTAAGGGCGACATGGTTACTAAATATCGTGGGTATATGATGTCTATGATCCACGCACTAGACTAGGCCTTTTTCCAGGGAGATCAGATTAATTCACGTCTGTTTACCTTGATAATCAGAAAAAGAAAGAAAAACGTTTATTTATAAAAATTACAAAATAGTGAAAACACAAAAACAGGCCACCGGCTAAGCTCACAGCGCTGTATCAGTAGAAAATAATGACGCAACCGGTAGGGATTTTAAACTTACTTATATCAAAGTCCACTTGAATGAGCCCATCAGCATCATCTTCTTTCGTATTCTCGAAATCTACGTGCGGGTAGTGGGCACAGTGCAGCTTGCCTCACTACCTAGGTAGTGAGGCAAGCTGCACTGTAGTGAAGGCCCAATCGGGGCATTTGCGCTGCACTTTTTTATGTTCACAAAGCCTTTGGGTAGGGATGAATTAAGTGCAGCCGGTAGAATATATGTATCCAAAATTATTTATTACCGAAGTCAACTTGAATGAGCCCATCAGCATCTTCTATCGTATTCTCGGAATCTAGTGAGGTAGAGGAGTGAAGCAAGCTGCACTGTAGAGAAGGCCCAATCGGGGCATTTGCGCTGGACCTTTTTATCCTCATAAAGCCTTGGGTAGGGATGAATTAAATATAGCATCCTATAGGATATATTCAAACTTACTTATTAGCAAAATCAACTTGTATGAGCCCAGCAGCATCTTCTATCGTATTCTCGGTATCTACGTGCAGGGGTAGTGAAGCGAGCTGCACTGTAGAGGAGGCCCAGTCGGGGCATTTGCGCGGAGCTACGGATCGACGCGTGAATGTAGTCACACCGACCGGCGCTGTACTGCAGACAAAGCTGGGGTCATTCAGAGTATAGCAAACAGTATAGATATAGAAATTATTACACTGGTGTTGGTACTTCATATTATCTGCATTTCTATACAATTTTGTAGAAAACGCATAAAGTAGCATTTGCATTTTATTCACTTGTAAATTTGTACTGGCTGCACCGTTGCGCTGGCCATGTTTATCTGGGAGAGGATTTAGGCGCTTGCGCAAGTGATGCTGGTATTTACTTTAGCAGGGAGGTAAATGGTATCCCAGTGACGAACAAAGGCTACTTGAAAAACAACGTCATCAATGGTCTAAAAATAAGATAAAAATCATGCAAACCAGCGTTTTTTTACATGACTACCCAATAAAGGAGTGTACTGTGTAATTTCAGGGTTTATTCATGTTTGTATGCAGTTTCTTTATTCCACCACACCTTTTAAATGCTTTAACAGATTTGGATGCATGGGACATTGTTAGAAGCTCTATATCATCCCGAACACCATTGGTACTAGTATAGTATTATTACATCTGTGACATTGGCTTTTTTTTGTCAGTCAGTAAATTAATATATGACTTTTTGTAAATTGAACTTTTTGATATCACCTTTTGTACAAACTCTTCTAAAATAGTGACATAGTGCTTTCAGTTTCTCCATGACATCATCTGATGGTGGCATTTCATAAAGTCTGAAACAATTAAGTTATATAAACCAACCAACTGTCATAACTTTTATTTCTGTACTTTGTTGAGCAAATTTTCATAATGTAACTGTAAGACAATAGTACATTAATGTACCTGTTAAAATTTATGTGAGGGTATTGAGCATATTCAGAACTCTTTTTACTGGTATTCCTTCTTGGAAATGTGCAGAAAAATGCATTTGCTAGCAAACTGGATATCTGCTGCTGTGATAGGGATAGCGACTGATTTCTGTGTTGCCTGAAAATAATAATATAATAAAACATGAATAGTATTACAAATAATTATTTGTTCCAGAAATGTGTGTTTATGTTAATCTTATATATAAAATTTCCATGTCAATGTTAGTTACCATACACCTACGAAACGGCTTTACCGATTTTTACCAAATTTTATATGCATATTCAGTAGGTCTGAGAATCGGCTACTATCTATTTTCCATACCCCTAAGTGATAAGGGTTGAAGGCAAAACAACATTTGGCGGGTCAGCTAGTACTACTATATTATATATATTCACTGTACTTATTTGGTGACACAAATAAACCAAAATACTTACTAATCTAATAAAACTCACCTGAGCAAAGGAATTGGTGATTGGACTAGTTTCGGTAGAGCCAGAGCTAATTTAGCAATCTCTGGTAGGGTAACATCAAAAAAGTATTGGGACTCTTCTTCTTCAAGGTACTAAAACCAAAACAGTCAAGAAACACATACTTGTAATACAAATCTATCAAAGCTTCTACTACCATAAGAAATGGTCAAAATGGTAAGCCATTGTTCGCCATACTCTTTGACAAGGTATTTTTACATGAAATACTTAGGAAATCAAACACAATAAAACAAGAAACAATTGTACAGAGAAAGAAATTTCATTTATTTGGTACTTACATCATCAAAAAGTGCATGCAAAGCTCGAAACTTCCATATGCCCTTGAACTTGGTGTTGTAGCTCAGAATGGCAATTGCAAGCTCCTGGCTGTTCCGGATTGGCTTCCACAGTGCTAGCTCTATCAGTCCCCAGCGCTTCTTCAAATGGGTTTCATGATTGTCCTGAAAAATCAATTTAAAACTTTGATTTCAAGAGACCCAGGGGGAATTTGTATTTTTTTAAAGTTTCTTGTTGTATATACCGTGTGTGTAAAATTATATGCTGTCTGAAATAATTCACTCATATTGGGTAGATACTCACATCAACAACTGGGTAAAGGCTTTGACTGGAGCAAGGCAATCTAACATGCTCCTGATCCCACTTGTCTTTCCCTATCTGTGGCTTGGGAGGCCTGTCACAATCGAGATTTCCGCTGCTCGGTACGTGATACAGAACAGCATGGTTTTGACCCGGTGACACGAGGGGAAATTCCGGAGCACCCCAAGGTGACTGGGATCCGTACATTTCGGTTATAGGCACACCGCGCCAATTATTGTTGACGATATTTTCAGAATTCATTGTAGCGATGATTATTGTAAGGACTTTTCTTTTGAAGTAACAGCCAAGTAGCCGTATATGCATAGAAATGTTGGAATCATGAATTAAATATTCAAGCAAGCAGTAGTGCAGTAATTCATAAAAAACTTTAAAGCAAAAACCCAATTTTTCAAATCGAATTTAGAAAACGCTATTTCATCCCCTATATCAGTTTTTTGACACATGTTTGACACAGACAGTGACAGACATTTAACTTAAGGCTATTTCCACGCGAAATTATTCCCTATCAAAATAGTCGCTCAACCTAGGACCAATAATTTTATGGACTCCACCTTTCAGTTTTCCGCATCTCCGTTTTTATTAGTGTGCAGTTGCAGATTTGTAATAGTTGCATGACTAGGGAAGTGACTTTGCTGCCGAGCCGAACTGGCTTCGGCCCAAACTGGTCCGAATCAGAAAAATACACTTGAATGTCGATTTCATTCCTGATTCGTCCCATATTTAACAGGCACGTTTTAGTACTTTCAACCAGGGTTGTTGCTGATACCGTTTTTTGACACATAACCTGATGCTGATGCTGATTTTGGCCATGTGCGTGTCGGAATCACGAACCGAGTATGCCACACTAATTCAATGTAGATGATTCCACCAATCGAAAACGAGTTTCGAAAAACTATACACATTTATACAAAAGCTACGCACTTTTTTAGGGTTCAGTAAACAAAATGTACCAACGGGACCCTAGCCCTCCGCTGTCTTTCTGTCCATCTATCGTGCTTTATTGTATCTCATGATTCGTAAAAGGTAGACACTTGCATTTTTCAGTATGTATTTCATTTGCCGCTATAATAACATACTATCAAAATAAATATTACAAATAATGGGGGCTTCTCAAAAAACATGTTTATTGGCGATTTTTTTGCACCACTCAAGCGATGCAAAAAATTGCAAAAATCTAAAAAAAGGGTTAGTGTTCGCTCCGCTTTCCGTAGCCTTAGTTTCTTGGTGATTTTGGGCAAGTGCCCCTATAAAACCTGAATATTTTTGCTCATCCTTCCAATTCTTGCGTGTATAGACTAGAGCGCTAATTGACACTTGGAACTTATAGTCACGGGTGTCAAGCATCCTTCATTCAGGGAGTCTAATGGATTAGCTATAAGGACTTATTTTGCGTAAATTTGTAAAGGGGTATAATGTTGTTTTTGCTCAAAATTTTACATCGGTGTCGATGTCATTTTGTAAGACTAATAATATAATTTTGCAAAATTTATAAATAATAGGGGCAATAAATAAGATAACACATTACAATATTATTATATACCTAAATGCGCGCGGCTTTGCCCGCATGGTTGATTTAACGTTGTTGTTTTTTGTAAATAATTTTTATATACATAAGTGGCATTGGCATTTTGATTGATGTATACATAGATTTATATGCTGTTAATTTTAAGGACATTGTATAAAAAAAAATTAACTAAAATCACATTACCTAAATTTTGGAACGATAACTTGCGGAAAAAACCGCGTGAAAATAATTCCACGTTATTAAAGTTATTATCTTGTGTATTTCTTTTTTCCTCGACTTTTGGGTTATATAAACTAGTTAAATAAATCCTACGGAAACAATAATGATAAATTATCATCTACATGCTTGAGAAGAGTGTGAAAGACAGTACTTTTCTGACCTGAAGTAAATGATTTTATTTATTTATTATTATTTATTTTCCTGATTCGGACCAGTTTTGCCCGAAACTAGTGGGTCGAATGCGGTATAACCCTAAAACTAAATTTGATTGTTAAGCGCATCACTAGCACAGATGCAAAATTTATCTCTGCAAATTATTCATGGGTTTGGACATTATTTGTATCCTAGACTCATGTGACCCATGAACTAGATTGTTAAAATGTTGTTACTACAGATTTCTAGTAATAAAAATAATTACTTTAGTATTTGTATTGAGCGAAAAACTTAAGCATTTAATAACAAATCCAGGACTTTTACTCCACCTTTTGTGTTTTTTGAAGGACACAGCAGAACACGACATATTTTCAATTTTTCAACAAAGTTTTAGGTGAAACGCAGTAATTTCTTAGAATTTCAATAGTCTTACCACAACTTTGAACTAACTAGTCAGTTACAAGCTGACACGATTGACACTGACAGTACAGTATAGCTATACGTACACCAGCTATCTCTTTTACTCATAGCTTGACTCCGAGGGATAGACAAAGATACATGACAAATATGGTGATACATAGATATAAGACCGGAAATTACTTATGCGACCTCTACCTACTTATTTCTCTATACGCTCAACACACAAAACGCATTGTAGGCCACACACACACACGTTCAGTTCATTTATATCCTGCTTGACGAGTCAGGGTCAGCTAAGATATTTTGTACTTGGGGCGGACGGTCTGAAACTTGAAAATTCCCCTCTCACCCGCAAAAGTCTCTGCAAGAGAGTTTCTTTCAAAGAAAGTTTCAATAACTCTGTATAGTATAGTCTCTGCACTTATGGCATGGTTAGATATGAAATCTAACCATGCCATAAGCCTTCGTTTCACATATTACCACGATGTAATTTTTTAAACTGAATGTGCGGATTTGGTTCTGGCCTTTTTCATTTTGACTGCCGGCAACACTACTGGCAGCTATTAGCCTTACAGCTTAACATGGATTATAATATAACACATAATGTATCACGTTATCAGCGTTATTTGCGCTAATTTTAATGTGAATAACGCTCCATGCTATCTATAACGAGTTATAAGCGCTAATTTCTATCGTTAAATTTTAATTCAGATAATTCACTTCGTTGCTCAAAAATAATATTATTTATGTGCATAATATTTATATTTCTATAATTGTGCAGTAACGCGTTATTCACGTTAAAATTAGCAAATAACGCTGATAACGTGTTACGTTATATGTTACAAATATAATCCATACTACATGGAGGACCGAGAACATCTACAAACCAGAAACACGACTTCTCTGTATATATTTTTTTTTGGGTCACACTTGTAATAGTCCAATTTCATTATATAATGATTATCTCAAGGACTGTTGACTACCCTGTGCGTACATTTTAGTCCAAACTTATAAATCTTATAAAAGAACAAGCGATTTTCTAAACGAAGCTAGAAAGCTGAAATTTAGTAGGTAGGTACTTTTTACTACATAGGTTTCCACTAAGGAGGGATTTCGGAAATTCTACCTCTACCGGGGTGAAAAGGGGGGTTTGAAGTTTTTTAGTGTTTTTTGTAACTCTTTAACCAGTGGCCAGAATTGCTTGAAAATTACAGAGAATACTAAAAATATAAAATTATTGAACATGTGTTTCAGGATTTTTCAAAATATTCCACAAAATGGGGTTAAACGGGTTATTGAAGTTTGAGATTCGTAGTTTGGCTTCGAATTTAAACGGCTGTAACTTTTTAGTGTATAATATTATGAACTAAAATTTTACGAGTTTATAAAAAAAATATAAATTCAGTGACATGTTTCGGGAATTAAAAAAAAACGCTTAAAAAATTATAAAGTCGGGGGTTGAAGTTAATGAGATTTTATTTGTTATTTCTTGACCAGAGACCCAATTTGCTTGAAACTTACAGAAAATACTAAGAATATAAAATGATTGAACACATGTTTCAGGATTTTTCAGAATATTCTATAATAAATGGGGTAAAACGGGTTATCGAAGTTTGACATTCGTTGGGCTCTGAACTGTATGGCTGTAACTTATTTATTACTTATGTAGTGTATACTTATGTATTGTATAACGCTATTGACCTGAAATTTTGTGAATATATAAAAATCGAAATAATTACGTAGTTCAGAAAAAAAAACGGGCGTCTTTCAATAGGATTTCAGCTTATCTCGAGAAGATTTTTCCCCCTAAAGTCCACGCGAATGAAATCGTGAGTGGGTCAGCTAGTTATTTATCTCTTTGGTACAAACAAGGAAAATAACGCAACGGCGCGGCGAAACGGGCGAAATAGTTCTTGCCAAAATTGCAAAAAAAAAACAAGCAGGTAAAGCAAGAAATTTTTGACTTACGTTTGTTTGGTGTATTTGCTGATCAAAATTAATAAAAACCTACATGCCATGGCCCAGTCAACCTTTTCTCTTTCATGGGAATCTCATAAAAATAATATATGCAACGGACTAAGCGTACTCCAGCAGGTAGCCTCATGAAACTTTACAACTACCTCGCTTGTTTTGTTTCCTATCTTTTCCTAGCAGAAGTAACCGTAAACTGCCTTTTCAGAATGAAGAATTTGTGGACATGACTCTAGCTGCAGACGGGCACTTCGTAAAATGCCATCAAATTATTCTAGCCCTTGCCAGCCCTTACTTCAAAGACTTAATCAAATCATCATATTTTTCAGGCCGTCATCCTGTCATATTTTTAAATGTGAGTTCCTTTTCAATTGCATACTAATTTTTATTTGATTTCGACTCGATTGACGGCCTCTGGCGCAGCAGGTGAAAGTCAGTCGGCCTGTGACGCACGAGGTTGCGGGATCTATTCCCGCCACACAGTATTATCCAGCCCCAAGCTCAGCAAAGCTTGTGTCAAATGTATGCACAATCTGCAGATAGTTATTCTGGTCATCTAGGTGATTTCTTTGTATAATAAAAATATATTTATGTGGTGTAGTATTATCATCTATTATCTATAATAAGTGCCAAATAAGGTGGCAATACAGGTTGTTAACCTCTGCCAGGAAATCGCAAAATAGTACTGATGAATGATGTATAGGTATTCTGTCACTTTCCAATAAAACCTCAAGTGATACCAGTGTTTCTAGGGTAACATGGTACAAGCGTACTAGGAAGCAAAAAAACAAACCAAAAAATTAAAATGGAGAATAATTCCTGAGTTTTAAAGTTTTCAATAAGTCATGTATTGGAATGTTCTAAATTACCAGAATAATTTAAAACGGGTGATATTTTAATTTATTGATAAATACATACTATAATGGTTAACAGTACCAAATTACATTATAATAATAATAGTAATTTTCTTTCAGAAAGTATCCTACAAAACCCTCAGTGCGATCCTTGAATACATATATTTAGGAGAAGTCCTAATATCTATTGAAGAACTATCAGAACTTATACAAACAGCAAAGGAACTGCGCATCAAAGGTTTAGAAGATATGGTATAAATAACAAACTTATTAAGAATCCCTTGGCTAGTCTATAATAATTGATTTTGGTGGATTGTCTTGTCTTGATTGTTAGCTAAAGCTAGTTGTAAATTTTGGCTGAAACTGAACTAATTCTAAAAATAAGTATATCGAGAGAATCTCTTGGATTTTTACCACAAACCAAAACTGTTTTTGCATGATGTAGCTTTATCATGTCCATCCATTTATGTATATGATAGCTCCCAAGTGGATGTGCAAATTTCAGGGTTCCTTGGGCAAAGGTGGATCGCCTTGCCTAACGCCTTTTTGAACTCTAAATTTTTTGCCTTGTTGTTCAAGTTGGACTGTCGCGATGGTATTTTTGTAAATTTCTTTTATGATATTTATATATTTTCCTTCTACTCCTTGGTTCTCTAGCGTTTTCCAGATGTATTTATGACTCAGCGAATCAAAAGCCTTATTGTAATCGACGAATGCCACATAATATGGTTGCCCGTATTCATTGAGCTTTTCCGTTACTTGCTTCACAACATGAATATGGTCGATGGTAGAATAATCGATGCGAAATCTAGCTTGCTCTCTCGGTTGGTTTTCTTCCAGTTGTTTTCATATTCGCCTGAGTATTATTTTAGAAAACACTTTATATAGATTGCACATAAGGCTTATAGGTCTATAATTATTTATTTCATTTTTGTCACCTTTTTGTGCAGTAGGATGATGGTTGATTTCGTCCATTGAATGGGTATTTGGTGAGTAACTATTATTTCGTTAAAAATATGGGTCACATATTTGGATATCGCGGGTAGAGACTGTTTTAGTAGTTCGTTAGATATTTTATCGTCTCCAGGAGCTTTTCCACTTTTTTGTGATTTTATAGCCTTTGTGACCTCAGATTCTAGTATACAAGGTATTTCTTCGTAAGCTTCCTTTTTTTCTTCTTCTGTCGTTGTTCTGTCTGTCTCCATGTATAAGTTTTTGTAAAAATCTGTCGCTACTTTTGCTATTGAAAGTCTCTTTGTCGTAATTTTCTTCTTGTTTTTGGTTTTCATGTTGGGTATCCATTGTGTATATTCTTTTAAATGTTTAAGACCTCTCTTAATTCCGCCTGTTTTTTCTATTTGTTCTTTCAAAACATCCAGTCTTTCTGCTTTTTTATGTTTTTTTTATCGTTTCTTGAATGTTCTTACTAATAATTGCGATGTTTTGTTTGTTATCTTTTCGTTTGTCTAACATTTCTTTTCTCCGTTCCATCACTGTTAGCCTGTACGACTTAGGGAACTAGTTGCAAAATACTTATTTAGACTTCATAAAATTTTTAAAAAAATTGAATTAAATGTCCCTCTTAGTAGATTTTTTCGGAAATGTAGAAAAATCAGAAGGAAATCTATAACATATATATTTTTACGGAGATGCAAACGATTAATGATTCAGAAGTACTATCAAACTGTGGAAATCCAATAAGGTTTGACGTGGCCGAAGGTTCGGCCCGTTTTTGGCCGAAACCGAAACTGCAGCCTAACCTTTTTTTGCGTGAAACCGAAACTGCAGCCTAACCTTTTTTTGGCCGAAACCAAACCCTCTGTAGGACACTACCAAATAGATACTTTTATGCATGCTTCTTTGGATGCATATTTACCTACAATCACAAACAAAAATATTGTTTTTGCAGAAAATGCAGAACACAGATCATTTAATGAGACAAGAGGATGATTCATCAGAAATTTATACTAACGTAAAGAAGGTGCAAAATGATAAGAGTGAAATAGATGATGAAATTTGCTACTTTGAGGTGACCCACCAAGATGATGAAAGTACCAAATCATACTCTGTAGTATTGGAAGATGGGTAATTACTATATTTAGAATCATTAAATAGTTAAAGAATCCGCTAGCTTACCTGTTTTCAAGAAAAGACTCAAGTAACAATGTATTATAGTATATTCCTGTAGAATAGCCCAACAAGCACTGTAAACATCAACCATTTAAAAATTGGTTTATAATAAATTCGGTACATATGTGCTAAGAAAAAAACATTTATGTGTCTTTAACCACAGCTAGGAATACAGTATTTTTTTTTAAGGATGTCTATTTCCCTTAACCATGATTTATATATTATTTTTAAATTATTAGGGTAATTAGAGCCCTGAGTCTGATTGACGAAAATTCAAATTCATCGAGAAATGATCTTTTCGTAGTTTTTTCGTGGGGTTTGCGTAGTTCCCTGTCGTCGTTCGGCGTCATAGAAGCGCTGTACTTAATCCCGTAGAAAAAAGAGACGTTACGATCACATCTCGACACTAACGTCAACCGGACTCAGAGCTCGGAACGGTTGAGTACAATGCTAGTATTTATTTATTTCACCAATAATAGACATGATAGATTATAATGGAGTGGTCAATGTATTTTTATTATTATTTGTGCTGATCTAATAGATATGACGACTGATTTTGAGAAACTACATCGTGATCCGTAAACATCTACTGAATGCAAAATAAATCATATATAAAAAGGACTTCAAATGAAAAATACAGTTTTTAAAAATGCATTTTCATTTCGCTCAAAAACAGTCGTGGCTGTCTATGACGTCATAGATGCACGAACATCTGATGATACAGATTGATCATAAATAATATCTTCAAGAGAAGCTTTACCAGCCATTCTGTGTCTTTACATTACATTATTGTGACGGCAATACGTCACAGTTATGTATTCTCTGATTCGTGTTCAACGTGTCATGGCGGATTGCTGTATTTTAGTTTTATTTTATCAAAATAATAATTAATCTCGATCAAAACATAAAATATAATACGTGTTTTGTAATCTATGGCTCAGGTATAATTCGGTAAATACATAATTTTTGTGATTTATTAGTTACTGTCGTCATCCCTATTGTAAGTTATCATTTGAATATTTCAGGGTGAAAGATGATACAGGATCTGTTAGATCTTCAGTTGAAATGAACGAAGTAGATGAAAATGATGAAGAAACATGTGAAGAAAAACTATTCAAAACACCTTCAATCACAGATTCTGGTAGGTCTATCCTAATGATTGTTATTTTTAACCGACAAAGGAGGAGGTTCTCAATTCGTCTGTATTTTTTTTTTGTATGTTACGTACGCGATATCTCTGCCAATTATGGACCGATCTTGAAAATTCTTTCACTGTTGTATAGAAAATAATCCCGAGGTGGTCCCATAAAATGTTTATCCCTAGGGGATTAGTATCCCGCAAAACTTAAAACCAGTGTAAAAGTAAGGGAATTTCAAGTCGGTTCATCGTTTTAAAAAACACGCCAAATTATTGTTTTAAGAATCTATATCTAATCTCATAGGAATTGGCTAAAATCCTATATGTTCCTAAAAGAACTTGAGAAAATTAAAGCATTCCCTGCCCAGCTTCAGCATGATCACCGAGCCGTCAAACATGCGTCAACACGCATCAGGGCACTCAATATATTAACATAGCTAAAGCACCGAAACTCAGCAGGGGGCGAAAACTTTGATCGGCAATCGAATAAAAACAATAAAATACAACCTTAGAACCAACCTTAGAATTGAGCAACGGTGATACCTCTCGTCAAACGTCAAACGATCTACGAGTAAATGTTACTTTAGACTTTGAGCAGGTTTGGATAACTTCAATGTTTCCCCTGTAGGTGGAGCTAACGGCGCAAGAGTCCGTAAGGAAGTCCTAAATAAAATACAAATTGCCAAAAAAGTATTGAGCCCATTCAATATGAAAATTCAGCCTCCCTCTAGTACCTACAACGATTTTTTGTGTTGGCTATATTTCAAATATGGTAAACATGGCTTTTTGAGATGGGAATGGATCGTGAAATCCGGAACCGAGTTAGAGAAAAGTCGTGAAAGGAGTCACCTCGATTTATGAGAAAATGAAAACTAACTCATGGTTTCGTATTTGGCGGGCTCTGCGCAGCGCGGCGCGGCGCGGCGGTTCGGATTCGGATCCATCCCACCTCAGTAAGCCATCCGGTATATGTAATTTTTGACTATTCTACCCTAGACAAGAACTGCTGTGCTTAGCCTATGAGGTGATTTACTAACCAGCACAATCTTTTTCAGCTATGGCCGGATCGCCAGCAACAATCTGGTACACAGTATCTAACCAAGGCTCTATACAAATGATCCTGAACAGATTTCTATACTATTTGAAACATTCCAATAGAAACAATTCACAGCAATGGCGGTGCGTTGACTATCTCAATAAACGGAAGTGCCCTGCTGTTGTTGTTACGAAAAATAACATTGTGAGACAAAGGTAAGGATAAAGAAAATCCTCTGCTAAAGTTACCTATCTACTAGCAACATCTAGTTTTTGATCTGAAACTTAGGTCTCATACACACAGGACCCGTTCAACTGGATCCCTTTATTTTCCCGTGATTGGTATATGTAATGCGAAACGGAGTGTGGGAAGACCTCTCACTCGATGGACCGACGACATCGTAGCGGTCGCGTGGAGTCGTTGGAGGCGGCTCAGGACCGCTATTCGTGGCGTTGTTTGGGGGAGGCCTATGTTCAGCAGTGGACGTGTACGGGCTGATGATGATGATGATGGTATATGTATGACAGGACAGTATTCCGCATCTAGTAAACTATTTTTTGTAGTAGCTAAAATGCTCCAATTTGGCGCCAGTGCGAGCTCAGCTCGCAAAGGGCCCTAAATTGGATAGAGTGCACCCGAGAACATAGTTCGAGGATGTAATAGCTACTTGCAACCGAGGTAAGCATTCTACTTTACATCATAATGGCGAGGCAAATAAAACATTTATATACTTAGGTATGACAAAATGTAATTTTTATTAGAAAAATTAATTATTTATTAAAAGATTTTGTACAACATCTTCTGCTTCGAGATGACAGAAATCAGGCGTGCGGACCAGTTCTTCATCTGATGAAGTACTTGATATACTGAACTACCACTTTAAACTTGTTTATTACAGTTTTAACTTTAAACTTTAGTTTATTACAGTCGCACAAACCAAATGAAATAAAATGCCGCCATTTACACAGTTTTTTTTTTTCAGTAAAATTTTTCTTATCATTTTATAAGAAAAGAGATTGTTTCACCGAGGAGTTTTGCATAGCTTGAACTGTAAAGTCTTTACAATTCAAACAAAGTGTGACGTAATGAGATTTGAAAATGGAATTCCTATAAAAATGTACTGTGTTGGGATTACCATCTTACACAGCCTCTTTGCTTAAATTTGTAAAACCTTCTTGCCGAGCAATATGATGTAAAATAAATCACACAATTATGTATAACGCTTAATTATGATTACAACATTAGAACCACTATCAAATACTCTGTTTTCAGCAAACTTAATAGACTCCTATTATTTCAGGATATCAGCACACGTGCACACGCACCACGACCAGAGGATTCTGAAGAAAGTTCGGGCTTGCGCGATCTACGAGGCAATTAAGGACGCTGAAACGGAGGGATCTCGCATAAAAACTAAAGTGAAACAGAGTAAAAATGAAGAATCAAATACTGAGAATACAGAGACACCAGATGAAACAATATTAGGTTGAAATATAAGTCTTAGAGTGCTCTTTCTCTGTGCGGGCAGATGTTATGCTATATAGCTAAGTGGTTTGAATTTTAATAAAAAGAACATTCCTGAGTGAAAATCACTAAGGAGCTAATATTATACTTGCAAAATCTTAAGAACTATGTTTTCACATTGGACGCCACGGGGCGTGCCCAATATTTTTAACCGACTTCAAAAGAAGGAGGTTATCAATTCGTGTGCATGTTTTTTGTATGTATGTTACGCGATATCTCCGCAAATTATGGACCGATTTTGAAAATTATTTCACTATTGTATAGAAAATGATCCCGAAGGGGTCCCATAATTTTTTTATCCCCAGGGGATTAGTATTTATCCCGCAAAACTAAAAATAAGTGTAAAATTAAGGGAATTTGAAGTCGGTTTATCGTTTTTTAAAACACGCCTTTTTATTAAAATGTTGGACAATTCACACAGTATTATCTAGCCCCAAGCTAAGCAGAGCTTGTGTTATGGGTACTAGATTACTGATATACATAATACAATATATTACATAGATAGATATTTTTTATTATACATATAAAGCGACCAGAACACTCTGAACAAATATCTGCAGATCGTACAAATATTTGTCCCGAGGCGGGAATCGAACCCGCAACCTCCTGCGTCGCAGGCGGACCTTCGCCCACCGCGCCATAGAGGTCGTCATTAGGTACTCATCTAAACAAATATAAATTAAAAAGAAAACTAAATCAGTCAAGGTAGCATAATATACTTTACATATGTGTAGCTTAAACTTGTGTTAATAAAACTCATAAAATCTAATTTGGTATACCTTATTGAAGTGAAGACTCAAAAAATAATGTATTAGATTAGAGAATATTCCGTAAAAATAGCCTAACGACTGTACTGTAAACGTCAACCTTAATAAATAAGTTTTAAAAGTACATTAGGTTACCTACTAAGTAAAGCACATTTCTCTGTAGGTGAACATTCACCTCTGTAGGTACATACAACTCGACCAAGCTAAGTTTGCACCTCGCTGGAATGTGGCGCAATATACGCGAGGTGCAAACTTAGCTTGGTCGAGGTATACCTATGTTCTCTGAGAAATGACCATAAACCAAACCTTTACCTATGGGAACAGTAAGAGTGAAAATAATCCGTTTCAATACCACTTAGCTACATAGCACAATTCTAGCGGATCGAGCGGGTCGAATTGACCAGACTCGTGACTATGAACGTGCTAGATTAGATGACATAAAAATTTGTAGATTTCATGCTTTCTGTGGTTTCTATAATACGGGATCTACAAATGTAAATAATATGTTTGTTAGTACATAGATAAATTAAACATAACTCTTTTTAAAATCAAAATTGAAATAAATTATTTTATAAATTATTAAGATTTTGACATATAAATCGTTTGTTTTTCCAGTTCAGTAGCTCTTATTCTACATCTTTATTGTGAAAAAATCATACCCTATCTAGGTATAATATAGAACGAAGGGTCTGACAATAGTCTGAATCAAAGACTTATTTACCGTGTCTCAACCAATGTCTCAACTCAAATCGAATACGTAGGTATTTCTATTATTAGAAGTAATGACACTTGACAATGTACTATAGTCGCCGCCGCTCGCCGCCGTCTAATCGTTCATGAGTATTCTTCGCAATTGGACGTTGCAATGTATCTCTTATTTACATTATTATCTGTTTTATCTACGTGTGAATGTTACAAAATACTGTGTTTACTACCGTATCCTGGAAAAAGCCATCACATGGTATTCGAGCCGCTTATAGCCGAACTCGCAGAAAGAGGCCATAATGTCACAACAGTGTCCTTTTTCCCGGCATCGAACCCGCACCCGAACCGTAGAGATGTCAGCTTAGTTGGGCTTGCTGATCTAAACGTTGAAGTTATCGACTTATCAAAGATAGAGAGCTCAATTTTTGGAGACTTCCTCTCACATATCCCAATGATCACAGGACTTGCGAAAGCGAACTTGGAGCTGTGCGAGAAGCTACTCTACGCTGATGTATTTAAAGAATTTGTGGAAGCTAAAGAAAATTACGATGTGATATTACTTGAGCACTTCAACAGCGATTGCATGTTGGGATTGGTTTACAATTACGGTATTCCTTCTATCGGTTTGTCCTCCTGTGCATTCTTACCCTGGATGCCATCAAGGCTAGGCGCTCCGGAGAATCCGTCTTACGTGCCAGGGATGACTCTACAACTCACTGATGATATGACGTTCTTCCAAAGACTCCAGAACATGATCATACACCTCTTTTACAAGTGGTGGTATGAGATAGCGATTCGATGGAACGAGCAGAAGCTTCTAGAAGGGAGACTGGGGAGAAAACTGCAGTTAAGCGAAGTGGCTGAAAATACAAGTGTATTGTTGGTGAACACACATTATTCTTTGAATGGAGTGAGAGTTATGCCGCCGTCGTTTGTCGAAGTTGGAGGGATACATCTTTACAAACGGACCGTTCAGCCTTTGCCGGAGGTAAGCTATCCTTATGCTATCTAACTATGCGAAACTATGGAAAGATGTTTGTTAGGTACTTCTTCACGGTAAAAATACTGAAAGAATCGGGCTGAAATGTTGCATAGATTTAGGTTTAGAGTAGAGAGCCTCATAGTGCGTAAAAAAACTAGACCTGGAATAACATTATACAAACCATGCTGTCATAGTTTTATATTCCTACAGGAAATAGATTAAATAGTATAATGGGTGTCCGTCGAGGTAGTAGCGTACACATAAGCGAATTCACATTTGTTTTTATGTCAATATTTAGAATACCTATAATATAGAGCAGAATTAGTGCAAAAATGATCTACCTAAATAGCGCCGAAATAATGACCATCTTTAGTGTGTACGCTAGCTTGACCAAGCTAGCGTATGTTGGCATAAAAACAAATGTGAATTCGCTTATGTGTACGCTACCTTGACGGACACAGTAATGAGACTACGAGAAACAGTTCTCCCTCGTGTTCCCAATAACGGGACAAAATAATGGGACCACGAAAAAACGGGGCCTACATAGGCTACTTTTTAGGCACTGCGTGATTGATTGATTTGGTAACACGTCGGTATACTACCTAGGCATTGCCGGCTATACCTACCTAGTACATTCGTAGGTGTCAAGTCTAGAGCTAGGAGTTATAACGGCTAAATATAGAGTAGGTATGATGTACAGGATGGCTTTTTGAGATAGGTGTGAATAGCCAAATCCCAAACCACGAGTTACAAACTAGCAGACTCCTTTCACGACTTCTCTAACTCTCGGTTTCGAATTTGGTCTTCCACTCAAAAAGCCACCCTGTACCTATTATTTTCACATTTTCCATAGGGTTTGGAGAAGTGGGTAGCTGGTGCAAAGAAGGGCTTTATCGTCTTCAGTTTCGGCTCCCTTATTCGAGGGTCAACTTTCCTGCCTGAACGGCTGGGCGCCATCTTGAATGTTTTCAGAGGTTTATCGCAGCGAATCGTTTGGAAATGGGAAGACGAGCATCTTGAAGATCTGCCGATGAATGTACGCATTTTAAAGTGGCTGCCACAGTACGATTTGCTACGTGAGTATTTACGAATCTATCAAGAGTTAAATGCAACGCCATAAGTGATATGGCTACCTACTATAGGTACTAAGTTCCTCTTTTTAGGTAGGGATCTACTAACTAAACCACAAAACAAATCCGTCTTCAAGGCGTATGTAGTAAGTACATACTTACCTACCAAATATAAATTTTTTTAGCGAATTGTCCCTTGATGGCCGCTGTCCCCTTAGAATATTTTTGAAAGAATATAAAAATAGCACCATCCATTTCCAGATCACCCAAACTGCGTAGGCTTCATAACCCACGCAGGGCTCCTCAGTCTAACAGAGGCGGTGTCGGCTGGAGTGCCAACAGTTGCTATGGCGGTCCTAGGCGACCAATTCGGCAATGCGGCCCATGCGGAAAGAGCAGGAGGATCTTACAAACTGGTGTTATCTGAGCTCGATGAAGACAGCTTCGGGTATGCGGTGCGGATGATGTTGACTGAAGAGTGAGTGAGAACAAGTTTTTAGTAGGGGTTATCTATGTAGGTATAGGCACCTAGGTGTAACAGAGGCAAAATCTTATCAGTTGAGCAGAGGTTTTTGCCCTTCTCGTCGGAAACACGGTGCACAACACAGGCCAAAAGCCTCAGATAAACAGATAAACATTTTATTAATAATTTGTTAAATTATACGTCACAATGAGTCTGAACATATAAACAAATAAAATAATCCTCATCAGCCCATACACGTCCACTGCTGGACGTAGGCCTCCCCCGTAAAATAATAAAATAATCATTCAACATTATTCAAGTGATATAATTATTGCACATTATTCGGATTTTAAAAATTCATCGTACGTATAAAATGCTCTACGAGCCAGCCTCCACTCACTACTTCACTTTACCGCTCCCACCACCACCAGTTCAAACACTCCAATACTCCACCGGTCCTTATGTCCATTTCTGAACATGCCTCACCGCCAGGGGGTTTTGCTACTATCACCAAGCTTGGCAGGCGGATTACTGAACGCAGTGTAATTGTAAAAAATACTCAGAAGGAAGCTGCTGCCCTTCCTCTGTTAGGTTCCCTTAGTCAACTCTTACTACATCCACGGGCTGAAAGGCTGAGTTAGGCTCACAATCACGCCACGGCTATTGCCTAGCAACGTACGTAATTAAATCACAAAGTACAAGATAATGATATTAATAAGTTATAGAGGCTGAGCTAGATGGAATTCAAGAACACAGCAGCGTCACTACTGTGATGACGGTGCATATTGTTTTGTGTCCTATGTGTTATCTTCCGTGACGTCACCAAACGGCTCTGTTGAAGACCAGCGTTGGTTGTGACGTGTTTACAACTAACTCGTGCTGAGACAGAGACCGATTTGTGACTCAATGCAAAAATTTTGCTGTATTGTTTTTTATTTTTAATACATTGTTAAGTATATTAGAATGAAGAAATATTTAGTAACAATTCCGCGTATAACCTTCTCTGATAGTATTCATCAAAGTAAGTTGTCTACTAGTTTCGTCTCTCCACGAGACATCTTCAGGACACCACAATACTCGACCTTGACATTGAGATTGGTAAGCACAGCAACACCGACAGAGTCCCGCCAGTGATGTTGCCTCTCCGAGCTCCGCGCGCCAAGTGAAGCAATGCCCGCAAAACCCCCCTTTATATAGTCACGGATCAAACAGTGCGCACACAAAGTTCATAGTGTGTGTGTGGCAGTACTATTGTTTGAAAAGATTCGTAATAACGGTGACCGAGGCAAACCTGTACTAAGTTCATTCAACAGTGTATTATTACTATATTTTGTAATTTCTAAATTTTCTAAGACTGACATCCTAAATCCCTTATCACAAGTATGTAAAATAGAAAAACAATGATTTTGACTTAAAGAATGACCAGATTCCAATAAATGTTTTGCAAAGTTAGATTTTTCTGGATAATTGTTTCTATAAGCAGCTAAATGTTCTTTATACCTAACCTGAAAACTACGACCCGTTTGACCTACATAAATACCATTACATTCGTCACATACCAACTTATAAACACCCGATTTTTTATTGTTATCTAACCTATCTTTACCGTTACAAATCTGTTTTAATAAATTGTTTGTTTTGAACGCTGCGTGTACTTTATGTTTAGACAAAACTCTTGAAACTCCGTCACTCAATGGACCTAAATAAGTTAAACTGCCCACAAATTTGTCTATCCTTTCTGGAGCTACGGGATACAATAAGGAACGGATAATGTT
Source organism: Eupithecia insigniata (assembly GCA_947859395.1). Taxonomy (NCBI): domain Eukaryota; kingdom Metazoa; phylum Arthropoda; class Insecta; order Lepidoptera; family Geometridae; genus Eupithecia; species Eupithecia insigniata. The sequence continues at coordinate 3,294,842 of OX402001.1, read as the reverse complement.
TTGTTGTTTACTTCTTATTAAACCATCAACCATCTTTCTACTATATCCATTACTTTCAGCCGTGTGGTAAATAATAGATAGCTCTCTGTTAAAGTTCTCCTGAGATAAGGGGACTGACATCATTCTATGGACAAAACTACGGTAAGCTGATAGCTTATGTTGGAATGGATGACAAGATGAATTTGGTATTGTAATATCTGTGTAAGTAGGTTTTCTGTAAATTTGAAAATCATGCCTATTGTTTAACCTAGTTATTGTCAAATCTAAAAAGTTCAGCGAACCACCAATTTCTAATTCAAGTTTAAATTTTATTTTTGGATGAATTGCATTAAGTTTGTTAACGAACAGTTCTATTTGACGCAAACTTCCAGTCCAGCATATGATAATGTCATCTACATAACGATAATAATATAAAATGTTTGATTCCCCTATAATGTTTTTATTCTCAAAACTGTCCATGAAAATGTCTGCCATAAGTGGACTTAGTGGTGAACCCATAGCTAACCCTTCTTTCTGTTTGTAATATTGATTGCCAAATTGGAAGTAATTTTGTTGCATACAAGTTCTAGTCAAAGATATTAACTCCTCCTTTTCTGCCGGAAGTACTCGTTGTCGCTCAAGATGTCCTTCCAATATTATCAAACTCTCCTCATAAGGTACGTTTGTAAATAAACTTTCTACATCCAGCGATAATAACTTTGCATTGTGAGGCAGGCTAACATCTTTAACTTTGTTGACCAAATCCATACTATTCTTTAAGCTATACTTTGGATTGAATCTAGATCTACTTTTTAATTCGTAATTTAAATATTTTGATAAACCATATGCTGGTGCTCCTATGTAAGAGACAACGGGCCGGATTGGAATATTATTTTTATGTATTTTAGGTAAACCATACAACATTGGTGTTCTTGGATTCATAGGAATTAAATATTTAAGAGAGTTTGGAGAAATAAAGCATGAGTTTTTTGTCATTTCTTTCAATTCCTGTGTGAAAACTTTGGTTGGGTCGGAATTCAATAATTCAAAATCATTGCCCTGTATAACCTCATTAACCTTCTGCACATAAGTACCCCTTTCTAAGATAACTACAGTATTACCCTTATCTGCTTTTGTTATCACTAAGCTATTTTGATCTACCTTATTCCTTAAAGATTTAAAAACATTTAATTCCCTTGGTAAACTTGGAACTATAGCTGAACTAATTGGTTTCTTTATTAAAGAGGCTACCTCATGTTTAACCCCTTCGTCAGCTTTACCCCTAACAATTGCCATCTCTGAATCAACAGCCAAAATCTCCAAAGTTTTCTTATTTAAAACTGGTTGTAAGTTGTATTTAAGACCCTTTTCTAACAGTGATAATTCTGAAGTTGTGAACTGGACGCCACTATGATTTTCTACGCGTTGATAGAACGTATGAGGACATGGTTGCTGCACAGTATTACTATTCCCCCTTAGTCGGTCTACCCTCTGTTTGTCTCTAACTAATCGATCTAATTTCCCTGTCTGAATTATATATTTCCTGTGGGCTAACTCAGCAGCGTATTCCCTAGCTTTATTATCTAGTAAATCAAATTCTATGTTGTGTAAGGAATAAGCTAACTCCTTGTGTAAAACTCCCAAGTGAGTACCAAATTCATCTTGTCATCCATTCCAACATAAGCTATCAGCTTACCGTAGTTTTGTCCATAGAATGATGTCAGTCCCCTTATCTCAGGAGAACTTTAACAGAGAGCTATCTATTATTTACCACACGGCTGAAAGTAATGGATATAGTAGAAAGATGGTTGATGGTTTAATAAGAAGTAAACAACAAAACATTATCCGTTCCTTATTGTATCCCGTAGCTCCAGAAAGGATAGACAAATTTGTGGGCAGTTTAACTTATTTAGGTCCATTGAGTGACGGAGTTTCAAGAGTTTTGTCTAAACATAAAGTACACGCAGCGTTCAAAACAAACAATTTATTAAAACAGATTTGTAACGGTAAAGATAGGTTAGATAACAATAAAAAATCGGGTGTTTATAAGTTGGTATGTGACGAATGTAATGGTATTTATGTAGGTCAAACGGGTCGTAGTTTTCAGGTTAGGTATAAAGAACATTTAGCTGCTTATAGAAACAATTATCCAGAAAAATCTAACTTTGCAAAACATTTATTGGAATCTGGTCATTCTTTAAGTCAAAATCATTGTTTTTCTATTTTACATACTTGTGATAAGGGATTTAGGATGTCAGTCTTAGAAAATTTAGAAATTACAAAATATAGTAATAATACACTGTTGAATGAACTTAGTACAGGTTTGCCTCGGTCACCGTTATTACGAATCTTTTCAAACAATAGTACTGCCACACACACACTATGAACTTTGTGTGCGCACTGTTTGATCCGTGACTATATAAAGGGGGGTTTTGCGGGCATTGCTTCACTTGGCGCGCGGAGCTCGGAGAGGCAACATCACTGGCGGGACTCTGTCGGTGTTGCTGTGCTTACCAATCTCAATGTCAAGGTCGAGTATTGTGGTGTCCTGAAGATGTCTCGTGGAGAGACGAAACTAGTAGACAACTTACTTTGATGAATACTATCAGAGAAGGTTATACGCGGAATTGTTACTAAATATTTCTTCATTCTAATATTGTGCAATGGATTTCCGCAAAGTAACGCCTGAATCTATTATTTACATTGTTAAGTGTTTTTGTTGATTATGTTACAAATAAAACATTCTTATTCATATGGTGTGCGTTACCCCAGCAGAAAAGTTTCTTCTAGAATGAAGTGAGTTCCACAAATAATTAGTGCGTTCTACGCTGTAAATGTGCGTCAAGTTAAAAAATTTGTGCATGTTCACGTTTTGGAATAAAACGCAAAATTCGTTTCCTGCTGGGGTAACGTTTTTCCAGCAGGAAGATTCTAAACGAATGACCCTAGACAAAGTTGACTTATATGGGCAGATAGCTTATATTTGTGTATAAACGATGGTCTAAAAATAAAATTTGTGCGTCTTAAGGTTTTAGAGATATTCAATTTCCTGCTGGGGTAACGTTTTGCAAAAGCTTGTTTCTCGGAAACCATTGAATGTGCATCTACAAAACATACATACACCAGTAGCTTATGATTAGTGCTTATTTATGAAATAGTAAAATTTTCAAAAATATGTACAGTTTTTATGTAATCTTGTTTTTCTTTGAAACCTTAAAAAAATTCTAGCTCTTTAATGGACAGACATAGAGGTTCATTGTAAACGGTGTTCGGTTCTTGCTGTTATTCTTTGTAACCATAAAAAGTTTCAAGAAGATTCATACACGCGTTTTTGAATAATATCGATTAAGACGTAACTGATAAGGTCATAACTTTGACGTCAAAATACAAGAAACCTTTCAACCCAAGATTGTAGGTAATAAAAAAACCATTAGTGCGTTCCATGATAATTATATCCTGAAAATTTCAGCTCTCTACGTCTCGTATTGAGCTAGTTGTAAAGAAATGACTGAAATAAGAGTTACACTTCTTAATCACCCTTATTCTACCAGGTGATACGACCAAATTCGAATGACCACTAAAAAGCGACTGTTTCATACATATTGATGACCTTTTTAATTTTGCTACCGAGACGCATTGGGCCTTGGTACACTCGAGTACAAAAGATGGATAATTTTTGCCAACTACATATTTTAGGTCCAAGACAGTAGGTAAGTACCTACCTATCTTTTTAACGTACGAAGTAGGGTAAAGTTTTTCGAGGATTGTATTCCTACATAAGTGATTTTAATAGTTTGTATATATATATATATATATATATATATATATATATATATGTATAGTTTGTATATATTATACTGGTAGTATTATTTAGTAGAAGACTTTTAAGACATCAGCGGGCTGAGTTGTAGGGGTCAATTCTTAAGCCACGATTAGCACGGCCTAATAATTTTAAGTACCTACTTCTAATTTTATGAGTGCCTAATATATGTTCCTAATATACCTATAAGCATAATATGTATGCTATTTTAAAACATAATTTAATACCTTACAGGTAAAATGAGATCTGTGATTTGTAAACCATACCTGTTGACTAATTGATCTGTGATTTAAAGCTAATTAAAAATATAAATAATATGTCTTTAATTAATTTGTTTTCTTTATGATTTTTTGTTTATTGATAATAAGCTGTTCCCCGCGGTTTCACCCGCGTTAAATTCAAATTTATATATCTAGGGGGTAAACAAAAGTAGCCTATATAAATATAAATAAATAAAATAAAAATAAATAATGTTTAACAATCTACACAACATCATCTAGCCCCAAACTAAGCAGAGCTTTTGTTATGGGGTACTAGATGACTGATATACATAATACCATATATTACATAGATAGATACTTTTTACATACAAAGAAAATACCCAGAACAACCGAGATAAATATTTGCAGTTCGTAAAAACATTAGTCCCAAGGCGGGAATTGAACCCGCAACCTCCTGCGTCGCAGGCGGACCTTCACCCGCCGCGCCAGATCGTCGTCAACAACAATTACAATATGTTACTCTCTATCCATTCAACTGACTCTATGCCAATAATCAAGTCGATTGGTTGCTTAGTTAGGGCGTGAAGGAAGGACAAACAAAAGAACACTCGCATTTATAATATTAGTTAGGATGTTGATTCGAATCATTAACCCTAACTAATATTATAAAAGCGAAAATGTATTTGTTTAGGTATTTATTTGTTTGTTCGTCCTTCCTTACGCCCTAACTAAGCAACCAATCGACTTGATTTTTGGCATAGAGTTAACTGAAAGGATGGAGAGTATAACAAACAGACAAGTTACTTTTCAGCTGTTTGTTCTACTGTCTTCAGATATTATAGTCATAGGTACATTATGTTATTTTTAATGTTTCATTCCTTATAAAATAGTTGGAAAAAATTATCCATATCTTTTGTACTCGAGTGTACAAGGCCCAATGCGTCTCGGTAGCAAAATTAAATAGGTCATCAATATGTATGAAACAGTCGCTTTTTAGTGGTCATTCGAATTTGGTCGTATCACCTGGTAGAATAAGGGTGATTAAGAAGTGTAACTCTTATTTCAGTCATTCCTTTACAACTAGCTCAATACGAGACGTAGAGAGCTGAAATTTTCAGGATATAATTATCATGGAACGCACTAATGGTTTTTTTATTACCTACAATCTTGGGTTGAAAGGTTTCTTGTATTTTGACGTCAAAGTTATGACCTTATCAGTTACGTCTTAATCGATATTATTCAAAAACGCGTGTATGAATCTTCTTGAAACTTTTTATGGTTACAAAGAATAACAGCAAGAACCGAACACCGTTTACAATGAACCTCTATGTCTGTCCATTAAAGAGCTAGAATTTTTTTAAGGTTTCAAAGAAAAACAAGATTACATAAAAACTGTACATATTTTTGAAAATTTTACTATTTCATAAATAAGCACTAATCATAAGCTACTGGTGTATGTATGTTTTGTAGATGCACATTCAATGGTTTCCGAGAAACAAGCTTTTGCAAAACGTTACCCCAGCAGGAAATTGAATATCTCAAAAACCTTAAGACGCACAAATTTTATTTTTAGACCATCGTTTATACACAAATATAAGCTATCTGCCCATATTAGTCAAATTTGTCTAGGGTCATTCGTTTAGAATCTTCCTGCTGGAAAAACGTTACCCCAGCAGGAAACGAATTTTGCGTTTTATTCCAAAACGTGAACATGCACAAATTTTTTAACTTGACGCACATTTACAGCGTAGAACGCACTAATTATTTGTGTAACTCACTTCATTCTAGAAGAAACTTTTCTGCTGGGGTAACGCACACATTCATATGCAAAACAAAAAACGAACTCAAATTAAACCACAACCATGATACCTGCGCTGTGAATTAAACATACTTTTTTCTCATATTAGCAAATACATCAAGCTGAGACTGTCTTTATATGGCTTTTCTTTTATCTTACTATCTTGTAAATTGTTCTAGAAAACGCGCCGAAGCTCAATTACTTAGCCAGAAATGGAAAGCTCGTCCACTCCCCCCAATGGACACAGCTGTATTCTACGTAGAACAAACAGCACGGTTCGGCGGCTTGCAAATGTCTTCAAATGCAAGAAAACTAAATGTAATTCAATTAGCTATGTTAGACGTGATAGCCTTTATTTTGTGCGTCATTGGGACCATAATCGTTTCAGCAGTTTTAATTTGGAGGCGATGCAGGAGACAGGGACCTAAAGAGAAGAAATCCTAATGGCGATAACTATAAGGCATAATTAAACAAGAAGTAATTTTGATAAAATTGTATTTTTATTGTGTCCGATTCGACATACAATAACATTGTACAAAATATTTTGTTCTGTATCACATTATTCAGGAAGGCACTGAAATGGAATGTTATTAATATTACTGTATTGTTTAAACTTACACACTATTGTTGGCTTGACACCCATAAAATATAATATTACAATCAACAATTAATAATAGGTAGCAGCTAAAAATGCTGTTGTAAATGTGTATAAATTATGCGATTTATAGAGATTACTTACACAATAAAAATGCACTGTACAAATATTCAACGACAATAAGAACTAAGCAAGTGAATACTTTACGAAAGTAGGCAATACAAAAGCAGCTTTATGCACATCCGTATTATAATATCTGAGTTTCATCTTCTTCTCATCCTCTTTACTAAAAGTTATAAGTGGTTCACTGAAAACTTTTTTCTCCTCTAGCGAACCAATAACGAAACCTATTTGCCCTGACGGATAGGTAGGAACAGACGCGTAGCAGTATGTCGCGGAGGGGAACTGATTCCTACAGAAGCCTAAGGTGCTGGTAACTAGTTCCAGATCATTCCAGATTGTTCCAGCCTGGGAGCAGACGATGCCACCCGGCCGTAGCGCACTCTTCATCAACGAGAAGTAGTTTTCTTGGAACAGGTTAACAGCTGGACCTATGGGATCGCTGCTATCGGTGATAATGACGTCGAACTCTTGCTTATGATTCTTCATGAAATCAAAACCATCGCCGACGTGCAGTGTTAGCTTTTCGCTTTTGAAACCAACTGCCATGAATGGGAGGTACTTTTTCGATACTTCAATCACTTTATCGTCAATTTCCACCTGAAAGAAATAAGTTCCAGTCATCATAACGGTGTGGGCACACATATACCCTGGCTAAACTCAAGATACAATGTTTGTAAATATGGCCCCCATACTTATTAATCACTTTTTTGTTGTTGTCTATATAACAGAACTAGCTGTTCCCCGCGGTTTTACCCGCGTTAAATTCGTAAGCCATATAATATAAGCCGAAATCTCGCATGGGAATTTGATGTTTTACCAGAGCAAAAAATGTTACTCTCCATCCTTTCAACTAACTCTATGCTAAAAATCAAGTCGATTGGTTGCTTAGTTAGGGCGTGAAGGAAAGAAAACAAACACAACTTCGATTTTGGTTTTACGAGTACGGGCCCTGGTCTCTCAGCATTACCGTTACCAACAATCGCCTTTCCTGTCAGAGAGCATTAGGCTATCAGTCAGTCTGTTACAAAATTCAAAGTAGGAAATTGTGAAGCCCTTGACTAGCTTGACCCCATAACTGATATGGAGTGTAGATAGCTACCCAACCACAATTGATAACTTGTACATACATGTGATATTGGCCTGTGTGTGGTAATTTATGGTAACTATTGTTTTTGAATAGGTAGTGGTTCAATTTGTATGTGGGTGTATCCTTGCCTATTATGAAGCCAAGTAATTAAAAAATAATATTTGCATGCCTATGGTAGGTAGAATAAGCTGTTTTGCCTTATCATCAATGGCATATATGTATGTATATTATTCTAGTACTCATAAGGTCCTTTCCGCAAGCTCTGCTTAGCTTGATGCTAGATTTTGTGTGGATTTTCCAGCATTATTTATTTATTATATTCTACTGACTGAACTTACCTGTACTATATGCTTCACTTTAGGATGTTTGGCAACTTCTCGAGCCACTCCGCCATCACCTCCACCAACAATAAGTACTTTCTCTGGGTTTTTATGGCAGCATAGTGGCAAAAAGGAAATCATCTCCTAAAATATAAAAAAACATACCTATTAGACACTTAAATGTACAATTATGTAAGTTAACCTATTGTTATCTAGGGGCCACTTGCAGACATTTAAATTTTCAGTTCATCCTAAACTGAAATGAATTAAGTATTATGAAATTCATTTCATAATACTTAATCAGTATTCAATATTTCATTGCATATGAACAAAAATATAAGTGTTTTGTTGTAAATATTAATGCAGTCAGATAGAATTTGGAAACAAATCTTAAGATAAAACATAACTTATATCTATTAAATGATTAATACTCAATGTTTTATAGCTTGCATGTGTACAGGTCTTAAAATTCAATTAAAATGTCAAACCTGACCCTGCAACTGCCTTACAAGGGCACGGCTATAAAAATGCTAGGTGGCTTTATACAATTATTTGTAGGCTTAATTTACCAATAAAATTATGTTACAATTGGAACTAAATCTATTCACTTCTAGAATTCATATATAAATGAGAAACAAATTATAACTGGTGCTAAAAAATTTAATTAATTTAATTTTTATCTAAAAAAAAAATTACAAATTATGATATGCTCTATCCAATGATATAATTGCTGGCAGAGAAGGAAGCCTTTTGTTTCTTCTTTTTATCTGACTTTTATTAAGATTTAAACAAACAGCTAACCTGTAAAAGATGTGACATTTTAAAGCAAGCTGAATTAATGAAAAGATAAGATTACCTGATAAGCGAACTCATCTTTCTCAGTGCACTGTACAATGCCATCCAACACGAGCACTTTGCCAAAGCTAGTGGTATCCAACACAAGAATGTCTTGGTATTGCGACTTCTCTGAATGCAGGACCTCCTTCACTTCAAATGAAAATGTGCCACCCGGCCACATCTCACAGGTCTCAGTGAACCAGTTGTTCCTTATTTTGTCCATGTTTTTCTGTAAAAAAATCGTGGTTTAGTTTAGGCAGATACAAATGGAACTGACCAATCTGAAGTATTTACAGGGTCTTATTATACTATAGTGCTTTCTACTTGACTCTTTTTATTTGAGAAATAGCACTATTAGATCAAAGTTTATACGTTTTAAGATGTTATATTAAAAAAGGGCAAGCATGATTCTTACCTGGACCACTTTCTAGGCAGCTATTGGCAGGATTTGGCCTGTAATATAATAAGTGACAGGCAGACGGGAAGAGCGTAACGTTGGGGCTGTGGGTGGGCTTCAAATTAATCAGAACGCGCACACTATAGGTATTTTATTTGCGCCAACAGAAGGAACATGCGCGCGCGCACGTCTTCAGTCTTCTTTCTTGAATCTATGGTGTTGTGAATGTGAATCGACAGATCACTTTTTAAACTAGGCTGAGAATCTATTTTTTTTATCGATCGTATGTACGAACCATGAATAATCGAATAAAAAACGAAACTTACCCGAATGTCAAAAAGTGCGAAGAGAAGAGGGAAGGGAGGTCAAGGTGACTTGACTTGACTTCTTTTTTATTGGCCTATGGGTCTCGTAGTATTTTATAGCCTTTGATATGTGCTGTTTTGCCACTTTTCTGCCAGTGTCCAGTCCAGTTCATTAATGGAAATCTCTTAGTCATGGAATGGAGAGAAGAATAATAATATGAATAATATGCAATTTTTTTTACATTTTCGCATTTAACTCTTATAACGTGTTACGTTATGTAACGTTCTTTCTCCGACCGAGTTCCGAATATTGCTTCACTCATGCTCTTCACCATCCATGTTGACAACTTGACATCAATTCATGACTGACCGGCCCATGTTGTATTCTCTTTGGACCGGCCAGCGATGTTTCTGATTGTTTATTTTAGCCAAAGCTAAAAGAAGAATTGTTTATTTTGATACCCACAAACTACACTTGATATGTAGCATATATTTCGTAGATTGTTGAGGATTTGATTTTTGCTTATTTTAGATTCTTATTTCAGGAATTTTCGCTCGCGTTTTGATGAATTTTTGGTGCACAGTTTTGGTGTTTGGGAACATTTTATTTTGTGGTGAAAATTTTCTCTATTCTCCTGCGGAAGATTCTAAACGAATGACCCTAGACAAAGTTGACTTATATGGGCAGATAGCTTATATTTGTGTATAAACGATGGTCTAAAAATAAAATTTGTGCGTCTTAAGGTTTTAGAGATATTCAATTTCCTGCTGGGGTAACGTTTTGCAAAAGCTTGTTTCTCGGAAACCATTGAATGTGCATCTACAAAACATACATACACCAGTAGCTTATGATTAGTGCTTATTTATGAAATAGTAAAATTTTCAAAAATATGTACAGTTTTTATGTAATCTTGTTTTTCTTTGAAACCTTAAAAAAATTCTAGCTCTTTAATGGACAGACATAGAGGTTCATTGTAAACGGTGTTCGGTTCTTGCTGTTATTCTTTGTAACCATAAAAAGTTTCAAGAAGATTCATACACGCGTTTTTGAATAATATCGATTAAGACGTAACTGATAAGGTCATAACTTTGACGTCAAAATACAAGAAACCTTTCAACCCAAGATTGTAGGTAATAAAAAAACCATTAGTGCGTTCCATGATAATTATATCCTGAAAATTTCAGCTCTCTACGTCTCGTATTGAGCTAGTTGTAAAGAAATGACTGAAATAAGAGTTACACTTCTTAATCACCCTTATTCTACCAGGTGATACGACCAAATTCGAATGACCACTAAAAAGCGACTGTTTCATACATATTGATGACCTTTTTAATTTTGCTACCGAGACGCATTGGGCCTTGGTACACTCGAGTACAAAAGATGGATAATTTTTGCCAACTACATATTTTAGGTCCAAGACAGTAGGTAAGTACCTACCTATCTTTTTAACGTACGAAGTAGGGTAAAGTTTTTCGAGGATTGTATTCCTACATAAGTGATTTTAATAGTTTGTATATATATATATATATATATATGTATAGTTTGTATATATTATACTGGTAGTATTATTTAGTAGAAGACTTTTAAGACATCAGCGGGCTGAGTTGTAGGGGTCAATTCTTAAGCCACGATTAGCACGGCCTAATAATTTTAAGTACCTACTTCTAATTTTATGAGTGCCTAATATATGTTCCTAATATACCTATAAGCATAATATGTATGCTATTTTAAAACATAATTTAATACCTTACAGGTAAAATGAGATCTGTGATTTGTAAACCATACCTGTTGACTAATTGATCTGTGATTTAAAGCTAATTAAAAATATAAATAATATGTCTTTAATTAATTTGTTTTCTTTATGATTTTTTGTTTATTGATAATAAGCTGTTCCCCGCGGTTTCACCCGCGTTAAATTCAAATTTATATATCTAGGGGGTAAACAAAAGTAGCCTATATAAATATAAATAAATAAAATAAAAATAAATAATGTTTAACAATCTACACAACATCATCTAGCCCCAAACTAAGCAGAGCTTTTGTTATGGGGTACTAGATGACTGATATACATAATACCATATATTACATAGATAGATACTTTTTACATACAAAGAAAATACCCAGAACAACCGAGATAAATATTTGCATTTCGTAAAAACATTAGTCCCAAGGCGGGAATTGAACCCGCAACCTCCTGCGTCGCAGGCGGACCTTCACCCGCCGCGCCAGATCGTCGTCAACAACAATTACAATATGTTACTCTCTATCCATTCAACTGACTCTATGCCAATAATCAAGTCGATTGGTTGCTTAGTTAGGGCGTGAAGGAAGGACAAACAAAAGAACACTCGCATTTATAATATTAGTTAGGATGTTGATTCGAATCATTAACCCTAACTAATATTATAAAAGCGAAAATGTATTTGTTTAGGTATTTATTTGTTTGTTCGTCCTTCCTTACGCCCTAACTAAGCAACCAATCGACTTGATTTTTGGCATAGAGTTAACTGAAAGGATGGAGAGTATAACAAACAGACAAGTTACTTTTCAGCTGTTTGTTCTACTGTCTTCAGATATTATAGTCATAGGTACATTATGTTATTTTTAATGTTTCATTCCTTATAAAATAGTTGGAAAAAATTATCCATATCTTTTGTACTCGAGTGTACAAGGCCCAATGCGTCTCGGTAGCAAAATTAAATAGGTCATCAATATGTATGAAACAGTCGCTTTTTAGTGGTCATTCGAATTTGGTCGTATCACCTGGTAGAATAAGGGTGATTAAGAAGTGTAACTCTTATTTCAGTCATTCCTTTACAACTAGCTCAATACGAGACGTAGAGAGCTGAAATTTTCAGGATATAATTATCATGGAACGCACTAATGGTTTTTTTATTACCTACAATCTTGGGTTGAAAGGTTTCTTGTATTTTGACGTCAAAGTTATGACCTTATCAGTTACGTCTTAATCGATATTATTCAAAAACGCGTGTATGAATCTTCTTGAAACTTTTTATGGTTACAAAGAATAACAGCAAGAACCGAACACCGTTTACAATGAACCTCTATGTCTGTCCATTAAAGAGCTAGAATTTTTTTAAGGTTTCAAAGAAAAACAAGATTACATAAAAACTGTACATATTTTTGAAAATTTTACTATTTCATAAATAAGCACTAATCATAAGCTACTGGTGTATGTATGTTTTGTAGATGCACATTCAATGGTTTCCGAGAAACAAGCTTTTGCAAAACGTTACCCCAGCAGGAAATTGAATATCTCAAAAACCTTAAGACGCACAAATTTTATTTTTAGACCATCGTTTATACACAAATATAAGCTATCTGCCCATATTAGTCAAATTTGTCTAGGGTCATTCGTTTAGAATCTTCCTGCTGGAAAAACGTTACCCCAGCAGGAAACGAATTTTGCGTTTTATTCCAAAACGTGAACATGCACAAATTTTTTAACTTGACGCACATTTACAGCGTAGAACGCACTAATTATTTGTGTAACTCACTTCATTCTAGAAGAAACTTTTCTGCTGGGGTAACGCACACATTCATATGCAAAACAAAAAACGAACTCAAATTAAACCACAACCATGATACCTGCGCTGTGAATTAAACATACTTTTTTCTCATATTAGCAAATACATCAAGCTGAGACTGTCTTTATATGGCTTTTCTTTTATCTTACTATCTTGTAAATTGTTCTAGAAAACGCGCCGAAGCTCAATTACTTAGCCAGAAATGGAAAGCTCGTCCACTCCCCCCAATGGACACAGCTGTATTCTACGTAGAACAAACAGCACGGTTCGGCGGCTTGCAAATGTCTTCAAATGCAAGAAAACTAAATGTAATTCAATTAGCTATGTTAGACGTGATAGCCTTTATTTTGTGCGTCATTGGGACCATAATCGTTTCAGCAGTTTTAATTTGGAGGCGATGCAGGAGACAGGGACCTAAAGAGAAGAAATCCTAATGGCGATAACTATAAGGCATAATTAAACAAGAAGTAATTTTGATAAAATTGTATTTTTATTGTGTCCGATTCGACATACAATAACATTGTACAAAATATTTTGTTCTGTATCACATTATTCAGGAAGGCACTGAAATGGAATGTTATTAATATTACTGTATTGTTTAAACTTACACACTATTGTTGGCTTGACACCCATAAAATATAATATTACAATCAACAATTAATAATAGGTAGCAGCTAAAAATGCTGTTGTAAATGTGTATAAATTATGCGATTTATAGAGATTACTTACACAATAAAAATGCACTGTACAAATATTCAACGACAATAAGAACTAAGCAAGTGAATACTTTACGAAAGTAGGCAATACAAAAGCAGCTTTATGCACATCCGTATTATAATATCTGAGTTTCATCTTCTTCTCATCCTCTTTACTAAAAGTTATAAGTGGTTCACTGAAAACTTTTTTCTCCTCTAGCGAACCAATAACGAAACCTATTTGCCCTGACGGATAGGTAGGAACAGACGCGTAGCAGTATGTCGCGGAGGGGAACTGATTCCTACAGAAGCCTAAGGTGCTGGTAACTAGTTCCAGATCATTCCAGATTGTTCCAGCCTGGGAGCAGACGATGCCACCCGGCCGTAGCGCACTCTTCATCAACGAGAAGTAGTTTTCTTGGAACAGGTTAACAGCTGGACCTATGGGATCGCTGCTATCGGTGATAATGACGTCGAACTCTTGCTTATGATTCTTCATGAAATCAAAACCATCGCCGACGTGCAGTGTTAGCTTTTCGCTTTTGAAACCAACTGCCATGAATGGGAGGTACTTTTTCGATACTTCAATCACTTTATCGTCAATTTCCACCTGAAAGAAATAAGTTCCAGTCATCATAACGGTGTGGGCACACATATACCCTGGCTAAACTCAAGATACAATGTTTGTAAATATGGCCCCCATACTTATTAATCACTTTTTTGTTGTTGTCTATATAACAGAACTAGCTGTTCCCCGCGGTTTTACCCGCGTTAAATTCGTAAGCCATATAATATAAGCCGAAATCTCGCATGGGAATTTGATGTTTTACCAGAGCAAAAAATGTTACTCTCCATCCTTTCAACTAACTCTATGCTAAAAATCAAGTCGATTGGTTGCTTAGTTAGGGCGTGAAGGAAAGAAAACAAACACAACTTCGATTTTGGTTTTACGAGTACGGGCCCTGGTCTCTCAGCATTACCGTTACCAACAATCGCCTTTCCTGTCAGAGAGCATTAGGCTATCAGTCAGTCTGTTACAAAATTCAAAGTAGGAAATTGTGAAGCCCTTGACTAGCTTGACCCCATAACTGATATGGAGTGTAGATAGCTACCCAACCACAATTGATAACTTGTACATACATGTGATATTGGCCTGTGTGTGGTAATTTATGGTAACTATTGTTTTTGAATAGGTAGTGGTTCAATTTGTATGTGGGTGTATCCTTGCCTATTATGAAGCCAAGTAATTAAAAAATAATATTTGCATGCCTATGGTAGGTAGAATAAGCTGTTTTGCCTTATCATCAATGGCATATATGTATGTATATTATTCTAGTACTCATAAGGTCCTTTCCGCAAGCTCTGCTTAGCTTGATGCTAGATTTTGTGTGGATTTTCCAGCATTATTTATTTATTATATTCTACTGACTGAACTTACCTGTACTATATGCTTCACTTTAGGATGTTTGGCAACTTCTCGAGCCACTCCGCCATCACCTCCACCAACAATAAGTACTTTCTCTGGGTTTTTATGGCAGCATAGTGGCAAAAAGGAAATCATCTCCTAAAATATAAAAAAACATACCTATTAGACACTTAAATGTACAATTATGTAAGTTAACCTATTGTTATCTAGGGGCCACTTGCAGACATTTAAATTTTCAGTTCATCCTAAACTGAAATGAATTAAGTATTATGAAATTCATTTCATAATACTTAATCAGTATTCAATATTTCATTGCATATGAACAAAAATATAAGTGTTTTGTTGTAAATATTAATGCAGTCAGATAGAATTTGGAAACAAATCTTAAGATAAAACATAACTTATATCTATTAAATGATTAATACTCAATGTTTTATAGCTTGCATGTGTACAGGTCTTAAAATTCAATTAAAATGTCAAACCTGACCCTGCAACTGCCTTACAAGGGCACGGCTATAAAAATGCTAGGTGGCTTTATACAATTATTTGTAGGCTTAATTTACCAATAAAATTATGTTACAATTGGAACTAAATCTATTCACTTCTAGAATTCATATATAAATGAGAAACAAATTATAACTGGTGCTAAAAAATTTAATTAATTTAATTTTTATCTAAAAAAAAAATTACAAATTATGATATGCTCTATCCAATGATATAATTGCTGGCAGAGAAGGAAGCCTTTTGTTTCTTCTTTTTATCTGACTTTTATTAAGATTTAAACAAACAGCTAACCTGTAAAAGATGTGACATTTTAAAGCAAGCTGAATTAATGAAAAGATAAGATTACCTGATAAGCGAACTCATCTTTCTCAGTGCACTGTACAATGCCATCCAACACGAGCACTTTGCCAAAGCTAGTGGTATCCAACACAAGAATGTCTTGGTATTGCGACTTCTCTGAATGCAGGACCTCCTTCACTTCAAATGAAAATGTGCCACCCGGCCACATCTCACAGGTCTCAGTGAACCAGTTGTTCCTTATTTTGTCCATGTTTTTCTGTAAAAAAATCGTGGTTTAGTTTAGGCAGATACAAATGGAACTGACCAATCTGAAGTATTTACAGGGTCTTATTATACTATAGTGCTTTCTACTTGACTCTTTTTATTTGAGAAATAGCACTATTAGATCAAAGTTTATACGTTTTAAGATGTTATATTAAAAAAGGGCAAGCATGATTCTTACCTGGACCACTTTCTAGGCAGCTATTGGCAGGATTTGGCCTGTAATATAATAAGTGACAGGCAGACGGGAAGAGCGTAACGTTGGGGCTGTGGGTGGGCTTCAAATTAATCAGAACGCGCACACTATAGGTATTTTATTTGCGCCAACAGAAGGAACATGCGCGCGCGCACGTCTTCAGTCTTCTTTCTTGAATCTATGGTGTTGTGAATGTGAATCGACAGATCACTTTTTAAACTAGGCTGAGAATCTATTTTTTTTATCGATCGTATGTACGAACCATGAATAATCGAATAAAAAACGAAACTTACCCGAATGTCAAAAAGTGCGAAGAGAAGAGGGAAGGGAGGTCAAGGTGACTTGACTTGACTTCTTTTTTATTGGCCTATGGGTCTCGTAGTATTTTATAGCCTTTGATATGTGCTGTTTTGCCACTTTTCTGCCAGTGTCCAGTCCAGTTCATTAATGGAAATCTCTTAGTCATGGAATGGAGAGAAGAATAATAATATGAATAATATGCAATTTTTTTTACATTTTCGCATTTAACTCTTATAACGTGTTACGTTATGTAACGTTCTTTCTCCGACCGAGTTCCGAATATTGCTTCACTCATGCTCTTCACCATCCATGTTGACAACTTGACATCAATTCATGACTGACCGGCCCATGTTGTATTCTCTTTGGACCGGCCAGCGATGTTTCTGATTGTTTATTTTAGCCAAAGCTAAAAGAAGAATTGTTTATTTTGATACCCACAAACTACACTTGATATGTAGCATATATTTCGTAGATTGTTGAGGATTTGATTTTTGCTTATTTTAGATTCTTATTTCAGGAATTTTCGCTCGCGTTTTGATGAATTTTTGGTGCACAGTTTTGGTGTTTGGGAACATTTTATTTTGTGGTGAAAATTTTCTCTATTCTCCTGCGAATTCGTAATGGAATCTATCATTACCGCAGATGAATTCATAGCTGCGGCGAAAAATTTCGTCGCAATCTCCGACAAGCTATGGGACTCATGGAAATTCGTGGAAAAAGAAAATCCGGTCAAATCATATCTGAAAAAAGAATGTTTCATTACCGCTAGTAACGAAACGATGAAAGCAGAGTATGTTTTATTCTACAGTTTGAGCTATGGAGTGCCACAACTCAGTTTCAATGTTTGGAACTCCTCAGGAGTTTTACTGAGGATCGAAGAGTTACGGAGGATTTCATTTATAAAGTAAGGTCTATCATAACGATGTACCTATTTATGAAACGAAATATTGGAGAACTCAAAACTTAATAGTCTTAGTTATGTATTTGTAATAATTATTACAAGTCAAGAATTGGCAATACAATCTAGCACACATTGTTAAAAATACATTTACCTTAATTACAAATGTAATTACATTTTACACATACTTATATGATTGGAGAACAAAAAAATATGATGATGAATCATATTTTTTTTTAGATAATTCCTACCTAAGAGGTACCATGAAGACTTTTGAAGCTAGGTATCATGATTATTTATACAACATAAAGTTGATAACGGGATATTTACCATGATTTGAGTTTTGAGTTCCCCAATATTTCGGCACAGTTACATGCGCCATGATCACGGAACAACTGAATCATGGAAATATCCAATTTTTAACATTAGTCTTGACTAAGGAGAGGCTGGATACCTTTTATGAGAATTGATTTAGGATAGGCCTCATTCATATCTGTGGTAGGTAAAAGATATAATCATTATCAATGCAAGCAGGTTAACTACGAACCTAGTTTATATTGGAAGAACACCTAGGTTTCATCCAGTTTAACGAGGGATTTTTGACATTGACTTCATCAGGGTGAGTGTGGTTCAAGGTTAATTCAGTTCTTCCAACACGAACTAGGTTCGTCAAACTATGAAAGTTTTTATCCTTAATTCTTAAAATTAATGCGCAACCATATAACTACTCAACTAAATTTTATTATTATTTTCAGGGAACCATTAGAAGCTGATAAGAACTTGTATTCTGTGATCACCCAACAGGAGCACCCTATTTTCTTCAAGCCCTACTTCATGGTACATCCATGTCGAACAGCAGAGTTACTCGCCTGTTTTAAAGAATCATCAAACATATTAGTGACATATCTCGGAATGGCCCAATCAGTTATACAAATTGACTTGCCTATGGAGTATGGCAAATCCTATGACATGAAAGAGGCAGAAGTATCCTGATTTGATCCCTAAAGAGTAATTATTTAGCAGAAAATGGCAAGCACTTGAACCAAATTCACAGGTAATTAATATTTAAGAAAATAGTTTTTTTAATTTTATTTGAGGCTCACTATAATAAGGTCTCTAAATAAGTAGGTACCTAGTATCCCTAGGAAGGTAAGCAGATGGGAGGCAGTGGGATCTTAATAAATTTGCGATTTGCATAGGATAAGGCAGAATGGCGTGATACTGAAGCTTACATTCACGCAATTCGTATTACACAACACAAAATGATAGTACCTGCCTGAGTAGAGGGAAATAAAGATATTTATTAGACGCAACACACAAATAAACTTTGTTACAGATATAAAAGACTACTTGAATGAATGAACACTTTATTGTACTAGAAAATAAAGACATAAAAGATTTTATATCTAAACAAAAATGAACAGTACAAAAGGCAGCCTTATCGCTGAGAGCGATTTCTTCTGGGCAACCCTGAACTACTTAGTACTTAAATAACACATAGACAGACAAAAAAAATACAGGTGAATACACAAATAGAAAAAGAAAAGGTAGGTAGGTAGGAAGGAAAGGTACACAAAGAGAATAAAATAAAGTAAAAAATATTTTATTGATATACTATAGTTTCACAGATAGTACCTAGTGAGTTCATAGGCTCCTGAACTAGTTCAATACTGTGTTTTAGGACATTATTATAGAATAGAAGGTACTATATGTTTTACTGTGAGTGTGTAATAGGCAGGAAGTCATTGGATGGAGGTGGCTCAGGACCGCTATTCGTGGCGTAGTTTGTAGGAGGCCTATGTTCAGCAGTGGACGTGTACGGGCTGATGATGTTGATGATGATGTGTAATAGGCGCTCCCACACAGAAATCTAAATAAAACTATTTAGATTTCTGTGGGCACTCCTGATATCAAGGTACATATACCCACTGGAATGCAAAGAAACTGTATCTCATAGATAGCAAAAATCCACTTAGGTAATGCCTTCCTAAAACTCTGTATCATGCCAAAACCAGCCCTGTATCACGTAGATTTCGTACTTTGCTATAAGTGCTTTGAATTTCCGTATACGCCAAAACATAGGCCCTATCCTTTCAACGTCACTAATCGTCGCATATGTTTATCGATATCGAAATTGATAAGATAGCAGTTTCCGCTATCGGTTCAATCCATTGTTGTATTTACTCCAGCAGGATTACGACGCAGTGCGTCTAAAAATGTGATTGTGATTAAAATGAAAGAGTATAGAGGTTTGGCGGGTTGCCTGGTTCATTTGCCCGCGAGAGTGATTGACGACTTGATATACCTTGTAGGGTTGGTGTTTTTTTGCTTTGTAAGTGGATGATTCAAATATTTACTTTTTTTTAAATCTTTTTTATTGTTAAGACTTATACTTTGCAAAGTATGCCAGTCCTATCATAACCACTTAAAAGTCGTAGGTTCTCTACTCACTTAAAAGGTGGTTTCTACTTTAGTGCAAAGGATCAAATCAAAATTGTGACAAAGTGGTTCATTATACGGAATAATATTGGTCCTCTTGAATCATCACTGATGACTAAATTAGTCTTGGGTATACTAGGCAAAATCCGATACCTGTGACTTGCGTTACTGTGACTTCAAAATATCTGTGACAAATACTAGTGACAAAATACTAGCTAGTATTTCTACCAGTCACGTAGAAATACATTGTTTTACTGATTGAATAATATATTTATTCCAGCAATAGTATCGCTCGCTACATAACGAAAATTCCTCTTGAATTGTATGTGTATAACGCAATGTAACAACTTTGTTACATTGCGCTATACATTTCAAAATTCCAAGAATAAAATACTAGGTGTGTCTCATTCTGACTTAGTGATACTATCAAAGAGAGAATATAAAAGCGATATTAACTAGGTGAAGCGATTTATTGCGTACGTACGTAATAAAATAACAACGATATAATATCGTGCACTCGAGACACTGGCAGTACCTGTGAGACAGTCACAGATATATTTAGTTTCTGTCACTGTGAAATACCGCCAATTTTCTATACCTGTGATTTTTATCAGTGACGATAAATACGCCTCAAGCCTAAACTAAATCGATGTGGTCCTATGTAGGTACGTACAAACTTTTTAAAACGCATTAGACATAATAAGCGAAGTCTATACCCCGTCCACTCATTAATTTGCTGTTTGATACATGCACCACTGAAGCTCCCTAATTTTTGACCTAATTTTTCCCTAAGTAAATGACCGAAAGACTGAATGACAGAAGTTTTATAGACACAGAAATTTTTGACAGATACAGAAGCGAATCTGTCGACTCGAAAATTATGGGGACCTACGAAAGTTTCGATTATTATCGAGCTAACATATAGGATGTAACGAAGATTATTCTAGATGTTTTTTCCATGATGATTGAACAGGGTGTCCGCTGGTAGATGTTACACTTTGAACTGAGCTCACGGCGCGGCGCGTAGGAGGGCGGCAGCGGGGACCTCTCGACGCGAGAGTGTTGTGTTGCGGGTTATTTAGTAGCCATGAGTCAGTGGACGGGAGTGCACCGCGCTTTTGCGGTTGATGCGTATTTGGCGGACAATAATTCGATCAATGTAGCAAGGCGTCGGTTTTGTACTCACTTTGATATCAGACGATTAAAGGATGGCTCCTCGAACCAATTTATATGGGCGTGAGTACAGAAGTTCAGAGAAACAGGATCAGTTGGACTACTATGGGAACGTCGCACAGACTGCAAACACACTTAATCGATATTTCCTTCTAAAGATAGGAAAACAACAAACACGATGCTCAAGATGAGCCGCGAGGACCTAAGAACAATGGTGGGCATCATCACAGGTCACTGTGTGAACTGAACCATCATCTTTTCAAGACTGGAGCCACAGCCTGTGTCGTGGCTGCTTCCAGGAAGAAGAGACTGTGGAACACGTTGTAGTACACTGCAAGGCCACGGAGGAGGCCAGACGGAAAACGGGATTGAAGAGTCTCATAGAGACATCAAATCCGTTAACAGATACAGAAAAGCTGAAACGAAGCTGTCAATCACCAAAAGTCCTGCTCCGATATTTCAAGGAGAGGGGCCTAGTTAGGCAGGGGGACAATGTACAATACAGTCCTATTCGTGATGTCAGTGCAGATCCCATTTCCCCCACTAAGAATTAGAATTGGATCAGTTGGAAATGAACCTCGGCCTGGACCTTCAACGACTGTAACTACTCCGGAAAACGCAGACCTTGTGAGAAGGGAAATTTTACAAAATCCGCGTAAGTCTGTCTGAAAGATTGCAGCATCAACGGGTGTGAAAAAGACGTCAGTACACAAAATTGTTCGAAAAAAGTTCCATCCATACAAGCTCCAAATCATCCAGCAATTTAAAGAAGATGACTACATAAAAAGGCAAGGCAAAGGAAATTATACTAGAGTAGTTCTGCACACACGCTATTGACTCAATGACTAAAGTGAGAGAGCTTTTTCTTGGGAAATAGGTTAGTCGCTTCGGCCATATAGTCTGCCCCCTAGATCACCTGATCTGACCCCCTGTGACTTTTTTTATGGGGATATCTCAAATCTCGCGTATTCAGCAATTCGCC
This sequence comes from Eupithecia insigniata, assembly GCA_947859395.1. Lineage (NCBI taxonomy): Eukaryota > Metazoa > Arthropoda > Insecta > Lepidoptera > Geometridae > Eupithecia > Eupithecia insigniata. Next base: position 3,272,637 of record OX402001.1, on the reverse strand, counting down.
ATCAACAATAGAGATACTACAAGAAAATATACGACGAGAGATTGCAGCTATCAGTCCAAAACTTTGCAAGCGATTTTCGCCAACATGAAGGCAAGATTGCAAGAATGTTTGCAGCTAGAAGGACGCCATATGAGTGAAGTGATTTTTAAAAACTAAAATCCGCATTATTCTTATGTAAGAAAATAAATAAATAAATAACTTTGATTGTATTCATATTTTTATTTTATTTATAGAAATATAAAATCTGCCGCGGACAACCTTATATTACAATAAAAAATATAGTTTACAACACACAGTAACTCTATCTATCTTATTTTTATCACGAAAAAACGCGTGTAATGCTTAGGCAGAAGCAAGTAGCAAATAAAACAACAAAAATGAAACTATTTTATTCTATTGCAATAATAAAGTCATTTATACGTCTGAGTAAGATCTGTTAAATAATACAAAACGTTGAGCATAAATCGATTACGAATTCTTTGTAAACAAAATCGATGGTCCCAAAAACTCGAATCGCTTAAGCATTAATTTAGGGCAGGGTTTGATAGTCAGTCGAACTACAAAACAGTATTTAATAGAGTGGAATAAATATAGTATTACGCTTGTTACGTAGAAGCGGACATAGAGAACTATGTCCGCTTCTACGTCATTGAGGATCTTTGTATGGAAAAAGATCCAAATTAGGTCGCTGAGCGAGCAAATAAAGCTGCTGAAGAAATGACGTGGGTTTTAGGTCTTAGGCAATTTTTAATCCGACAAAAAAGTCGCATCTTAAAACTTAAGAGTGCCCATGACGCAAATGGCCTTCTAGTACCCTTGCATGAACAGCGGCGCGGCGCCCCTCGCTCCAGGACTCACCGCTGAGACTGGGCAGTGAATGCGTTAAAGGCTGTTTTGGTGTCCATACTACTGTCACAGCTACAAACTGCACAAAACATAGTAAGCTGCTACACTGAGCTGAAAACACGGTAAAAATATTTATCAATTCAATTCATTTATTGCAAGAAATATGCTCCACATACTTCACCAAAACACATAGGCATGCAAAATTTCTTAGAAGTAGAATCCTATATAAATTACGTTTGAATGATCTTCATTAATATAATCCTACTAATATTATAAATCACAAAGTTTGTATGGATGGATGTATGGATATTTGTTACCTATACCTACTCTTTCACGCAAAAACTACTGAACCGATTAGGCTGAAATTTTGTATGGGTATAGTTTGGGTCCTGGATATAGGCTATTTTTTATCCCGATAAAACGTAGGCAAAGGCGCGGGCAGCAGCTAGTTGAAAAATAATTAAACGATCAAATTATCTTTCTTTATACACGCGATACCCTCCGTTAGTAGTCGGGTAAAAAAAGGTCGTTTTATATTGATACTAGCTGACCCGCCAAACGTTGTTTTGCCTTCAACTCTTATCACTTAGAGGTATGGAAAATAGATAGTAGCCGATTCTCAGACCTACTGAATACGCATATAAAATTTGGTAAAAATCGGTAAAGCCGTTTCGGAGGAGTACGGTAACTAACATTGTGACATGGAAATTTTATATATAAGATATAAATCAAATCCAATGCCTCCTGCCTGTCACCAAGCCAATCGCATCACGTACCTAAGCGTCGCGTCGGATGGACACATCCCTATAATTCACAGACATGATACTAGTAGCTGTGCCTAAAGCTTTAATTCCTCTACAGTCTAAAGCGAACAGCGACGATGAATATGTCTTTAAGCACTAATCAAAATAATTTGTAGCCTGCATTTCACAGATGCTCTACTTCTCACGCGTATGACACAGCCTGACATTGACTTGCCCACGGCCAGCAGTTAATACTCAGCTTCGCACCATTACAGTATAGTGTCTAGTGGCTCAAACATTCCATCACAAAGTTTAACAATGTACCCAACTTTTTAAGTGGGATTTACGTGAAAAGCAGATGAAGGTATTGACCACCCAATCTGTGGTATTAGTGCTAGCATCTCATTGCGGGTTCACATCTCACCTGATATGCAGAACAGTGATGAAAGTTCTTGGAGTGTACTTGAACCAGAGCTTTCCTTTATCACATAGTGAAAACGTTTAGAACGTTTTAGAAGTTTCGGGAATGGTGGGTGCGCGTTGAAGTCTTTGCATGCTACGCCGCCGCTGCGCCCGCGCCGGTACCTACGTGTAGCATCGTAGCACGTGCTACGAATAACATTGTTAAACTGTATTGAGGAGAAAAGGGGCGTGGTAGGACTGACCGGGGAAAGTGAGATATACGAAAGGAAAGAAGACCAAATCCCCTACACAATGGGTAAATCTGCAAGTCTTTACGACAACGTCTAGTTCGACATATGTACCGAGATGAGCTATATTAGGACCTTATAGATTTTTTGCGCAAGTATCCATTCGCGAAAATGGCCACTGGTGTAAAATTCTGAATTTCTAAAATTCGCGCAAATCAAATGTCTTCTCTCGCAAATATCCATCACACAAGTGTGTCGCGCGCAAATGTCCTGATATCGTCAATGGTCAATACACACAGCGCGGCTTGCTTTGCATGCCGCACTGCGTGCGCTTTGCTTTGCTCGCCTCTCTGTGCCAGTTTTCAGATCGCTTACAGGAGCTATTTATAATCTGGATAAAAGCGTGCTATTGGGTAGGGTCTTTCCCTCAAGGTTTTCTTCAATTAATTAAGAACAACGTTGTCACTATGCCTATACAAAGGTAAGCACGTAAGAAGCAGTAGGCAGTGTCTAATGACACAGTTCTGTTAAAATTTCACCTGGTGCTGCAATTTCCTACATACATAGGTACCTAGTCTAACTACTGTACCTCATAATTTTCTTAAGTATCATTTGAAGGAATGTGTCGGTATCGATTTCTATAATACCTACCTATCAGAGTAGCCTTGAGTTCATAGCAATTTCCCTCTTCTGTATTTAATATACCTCTATAATTTCGATTATCAATGTTCGCAAGCATGAGAAAATCATGCATGTTTTAAACCCTGCCGATTAGTTCTCAAGGCTGTCCTTCATAACTAAACGTAGAAAGAAATGATGATAATGATTGTTTAAATTGTACCGTGTATCGATTTTATGTGTTTCTTTCCAAAGCTCTCTAATTTATACGTATTAGTCGACCGACCTTTTAGTAGGAAACCTGATCGTTAAGTTTAAATTGTAATTTTCCACTCCGTTGAATGACTTAATTTAGTCTATGCCAAGACTGAAACACAGTCTGCCGCGGTACCTAATCAGTGCCTATTTGTTTAGGAGAGTGGTAAAAATCTAATTTACACCTCGGTTATAAATGATACACGATGTTATTGGAATTGTATTTTTGTACTAGCTCAACAATTAAATAAAAGAAATATCTTAAATTACACATTATGTTACAAAAATTATAAAGCCCTCGATGATGACGAATTTATTCTGAACCGACTCTGATATCGACTACACCGATTTCCAGCACATTATTATGTAATCTAATTTCAATTTAATTTAGCTACATAAATAAAGTCAGTTGTATAGCAAAATTAAGGTATTATGTCCAGCAGTGTACTGGTAAAGGCAGTTGATGTGATAACAATCTTTGTCATTATTTCAGGGCAACAAAGTATCATCAACGTCGACGTCGGAAACTCGGCAGATTGAAGTGGGCATCACAGAAGAGGGCTCTAAGAAAAAGCACAACAAGATCAAAACCTCCAAGTATACACTGCTCATGTTTATACCCAAAAACTTGACGGAGCAGTTTAGAAGAGTTGTCAACTTTTATTTCCTGATCGTCACTGTTATTGCTATTGTTATAGGTAAGTTTCTTTCATATCGTATCTCGTATTTTAAAGACGAAATTGTAAGAAATATTTTAGGTTTTACTAGAAAAACTTTCGTACTTTGACGAATTCATTATGAATGTAAGCGAGAAGTCCCGAAGTTAAGGAATGAAACGTTGGTGTTCTTCCAACACAAACTAGGTTCGTAGTTAACCCGCTTACATTCATAATTAATATTTTAGGTTATGATAGGACTGGCATACTTTGTAAAAGAAAAGTCTTTAACAATAAATATTATTAAAAACGCGAATCGCGTTCAATGGCCAGATCCCACCAATCAGCCCAGAACGCGTCTAAATCGTCTCGCCAACATCTCCTAGGCCTGCCTCAGCATCGTCGCCCGTCCTCAGGCACCCACTGTGTGACGATCCGGCCCCACAGAAATCTAAATTATAATTACTTAGATTTCTGTGTCCGGCCCCAAGATTAGTTTAGTATTATTACATTTCTTTGCCCTATATCTTATTGCTAAATTGTGTAAAAATTTGTACACCTAAATGGCAGATCACCCAGTGCCCTTAATTTTGTTAGAACATTGCTGTAATACCTGTGTATCACAAATGTACTTAATGATTGTGTTTGTGTCTCAACAGACAGTCCAGTCTCGCCTTTCACCAGTATAGCGCCGCTCAGTTTTATGGTGCTGGTGACAGCTGTCAAGCAAGGGTACGAAGACTGGCTGCGGCATAAGACTGATAATAAAATTAACAATCAAGTCGGTAAGTCATTCTAAGTCATGTTGTCCTAAACTAACTTAGGTACTAGCGAAACGCCCTCTGCACGCGCCATAGCCCGGTAAGGCCGCGTGTAGACGTCCGTTTTTTCACCGGACAACGGACCGAAAATAAACGGAGATCCTTTTATACATATAAGATATTCTGATATGCCGCCGGACATCACGACGGCATCCGATGCGTGTACACACACTCATTATAAGTCATACAACACTCGAAGTAAACGGTCCTTTGTCCGCACAGTATACGAGGATCTCCGTTTGTTTATATAACAACGGACGTCGACAAGCGCTCTTACGCTTTCAGTCATGGCCATCTGTGGTCAAAAGCATTTTAGTCCATACTAATAAAAGAAGTTACTCGTAAACATCAAAAAAGAGCCTAAACTGGTGTACAGTCTACTGTATTTGGATGTTACCTTTAGGCGGGGACCAAAAGAGTAAATTGTTGTTTATTATGAGTCGCATAAAATCGATGGTTTCAACAGAAATGACGATTTTAGTCCAATCGAATAAAAAAAATATTTCTACTCGTACCTAGACCTCAAAAATTTACTAAAACTAGTGCACAGTCTACTAGATTTAGATTTTAACTCTAGGCAGGGAGCAAAAGAGCGAATGATTTTTTTATGATGAGTGGCGTACAATCTCTGTATTCAACAGAAATTACGATTCATTATCGCAGTGAGGTACAAATAGGGCCCTAATTCCACTAAATTAATCACCGTAACAATGGTATCGTCTCAGAATGACACATTTCCGCGTTTGACCTTTGATGAAAGAATCAACAGATGGAGGGATGCGTGTCAGAAGTGTCAAAGTTGAAACCATTGTATCAGTCTCGCCGTGCCAAGCTCCGTACAAATTCCAACGCAGCACGCAAGTTTCTTTCATCTATAGACGATTATGTCACGTTAATATTGTAGTATCGTTTCATAAAAAGTTTCGTAAAAATTAAATTTATTTATACTTGAAGTAAAGCCAGATAGGTTAGCAGAATTTGGCCCCTGTACTTCCTCCCACGAACACAGGTTGTGGAATGATCTCTCTGCTGAGGTTTTCCCAATGGACTATAGTATGACGTCTTTCATTCAGGGCATTCTAAAGTATATACGTGGTCGGCAGCGCGCGTGTAACGTCCCAGACGTTGCAGGTGTCCATAGGCTGCGGTAACCGTTTCCCATCAGGTGGACCGCACGTTCGACTCCTACCTTATTGGTATAAAAAACAAAACTTTTATATGATGCGACTCACACATCAAAAAATTACGCACGTTTGGCTCCAGTCATAAATAACAGCACGCAGCACCAACTGGCTTTCCGTCCCTTAGAAGTACATACGTTGTCTAGACACATTAAGCCATAAAATATTGAAAATGCCTTTCATTCACATATTGATAAACGTTTAAATCTGAATTTATTTTAGGTACGTTAAGTTTCTTGAGACGGCCTTGATGTTGCATTAACTTAATAATATAACGCAAGAAGAAAAATATGAATAACATAAACTAGAAATTCAAGGTATGGTTTTTATCTGAACAGAAAAAGATAAAGAAGATAGGATTCTTCAACTTGACATTGCCAAGCCTTCATTCATGTTTATTGCTATCTATTCCATATGCTATGTATCTTATGTAAACTTAAGTTGACGGTTCATTGCGATATGTCATAGGTAGATAGCCCATCGGTGTAACTATGTAGGTCCTTAACTCAAGACGACTTAAAGCTTAAAAATTTAGCTTTTATAAGAGTTAACTTATCAAATAACCCGTCATTCGTGGTATCGTCCCGCCGCACAAATATTTGTACGATCTGCGGGTAGAATAGAATATCATTTATTTCGACGTACACATACGAGTAGGTACATAAATAAGAATCAACTTCTACTTCTTTTTTTTGGGCGCCGCTTGCTTTTCGCTACGATAAATAAGAATTAATGATGAGTGGTCTTCTAGACCTTCGTGGATACACCGTCGGCCACATTGCACTTTTCATCAGGTGAGAATGTGGTCAAACAAAAGTCTTATCGACTATAAAACCTGCCTACCTACCTACTTATGTAAGTAGTATGTGTGAGTAGTAATGTAAGCTACGCTACGAAACGAATCTATACCTACCTACTTACATTACTTTTAGTAATGTAAGTAGGTAAATTCGTTTCGTAGTATCAATCAATAGAGATATCCCCTACGAAGTAACATCTGCACAAGACATGAATGAAAAATTACTTGAATTATTATCGGAAGAAAAGTAGCCAGGCTGAGTACGCGTACACTCCATTGTTTTTATAGTTCTCTATTAGGCACCATCAAACACTGATAAAAATAATACTTACAAGTAAAATAACTTATTCTAATTTTACTAGTTACATACCAAACATACATAACATCAAGTTAATATATGACAGCGTTCTATCCAATGAGTTTCCATTTTATTACGAGTAGTAGAAATATGGCTGAGCGATAAAATACAGATTAGATAATAAATATCCCGAACTAGATGAAAAATACGCGATGCATTTTTTTGGGTATCATTTATCATCATTAGTCTTTTTATAGTGTGTGATTGGCTTTTTTATTTTCGTTTAATTCCAGAGATACACGGGAAACTTAAATAATAACCTGTGAAAATAGCTCCCAATCTGAAGAACAGCTTTCGATTTTTTTTTTTGTTTGGAGGGTGATTTTTAATCGGAAGTGTTCTCAGTTATCTCGAAAGCCTATATTGGTACACTGCTGACGCAGGCTTCCCTCTGACTTTTATCTCATGTGGGGGGGAGGTAATGCCCATAATCCGCACTGGCGGTGCTGCCCACCCCTTGGTCGATATCCCTTAGACACCTCTTACGACATCCGCGGTAAGAGTTAGTGCTGTCCATATTCTAGCCACACACGGCAAGTTCAAGTTCAGTTCTAACTCAGAACTGAACTTGAACTTGCCGGGTCTGAGTAAGTTTTATGAAAATCTCTGCAACCAATCTAACAATGATGATTCAAAGTCATGAATATGATATTTTGTAAAGTTGGACTGTTACATCTACAGTAGATGAATTATCAGTTCAGTAAAGAGTCAGCCAAGCACTTTGCGTGCGTGGTTTAATATACCCTATTATGGATATAGGAGACAGTCCAAGTAGTTCATAAACCATTTAGTTCATAATACCTTTATCGCCGGAAAAAATCGATCGTGAGGTGTTAAATCGCTTTAATCACTGTATCGTATGATTCGATTAGAAGATAATTATTTATAAAATCTTAGTTACCCAGCTGTCAACGCACTGAAATAATGAAGATAATGGAGGGAAATTGAGCAATGGAATTCTAAAGCGTATTGACTCAACCGTGGGACTTGACACATGTCGAATGACGTATGGGTAAGGGACTTCCCAGTTGGATTACTTATCATAAAATTATATTCAGACCACATACATGTTACTAGCTGCGCCTAAAGATTCATTCATATTTTCATTTGTAATTTAAACATTCTAATTTGTACCTTGTAAGATCGAACGGAATGCATAAACAGGCAAACGCACGTGCGGCGACCCGCGACGTGACAGCCCGACCGAGTATCCCGTTTAACGTGTAGTCGAATATTGTGACCTTGAGCCCGCCCGGAGCGGAAGTTTCCGTTCTACTGTGTTATATATAATTAATTCTTATGCGTGAGTACAGTTATTTAGTTTTATGCGAACAGTGAATAAGTCTTAATAAACCTTTATATTAAGTACGTAAAAACAACTGTTTACGGTTGAATATACCGAGTTAAAGTGTACTGAAGCGTTTTACTTGGACATCATTCCCGACCAGTGAGACCCTAGTTTTTAGATAAGTTTTACACCTACCATAAAGCCCTTAATAGGCTTGTAACACCACCAAAACCTTTAATATACTTTTTATAAGCTGTCAAAACGCTACCTTGTCAAAGATTATTAAAATCTAATACAATTTATAAGCGTTAACATACTGCTCATAAGGTGGTCCACTAACAAAAATTTTTTTTTAACATGTTGCACCACTTGTATTTTTATGAAACTTGGCATGCTGTTAGGCAAGGACAATAATTATATACTTTTTCAAAGTGGTAACTCTATTCGATCTAATAGAAATGAATAAAAACATTATTAATTTGCATTTTTTTATATTTTTGTTTAGGGTTGGCTCATAGGAAATTACTATAAAATAAACTGTAAAGTATACCTGACACGGGAATTTGTTTTATTTTATATACATATATATAACATGGTTACGATATAGGTTCCTATCGGGGGCAGTTTGCCTGTGTAAGAACGGCTAGACGCTTTATTTCAAACTTGCTTAGCATAAAGCATAAAGCTGCGGCTAAGGTTACATTAAAAAGTTTATAATATAGGTAGTTAAATTTTCTTAAATTTTTCCAAGTTTCAGTTTTTTTTTTATAAAATAACCTTCTATTATGTTTAGAAAATATTTAACAAAAATATGAATGAAATCGGTGAAGCTGTTCTCAAGTTATAGCAGGACTAGGAGAAATAGGGGTTAGGTAATTTTTATATATCATAAATATTTATTTATCAGGTAGGTATGTATGAGACACCGGTAACGATAAAGGAATATTAGTTACAGTTAATTGTCGTTATTGAGATTGTTTTGCTTTTCAGTATAGGCCACCCCCAGATTCTTCCATAGAGGTCGGTCAAGTGTTCTTCTCCTCCAAAGTATACCCGCTGTAGATTTGATGTCATCCTCCCAACGTAGAAATGGTCATTCCCCCGCCGCGGCCGACGCGGCCTCGAGTTTTATTACGGTCCAAATGCATGGGACGTACGGCGCGAGCACGGGGCACTGATGGCATGGGGAATGATTTTGATAGAAGACGCCGACGGTGTTCGATATTTTATTTGTTTGAAAATTTCTTATCTTTTTTGTCTGATTTCACCGTTTGTGACAGCAATGCGCTTGTATGTGCCATACACACGACTTTTGTATCGAGAAATGGTGGAGTGTCCAGGTCGTGTGTGACACAGCTAATAATGTAGGCTACTTTTCGTATTGAAATAACGCATAAGAAACCGCGAGCACAAACTAGAGTTATGTAAGGAGGCTGACACCCATTGATTTGCTTATCTGTAATCCGATAAGAATGAGAAAAACATTTTCGCATTCGCTATCATTATCGGTTTCAATGCCTTCTGAAAAGAGATACTATTCTTATCATTATGTACTACACTATTCACATACACTATTCTTATCTTCTGTTAGCAAAATAGTATAAATCGTTTCTGGTAAAAATTCTAAAATAAGAATTATGTTGTCAATTTGGATAACTTGTGAAATGTGTCTGTCTTGTTCTGATTGCCTCGGGACAAATGTTTGTACGATCTACTGATATTTATTCCGAGTGTTCTGGGTGTTATCTATATGTATAATAAAAAGATCTATCTATGTAATGTATTGTAATTATGTATATCAGTGATTTAGGACCCACATAACACAAGCTCTGCTTAGCTTGGGACTGGATGATAATGTGTGGGTTGTCCAGCATTATTTATTTATTTCTCTTTAGTGTATTTTTTTCGAGATTTCCCTTGGTTTTAGTTATAACTTTTTTGTGATTCACTCTTTAGAGGATTCAAAGAAAAAAACCAAAAAATCTCCATCTAACGGATGATTATAAATACATATTATTTTAACAAATCTAGCATGTTTTTGCAAATAAATCTGTAATTTATTATCTACGAATTTGCTACGAAATGCTACACGTCGTCGTAGCGAAATAGCAGAAATTCGTAGCAAGACATCTACAAAGTGCTACGTCAACGATTATTTATTTCTCCTATCGAAAGATCAGTCATCCATCACGTGATACAAATCAATAAAAATCTAAAAATACATAATTGTACAAACACGTGTCGTTTTGTGCTACTTACTCATGGTGATATGCGAGGTGTAGCTTATACCTCGAATCACCGACCGGTCAAAGCAGGTCAAAGAGTCACCTGGGCCATAATTCCACTAAATTAATCGTTTCACCATAACCTTGGCATCATCTCAAAATCGCACAATTTGTCATTTTACCTTTGATAAAAGAAACTACAGATGGAGGGATGCGTGTAAAGTGTCAAGGTCGACCCCATTCTATCAATCTATTAGTGTAAATAACACGCACTATCTATCACTTTCCATCACGTGAGATTGTGTGACGACTTTCTCAAGTGTGATGGTGGTCAAACGATTTAACATTATAAATAAAAAAAAACTAAGGTCTATTGACTATTCAAAAACTCGAGAGTTTCTTTCGTCTATGGACGATTATGCGACGATACTATTGCCATAATAAAAGGATCGGTTAGCAGGATTCGGCACCAGTCGGTTCGCTTTTTTATATTTTGACGCTTTTACGTGTACGTAACCTTACGTATACATACCTAATGAATAAGGTGCTGTTGCGTGACGTCACTAAACAGTTCTCTCGGAAGACCAGCGTTGGTTGTGACGTCTTTACAACTAACTCATGCTGAGACAGAGACCGATTTGTGACTCAAGGCAATTTGTCTGTATTGACTTTTAACAAATCGTTTATTATAATCGTTTATTGTTTTTATTGATTGAGTTACAAATAAAATATTCTCATTCTATCATTCTCATTATGTTTGTAAGCGCTGTAACGTACTGTACAAGTAGAAGCTACAAATGTGCACCAAAGTGCTACGCCGTAGCACCAGGTGCCTTATTTGCTTTGATTTCTCAAAGGGTCGAAGCATTCAATTCGTGACTTCTCTTTCGTTTTTCGTTGACAAAAAACGTCCCAGGATATAATTTATATCCCTGTCAAACAGATCTATCAAGTCGTGAAAAGGTCAAAGAGACCGACAGAGTTAACTTTTTTTAGGTAACATACAAATAGACCGATCGAGTTTACGTTTATACTAAGATATTGTTTGATTCGATATTTTCTTTGTCCTCAGTTGAAATAGTCCACAAAGGAGTAATAAAGGAGGTTCGAAACTCCTCTATAGCTCCTGGTACCCTGGTACGAGTGAAGCGCGGTAGAGAAGTACCAGCTGATCTCGTATTACTTTGTTCCGCGGGGGAACTTGGAAAGTGTTATGTGACCACTGCGAATCTAGATGGGGAGACGAATTTGAAGACTCTGAGGGTGCCACCTCCTTTAGTGGCATACACTCCTGGTAAGTTACCTTCTTACCATGTTTATTTAATTTAATTGTTTTTATTAAATGTTGTAACTCTTATCTGGATACTGGAATGTAACTTTAGGAATAATAAATATGCTGGACAATTCACACAGCATCATCTAGCCCCAAGCTAAGCAGAGCTTTTGTTATGGGTACAAGATAACTGATATATGTACTTAATACATACTACTACATATAGATTTTTTATTACACACAAAACACCCTGAAATATGGGCACAAGAATATATAATAGGATCACATTGTCATGTATTCTTTCACCATATTTCACCATTGAACGTCAGTCTCCACCAAGCGGAGAATTATAAAATTATATCTCAAATGTTAATACATGATGATCATCATCATCATCATCAGCCCGTACACGTCCACTGCTGAACATAGGCCTCCCCCAAACGACGCCACGAATAGCGGTCCTGAGCCGCCTCCATCCAACGACTCCCTGCGACCGCTACGATGTCGTCGGTCCATCGATTGCATCGCGGTCGCCACTCGAGAACCTTTACTCCCCAACGGTTATCGGTTCTACGAGCTATATGGCCTGCCCATCGCCACTTCAGCCTGCTGATTCTGAGAGCTATATCGGTAACTTTGGTTCTGCTACGAATTTCCATGATGATCATGTGTTGTTATTTTAAACGTTCTTCGAAAAAGGAGGAGGTTCTATGTTCGTCTGTATGTGTTTAATTTTTACGTAATTTTTGGACAGATTTTTATAATTCTTTTGGTTTTATATGGAAAATGACCCCACCGTGGTCCCATATAAATTTTATTCATAAGGAATTACATTTTAACAGTTTTTGCTAATGTAAAAAAAAGTGAAAATATAAAAGAATCGATGTGGAGTTTTTAGTTTTACTTAAAAACGTTAAATTATGACGTCGCTCCGCTTCGTTGGGAGCTCGCCCCATTGCATCATTTAACATGTGTTGTTTTTCATACAGAGTAAATCCTTATATATTTTGTCCAATATATACGTATTACTTATATATACGATATAACTAGGTGTAATCCCCATTTACATTTGTTACAATTTGATAATCGTTTTGATATTGGATATCGTTCTTATTTTAATACTAATTCTTCAAAGATAAATAATTAAACCGAAAGAAAGAACATAAAATAGATTAGATAGACAATATCTGCTATATTAAAATGTGCCCAGCACACAAAAAAACTCTTGGTTTTAGCATACGTTCCCATTGACGCATCATAGCGGAATCGACCAATCACATTGTTAACGATGAAAGAAAGAAGGAAAGAATTTTTTTTTATTTACACGCAAATTATGATGCCCTCCTAGCCGAATTTCGTTCACTGCGGCTCGTCTCGTTGGAGACTAGCCATATCGTGGGCCTTTCATGGACATATGTATTATGTGCGCAAGTGTGTGATACAGTTGCACTCTCTCTTGCTTTACTTTCATAATCCCATTCGAGATTGATATGCGACGACCTCTGTGGCGCGGTGTGCGAAGGTCCGCCTGCGACGCAGGAGGTTGCGGGTTCGATTCCCGCCTCGGGACAAATATTTGTACGATCTGCAGATTTTTGTTCAGGGCGTTCTGGATGTTTTATATGTATAATAAAAAATATCTATCTATGTAGTGTATTATATTAAGTATACCTATCAGTTATCTAGTACCCATAACACAAGCTCTGCTTAGCTTGGGGCTAGATAATGCTGTGTGAATTGTCCAGCATTATTATTATTATATAAATGTCGACGCTGGATCGTAGAATCAGCCCGTTTGTAGAATGGCGAATTACAAAACGAACGCTCATTAGTTAGAAAACCTTTTATAATTTTATTCGACAAGATGGCTAAGTGACCTTAAGCCATATTGTTGAACGTTGATCGTTCAAAAATTTATCTGAATGGTGGTTTTTAGTAATTCTCCTAGCCATTATAAAAACGGGCTTATTCATCGATCCGGCGGCGTCATAAATATCACGTAATCGCCCTCTCGTTCCTGATTGTTCGATTCCGCTCCTCACCAATAGAACATCTATTCTTAGAACAGTATTTTTTTAAACTGTATCCATGAATATTCCTCATCAGATATCCTCCCGCAGCACATGCGCATTGAAGTGCCTCACCCAGTGGCGGATTTATACACCTTCTATGGACGACTGGAGATACCGAGCATAGATAGTCTAGTGCTAGGTCCAGACAATCTCATGCTGAGGGGATCAAGGGTTAAGAACACTGAGTGGGCTATAGGATGCGCTATCTATACCGGTAAGTAAATTAAAAAATAGTAAAAAGCTAGTCTCTATCAGACTTTGGAATAAAACATCTAGAGATATGCTTGTAGACGTTCTATTTCCATGGAGATAGCAAGCATAGATAGTCTAGTGCTAGGTCCAGACAATCTCATGCTGACAGGATCAAGGGTTAAGAACACTGAGTGGGCTATCGGATGCGCTAACTATACCGGTAAGTGAATTAAAAAATAAAACCTTAGTAAAAAGCTAGTCTCTATTACGCTTTGGAATAAAATATCTAGATATATGCTTGTACACGTTCTATGAACTACTGGAGATACCAAGCATAGTCTATTGCTAGGTCCAGACAATCTCATGCTGAAGGGATCACGGGTTAAGAATACTGAGTGGGCTATAGGTAGGATGCGCTCTTTATACTTATAAGTAAATTATCTACATAGTTTGTTAGTTACTTTTTATTGAAGCCAACAATTAGGAAGCTTAGTAAAATCACGGTCAAGGTCGTTAAGTCATGTGTTTGTTAATCCTAATGGCAAATAAATTATTACATTATTCTGTATTTTTATAATCATTTTGTATTGTAGTTAGGCCAGAAATTTGATGAATAGACACTGGTGTACTACAGTAAAAAATGCCATTCATTGACCAATTCTTAACATATGTCGTCTACAAAAATTACGTCTATCCTCTGTGTTATACGCTCTTATTAAATGATCCTAAGATCGATTATTGCTTACCTTTCCTTCAGTAAAAGATGTCCGTTAACCCTTTCCCAAGTGGCACATAAATCTACTTCGCTATAACCTACCTACATTCTTTTGTTCCAGGTGAAGAAACTAAACTCGCACTCAACTCGAAATATTCCGGCAACAAATTCTCATCATGCGAGCTAGCAGTAAACTCTTTCCTTCTCTTCTTCATACTCCTTCTAGTCGGTTCCATGGTCGTATCTCTAGGAGCCAAAATGATTATAGAACGAAGGAATCCAGCAATGGATCTATACTTAGGACCGGGAACGCCGTATCCAGCGCCGTTTTCTTATTTGACGCAGGATTTCTTCTCTTTTCTTCTACTGTATTATTATATTATACCGATGTCGCTGTATGTTACTATTGAGCTGTATAAGTTTATTGGTGAGTGATCTTTTAGTTATTTGGGTCATGGAGGCAGAAAAACCTTATTTTTCACTACCACCCTTTTGTGTCACCCTTACTTCCATGTTACAATGTTTTTTGTTTACCGATTGCTTATTTTATTCTCATCTGTACCTGTGTCGAAATAAATGTTCTTTCTATTCTATTCTATTTAATAGGTGGATCAAGAGTAATAAATGAGATTACCTATTATCTTTTTACTACGTTAGGTAATCCACTGGCCTACTCTACAATTTCTAATCAGTATAATAATCACGTATACGGGCTGATGATGATGATGATAATAATGACGATCTCTGTGGCGCACTGGGCGACGTACTGCCTAAAACAAAAGTACGGGTTCGATTCTCGCTACGGGACAAATGACCTGTCAATATTTCTATTACAGATTTCTCAGATAATTCTGTTCACGCATGTTCACTTGTTCGTCGTTTTTGTATATATTTTCGTAAAATTTAGGGTAAAGACCTACAAATTGTATATAAGAACAAGTACTATAGAGGAGTCCACGTAAAAATTTCTTCAGCAGTTTGGATGTTTCGAGCGAATAAATAGTAAAAAGTATCAGATAACCATATAGAAACACTTGAAAAATGTAACCTACCTCGCCGGGTAAAAATTGCTACGTTGCAACAACGTCGTCAAAACCTTTATAAAAGGAAAATTTTGGCCTTTAGTTTCTCAAATGATGAAATGACATTCTTGAAAAATCCCCATATTCGTAAATAAGTATCCATTTATATAACTTTTATTCTGTACAAGCTTATGTTCCAATTTGCCTTGTGCGATATAAAAACGACATAATTTCCCCTTCAAGGTTCCCTATTCATCGGCTGGGACGAAGAACTCTGCTGTGAAGAAACCGGTCGACCAGCCATCGCCAACACATCAGACCTCAATGAGGAATTAGGACAAGTGGAGGTTCTATTCTCGGACAAAACGGGTACTTTGACTAAGAACCTCATGGTGTTTAAGTCCTGCTCTATAAGTGGAAAGTTATATGAAGAGAGGGAGAATACTTTGTACGATGTGTCGTGTTTTGACGAGCCGGTTAATATTTTTCAGGTCAGTTTTTGATTATCATTAAAGTTTGCGAGTAACGAGAACACGCAAGTGGCGCGAGTCGGGAGTTATTATGTAACCGCGGCCAGCGATTGATTCCCATAAATCAATGGAAAAAAAAAAATAATACTTAACGTTCAACCCGATTACAAAGACTTATGATTCATAGATCATAGATAGCTATAGTTTTTTTTAAGAAATTGTTGATTACTTTAACACGCGCCACCCACGACGCGACGCGTTTTTATGTTTTTTCGGGCAGATTCTAGCGACGGACTAGGGGTTGATAAAGAGTAAGATAATCATGGGATAGAAATAACTAATAACTTTTAAACGTTTCCATAGAATCAATGCGTGCGAAGCTGCGGTCAGAAACTAGTTGTATATAAAACAAATTAGGTATTCTTCCTTTTTGCCCAGGAAGATGCTATAGGAAAACGATTTTGTAAACAACTTTTTTTTAAATACACTTACGTAGGTAAAATGTACAAAATAACACTAACCTTTCTATTCCAGACAGACGTTAAATTTTTCTTCACGGTCCTCGCTCTATGCCATTCAGTGCAAATATCAAACGAAGAGATGAAAAAACGCAGCGCCCGATTATCGACCGCTGGTAATTTGATGAACTTATTCAGGAAAAAGAAAGTCAAGGCTCAGAGTAACGGCAACGAACCAGTTAACGGGCAAAGAGATCTGGTTAACGGGATAGAACCGGTTAGCAGCAATAATAATAATGTGATTGAGAGCTTGGCGTTGAATAGGATTCTGAACTGCAATGGCAGTAAGATGGATTATCAAGCCAGCAGTCCGGACGAAAAGTAAGATTTTTTAAAGCTTTGGTGCCGAAACATACCTTTGTCTTATTAATTATTTTTATAAAGCAGACTTGAGAAGAAATTGACACAGCAATTAAAAAATCACCACGAAGCTTTTACTGTGAGTCACGCTCTTACAGATTTTATTGTTTTTCCTTGGCAGGTGGTGTGAACCACTGAAAAATCCTGCTAACAAAACAAAATTGGTGGTTATAGCAGACTCAACCAATATATTATGTTTCAATAATTAACTGTTTATTGAAAAATATCCATTAAAAGAACTCACAAAGGTACGTTTCACAAAGGTAGGTTTCACAATATGCTTCGCTTTCAGGGCACTAGTCGAAGCTGCCGACAGATTCGGCGTAACATTCTTAGGAGAAGAAGGCAATAATCTGTTGATAAGAGTTGGCGAACACACGGAAATGTATGAGAGAATGCAATTCATTGAATTCACTTCTGAAAGGAAGAGGATGTCAGTTATCGTAAGGGACAAAGATGGACAGGTAATTTGGCGTTTTTGATTCACATGAGAAGGTGCATACCAATCTGAGCCCAAGGAATTAATGAACTTATCAGCTAGCTGTTTAAAACATCAATACAAAAAATACATAAAATCAATCAATCAATCAAATTATTTTATTTCGGTTGTTCATCATAAATTGTTTAAAACTTTATTGACAAAGAAAATAACAATCAAATAATATAAACAAATTAAACTAGTATTTACAATTGAGCTAACTGAGGACTGTAAATG
Source organism: Eupithecia insigniata (assembly GCA_947859395.1). NCBI lineage: Eukaryota > Metazoa > Arthropoda > Insecta > Lepidoptera > Geometridae > Eupithecia > Eupithecia insigniata. Next base: position 3,254,860 of record OX402001.1, on the reverse strand, counting down.
GTTCCTATATACTATGTTAGTAATCATAAGAACAGATTTAAAATTATTCATGTCACATCAACTTTCTATTGCAAAATTAAATTAAATTGAAGCTTGTAAAAACATGTGCTTTAATATTATTTGTTTAATTTTATTTAAAACCTAAACTAGTTTTTGTAGAATTTAGCACTCTTGAATGCTATGTTAACGCTCAATCAATAGCAATTGGCTGGAATTTATTAGATTTTATTCCTGATTTTTGTTTTTTAAAATCACCTTGTCAAGCATTTAGTGAGATTAATATCTATTGATATTGGGCTCGAGATTGGAACTGTTTTCAAGGGCAACTCAATCTATGAATGTAAGCGGGTTAACTACTGTCATGTTATCATCTATGTAATCTATTCTTCTTTGTTGTTCATATAAAGTGGATTTATGAAGGGGTTGATAACAGGTTGCCATATGATTTTATGTAAAGTATGAGGATACATCTGCTATTCAGCTCTCTAGCTGCAATACAAGTCTTAATCACAATAATGCGTTTTAATTGATATCCTGGACATAATAACTACGAACCTAGTTGGTGTTCTTCCAACACAAACTAGGTTCGTAGTTAACCCGCTTACATTCATAATGAATTCGTAAGCTTTTATAGTAAAATAGCAACTCAGTCATACTAACTCCCTCCCTTTTTAGACTAAGATTAATGTTGGCTTTAAGTGATTTTATTAAATGATTCTGATAGTTTTTCTATTCTTCCTATTATTTATGAATACTTATCATATATCAAGATTTAATAGCTGTTCCCGCGGTTTCACCTGCGTTAAATTAGAATTTCACATTTCTAGAGGGATTAAAAGGTATTTTTCCCTTAAATCTGCCATGGAAATTTAATATTTTACCAGGACAAAAAGTAGCCTATGTTACTCTACATCCTTTTAACAAACTTTATGCCAAAAATCAAGTCAATTGGTTCCTTAGTTAGGACGTAAGTAAAGGAAAGACAAGCAAACACGCTTTCGCATTTATAATATAGGTAGGATTATATCGTCAATTCATTATTTTCAGATACTGCTATTCTGCAAAGGAGCAGAAAGCTCAGTATTCCCGCTTTGCAAGAACTCGCTAATGATAGAAGAAACTAACAGAGATATTGATATCTTCGCGAATAAAGGGCTCAGGACTTTGGCCATCGCCTTTAGGGTGATACCCGATGAAGAGTACGAGGCTGTGGCGGAAAGTGAGTTCTATTATTTTTGAAGAAAGAGAGTAGTCTTAGTCTACTCTTTTTCAACGAAAAACGAAGATTCGATCGAAAGTTCGCGTAATTGGTTTCATTTCGTTACGAAGCTTCGTTCGAACAAAAAGTGTTTGACATTTAAATTTTGGGTGTATTTATTATGATAAAAGAATGTTCAGACTGTATCCAGCACATTGTATTCTAGTTTAGGTAGATGATAAATTCTTTATTCTAAACCCCCGACGCAAAAAGAGGTCCGTTATAAAGTTTCTTTGTATGTGTATGCCTTCTTTGTATGTGTAGCTATTTAAGTAATTGCAATAAACATTTATTTTATTATTTATTTATGCCTGTTTATCGACACCGTAGCTTCCAAATGATGATCCATTTTTGAAAAGTTTATTTTGATTCGTATGCTGCTTCGCCAAGTATCAAGAGTATTCTGAGCATGAAAATGTGTGCCCGAGTTTCAAAGTAGTTGAATCGTTGAGTTTTATTTATATTTAAATAACAATCAAATAATATAAACAAATTAAACTAGTATTTAAAATTGAAACAATTGAGCTAACTGCAGACTGTTGAAAACAATCTACAGATAGCTTAACTGGTCGAAGCGACGCGTGACCCGAAGGCTGGTATCTGGCGCAGCGCATTAGCATTGCCATACAGCGAGGCAATGCAGCCAGCGTCTTGGTGACGCTTCCGACTGGTATTGATATGGACCAGTTGAGCTATCTGTAGATTGTTTTCAACAGTCTGCAGTTAGCTCAATTGTTTCAATTGTAAATACTAGTTTAATTTGTTTATATTTAAATTAGCTTGATATCAGTGTTACACAAGTCACATTTCAAATTTCGATTGCAAATTTATATATTCTTAGGATTTAATTCCAGCCATAAAAAAGCTCGATGGAAAAAGCGCAGAAGAACTACAACTAGTCACGCAACAATACAGAGTGTTAGAACGTCAGTTGACGCTAGTGGGCGCCACTGCAGTCGAGGATTGTCTGCAGGACGACGTCGCAGACACGCTGGCGTCCCTGAGGCGGGCGGGGATCAAGACCTGGGTACTCACGGGAGATAAGGTAAGATCATCATTGCATTAGTCTATGCTTGTCCACTGATGGGCATACACGATACAATACAATACAAAAATTCTTTATTGAACACCAGAAAAACAACATTACAATGAGATGTTGCATAGGACAAGTACAATAGAGATGTTAAAAGTACATACTCGTAGGACAAGTACAATGGCAATAGCAGTTTTAACGACAAATCCTTCTCTATTCAGGCCGTTGTGGAACGCACTGCCATTCGAAAATCAGCATCATTACCGGTTTTCAAAGCTCGTGTCAAGGAAATTTTCCTCTTAGAATAATGTATACCTATTTATGTATGTATATTGCACCTACATTTATATATTTAGTTAAGTTGCTCTTGAAAATATATATATTATCCTCTGTTGTTAGATATCATCATCATCATCATCAGCCCTATAGGTCCACTGCTGGACACAGGCCTCCCCCGTACCACGCCATGTTAGATATTTATAATGTTATTTATTTCAGACAACTTTAGATACACCCCTGCCTTTCTTAAATTCGTAAAATTCTTTCCATCCAAAGGGTGCATGGAAGAGATCGCTTCTAAGCGATAAAGCCGCCCATTGTACATGTTTTATGTAATGTCTATTTTTAATGTTTTCTTCGTGGTGTACAATAAAGAATTTTGTAATTGTAATTGGTGGCCTTATCGCTTAGAAGCTATCTCTTCGAGGAAAACTTTGGATGGAAAGAATTCGTCGATCTAGCTAGCCCCAAGCTGAGCAGAGCTTGTTTTATGATATACATAATACAAAACATACATAGATAGATATTTTTATCATACATAGAAAATACCCAACACCCGGAACAAATATTTGAAGATCGTACAAACATTTGTCCCAATGCGGGAATCGAACCCACAACCTCCTGCATCGGCGGACCCTCGCCCGTCGCGCCACAAAGGTCGTCTTGAAGTACTTACAGATTAAAAGAAGAATTTTCATTGGAATTCTTTAGAATGCCTTCACATCCAACTATTATCTAAACCTCTCCTTTTTCGTCAGGTAGAAACAGCCATAAACGTCGCACAGTCCTGCGCACACATATCGGAAAACGACAAACGAATGTTCATACTCGGAGTCGAAGACAGAATCGCGGTCGAAGCGCACCTTAACGAGTGTCGGCGGATCATAGCCGAGCCGGGCTATCGAGACTTGACTTTAGTCGTCGATGGGACGAGTATGGGCGAGATTTTGGATACTAAGTATGCGGGGGCCTTTGGAGAAATCTCATTGAGGTGCTCTGCGGTGCTGTGTTGTAGACTGTCGCCGATACAGAAGGCCAAAGTAAGTATTATTCTTATTGAGATAGAGTTCACTTTGTTCACAATTTACTCTTTAAATTACTATTTTTTTTTTTTTAAATATATAACTTTTTTTAAGTACTATATAACTATAGATAGATAATACTTTATTGCACACTTAACGTAGAAATAATTTACAAAATAATAACGAATAAGCTACAATGGGCGGTTTTATCGCTCAAGAGCGATCTCTCCCAGACAACCTTGAATGGATAGGACTGTGGGATTTTACATCTGTGTGCATCATAATTACTGTTTTGAAAGTAAATAAACTATGAAGGGACAGAAATACATGAAGGCTTTATTCGGCGATTTATCTACACTCTACATGAAATTGATACACTACTTAGTTTTAGGGGGTACTCAACCACTAAATCGATTCTTAAGAGGTATTTGCAATTTATAGGTATTCAATAATTATTGAAAACTTAGGCTTCCTTAGAGAATTTACCACTTCACAAAATGTTTTTCTCTCAACCTATTTTTTAGGATAAATGTTCTTAAGACATGAATATAAAAATTCAATGGTTTCAGATAGTAAAACTAATAAAGGAGAGTCCGTCTCGACCAATCACAGCCGCTATCGGCGACGGAGCGAACGATATCTCGATGATACAAGAAGCGCATGTTGGCTTCGGGATATTCGGGAAGGAAGGGTATCAAGCAGCGAGGTAAATATTGCTACATAATAAGTATATACATATTTTTTATTCAACCGGCAATGAAATATTTAAAAACCGGTATTTAATAGCATTATAAGCATCTTTCCTGTTTCACAGTGCTAGTAGCTCTTCCAACCAACACCCCTAAACATAAGTATTGTCCAGCATGGCGACATACTGTACTCTGCTACAATAATGTATTACTAATGTTACATTAGTAATACATTATTGTAGCGGTAAGGATAGGAATTTCATTTCGTTTTCCTCTTTGATTTATTCTTAAGTTCTAGGTAGTTTTAATTTAAATTTTCCAATGTCTGACTTGATTTTAGATTGTGGTTTATGAGACATAAATAAATTTCATTTCGTTTTCAGTTAAAATGCTAACTTGAATGACCTTTCCTTGTTTCAGATCAGCAGATTTCGCGTTTACTAAGTTCTCGATGGTAAAGAAAGTTCTTCTTGTGATGGGTCATTGGTACTACCAGAGGCTAGCCACGCTTATACATTATTTCTTTTACAAGAATCTAGTCCTTGGGATCCTTATGGTAAGTGTCATTTTCGATATATTCGACTTTTTTTTTCGTTATTATATATTTCGGCCCTGGCGGCGGTTGCGGCGAAAGAATCCACAGCATTTAGGTAGTTATTAAATATTCAATAACAAAGAAAATTTAAAAAATAAAATAACAGACGGTCCATACAATATTGGTAACATATGAGTAATGCATAATGTTAGGTATGACGTATGTGTCAATTTCTCATAAACCTTTCTCATTTCTTTCGTTCGCATTCCAAATACAAAGCGCGTTCTCAACGCAGTCGATATTCGACTCTGCGTATCTCACGTTGTTCAACATGACCTTCTGTAATTCATGATGTTAGGTATGACGTATGTGTCAATTTCTCATAAACCTTTCTCATTTCCAGTTCGCATTCCAAATACAAAGCGCGTTCTCAACGCAGTCGATATTCGACTCTGCGTACCTCACGTTGTTCAACATGATCTTCTCATCTCTACCGTGCCTTATTCTCTCTGTGACGGAGCAACGGTGGCCTAAGGAAGTGCTTATGAAGTAAGTTATTATGACAGTAGTTTTTTAGTTTTAATTATTTTATCATTATATCAAAATAAAACTTTTGTCGACTTGTGACGCATGTGAGACGCGGGTTCTTCGATTCCCATCACGAGACCTTTGTAAATTTGTAATTGTTCTATTGCATATCAATCAATGCAATCGAAATAATTAGTATTTGTTCAAATTCAATATTATATAGTAAAAATTTAATTATTAAATCTACTGACATGAATTCTTGAGAATGAATTCATATTTGACATACATTTTAAATTAATATAAGCATGATTGAATAATGTTATTTAAGGTTGGGGAATAAAAGGCTTTTTTATATTTATTTAATTGTTCTGCCATACGTTTACGCAATACCCCTTAACCTTTTATTGTCATTCGAAAGCCTTCAAATTACGAAGGCCAGAAATCGCTTTCAATAAAACTTTTGAAACTATCATGGTTATTTACAACACTAAAGTTAACGGGATATTTACCATGATTTGACTGCGCATGTAACTGTGCCGAAATATTGGAGAACTCAAAACTCAAATCATGGTAAATATCCCGTTAACTTTAGAATCGCTTTCAAATTTCAATTATGGTTTTTTTGCATAATCGCACAGCTTGTTTGTTTTTTTTAGTCATTATTTAGTTTGTTCAGTTGGTCACGGTGTTATAAAATACCTCAGTATTTTATAAAGATAACAAAAATACCTCAGTTCAAAAAAGTAGGAATAAAAAGTAAGTATATTACCGTCTTCCCATCCTCTGATACCTATAACACGAGCTCTAATAATTTGTAATTGTATAGATAGGAGGCGCGAAGGCTTTCACATGTCGATTTTAGGATGGGCGGTTTTTGCGTAATCGCAAAGCTGTTCAGTAGTTTAGATGTGTAATGGGTAAATAACATAATGGATGCATAATGGATGTTCCATCAAAACTATTGCCTTTATAAATTAGTGTGTTTGTGATGTTACTCAAAGTTTATCAAATAAACTATAATTTTCCAGAAACCCCATCCTATACCGCGACATCATCCGCAACAAGCTGATGTCATGGCCTCACTTCTTGGCCTGGCTGGCCTCGTCTCTGTACCACTCTGTGTTAATCTTCATATTCTCCGCGCTGACTATCCAGTACTCTGTAGTTAGCCTTGATGGGAAGCCTCTGGATCTTTGGTACGTATAAACGTTATTATTTTATAATTTATTCATGCAATATATAGCATAATGTTAGGCATAGGATTATCTATCGGTATATAAATTTGTTACGAAGTATTTGAGGTCATTATTATCTGACTGCGTTTTATTTCTTTCAGGTTGATATCTAATGATTTAGAAAACTGCATTTTGATCTTTAATTTATGAAATAAAGTTAGACAGTTCTTTGTTGTTCCGGAAAAGTAGCTTAATGTTGATACGTCCCTGTGGAATGATGCCCTTGATATAAGAACGACAGTGGCGCCGCCATTCATAATAATTTACACATTATTATTGCATACTATCTTATGCCAACGGGTTTTCTGACGTGGTACCTAAATAAAACATGGGACAAAGAACTCTTGAAATTGGTTTTACCTAATTTCAGAGTTGTTTGGAAGAGATAAGAATATATAACTACATAACAATATTTTTTCTTAACCACACCTATCGGAAGTACGTAAAAAGGGGATAAATATTAATAAATAAAATAGTTCCGAAGATGCTAACGTAACTATATAATTATCATGTCAAACTGTAAGTCCTACCCATTATCAGATATTTAAAAGATATTATGATAGACGATTCTTCCAGATCCCCTAGTATATTCAATGATCCTATCCATCCATGGTTGTCTGGTCGAGATCGCTCTAGAGCGATAAGACTTAGTTGTTTCTAGCGATTTAAATGTGTAATAAAGTTTTTTCTATCTATCTATTCTCTTCAATATCTTGATGAATCTCTACCAGTGAAAAAGTTCTTTTATTTAGGTATTAACAGGTTATTTTACTTCCAGGTGTTACGGTGCCATTCTGTTCCACATGCTGATCTTAATAATAAACCTGAAGATTTGGATGCACGCGCGTTATCACACCGGCGTTTTCGTCGCATCCGTGCTGTTTTCTATCTTAATCTACATTCTTTTCAACACCGTGTATTCGCTTATAAGATTGTGAGTATAGTACCTCTAAAATCGTCCTGATTTTACTGAAATTATGGCTTAAAATTTGCCATAAAGTTAATTTATCGAACGTGCCAACTGAAACTATAATAAGCCCACCGGCTGCGCCAAATCCTTCTCAATTAGTTTAAAGCAATCATTATTTTTTCTACTTTTTTAATAGATTAGATAGATATACAAAGTTATTACAGTTTACAGGGTCTTAAATCCTAAGGTACATATACACTAGGGTTCTATTAAAATTATAATTTATAAACAAGTATCGGAAAGTAGTACCAACTACGTAGACAAGTGCCAGCTTTAATAATGTGTCTACATAGTGTTGAAGTTTTCATCTGTTCAATTCTTTTAGGCGGTAACCACTTGCTACTTGCTATTTATTTACAAAATATTTCTTTTTTTTTTTCAGTCAATACGACGGCGACGTCCTCGGTACCTACATCCGACTGCTAGCGTCACCTGCCTTCTGGTTCCTGAACCTTCTAATAGTTGTCGCCACTTTAGCACCGGACATGTTATTCAGACTTATTTCCGACAAGTGGGGCGCTAGATTACTGCAAGCGTTGCCTAATCGGACAGTGTTTTCTACACGTTTGTGATAAAGTGAAATTATACTAAAATTATTAACAAAAGTGGTAAAGTTCTTTAGGCGCATCTACTGCACCGTCACCGTCACGCTCAGGCCTGTTACGCTAAATCGCGTTCCCTTGATTCATGTTTACTGTCATCATCAATAATCTTTACTGTCTAATATCATAGTGTATCGTATATTTTTTCACTTCTACCGTATGGTATGACCATACGGTAGAAGTGAAAAAATACACACACAGCCACAAACTCTCGTTTGGGTTCCGTAGTAAAATGGGTTAGTAAGTTTGTATTAGATAATGAACCGTGAAATGCAACTACAGGATCCTACACTGTGCGTGGCCCGACACGCACTTTTCTTTTAATTTACGAAATAATTTACCACGGCAATGTGTAAACTACGTTATTATACAAAAGTCATTAAAAACCACTTCAGTTATTCTGTGGTTATGGCGCAACTGTGCCGAAATATTGGGAAACTCAAAACAACAGAAAGCATGGCAAATACAGTTTTTATTGACTTTTGTACATAGGTATATGCCAGCTGAAACGTCGAAAAAATTGATGAGTAGGTAAACGCGATTGGTGCCCCAAATACTTAAATTTTAACTTCTATGGCAATGTATGCTAAAATACAGAACTTATTGTGATAAAACTTGGCAAATGTGTAGAAAACTTTGCCGGTTATAAGGAATGAATGAGTAGTGATAAAACTGTAGAGAGAACGCAAAAGTATCAGTCCCTCGAAGAATCGAACTGACCTCCTGCGACTTAAGTCAGTAGTTCCTAACGAACGAAGGAAATAATGGGAATAATCTAATAGTTCATTATGCTGTGAGTAGTATGTCTAGCGATAATTTGTGATGAACTGTAAGATTTTGTGTAAAGTATAATAATAAGGAATAAGTAAAGAGTACCTAGGTAGGTTAGTTAATGTATATCCATAGTTTTTAAGGTACCTACCTACCTATATACGTTTGCTGTGTAGGTGAGTCCGTGTCTACACAGTAAAACGGTTTCTGGGGGGTGTCACCCTTTCAAGTGTTGGTCAGCAATGAGCGTAGGTACATTTATTGTTATATACGAGTTCGGTCTTTACCGCTATGTTCTGCCGGCGACGGATTAGTTACCCGTTGTCGGTTGGTTGTTTAGTCGTCTTAAAGACGCCTAAACAACCAGCCCTATTAATAAGTTTATCACACTTAATATTATAAACTGATTATAAATTATGCGAGTGTTTGGATGTATGGATGGATGTTTGGTACATCTTCACACGAAAACTACTGAACGGATCGGGCTGAAATTTTGCATACAAGTAATTCTAGGCCTGGATTCAAACACAGGTTACTTTTTATCCCATAAATCAGTTCCCATGGGATGAAAATCTCCTTTATACTTTTCTATAGAACACAACGAGTGCGAAGCCGCGAGATGAAACTAGTTAGTTGGAATATATTGTGAGAGGAAAATAAATGGTTTATATATTTATTATTAAAAATATACAGGGTGGAATTTTGTAACTAATTACTTGCTCTAAATGGTTGGTGCCATTTTCTTGGTTACACAATAGCTTCTAACGAATTAATTAGTAACCATTAATAACGTGTTGTGGTGAATGTATTGCAATCGACCTTTCTAAATAGTAATTAAATAAATTTTAATGGATAAATGGCGTCAATGATAATAATTAATTACTAATATACATAAGTAAACATAAGGATCTTTGAGTTAAAGTGCTCTAACTTGACACATTAAATTTATGATTTCAGATTTCATGATTTTCCTTTCATTATTGACAAAGAAAATAACAATCAAATAATATAAAGAAATTAAACTAGTATTTACAATTGAAACAATTGAGCTAACTGCAGACTGTTGCAAACAATCTACAGATAGCTCAACTGGTCCATATCAATACCAGTCGGAAGCGTCCCCAAGACGCTGGCTGCATTGCCCCGCTGTATGGCAATGATTTCCTTTCATATAATTTATCAAGTTTGTTAGAGAGATTTCATCCTTATAATTGACCTTAACGATCTATGCAATAATATAAAAGTACTTTTGTAATTTTTACAGATTTAAGTCGGTTCTATTCCCGAGTGTGGCAAACGAAATTTCGAAAATCTTTAAAGGCAGTATCGTTTCTTTTCAAAAATAAATGAATGTTTTCTTTGAGTAAATTTTTCCATCTACAGTATTATTTAATAGTATTTTCCCTTCAGGTGGCATTACAAAATTCCATCCTTTATAACTCTGTCATGTTGTACCTATGCGTTTGTTATACTAGGTTAAGTAATGTAATTTTAATGTTTGTTAATAGAACCATACTTTTTTCATAAATGTAGCTTTATTGCACCCTGAATCTATCATCGGTGAGATAAATAATTTGATTGTTTGGAAAATAACTAAAATCAACTTCGATTCCCTTAATTTTACACTGTTTTAACTTTTGCGGGATAAATATTAATCCCTCTGGAATAAAATTTCACCTCGGTATCGGGTTGGGATAGCGAAAGAATTTTCAAAATAGGTCCCTAACTGATGGAGAAATCGACGAACATAAATTAAAAAACATACATAGGTACAGAACTGAACATAGAACCTCGTTTATTAAATACCTTTACATGGATAACAAATTCATACGCATCTGGACGAGATGGGATCGAAAACTTGCCCTAGGGTTCTAGATTACCGATGATGATAACTGAGCATTATTTTTAAATTTCTTTCCATCCTATGGCGTGTAGTTTGAAACGGAACGCAAAAACAGCTGTTTTTGTTTTGATTGACAGAAAATGTCAGTCAAGTCCGGAGTGATTTTATCACTGTTGCCAGATGGGGGATCCCCTGTATATTCGGGGTTTTTTTTCGAATTTGGTGGGAGATTCGGGGGGGAAAGGGTTGTTGGGGAGAGTTTCAGGAGTAAAAAAATTGGCGAAATTATGGAGGTTTTCTTGAGTATCACAAGTATTAAAACACAAACATAAAATAATTCGCATCACTACTTTAGTAGCAATCTACATAACATGTGTATTCTCGACATAACAATAATACTTAAATTGAAATGTTCATTCATCGTAAGAGTTCGTGCAAGCAAGTTAACTTTGCACGTGTGGTTGTAATCGGAACTCTTCGAATCATTTTATATCAAAAAGCTTTGTTTACACTAGCGCCAACGGCCATGCTTGCGCAAAGTCCGTTCGTTTCGATAAAAATTAAAGTATACTTTTTTCTCCTATAAAGTGTTCTGGGGGCTTATTTTCACAAACAGCTATTTTTCGGGAGGATTTGGAATACAGTTGGGGGAAATTCACATAGTGATCTGGCAACTAGGCTTGTGCTTGCTCGGTCAGTAAAGAGATCGCCCTGTCCTAGTACAATCTCACTAATGTACTAGTTCGGACTTCTAGTTCTATTAGTACCCCACTCGGCAAAAATTTCGGGTCGTTTTAATCACAAAAGGGCTCCTATTTTAATGCTTCAAAATACGCAATCGATTGTTTTGTGTCAGAAACTAGATTGGATATTATTTACATTTACTGAATATTAATTATAATATTATTTCACCAAAACATACACGAAAACGGACGAAATATCTATTTACAGACGAAATATCGAAATGCAATGCTCCTTCCTTGCTCGCAACAAAAATAATACAAGTAGGTACATACATATTACACTTACAAAAGTTGGAAACATAAAATACTAACAGGGCAATTTGAACTCTATCTTCAAACAAATAAAGTTTCTCATTCATTATTACCCCTCCGTCTCTTTTACTACCGCGGAATATGCGCTCTCTCTATCTCTGTTCTCCCTTAATTATTCCCTTGTCTTCTAGTTCCGTTTGACACGGAATGTAACAGTGAACTAAAAGAAACATTGTACTAGGGAAGGCATAATCGAAATGCATTCTCAAACAGTTCTTTTTATTCTTGTTAATAGATTTTAAACTTTATGCCATAGAAAATAGTGATTCAGACGCCAACTTTTTAGTGGTTTCAGAATCAGAATCAATAACTTTATTTCTTTTCGAGATTTTGTGACTGAAGAGCAAGTAAACTACAAGGAACTAGTTGAGCTGAGTCGTTCTTACTAGTTCACTTCACTGGTCGGAACTAATTCATTTTAGTTCATTATTCCTGAACTACACAAGACTACTGGCAACACTAGGTTTTATTCGTCAAGTCAAAAAGTCATAGAGAAATAAGTAAGTAGAGGTAGCATAAGTCATTTCGGTCTTTTAACTATGTATCACCATAGTTGTCATGTATCTTTATTTATCCCTCAGAGTCAAGCAAAAGAGATAGCTGGTGTACGTATAGCTATACTGCACTGTCAGTGTCAATCGTGTCACCTTGGAACTGACTAGTTAGTTCAAAGTTGTGGTAAGAATGATGAACTTTATTGAAATTCTAAGAAATTACTGCGTTTTACCTAAAACTTTGTTGAAAAAGTGAAAATATGTCGGTTTCCGCTGTGTACAGTCCTTCAAGAAGGACAAAAGGTGGAGTAAAATTCCCGGAATTGTCATTACATGCGTAAGTTTTTCCCTCAGTATAAAAGTTAAAGTAATTTTGTTTATTACTAGAAATTTGTAGTAACAACATTTAGACAATCTAGTTCATGTGTTGCTATGAGTCTAGGATACAAATAATGTCCAAAACCATGAATAATTAGCAGAGATAAATTTAGCGTCTGTGCTAGTGATGTGCTTACCATCAAATTTAGTTTTCGGGTTATTCAGCATTCGTCCCACTAGTTTCGGCCAAAACTGGTCCGAATCAGGAAAATAAAATTGATTGCTGATTTCATTCCTGATTCGTCCCATTTCAAGATTTCGTACAGAAAAGTACAGTCTTTCAAACTCTTCTCAAGCATGTAGTATTGATTTATCATTATTGTTTCCGTAGGATTTATTTAAATAGTTTATATTATAACTCAAAGAACGAGGAAAAAAGAAATACACAAGATAATAACTTGAATAACCTGGAATTATTTTCACACGGGTTTTTCCGGAAGTTTTCGTTCCAAAAGTAAGTAATTTGATTTTAGTTAAAATATAAATTTTTCGTAGGTATTTACTTTGTTTATATTTTTCTTTTATTAAGGCACAAACGATACAATATCCATAAAATTCAGTATATATATATATATATCTATGTATACATCAATCAAAATGCCAATGCCACTAATATAAACATTATTTACAACAACGTTAAATCAACCATGTGGGCAAAGCCGCACGCATTTAGCTATATAATAATATTGTAATGTGTTATCTGATTTATTGCCCCTATTTTTTATAAATTTTGCAAAATTATATTCTTAGTCTTACAAAATGACATCGACACCGATGTAAAATTTTGGGCAAAAACAACATATAAACAATTACAAATTTACGCAAAATAAGTCCTTATAGCTTATCCATTAGACTCGCTGAATGAAGGATGTTTCACACCCGTGACTATAAGTTCAAAGTGTCAATTAGCGCTCTACACTATACACGCAGGAATAGGAAGGATGAGCACAAACTTCAGGTTTTATAGCGGCACTTGCCCAAAATCACCAAGAAACTAAGGCAACGGAAAGCGGAGCGAAAACTAACCCTTTTTTTAGATTTTTGCATCGCGTGAGTGGTGCAGAAAATGGCCAAAAAACATGTTTTTTGTGGAGGTGGAGGATTAATTTTAATATTTATTTTGATAGTATGTTATTATAGCGGCAAATGAAATACATATGAAAAATGCAAGTCTCTACCTTTTACGAATCATGAGATACAATAAAGACCGATAGATGGACAGACAGACAGACAGCGGAGGGCTAGTACTAGGGTTCCGTTGGTACCTTTTGTTTACTGAACCCGAAAAAAGTGCGTAGCTTTTCTATAAATGTGTATAGTTTTTCGAAACTCGTTTTCGATTGGTAGAACCATGTACATTGAATTAGTGTGGCATACTCGGTTCGCGTGGCATTCCGACACGCACATGGCCAAAATCAGCATCAGCATCAGATTATGTGTCACTAACACGTGCCTGTTAAACATGGGACGAATCAGGAATGAAATCTACGTTCAAGTGTATTTTCCTGATTCGGACCAGTTAGGGCCGAAGCCAGTTCGGCTCGGCAGCAAAGTCACTTCCCTAGTCATGCACACTATTACAAATCTGCAACTGCACACTACTAATAAAAACGGCATGCGTAAAACTGAAAGGCTGAGTGCTGAGTCCAAAGAGAATACAATACTGGCTGAGTCCATAAAATTCTTGGTCCTAGCAAAAAGTCAAACAAAAATTCAAAAAAAGGTTATTGTTTTGCTCTGATGTAATTCAATAAAATTTGCCGTAAAAATCAAATTGTATGGCTACTAATAAACCACAAAAGTATCCGATTAATAGGATTTGGTAACAGTCACACACAAAGCCGAAGGAAATAGGTTCTCATCATGGCTCTCATGAGAGCCGACGAAGTGCCTGAGGATGCAGTCACCCTGACCGAAATAGAGGCAGTTAAATTCGCTTGGGATCTCGTCAGCGAGTGGGGTAGCTTTTCTGACAGGTATGTTTTATTTTATCATATTAATTTGCTATGAAATAAACATAACCTATGATCAAAACTTGGTCCATCTCCTTGCTTGCGGCACAAAACCAATGGCAGAGAATCTTAGACGATCTTACCCGCTTTCATTAGAGAATCTAGAACTAATAGATCAATAATGCTTTATTGTCAAAGAAAGAAAATAATACTAAAATAAATGCTAAGAGTAGACGAAGTACAAAAGTGGCCTTATCGCTATGAGTGATCTCTTCCAGGGAACTTGGGATGAACTGAACATGTAAAGACAATATAGACTAATATTATAAATTCGAAAGTAACTCTGTCTGTCTGTTACCTTTTATTAAGATCTGTATAGGTGCACTAAACAGATCTTAATGAAATTTGATATCCTTGGGACAGATACAGGCTCCTCAAAAAGTTTGTACGGAGCCGCAGGCAGCAGCTATATAATAACTAACATCATCTTTATTTAAAACTTTTTGCGCACACATTGTTTTCATGGTTTAATGTATCTATAGAAATGTAATGCCAAGTGTATAGTATTATTTATTATTGTTAACAAAGTCAACAAAGATCTATAATAATAATCATTTTATGTTACAGTTTTAATTAAAGAGATTTCTATAACTATTCTAACATAAATAAGACACATTCCCTTTATCATATAATAAAGAGAAACCTAGCCTATGTGTTATTCCAGGTTTAGACCTACATATATACCTACCTAGTTTTGCCATAAATACTGAAAAAAAGAAAAGAAAAAATTCTAATGCAAATAACATTTATTACTTTTGCAGTGTGTTACTTTAATACATAAATATAAAACAATTTAAAATATAAAAAGCTTATTCGAAGTGGTCTCCATTGGCTGCAATACAGTCCTTTAAACGTTGAGGCCAGTTATCAATAGAGGCACGCACTCTTTCCATGTGAAAATTCTGGATTGTTTTAGAGACTCCAAATTATCATGGTGTTTAGAGCAAGCCATACTCTCTAAAACTGACCATAAATCATAATCCAGCGGATTAAGATCGGGACTAGACGATGGCCAGTCTTCAGCTCTGATGTAGTCCGAAATGTTCGTTTCCAACCAAGACTGCGTAGACCCAGCTTTATGACCCAGCACCGAGTCTTGCTGGAAGGACCATTCTTGGTTAACGAACATGATCCTGTTAAGGGGCTTCACTACCTTCTCAAGAATGGTATCTTGATACACTTGTGCCGTTGTTTTGATACCTTTTTCACGAAAGTATGGCTCAGTCACTCCTTCATAGCTAATACCCCACCAAACCATCACTGAAGTCGGATAGTGCCCACATTGCACTCTGTCGACTATTGGAAAGCTTCCTTAGAGCTTTGAGCATAAATACGGTCATTTTGATTGTAAAAAAAATCTCATCCGTAAACAATCATTTTCTGTGACCTCCCTTTGTGTACTGCTTCAGTAGTTGTTTCGACTTTACCACCCTATTCTTTTTTAAATTATCAGTAAAGAAATGTACAGTATGTCTCTTATAGGTTGCAAGCCCTAAGTCATCTTTTAAAATACGCAACATGATTCTAGGTGGTATCTTCATCTCCCGAGATAAAATCTTTTGCTTTCGGACAGGATTTCTTCGAATTCTTTCCGTTACTGCTTTGACCACCTTTTTCGTACGAACACTACGTGGACGGCCAGATCTTTTTCTGTCACAAACAGAGGAGGTCTCATTGTACCTATTAAGAACCTGGTACACAAACATTTTACTAATACCAAGCATAAGGAGAGTTTAAAAAATTTCAATTGCCTCCATATCTACTTTGTGTAATGCAATCACAGCAATTCGGTTCTCTTTATCACCCCACTCCATTTTAATATCGCAAAATATTGTACAATGTATTGGCGCCAAAACGAAAAAACTAAATGAACAATCATATAAAAATGACAGATTCCAAATTCAAATGTAATATTTTGTTTATTTTTAATTGTAACAGTATGTATTTATAGCCAGGTATAGGCTAAGTATACACAAAATTTCAACCCAATCCATTCAGTAATTTTAGTCTGAAGTCAAGTAAAATCTATTGTATTTTTTGTATTTTAATTATTAATTCCATAAAGATGAAGACGACAGAAGGAGACATACATACATTAGGACACCTGGAAAAATCAATTTTCATACACATTATGTAACAAAGAAAAATAATCTATCTAAACTTGAATTTATTATTACCGTTTCAGCTGGGCGCTAAAATATGGACCAATGATACTCGGTGGAATCAATGGTATTTCTGGCATATTGATTAATCAGCACTACAGGAGGAAACTGAAACTGGGCACATATGGATACATATCATCAGTGATCCCGATTTCCATTATGCCAGCAGTATTGACTGGTTTATTTCATAGACATGTAAGTAAGCCAGGCTGGTTTTTGCAATCATCATATAAAGTCAACTCAAGAATGACTGACATTATTATTTATATTAATCTACTAGCTGTTCCCCGCGGTTTCACCACATTAAATTCGAATTTCACATTTCTAGGGGGATAAAAAGGTATTTTTTCCTGTAAATCTCCGATAGGAATTTGATGTTTTATCAGGACAAAAAGTAGCCTATGTTACTATCAATCCTTTCAACTAACTCTATGCCATAAATCAAGTTGATTGGATGCTTAGTTAGGGCGTGAAGGACAAACAAACACTTTCGCATTTATAACATTAGTTAGGATTAGGATATTTTTAACAGATTTTAAGTATATTCTCTTAATTTTACAGATGGTCTCAACTAACATGCTATTGATGAAAACAAAAGTATGCCCAGTATGTTACGAGATAAAGGCTACCATGATACAACTTGGAATGGGCATTGCATACCCTATGGTACTTGGACCCACATCTGCTTTACTGGTACGTTTTTTATTATTAAAAACCTTAAGGGCTAAGACCCATTTTGCAGGCAACCAATTTACTTCAAAAGAACAAAGAAAACAAAGATTTGATTGTGAAGTTCAACACTTTAATGCAATTATTACAAGTAGCGGCACGTAAGTCTAGCGCTGAGCGATACGCGGAGGGGATAGCTGCGCATGGGTAATGTACCGCTAACCCCGCCCAGGTTCCTTATTTTTTACTTCTGCCACTGATTAGGTATTGTTACTTCATAACAGATACTTCATGTATGTGTAGGGTGTACATGTTTTTGCCCTTGACTGTACCTACCTATGCAATTCGATAAATTAAAAAAGTAGGTAGATCAAGAACAATTTGTGATCTCAGATTACAGAAAGTACCTATCTGAAATAGTTATTAGAAATATAGTGATTCAAAAGAAAAGTCATGTCGGTAGAATATTCTCTTTGGTAGGTATAGTTCTAAACTTCTTTCAGTCATTTGAATGTCTACAAAAAAACAGAAATCAATGCAATGTCCGAGCGAAAGAAACGTATAATATATTTGTTCGACTTGCGGCTCGCGGCATCCCTAGAAACCAGGCGCCTGGGTAAGAAAACTGTAGGTATATAACTCAAAACCGACCGCGAGTGACGGAGCACTGCTTTTGCGCAATAACTATCAGCGCTAAAGTTACGTGCCGCTATGTATAGTTATTAGATAGGTTTTCATTATTACATAACACCTCTTTTAAATACCTTTTTAATTTTCCAGTTTGCAAACAGATATTCCACATACAGAGTGCCACAAGTTCAAGAAGGCGTCAAAGTAATGTTCAACTTCCTACGGAAGATCACGAGGCCATTCAACGGGGTATTAGTTGGACTTATATCAGCACAATTCATTTCTTCATCACTTATAACATATTTTGAAATGAAAAACAATTTATCGTTAAGAAAAAAGATTTTAGCCGTGGAAGAGATGATAATGAAAGAAGAAGAATTAAAGACTTTAAAAGAATAATTAAGTGACTTGTTATAAACTATAGACTAGCTGTTGTTCATATAGATATTTATGATTTAAATAAGATCTTTTACTTACCTAGCTAGTATATGGTAAAAATTGAAACTTCTATTTTCGGTAACCTATTTTATTGTATCAGATATTTTAAAATTACAAAAAACTGACAACAAACCCACACAGTATAATAATCATATTTCTTAATAATGAACACATACACCACCTAAGTGTTTGAAACACTTGGATGTAGTTTGTATCATTTGGAGTTTTGTATGCTGGTATTTGTCCTGCTCTATTTGATTCACACATCTGTGATCCAAGATTATTTAGGCACTGTTAGTGATTTTTCACACGTCCCGGTTTCCGTTTCGGCTAGGTGCCGGGTACCCGGGGGCGAAGTGTATGGGCGTGTCCGATAGCTTGACATAATTTGCAAACAATTCGCCAGCACCGGGTACCCGGTATCGGCTACCCAGGGACTGTGAAGCTTTGGTCTCTTGATCGGGACGCAAAATGCTGCGTTATGCGGTACAGGACACATTTGCCTCCCACCATAGACTGCGACAAAACAAAAAACATTCTAGACATTTTTCATACGATGTGTCCGGCACATCACACCGCAGCGTTTCGCGTCCCGATCAAGAGACCAAAGCTTACGTGTGGAAAGGCACTTACTATAATATACTGATTAGGTTTTGCATTCTACATTTAGAGAAAGTATTCTACGATCCAACTACAATGATAGATCAATATCTGAAGCTATATTATTTTTTTGATTTTTCATTCACTGATTATCAGGTTTATATTTACACACTCTTTGTAACAAAAATATTATTTACTTAACATTATTAAAATATTATGTAACTATTTATTATGTGGCTGGCATATTAAAGAACTAGAAAGACCCACTAATCTGCCAACAATATTTCTTGGACTATAGTATTCTATGGATCTTTTTATCAATCTTGAGTGCCATGTTATATAATTATATCCAACACACCCAACAAATCTAATAAATGATAGGTACTCTTCTAGCAGTCCACTATAAAACAAACTTTAACAAAATTGCTTGAAAGTAAACAATACTGAGCTGTAATGTATGCAAATACACCCCTCAAGCTTTATAATATAAAGTTTACAATACAACCACCAAAAACTTGCCTTCTCTTAAGTATTAGTATACTATGATTGGGGTAATGAACACAGCCAAAGTGCTTGTTATTTCTAAGATAACAGGGCATTTAGTTTATCCCCTGATCAAAAGTATTGACCAACAACTTATAACTTTAACTGCAATCACAATTAATTTTAATGAGTGAAGTTATATATCTTAATATATTTTCTAAATTAAAGCAAATAGAACAAATTGCTTATTTTAAGTAAATTTCTTTTTTTGTATACTTTCATTGTTATATTTTTTTTCGAATTTTTGTTTTATTATTGCATATTATTATTTGGACATAAGCCTCCACACCTAATTCTATGCTTAAAATTGTGTAAAATAACATTAGGATTTAAAATTTAACCAAGTCACTATTTTTATATTGTAAGTACTTAATTAACAAAATATAAAATTCAAATATAATAGTTGCATCTTGATTATGCTTGTCGAACTTATACTGACTACAGACCAGATCAAATGAGAAACAAATTTATCAAAATAAATTATTTTCACATTTACCATTATTAAGCACACCAATATCCTTGGAAGCATAGGCAAACCTTATCTTAACAACTGCCTCAGACTGCTCACTAACCAATTTTATCAACTTTCAACAAAACTACAATAACTAAACCTATTTGTCCATAACTAGCCAAAACTCTAATCAAAGTGATAAGCCTAATATCTATTCAATAAAACGGATTCACTGATCGTAACACACAACACTCAATCACACACACTGCTACTGAATATAAAGAGAAATTCATAAAGCATTTGTTACTTC
Organism: Eupithecia insigniata; assembly: GCA_947859395.1. Classification (NCBI taxonomy): domain Eukaryota; kingdom Metazoa; phylum Arthropoda; class Insecta; order Lepidoptera; family Geometridae; genus Eupithecia; species Eupithecia insigniata. The sequence continues at coordinate 3,234,353 of OX402001.1, read as the reverse complement.
AATAGATGGCACCGGTATTCTAGAGGAATGTTATCGGCAGTGTTTTATCATGACCACTTTTTCAAGCGATCTCGCCCATCACTTTGACCATAATTCTGACATAATGAGTTAAATTTAAGAGTGTCTTGATGGACACAATTGGTACACTTAGATCCTAGATAATAGTCAGCTCGACAGGTCGAGTGCTGCCTCAGAGGGAGGTTCCCCTGAAGATGAGAGATCGGGGGTAACAGCCCTGAGGGCGTAGGCTTCTGCTAGCAACGCTGGCTGACGTACTCGTTGTATGACGCGGAGATCTCTTCTGATTGGTAGCGAGTCAGCTTTATGCTGCGCCGCATGTCGGCTGTGATGGCAGCCTTGTAACCGCCCTTTCGGAGAAGCGAGTCTATAGTTTGGATTTGGTCCCAACCTGAAAGAAGACACATTGATCACCATAGTTTTTAACTAGATTTTCAATATACTGTTACTTTAAGCTGGGTTGTCGGAGTTGTGTTCTTTAACAGACACAGCTAGTTAAACCAAACCGAAAGTAGATATAAATATATCCAACAGATATTATACAGTGTGTCCCTGGATAAAGTGCAACCCCGAAAGGGGGTGAAACTAGACCAAAACTATCGACAAAAAAATAGAAAAAAAAATAAAAAAACTTTCGTATATACTTTATTGATGAATTAAAATTTTTATAAATCACTCCTTGACTCTATTTAATAAAAAAAATATTCCTTCCAAAGTAGCGGGTCTATTTTGTTAAAATAAAAACCATAATCATCTCAGATATGTGACGATGACGATAAAATAACAAATAACTCACAAACGAGTGGCTATCGTGACTTAAAGTTAAATTTTTGTATTAAAATTACATTTTTTATGCTGTTTTTTTCCAATAATCTCCAAAAATCTTAAAATTAATACTAGATATTTTTATGACTTTTTATTATTGTCTATCATAATAGCTTTTAAATAAAAAAAAAACCTACGTTCTAACATAAAAAATGCGCTGGCTAGGAGCTTTTAAAGTTGACCACTGATTACGCCACCACTCAGGTAGAGACACTTTTAAAGTTATTGAAATCTCAAATAAAATAAATCCTGTTTATGCCACACGATGCACTCACGACTCGAAAATTACGCTCGTTTGAATTGAATTAAAATCGCACGTGAGCGAAGCCGCGAGCAGAAGAATATTAAATATTAAAAAATAATCACCCTGTTCAGTCGCCACTTGAGGTAGATAGGTGGCAGTGCGTTTAGAGCCGCGCTCACTCAGGAACTCGATGCGAATCCCGTGCTTGCCAAGTTTCCAGTCCAGGTAATGCTCCGCCTCTTCGAAATGCTGCAGAATGGAGACGGACACCGAGAGCCGGGGGACCTCTTCGCGAGTGATCGGCGCGAAGCGGGAGTCCTTCAGTGCAGATGTGATAGCGTACTCGCGAAGACCTACAAAATAATTTCATTTCATTTTCACATTGATGCTATGTAGAATACTTTTTTTATGGCGTCTATAAATTTGAGCCAAAACAAACATATTTTTTTTAAGTTGTGTTTGCGTAAAATACACTTGCTACAGAAATTAAAACTGATTATGTAACAGGAATTTTGTAATCACAAATTATAAGCGACTTAAAACTCAAAAAAATACGCGTGTTTGGCCTCGGCCTTAGGGCCGGATTCCGTCAAAGTGGAGGCGAGAGGAAAAATGTGTTTTAATCCTCAGAGAATTTTCCCTAGTCCCTGCCTCTTCATACTACATACATATATCATATTTGGCGGAGGTGCTGTTCCTCGCAAGATGGCGATGTCACGCAGCTGAGACGAGATGTGAGAGGCAGGTAGTGAGCGGCGGCGCCGCTCTCAACAAACATACCACGCTCGCCGCACGCAGCTCAGTTCCGCTCTAGCCAGAGCGTGTGCTGGCTAAAAGCGTGAGCGGAGTTGCGTGCTGGATAAAGCGTGTATCTCCGCCTTAGCCAGATATTTTTTAAGATAAAATACCTAAAAAAATGTTGGTGAATAAAACGCGGTGTTGGATTTTTAATGTAGGAAGTTAGGAGCAGGATTGGATGAACTTCAATGTTTCCACTGTAGGTGGAGCTAACGGCGCTAGAGTCCATAAGGAAGTCCCAAAGATTTTCGACTCCTCGGGTACTTGATTTCGTGGCGCAGTTGGTTAGCGCAGTCCCGAATCCAGGGGAAGGTCGCGGGTTCAAGTCCCAACAAAATCGTAATTTTTTGGGATATCATTTCATTTCTTTGAGTATGAGGGCTTACGCACTATAATAAAAAAACCTTACGTAGGAAGTTAACAAGAAATATTTAAATGAGAAAGCATACAAACCTGAATGCAAATGCATTGCATTAAATGTTCCAATACATCCCCGCAGTCGATGCTCCTTGCCAATTTTCCATGTCACAAACAAAGGACTGAAATATAAAATGATTCAAAACTATTTGAAAACATACAAGTTACTTTTATGATTGATTTTCTGTTGTATTACATGTTATGATCCCCTCTGGTCAGGGTATTTTGTTCACCAATCTAAACAAAGAGAAACATGCTGATGTAAAATAATTCTTTATTGCTTGTTAGGTGTGTCATAAATAAAATAAATAAATCATGCTAGGCATTTAACTGAGATACAATAAATAAAGAAGTAGTAATTTTGCGGAGAGCAGTTACTTACTGTTCTCCCTGATTTGATTGGTAATTCAGCAGAAGACCAGTTATTATTTAATTTTCTACTTTTCAAAGAAAAAAGTTTGGTTTTAGTTAGTTATGGTACACATTTTATTCCAAAATCATCCTTCCTTAAGAGATTGATGAAAATTTGTGAAATCAAAATAAGCTACTGATCTAAAACAAAGGCAGAAGAGTTCACACAATTATAGAGTTTATTGACCAAGCATAGAGTTTACATTGTATTGCAGTTTGTGGAAGGTGAATACTAAGTGGGAGTATTGACCTACATAAACTGTAAAGAAAGATAAGCACCTATCAAACCCCAGGTTTCATAGGTGTAACAGAATGTCAGCAGATGATTGGTGATTAAGCATGTTAGAATGTCTAAAATCAGCTGAATATCAAGTTCTCACCAGTATATTAAGCTGACCCCGTTTATAAACAAAAGAATTGAACCAGACAAAAGATCTCCCCTGAGGCCAGGAGCCGAGGGTTATAAAGCACCTAAGAACTCAACAGCAAACACTTACAATGCGTCGTCGGTGAAGTTCGGCATCTGCGGTGGGTCTAAACTGTGCAGCTGACAATACAAAACATCGAAACAAAAGTAGCACATATCAGGAATAGCTACAGACTCTTGGTAACCATTCAAAGGTCGTTCTACATTATTGGCATACGAGTTATTCAGCTTCTGTTTTTTCGTTCCACAACAAACAGAAGACATTTTAGAAGGTGTTTGGTGGTATCTCTGAATTGTGAGACCAATAAACTGTGGCAAATTACGAAAAAGTTAGCAAAATTCTAAATCAAACACTCAACAAAAACGAAAGGGAAACACCACCCACAGATACAAAATAGTTTATTTTGTTTGTGACGTTCGTTTGACAGACGTCTATACTCATTGGTCGTGACATCGGTCATGACTGAGGATTGAGAGTTGCCCACATGTACAAAAAGCAAGGAATTTTTATACTAACGTAACAAAAAGACATAGAAATTGTTGAAAAATGAGGTGGTTTTACAATCTGCAAGCTTGTACATAATCTATCTTTCTGCCAAGGAATTTATATACTAACTTATAATATTATACTTATAATCTTGGAGTATCTAGAACGGAGATGTCAACGCAAGGCGTACCCCTCTGCCGGCCATATGGCCATACACGTTATATAAAACTACTTCACTCGTAACCGCGACCATTAGCTGTCGTTTCGTGTCGCGAAGTAGTACTCAGTGAAAATGGTGAATTGTGCGGTATTACGGAGTAATGTGAGTATATATTCCTTGGTAGAAGGCGTAGTGTGGGGACTAGTTGAATGAAATTGATTGAGTGAATGATGGAATGAATAAAATGCCATGTGTTTTTTGTACCCATATTTAACCGATTTAAAAAAGGAGGTTCTGTATTGGACTCGTAATGTATGTATACAACATAATTTCAAATTAGTTAACGAAACACGGGGAAAGGATCTCTATCGGGAATGCATTACATGGAGCATTCAGAACGGGATTAGCCGAGCATACGCAGGCCGAGGTACATGAACAGTCATTTGTGTCTGTTTATAAAAACTAGTTTGCTGCAATTGTCTCTGTCATTCTGCTTTCAACATGTCGATTTATGGAGCTCCCTTAAAATTTTGGTGGTGCTGTGTCGTTTGTTTATTGCTATTTGCTTTGTACTTTTTGAACGCAGAAACATATAAACGTGATTTTTTGTACAGCTGGTGTCGTATGTAAGACGAAAAAAAAGCCTGAGGTACTTTTTTCATCACAACTTGGATGAAACTGCGGTGCATAGCTAGTTCTTTATAAATAGACTGTGGATTGAAATATCAATACAGTACAAGTAGATTGATTGAATATTATATTAAATTTATAATATAAAGATGCTCCTAATGCTTAAAAAAATTACTACAACGTATATAGTTTCAAAATCATTGAACTATTTCCAAGGAAAGGACTTATTTCCAAATATTGATCTACATGTCTATGATAATGATTTCGTCAATCACAATATGGAATCAGGAAGATTGGTTATGCAAAAGTATACAGATACTAGAATCTCTTTTCTTATGAAAAACACAGATCCAAAGAAATTTGTACGTCACATTAAGAATAAATTAGTCCATTTTAAAAACCAACAGTGTAAAAATTATGTAATATACATTTATATTAAACACCACAATATAATTTTTTTTAACTTCCTAGCCTTACATATCCGCTTCGTACATTTGACTCTTTATTTTTGTCACCCCACCACACCAATAAAGAAACAAAATATTTATCAAAATAATGCATTCATGAAAGATTCATTGAAATCAGTTCAGTCTTAGAAGTTCTAAGACTGAACCCATTTCTATGAAGATGTTCTAAGTTAGAACCCTAAGATTCATAATTGCGTAATATTTGTTGTAATTATGTAAGTACATACAATAACTATTAGCGCACCGCGGTTTTACTTGCGTAGACAGAATATAGCCTTGTGTTACTTAACAACAGAGTAGCTTTCTATTCGTAGAATAATTTTTAAAATCGGTTTAGTAGTTAGAGATTACGCCCTACAAATCTATAAAAAAAGGAAAAGTATAGGATTGGGAACAACCCTGATTTCATTCATTTGAAATCATTCATTTTATCGGTCTTTTTACACCCCATCACTACTTTTTTGTGTTAGTGTGTAACTAAACAATAGTGTAACAACAGTAATTCTTTAATTGTGTGCTTGCTTTGTGTTTGTGTACAGCTTTTACTTGCGTGTGCGTTTATAGGGACGCTTAATTTTTCTGCATTAGTGTGCGTGATTATGTAAATGTGTGCTATACCGTGCTACCTCGCCTCCCGCGAAAACTGGCAATATCATTTTAGTACTAAAAGTAGCGCTTGGCAACTCCATTTCTAGATACTCTAAGCTTATAATAGTTACTTGCTTTCTGCAGGCTAACCATAGAACATAACGCGTAACGTAACGCACTTCATCCCCGTTATTTGCACCAATTTTAACGCGAATAACGCGTTATGGGCGTTCTTTTCTGTTATGTTTTAATAATATAACCCATAAAAAATTACGCCCATATTAATTCTTGTAAAACGTCATTCGCGCTAAAATTGGTGCAAATAACGGGGCGTTACGTTACGTTTTATGTTGTTTGGTAAGCCTGCTGGGTATGAAGCTTTTTTGAGTTTGCATAATACCTATAGAAAGATATGCCCTCCATTTCAACGCAGAAACACAGCTCTTAGCCATTTAACATTCTGACGGAGAGTTACATGCTGAAATGAACTTTATTACGTTGTTACTTGAATCTAAAATGTATGTGGTCTACGAGTTTTACGACCTATATCTTTACGAGCGAGAGGTATCGCGGCCATTTTTTTTATTACATTGTTCATTTTATAAATAAAGAGGCGAAAGCCATATTAGCCATATTGCCTTGTCTTATGTTTGTTTTATTTTCTTTAGTGTTGTGTATATATATACACGTCTTAACTAGTCAGCCATTTTTTTTTCTGCCGCCGCGCCGCGCCGCGCCGCCCCCGCCGCCGCCCCGCTGCCGCCCGCGCCGCGCCGTTTAATGTTTAATAAAGGGAAGCTCTACCATGTCTGTGGTTTAATCATACCCAAGAAGTAGCCAAGTATGTACAAGAAGGAAGCATAGACAACTTTATTGTTATTCATTCATTTTGTCATTCATTCATTCATACGTCAAGTTTCTGCCATTCGTTCAAAAAATAAAAAACAGTGTTTGTGGATGCGATGGCTGTCATCAAGTTGTATTTTACTATTTTGTAGAAAATAATGCTTCATTTGCTAAGAAAATGAAGATATTTTCGTGAAACATGTATATGTTTTTTAATGACCTGTTATTTATAAGTGAAATTATCCCATTACCATTCAAACAACTATTAGTGATGCGTAGTGAAAAGGCTTGTTGAGTTCCGACGATGGCGTCTGATGGTGAAACTTCGTGTGCGAATGATCCTAATTTTGCCGCTATATACTCATTTCTGAAAATATTCAGTAAATTACATGGACTGGAGCCACCCACAATAATTAAATTACAAGAATTCATAGAGGATACAGAAGAAGGTAATGTATGGTGTTGGTAATCAAATCAAAATTATAAACAAACATCTGATAAGTTTTTATGTTTGTTAGTTTCTGATGCGTTGAAGGAGCTACACTTGAAGTTATTACGTCGAGCACTCAAATCCGCGCACAGCGATCGCTGGGAGAAATGCATGATAAAATTTTGTCACCAGCAAGGTCACCATCAAGAAGCTTGGGAGATAGAAAGGTTTTCTTACAAGAAAGCTAGCACTCAAGTGAAACTCAAAGTTCTAAAGGTAATTAGCTCCACCTACTCTTCATCATTATATGGTAAACAGATTGCATTTATTATGGATTCTGATTGTGTGGCTAAACTTTCACAGTGAGTCACTTTATGAATGTTACATTGTAGGTATGCATTAGCCATAAAAGTGACTTGGGATATGTAAGCAATATTTTACTAAAGACGATTGATGGAAAAGAATTTTACTGTCTTAGTAGACTTTTACTTAATAATAACTGACAATAAACATTAATCAATCAATTTTATTTTCAATGAAGACTACAATACTTAATATTGGGTTATTTACAGTTTCTTCTAGAATTCCAATTTACATGCCATCCTAAGTTCAAATCGGCTGTTAATGCAATACCATCCAAGGATTTGAGATTAAAACCAATAGGCCGAGATAAATTTGGCTGTGTCTACTGGTTAGAGGTGGATAAAGAGGCCAATTTGAGATTGTATAAAGAAGATCAAGATGAGGAAAGTTGGCAGCTGATAGCGAGGTAATTTACACTCAATAAAATATATATGAAATAATAAATAATGTGGTTTTATATGGGCCTGTACTGTGAAAATAACTGTAGTATAGAAACATAGTGGGAGTGAGCCACCACTGCCCTTTGTGCCCTGTGAGGCCCTTCCCTTCCATGGTGGTTATTAATTAATAAACACATTTTGTTTTCACAGAAATAGAGAAGATCTAGTAAAAGTAATAGGGCAATTAAAAAGTGGAGAGAAAATTACTGCATCTACCACATGTACTGAAAATGAATCAAGTGAACCTGAAAAACCTCCAGAAGAGGTATGCTAAAGTTTATTTAAAAATAAATTTTATTTGTGCATGTTCTGTAGCTAATAAATTGGTAACATTTTACAGCCATCAAAATCTGAAGATGATGATGATGATAATGATGAAGAATTTCTGAGCCCAGAATCAGAATCTGACCATGAAGATACTGAGATTGAACAAACTCAGCAAACTACGAAAAACTCGCCAAAAGATCCTGCAAAAACTGCTACAGTAGATAATAATGAACAAGACTCTGAAGATACTTTAAAAGATAATGAAATTGGAAGAGATCCAGAACAAACCAATGCACCAAGTGAAACAATAACTAAATCTAGTGTTAATGAGTCTGACAGTAATAATGACAACACTATTCCTGAAGAGACAGGCTCTCCCTCTGTAATCAGTAAATGTAGTAATGAAGAAAATGTAGATACTGATGAAATAAATAATATTTCTAATTATGAAAATATAGAATCAAAAAATATAATTATAGGAGGAGATAAGAATGTAAATACTGAAGATGAAATTAATACTGATAATGCAAATATTGAATCTAATAATGATAAAAATGAAATTAGCGATAAAATAACAACACAAGATAGTAATAGTGAAAAAAATGAACAACAAAATGAAAGTGAAGAATTCATAAAAGACGAAAATCACGACAGTAAAGAAGAAAATGAAGAAGTTAGTGAAGCAATAGAAGAACCTCTAATGGTTGTAACAGGGGAGGGAAGTGGGACAGATTGTGAGAGCTTTTTTATTGGTGAAGAAATCACAGAAGAAATCATGTACTTTTATGGCGAAGGCTGTGGTTATGATAATGACACAGGTAATCCAGAAGCAATAGCAGCTGATACTGAAGAAAAAAACGATAACAATGAAGTTGGAAATGATAATAACGAAGTTGCCACTGATAAAGCTCTCTTGAATGGTGAGCATGATACAACAAATACATGTAAATCTAGTAAAGCAAAACTAAAGCCAGTAGCTAAGAGGACTTTGAAAAAGCAACTTAATGACAGCAATGATACAAACCCCGATAAGAAGAAGCCTTGTGTCCGAGATGACAAATCTAATAGCTCTAAATCTGAAATTGATCTCAAAAGAGAATCTAGTATCAATGATAAAAGTACCACTGATAACGATAGTCCCAACAAAAGCAAAAACAGTACTGACAGTCTCAGCCCAAAAAAGAACAACGTAAAAAAGCGACGCAGCAAAATAAAAAAGAAATCTGTTGCGCGTAAAATTAAAACCAATGACGTAAAAGAACCAATTAACTCCATATCAGAAACTGATAACGTCCAGGACAAAACAAGTATCATTGAGAAGCGGAAAAGCAGTGTTTCATCTGTTGACGAAGATGTAGCTGACATTAGTAAAGAAAATAATGATAAAAGTGATCCTTTAGCCTTAGAAGAACCCCTACCTCCTAAGAAGATACGCTTAGAAACTCCAGATAGTGACAATGCAACACATTCCAAGGAAGTACTAGAAGCAAAAGATGCTAATTCTGAGGGTGCTGATGCCTCTGATGTCCCCGCCAACGTGAAGGACAGTCTAAACGACTCAATATCGAAACGAAAAAAGATCAAAGCCCATAAAGGAAAGTTCAAAAGAAAACCACAGAATAAGGAAGTCGAAAAAAATGATAAAGCTAATGATAAAAGTAACAAAGGCAGTAAATCATTGAAGAGATCTTTAGTGGAAGCAACCAGTGATAAGAACAAATCAGAATCTCAGAGTGAAAGTGAAGATGACGAACCTATTACCAGTGGCAAGCGGTTAAAGATCAGACCCAAGAAATTTTCCACAAATAGGTAAATTTCTTTCATTGATTTTCAAATTTCAACATATTATTCACATTCTTGTAAGATGGTATAATTGATTTTGTTTTTTATTCTAGGAAAAAAATAGAAGCTAAACTCCAACAGAAAATTTCTAGTGACGAATCAGAGGAAGAAACTCTGTATAGTTTAGGTAAGTTCTTTGAGGTAACATTACAATTACAACTTGAACAAAAACTAACATTGTATAAGACTACCTGTTATCTGCTGTACCTAGATTTTTTTAGGAATTCGCGCCAGTATTTTCTCATTGCGCGAGAACCAATATTCAATGAAATGTGTGATTTGTTTAATAAATACATACCACGGAGCCCCCTTAATAAATACATACAATATTTATTAAGGGGGCTCCATGGACAAATTCCCAGTTCTGTCCAAACTGTTTAAAATATTTTATCTATCTGGTCATATTTTGTGATTAGTTGCATTACATAATATCAGATTAGTTTTAGAGAAATCTTTAAAACGGTAAGGACAGAATTGGGCAATTTTTCACGGAGCCTCCTTTACAATTAATTTGATTATGCCCTACAGCTGGAAAGAAATCTGCAACGAAAAAGATACCGAAAAAGAAGAAGCCAATGCCAAAAGATGCAAAATCGAAGGACAAAAAGTCTAAACCGCAATCCGACGATTCTGACACGCCCGTGCGGCAATCCAGACGGATCGCGCAACAGAAGATAAAAGAGGAAGCGGAAAGAAGGCATCTAGAAGAAGTAGCACTGAGGGAACTCAAGATGATTCACAAGAAAAAGGTAAAGATTTGTCAATACATCTTAATTTTAGAGGTAACTTGCCCTAACTGTCTTTTATACTAGTTTCTACATAGGTCGTCGATTTACGTAATATTAAATTGTAACTAGAAGGCCTACTCGGAAAAGGAAAATCAAAGTTTCTTTTTCGTTTTCGTATTGCATAAGATTAGCGTCAGAATTATCAGAAACTTCGATTTCGTATTTACGAGTACGGGCCCTTGTGTACAGGGTAAAGACGACGACGACGAAGAAGAATGGCGTGCTAGCGGCGCCAGTAGTTCTGAAGAGGAGAAGAAAAGGAAACACAAGAAAACTTGGCGTACGTCCGATTCAACCGGCCCTGAACCGGACTCCGATTCTGACTCGCCCTTGTTCGAGCTGCAACCGGAACCGGAACGTAAGTCTTATGCTTAGAGTTGAAATTGCTAAACATCTCTCTTTGGCATGATGAGAAGGGCAGAAGAAAAGGAAATACAAGAAAACATGGCACAGGTTCGATTCTACCGGCCCTGAACAGAACTCCGATTCTGACTCGCCCTTGTTCGGGCTACAAACGAAAAGGGAGCGTAAATGTGCTTCTTTAGCTTCAAATTATATATTTCTTTTATATTTCTTCTTACCAAGAGAAGTGAAGGAACCATAAGCAGGTATTATCTGCTTATGGTTCCTCTGCCGTTATATGGCACAATTCCCACGATCAATATCCATTCAAAGTTGTGAGTATGGTTAAAAAAAAAGTTTCGATTTAAAAAAAAAAGTTTGAATCTCAATGAATTGATCAATAGGAAAATGTGTTTGAGTCCTAGACATTAACATGTACATTAATCTATACTACGAGAACCACGACTTCAACTGTGATGGGACTTTAGATAATATTTCATTATCATTATTTACAGCGGATTACGACAAATCTGACCATGAATTTTCACCTGAATCGGATTTGGAGGAGGAACCCGCAGAACCGTTAAAACAAGCGAGGACATTGCAAGAAGGTAAATATGAAATAGCTTTGAATGTATTTAATTTTTTTTAATCTACCAGAAAGTTACCTACATTTTGGTGGATAGTTACCTAACTAACTTCCTGGTACATATAATATTACTGTCACCAATTTCGTCATTATTTCCTCAAGTTCATAACTATACAAGATTTTTGATAAAGGCCTATAAATAACAGTCTGACAAAACGTAAACCTATATAGATAGATATGCGACATTATTAACATCAACAGTCGGGTTTTATCCATTGCTGAGTACAATCCTTCTAAAGTTTGTTCCATCTTTGTCCAATATAACAAGGTCAAATGCTAATGTTCACAGAAAAGGACGATGGTTTCTGCAAGCAATGCGGTAGCAACGAGCAGCCTGAATGGATATTGCTGTGCGACAAATGTGATGCGGGATACCACGCGAGCTGCCTCAAACCGCTGCTGTTTTACATACCACAAGGGGACTGGTTCTGCCCGCCTTGTAACCATGTAAGAGTTAGGTTTAGGGAGCATTCTGTGGTCACCAAAATCCTTTACCAAAACCAGTCTATTCATCCCAAAAATACGATAGGTTGGAATTAGTGACGTGGTGTTTTCAACTAGAATTTGACTTTCAAAAGTTCAACAAAAATTATTATCATCCAAGTTCATTTACACCTTAGGCATAGATAATTTTACCAAGTCGGATGATAGTTCTAATGCATACATACACTGATAATTCATTCGCAAAAATATATCTGCAAACGCGAGAAAGATAACACAAAATCTAGACCAATAAAGTAAGTAAATATTTCTGATTATATCTTTTAACTTATAGGATAAACTCATATCATCACTAGAAAGCGAGCTGGTGAAATTGGACGAGCTAAGCGTGAAAGTGGAAGAGGAAAGAGCTAGAAAGAAACTGGAAGAGCCAGAACCGGCGCCCGAAGAGCCGAAGCAGGAAAAGAAATCTGATGATGATGATGACTCAGGTTTGTATCTCTTTCACCGTTTTATGCAGCTGGCTTTAACCCATTGTGGCATTCCGATCAGCATTTACCATAATTTTATTACCATAAATAAAGTAGTAGATATTAGTGATATATTTGAGCGGGAGTGATCGCGTCACGTTTACCCAGTGTGGGGAGCGAAACAAGCGGAATTCCTGCGTAGCTACCGCGGTGCGTATCGACAAATGGCCATCCAAGTTTGGCGAGCGAAGCGAACCGCACTGTGTATTGAGATGCCATACCAGTGCGGCTAGCGAAGCGAGCCGATGACACCTACACAGCGTGGCCAACGGAGCAAACTACAAACATTCATACAACGTGGAGAGCGAAGCGAGCGTAATGCCTTACGGAGCGTGGCGCGATGTGTGTTGCTCTTTAAAACGCACAATCATCATAATACTTTATTTGCTGAAATTAAGGTACAGTAGGTCTTAGATATTTAAGTAAGCTCACTACATTCCGCCTCAAAGTGCGTGCAAAATAACATTCGTTCATGTATGTACATTACACAAGATTATATTACACTGCGGCTGTGCCACAGCTATGCCGGTGTAGAGTTGGTATCGCATATTTTTGATGCTTGGGAGAAGTCGCAAGACGGTTTAGGCGTTTTTTGTGACTTGTCAAAAGCATTTGATTGTGTACACCATGGAACATTAATCAGGAAATTACATCACTATGGAATAAAGGACAACTCTTTGGATCTTCTTACTTCTTACTTGAGTGACAGGATACAAAGAGTTGACGTAAATGGAAAACGGTCTTCGGGATCTGTAGTTACAATGGGTGTACCGCAGGGATCAATCCTCGGTCCTTTCCTATTTTTGGTTTATATTAACGACCTGCCTCATCTCGTTAAAAACAATCACGAGATTGTATTGTTTGCTGATGATACTTCTTTAATTTTTAAGATGATTAGACAAAACACAAATTTTGACGAGGTAAACAATGCAATATCAAAAGTAGTCCACTGGTTTGGTGTTAATAATCTTTTGCTTAACGAAACTAAAACTAAATGTCTTAGATTTATTCTACCAAATGTAAAACAAGTTAAGGCTGATGTAAACGTAAAAGGAGAAACGTTAGAAATTGTAGACACTACCGTATTCTTAGGAATAACCTTAGATAGTAAACTTCAATGGGGCCCACACATAGATAAGCTATCGAAGAGACTTAGTTCTGCAGCGTATGCAGTAAAAAAAATCCGTCATCTTACAGACGTTGATACTTCCAGACTGGTCTATTTCAGCTACTTCCATAGTATTATGTCGTATGGTATATTGCTGTGGGGGAACGCTGCAGATATTAACACCGTATTTGTGCTGCAGAAGAGGGCTGTTCGTGCAATCTATAACATGGGTCCTAGAGAATCCCTACGTGATAAATTCAAAGAAATAAATATAATGACAGTACCATGTCAATATATTTATGAAAACTTATTGTACAATCATAAAAATATCGATCGGTTCCCTAAAAATTGCGACATACATAATGTAAATACTAGAAATAAGAATAAACTCGCTGTGCCCAAAACTAGGTTACACAAGGTTAATGTATCTTTTAGAGGGCAATGTATACGCTTCTACAACAAAACCCCTAGCGAGTTGCAAAAACTTTCTATAAATAAATTCAAACAAGTTGTCAAACATATCCTTTGTAAAAAGGCTTATTACAAAATTTCAGACTATCTAGAAGATAAAAAAGCTTGGGACGGATTTTGCTCCAACTCGAAAAATAACTCTAAAAATAACACCTAACAGGCTAAAGGTTTCTTCGTCGCTTCTTTACTTTAGTCTACATACCGAAGCGACCGAAATCAAAATATCACTTTATTTCCAAATCAGTGTTTAATTTTAAGAATTTGACCTGTTCTAAGTGTACATTTATTGTATTTACGGAAATAAAGAAACTTTGACTTTGCTACAGCTTCCCTACTATGTTCCAGACGGCAGCTCCCGCAGCTCGTGGTCGAGCGAGTCCTCGGGCGGCGTGTACCGGCTGCGCGCGCGCCGCCAGCTGCCCGTCAGCATGCGCGCGCAGGAGTACGACCGTCTCATCAGCGCCGCTATCAAGGTACTTATTTATTTTTGTATTGAAATGCAACATTCGCTGACTTCCGAGTCCTTACCCCGGACTCGGCGGCTCAGGACAGAAGGCAGTGGCAACACGTCGTTTGCCCGTTAATGCATTCACTGTGTACGGTGTACCGCACGATAGGTAGGTAGAGGTAATTAAGTAGGTCATGTTCGTATATACCTCTACTAAATTACACGTTTTTGCATAATTCGCCTACCTAAGTACTATTATTGTTCAATAACTTACAAATTAAATCAGTGTCAAACTAGCACTCGGGGGTTTGAATCATACATTTTCCTTCCATCTTAACTATTTAACTATCAACTTAAGGGCGGCCAACCCGTCTTACTTTTCATACAAACGCTCGTACGTGATTATGGCGCTATAACAGATCTTTCTTTGAAACTTTTAACTAATAGGTAATCTTGTGCACTATATCTAGGTTTCTATCGTAACAAAAAATCGAAATTTGGGGAAACAAATTCAGTATAAGCCACCAAAATCTGCGTTTTAGCACAAATTTTACGTGAACTTTGAGCGTCTATAATGTACTCAAAAATTGTAAAAGTAAAGAAAATATTAAGATAGAAACCTTGCAAATATAATGGAGATTCTAAACGACAAAGTCTTATTTGACAAACTTGTAAGGTTTACTGAAAAACACGTATTTCCTGGAACAAGTTTTATGAAATTTTCGCACACTATTCGGTTACTTTCGCACTATTCGCGAAAGTAACCGAATGCCAACCGAGCGCTCAGGCGCTTTCTCTCTCTTTTCGCTTTGCCTCTTTTGCTAACATTGCGCTGGATGAAACAACAAGCTTTTCAATCACGCTCGCGTTGACGATGGTAGGACCGGGAAGGGCCCCCTTAACTTATAACTGTAGGAACCCCTACACACTGCCTAGCCTCGGCGGCGTTGCGACCCGCAGGGGCGCGGTGCGGCGGCGGGCGCCGCCTGCAGGACCTACAGATAGACATGAGAGTCATGGGCAGAGATCGGAGTAGGTAGAATGATTTAGGATCAATGACCTTAAATGATAGGTTAGTATGGATATCCCTCGGGAATTCCGGTATTTTAAAATTACCAAGACATTTTTTCTGTAATTTCATAAATATTACGTGGAGGCATAAAGTAAGAAACGTATCAATATCATCATTATCATCCACAGCCTTACTTCACCCACTGCTGGGTATAGGCCTCTCTTTGGAGATAGGCACATATGGACATAGGGGATCTTGTGCTTGTCTCATCCAGGTCCGTTGCGTGACATATCCTATATTGTCAGCCCAACGCGCCACTGGACTAGCGACTGTTATCAATTAAAGAATGTGTTTTTTTTTCTAAAGACTTAACACCCTAGGGGCAGCATAGGTGATCTGATCAGCATTCTTTAATTAAAAACCGACCCGGAGTATTAAAAGACTTTTAGTAAATGCAAATAAATAAACGGGTTAGTAATACACTTAATAATAATAATTTGTACCTATAACTCGGCAAACAGGATCTTTTGTCACCTTATCTTAAACTCTGTACCCACAGCGGTTGCAACCAATCAGAACAAAGTATCCTGGATGACCAATTAAATGTTTGTAAGAAAAAACAATGCGCGGGCAATCGCTGGTGGCTCACTTGCTTACTTCACAAAATTATGAGAATTACTATATATATAATTATTATGTCAATTTTCAAACGTAGGTATTTTTGTGCACAATGTCTCTGAATAAATAATAGTATGCATACAAAACGATAGCGAACTGTCAACTTTATTTAGCAAAGTAACGCTGAATATTTTTCCCCCGCGATTCAATGCATAGGAAACGGTACAAATTTGCACACAGCAACTCAACAATGCTTCAAATTAATTGGATCAATTTTGTTTTTGACAAAAATGTTTTTTGTTTCCGCCGTATGCATTTCCATAAAATTCAAACAATTAATTTGAAGCATTGTTGAGTTGCAAGTACATTAAATCATTCTACCTACTCCGATCTCTGGTCATGGGCGATAAAAGTCTTAAGAGCTCGCAGGCAGACGTTGATTTTAGACTTCTAAAGAGGCGTCGAAAAATGCATGTGCACTGCAGCTTACCCTACAGAAAATCATTATAATAATTCATATTATTTTATTACTTACCTTCCCTACACCCCTCATTTAATTTAGAATAATTATACAGGAAGAATATGTGGAGCCTACCACGAGCGCCGGCAACCAAGGCCGCGGGAAAGACATATCGACCATCATTGAAGCAGCTGAGGAGGAGAAGATCAAGGCTGAGAGAGAGGCTATTGAACAGGTATTATACTTAAAGCTTTTGTAATAGCAAGTGCTAGGGGTAATTTCTAAGAAAAATAATATCCCAAAAAAGTGCGACTACTAGACTTGAACCTGCAACCCTCCCTCAGTACTGGATGCGCCACTTGCGCCACGAAGCAGTTACATATTTTTTAAATTGCCCCCTGCTTCTTACGCACTATATCGTCGCGCAACATGGCGTTTTGTAAGAGACCGCAACGTGAAACATAAAAGCGCGAGACAGGTCTCTGCCTTAACCAACGGAGACGAAGATAATGTGTCTCGCACTTGGTCTCTGGTTTCAGTCTTGGCAAAAGGAAATTCTGGTATATGGAGATGCTTCATTGTAATAAAGAGACAAAGCTTTGAACGGTCAGTCTGTCCATGTTTTGCCGTGAGTTTTTTTTTTTCTCATAGATAAATCTTTTGTCAGTAGGTTGCTGTCGGTTCGATTTACTAGAAAAGCTGCAATTTTGAGCCACAAAATATTTTTACAAAACTTAAGTAACAAGTACAATACTCAATAAACAAGTACACGCCAACTTTTTGGAGGTCATCAAAACACATATACTGATTCTTTTCGTCCATACAGGGTAAACCTGTAGAAGCTAAGAAGTCAAGAAAGAAACAACGCAAAAAACCCAGGAAATTAAACTCTTTGGAAGTTCCGTCTGAGGATGACGATGAAGTTGATGAAGACTTTAAAGATACTGGGTAAGACCTAAATTGAACCTTATTTTTTACTAATAAAGCTTGGTTTAGTAAACCTTCGAATACTCAAACGCTAATAAATATCATTTAAGCTGGTACAAGTTTTTGTTTTACACATTTTTATTATAAAACTGTCAAGAAGTTCTGGAAAAATTCGAGTGTAGTTGTTTTTTTCTCCATAGTGTGAGTCATACTGAAGTGGCGTTCTATATATACAGTGTGTCCCTGGATAAAGTGCAACCCCGAAAGGGGGTGAAACTAGATCAAATATTATCGACAAAAAAATAGAAAAAAAAATCGTGTACACTTTATTGATGAATTAAAATTTTTATTACTCACTAATGACTCTATTTCATAAAAAATGATTTCTTCCAAAGTAGTGGGTCTATTTTGTTAAAATAAAAACCATAATCATGTCAGATATATAACAATGACGATAAAATAACAAATACCTCACAAACGAGTGGCTATCGTGACTTAAAGTTTAATTTTTGTATTAAAATTACATTTTTTATGCTGTTTTTTTCCAATAATCTCCAAAAATCTTAAAATTAAGCCTATAATACTAGATATTTTTTTGACTTTTTATTATCGTCTATCATAATACCTTTTAAATAAAAAAAACCTACGTTCTATCATGAAAAATGCGCTGGCTAGGAGCTTTTAAAGTTGACCACTGATTACGTCACCACTCAGGTAGAGACACTTTTTTTTACTGCTCGCATTAAAAATCAAATTTTAGTTACAACATTTTTATTTAACTTATTACATGTACGTATGAAATAAGGGTGTTGTTTAATGCATTAAATGCTCAAAATGGCTTCCTTGTTGTTGTAGGCACATTGCCGCACGAAGAGCGATTTGTTGTGTGGCTCTAAGCACCATCTCTGGGTCACTTCTTATCTCATCGGCACATCGCATGATTTGATCTTGTAACTCTGCCTCGGTGTTTACGGTCGTTCTGTAGACTCTTTGTTTCATAACACCCCACAGAAAATAGTCTAGGGGTGTCAGGTCAGGTGAACGTGCCGGCCACCCGACTGGTCCATCCCGGCCGATCCACCTATTAGCGTAGTTTTCGTTTAAAAAACTTCGCACATTGCGCCCGTAGTGCGCAGGGCATCCGTCCATCTGCAAATACATCTGTTGCCTTGTAGCCAGCGGAACATCTTCCAGCAGTAGTGGCAGATCGTCATCAATCATTTTTTTATTAAATAGAGTCATTAGTGAATAATAAAAATTTTAATAAATCAATAAAGTATATACGATTTTTTTTTTCAATTTTTTTGTCTATAATTTTTGATCTAGTTTCACCCCCTTTCGGGGTTGCACTTTATCCAGGGACACACTGTATAATCTAATAAGTGGTTAATTGAAAACTTCAAAAACCCAACGCGTTCCTTGTTTTGTCGCATTTTTCGGCAAAAGAGAGGCCGAAGACCTACAAAATGTAGCTAAGAATCATATAGTTGAGTAGGCGAGTATTTTGTTATCTCATTTATCAAAATCGCTTTAGCCGTTTTGTTGCTTGGAGGTAATAAAACTTTACCAACAAAGAAAATTACAGTCAAATAATAGAAACAAATTAAAACTATTATTTACTATTGAAACAATTGAGCTAACTGCAGATTGTTGCAAACAATGTAGAGGTAGCTCAACTGGTTCATATAAAAAATACCAGTCGGAAGCGTCCTCAAGACGCTGGTTGCATTGCCCCACTGTTATGTTAATAAATAGTGTTAGCCAACCATACAGAAATACTCGAAAAACAACTCACGCATCGCGGCTAAAAAAACACGTGCTCTCATCATGTTTGTAATTTAAAAACGTAGGTACACAGCGACGAATTTTAGTAAATAGAACCTTATTACTTATACCATTATGTAATATTTTCTAGTGCTGCCTCGTCATCGGAAGACATTTCTTCATCGGCTGAGAAAGATTCTGGAACCGATTCTCGTTCGTCCGATTCGTTGCCAATACGGCGAACCGGGAGAAGTGAGAATAAAAAAGGTACCGTTTTATAAATCACTCCTTATGAAAGCATATTGAATCGATATTTTATCGTAACTTTTTTCTAGCAATCCATTTTTAATAACAACTGTTTTCAGATCGACCAAAACTAGCGGAATCGTCACCTGAAGTTAAAAAGAAAAAGAAAGGCATTTTTGAAGATAGCTCTAGCGAATCGGCTGGGGCCAAGGAATGGGCATCAGCTTCTAAGCCTAAGTAAGTTCCAAATCATCAATTTAAATGGTGTCCCACTCAATGGATCGACGACGCGAGTAGCGGACGCGCTCAGGAGCTCTATGTGGGAAGATTTTTTGGGCGCTATATGAGTGGATTATTTTGAGAAAAGATTTTTGCTATTTCTAACTTTTTTAGTATTCTAACCTCTGTACGAAAGAAGTTTTAGGTCAGTATAAGAAACAGGAACGATTCGAACGCATCGGCATCAAAAAAGGTTTTCTTGTAAAATGCCCATTTTCTTGCTAACCGTACATACAACTTTTGAAAATCTGTGAATGGGGATAAAAGTTCTCTAAAAAATATGGACAGTCTCCTAAAACCAATTTCTTGTAGCTACACCGGTTAAGGTTCCCCTCCCCCTTACCGCCCCGTCGAAAAAAATCACCTATATAAGACGTCGTTTGGGGAGGCCTATGTTCAGCAGTGAATTTATGTATATGGGCTGTTATAATAATATGAATTTTTGGATTATGTCAGTTTAAACTTTTAGCTAGATTCAAATGTTCCAAGTACAATACTTCTACTAATATACTGTCACAGGGACAGTTTGATACAAATTTTGTTGAAAACCGAACACATATGTATGTTATTTCTTTCGATGAACCAGAAAATAGTAAAAATGTGGTCAACCAAACCGACCAGTACCAATCACCTGCGAATAACAAAGAACTCTAGTCAAATACTAATTTTATTTGATGAGTGTAACTTTTAAGATTCATATCTTTTGGTGCCCCATGCGCTATTACAATAAATAGAAAAGCTTTGCTTGACAAAGCTAAGTAATGTTATTAATAGAATCTTTATCTATACAACAATTTCAGACCGAAATCCTCGCACCATCACCGTTCAAAAGACCGCTCCAAAAGGCGCGACAAAAACAAAAAGTCGCGTCGTTCTCGTGGCCTGACACAATACGACGCGGAAGGCAACGTGATTAGAGCGAGAGTCACCTATGGGGGTCTCAGCGCTGATGAGGGAGAGAACGATTGGTCGCCCAAACACCGAACACGGCAGAAGAAGATAAATTACACTGAGATGCCTAATACGGAGTCTGAAGATGTAAGTAAAGACTACTTCTTCTACTCAGATACGATTGTCGCCGTCTTATCGCGTGGAGACACGCTCAGTCGCTCACACAGTTGTTATGAAATAATCGCCAGTCAGCGATACGCTTAACCGTGGAGTCTTCATAAAATAGCAGCTGTTTTTAGTTTCAAATACGAGATGTACCTAACTTCCATGCCTTACTATCCTGGCGCATCAACCCCGAGGTGGGTCTTTGCCTCCGACAAGCAAGTATTAAGGATTTCCGAATTATTTAATCGGAAAGGCTCGTAAGCATTTAGTGTGGCAAGGGTCCTTAACCTTATTACTTTACTTAGCTTATGAAACCGCTAATACCGTAAAAAAGCCGACATCCTTATTTACACTGTAAATAGCAAACAAAACTTGCGATTATTCCCGAAGAATCTAATGAAATCTTAATTATCTGCCAGAATAACCAATGTTATTTCGATTTAGCCAACAGTTTAATCTAAATAATTTCTTTGTTATAGGAAATGCACAAATCAAGCGGTAAACACATGCCAGATAGTTCAGACGAGTTCAAAGTCACGGAATCTTCAGACTCAGATTGGGAAGCGAGCAATAAAAAGAAAGACGAGAACGCGGAACGAATGAAGGCTCTCAACGATCTCGTGAAGAAGACCGCCGTGGTTCCGCTGGAGAAACTTCCTGAGGATGTTACCAAGGCTAAAACTGAGGAGTTACAAGCGCATCTAAGTTAGTATATTTTTTAAACTGGACCAATGTTCTTGGTAAAGGAGAACGCGAAGCCAGTGAAGCTTTACGCGTTACGTCACTAATCCTAAATTGTTTACTCTTCCGGAATACTGTCAGGTGTGTGATCTCGCTCCTACAGCTACATACGCCATCTCGGGAAAATAAACGGATCCTGTAAAACAGTCCTGAATCGGTCCAGTGAGCAGTATCCTGCTCATTCCTACTAAAAAAAACTCAACATCATCAACATCGAAAGACTGTACTTGTTAACTCATGTAAATGTTCTTTTTATTTAGATGCGCAGGCAGCTGCCGCCGGTTCTCCGTCGAAACCCCTGCGGGGGAAAGGCAGCCGGGGCGGTCGCGGCAGCAGGTACCATACAAGATTTCCTCCCATTTTATAGCTTACTCTATACGATACAATATTATACTAAACAATTTGTTTTTATTGTACACCAAAAAAACAACATTACAAAAAGATGTTACAAAGGACAAGTACCAATGGGCGGTCTTGTCCGTATGTCTTATCTTAGTCTGACCGCGACTTCGCTCGTGGTAATAATTAGCATTGATTGATAGTGTAGGTACCTGAAAGTTAATTAATTCGTAGGAGCTAACCAGTAGTTCAAGGAAATCATCCAATACAAACAGAATTACAAAAAATAAAATTTGATTCACTAAAATGAATAATGGATGTGGTGACAAACCCAGATTTAAGGATTAAATCAGGTGTTTAACGAACCAATGTTCTTGGTAACGAATAGTATCACAGAAACCATTTAAATATTCATTAAAATATCACTTTTATTAGTTTACAACTATCGTTAGGAATTAAAGTTTAATTTGTATTAATTGGCCGTGGGGTCGCGGCGTACGAATATCGACCCCTCCAACTCAACCCGTGGATGTCGTAAGAGCCGACTAAGGGAACCTACCAGAGGCAGGGCAGCAGCTTCCTTATGAGTATTTTTAAACACCAACACTGCGATCACCAATCCGCCTGCCAAGCGTGGTGATTATGGCAAAACCCCCCTACATGGGAGACCATCCACTCGATGGACCGAAATCGTAGCGGTCGCAAGGAGTCGATGGATGGAGGCGGCTCAGGACCGCTATTTGTGGTGTCGTATGGGGGAGGCCTATGTCCAGCAGTGGACGTGTATGGGCTGATATGATGATGAATTGTTAATGTTTTGTTTCTCAGGGGTCCTAGAGGGCGCGGCGGTCGTGGCAGCGGCTCCACTCGAGCCGGCTCCCCCAACACTGACGACGCTCTCGCTAAGCTAGTCGGAGTCAAGGTTAAGGAGTTGGCACAGGACGGCACGCCTATTATGACTCCTAACCAGGTCAGAAGGTTTTTAAGATTGGCTTTAATTATTTGGGTGCTAACGATGCACATGCCGAAGTAGGGCAACGTGTCGCGGCAGCGGCACTCCTCCGCGTCTGAAAGCTGGACAGTGACTTCTACCACAGATTGAGTGTGTAGGTATACATTAGAGAGTAGGTACTTATGTCTTAAAAAATAAGCTAGTAGAATCATTTGAGCCGGTTAAACGGACGCAATCGCTTGTCTGTTTACTATGACTCCTGACCAGGTCAATAGGGAGAATCAAAGTTTTCGACGCAGCTCGCACGTCGCAACATGTTCTTGAATTCAGAGACCGCGACTCGGCAACCCTAGTGTAAGTCGCGCTCCGGCCAGATGAAATGACAACCTGTAAAATTCTGCTGACAGATTCTGAATGCGGCGCACTCCTGAAGACAGTGCACGATGGTGGATTTTCTTATTAGTACTTCCCTACTGTATTGTATATATAAAAAGCAAATAAACATTTTCTGTCTCGATAAATGCAAAAATTGGTCTCCCATAGGTGGAAAGAGAAAAGAAGAGACAAGAGCGAGAAGCGAAACTTGCAGAAAAAGAAGCGAAACGGCAGGAACGGTTACAGAAGAAGGAAGAGAAGGAGAAACTGAAAGAACAGAAGGCAAAAGAACGAGAAGAGAAGAAGCTGGCGAAAATAGCGCTGCAGGAGAGCAAGAGAGTCAAAAAGGTCAGTTTAATATTGATAAGAAAAAAAATTATGGTTAATAAAAGATCATATAGATCATTGGACAGCTAAGAATACAAATAAAAAATGTGACCAACACGGCTACCACCCAGCATGTGCTGCAGAAGCTCAGGAAGCAACTACAGCGCTGATCTTCCGTGGGATCTAAGCGGAGAGCGCGTCACTGACTATACACTCTTTACAATATAGGTAGGTACTAGGTAATTTGATAGTGATGACCCCTAGCCGAATTTTTCGGCTACGTCGGCGTCGGCCTGTCTCAACAGAGACTAGCTATTTATTATATTAATCAAAATCATTTCTTCATAAAGATTTCAGGTATGTCAGGTCCTATTTATTGTAGTATTAGAATCATCAATCTCATAAACCACATTATTAATACAGATGCTCTATATATACTCTCTATTCGGACCGTAAGGTTCAAGAGGAACTTCCTCCCGCGAACACTCAGGTTGTGGAATGATCTCCCGTCTGAGGTTTTCCCAATGGACTATAGTATGAGGTCTTTCAAACAGGGCATTCTAAAGTATTTACGGGGTCGTCGGCAGCGCGCGTGTAACGTCCCTGACGTTGCAGGTGTCCATAGGCTGCGGTAACCACTTCCCATCAGGTGGAACGCAAGCTTGACAGCAACCTTTGTGGTATACAAAAAAAAAAAAAAAATCACTCATCATAATCCGATGGAACGGCAGACCGTCACTTGAGAGGTCAAGCGCAGGACTAACAACTTAAATTGCCAAGTCATGGGGGTGTACCACCGCAAACATCCTGGATCCGGACTGCTCATCATCATCATGTCAGCAGATAGAAGTCGACTGCTGGAAATAGGACGGACCGCTACCTACTGGAAAATTTTCGTTGATACTATTTAAAGAATAATTGACTTGGCAATGTCTGCTGAACTAATAAGACAAAGAGGTTCTTCAATTCAGTAAAGATAACAGTAAATTTTTTGGTCTAGTCCCTTTGATTTTAGTCGATATGATACCTTAAATTGTAAACGTATTTTTTGACTACCATGGAGAACGCAGTGTCTTGTCTACCTTTACGATTGTCCGTAAAAAGATACCCCTTCTTGCGCAGTCGGGTACTAAGGAATCTGTCGCACTGATGCCATTTTGTTGACACTTTTTGCAGTCTAATTATTTCAAACCAAACGCAGAGCTTTTATTATTTCGTTGAAGTTTAATCCTAGTCGCACTGTACATCATACAAGTGTAAAAAAATTACAGACTATAATTTGATATGATTTTCTACAGGAAAAAGAATATGGCCCGCCTATTGGTGGGTACGGGCCACCACCCGGTATGGGGGAGATGTTCCAACAGCGACCGCCAGCGCCGTACCATGATCAAAGGTTCCC
Organism: Eupithecia insigniata; assembly: GCA_947859395.1. NCBI lineage: Eukaryota > Metazoa > Arthropoda > Insecta > Lepidoptera > Geometridae > Eupithecia > Eupithecia insigniata. Next base: position 3,209,418 of record OX402001.1, on the reverse strand, counting down.
CAACGCCCCGAGGTTACAGGTGCGTAGTTTAGTGTAACTAATTCCCGAATATTATGTCGCAAATCAGATTTGAGCATTTGTCAATCGCGATTTTTGTTTTCAATAAAAATCTATCGTATATCATGACTTGATACATGCTCACAAGTAATTTGCCTTTGAGTATTCGAACGATACTAGTTTAAACTCCTAAAGCTCTAATTTTGAACACACTAGCTAGACAAAGTATTATTAAGGCAAGAAGATTTTGTCTCTTCTCGTCTTATCTCGCAAGAAGTAACAAAATGCTGCAGACATACACGTTAACCTTGTGACATATGTCTCCGAATAGTAAATTTATGTTGTAAATTCGTAGGTTCGAGCGGAACTGCGGGGCATGCTGGCTGCCGAAGACAGAGGGGGTCACTCACAACACAACGCACTTCGGGAAGGTAAACAGAATTTATAACTCTAATCTTAAATTAAAGCTTGAGTTGGAGATAAATCTATCTAGCTAGATGATACTGCAACACGAATCCGTAGGTATAGTCCAAAAACAGCAAATAAAAAAAGAATTATAACTAAGCTGCAGAAACATGTTATTCCTTTCTAAATATCAAAATATCTTCTCACAAAAAAGGTTAACAAAAGAAAATAATAATATCTTATATTCTAAAGGTTATACTTGTGCCTGAACGAGGTTAAACCGTATCTCAAGTCTCTGTATAATAAACAAAAACCTCTTATGAATCTATGACTGCGTAGTTCAATAGAATGGAGGCCTAATATTCAGCGGTGGATTCTCTCGGGCAGAGTAGATAAATAGATAGTGCCTTCATTTATTGACTTGATTCTATAGAAATTCTTATTTTTAATACTAGTTTCTGCCCGTGGCTTCGCACGCCTTGCTTCTATGTAACATTAAAATGGGATTTTATCCCATGAATAGTTCCCTCAGTTACTTTTTATCCCATAAATCAGTATTTATGGGATAAAAAGTATTTATGTTTATCGTAGCCCTGAATTACCTCTATACAAAATTTCAGCCCGATACCTTCAGTATTAAAGAGGTAACAAACATACATCTATACTTTCGCGTAGTTTGAGTAACTGACCTTGAGTTTACGTATGAACATACATATTGATGCTTGTAGGTACTTTATCCGTAGCTGGATCGCCGCAGCCCTTCAAGCCGGTGTCCGAAGAGCCCAGCATCATCACGCGGATGCCGCATATGATTAACCAGCAGTACAGGTATATTCACCTTGTCCACTCACCCCCACGAGTGGGATATTTCAATAATCATAATCAATAGCTTGTCTGGCGGATTTTTATCGCAGTAGAGGTGTTTAAATACACAGACGGAAGTTTTTACCCATTCTTTGCTCGCCAAGCTATTCGAAGGAGTATCAGGTCTATTGCAATGGAATCTCAAAGTGTGGTGATGGTCGGTCATGAAACGCTATTTTGACAGCTTACTTGCAAGTTAAATAGTTTTAAGGCTCCATTCACTTACAGTTGCAACTGGCCTTTAGGACGGGAATTACGATAGTAAGGATACTTTGGATATATTCTTATTTAGCAGTTTTTTGGTAACACCATCCATCAAACAAAACTTGTGTAATTTTTCGTTATATTCCAGAGGACCAATGATGGGATACCCCAACAACTCGGGCTACGGTCCCCGCGGACCCCAGAACATGTACCAGCTGCACCCCGGGCTGGGAGCAGGCGGGGGGCAGGGAGCGAGGCAGTACCCCCCGCAGTACTACCGCCTGCCGCCGTCGCCGTATGCCGGCGCCAGGCAGGAGAGACCCCAGCATTCTCCATACAGACATCACATGCAAGGTAAGAATGGTGGGGTTATTATAGCCCCCTAAGACTTCCGCCAAGTTTAGAAGTTGAGTTTAGGTAAGGAACTAGGAATGTTATTGCAAAACGATATTACACCTTCCCAGCTTCTTGGCCAGTCTAGCAGAACTGCTTATAAAAAGCCTTGATCACGCGTAACTATTTTGTCACGTGCGTCACTTACATTCGGCAAATATCAAAGTGCTTTATTTCCTTTACATCGTAAAGGACTCAGCTGAAGTCAATTCAGATTCAAACACCCTTCTTTATCATCATCCGTAACCTGACTTCACCTAGTGCTGTGCTGAGTACAGGCCTCCAACATCTGGTCTGGCGTCACTTGTTACGGTTCTAGTCTCATCCAGGGTCGCAATATTGTCTGCCCAGTTAGATATCGCTGTCAATTCGTCAAGAAAACTAAACGAATTAGACAGGAATAAAAATATAGCCATTTTTTTTTTGTTTCGATCGGAAAGAGCGGGCCTCCTTTTAATGCTGTCAAATTAGTTCAGTTTTGGCGACATTTGAACAGGCATGATGACTGATTTGGAGAAACTACTTTGGAATGTTTTTAGACATCCATTGAATAGAAAATAATTCGTATTTCTAAAGAAAAAAAAGGATTTTGATGGAAAGATTGAGCCTTTAATAATGTAATTTGTTAGTACTCTAAAACGCTGGAATACTAATAACATCTGTTTATGACGTCACCAATTTACGAACATCTGATGATACAGCATGACCATAATATTGTGAAAAAAAAGAAAGACCTTAACCATAGTTATTCTGTGCCATAACATTACATATTGTGACGGCATGACGTCACAGTTGTGTAATGCTCTGATTGGTGTTCAACGTGTCATGGCGGATTGCTGTATTTTGTTGTTTTAGTTTATCAAAATAATAATTAATCTCGATCAAAATAAAAAATATAATAGATGTTTTGTAATCTATTGCTGAAGAAATACATAATATTGGCGATTTTCAGTTACTGTCATCATCCTATTGATAACAAACTAATACGAAAGGTTGTGAAGATGTGTGTTTACTGAGCGAATGGGGCTGAAATTTTGCATGCATGAAGTTCTGACCTAGATCAATAAATTATCCTTAATTATTAAAACCTATATTTACAGGTCCGCCCGGAGGCCCTGGTATGCACGGCGGTCCATCTCTGCCGCCGGGCTTCCCTTACCGTGCGCCACCGCCCGGCGGAGCAGAGCCTAACCATCACATAGGTATGTCATTAACTAACAAATATACTCATTCTAAAAGGGGCTTGTTATATTATTGTTGCTTGGACGATTCTCCTACCCTACAAACAACTACAAAAACCGATCTTTCGGCGTACCAGAGACTTGTAAGCATGTCAAACTTTAAACGACATTAAACTGCATTTCAAAATAAAGAGCTTGATCGATTCCTCTTCCTACTTGTTAAAACCACAGATTATATAATACTATACTAGTTAAAACGTAGCTATGTTGTACTCACGGTTTAATAGCGCTGAGATTGATGCTATTTTTAGAATTTAACACCGTTTTACACCTGCGCATAACCCCCTCCACTTTTGCCAAGCGCTATTAAAACGTGACCGTCCGAACCAAATATACTTGCCGTTAAAGGCCTTATATGTATATACTGCCATGTGTGCCATTGATTTCTATTTGTTTATGATTGTTTTGTATTCTCATAAAAAGATATTTCTATTTGTTAATAATTATTTTGTATTCTCATGAAAATAAATTTTACTATTGCTTTACAGGTTCCCCGAACTCCCACCAGCAGAATCTCGGCCCACCGACGACTTTAGGCGGCCCCAGCGGCGCTCCCAGCCACTTAACTACCCCGGGACATTTAGGCCCGCCGAGTCATCTGAATCAACTAGTGAGACCGCCAGGGTTACCTCCAAACCATCCGCAAGCGCACGATGGACCACATAACTCTCACGGGTCACCGGTACCCCATGGGCCAAATACTCACGGTCCAAATCCGCTTGGCTCGCGACAGTCGTTAGATGGTCAGAGACATCCGTTAGAGGGACCACGACATCTATTGGAAGGTCCGCGGCAACAGATGGATGGACCACGACATCCGTTCGAAGGCCCACGGCACCCACCAGACGGACCACGACATCTTTTGGAAGGTTCGCGGCAACAAATGGATGGACCACGACACCCGTTCGAAGGCCCACGGCACCCACTAGATGGCTCGCAAAGACACCCGTTAGATGGTCCTCGGCACCCATTAGAAGGACCACGACACCCTATGGATGGCCCACCACGACACTTGATAGGACCGCGCCACCCGTTGGACGGTCCAAGACACCCACTCGAAGGCCCAAGACACCCACTCGATGGCTCAAGACTTCCACCCAGACACCCAGACAACTCCAGACACCCATTGGAAGGCCTCAGACACCTACAAGAAGGCCCACGACTGTCAATAGACGGTCAAAGACACCCAATAGAAGGCCTACGTCTCGCATCAGAAGGCCTAAGACATCCCCAAGACGCGCGAAACGTTCAAGATGGATCACCGAGTCTGCCTAATTCGCAGACACCTCGGAATGCGCAAGACTTGAACGCGCAAGGTCTTAGGGCTTCGCCCTCGCCCGGCACCTCGGGTATGAAGCATGGAGCGCCCGGTACGCAGGATGAGCCGCCTATTAAGATTAAGGCTGAAGTTAAGACAGAGCCTGAGTATAGGTAACTAACTTCGTTACAATTTATATGTTTCAATGTATGTTTATTTCAAACTTGACCGTTGTGACATTTTGGGCGAATGACGCCGGAGATAAAATATTGAGTACTAAATGGTAGTATGATCTACAATGGACTGCATGTGGTTTACCGGCCACCAATTAAAATCATCTGCACACAATTCCAAACAGTTTGCATTTTGCTTTTGAACGTGACTAAAAATATTTCGTTTTTTGCGACGGTATTATCAAAGCTGATAAGAGCTTCTCGACTTTCAATTTATTGCACCTCTAAGACACAATAAGAATCTAAACTGATAACAACGAATTTTTAAACATCTACAATGGCATTTGAAATTCTTCCAGATCGCCACCAACTTCCCCCGGCGAAAGCGTGGGCTCTCGCGAGGAAACTCCCCGCCACCCCAAGATAAAGCACACAGAGAACAAGGACCGCCGGCCGCGCTTCCCTCTCGGCCCTTACGCGCCTCAGTACGCGCCGGTAGCGCACTACCCGCCGCATTACGCGCAAGAACATCACATACAGGTAACTATCACCAAGATAAAGCACAAAAAGATCAACGATCGCCAGCAGTTCTTCAAACAAGTTCCCTACCTGGTTTATTTCATTTTGTTTTATCGATAGTAATGGAATATTTTGTTATTCCCAGCAATACCTATCAGCGGAGCGACCGCGCAGCCCTGCGCAGAACGATGCCTCTCCACGGCCGCCATACTTCCCCCCGCACCTCCGCCCATACGGGATACCCCGCCCCGGGTTACCGCATCCGCATCATATTGATCAATCGCAAATAGGACCGCGGCCGCATCACCCAATGCCCAGCCAATCACCCACCGGACTGCGACCACTTCATCCCTTACAGAGCCAATCGCCACCTAATCTGACACCTAGGCCGCATCACCCTATGCCCAGCCAGTCGCCTACAGGACCGCGTCCGCATCATCCAATGGATCAACCGCAAATCGGACCGCGATCGAATCATCCGATGCCAAGTCAGTCGCCAAATGGCCCGCGACCGTTTCATCCGTTGTCTGATCAGTCGCCAATCGGTCCGCGTCCGCATTCGCATCATCCGATGCCATGTCATTCACCGACTAATTTGCCTCCGCGACCGCATCATCCTATGGATCAATCGCCAATTGGACCGCGACCGCATCATCCAATGCCAAGTCAGTCACCAACTGGATTACGCCCTCATCATCCGATGGATCAAACGCAATTTGGACTGCGTCCACAGCATCCAATGCCAAGTCAGTCGCCAAACGGCCCGCGTCCCCAGTATCCGATGCAAAGTCAATCCCCAAACGGACCGCGACCGCATCATCCAATGGATCCATCACAGATTGGACCCCGGCTTCATTATCCGATGCCCAGTCAGTCACCAAACGGACCCCGTCCACTTCCTATGCTCGATCAATCGCAAATCGGACCGCGTCCGCATCATCCACTGGCGGATCAATCGCAAATACCGCGTCCTCAACCAATACCAAGTCAATCACCAACCGGCCCGCGTGCCCCTCACCCAATGCAAAGTCAATCACCTACAAGCCTACTACCGCGACCGCATCCTCCATTACCGAGTCAATCGCCGACAAATCTGCCTAGGCCGCAAGGCCCACCTACCGCCCTATCTCTCCACCGTCCCTCTCACCCCTCACGATTTCCTACACCCCATGTTTTGCCCCCGCACGCCCATTCTCATTCAGCTCCAACCACACACGCGAGCGGTCAGCCTTTACAAGCGCATCTACCTTCTAGATCTCCCATTCGTTCGCCTGGACCACGGCAGAGGTCGGTGACCCCACCACAATCGCTGCATCAACCGTTTGCAACGCCCTTAGTCCAGCGAACGCATGAACACGCGAGCCCTAATGTACCCACCCCGTATCCATACGATAGACGGGTGTTGCCCCAGCCGATTCCTAGAGATTCCCTACCTCCCCATACGCAGCCTAGGCGCGAGTTTGAACACCCAGAACAGCGTAATTTCGAACCTCCTGAGCGACGTAATTTCGAAGAAGCGAGACGGAACTTCGAACCGTCTGAGGCGCGGCGTGATTTTGAACCGTCTGAACAGCGAGGCAATTTCGAACCCCCTGAAGCGCGACGCGATTTCGAACCTACCAACACACGACGTAATTTCGAGCCCCCAGAGGCACGCCAGAATTTCGGACAACCCGAACAGCGGCAAGTTTTCGAGCGATCGGATGAGTTTGAATCGGATTCTCCGAATGAAACTCTACAAGCGGAAGCCGATTCGACGATAGCAATAAAAACCGAGCCTGTTACTGTCAAAGAGGAGCCTGGCAGAGAGGAAAGTGGCGTATTTGGAGGCCTCGTTAGCTATTTCTCGAGCCAGCATGAGGACGATATTGATGCCTAGATGCCACAGTGTAGCGAGTTTTAGTTCCGACTGGTCTCGACCTTTATTTCTTTCATCAACCATTTAGGGAGAAAACTTGCACAAGTTTCTTCAGCTACAAAAAGTTGTCGCTTGTAGTGTAAATGTGTTGGTGTAAAGTTTAAAGTAAATTGACAACTCCAGTATTCACTTGCTTAGTAATAGAAGTAATGACAGTAAAGATAATGTATTTAATTAGATTTGATCTGAGTATCACACCTAGAGAAGAGATACCATATTAACACTGCAGTGATCAAAATGTGAACTATTCTCGCATCGACATACATCTTTGACATGTTTTGAAGACAAGCAGTGCCGTTTGCTTTGATCAATGCAATGTTAAATTGGACAGAGTAATAAACTTGTAAATAGTACTATAGATATTATTTATCCTCTGTATGATATTAAAATGTAATAAAGTGTTAGAATTTAGAGTATATTTAAAGAAATGAGTCTTTTTTGGCCTCGAATAAGCGACGTATTATTATTTTGGTTATGTTTATTAAGTGAGATTTATTTATATACAAACAATAGTACTTACTGTATTGTATACTCTAGATACGAATTTTATTAAAGATCGATACGATATGACAATTTTTTGCAAAATAAATGTTTTCTCCTAAGATAGTGTTTCAATAAAACTACAAATTTTTGTATAGTTGTAAAAATATATTTTAGTAAAATTATTTCCGTGGTCGTCCTGCAACTTTCTTATTTCCTGCAGCTTGTTTGTTTTTGCCTCCGAATGAAATAGTTTGTTCTAGAACAAAAGAAACAGGCAATTCGTCAACTTTTACTGCGTTTTTACCTCGACTTTTCACATGCATACGGTCAAGGCACGGTCGCCGCGCCGCCATGTACAAGCTGTCTATTTAGCTCATACATTTCTACTTTACACGGCACGGCGAACGAGCCTTCACGGCTCGTTCGCCTACTAAGGCCCCTTTCACATGCACACGTTCACCGTGTGCATGTGAAAGGGGCCTTAGTCCAGAGGGCCAATTTTGCGTATCACGTGATACTTTATCGAGTGATACTCATTATCACGGGATAAAAATATCATGTGATAAATATCGAGTACCTACCGCCAATAACTTTCTCGCTCGTGCGACTTATCATACAACTCATCTAAGAAAAACCCTCGATAAATATGGAATTGCAGATTTTGAGAATACGCTTGTTAATCACTCGATATTTTGACAGTTCTTGCCATATTTATCGAATAGATAGGAATGAGTCCATATAAACCAAAATATTACCCGGAGGTGCAATCTTGAGCGAGATGTCGTACGTTTTACTCTTAGGCTTTTTAGCCGCCGGCTCAGACTTTTCAGGTGTTTCTGTCGGAGTTACGGTCTCTTGCGTGGCAGCCCACCCGTCCTGAAAAAGATAGAATTTGTTTTATTGCACATACATACAAAATGTATAGAGATCATATGATAGCATTGTCTACCTGCTATTGGTTAAAGACAACAATGTTGTAGGTAGTAACAGATTTTTATACACGGTGAATAACAAACGCGAAGAGAAGCCTATGTTATGCCTAGCAGTGGGCACTAAACGATGAATATACATGAAAAAATATAGGACAGGCATATTTATCCAGCACCGCTACCACACAGCATACGAATATAGACTTAAACTCTTTACTTTTAGATATATTTTTAGAGTGACAAATTGGCTTACCGCAAGGTTCAAGCGAGTGTTTGTACTACAAGTTGTTTGTTATCTGATGCCGTCAATATAAATTATACATATACAATGCATCTAGGCCGTGGGGCCGCGGCGTACGAATATCGACCCCTCCAACTCAACCCGTGGATGTCGTAAGAGCCGACTAAGGGAACCTACCAGAAGAAGGGCAGCAGCTTCCTTCTGAGTATTTTTAAACACCAACACTGCGATCACCAATCCGCCTGCCAAGCGTGGTGATTATGGCAAATTAAAGCCACTTGGAAGTATTCTAATTGTAAGAACGCCAGATGCGGAAGCCCAATACCAACTTCATCGAAATCCCCTGCTCCAGCCGACTTGGACGCCGTACTTGCTGAACTGAAGCGGCTCACACTTCAGGTCGCTGTACTCCCTGTCCTCGAAGCTAGTATAAATGCTATGAAGACTGAATTAACGGACTTGAAATCAATCAAGCATGAAATATCAGACATCAAATCATCGATCAGTTTTATGGACCACAAATTCGTGGCCTTCTCCGATAAGATCACGGAAATGGAAAAGGATTTCCAATCACTGCATAAAACGAGGAACGATGTTGTACACCTGCAGCTACGTATACAAAAATTGGAGGAACAGCTCAAAGAAAATGACCAAAGATGACGCCTGAATAATATCGAGGTAAAAGGCGTTCCCGTCACCAATTCTGAGAACCTGTTAGATGTACTGTCTAAGATTGGATCTCATATAAAATACTCCATTCCAACTGACCAAATAAACTACGCGGCAAGGATCCCGATGCGCAATGACAAGAAAAATAAAACAATCATAATTGCCGTACACAGCCGGTATATTAAAGACAACTTTGTGGCAGCTGCTAAGAAGTGTACTATCACACCCCCTGACCTCGGCCTGCAAGGTGCCAGCCGTATCTTCGTAAACGATTTAACACATCTGCAAGTAAGCTTAAATGCTTGCTTAGCAATGAATTCTTATTAAGATAATTACTAGTTCATTTAATTATTTCAGTTTGTGTAATGTATTTCCTTTTATTTTACTTTAAGTCGTCTACTTTCACTGTGCGTCATTTATTATTCTATTTAAGTAAATATCTGCGGAAAATGTTTAATTGGCCCTCAGCACACATGCGCTGGTATATACCGGCATGTATTATGTAAATTACTATTTTTAAGACCTAGCTGTAAGTTTTTCTAAAATTTTGAAAATAAAAATAAATTTCCCCCCTACATGGGAGACCATCCATTCGATGGACTGATGACATCGCATCGTAGCGGTCGCAGGGAGTCGATGGATGGAGGCGGCTCAGGACCGCTATTCGTGGCGTCGTACGGGGGAGGCCTATGTCCAGCAGTGGACGTGTATGGGCTGATGATGAATGCATCTAAATATATGTTATACAAGTTAAAGCCCATAATATGGTCAAACGAAGGTCTTTAAACTATATAAAAAATGTTTTTGTGCTGTGCGGCAGTGATGCGTTCCAGAACTGCAACACCCTTAATAAAATGAGTCTCAAATAAAATTCTTCTAACCTCTGGGTCTTCTATTTCCGGCGCGATAGGCAGGAAAGACAGCATATTCTCGTCCTCGCCTTCCTCATCGGAACTGCAGAACGCAGCTACGGGCTCGCAAGTGGTTACGTCTACCTGAAAAATCAAAAATTCCTTATTAAAACATTTTATTTTATGAGAGTTCAAATTCTTAAAATTAAACACCGACATGGAAATAAAGTGATATTTTTTATTTCTGTCGCTTCGATATGTACATAGACCAAAGTAAAGAAGCGACGAAGAAACCTTTAGCCTTTTAGGTGTTATTTTTCGAGTTGAAGCAAAATCATTAAAGTTGAAAGTGTAACCCAGGCGTTAGTCACGCCAATTGGATTTATCCAAAACAACTAAGTCAATCAACATCAGATCCTCAAAACGCAAGTAAAGAAGAATAGTTGGACTCCCTAAGCTTCCCGACTCCAATGCACAATGAAATGGTTTAATAAATATCTAAAATCCTTGTTAAATAAAAGAGACCGAAAAGCTGTGCAGTTACACAAAAACCACCCATTCTATAAATTGATATTGACTTATCAAACAACTCATCAAAGAAAAACCCTCGATAAATATGGAATTGCAGATTTTGAGAATACGCTTGTTAATCACTCGATATTTTTACAGTTCTTGCCATATTTATCGAATAGATAGGAATGAGTCCATATAAACCAAAATATTACCTGGAGGTGCAATCTTGAGCGAGATGTTGAAAGCCATCGCGCATTTTTTCGCGCGTCCTATCCATACAATTGAAAATTATGAAGGCATGAAATGGCTTTCAAATGTCTATTATAGGATGGGAGGTTTTTGCTTGATTGTAAAGCGGGTATTCAAGTAATGAAATATTTTCGTTTACCTTACGAACACAATATATTGATCTTTATTAGTTAAAATAATGCTGGTCAATCCACACAGCATCATCTAGCCCCAAGCTAAGCAGAGCTTGTGTTATGGGTACTAAAATATTTTTTTTTATTAGGATTTCCTCTAGATATTTACCCAGAACACCCGAAACAAATATTTGCAGATCGTACAAACATTTGTCCCAAGGCGGGATTTGAACCCGCAACCTCCTGCGTTGCAGGCGGACCTTCGCCCGCCGCGCCACATCGGTCATCAAATATAAAAACTATTTGACGAATTCATTACGATCGGTAAGGGTTGGTGTTCTCCCAACACAAACAAGGTTTGTAGTTAACCCACTTACATTCATAATGAAGGTAGAACAAACCTCAACTTCCTCATCCAGCAGACTCTCCCCCGTTTGGTCCACAGAGCGATCCTCATCCTCCACGTCGAATTCACTCTCTCTCTCTTCGTATTCCACATTCTCGTCCAACTCCTTGAAATCAGGTGCGAATGCTGACCAGTTCTCCACTTGGTTCTGTGCCCATATGGATACGACACCTGAAATGAGAAACATTTTCGTATGAGGATCATTTTACCAAACATAAAACTATCCAATTTAACTGTCCCCCATACAATGAAATATACAACTACCCAACGTCCATTTTTTTTTCATTTCTGTAAGGCTAAATAACATTCAAATTATCTTTAAAAAATAATATATCAAGAAAATATCTATGAGCAGGTTTTTTGCTATTAGTTCATGTAATTTTTGTTAGAACATTATGCCACGCTCACATACACCCTCCTAACAAAAATACATGCCAAAATTGCATCAACAAATGAATCACAGATGGGTGACTCATGGAGTTATTCCAAAAGTTCATCGTGAGTCATATGTGAAGTTAATCTTATGATATAGTTTTACCATAACAACTCATAGTTTTAAAAATTCATAATGAATGTAAGCGAACTTCGAAACTAGTTTGTGTTGGAAAATCACCAACGTCTCCTCTCTCATTATGGACTTCTTCAGGACACACATAACAGAACTAGGTTCGTTGTTACATGCATAATGTATCATAAGATAGGTTTAAGGTGCATTCATTTTTGACACCGCTGCACCGGCGGCGAGGCGTACCGTTACCGATATGGTTCAGTTTGATTAAAAGTCCCAATACGTTACGACGAAGGCTTTATAATATTCGAATGTAAGGCGCACGAAAAAATCTTATTCTTAATGCGGCTATCGCGTAGATTACCATCGATATGACGGGATGGGGAACCCGAGCTTGTGAATTGAGCCTTAGATGTGATTTGAGACACAGTAGTGATAAAAATTGTAAATGACGTATAAAAGTTTTTTCGGAATTTCGCTGTAGATAAGAGCTTATCGCAGTTAATGTCTGTTATATATATATATGAGAGTGATGGCGGCCTGCCTGACGCTGTGGCCAGAAACTAGTAAATAAAACGTATACCCGCACTTATACTAGCTATAATCGGCCGAATAGGATACTACACGACATCCAGTAACAACAACTCCCCCTTGGTTTCGTGCAGAATCTTAACAAGATTAGCATCTTTGTTCCTAACTCTAGCCCAACCCTTGTTTGAGCAAGCAGACAATAGCTATAAGTGATAAGTAGGTACCCGCACTAATACTAGCTATAATCGGCCGGATAGGATGCCACACTATCTGGCATAAGTATTTTTACATACTTAAAAGGATGTCCTTGTAAGATGTACCTATTATAAAGCGTACAACTGTCTAGCATGTGACAAATATATTTTCTACAAATAAATAATTTTCATCCAGTTACAACTCCCCTTTGGTCCCTTGCAGAATCTTCACGAGATTAGCTTCTTAGCCCAACTCTGGGGTTGATCAGCGCGGGTTGGGGCGAGATATTTTTTTTTGTAATTTATTCTGCTTTCTTCAAGGAATAAAATTAGTAGACAAGTAGTTCAGCATAAATCGTAAAATATTATTTAAAATTAACTTCGGCTCATTCGTAGTTTTGGAGCATTTAGAAAAATAAAGAGATTTTCGGCTAATAATCAACATTCTCCAAAATACTCACAAAATACAATTAAATCGAAGTTGGACAGTTGGTTTAATTATGGGAAAAAATAGGGAGAAAACAGTTCACGATTTGCGCCAATTACTTTTCCGACAGTATCATTCTTTGTAAAACGCAGAAAAAAATTATACCACAAAAAAAAATCTACCAAATGAAGAAAAGAGAAGAAGATACGTACCAGCACTAATACTAGCTATAATCGGCCGGATAGGATGCCACACGACATCCAGTAACAACTCCCCCTTTGTCCCGTGTAAGATCTTCACCAGATTCCCGATAGACTTCTCCCAGATGTACAAGGCGTGCTGTCGCGCTGATCCTGCGCAAATGTATTCACCGTCGCCCGAGAAACAGCATTTCTTCCATGTAGTTCTAAAACGTACAATATTAGTGAGCTTGGCCAGATGTCGCTCCGTTCCGCACTGTCAGTAGTATGTAAGAAATTCAATGTTCTGTATAACTGTATAGAAATATTGACATGTATGTATCTAAATCGCATTAAATTTAGATTTAGATAGGCAAAATAAACATTTATTAGACATAGAAGTGATAATAAGTATGCGTGTACACCGTTGAATAAACCAGTGAGCTAATAGCCGTCTTTCCATCAACATGGGTCCGTATACAGCACATTTACCATTATAAAGGAAACACTATTTTACGCTGTATGCTACAGTAACATCATGACGACCGAAGTGGCGTGGGGGGCAAAAGTCAGCTTGTGACTCAGGAAGTTGCGGGTTCGGGTCCCAGAGACAAATGTTTGTACGATCTGTAAATATTTGTCTCGGGTGTTCTGGGTACTTTCTATGTATAATAAAAATATTGTAATAAGTACGAGTATATCATTCATCTAGTATTCATAACACAAGATCCGCTTAGCTTGGGGCTAGATGATGCTGTGTTGATTGTCCAATTTTATTTATTTTTAACCGACTTAAAAAAAGGAGGAGGTTCTCAATTCGACTTTATGTTTTGTTCCGCGACAGAGTTTGCAAGGCGCACGTGATTCGCTCGCGAGTGTGGAAAGTAGAGGCCTCTCAAGTATTTTAGATTTAACTAAATCAATGCAGCCTCGTTCCAGTGTTCCAATGTTCAAAGTAAAATCGTTGGATATTTCGAATTTTAATTAAAATTTGATTTAATTATTATAAGCAGGTTAAACAGCGAAATAAGACTTTAATATTATACTCACTTATTTACAAGATCCTGTAGTTTCTGAATTGGCTCAGGTTCTCCATTCATGCCACATTTGAGTGTGGTTTTCGCGTCGTAAACTCTTATTACTCGATCTGACGTGTTCACAAGAAAACAGCTGTAAATTAAGTTTATGTCGATAAAACCCCGCGTTTAATCGGGATAAAAAAGAAGGCGATCGTTATTCCAGATCCCAAACTATACCCATACCAATTTCAGCCTAATTGGTTCAGTAGTTTTTGAGTGAAAGAGTAACAAATATCCATACATACATCGATCCTTATCCTTCAAGGTTGTCTGGTAGAGATCGCTCGTGAGCGATAAGACCGCCAATTGTCACATTTCTTTTTTTTTGTTCAAATTGTTTGTTAACTGTTTTGTTATGTGTGCAATAAAGTATTTTCTATCTATCTATCTATCTTACAAATTTTGATATTTATAATATTAGTAGGAAGGATGTCCTATCACAACCAAGTCGCCTGCGAACAGAGACCAAAACAATACGTCACCGGTCGGCGAAAGCCAATTTTACCAAAATGTCGCCACAAATAGCACTGTCGCCGACATGATTCTTAATTAAATTATGCAGCCGACTCCTTAAGGTTCTCTCATAACTCCGCGCTCACGCGTGAAAAAAGATCGGGTTTTTACTTTTTACTAGATTCTACAAGTAATTTAGATAGCACATAAAGAGTTTTGCGCACATTGTAAGAAGCCATTTGCTATGAACCCAGGCTAAAACAAACTACAAATAGTTTTTTGAGAGTATTCCTCCTTATCTGCTGTCTAAATTACTTGTGGAATCTAAAAGTAGCAAAAACTTGACTTCTTTTTACGCATGACGAACCACCTTAAGCCTAGTTCTTCTTTGAACTTGACAGTAATAACACAATCAAATATACTCACTCTCCTCTTCTCGCGAATTCTATACTCTTTATACTAGTTGTGCTTGATGTGCCCACTGTTATCTTAAAACTAGCCTTTACTAATAATGATTGAGAGTCCAATATTAGTATTTTGCCTTTTGCATTGCCTGTGTAAACATAATCCCCTCTTCTATCAAATGATGCTATTACATTTATGTCACCCTGGAAATGGTACAATGTGAGTTAGATTTCAATAAGAAAAAAAAATGTGAATACCATAGACCTAAATGTTTTTTCTATGTGAATACAGCAGAATTTAAATGGGTCATTAGGTTGGACCAAATGAATGAGTGTGACAGTGATGTTCATATTGGCTTATTTTCATATATGAAAAATGATCTAAGTGCCATCAGTCTTGGGAGTCAGCTGAAAAGTTTGGTGCATGGCTAAAAAGACCTATTTGGGAGCAACCACATTTAGTACATGTTAAGATTCCTGTAGCTGTGAATGTGTTAGCAGCACATTTGTGTCCAAGTCTCTGCTTTTTGGCTAACATTATTTATTTTAGTAATATATGTTTTTGTATCTCTTTATGCTGCTTGTTGGCTTAATTGATATATGGATGGAAAATAGCTTACATCTTCATCAATAGGCAATATTTTATGTTCCCCGTCAGTATCCACAAGCAATGCTGCATGTCTCATTGGACACACAAGGAACCTCCGGTCGTTCCTCGGATCAAACTGCACTCGGAGTATTGGTGTGGGGAATCTGTAGCGCTGCTCGCATTCTCCCGAGAGCACATCCCATATGCATACATTGTGGTCTGTTGATGCTGATAACAGCTGGAAGGTGCAAGATAACAAAATATGAAGGAATGTATATGGTATCATTATTTTATAAAGAATTACAAATATATAGGTACATATCTATGCTTGGTTAGGTAACATTATTAGAATTTATGCTAGAACTATCTACTCTTACCTGGGATTATTACTTAATATGCAACCTCTGTCTTGCAATATTGAAAATGACACACTACATAGCAATAGCTGTAGTTATTCAGCCATCATTAGCAAGCTAAACATAATAATTATAAGCATCCCCAGACTCTACAACCACATTCAAAAATAAATCATGCCTATTTTCCTTTTTGTCTGAAAATTGCATTTATCTTGATTGTCTAAAAAAGAACTTTCCAGTAAATCTAGTTTATGATTATTACTGCACCAGTTCAAACTACCAGTACCTTTTTACAATTCCTTGACCAACTAAGACTGCAAACCGGGTAAACATGAGCTGATAGTGATTTGGCAATGCCTCTTGTAAGGAAGTCCCATATGAATATTCTTCCGTCATTGCATCCTACTGCGAGGAGAGTACCTCTGCGATTAAAAGCGCAAGTCGCCGCTAAGGAGATCGAATCTAAGGAGCCATCGAATTCCTGAAAAATAATAAGCCGTAAGACATTTATTTGAGGAACTATATTCAAATTAATGTTTCCGAACTAAAAAACTCACCTCAGGATAATTTTGACCAAAAGATTCTACAACAAAAACAAATTTATAGTTATATTATTTGTTTGTTTACAAGTATGTACTGTTAGAAAACCAATAGACTCTTACCGAGTAACTCCAAGTTCATGATGAATAACGATGATCAGAAGTTATTTTTCAAATTATTTTATCCCGGCTTGAAAGGAATGATAGAAATCAAATCATTTTCGATTAAAAAAACGTAAAATTCTAATTTACTGCTTTATGACTTTACCCAAGCTTTACCTTGGCTTTATTACCTCCTACTACCAAAGAGAATACAATTGTACTGCAACTACTGCAAGTAAAATCTTCAAGTTCAAAATACAACTCATCAGTGTTGCCGGTTGCCGGCAGTCAAAATGGAAAAGCTCCGAACCAAACGAAAATAACAACCATCGACAAATATATGTATCTCTTTTTGAAAAATTACGTCAAGTAGAGGTGTGTAGATCCGGAGTCAAACGGCTCCTGGAGTCGTGTCCGCTCCTGGATCTGTGTGGTTCCGATACGGATTGGCGTTTTTGGCGTGTCCGCGGACACGTTGGCCGCGCCGCATCGGTCTCGGTCCATGGAGTCGAATGAATGTAGCGAGCGATTGGAGCTGTGTGGATCTGGGCTTCGGTTCGGGTTCGGACGTGTTCGATCGACAGATTCGGATTCATTTACGAGTAAACAAGTAACTACCTACAAACAAATTATACCATATTATAATTTGCTCAAGCTAAATAAATCTTTAATATATCCGCTTATTTAATTAAGTAGGTAGGTAGGATTTATTGTGTACTAGTTCGTAAGGTAAATAAATACTTTCATTTCATTTAATTTTTTTAAGGTACTACTATACTAGTATAGTCTTATGAACCTAGAAGTACGAAACTATTAGAGCAAGGAGTCTTTAGCCATAGATAAATACTTCTTGTGCAACTTAAACTTCAATGGGAATAATATTTTGAATTGGTGAATATTAGACAGGGTGTCAGATTTCTTTTTATTGGGAACAAGTTTCAAGTTTTGTTGTCGAGAAAAATACAATTTTTGTTTTGTCAAAAAGTATTTTATTAGTTTATTTCTATATAACCCAGAGGTCAGTAGATGACCACGCTCTGCCACCATCAGGTTATGGGCCCCTAGCAAGATTTGATGCTGGACATAGGTCTACAGAGTGTCAACTCTGGTGGTGGAAACGGAGACACCATCGAAGTAAATTCAGTCGAAATGGCAAGTAGTAGTCGTATAAGCATGCCACCAATGGTGCGGCTAGAAGGAAGCTCCAATTATGCTACGTGGAAAGTGCAAATGGAGATGGCACTTGTCTACGATGATCTTTGGGAGTCACTAGCGCAAAGCCAAACCCGACTGATGTAGCTGCCAAGAAAAGAGACCAAAAGGCAAAAGCCAAGATAGATATGATGGTTCTACCTGAATGTCTTGTGCATATACGGTCTGCGAAGACAGCAAAGGAAACTTGGAATAATCTGAGTCAGACGTTTGAGGATAAAGGCGTAAATAATCGCTGCCGCCTTCTATCTAAAATGGTCAGTTTGAAATTGGAACAATTTTCAACGGTACGGGGGTATGTGACAGCTGTATTGACAGTAGCCCAGGAGCTAAGAGATATTGGAGAGGAAATCGATGATGAACTTTTGACTGCCCTCCTCCTACAAGGTCTAACGCCGGAGTTCCAACCATTGAGAATCACGATTGAGAATAATCAAACTGCACTCACGTCAGTGGAACGCTCTTCCACCATCAGTGACAGGCAGTTTGATAGGCATTTTGGTCCGAAAAGATCCACAAAGCGTCACGGTCCGCAAAAGATCCGCATGGGTAAACAAAAGTCCAAAACTGACCAAAAAGATCCGCACCGGGATTCCGGCAACGCTGGTAATACACTCTATGATACTGACAATGACAACATTTGACGTTCACTTCACCAAAGAACTGAAGTCCACGTACACACTACCACAACACAACGGAAAGGGAAAATTCAATGGTACCTATTTATTTTGTCTGTGCTTTTAGTAGTCTACTTCCCCCTGTGACTTCCCCTCCCAGATTGAAATTCGGCACTTCCAAAATTTATTTATCTGTGCAATATAGTTGTTTGGAGTTCAAGCGGGCGAATATTTTCTTGGAATTTGTCTAATAGTACAGTGTTTTTCTGATATTTCAGGATTATTTGTAGCATTTGCCCCAGGAAATTCATTAAAGATCGTGTTTAGTGCCATTCCCTTCTAAATATGGCATTTTCCGTCGCTTGGGATGCATACCAAACGAATATTTGTGCTGGCCTCAGTTCACTGCAGCAGGTATTGCTTTGTATTTACTCCCAAACTACATATATTTACGTGTTTGTATTCGCAAATGCGATCTTTATAAGACTACCCTGCTGATGGGCTACAGAAAATGATATGTGAAGGTGTCATTCAAAATCTCACAAACCTAAAAACCCCTGTTCAAAGTGGTCCTATTCTAATAAATTTCCACTTTCAACAGCGTGGCAGATTCGTGGATATGACGATAGCTGCTGATGGCCATTTTGTGAAGGCTCACCAGATGGTGTTGTCGTTGGTCAGCCCATACATCGGAGATCTCATCTCTTCAGCTGACTGCCCTCACCCTGTTATATTTCTCAATGTAAGCTAAAGATATTGTTAGTTATCATATTGCTTGAACATTTATTTTGGCAATTAATCTAACAAAGCAAGAAAAGCTGCTATAATCAGAACAACATGCGGTTGACTAGCGCTGTAGTTCATTGCTGGCTCCTGTAGCACTCACTGAGTGGCAGCTATTTTGGTGTTAAAATTTGCTTAATTTTAGTTTTTATAACTCTTATATATTCTAGAGCCATTCACAGGATAATAATGTTTGTTTTAGCAACAAAAAGGGTAGATTTAGGGCTATGCGGATGATCTTTATGGAGGTCTGTCATCAGGAGCCTTCTTATAGACACCATCTATTATTTTTAGTAGCACCCAGCCTGAGAACTGTCTGTTCATCTGGATGATAACAATCCATCGAGGGCATCAATGGCCTGTACACCTAAATCAGGACTATTATGCATTGTACAGGAAATCATGCTAAGTTTCATTTGAATACATTCAGTAGTTTCGGAGTTATGCGCGGCCAAGATACAGACAGACATGATGGAAAAATTCATATTTGACACCAGTATGGATAACAGAGCACTGTCCAAAATGAAATTTAAAAAAATCTTAAATGTACAGAATTGGACCTGTTACATACCTGGTACCTAAGCGATAAATACCTGATAAATAATC
This sequence comes from Eupithecia insigniata, assembly GCA_947859395.1. Classification (NCBI taxonomy): domain Eukaryota; kingdom Metazoa; phylum Arthropoda; class Insecta; order Lepidoptera; family Geometridae; genus Eupithecia; species Eupithecia insigniata. The sequence continues at coordinate 3,189,413 of OX402001.1, read as the reverse complement.
TTAAATAAGTTTTTATTACTTTGCTTTTGCAGCAAATGTCCTATCAAACCCTGCAGTCTATCCTCCAATATGCTTACACTGGGGAGGTGTTGGTAGCGAGGGACAAAATCAGTGAATTCTTAGAGGCGTGCAAGGCCCTCCACATACGGGGTGTTGAAGATTTGGTAAGATATACATTGTTTTTAATGCTTTAAAGATCCATGTAGCCAGACAGCATCAGATAGATTTAATTGTCCTTCATAGCAAGAAATATAAAACTTCCAGGAGTTCAATTTTTGTAAGCTCTCAGTGGTCAATAGTGTGCGCCGTAACTTCAACTTTATCACTAAGAATTATCGCTTATTTGGAATTAAACTTTTGGGAATTATTTTTGGCTATGCTGAACACTTAGATTCTTCTGATACTGACTGCACAAAGATTCATTCATGAGCTAGGTACTGAATGCTGCATGTTAAATTGTGTTATTCATTCAAGTAGGCCCATGCCTGATGGTATCCATATACCATCACACCACTCTGCTCTAAGGCTACGTTCACAAGTAACAAGCGTAGACGCGCGATCAAATTTAAAGAGAGTTTAGATGACGAGCGTTTACGCGAGTTGCAAGCACTTATCATTACTCTGCAGTCTGGTAAAAAACAACGTACAAGTCGCGATGAAAGCGCGCGCCCATTTGAACAGCAAACAGACGTTACATTGACATTGATATCAAAGAGACTTTCTCTGAGCAGTGCGTTAACGCGCGCGCATGTGAACGGTTGTTAGGTAAATACAAGGATGTCTAGACGCGACTTCAAAAAAAAAAAAAAACTTGTTTCTGCTTCCGGCTTTACACGCGTTGTTTCTATGGAAACGTTTAAAGGTTTCTATCCCATTAGAACTGTTTTATGGAATAAAAGGTACCCTATCTTTGATTCCAGGCTTAGTCTATGCAAAATTTCAGCCGGATTGATTCAGTTCAGTGAAGAGGTAACAACATCCAAACTTTCGCATTTATAATATTACTGTGATTATCTTTGGGTAACAGACTCTTTGTCCAATGAGGCAGAATATGGGAGAACCATGCTTAGATTATAATAATTATAATTTTCAGAGTAACTCGAGTATGGACAACATAGAGCAACATACAGAAACAATGGGGATTGATGTTCCAACTTCTGCATCATCAAGGAAAAAAGATGTGAGGTCCTCATTTAGGTGTGTAAAAGCAGTCTTTTTATTTTGGTTTTTACTCTAATTGTAATATAATTTTTTTACAAGAATATTAAGAATAAAGTAACAAATACCAGTTTTCATGTAACAAAATTATCAGTCTCTCCTGTGTTATTGTTAATATGTAGAGCTAAACATTGAGCCAAAGTATTATCTAGATAAGTCACTACGGTAATACACAAGTAATTCTCAAAATAATATACAAAATAGAAAATTACTATATAAACAAAAATACAAAATAGAAAATTACCTTTTTTGGCCTCGAGTTTGAAATATCAACATGCTGACAGCATTATACATTGTAGGAACTTGCAAATACTATAAAAAAATCAATAGCAAAAAATACATTTTAAATATTGGGACCATGTTAAGTCATGTCCTCGCCATGTCTGTCTGTCTGTTCGCGATATACTCAAAAACTACTGAATGGTTTTCATGCGATTGTCACCAATCGATAGAATGATTCAGGTGGAAGGTATAAATATGTATATAATTTGTCAGGTTTGGAAATGTCTGAAAAAGTCAAGCCGCCTGGGAGCTTTCATCGAAAAGGCTGCCTAATCCCTTTGAGATATAATAAAACAATTCGAGGTGGAATATTCCTCTTTTATAGATCTACAAAAAAGTCCGCGATGGCATTTAAGGATAGCTTACTACTAACATAATAGTATAAATGTCAAAATTTATAAGGATGTATGGATATTTGTTACTCTTTCACGCAAAAACTACTGAACCGATTAGGCTGAAATTTGGTATGGGTATAGTTTGGGACCTGAAATGACATTATAGGCTATTTTTATCCCAATAAAACGCGAGCAGCAGCTAGTTTACCATAATACTGTGCTCTACTACCTGTGTAATCGGGGTGGTATAGAATAAAAGTTGGCTCAAGCAAATACAATTATATAGGTACTGTTGTCCTTGATTCAACTTAAAATAAGTGTAATATTTCAGACCTGAGCGCAGTGACAATGATGATACCATGGACTCATTTGAACTGGATGATCAACCGTACCACGATGAAGAAACCATTTCGCCCACTGAGAACAAATCGGACCTGTTTTCGACTAATCGTACTAAGCCTATTTCTGGTATGTATTTGTTTTTGCAAATCATGTCTCTCCTCCGTAGACCGAGACACGTTCTCGGTGACCCCGTTGACCCAATCACCGCCGCTAACACTAAGGTGACGGCAACCGATTCACTTCCGCACACTACACAACCGATCAAAAACCGACCCCGCCGGATGCGGGGTCGAGGAATTCCCCGCCCTTAGGTGCATTCGTGCACCTAGGCGAAACCCTCATGTCCTCTTATAGCATCTGGCGACAGCCCAAGCCGTGGCTCGCACCTAAGTGGTTGCCCTTGTGCGTGTTGCCCCAACCTAACTTTACCGGCCAAAAGTCCGGTAACGCTGGCATGGCCATCTGCTGTCAACAGCATTATAATTATTTCAAAAAAATTGCAAAGCATGTGTTTTCGCAGTTTTTAGGGTGTTTTTCCACTGGAGATGTGCTACGTAGATATACACCAGGCAAGCTCGATGTGTTTGTAAACAAACCACGTCACAAGAAACAAAAACTCACTTGTGTCGAGTTCCCGATATAATTACCCATGTTCGAAAAAAGAAGAGGTTCTATGTTCGGCTGTATGTATGTTTTTTATGTATTTTCGTCGATTTCTCCGTCATTTATGGACCGAGGTAGATGATTCTTTTGCAGTTGTATAGAGAATGATCCCAAGGTGGTGGTCCCATTAAAATTTTATTTCCGAGGGAAGGATTTATCCCGCAAAACGTAAAGAACAGTTTAAAACTAGGGATTCGAAGTCGGTTTTTAGTTTTTAGAAAAAATAACATATTATTAACCGACTTCAAAAGGACGAGGTTCTCAATTCGTCTGTTTGTTTTTGTATGTACAATATGTACATACAACATACAGTTATATCGCGATATCTCCGCCAATTATAGACCGATTTTGCAATTGTATAGAAAATGATCCCGAAGGGGTCCCATAAAATGTTTATCCCCAGGGGATTAGTATTTATCCCGCAAAACTTAAAATAAGTGTAAAAGTAAGGGAACTTGAAGTCGGTTTATCGTTATTTAAAACACGCCATATTATTGTAAGCAATATTTAGTTAAATCGACAAATAATGTAAATGACGTATAAAAAGACGCGGCAGCAGAGTAAATTTTAGGTTACGTATGGGCGATTTATTTACATCGAATTTGGGTGGAATATAAGCGGCGGTATGAGATAAATTAAACCCGTAGGCCTGCTTTAGACCTTAGCGCAACCCGCTTCTGCTTTGCTGTACTCTGTTCTAGAATTTAAGTAATTTTATGTCAACAAAGACAATATGAATGAAAACTGAAGACACAAACTTCAACAACGCATAATTTTTTTTACAAGCGTAGCGAAATAGGTTTAAATTCGACGATAGAATTAATACTTAGAAATTCTGTTAGTGACTCGTATAAAATATTTTTATATCCAATTATTTACTTTGAACATTTTGTTTAGAATATTTATTAACTATTGTAATAGAATTAACTATTGTAATATAATTAACTATTGTAATATAATGAAATTAAACTAGTATTTACAATTGAAACAATTGAGCTAACTGCAGACTGTTGTAATATAATTAACTATTGTAATATAATGAACTATTGCAATATAATTAACTATTGCAATATAATTAACTATTGTAATATAATTAACTATTGTAATATAATTAACTATTGTATTTGGATTAACTATTGCAATAATATTAACTATTGTAATAGAATTAACTAGTAATATACTTAACTATTGTAATACAATTAACTAGTAATAGAATTAACTATTGTAATAGAATAGAGTATACTAATTATACTATTGTAATAGAGTATATTATAAGCACTGACACTCAAATTTCACATTCATTTTGAGTATGTTTTTTTTTAGTGACAGCTCTTTAATGTTTTCTTTCAGACAACCTCCAATACACTGTATCAGTCAAAGGCAGCCTGCAATTGGTGTGCAACAGATACCTGTACTTCCTGATGAGTTCTCGCAAAACCGGTGAACGGATGTGGCGTTGTATGACGTACAAGAAGAGGAAAGGAAGCGTCTCGTGTCGAGCTTTTCTTGTTACTAAGGACAACAAAATTACTAAACGGTAAATTATCATCTCACTTCACACTATCCTACTAATATTAAATAAATAAATAATGCTGGACAATTCACACAGCAGAGCTTGTGTTATGGGTACTAGATAACTGATATACATAATAGAATATTACATAAATAGATTTTTTTATTATACATAGAAAACGACCAGAACGCCCTGAACAAATATTTGCAGATCGTACAAAAAATTGTCTCGAGGCGGGAATCGAACCCGCAACCTCCAGCGTTGCAGGCAGAACTTCGCCCACCGCGCCACAGAGGTCGTCATATTATGAATTTCAAACTATTGTAATAGAATTGTGAGAATGGATGTTTTTTTTATACCACGACGGTAGCAGTCAAGCGTGAGGTCCACCTGATGAGAAGCGGTTACCGCAGCCTATAGATACTTGCCTGCCTATGGATGTATGGGTGTTTGTACCTCTTCCACGCAAAAACTTCTGAACCGATTGGGCTAAAATTTGGTATCGGCTTAGTTTGTGGCCTGAAATAACATATAGGTTACTTTTAATCCCGATAAAGCGCGGGTGAAGGCGCGGGCAGCAGCTATTTTAACATTATAAGTTTGGATAGATAGATGTTTGTTACTCCTTAACGCAAAAACTATTGAGCAGATTGGGCTGATATAGCGATAAGACCGCCAATTGTCAAATTTCTTTTTTGTATCAAATTGTTTGTAAATTGTTTTGTTATGTGTGCAATAAAGCATTTTATATCTATATCATAAACTAATTTCTGTCGGTTGCTTCAATCAATCTTTTTTCAATGGAAACGTAAAAAGGATATTTGATATTGATTTATGGATAAAAGTAACCTTTGTAACTGCCTTATTTGTATTTTAGATAAGGTTGCCTGGGAAAAAATCTCTCAGCGTTAAGGCCGCCTTGTATGCTGTCTTTATTTGTATTTTAGATATAAGAGATTTTGTGTAATTTTTAGTAATTACAATAAAGTATCATTCTTTATTTTCGAGGTACTAGACCTATGTTCACGTTGATTCATCACGCCAAAACGAATGCATGCAACAATTGCATTTATTTTAAGGTATAGACTTGGTATAACACCCAAAATCTATACCTAAAAACATGCAACTTCATCACGATTTGTTCTATAATAGGTCACTTTTTATCCCATAAATCAGTTACCATGGGATATACATATGTATATGTTATAACCTTTGAACGTTTCCACAGAAAAAACGCGCGCGAAACTGGGAGCATAAACTAGTATTTTTATATTATAAATGAAATAAAAGGCCTATGTTCAGCAGTGGACGTGTACGGGCTGATGATGGTGATGATGATGATGAAATAAATAAATCAATATTGCTGGATAATCATATAATAATGCGTTTTACCTCAAAATTAATTAGCTTTTGTCTCTCACCTCCTTCCCCGGAGCTATGCTAATGCTAATAATATTATCTTATGATGCTGGACAAGCCACACAGCGTCATCTAACCAGCAGCAACTAAGCAGAGCTTCAGTTATCACATGATGCAATAGAAAGCTCCCTGCCTTTCAATGTGTTTTTTTTTTTCAGCCATTTAGACGTGAATAGATAGACTTTAAATAGTATAGAAGAATTTTATTCAGCCTGTAATAAGCATGCGGCGCAAGAAGTTACCTCGCCGACTGAGGGCTGATACACACAGCATCCGTTTATTTTCCCGTATACGCCACGTATGTGGTTGTAGGAGCGAGTTCACACGCCTGACAGTATCAATAGAGATTTTTTCCAAAAACGGTCTGGTAACAATCGTTGGATCCGTAATAGGTACTGTCAGGTGTGTGAACTCGCTACGCCATCACGGGAAAATAAACGGACCCAATAAAACGGATGCTGTGTGCATGAGTCAAAAGCAAATGGAATGTGAAAGGAACTTCTGTGTATTATTAACTCATCCATCGCCAAGCGTGGTCATTATGGCAAAACTCCCCTTATTTCTGGAGAATGTGTACTGATCATTGAATATGCAGTGAAAAGATGATCAAATGGAGATACCAATTTGAGACTGTACTGTCTGCTACTCTTGTGTTGTGGACCAATACTTGTCAAACAATGCTATTTAACTATGACTAGTGCCATCACTGCCAAGGACAGGAAAAGAGGAAGACTTAGGCCAACCCGAACGACAAGGTGGAGAAAACTAAGGATATAGAATTAAAGCAAGAAACTATGTAAAGTTTTTAATACGAACACCTATATTCTATAGTAAAAACACCCCTTAATCTTGCAATATCTCCTTTCAGAGTCGGCGCTCACAACCACCCTTTCCACGATTCGCAGATACTAAAGAGATTGAACCGAGGCAACATGTTTTCTGCACTCAATGAGGTAGAAACACACTTGGAAAAAACAACAGGAAACTCCGCTGAAGACTCCGATAATAACGAAACGAGTGTCATTATGATTCATGATAAAAAAGTCGGCAATTCAAGTATGCCAAAACTGACTTAAGTGCTCGTTCACGTATAATACACGGGCACGAGGGTGGCAGCGGGCGGGTGGTCTGGGCGAGCTGGTGTTCACATTGACCGTCAGGCGTTTGCGCGAGTGTCGGGGTGCGCAAGTGGTGATTTTGCCTCAACAGACCAAAAATTCTGCCAAATCAAAGAACATACAAAAATTCTAAAAAATGAAATCCTGTATTTTTATGACACTATCGGAAGAGTCAATCATAAAAGCCTATACAATAGAAAAAAAATCCTAAGTCTATGCTCTCCACACGCAATCATGCATGAAGCCACGAACCACTTTCAATCCTCGAGTGTGGATCCCATTCGTCACGCGCTTCGCGTCCTGTTTGCACCTTGTTCCCGTAGGTTATCGATTTTTAAAGGGTTCGACCCGTGCAAGTGGGGTTGCCTTGGCAGTTTTCTAGTGTGATGGAAAATCACGGATAATTCGCGTGCGAGTGTAAAGAGGCCTTAGGAATCAAATTTATGTAACAGATATTGCTAGTTCGCTTAAATATAGATCTACCGAATAAACTTGTAAGTATATTAAAATTAAAAATAAATTTTACTTTGATTTCATTGAAAATGAAAACAAATATGAATTTTCTTGGAATCTGGATCTACCAAAATCTGCCACCTTTGTAAATTTTCACCTTAACCCCTTCTCCCATTACGAAACACTTAGGATACGATACTCAAGTCGCATACTAGTCGAATACTTGTTGGCAACTCGACGATCGCTCATTCCGCTACTGAAAAATAACAAAACGCATCTTTTATTTTGAGTTTTTTAAGTAAAGTGACTTGTAAAAAAAAATGATAACTTCCTGTTTAAAATGGTGTTACTCACTATTTGTTCTGTGGTGTTACTCATCATGAGTGTTGATTGTTATGAATTGACTATTGCTACTGTTAGAATTATCTAACATAAGTAATCTACATATTATTAAGTATGTCTTGAATGTATTTTTTTAGAATAAACTATACCTATAGAATATTTTGTACTTTACTTACCTTACTAACATTCGCATTGAGCGAAGCAAAAGCAGTAGGAACCATATAAGATAAGATAAGGCAATACTTTCTTATAAAATCATAACCCTCCGGTAGTCTGGTAAAAATGGTAATAAAATTTAAAAGGGTCTGCTGCGAGACAGTGTGTGAGGATGTGTAGCGAGGGAGAGATGAACAAATAGAATCACTTCATTGATACAGACTGCTTCCGAAACAAAGGCGGCGTAAAGACCATTTTAGATGCAACCTTCCTTACATAATGTTTTACGTTCTTCTGATCTGTGTATTTAAAATTACGCTACGGCGAAAAAAGTTTGGTCCTTATAACCTAAAATGTTTTTCAAGCTAACCAAAAAATTATGGTCTTTACAACCTATAGACTTGTACTTCAATGACCTTTAGGTACTTTGTACGACATTTTGTTTGGGTATTCAGCACGGCTATTCTAACTAGATAGAAAAGTTCCTATGATTCGAAATCTTAACACAAATCCGCGCTAAATTCAAATATTTTAGCGGTTTTTAATATATTTTGCATTCTACAAGCAATATGAATAGCAGAAAAGTAGCTTACCGTAAATTGTAAAAAATATATTTATGAACCCATGTTTTTTAGCTAATCTAGATTCGACTCGACTTTTGGAGAAATTAATAATTTATGTGTTTTATTACAAAAACCAACATTATTTTTTTACTATTTTGTTTTTTGCAATGCCGCCGCAAGTAGCTGATATGGAGTGACATCTTTTGTATCGGAAGCAGTTGATATAAACGTAGTGATGATATTCTCTTGGGCCTCGGTCAGCGCAGCTCTAGTGGAAATGACTCGTGGAGCGAAGTTTTTGTACATGCAAAACAAGGAAGGATGTGTTGTGCTAGGAACGGTACGGTAGCGAGCGAAAAAATAACAGTCAATAAACGGTGTCCCGTCCCGATCGCTTATTTGAAAAAAGCCCGCTACAGATTCTCGCACCGCTCATCTGCACAACAGCATCGCTGCTGCTGCTTTGCTTGCTCGCTCGCACATCTCTGGTGGAAACACTAAGATCGTTCCATAGGGTCCGGTCCGTCGATGCTACGCTTTCTCGCACCACCGCTCAGCTACCTCGCCCATCTCTGGTGAAAACGCAGCCTGCGGCGACGACGGCAGAAAGTGTCAAACCCAACCCAACTATACATATTAGGATCGCTTACCTACTTACTTTAATCTAATAAAAATGAACTCCTATTTCTCCTAGTCCAGCTATAACTTGATAACGGCTTTACCAATTTAATTAATCTTTTTTTAAAAATATTTTCTAGTACCTCCAATATGAATGTAAGCGGGTTAACTACGAACCTAGTTTGTGTTGGAAGAACACCAACGTTTCATCCCTTCACGAGGGACTTCATCAGGGTGAGTGGGGTTCGTGTCGCGCTCGTTCACCGTCGGTTCAACTTTGGTGTTCTTCAAACACAAAGTAGGTTCGTAGTTAACCCGCTGACATTCATAATGAATTCGTCAAACTACGAAAGTTTTTACATTTTCCAATAATTTGTAGAGCAGTCTAGCATTAAAAAAATTAAGAAAACTTAACTACCTTTGTTATAAACTTTTTCAATGTAACCTTAGCTCAATGTATCTACCCAGCGTTATATAATCTTTGCCAAGCACGTTTGAAATAACTGTCAGTTATTTGACTTGAATGACAGGGCAATGCCTGTCGGGTCAGCTAGTTTTAAATAAATCATTGATTACATGATTATTTAGAACAGAACATAACGTGCGTTACGTTAGCTAACTACGCGTTATGTTGTTCTATGGTTAGCCTGTACATTCAGAGCCATTTCGCAAGAAGTTGTAGTTGAGCTTCAAGAACGAACGTGGACTATAAACGTGGACGTTGTTGTTTGAGCTTTGTTCAGTTATTTTTTTTTGTTTTCTACTTATAGAATGTTACGTTTATGTCGTTGTTGTCATAGTCAGTATTGTATTCTCTTTGACCTGTATAGTTTGTGGTCATAACAAAGAGAATTGGTCATAATTTTGTAGACTTGTGAAGTAAATCTGTGTCGTTTTCATGAAATAGGTTTGGAAATAGGCTGAAAATGGTAGATACCAAGTATTCAGTTTCTTGGGACGATTACCGGAAAAGCATTTGCAATGGTCTCAGTGGTCTACAGCAGGTAAGTAAATTGAGAATCTTTGTGGACCTAAACTTCTCATCTCATGCATCAAGCATTCGTGTAACTTGCGACCTTTAAATTCTTCCTTGTCCTAAATATATCAATAAACCCTACATAATACCAACAAGTACATACTGTTCATACAATAAAATATCAATATGGTACTCACAGTAGTTTGCTTAGTTTATAGTCTCCTGGCTTCTGCCCGCGGCTTCGCACTTCTATTATGCGTAGTCGTAGTCTATTATCTAAGTTATGATAAGTTCTAAATTTACGCCCACCTTGACCAACCAGTAGTTTTAGAGATCCAGGTAACAAAATAAAATTCTCATTTCACAATGTTTCGGCTTTAAAATATTATAGGATAGGAAGTGCAGCTTTCCTTTATGATTCTTAGGTATAGATAAATTTTTATTTTTATTTATAAAATAAATAATTATTTTCCAGAGAGGTGAATTCGTTGATATGACTCTGGCAGCTGATGGTCATCGTGTGTTGGCCCACAAGATGGTTCTGTCTCTAGTTAGTCCATATATCAGGGATTTGATCAGTTCTGCAGATTGTCCTCACCCAGTTATATTTCTCAGTGTAAGTAGGTACAATGTGTAAAAGAGCCCTTTGACCTTGAGAGCTGGCTGCAGTTTTCTACATAATAGTCAATTTTAATTCTAAGTATTCTTCTACACACCTGTACCTGTAGCAAAACTTAATTTTGTGGTATAAAAGTTTTAAACCTTGGCTTTTCTTTATAGTAGAAATACCTTTGTTTGACCACAATCTCACCAGATGCCAACAATGTATCATGAATGTTCAGAAGACACCTATTCACTCGTCTGTACACACTTTCTAAGGAAAGATCACTTTGAGTTTTCCAGGTCTTGACATGGATTTATGCAAAATTTCAGATAGATTCTTGCTGTAATTTATAAGTGATGAAGTAACAAAGAGTAGTAACAAGAAGTATCACTACATAAAAAGGTTTGCCTGTCTCATATTAGGGTTATTTGGATAATACTTTCCTTGTGTATAATATCGATCTTTCTAATAGTACCCTAGCTATCTGCTAATGTTTATTTACAATTAAAGGTTATAACATTTTTAGAAAGTATCACACCAGACCCTCCAATCAATCCTAGAGTATGCATATGCCGGTGAAGTTGTGGTTGCTAATGAGAGAATCCAGGAATTTCTATTAGCTTGCAAAGAACTTCGTATCAGAGGTTTAGAAGAGGTAAGTTTTTGAAAGTGAGATCTTGTCCTTAAGAGCCAGTAATATCTGAAATCGCTTAGCGTCAGCGATCATATCTTCTACAATACTGAAACACTTAGGGCTTAATTTTTTAATACCACTTGTAGCCGTAAGGATTAGTCAGACATGTGGTAGTTGAAGCCAGCGGTAGGCAGGTAGACGGCATCGTGTTGGGGGGCTCGCGCCGGCGACAGTTCTAGGAACTGGCCGGTCCGTTAGGTTAGATGCGTGACGCGATCTGTGCCGACCAATCCGAGACGCGATGGTTCCCGCCAAACACCGAGACGCGGAGAAGAAAGGCGATCGGGAAAGGACGCACCCGCCGTCGCCGGCAGGGGTGGCCAGTCGAGATTTCCATCTTACGCGCGAACCACGTCATCCGAATATACAAAGTCTTCCGCGATTCTCGGCTCAAAGAGGTCTACCGTATATGTAAAAGTGACTCTAAAGTGTACCTATTCTGTGTATTAGTGTATTTACCCGTGTTCTGACTATTGTTTTCTTCCTTGTGTCCTCACGTTTTGTGTGTGTAATTGTTCGAGTCGTAATTTTGTAAAATATAACTATTTAACTGAAGTGAGGGGGCTTTCCTTTAGCTAGGGCTACCCCTCCCCGTTAAATCTGGCGCCCATCTAAGTGGCCGAACCACGCAGATACGTACGAGTAGCCGAGTGCTTTACGCGGGAGAGCGAAAGCATTTCTCAGTCGGCACGTGTGTCACGTGACGAACGACGCTAAAATGCCGCTCACACGTAATGGGGCAGCTCGGATACAACAAAACCAGTCGGAACATGAAGAAGAAGGTACATTGACTGGAGTGGAAGAGAGGTCAGAGACGAACAGCATCGTAGAGGGGCCCGTCGCAGCCGGCAAGGCGCCAGAGCAGCCGCGCGGTCTAATGATACCTACAGACTCTGACCAATTCCTGACTACATTGATGGAGGCCATCACCAAAGCGCAGGCTGAGGCCAACAAAGCCCTCGTTAGCGCCCTTATGACGGTACCCCGTGGAGGCCAACACTCCGGGGTATCCTCACCAGCAGCGCCGGTATCGAGCGCTGCCCCGCCGCTGTGTGGCAACAGTGGCACAACCGCCGGCAACTTTACGAGGTGCGCGGCGAGATTCGACGGCGCGTCGCGGGACGCCCAGGTTTTAGAAGCTTTCCTAGACGCCGTCGAAATCTACAAGGACTGCGCAGGCGTGTCGGACGAGCACGCGCTGCGCGGGCTTCCCATGCTGCTTGGAGGGGACGCCGCCGTATGGTGGCGCGGCGTTCGCGCTCGCGTCGCATCGTGGACGGACGCCAAGCGGCGGCTGCGCGCCATGTACGGCGCGCCACGGCCGGCACACCAACTGTTTCGGGATGTATTTCAAGGTGAACAGGACAGTGAGGTCAGTGAAAGGTTTATCTGTGCGAAAAGAGCTCTTCTGGCCCAGCTACCGTATCGGTTGGCGGAGGAAGTCCAAGTGGACATTGTATACGGACTCCTCGACCGCCGGATCAAGAAAAGAGTGCCGCGTAAATCGATTATAGATTTAGACGACCTCTTGGATAAGGCGAGAATCACGGAGGAGACCGCGAAGGATACTCGGTCGAAGTCGGCACCGCTCGCGTCACGTGTTACACCTAGCAATCAAAATTCTGTCTCTAACGCGAGCTCTTCGCACGAGGTAGACGCCAAAGTCCGCTGCTCGGTTTGTAGAAAGTTTGGGCACGCCACCGACGAATGTCGCCGTCGTAACAAATTAGCTAGTACAAGTACGGATAGTAGGAAGCCGAGCACCAGTGCTAGCAAAAGCAAACCGGATAAGGCAGGGACTACGTTTAAGTGTTACGGGTGCGGAAAACCTGGGGTTATCCGTTCGAAATGCGAGGTTTGTAACGCGGAGAAGCAAAGAGCCGAATTAAACATCGCTGATATCAAACGGGTGCATGAACGCGATGTTGATCCGAGGGGAGATAGCAAGGTCACCAACTACAATAGGAGACGCGGGCGTAGAAAGGCGCACGTCAATCTAGATAGAACGGACTCCGAGACTCCCCTGGCCCGATTCGGAAACTTTACCGTTACGCAGGATAACAACCCCGCGCGCGCGCCGCCACCTGTGGTAAGGACACCATGTTTAAGACTAGGTACGATGGGTAGGTGCGGCATAGCACTTGTGGACACCGGTGCTACGCACAACATCGCTAGCCCAACGTTGTACCATGTTTTAATGGAGGGCGGGGCGAAATTCGCGCAAGTTGAGGTAGGTATTCGTTTAGCTGACGGCACCCAGAATGTACGAAATGTTTTGACCACCGAGGTTCCCGTGTATTTAGGAGGCCGCGAAATCGTGGCTGAGTTCATGGTAATACCTGGGGCCGAAACAAGAACGCTCCTCGGCTTGGGTTTCATCTCGAAGGCAGGGATGATACTCAATCTAGGACGAGGTAAGTGGGAGTTCGCCGACGAACCCGGACGTTCGTACGATTTCGTGCAAGACATCCCGCTTAGCACGATCAGGGCGAACTTAATGCAAGCTGAGTCCGATATCGCATTGCAGAAGGCCGAGCAGCAGCGATGCATGAACATCAACCGCCCGGAGCCGTACGAGCTCTCTAGGGGGAGGCCACGGTCCGGCCCATATAATAAGAGAATCAAGATAGTCGGTCAGACGGCGAACACATTAAAGAGTACCCAAGCTAGGGAAGGGATAGGATGGTACCACGTCCCACACTCTGAGCCTTACGTTGGACCGGTAAAACCTCCCACGCGGGAGAAGCGCAGGCGCGGTAGACGCAAGCCACGCAGGGTGCTAGTGGAGTGCTAACCCCACGGCGAGGGCGCTCTGTAGGGTTATAGGGGGAGATTGTAGCCGTAAGGATTAGTCAGACATGTGGTAGTTGAAGCCAGCGGTAGGCAGGTAGACGGCATCGTGTTGGGGGGCTCGCGCCGGCGACAGTTCTAGGAACTGGCCGGTCCGTTAGGTTAGATGCGTGACGCGATCTGTGCCGACCAATCCGAGACGCGATGGTTCCCGCCAAACACCGAGACGCGGAGAAGAAAGGCGATCGGTAAAGGACGCACCCGCCGTCGCCGGCAGGGGTGGCCAGTCGAGATTTCCATCTTACGCGCGAACCACGTCATCCGAATATACAAAGTCTTCCGCGATTCTCGGCTCAAAGAGGTCTACCGTATATGTAAAAGTGACTCTAAAGTGTACCTATTCTGTGTATTAGTGTATTTACCCGTGTTCTGACTATTGTTTTCTTCCTTGTGTCCTCACGTTTTGTGTGTGTAATTGTTCGAGTCGTAATTTTGTAAAATATAACTATTTAACTGAAGTGAGGGGGCTTTCCTTTAGCTAGGGCTACCCCTCCTCGTTAAACACTCTAATAGTTTTGTTTTATTTCGATTAAACAGAAAATGGGTTTTAACTTTATCATACGCAATAAACTATGGTATAATATATAACTACTTCTGGTAAAACTAAACGAAACAAAACTATTACAGAGGTTTCCATAAATAGTTTAAAATGGGTATTATCTATTGGCGGCGAGAACTTTTGGTAATTCTTTTCCATAACAATAATACAGGAAAAAATAAAGAGAGGCGCTAGTGTCACATCACTATGCGTCGTAAAACAAATGATTTTGTTCTTTCAGAACACTATGGATGTAGAAAGTGCAAATCAATCAACATTTTTTGATATGGATATCCAACAACAAGTTAACAGTACTGCAGAAATGGAACCACAGAAAGTTATCTGCTCTGCAAAAAGCCCTACTGCCAGGTTAGATATACCTAATATAGGGCTCTGGCTCACTTGGCTGGGGCCTTTTCTACTAATTAATCACTTCACTATTATGACAATGGTATCATTGTTAAAGAATGAAACTTCTGGTATTCTACTTTAAACAAAAAATACAAAATAATTTATTCAGATTAAGGTAATGTATAAGTTACAAATGAACGATGAGAGAGAAAAAACGATATTTTTCAGTAGCTAAAAAACCAGTCCGGTAAGAAGCGTTTACTGGATCCGGAATACTGTCAGGTGTGTGAAATCGCTCCTACAGCTCCGTTTATTTTCCATGATGGCGTATGTATGTACATACGCCATCATGGAAAATAAACGGATTGTGTGTGTATGTGCCCTAAGATTTAAGCTAACCTGGTACCAAATGTCATCCAAGTCCGTTCAGCCATTTGAGCGTGAAGGAGTAACAAACATACACACAAACTACCTATGGGGCATGGCATAAACTTCGGGAGGCCTAAAATCTATCAAAGTAGTGGATGCGAATAATTATGATGATCATTGTATTAAAAAGCTAGATTAAAAAAATATTTTTCTTTTTCAGTTTCGATAATGATAATGACTTTGCCAGTGATCATGATGATTCACGTTCTGCAATAAAAAAACCTGTTTCAAAACCTACCAGCACACCAGGTATGTATAGCAAAATATTTTTCACGTGATTTAAGTTTTTCATTCCCTCAATTTCGGCAGATGGCGCCAATTTTGGCTTCAGTCATCTAATAATAAATAAATACCTACCATAAGTCGTTTAGTCAAAGATTGGGTTTGAGAATGTCGTGCTCTCTGTTTAGTTAGATCAGGGCTGTCCAGTCCAGGCACGACCGCGGGACAAAACAACTCGCTGAACCTCACATTAAAAAAATTAAATGTCTCCAAAAATTACAAAGTACTCATATAAAATGTAAAATTTGCTTAATAGTTGTGGATTAGAAACATGTTGCGGGCCGCACAAATACTAGCCGCGGGCCGCTCTTTGGACAGCTCTGATTTATCAAATGTGATCTGAGTGGAACAGTATGACATTTTCAATCACTCTTTATCTACACAACTTTATAAGTACAAATTGAGCTGAGCTGTTTAACATGAGATTCATCTTACAGGTACAGGACTAAAGTTCACAATATCTAACCAGGGCGGAGCACAAATAGTGTTGAACAGATTTTTGTACAACCACAGGAATACACGCAAATCCGGTCAAAGCTTATGGAGGTGTTTCAACTACACTCGACCTGTTAAACCATCCAATCAACGGTGTCCGGCATTCGTTGTATTAAAGGATAATCACGTGGTTCAAAGGTTGGTTGATTTGACACTCATGCAAGAGTCATTTTTGTTCTTAACTCATGTAGTGGTTGTTCGACAAACGTGGCTGCCGTCATGCTTCGTGGCTAGATTACCAGAACCAAAGCTAGTAAGTTGTCGCAAATCTGGACCGCATCACTACCGCACAGAACAAAAAAATGCATTTAAAATATTTAAATATCGGATTTCATTACATTTGGATACATTTTACAGTGACGACATATAACAGCATATATACATTGCAGCGCGCGTACTACGTACGCTTGACGTTTGTGGTAAGATGTCACTGTACCTACAATGTATCTAAAGATGCGTTTAACCCATAGTTGAATGCATAATATTGTTGATGATGATTAAGTCCATAACAACTAATGCTTTTAACATATTCATTCTATTTCATAAATGGACTAACAGTTAAAACCAAAACGCCCAAGAGTCAGATTACACAAAAATAACTAATAATATCACAGCAATTCAATTTTTTTTACAATACATAGCAATGAATAAAAATAATAATAATTTTAATGTCAATCTCGAGCCAATACCATAGTCTATTCTAAAATTTAATACCAGGCCCAGGTAGCCATAGTTATTCTGAGTCGATGCCGATCACGAGAAATAAATGGAATAGATACTAATATTAAAAGCGAAAATAATTCCATAAGTCTGTTACCTTTTCACGCCTAAACTGAAATGAGAATCATTACTTTGCCGTAACACAGTTATAAACTAGCACGGAAAGTAAAGTCTTTGTCTGATTAAATACCTACCTTCCGTCATTTTTTTACTTTAAGCTATTTATTTAGACAAGTTTGCATAAACCACTCTGTATTTAGTCCTAGGTACTTAAACAATGTTTTATAAGTTTGTACAAATAAATATTCTTATTATTATTCTTATAAACTAAACGGCTGAACGGATCTTAACCAAATTTGGCTTTGAGGTAAACGGTATCCCAGGGATGACAGGCTATTTCTTTTATCCTGAAAAAGCGCGTGCGTGGCCGTGGGCAGAATTTAGGTATGAATTGGATAGATTCGTTGATTAGGTACCTTTTCTTTATAGTTTAAAGACGTTCGTTTGACCGCAATCTCACCTGATGGAAAGTGATGATGCCCTAATTCTATTTTCAGAGCTTGTGCACACAACCACCCATTCCACGACGATAAAATCCTTAGAAGAGTCCACGTGCGAAACATGTTCTCGTCAATGACAGAAACACAGAAAGTTATAGAAAAGAATGAAGCGCAGAAAATTAGTGAAAAGGCAGAAGCGTTAAACCAAGTGTCTGAACAAAAATCTAGCAGTATACTTCAAAGTGAAATGGAACAAGAAATTGAGCACATTGAAATGCCTTGAATAAATATTTGAAATCAACAAAACTTGTAGTCGTTTTAACCCTTGGTATAATACCCTGATTAGTGTAGTAATAGTACCTAGTTGATAAAATGTATGAATTGCAGAAGCGGGTCACAAAAATGGGCCGAGTTTTCTAAATCATATTTATAAGTACGGATACGTATGACTTACAGCCGGAACAAATATTTACAGATCGTACAAACATTTGTCCCATGGCGGGAACCTCATGCGTCGCAGGCGGACCTTCGCCCGCCGCGCCACATCGGCCGTCGTTAGTGTTTTATTTTATATTGTTATCACAAATTCCACGGCCCTTAAATACCTAGGTAGCAACTGGTTATTCTAATCCATAATAATAATATAAATTCGAATGTTCGAAAGTATATACATTTTCACGTCTAAATCTGAATCTTAATGTGACATGGAGATAGATGGTAGGTCTCGGGTAGTTATTTTATGTATGTATAGGAAGGTACTCATTGGGTCTCGGCATGGACAAGTACTATCATCTATCAGATAATATGGCGTGTTTTAAAAAACGAAAAACCGACTTCATATTCCCTTACTTTTACATTTATTTTAAGTTTTGCGGGATAAATACTAATCCCCTGGGGATAAAAAAAATATGGGACACCTTCGGGATCATTTTCTACACAACAATGAAAGAATTTTCAAAATCGGTCCTTTGTTGGCGGAGATATCGCGTAACATACATAGAATATGATGAGATGATAATACACAGAATATGGTGAAGATTAACCAAGTGTGGCAGATTTTAAAGATTCTAAGGATAGGTATTATAATGTTTAAAAGTTTTAATTTTCAATGCAATCATCATAAACTATCAATTTATTTTTATTGTTCCGTAACGGTGTCGGTACCTATTTGGTAGATAATTATTTTACCGAACTGGCAACCTCTGTTCCAGGGCTAGCGAACTCCCTGAGTGGGAGCTGTGCTGTCTTCCTGGATTTGTAGAGCTAAGGATGATTAGGACGTTGCTTGGTGTAAAGCTTGAAACTGTAAATTGCTCTACTTTAGTGCTTCCATGAAGGAGATAGTGTGATGGCATTTTTGACGTCCAGTGTGCCAGATTTTGGCAGATTTTCAGGCCCCTGTGTGGCAGAAATGACACTTTTGAGATGGTCACCCAGATTGTTTGTTTTCATTGGTTTTCATTTCATTTCATAATTTTGTGGACTTGTGAAGTAAATTTGTGTCGTTTTCACAAAAGAGGCTGAAAATGGTAGATACCAAGTATTCAGTTTCTTGGGACGATTACCGAAACAGCATTTGCAATGGTCTCAGTGGTCTGCAGCAGGTAAGTACATTGAAAATCCTTCGTGGACTGAACTTCTCATATCATGCCTCAACCATTATTTTAACTTGAGACCCTTAAATTCGGTTCTAAATCTATCACTAAACACTTACTTACATAATACCAACAAGTACTGTTCAATATAAATAAAATATCAATTTGGTACCTACTTACAGTCTAATGTTTAAAGTCTACTAGCTTCTGCTCACGGCTTCTCACGCCTATTATCCAATAAGTAGCCTATTATCTTAGGCTGCTCACGGCTTCTCACGCCTATTAATTATCCTTTTATAAGTAGCCTATTATCTTAGGTTATGTTCTAATTGTACGCCAAATTTCACTTTGGCCTGTTCAGTAGTTTTGGAGACACTAGGTATCAAAATAAAATTCACTTCTGCTTTATAATATTAGTAAGATAGGAAGTTGCAACCTTTTGTTTACGATTTTTAGGTATAATTAATTGTTATTTATAAAAAATATTTTATTTTCAAGAGAGGCGAATTCGTTGATATGACTCTGGCAGCCGATGGTCATCGTGTGTTGGCCCACAAGATGGTTCTATCTCTAGTTAGCCCATACATCAGAGATTTGATCAGTTCTGCAGATTGTCCTCATCCAGTAATATTTCTCAGTGTAAGTACTATGGTTAAGGGCCATGTGAGCCATCCATCCCCCCTATACATAAAGACCATGAGAGCTGACTGTAGATTTCTATAGACAATTTTAATTCTTAAGTAGCCTTATACACACCTGTACCTGTAGCAGGACTAAATTTTATGTTTTACTAGTTTCTGCCCTCAGCTTTGCTCACTTTCTAAGGAAACATGAAGATTTCTTTGAGTCCATGGGGACTGGTTTATGCCTATGTGTTATTCCAGGTCTAGACCTGCATTTATACCCATTATAGATAGATTCCGTAATTTTGGTGTGATGAAGTAACAAACCTACATCCATCCCCCCTATACATAAATACCTTCTTTTTCTAATATTAGTGTGATTTGGATAAAACTTCACTTATGTTATTGTTTTTCTTTTTAAAAGTACCTTAGTTATCTACATATTTTTATTTATAATTACTTATAGCTTATAAATTTTTTAGAAAGTATCACACCAGACCCTCCAATCAATCCTGGAGTATGCATATGCCGGTGAAGTTGTGGTTGCTAATGAGAGAATCCAGGAATTTCTATTAGCTTGCAAAGAACTTCGTATCAGAGGTTTAGAAGAGGTAAGTTTTTAAAAGCTCTTTTAGTTTCTGGTAGTATTGAATTGCCTTTAAAGTTTGGATACCTACCTATATTGTATTTAGATTAATGGTTGGTTTATAATTCGAAGGTTTAAACTAGTCTTCAAAATACTTACAACATGTAAATCTCTAAAAGCAAATGATTTTGTTCTTTCAGAACAATATGGATGTAGAAAGTGCAAATCAATCAGAAACTGATATGGATAGCCAACAACAAGATAACAGTACTGCAGAAATGGAACCACAGAAAGTTAATTGCTCTGCAAAAAGCCCTACAGCCAGGTTAGATATAGGGCTCCTGGCTTACTTGGCTGGGGCCTTTTCTACTAATTAATTGCTTCACTATGATCATGGTATCATTGTCATAGAATGAAACTTCAGGATGGAGGAACGCGCATCAAAACTCAAGGTTGTAACCATTCTATCAATCTCTCTGTGCTAATAGCACCACACGCACTACTACCTAGAGTTTCATTCATCTAAGGATTCTACCTGACGATACACACACTACCTAGAGTTAATTTTTTCTAAGGATTCTACGTGCCGATACACGCTCTATCTAGAGTTTCATTCATCTAAGGATTCTACGTGATGATACACACACTACCTAGAGTTTAATTTTTCTAAGGATCCTATGTGACGATACACGTACTACCTAGAGTTTCATTAATCTAAGGATTCTACATGACGATACAAAGTAGTACCTAGAGTTTCATTAATCTAAGGATTCTACGTGACGATACAAAGCACTACCTAGAGTTTCATTCATCTAAGGATTCTACGTAACGATACCATTGTCATAGTAAGCAATTGGATAACAGAATTGGGCTCCCTGGTTAAAGGGGAAGTTTTGCCCCCACGCGAAAGTGACAGAGCTATACGTGATCACGAGACGGACGTTCACGTTTCATCGCACGTTAGACGCGGTAATTTGTCTATCGCCGCACGGTCAATGCCCTCTATATTGTAGCAATCATCTGTTTGGAGGGACGGACGGTATAACAATAAAACAATAAAAGCTTGCAAAATAGGTAAGTTAATTCAACCTATGCAAGGTAAGATAATTTTGGGTAGGTATAATATTGATCTTAGACCCGATTATTAATTTTATATTATTCTGTGGCAGTAACAGAACATCCCCCGTGGTATTGCGCACTCATTTAAATAACACCCTAAATATGATGATATTAATTAACTAAATTTGATATATTGTGGTGATGAAGTTATCATAAAGCTTCATAGATACAAAATATTTTTTCTTTTTCAGTTTCGATAATGATAATGACTTTGCCAGTCATCCTGATGATGAAGATAATGATGATTCACGTTCTGAAATAAAAAAACCTGTTTCAAAACCTACCAGTATACCAGGTATGTCTAGCTAAAAATGTTTTTCATAATGGAATTTTCTAAGTTTTAGATTGCTGAACTTGGAAGATGTCGCCAATTTTGGCTTCACCCACCTAATAATAATATCTACTCTATGTAGTTTAGTTAAAGATTGGGATTCAAAATGTCCTTCTCTCTGTTCAACTTCAACTTCTTTGAAGTTGAGAGCAGACAGCATTAGTTAGATCGTATTTTGTCAAATGTGATCTAAGTGAGACAGCATGACATTTCAATCTCTACTTGAATTAAGCCCATCACAGACGTAGCTATAATAATTATATAGTAAAATACCCTGCTATAAATAAAGCAAGCAATACAAGCAATTACGTATAGCTATTGGTGCCGTCATAGAAATATAAATTATAGCTACGTGTGCGGTCACTCAAAATGTATAGAAAATATATCGCGCTATGCCTTGCTATAATTCATAATTATTACTATTTAAATATTATAGCTACGTCTGTGATGGGCTTATGTACAAAGTTGCTGAGCTATTTAACATGAGATTCTTACTTACAGGTGCAGGACTAAAGTTCACATTATCTAACCAGGGGGGAGCACAAATAGTGCTGAACAGATTTTTGTACTATCATCGGAGTACACGCAAATCTGGCAAAAGCTTATGGAGATGTTTCAACTACACTCGACCTGCTAAACCATCCAATCAACGGTGTCCGGCTTACGTTGTATTAAAGGATAATAGTGTGGTTCAAAGGTTGGTTGACTTGACACTCATACATGAGTCATCTGTAAGTTAAAGCATGTTAAAGTGAGTCAACATTAAATAAAAGCTAATACTGATCCATTTTGGCTCACCTCGGCAGCACTGACATACCTACCTATTGACCTGTCCATGTGTAGGTAGGTGCCTACTCTTACTCTTACATATTTGGGTCCTAAGTTTAAGGCGTATACAAAGGCAAATGACCTTGGGCATTTGGCAGCCTAGCGGGGATACCACGCGCCATCTATGGAGCAAGCAAAACGCGCGCGCGGTGTCCTCCACTGCAGTTAGATGGCGCGCACTAGTGTAGTACATACGTAGACACAGTACACAGAGTAATGATGATCAGAGAAACCCCTTGAGAGAAACTGACCAAAGGAATAATAATTGTCTAAAAATATTATATGATGTATATGAATATAGGTAGGCTTAGGATTAAAACATTACTACACAAAATATCTTTTTAGTAAAACAAATATTATTAAATTTATTTTTGTTGAAGTATTTATTAATATTGATGAGAACACTCGGCATGATAATATAAATTTACTATCTTGTGTAAAAAATTATATTCGTCCTTGTTTTCAGTGCTAGGTAAGTGGTTGGTATGGTAACTAGTAATGATGTGGTAAGTTGATCTGGAAAGAAGTAATTTAACGGAACCCTTTATCTTCTTTTACTGAAAAATAAAGAAATTAATATATTTAATGGCCCGCAAGAAAAAATATTCTCTAAGTGAAAGGTAGTAGGTAGGCAATTGATACCATTTGATAGAAAGGTAAACTATGTAATAATAAGAAAAATACATAACATGGTATCCAAATATAGGAAAAAAGGTATATAGGAAAAAAAAGGTCAAAATTAGACCAAATTTCCGTTTTTTATTAAAAAGGGGGGTCAAAGGGCCAGGGGGGAAACATTTTGTTTTCGAAATTATTTTGATCCTCTACAAGACCCAACAAAATATTTTCTTTCAAGTCACTTCGCTTGGGAGATACAAAAAGAGGGGAGTTTTTTTTTGGGGAAAGTGGGGTGATTTTTTTTTCCAATTTGAGTAGAAACCCTCTATACGGTCCCGCAATCGATACTCCTCTATCACATCTGCATCTGGGAGCGAGATTGCTCCCAGATGCCGATGTGAAAAGGAGGGATTTTTTGTTGGCAAGGGGGCAAAAAATTTATCGCATTCCAAATTAATTGTCCTCTTCTATAAAATCCCCATAAAAAAATTCCCGACAAATACAAACGACCGATCGATCGAACGATAGACTGCACGCACCGGCGCGGCATGGCAGTGGCAAGTCATGGGTCTTCGCGACCCGCGAAACGATCCGAGTTTTTGATTCGATTTTTCTGCAAGTTCGATCGTGATCGAACAGGTCTTGAAAAATGATCGATCGACACAGATCTACATAATACTATGGAAGTAGCTGAAATAGACAAGTCTAGAAGTATCAACGTCTGTAAGATGACGGATTTTTTGACTGCGTATGCTGCAGAACTAAGTCTCTTCGATAGTCTATCTACCTGCCTAACCGGCCCCATTGAAGTTTACTGTCTAAAGTTATTCCTTATAATACGGTACTGTCTACAATGTCTAAAGTTTCTCCTTTTACGTTTATATCAGCCTTTACTTGTTTTACATTTGGTTGAATAAATCTAATGCATTTAGTTTTGGTAAAAAATTATTGACATTAAACCAATGGACTACTTTTGATATTGCAATGTTTACACCGTCATAATTTGTGTTTTGTCTAATCATCTTGAAAATTAAGGAGGTATCATCAGCAAACAATACAATCTCGTGATAATTTTTAACGAGATGAGGCAGGTCGTTAATATAAACTAAAAATAGGAAAGGACCGAGGATAGATCCCTGCGGTACACCCATTGTAACTACATATCCCGAAGACCGTTTCCCATTTACGTCTATCTTTGTATCCTGTCACTCAAATAAGTAGTAAGAAGATCCAAAGGTGTCATTTATTCCATAGTGATGTAGTTTCCTGATCCATCAAAAATATGCGATACCAACTCTACAAAGAGTAAACCCGAATTGCTTACGAGGTAGCAGGTATTGCCATTGAAATGCCTAAGCAAGATGTAAAATAAGTTTTTCAAAAACTTTGCTGAATGTTGCCTACATTCAGCAAAGTTTTTGACTACTTGTACTGATATCGGTCTAAAGTTAGTGGGGTTAGGCCTACTACCCGATTTAAATAGTGGGATTATCTCACTATGTTTCATCAAATCAGGAAAAACGCCACAATGAATAGATTCATTGAACATAAAAGCTAGATCTGGTGCAATACGTTCGTTATTTTATTACATTTTCACTGTTTTTAATTTTTGAGCTAATATAATTTGATTTTGCCATTTGACAAACTTTTATAAATATTTTTGAGCGATTTTTTACTTTGTCTTTGAACTCCTGGCTAAGATTGTGTTGTTTTTCAATATACAGTTCATACAATTTTTGTCTACTCTTATATATATATATATCATCATCATCAGCCCGTACACGTCCACTGCTGAACATAGGCCTCCACCAAACGACGTCACGAATAGCGGTCCTGAGCCGCCTCCATCCAACGACTTCCTGCGACCGCTACGATATCGTCGGTCCATCGAGTGTGAGGTTTTCCCACGCTCCGTTTCGCGTTACATCGCGGTCGCCACTCGAGAACCTTTACTTCCTCGGTTATCGGTTCTACGAGCTATATGGCCTGCCCATCGCCACTTCAGCCATATATATATCTTATAATAATTATAACAATTACGTCAATAATTAGTAGGTACCTAACCCCCGAATACTCAAACGAATCTCAGATTTAAGCACGACTCAAGTGACGATTTTTTGACAGATTTTCATTGAAAACGGTCAAATATTGCGACATAAGACGTGCTTACATCTGAGTTGCGTTTGAGTATTCGGCCGTAAGATACATAATTATTAGGTACTTAGGTAAAAGTTGCGCCACAGATTAGGTAATGTTACTTCGGTTGCGTGTGTAAAAAGTTGGTATTGAAACACGATGCTAATAAGTCTCTGTAACGGCACTACTCTATGCATCGATGCATCGATATTAGACTATGCCTGAGAACTTGACTAGGGGACTAAGCAATTATTATTTATAAGGGCCACCATACCAACCATACTACACGGGTACTACACGGACTGCTTGGAGCAGTCATTCATATGTATACACATACACGGAACCACTCGAGCAGTTGAACTGCTTCGGAAGATCGTGCGGTCAAGCAGTCGCCAGTCCGTGTATGTTGATCAATGGCTAACTGCCCGAGTAGTCCGTGTTTGGCGGCCCTCAGATATAGGTAGCATGGTAGGTACAGGTGTTTCAGCCCTTGTTTATTTCCCATATTCTTATTGTTTCACTAAAACACAACTCCAGAAGAAATACTAAAGACAAAACACAACACTTTCGTTAAAACTTCTTATTTTGAGTTTATTTCAAAACAAATGGACCGCCAATTGAAGCATACGAGCTACATAAATAACTATACTGAGTTTGGTAGTAAACAAATAAGACACACCGCCAAAAAGTGAGCTCATTCACCTGAAGAAATTGTTTCTCTAAACTTTTTCTGAGTGTTTACTATAACTACCGGCAAGCATTTGAAACCGGCACATAATACTTTAAGATATGTGTTACCGGATATATAAATTTCAAAGGTCCACGATCTATATTTTCGTCAAATACTTGTTCGAAAAAGACGTCGTTTTCGTCTTTTCCCCTTATAATTCGCCTTAAATTTTAGTTTTTATGAATGAGTGTACTTTTGTAATATTTGATGATTCTTTCTTCTTTTTTGAATTGTTTTACTGATACCTACCTACTACAATGTCTGTTTGTTTTGTGCTGTCTATGTTTGTGAACCAAATAAACCATCTATTTATCTATCTAAGTAACTCACGTGAAAAAGTAGGGATTTCTGGATACTAGGAGTTTCCATATGTTGGTTTACTGATGCTTTTTCTATATAATAGTATTTATATTCAACAGATGTGAATAGCAAGCATCATCTTTGTTCTCAGCTCGTTTATTAAAAACGAAGCTATTGTCATGCTTCGTAGCTAGAAGCATAGCTTGAAAGTTGAACAGAAGCGTAGCTTAAAAGTTGAATAGAAGCATAGCTTAAAAGTTGAACAGAAGCAGGTATGCTTCTGACCGGTTCTGGTGCGGTCCAGATATGCAACAACCTTTAAGATATTAAAGGTTGTTGCATATCTGGACCGCACCACAGCTGCACGGCCTAATGCCGTGCAGCTGTGGTGCGACCACGCCACTGCTGGAGATGGTTGAACACGTCCATGAGCGTCGCGTCGTTGGCAATTAGTGTTTAAAAAGTTAGGTTTAAGGAATTCCCACCATTATACGTATCTATATCGATGACGACCGATGTGGCGCTGCGAGCGAAGGTCTGCCTGCGACGCTGGAAGTTGCGGGTTCGATTCCCGCCTTGGGTACATTTTTGTACGATCTGCAAATATTTATTCCGGGTGTTCTGGGTATTTTCTATGTTTAATGAAAAATATCTATCTACATAGTATGTTTTGTACTAGTGTAGGTACCTATACAAAAGGAGTCTACCTGAGTGGTGTCGTAATCAGTAGTCAACTTTAAAAGCTCCTAAACAGCATACTTTTTGTTACAGAACATATATTTTATTGTTTAATAGTAATTATTATAAACAATAATAAAAATTCATAAAAATATCTACTTTAGGGGATTCATTTTACGATTTTTGGAGATAATTGAAAAAAAGCCATAAAACAATATAAATACAAAAATAAAACTTCTAGCGACTCGTTTGTGAGTTATTTGTTATTTTATCGTCACAGCCATATTATGTATTTGACATGATTATGGTTTTTATTTTAATAAAATAGACCACTGATTTATTTTATCGTCACAGCCACATACATAGGTATTTGACATGATTATGGTTTTGATTTTAATAAAATAGACCACTGATATAGCATACATACCTATGTATGTGGCTGTGACGATAAAATAAATCAGTGGTCTATTTTATTAAAATCAAAACCACAATCATGACAAATAGGTATTTGTCATGATTGTGGTTTTGATTTTACTGATTTTGTGGTACTGATTTATTTTATCGTCACAGCCACATAGGGATTTCAAATGTTTTTGATATTTATTTTAATAAAATAGACCACTGATTTATTTCATCGTCACAGCCACATACATAGGTATTTGTCATGATTACGGTTTTGATTTTAAGGCGAATTATAAGGGGAAAAGACGAAAACGACGTCTTTTTCGAACATGTATTTGACAAAAATATAGATCGTGGACCTTTGAAATTTATATATCCGGTAACACATATCTTAAAGTATTATGTGCCGGTTTCAAATGCTTGCCGGTAGTTATAGTAAGCACTCAGAAAAAGTTTAGAGAAACAATATCTTCAGGTGAATGAGCACACTTTTTGGCGGTGTGTCTTATTCGTTTACTACCAAACTCAGTATAGTTATTTATGTAGCTCGTATGCTTCAATTGCCGGTCCATTTGTTTTGAAATAAAGTCAAAATAAGAAGTTTTAACGAAAAATCTATTTGCGCCTACTAAAACGTCTCTCTCCCACGAACGATTGCTCGCAAAATTTGATTAGGCAATGTTAGTAGTAACCGAGCGAGGGCGCGCGCTAGGCCTCAGCGCTAGGCGAAGACGCGACGTTGCAAGCTCGATAGCCGCCGGCTCGAGTGCGAGGTTGCCAGACCAAACAAAACAATCGTGCCGTCGTCTTCGTCGTTGTCGCAGCCGTCACGCGTTTTTCTTTTTGCATTATCATGCCTACATAATATCATCTGAAGCAGTTTCAAAAATAATGAAGTACCTACCTAATTGATTTTCTAAAATTCTGTGTTGTGATTTGTCTTTAGTATTTCTTCTCGAGTTGGGTTTTAGTGAAACAATAAGAATATGGGAAATAAAAAAGGGCTGAAACACCTGTACCTACCATGCTACCTATATCTGAGGGCCGCCAAACACGGACTACTCGGGCAGTTAGCCATTGATCAACATACACGGACTGCTTCCGAAGCAGTTCAACTGCTCGAGTGGTTCCGTGTATGTGTGTATGAATGACTGCTCCAAGCAGTCCGTGTAGTATGGTTGGTATGGTGGCCCTTATAAATAATAATTGCTTAGTCCCCTAGTCAAGTTCTCAGGCATAGTCTAATATCGATGCATCGATGCATAGAGTAGTGCTGTTACAGAGACTTATTAGCATCGTGTTTCAATACCAACTTTTTACACACGCAACCGAAGTAACATTACCTAATCTGTGGCGCAACTTTTACCTAAGTACCTAATAGTTATGTATCTTACGGCCGAATACTCAAACGCAACTCAGATGTAAGCACGTCTTATGTCGCAATATTTTGACAGTTTTCAATGAAAATCTGTCAAAAAATCGTCACTTGAGTCGTGCTTAAATCTGAGATTCGTTTGAGTATTCGGGGGTTAGGTACCTACTAATTATTGACGTAATTGTTATAATTATTATAATATTTATATATATATATATGGCTGAAGTGGCGATGGGCAGGCCATATAGCTCGTAGAACCGATAACCGTTGGGAAGTAAAGGTTCTCGAGTGGCGACCGCGATGCAATGCAAAACGGAGCGTGGGAAAACCTCACACTCGATGGACCGACGATATCATAGCGGTCACAGGGAGTCGTTGGATGGAGGCGGCTCAAGACCGCTATTCGTGACGTCGTTTGGTGGAGGCCTATGTTCAGCAGTGGACGTGTACGGGCTGATGATGATGATATATATATATAAGAGTAGACAAAAATTGTATGAACTGTATATTGAAAAACAACACAATTTTAGCCTGGAGTTCAAAGACAAAGTAAAAAATCGCTCAAAAATATTTAGAAAAGTTTGTCAAATGGCAAAATCAAATTATATTAGCTCAAAAATTAAAAACAGTGAAAATGTAATAAAATAACGAACGTATTGCACCAGATCTAGCTTTTATGTTCAATGAATCTATTGATTGTGACGTTTTTCCTGATTTGATGAAACATAGTAAGATAATCCCACTATTTAAATCGGGTAGTAAGTCTGACCCCACTAACTTTAGACCGATATCAGTACTGCCTACATTCAGCAAAGTTTTTGAAAAACTTATTTTACATCAATTGCTTAGGCATTTCAATGGCAATGACCTGCTACATCGTAAGCAATTCGGGTTTACTCGCGGCAGGTCAACTACTGATGCCGTGTAGAGTTGGTATCGCATATTTTTGATGCTTGGGAGAGGTCGCAAGATGCTTTAGGTGTTTTTTACGACTTGTCAAAAGCATTCGATTGTGTACACCATGGAACATTAATCAGGAAACTACATCACTATGGAAAATTGACACCTCTTCTTGCTACTTATTTGAGTGACAGGATACAAAGAGTTGACGTAAATGGGAAACGGTCATCGGGATCTGTAGTTACAATGGGTGTACCGCAGGGATCTATCCTCGGTCCTTTCCTATTTTTGGTTTATATTAACGACCTGCCTCATCTCGTTAAAAATAATCACGAGATTGTATCGTTTGCTGATGATACTTCCTTAATTTTCAAGATGATTAGACAAAACACAAATTATGACGGTGTAAACAATGCAATATCAAAAGTAGTCCATTGGTTTAATGTCAATAATCTTTTACCAAAACTAAATGCATTCGATTTATTCTACCAAATGTAAAACAAGTAAAGGCTGATATAAACGTAAAAGGAGAAACTTTAGACATTGTAGACAGTACCGTATTCTTAAGAATAACTTTAGACAGTAAACTTCAATGAGACACATAGATAAACTATCGAAGAGACTTAGTTCTGCGGCATATGCAGTCAAAAAAATCCATCATCTTACAGACGTTGATACTTCTAGACTTGTCTATTTCAGCTACTTCCATAGTATTATGTCTTATGGCATATTACTGTGGGGGAATTAGAGAATCCCTGCGTAATAAATTCAAAGAAATAAATATAATGACCGTATATAAATATATCAATATATTTATGAAAACTTATTGTACACTCATAGAAATATCGATCGATTCCCTAAAAATTGCGACATACATAATGTAAATACTAGAAATAAGAATAAACTCGCTTTGCCCAAAACTAGGCTGCACAAGATTAGTGTATCTTTTAAAGGGCAAAGTATACGTTTCTAAAACAAATCTCTGAGTGACTGAGTTGCAAAAATTATCAATAAATAAATTCAAACAAACTATCAAACATATCCTTTGTTAAAAAAAATTAAGGCTTATTACAAAATATCAGATTATCTTGAGGATAAAAAAGCATGGGACGACTTTTGCTCCAACTCGAAATCTAAAAACCTAACAAGGTAAAGGTTTCTTGTTCGCTTCTTTACTTTACCTTAAAAAGATTGAAGCGAACAAAAAATCAAAGTGATCATTTTATTTCCCTGTTTTACTTATGTAATTTTAATTTTGTGACGTGTCCAACAGTCCAAGTGTCCTATAAGGTCTAAAGGAAATAAAGCACTTTGATATTTGATGGTGGAGGGGTAGCTAAGTATTTTTTTATTTGCGAAAATGTATAAAGGGATTTTATGGGACCTAGGGAAAATTCCGACTTTTCGAGATTTGCCCCCCTTCTTCCCTACTCTAGTGCGGCTCCCAAGCAGAGCCATATTATTATTTTTTTATGGGGATTTTATAGAAGAGGACAAGTAATTTGGAATGCGATAAAATTTTTGCCCCCTTGCCAACAAAAAATCCCTCCTTTTGAGATTGCTCCCAGATGCCGATGTGATAGAGGAGTATCGATTGCGGGACCGTATAGAGGGTTTCTACTCAAATTGAAAAAAAATCACCCCACTTTCCCAAAAAAAAACTCCCCTCTTTTTGTATCTCCCAAGCGAAGTGACTTGAAAGAAAATATTTTGTTGGGTCTTGTAGAGGATCAAAATAATTTCGAAAACAAAATGTTTCCCCCCTGGCCCTTTGACGCCCCTTTTTAATAAAAAACTGAAATTTGGTCTAATTTTGACCTTTTTTTCTTTTATACCTTTTTCCTATATTTGGATACCATGTTATGTATTTTTCTTATTATAACATAGTTTACCAACCATATTCTATCAAATGGTATCAATTGCCTACCTACTACCTTTCACTTAGAGAATATTTTTTCTTGCGGGCCATTAAATATATTAATTTCTTTATTTTTCAGTAAAAGAAGATTAAGGGTTCCGTTAAATTACTTCTTTCCAGATCAACTTACCACATCATAACTAGTTACCATACCAACCACTTACCTAGCACTGAAAACAAGGACGAATATAATTTTTTACACAAGATAGTGAATTTATATTATCATGCCGAGTGTTCTCATCAATATTAATAACTTCAACAAAAATAAATTTAATAATATTTGTTTTACTAAAAAGATATTTTGTGTAGTAATGTTTTAATCCTAAGCCTACCTATATTCATATACATCATATAATATTTTTAGACAATTATTATTCCTTTGGTCAGTTTCTCTCAAGGGGTATCTCTGATCATCATTACTCTGTGTACTGTGTGTACGTATGTACTACACTAGTGTGCGCCATCTAACTGCAGTGGAGGACACCGCGCGCGCGTTTTGCTTGCTCCATAGATGGCGCGTGGTATCCCCGCTAGTCTGCCAAATGCCCAAGGTCATTTGCCTTTGTATACGCCTTAATAGACCACTGATTTATTTTATCGTGACAGCCACATACATAGGTATTTGACATGATTATGGTTTTGATTTTAAAAGACCACTGATTTATTTTATCGTGACAGCCACATACATATTAGGTATTTGACATGATTATGGTTTATATTTTAATATAATAGACCACTGATCTGAGAGACTCGTTCACTCAGTGGTGAGAGCGCTCGTTTGTGAATAAACCACTGATTACGTCACCACTCGGTTAGAGTAGAGGCCCCTTTGTTATAGGTACCTTACCTACACTGGTACAAAACATACTATGTAGATAGATATTATTTATTAAACATAGAAAACCCGGAAAAATATGTGCAGATCGTACAAAGATTTTGAACAAGGCGGGAATCGAACCCGCAACCTCCTGCCGCGCCACATCCAGGACCAGGTATCCATTGTTATTCTTTGGCCATGCTGAGCACGAGAAATAAATGGAATAGACTCTAATATTATAAAAGCGAAAATAGTTGTCTATTACCTTTTCACGCCTAAACGGTTGCGCATGCAAGGCCGCGGGTAGAATACAGGTTACGAAGTAACATTAGGTACCTAATCTGTGATATAGGTATGAATTCAATAGATTCGTATATTACTTATTTTTATTTCCAGAGGTTGTGCACACAACCATGCATTCCACGACAACCAAATCCTTAGAAGAGTCCGCGGGCAAAATATGTTCACGACAATGACCGAAACACAGAAAGTTATAAAAAAGAATGAAGCGCAGAAAATTAGTGAAAAGACAGAAGAAATAAACCAAGCGCCTGGACAAAAATCTAGCAGTAGACATCAAAGTGAAATGTGAGCGCATTGAAATGCATTGAATAAACATTTGAAATAAAAAAAAACTTGTATCCCTTTAGGTACCCTGTTCACTGTAGTTGTTGAGTGGATATTCTTATTCATTTATTTAAAAGATTTCAAATTATTGATCTTAAAATAGTTTTTTTATTTTGAATGGATGAATTGCTTTAGCGGCATCCAAAATTGGGTTGTATTCTCTAAATCATATAATTATATAAGAATCTTAACGATGTACCTGGGTGAATCAACTATTTTACCCACACTTTGGACAGGCCAGATAAACTTTTTTGAAAAAAAATAACATTAATATTCTTTTATTCTAATTTGATGAGGGCATTAGAAATATCATCTACTTTAATAACCTAGAAGGGCAGTGACGTTACTTCATATTTTAGACATTTTTTATATGAAACTACAACACATACCCTCAAAATCTGTCACCTGAGTTACCTTCACTTAACCTTACATAAATGGTGAATGAAACACGAAAACATTATTAATTTTCATTTATTTTCTTTTGCATGCATAATCAAATATTTTGGCATAATCAGTCTTCATATAATTCTTAAATTTAAGTAAAAAACTGACTGACATTGGTCTTTCGCGTTACCTTTGTACAAAAAATAATAGTTAATACTTAATTAAACTAAATATAAAAGTATTGCAAATAGAAATGAATTATTTATAGAAAGCTCGCCAATTATTAAAATAAAGTGCTGGTAATTTAAAGATATAATGTATAGAAATTAGCATATTATGATCGAAAACGTAATGTTTATATTGGGGACAATAAGTAACTCCAGAGACAAATTTGGGTAACGCTTAAGACATCTACTATAAAAATATTGATATAACTAATGGACGACACAATTAAATATACTTAATATATAATATGCGATACAAAATTAAAAAAAAAACAACTATAAATCAACAATAACAATCATTAATTCGGATATTCCAATTTCACTTTTCGAAAATATCAATCGGGGTTTCAAATTTGTATTGCCCTTTTCCCAAAAAAGCCGGTGTTGGTAAGATTTTTATAATGTCTTCATAACCGACATGGCTAATATCATTTGTATCAATTCTGATTATCTTTGCATCGTCACTAACAACCCGTAGGAACACGACTTTCACTTCACCGTCTTCTTCGATAGGAGTCAAGGCTTTACACACGTACGAATACATTTTCTTTTTCTTGTTCATGCCATACACGAAGACATGTAGAAAATCACCAGCCGACAGCAGTGGTGGAGCTCCATGACTACTCGTTGTAGCCAGCGTTCCTGCTGAATTAAAATCCTCAAACCTAGCATCGCCTAACGATCTATTTTTGTTATTTTCTTTGTCATGCTCTTTTTCTAGCTTTTGACCATCACTGTCGGATGAAGATCCATAAATTGTTCGATAAATACTCGGACGAAGCGGTATATTTTGAATATCTTTCAGTACAGCAAGTGAAACGTCATCATCAGATGTATCTGAAGAATAATTTCCAAAAGGTTTTAAATTTACTTCTTTCGAGATCTCCACGTTTTCTAATCTTGCAGGTTTGACGATCACTTCTGACGCGGAACTCACGGACTCTACTATATTGACTCTATATATTTTGGGGTTGAGACAATTGCAAAAACCTCTTTTCGACGATTTGCAAAAGCAGGTCAGCCATCTATATTTCAACGAATGCCGTTCATTTGTAAATATTTGATGGACTTGTAAAGTTCCAATAAGTCGTGGGATCGATTTTGGCAGCTCATCTTGCATTTGTTTTATGGCTTTGTCTTCTATTAGGAATAGTTTTATTTAGCTGGTGCCATTCAATTTATTAATAAATTGATGACAATTTGACGAAGAAATTGTACAAAAAGAGTTCGCTAAATATTTATTTTCGGTGTCGTACGTATAAACCATAACCGTATGCAAGGACAATTGGTTTCGAAAGCCTCCAAAATGGTGGGACTGGACTTCTTCATGATATTTACAATTATAGTTTTCACTAAAAACGACTATAACTGCGAACTCATTCGTTTGTAGATCGTTTAGGCACTCCCGAAAATTGTGAAACTGGATTTTAATGTCATAGACATGTTTCTTAAAGCGGATAATATCTTCCTCAAATACTTGCAATAAGCGCGCAGCATCAACACACTGTTCTTCTTTCACATTCTTCATTAACTTGAATATTTTCCCATCTTTTTCATACTTTTCTTCCTTTCTTATCCATTCACTGTACTTTATGACACCGGTTACTTTTTCTTCAGCATATTCCATCTTTTTGTCTTTGCATGTCTCACAATCATCGTACATACAATCCTTAGACCGGTCGTTGCAAACTGTGTTTTTGATAATTGCATTTAAATCGTTAGTTATGAGGACACCTTGTTTTTTCAATGCTTGAGCCTTGTATGTGATGTTGGCATGAGTTTTACACAAGCACGTTTCTCTAGCATCGACTGATGCACTTTTGACGTAAAACGGGCGGTTATTTGTAAAATAGTAATATGAGCAAGCCGTGCCACGGTTTTCTTCTTTAAAATCCCTGTATAGTTTTCGCATTGTGTCCAACAAATACCTCTTCTGTACCTTCTCGCGGTTTCGAGTCACTGTTTCTTTTTTCCCAGCTGTAGCTCTGGAGATATCATCACGAAGGAAAAACTGATGATTTTTTTTCTGGAGTAGCATAGGGCGTAGTGTCGTTATCTCTTTATCGTATAGTCGCTTTATTCCCAATGTTTCTCGTAGTAATTGTGTTTTCTTCCTACATTTTTCTCCATCACCTTTAAAAAGGCTTTTGAACAATGATTTTTCTTTATGGCTCCTAATTCTTTCATATCGCTCTTTAATCGAATTTGTCAATAGCTTATAATTTTGGTTTTCTTTCTGATCTCTTTCTCTTATATTGTTTCTATTCAGTCTTTTCTTGTACTTATCGCAGGTTTTCTTTAACTTCTTGTTTTCTTCTAGTAATTTTTTGTTCTCTCTGTGCACTTTACTTCTATTCTTTCTTACTTTCTTTCGTCCGCGTTCTTGGGAAGCTATTGATGCCGAAGATGCTGGTGGTGACTCGTTGTAGACATTGAGTTCGAATACCGGGGAACTTGGTGGTGTTGCATCCAAGATTAATTGTAAATTCTTCCTCTTCTTTCTGTATTCTCTTTGTCTCAACTTCCAGATAACGTTTGCTTGTTTCTTTTCCTTTGGTGTTAAGTCTTTTGCAAGCCGTTTAACTTTGTGGTAGTACTCACGGTGCTTTTTTTTTAGCATTTTCGTATTTTTCGGTGTTCGTTTGAGTCTTTCCCTGTACCTCTTTTGTTTTTCAGCTGCCGTTAGTCGCGCCATTTCAAGACTAACAATATTTCTGAAAATATTATTTAAAATTTATATTTATAAGTAGGTATTTATTATAACTAGTTATAGTATTAAACATAGCCAATCTACAGTAAAAAATAAACCGACTAAAAAGAAACAGTAAAGTTAAAAATATAATTAACCTTTTTAGTCTTAATAATCTAAGTTCCCAAAGTAGGTACCTAATGTACATAAGTAAGCAACTAATTATGAGTCGGTGCCAAACAAAAAGTCAAAGAAAAAAATCAAGATTCATCGAAAATATTTGCTGTCTATCTTTCAATTAATCTATCTGATATAGGTGTTATAGGTAGGTTCTGAGGACCTAGATACGTAAAAGGTAAGTAGGTTTTGAAAGTTAGTTTAAATAGAGTTAATTTTACTTTATGCGCTACTAGCTAATCTCACTAAGTACGTGAATGTCTTAGGAGTTACCATGAATGTCTATGGAGTTACCGCCAATGTAACTCAGTATACAAGTAACTCAGCAGACAATTGGTGTATTTTCATGAAAATACCACATTATAATTTGATTATAGTACTAGGCGTAATCATTAATGGAAAACAACTGTTAGGTACTCTAAAAGCATCTGATCATATTAAATAAATAATAAACTTACATCGAGAAATCACGGTCACTCAGCAGACGACACAAAAAGGCACGCACACCCTTCGAAGATTCTCCGCGGACTGGCGGCTCGACGTCGTCATCAAAGGATACCGCCGCGCCTTGCGAGCGAAAGCAAATACAAATAAAGCTACCTACGGCCAACAGTGCCATCTATGTATTTCCGGGAGAAATTTATGAGTGTAACTCAGTATACGAAGGTAAAATCATTAAAGTAAGGGACACAATTTAAATAATTTTTTTTGGAAAAATGGTTTGGCCCATTCTCATTTTGATATGCACACGATAAACTATAACGTACTGACTTGTTATGTAATAAGAATCAACCGAAAGCAAGAAGTATAAGTTCATTTAAATTAAAGTTTACAGAGTGAATGCGGTCTTCGGACAGGAACATTTTGTATGGAGTGAGATTTTCGTATACTGAGTTACCATAAAATTTCATGGAAATTAAAGATTTTCGAGAACGTAATCAAGTTTCCTTTGGTGCCTAATAATCTTAGATGCTATTGTCATAATCATTAAGTCTGTAACTATAACCATTTAACGTATTTTAATAAGAAATGGTCAGGGACAGCAAAGTGTGGGTAAAATAGTTGATTCACCCACCTATGACTAAACCCTGACAGGGGAACTAATATATGTAGATCGTAGAAACATTTTTCCCGAGGCAGGAATCGGACCCGCTATCTCCTGCGTTGCAGGCGGACCTCCTGCTGCGCCGCAGAGATCGTCAAATATGGCAACCAAGTCCATTTAGAAATTATCGTTCTACGTCACACACGGCCCAACACAGCCAGTGTTTTTAACACGCATGACCCAAGACGCACACGTCAACTGCAGCGGCGACGTCGACGCGTCTCCGCGGGTCACACCGCGGGCAGCGAGTGTGTTTAATGCTTGAAGATACTAAAAAAAAATATTAGCAATAACATTATTTTATTGAAACGCCTTTTTGCGTCAGCGTATTATCTTCGTAAGTCTCAAGTACATCAGCCAAATGTTCATTATCTCTTGGTTTCTTGAACTGTCTTCGTTTCTGAGCAGCTTTCTTCCTTTTGGGTGCAATTGGCTTTTTCTGCCCATGGTCCTGCATAGATTTAATGCCTTGCTTCTCTAGGTATTCCTCAATTTTGGCGTCATCCATAGCGTCCACAGCTGTAGCGCGCCATAATTTCACAAACTCTTCATCTACCTGCAATTTTTAAGTTAATTTGTTGAATTATTTAAAAATTGCCCTTAAATACGAGTTATTCAAATCCATACTAATATTATGAATTCGAAAGTAACTGGAATTAACATTTAATTTGGCGTGGAGGTAGAGGCGGCACGGACAAGAACTTTCTGGGTAACGTTCGTGCGAAGTCGAGGGCAGCAGCTTGTTTTGTAATTAAAAAAAAATGCTGGACAATTCACATAGCAATATCTAGCCCCAAGCTAAGCAGAGCTTGTCTTATGGGTACTAGATAAATAATATACTTATACAATACACTACATGTGTACCAGTAGATAGTTTGTTATATTATTATACATAGAAAACATCCAGAACACTGTACAAATATCTGCAGATCTTACAAACTTTTTTCATGAGGCGGAAATCGAACCCCGTCGCAGGCGGACCTTCGCAACGCCACATGTCGTCATTGTATACAAAACTAACGGCCAAATTAAAGGATTCACTTTTTAATGGATGGATAAACTTTTTATAATATCGTGTTCCATTAAACAATCAAGGCATATCATGTTCTGAATTTGTTGCTAGCTTAAGGCGCATAGTAATGCGACACTAGCGCCACTCTTTAGTTTTTCTTGTATTATCGTTATGGAAAAGAATTACAAAAAGTTCTCACCGCCAATTGATAATACTCGGTATAAACTATTTTTCGATACGTCTGTAATAGTTTTGTTTTATTTACCATAGTCTTAAAGGCCACAATAAACATGCAACTTACATCTAATGTAGCTGTTTTGTCATTATAAAACAGTATTTTCTTCTTATCAGTAGGTCTGGTTATGTACAGTATTTCTTGTGCTAGACTCTTCAGGGCTCTTTCACAATGTGGCAGAGATTCTTGTACATCTTCTAAAAGGATACCACCTAAGCCTTTCAAATCTTGCTGTTTTAATAATCTGCAAAAATACAAAGGAAACAATGTTAACACATGTACCTCCCTAGCACACTAATTTCCACAGCTGGTGCCTGCCCCCAAAGGGGGTGTAGCCATAATTAAGGAAACAAGCTGATTTCTGATCACATTCAAGAGTACTAAAAATGACATATGAGAAAGCTGCTAAAGTGAAGATAAAATCAATAACACTTTATTCCTTATTTGACAATAATTTATAGTTTAAAATTTGACTCACTTATATGAGTCAAATTCTTAGTTTTTAAGCCTACCTATAGAAATAAAGTTATTGACTTCTGTTGCCTTCCTCTGATAGGTTCCTTTAGTAGGCTCTTATGATATTCACAGACTGACTTGCAGGGGTCAATTCTTAAACCTCATTACCATTTACCTCAATAATGATTTCTTATCCTTAATTTTGTAAACTGGTTTGAAATTGTACTTTCCATCGATTGTGTATTCTATTTTAGGATTGTTTTGTAGAGCCTCTGTTTGTAGCCACTGAAAAGATATTTTAAATCAACATTTACACATTATTTGGTGTTCTACAGTAAGCTCAAAACCACAAGGGTAGCAGGATTTTAACTTTTAACCCTAGACTTATTCTCATTTGTCTATTATTATTTTATTTTAGACCTTTTAATTTAGCTGACCTGTTTCACTTTGTTGCCAACATCTAGTTGATTGGTTTCATCAAGAACCTCATCCAGGCTCAAAGGATGGTCATCTCCGTCCTGGTGCCGAGACCTCATATGTCTGACGATTCGGGCCAGCACACCAAATCTGTATGATGAGCTGCCTGACATTGTTTTGTAACTAGAAATAAAAAAAAATAACAACTTAGTTTTGGCCGGTGACTGATATTCACCATGTATCCTTTCATAGATAGAACATGAAAATATATTTAGGTAGACTTAATGCTGAAGACGGAAACAAATGTTGCAGATATAAACCCTTTCAGTACATCTATGACTTGTATTGGGTTAGCAACTCTAAACCAATGTCAGGGAAACCTACATGCCTAAAACCCAAATTAAAATTACAATTTAGCCTGGTGTGTCCTACTGCAAATGCCCTCAGGAACAACTAAGATAAGTATATAAATACTTTTTCATATTCATATAGTTCCTAAAGTAAAGGTGCAGGCTCTTACTTGGAGGCATCAAGCTTGGGTGCAGAGCTGGCACAGCTGGAGGATTTAGACTTCTTTTTGCTGTCATCCTTGTGTTGGGAGTCATCTCTTTTCTTCTTTTCTATGCTGAAATAAGTTTTTAATTATTATGACAGAAAGCCACTTAGAACTATGAAAATTTTGAACTTCATTCGTGAGAAGTTTTGAACAATAGTTATGAGTAGACCTTTAAATTTTCAAGCAGGACTCATGAATCCCTTTAGATTTAATTGATACAGTCAGGTGTCCCCGCTCGGGGGTCGGGTAGCGGGGCGTGGGAGTGAAAGTCTTGGCCATTCTTGCTTGGAGCAAATGGCACTCTGTAGTCGAATTCAGATCAGTGTCAAACGCGTAGTAGCCAGTACAAACTATAGAAAATGAAACGTACCTCGGTGTAGCTAGAGCTTTTTTCTTGAATGCTTCACGCTCCCTGAGCAGTGCCGGATCCATTTTATTAGTTGCAAGTTGAACTGGATACAGTAATTGTAAGTAAAATTCGTACTTTTGCGATGGATATAATCAAATTATGGTTTCTTTTTTCGTTCAAATCACGAAATCTGCGGATTGGAATGAATCAAACCAAACAAACATAACATGCAAATTCAACTTAAACTTCTTTTTTAATGGCGTCGCCTTGTTTGGCCCATTTTGGTTTGGCCTTGTTTTCATTTTTGATTACTGAATAACATTGATTGTTATAAGCAAATGACGTTGACATGACAATTTTTATGTCCATAAAATCTATTACCAATCGTAAGCGTGAATAACGCGTTAATTTCTTCGGGTCATAAAGAAAATTAACGCACATGATGCGTTATTGATGCTATAACTAGCGTAATGCTTATTCACGCTAAAATGAGAGCAATAACGGGATAGCATGCGTTAAGTTTTATTCTATGGTATGGCTGCTGATTTCCCTTCAACACGTATAAATATTTCTTTCGATCCACATAATAATCCCAGCAGGCTGACCGTAGAATATAACGTGTAACGCAACGCCTATTTTCCCCATTATTTGCGTTAATTTTAGTATGAATAACGCGTTAGGTTAAGTCTAGGGTTATTCGCGCTATAAATAGCGCAACGCATTATTCACCGCAAATACGGGGATAACGTGCGTTACGTTATAAGTTTTATAGCCTGCAGCAAATAGCTTTTTGTTACATTCTTTAGGCGCAGCTAGTATCATGTCTGTGGTTACATTGTCATTTGTCCATTATTATATGGAATACGGTAGTTATTGTATACTCATTGATAAGGAATAGGTAAAGGCAAATTATAGGGTCGCTATGGAGTTTACGGGGAGCAAGAAAAAAATCGACTTATTTTAAAGGTCATTGACCTTCGGCCTTGAGATCATTTACCTTGTACAAAAGGTCACTGACTTTTTTGTGAAAATTATAGCTTTTGTGAGACCATCCACTCGATGGACCGACGACATCGTAACAGTCGCAGGGCGTTGATGGATGGAGGCGGCTCAGGTCCGCTATTTGTGGCGTCGTATGGGGGAGGCCTATGTCCAGCAGTGGACGTGTATGGGCTGATAATTATAATGATGGTTTTTGTTAGGTTGGATGACCAAAAGTTAAATTATTTGGGTTAAGGCCAAAGTCATTGACCTTGGGCAAGGGCACTGACCTTTTTTATGAAAACGTTGCATTTTGTTATTAATTATACATATTCAGACCCTTTCAGTCACAGAGTGGGCCAATGAGTAGGTATACAATAACTACCGAGTGGGCATAAGTTGTAAATCTTTTCAACCTTCAAACAGGAGGTTCTCAATTCGATAAGTTTTTTTTTTTGTAACTTTTATTAGGCTTTATTACCGACAATTATGGACCGATTTTGATTTTTTTCACTATTGTATATTTGATTGTGTAGAAAATGATCCGAAGGTGGTTCAATAAAAATAAAACCCCATAGGATTCCAAGTCGATTACATAATAGATTTTTGAAAATAATCTATTAGGATTACATAATAGATTTTTGAAAATAATCTATTATGTAATATACCAAAGAGAATACAATACTGTGTAATAAACTATCACAATGACTGTTAACAAACAGTTTCCACGGCAACGGGAGTAAAACAGAGGTTGGTTCAGAAATTTTAAGTCCGTTTATTATTTTTTTAAACACGTCATATTAATTGTGAATTCAGAATCAGAATCAATAACTTTATTTCTTTAGGCTTACAAAATAAGCACTTAGACAAGTCAAATTTTATACTATAAACATAGTATAAAATTTGTTTTATATCGAGTTTTATTATATCAAGTAATTCAAGTAGGTTTATTTAGAACCAGTTTAGAACTATGTCCTCCCTCGTAGTTAGAACCAATGAGTATACAATAACTACCGTAAATTAGAACTCAAATCATGCTGAGTTTAATTCTAATTCATTCAGTAGTTTCGGCGCTATGCGAGGCAGAGTAATTTCACTTCATCCCAAGAGAACCCTACCGGATTCCGTAATAAACAGTATTCTATGTCCTTTTTCGTAGTATGAACTCAAATCATGCCAAGTTTCATTTGAATAGGTACATTCAGTAATTTCGGCGCTATGTGCTGCCAAGAAATTTCACTTCCATTGCCACTCCCAAGAGAACCCTACCGAATTCCGGAATAAAAAGTATTTTATGTCCTTCCTCGTAGTATAAACTTAAATTGTGCCAAGTTTCATTTCAATCCATTCTGTACCTAGTTTCGGCGTGATGCGAGGCCGTGTAATTTCACTTCCATCCCCTCTTTCAAGGGAATCCTAATAAATTCCGGGATAAAAAGTATCCTACAAATTATTAGGGGTTACACTACAAACACACATAAAAATATTAGTATGGGCACCTAATTACCTATACCTTTTCTTGAAATCTCCGTATTTACATACACATCGAAATCGAACGCAGCCAGGGCGCGCAAATGTAGCTAGCTACCTTATATGTTTTGTTTTTCTTAAAGAAAACAAGTTTCACGTTGTCGAGAGCGGTGCGCGACCGGAAAATATTATTGTTGTGTGAGGTGTTGTATACCTACCTATGTGTATAACAGTGTAACCTGTGTAACTCAAGACCACTAGCCAGCCAGTGTGAGACCAGTTGATCTCGGTGGTGGCGCACAGAGGACGTGTTAGTGTTCCAACCTTAATGGTATGTTTTCATTGTCTCCAATAACATACATTTAGCAACTCTAAACAATTTTTTTGGATTGTTTTTTCCATCTTATGATTATTTTGTATTGTTACAGATGAGTTGGCTTCGCAAATTTCATATTTTCACGGCCCACATAGTAATTTTATTCGGGTAAGTTTTAAGTAAGAAAATGTAAAAATTTAACTGATTTGAATTATTATCAAAAAAGATTTCAAGTAGACTTAGGCACTTAAAATAATTATCGACGCGGAATTGGCTTAGGACCAAGAGAATATGTATATTATGGTTTAGGCTAGTCAGAAAAAGTTAGAACGGTGGTTTAAAATCTACGTTCTGCGACACTCGCATCAAATCGCGGGTCGTCCTAGATAAGATATACGTTTAGATAAAAGTAACATTGATTTTCAGATATACATATAACTAAGGATCATCATCAATAATCTCATTTCAGGCCGTTCACTGACTGACACTCATTGCTGGGTAGGAAAGGCTTTTTCTTTTGAACGCCAGCTTGAACGGTCTTGTGCGAATCTCGTTCGCATTCTTCCGACCACCCCAACCACATAATACAATTAGTTTTAATTAAATAGTGTAGATATTAATAGATCGGTCTTATGATAACAATAACATTTTTCCGGTTAGATTACCTATATTATTATCTAATAGGTATCTTTAAAAATAACTCGGAGTAAGTATACCTATCCGATTTAGAA
Organism: Eupithecia insigniata; assembly: GCA_947859395.1. NCBI lineage: Eukaryota > Metazoa > Arthropoda > Insecta > Lepidoptera > Geometridae > Eupithecia > Eupithecia insigniata. The sequence continues at coordinate 3,145,267 of OX402001.1, read as the reverse complement.
TCTAGATATTTTATGTCGACAAAGACATTTATGAGATATTTTATGAACGAAAAATTCACAAAAATGCATAACAATAACAGAAATCAACAAGGTAGAAAACTTATCAGTTACACAGACCTAGTTTTTTTTCTAATCAGTTATCTGATCACTAAAAACTAAAACACAATCTTCAACATCGCATAATATCACATGTGTAGGAAACAAATATTTAAATTTGAATTCAAATCGAACGAGATCATTATAATCAGGGGATAATCACGGAAAATCAAAATGAAAGCTTTCAAAACCAAAAATTGTTTCGAGCTTCTGTGCTTCGATGATACCAATGTCGTTAAATATTTTCCACCAACATTCCTTGGGTTTTGTAATTCCTTTAGACAAAATATATGCAGGTTTTTGGATCGGAGTATAAGTACGCTACAACTTTGCATGTTTCACGTAGTATGTTATGTGACTATTGATCTAGTTTATGTGGTAAATGCACTTTATGTAACACCTGCCTGGTCTCATTGAACTTTCGATCGAATCTATTAGCGATGCAAAATGTAAAACAGTAGAAGTTAAACAACAAAGCAAGGGGGCCTTAAGTGGACCGTTATGAGGTCGGTGGCAGCACCGCTCCGCATCGTTTAGTTTATTGGAGAGATTGTACTATGGGAACCTAGGTTCCAGATATAGTAGACTTAGTGGCTAAAGCCGGGTATGGACCGGTGTTACGGGGTGTAATGTACCATTCGCAGCGAGAATGAAAATCCGTCTCGTTACTCGTTGCGAGCGCCTTCTTTCCCCATACTGACTGAACGAATGCTCGCTGTGTAACACGTTACATTACACCCCGTAGCACCGGTCAGTATTGGATTTATAGCATACTATTGATAGCAGCTGCCCGCGCAGCATTTTATCGGGTTTAAAAATAGCCATTATGTTATTCTAGGTCCCAAAATATTCCCATACCAAATTTCAACCCAATCAGTGCAGTAGTTTTTGCTTGAAAGAGGAACAAATATACATCATTCTTAATTTTATAATATTATAGGATTGTAAGCAACAAAATACAGTGTTGTATTTAGCGTGGTTTTACTAAATATCTCTTGCAGCGTAACATCTGCTGATGAGCAGTCACCATGGCGTTGGTCATGCGAAGGCAGATCGTGCGTGAAGATCCGCAACAATCCGCAAAACAACGACCCTGTCCTTAGCCTGGAGGCTTGCAAGATGTTCTGCAATGACTACGGTAAGTTTGGAATATTTAGGATACGAGCCCATTACAGAATAAGATTTTGGTTGGTATTTTACTCCATTAAGCGATATGCACCTAAGTAGGTAATTAAAATTATAAAATCATTAGGTATTAGACATAGACTCCTAAAATTTATCAAAAAACAGCTAAACAGCTAAAAAACTAATTAGGTACCTAAATGTGTACTATTTAGACAGAAATTGTATTAATTTGTGAGTATTATTGTAATACTGATGATATTTTTCAATGGTAAACATTAGTAAATTTTAATCTAATGCATGTTACACTCTCGCAAATATTTTTGCATAGGTACCGATTACGTTCTAGCATGTTGATAAACAAATTTTATTAACCCTGTTCTTAGAGAATTTAATTTTACAATAATTTCAACATGTTTTGGCAATTGAAAAAATCTTTATCTCTTATCTTTATCGGACCGAGATGGAGCCGTTTGGTGACCACCGAGAACTAAAGGGTGTGTCAATAAGAGTGCACTTTCATTCAGAAAAAAAAGTTTGAGCGAGTTGCGATTCTTTTAATGCGTTGTAAAGTTCCGATTGAGTGTGAAATAAAATACACAAGATCCAAGTCATGAGGAAAACTGCTAATGGACCTTGTAAATTCGTGTCTAGGTCTGCTTTGGCCAAAACCGACTGGAGATACAGACCTCGGAAACTTCTTGTCCAAGATCAACATAAACAGTATCAGCGTAGAAATCTACAAAAAGGGACGGTCCAGCGATTTGATGGAAGCCGCTGGAAAAGTGAGTTATTTATTGCTAGTTAAGAAAGCAATTTTCAATTTAATGGTTCGAAGCTGACAAAACTACATATCAACTTAATATTCTTTACAGAGGTTCAAAGACGTTGTTTCGATGGCGGTACCAAAGGGGATATCTCCGAAGGCAACAGGAAAAGCGTTGACTGTTTATTTAGTCAATAACGATCCAGATTTAAGAGGTGAGGTCATTTATTTGCTATGGGTAGGCATCGTGGATACTTGGATTTTTCTTTTTATTATCTGCATGCATTTAGGACACAACATCTGGGATTTGTTGATCTTTATTTCTTATGATAGTATGTAGGTAGGTCTCGGATGCATTGCTTTTATTTCTTGTCATTTCTATCTACCGATAACATCTACGGTTGTGGTTTGCATAGCTCTTGGGTATTAAATAGGTACTATTTAGAAACGAATAAATATTATGCTTTTCTATATCATAGCTAACGTGACTTTTATTGTCTGGACCTACCTACAAAGACAAGAAGTTATCATATCTATTAGGAACGTACATAAAAAGAGTCATATAATCAATTTCAAAAATTGATTATTGGCTCTAATCAGCTAACGGAAACCGTACGCACCTACGCACTATACCAACTTTAATTTAGTTACTATTATGCTCGGTTACGGATATCTTTGAAAAAAAAAAAATATTTTCAGTATTTTCACCCTACTTTGATGAGAGCTACAACATCCGCGTCTCACCTTCTTCCAACGACAGAATCAATGCAACGATAGCTGCCAATACGTTCTTTGGCCTCCGACACGGCTTGGAAACTCTTTCTCAACTCATAGTTTACGACGATATCAGGAATCATCTCTTGGTAAGACATAAATATCGATTGAATCATTGGAATTATAATTACCTAACTAATTTGTTAAACTGTTTTGATCGTCATATTCGTATTGCCTACTAATCGCTTCATAAACGACCCCAATTTGCTACTTAACGTTAAATGATGATTTCCTTTCATAACTTCTTTGGGACCGTACGGGTCATATTAGGTATATTTCATATAGGCCCACCTATATGATACGGTTATATAATTTATATTTATAAGTCATCTTCCATTCATCCACTATTAACAATGTCCTAGCTTTGTGTTGTGTTGTGACAACTGGCTGTCGGACTAAAATTAGCATTTAGTTATGGCGATGGCGAATGACCAGTCCATTTCAAGACCGGTTAGGGTCGTTGACAGCGGTTACAGGATTTGCATAAAGATTCAGTATCACGGCTAATTCGATCTCGGCTGATTATGGCACCTATAAAGAACCAACTTTTCTGGTCGTTGGTCCCAAAAATGTCACATAAACTTAGAAAATTTGAATGTTTTATCGGCTATCACTTATCGATGCGATGTTTACCTATTGAGGACACACTTAAGATAATATATAAAGTAAACTTAAAGACCATGGGCTTAAAGACTTTGTATTGACGCAAGATAAAGGAAACTGACACCACAGTATGTAAATAAGGACTGCCATTCAATATTTCTGCGCTATATAACATTATTTCAAATTGATTTCACAGATGGTGAGAGATGTTACCATTAACGACAAGCCTGTTTACCCGTACAGAGGAATTCTTTTGGATACCGCCAGGAACTATTACACAATCGATTCAATCCTGTCAACCATTGGTTAGTTTGAAAGTTTTTAAATACTGAACTTTGTACCTGCATAGTTTAAATTTTAAGCAATTGTGTATTTATCGCAGATGCAATGGCCGCCGTAAAACTCAATACATTCCACTGGCACATTACGGACAGTCAAAGTTTCCCATTTGTTTCCGAGAGGCGGCCAAACCTCTCCAAATTCGGAGCTTTCAGCCCCAGCAAGGTATTTATTTCAATTCTGTTTATCCTGAACCCATTATTATTTACCAACTATTTTCAATCCTGGAACATTTAAAGAGTAGGTATGTCAACTCAACTAAATAAAATCTATTTTCTAGGTTTACACAAAACAACAAATTCGTGAAGTAGTAGAGTATGGACTGGAAAGGGGTGTCAGAGTTTTGCCTGAATTTGATGCGCCTGCGCACGTGGGTGAAGGATGGCAAGACACAGACCTCACGGTGTGCTTCAAGGTACCTACGACTTAAGGACCCATATTATATAATGCATATCATAAATGCTTTCCAGGCACGTGGGTGTTAGTACAAACTTTATACATAAGCGCTTGCATCAAAACCGGAAGTTCTGATTTTTGCAGACTTGTCTAATTTTCTTTTTTAACATCTCATGATAAAACGTACAGGGCTTCGGTGGTATAACAGGGGTTACGAAGAATCAGGGTCAAAATTAATTCAGAACGACAGAATATTGTAAAAACATTGCAAAGTTCTAAAAAATGATAACTTTGAAAGCCTTTATCTCGGAAAATATTGGGTCCACAGAGACAATTTTAGTCCCATATTGTAGCAAATTTAGTCTACATCAAAAACGTCCTGAGAAGGTACTATCAAAAAATTGTCCTTTAGGGTTATAATCTCAAAAATCTGAAAAAAAAACCGATGTTTTCGCGGTTTTTTCATATTTTTGACTAAATTGCCTTCGACGCTCGAGGTTCACAAACAGGATTATTCATTGCGCCACCATCACAAGTCTGCAAAAGATCAGAACTACCGGATTTGACAAAAACTACCCCATACTTTCAGGCGAAAAGGTTACTGGAGTATGATACTCCAGTAACACCGCCTACTGTTTAGGTACACCTGACCTCTTCCTAGTGGTGATGGTCTACCGTCCCATCGGATTATGAGAGTAAGGGAATAGAGCGTACACCTATATTTGCGCACACTCTAGTGTACAAATTCTAGTGTACTAGGGCATAAGAGTGTGCGCACATACTCGTAGCTAGTCTCTACTGAGACTGGCCGCATCGCGCCGCCGTGGCTGAAATTTGCCTAGGTAGACATCATCATTACGAATGACATAGAATTTTAATTGTATTAGGTGATATCTAACTCGAGACTTTTCTCCAATATTAGGCGGAGCCATGGCGCACTTACTGTGTAGAGCCACCTTGTGGACAGCTGAACCCGGTGAGAGAGGAGCTTTATCAATATTTGGAAGATATTTACTCAGACATGGCTGGTACGCATTATTTAAAATTTACTTCATTTAGATTTGCTGGAGGTAAATTAATATAAAATGCAGTCTAGATTTTGGTCTAGAAAACTACTCTTGCGAAATCTGCCTCCTAAGAAGTTTATTTCTGCAGATGTATTCGACCCAGATATGTTCCACATGGGAGGTGATGAAGTGAGTGAACGCTGCTGGAACTCGTCAGAAGAAATAGTTAATTTCATACACCAAAACAGATGGAACTCAAATGGTTTCTTACAACTTTGGGACTACTTCCAGAAAAAAGCTCAGGCTAAAGCTTATAAGGTGGGTAATGTAACTAACTTATATAAGATAGGTATAGGTCGCGTCACGATTTAATAGCGCTGAGCTATAATAATAGTGATGAGCAGTAATCTATTTTTAGATTTTTATACCGTTTTACACCTGCGCAGAACCCCCCTCCACTTTCGCCGAGCGCTATTAAACCGTGACGATACCTGTACCTAATAAATAATTACTTTTATGACTGCTTTTTTAAATAGTTTGTTTTATACTTAGGCATTCGGAAAGAAATTACCGCTCATTATGTGGACGAGCACATTGACAGAATACAATAACGTCGAAAAATATTTGGATAAGGACGACTATATCATTCAGGTGAGTTCTAAATATAATCTAGTTAAGGTTTTTGTTATTTTAGTGCTTATAATTTTAGTAAGCGCATCCCCTTATTCAGGGGAGGGTCGCGGGTTCAAGTCCCGCTGGAGACGTAATTTTTTTGGATATTATTACATTCTTTATAATCTAGTTACTTACATATTAATAAAAAATACTGGAAAAATATAGAGACGTTTTTCCTGTTACTAATAATAAATTAAAGTTCACTTGATTACGCACAATAATTACAATAAGTATAGATTATATTATTAAATCTAATGCATCATTTATGAAAACTTATTAAATGAACTTAAAATTACAAAAATCATAAATTCTTCTCTAAATAATTAACAAAAACAAAATAAAATTAACGAAAAATAAATAAAAATAATACTAAGGTACGCCATATAAAATAACAAAATGTATAGGATGTTTGGTATAAGGACCGACCTAATGTTTCGGGGGGTCATGCATGAGCTACATTTCTCCGGTAAAATCAATGTCCTAAGTGAAACGGTTTCCGAGATAATGTTTTTTTTAAGTTTTTTTAAATCACCGAATCACCCGAAATCTTGCCTATAAAACATCATATGTTATTCTTTTGTTTCTAGTTGTAATGCCACAAATTAACTTGTGCTGCACGAGTATTCTGATTTCTGGTGATTTAAAAGCGAGATTTAAGAGTGTTTAAAAAAAAACTTTGAAAAAACATATCTCAGCAACCGTTACACTTAGGACATTGATTTTACCTGAGAAATGTAGCCCGTAATCCAATTGACTCTCCAAAAAAATTATGTCGTTCCCAATACCAGTCTCTCACAAAGCAAGTTAATAATAGAGTACATAATATAACACGTCATGTAAACCAAACTTTCTGTATAACCTTTGCGAGAGAAAAATAAATGATTATTTTATTATTTGTGTTTAAATACCAAACACCATGTGTATGTATTATCATAAATTAACAACACAAGTATCGACGTAGGTATAACATACGTATATAGCATACGTACATAGGTATAATAGTAAATTGTACACCTAGGCGAGAAAGTGCCCAATTCCTATCGAGTGTGTCATTTGAGGCCCGAGGCGCAGCCGAGGGCCTTAAAACACACGAGGTAGGAATCGCACTTTCTGCCGAGTGATACATAGCGATACATACTACACCTTCGAGACAAAATATAAAAAGCAGAATAAATCTTTTCTTTCTGGCGGTGTCATAAAACTTTCACTAACACTCGACGACATTCTGTAGAATTAATAAAATTGCCTACACCGAATTAAAAGAACTTCCCGCGCCAACCTTTATCACTTGGGTTCTTTTTTAAAAATATTGTTCGGATATCGGAAGAGGCATAAGCGGACTTGGAGTGAAAACTTTTTGTCGTTTGACCTATAATGAAAATAACCATAGCAACCGGCTGATCTTTTAGGAAATAAAAAAAAATTACACGTTAGAAATGGATTTCCATACATTTTCCCTCCCGCTAAAACGAGTGAGAAATGAAATTCCATAGAGTTTTTCCTCCCGGATTCCTATACGCCTGCAATGACTTACTTTCTATCATATATTTGGAAAATGAATAGGCAACTTTCCGAGCAGGTGTAGTATAAAACCAATTAACATTTACAGGTGTGGACGACAGGTGCAGACCCACAAATCCCAGGATTATTGGAAAAAGGATACCGTCTAATCTTATCAAATTACGAAGCACTTTACTTCGACTGTGGATTCGGTGCCTGGGTTGGAGAAGGTAAATTTATTAAAATAAGAACAAATTACCCTACGTCATGTACGCATTGACGACCGATGTGGCGCGGCGGGCGAAGGTCCGCCTGCGACGCAGGAGGTTGCGGGTTCTATTCCCGCCTTGGGACCATTTTTTTTCGATCTACATATATTTATATTGGGTGTTCTTGGTATTTTCTATGTATAATGAAAAAATTAATGCAATATAATCATTAAATATAATAATAAATAAATGTAATATGAATATCAGTCATCTAGTAGGTATAACAAAAGCTCTGCTTAGCTTGGGGCTAGATGATGCTGTGTGGATTTATTATTTATTTATTCTTAATATTTAGTATGCAGTTCATATTTTATACTGATTTGTTTGTATTATTTTAGGAAATAACTGGTGTTCACCATACATCGGTTGGCAGAAGGTCTATGATAACAGCCCGGCTACCATAGCTGGTGATCGTAAAAATCAGATTTTAGGTAAGTCTCTAAAAAAGAAAATCATGAATATTGCAACTTGCGTCATCCTGCGAAATAAGTACCTTCTTTTTAATTATATACACTACCTACCTAGGTGTACCTACTTTAATCACAATAATAATTTCATTACCACACTGGTATTTCTACACTAGACGTACGTAACTGTTACATTCTCATGCCATATTGAACAATTAATAGAGATTCGAGACGCGCGTTAGAGCGTGGCCCAAGTTCGGAAAGAAACGGGCAACAGACGACGCAATAGGTACCAGTGTGTATCTGAACATGACCCATTGGGCACACTTAGTCCATTCTCCAGCCCTCATTATTAAATTCACAGCCTTGCAATTTTGTATGTCTAGAATAAATTATTTACGATATCTATACGTTCAGTAGGTTAGGTAGGTAGTTAATTTTAGCGTGAAGAGGTAATAAACATGTATCGATCCAAATTTCGCATTTATGAAAAAAACTATTCCTTTCCAACAGGTGCCGAAGCAGCCCTATGGTCTGAGCAAGCCGACAGCGCGTCTTTAGATGGCAGACTGTGGCCTCGGGCTGCGGCGCTGGCGGAGCGCCTGTGGGCTGAGCCGGCAGGCACGTGGCGTGATGCAGAGCACAGAATGCTGCATGTGCGGTAAGTCTTCAGAATTTTATAGTTTTACTAAATAATCTCATCGTATCATTAAGATCGGTTTACAAAAGTTACGGTAGTTATTTTTGACTCACTGTACAAAAGGACCAATTTTGAAGACTTTGGCAACTTCTTTGGAGAAGTCTATAAAGGTCCGACCTGCAAAAAGAAAAAAAATTCTTAACATATTCAACCTTTCAAGAGCGTTTTGAAGGTATATACAGGTATGTTTGCATGGGGGGCAGTAAGGGTAAAATTAAGATCCTAAGACCTCCTGTAGCTACACCGGATGTAGGTCCCACGCCTTGCTGCCCCATCCAAAAAAATCCATAGATGCAAGCCTGAGAAATATAAAGACTCAGAAAATGGGTTGACTCTATCTTCTCAAATACCTACTCATAACACTCGTATTAGGTACTTGATATTTTTTTTGAAAGTTATTTGCTTCTTTATTTTCAGAGAACGATTAATCCGCATGGGAATCAAAGCTGAATCTCTTGAGCCAGAGTGGTGCTACCAGAATGAAGGCTACTGCTATGCTTAGGTTTAATATACGATGTGATCTCTTTGCCTTACTTAAGTTTTAAGGAAATAAAATATATCTCTCTACGGAAAGTAGACTGTGCATCTTCGCTCAGGATGGTGATAGTTGGTTGAAGAGATACAAACTAATTTCAATTCGTCTATTTCTAGTATCACTACAACACAAACTGTGATTCTCAAATTAGTTTTAGTTAGATAACATCTTACAATGTTTTTGTAACTAGGTACCTACGCTAAGTATACATTTTGAATAAAATTACTATAGTCCCATACGGTCGTATTATTTGATTTTCTACTGACTAGCTCTAATATTAATAGCCTAACTGTAGACCATCAGCATCACCTTAACTCCTGACCTGGTGGTCTTTATAAGGAACTACATTATGGCAGTTGCCTCCCCAAAATCCTTACTGCTTGACTTGTTTAATATTGGTAGTAAGATTAGAATATTTTATCTATGGGCAGTAAGTACCAAGCTTCGACATTTACAGTGAAGTCTTTTTGACATGACAGTGACGTACCGTTATTTTTATTTACCATTTTGTGTACAAAATTGGATCGGAATGATCGGATTGGATTGGATTTTACATAAAATATTTTTCACAAGAATTTGTTAAAAAGTATCTAAGTAACCAAATTTCAAAATGAGTTGCTTTAATTGCTTTGAAAATGTGACTACGCCCAGTTGTGTTTGGTTCGAAAGTGGAGAAAAACGAAACATTATCGCTTCTATCTTCTCGGGACTCTTGGTGTGTAATTTGTTTATTTTTGATGATTCATTCATTTTTTGGCATCACTTTTAGCTTTACTTTGTCATAATCATAATCATTTATTGCATGAAAAAAGGTTCTATAAAGGTCTTAGGCTTAAAATTGGTTCCACATAATTCACCGATTGATTTGGCATTCAAAACACAACCACTATGTACTTAATAAATTTAAACTGAGTGGAATATAAAATGTCATAAATGTAAAAACTATTGCAAACATCAGGGAGGCTGATCAATACTGTGCATAGCTACGACCGGTGTATGCCCAGGAATGCATAAGTCTGTGCTGACATAGTGTTCGTCTGGTACACTAATACAGTGATCATAAGTGGCACAATGTACTATAGTTCTGTAATACAGTACTGCCTTAGTATGTTAAGGTAAATGGTAAGGTAAATGTGTAGTTGACACATAGATCGGATTGGGCAACTTTAGAACTGTGTAGGGTGAGCTAAATTACTTTGTGTAATAAATCATTATATGTTTCTAATCAATTGATATTTTGTAGATTGTTGCATTGTAATCAATTATTTCGTACGTAAATGTAAACAAAAAATATGCACCACACAAATCAAAGTATCAAATGCACCAAAGGTTGACATACTAAAAAATGGTTCGTTTAGGTAGTTGACACTATTGGTTCAATAGTTGACATATTATAATAAAAAATATACATATATATAAGAGTATTAATTAAACAATGGAACAATAAACAGATAAACGTTTATTTGTCAAGATTATAATTTACTTTAAAATAGCAGTCAATAGGTAACTAAGAACAAAAAATAGTCTTTAGCTTTACTTTAGAAAACAGTCAATATAAATTATAGAAATCAAACTATTGGAAACCTTTTACAATTCAAAACTTAGGTAGTACTTAGTCTGACACAAAAAAGACGGACGTAAAAAATATGATAACAAAATTTATATATAAAAATATAGTTAAAAACTAAAACCAGACTACATAAAAGTCTTAAACAAGCGTTCACCTATTGTCCATAGCATTTTCTTTTGATACTTAGGTAGTCGGAGGCCTTTGTTACTAATTGTACCCTAGGTATATGGGGTGGGTGCCTCCGACTACCTAAGTATCAAAAGAAAATGCTATGGACAATAGGTGAACGCTTGTTTAAGACTTTTATGTAGTCGGGTTTTAGTTTTTAACTATATTTTTTTTTATACATTTTTGCTAATAGCTTCAGAATCGTTAATCTCACAAAAGTTTGAAAAACGGTTTTGGAAAGTACAAACAAAGACCTTGCAACGATACCACACACGAGCATATTTACTAACATAGAAAGTTTCGACCCTTTCTTCGACCCCCGCTATCTCGTTAGACCCCCATTTTTATCTGACATCACATAGCCTATAACCATCGGGCTATTAAGACGAATCATATGACACCTCATTTGTTGAAATCGGACCAGTAGTTTCAGCGCTACGAGGGAACATAAAAATCGGCTACATACATACATACATACATAGGGTGTCAAAATCATAACCCTCTTGTAGTCGGGTAAAAAAGGCTCATGCTTGACTAAGTACCTGAGATTTTTGAAAATGGTAAAATCATACTCCGAGAGCATCCGTTCTCGACGATCAATTTGACAAGCAAGCAGTTTTGCAACGTTTTCGTTATTAACGAAGACATTATCCACTTAAAACCATGTTCGTCATACTTTCAAACGCAACCTCAAATCCATTTCTATAATTTTTTCCTTATCCCCTGAGAAGTATACCCATTTATCTTTGCTGTTGCAACTAGCATCCCTCTTCTAACTATTTAAATCTTCAACCGCCTTCAGCACATCCTTTTCAGGATTCTTTAGTATCTCGCCCTTGATGCAGCAAAGTAGGTAGGTAGTACTTGACACTACATGTATGCATAGTTGACATCCCTGTCAAGTATTGGTTCTAGTGATAGTAGCTAGACTCAATAGATACAGAAATGATTGTCACCATACATCCATTACTACCATGTTGAAAATTGGACTTTTACTTAAAAAACCAGTAGTTGACATGGATGTCAATTACTACAAATATTGAAAAAAGCGTAACTAGTAATTGACACACACAAAAATAATTACAGCCGTTATATCCACGAGGTTAGAACTGGAACCCGAGCAATAAACAATGAATGAATAATAACATTTTGCATATACTAAATGAGTATTTTCCAAAGTTCATACAAAAAGTGACTGATTGTAAATTCACTCACCTCTTTCAAATCTGTTACAAATTATAAATAATTTACGTTTCACGCACTCACACGCAGAAAAACACTCGCCATTACCAAACAGCGGAATCAATGTTCTTAATGAACCAAAAAAAATGTGATCAGATAAATTAAAAATGTGATCAGATAAATTACCTATCAAATGAGTGTGTTTACGTGACCTTTTTTAATAAAAGATCGTCTTCAAATCTATCCAAAGTTGAAGATGTCAACTATTACCTCAATGTCAACTAAACCCACGGTTACCTTACATACCTATATGTATCTAAAACCTGACTTGTAAACTGACCATTTACCAGTAAAATTATTTTTTTGTTTATGTAAGGAACAAGGTAAGTACTTACTGTAAGTACTACAGATAACAAATGAGATTGAAATTGTCATGCTTCAAAAAAAAAACTTATAATAATAATGATCTAGCTAGTTAGAACATAGACTTAAGGGACAAAATCTAGGTCTATGAGTTAGAAGGATAGCATAAAATTTATATTACTATATTTATCCACAAAAAACTACAACCAACCCTCAAACTATTTTTATTTCAGTTCTTCACGGGATGGTGGTTCATAATTGATGCAGTATCTGTGTATCCAGGAGAGCTTCCCAATGCGTCTCATGTGTGCGGAGTCATGGCTACACTGTCACTTGTGATGGTCAATTCTGTCTCTAATGCACAGGTCAGTAAGGTCTATTTATTACATACTAGCTGACCCGACAGACATCATATCATTCAAGTCAAACAACTGACAGTTATTTCAAACGTGCTTAGCAAAGAGTAACGCTTTGGCTAAGGTTACGTTAAAAAGTTTATAATAAAGGTACTCGTTAAGTTTTCTTCTAAGTTTCTGCGCAATTTTCTTATTTTTTTTAATGTAAGAACTTTCTTACTGTTACAAAACATTTGAAATAAACATGAATGAAATCGGTAAAGATGTTCTCAATGGGTGCTGCACAATATTTCCATTAAGTGAGCAAAGAACAGCTATAAATTAATAAAAAAACATGTCCATCAGAACTTTGTCTGTCGCTACATAATCCGAAGACATTTGGTTCATGTGCTCTTTAAAAGTAGCACTTTATGCTCTTTTCTTTAACTATTATCACAAGTTAGGTGCCTGATATGTCAATCATCATTATTACATGTTTAATATGATATTCGCTTCTACAATAAAATTCCTAGTCATATTGTAAACTTACCAGAAACATATAAAAACCTATTAAACAAAGCGAATTATTGTATTGATGACTACATTAATGACAAAATGTCGTGGACTGACTAGATAGCCTTAGTTTTTAAGACAAAGCCTCATTACAGCCGCACTCATTTTAATTTTTAATTTAATTATATAAACTTATGATTATTCATGGCCTTTTACAGCCATTCAGTAACTTATTTATAATTTTTTGATTATTACTATTTTTATTGTACCTATATTACATTTTGTAGCAATTGACTTGTTTGACCCTTTGAATTTATGCTAATTAAATGATTTGAAATAGAAAATTCTTTTTGCATAATAATGTAAAGAAGTGGCTTGTAATTAGCCCTAAGGTAGAAATTTCCTAACCAATCACAGAATACTAGTTGATAGATGGTGTTAAGAAAATTAATTCAATTTGAATTGCCAAGATATTAATAAATCTTGCATTAAATTGGGGTATCCTTTAAACGGTCAGCAAATTAAAGAGGTTTTGGTCAACCAAAAAATGGATTTTGCCAGCAGAAAAAGTGAATTGCTACACTAGTGGTCGGCAAAAATTATTAAATTGGTCAGCAAGTAATGTGACATTGATTAGAATTATTATATGTATATTTCTGCAGCACTATATCAGTAACGCAGCAGCAAATCTAGATTCGTATTTTATATTTAATACCATTAAATTGTAAAGGTTAGCAAAGAAGATGTATGTCCAGTTATTGAATGATACTTTCATAGAAAAAAATTCTAGGTCTATGCAAATAGTAGAGGTATACTTAAAATCAGAATCTATAACTTTATTTCTTTAGGCTTCTTCTTCTTCTTTTAGCTTTGGCTCTGCATCTGGATTGATGCAATTCTGACAGTGTCAGTTAGGTATGAATTGCGCATTTAGGAACAATAGATAACAATTTAAGGAGGTTGAGTTTGGATTTTTCAGAGAATAAATATATATTATATAATATATAATAAATATTTATATAATCTCAATCAAGTTCGTATAGGTTACGTTAAGTTCGTATACAAAAACAAACAGAAACAACCAAATTAAAAGTTAAATAAAAAGCGTTAACAGAAGTGATCAATATGTGAAGTACATTAAAATATATACCTACGTAATCTAAAAGCTACAATTGTATACTATTTACAGAAATAAATCTACAAAGTTTAGATACAAAAGGGGAAAATACTAATGGAAGAAGGGTCTTGGAAGAGAAGGGACGGGGGATTTCAGGAGGAATAATATCATAAAGAGAAATTTTAAGCCTAGGACAGACGAAAAGAAGATATTCAACATCTCCTTCATACAAACCACATTCACACAGAGATTGATTCCTGACCCTTATCTTTGTAAGAAACACAGGGGTACATACATGGCCCAACCGGAGACGGCATAAGATGGATGTGCTGGTTTTGCTAACCTTTTTAAATTTGAAAAACCAAGGTTTGAGAGGAATTTCTGGTTGCAAATTACCATAGTGCTTGCCTTTTAAAAGTCTAGATGAGTTCCACATTTGAGACCAAAAAGTAGTTAGATGGAAACTAGGGGCTGAACAAAGAAAGCTCGGCGGCACGAGCCGGCGGCTGAGCCACCGCGCCCTTGCCGGCGACTTTGTGTGCCACGACAGGTCCTTTGGCGGCTTTGCTTGTGACCAAGCCGGTGGGAATCTGTGACCAACCTGCTATCATTGCCGTCGGGCTATGCGGGTGCACCATTACAAACAATCTACATAAAGGTAGAAGAACATTCAATCTGTTAGCACCGTAATAAGATTTACCCATGATTCTTGAAAATTCAGTGCTGCGCACCATTTTATAAGCAACTAGCTGACACGCCCGCGTGAATTAAGCAGAATAATATCCCACCATGCATTGTTTTGCGCCTGCGCCGGACGCCCCGCGCTGCCTGCTACCTGCGCCAATGCACACATCGACACCACGCATACGTAAGCCGCTGCGTGTTGCACTGAGTCCGTTGACCACCTCTCGCTTATGACTGCCTGGTACCAGCACGCCGCACTGCGGTAAGGTAAATTGCCCCGAGCCTCAACGCCGCGCGTGCTGCCGCCCCCTAGCGTTTCTAGCGACACTGCCTATCGCCTGCCGCTTGCCTTTTACCGCTGCTTACTTGCGTACGCGCTATCTACTAGAATAGACAACGCCTTTGCTCGGACTTTCCTATCAGGCGTGGATTAAACATCAAAAGTTGCTTGTCTTAGAGATTAGGTGCTTGGTAACAGTAATGTCACTTGTTAGAACACCACCACCAACGAGGGACTCCCCAGCTGCTATCTTTAAAACGCCCTTAGCTCTTGGGCACGCCTCTTCAGAGCCAAATATTGCTCAATCACCAACATCAGAACAAGAATATGGTTTAAACATAGCAACGTCCATGCTGAATGCTCCATCGCGAATTATAAAGCGTAAAAAGTTTGAACTAAATAGAAATGATATTCTGGACTTATTCACTAAGCTCAAGGAAGACCAGGATGAAAAGTTTTCTGCTGTCCTAACCTCTATAAATGACGTCAAAGTGTCAATGGACAACATGTCACACAAACATGACGAATTTATAAAGAGAATAAGCGTCCTTGAAGAGGAGAGGACAAGTCAGAACAGCAGGATTCAATTTCTAGAGAATAAAGTGGAGCTTCTAGAACGTCAATCTCGTAGTACGAGTGTAGAGATTCGAAATATCCCACAGGCCGCGAAGGAAACGAAGGAAGAACTCAAAACTATTCTGATACAAACTGCTGAAGTCCTGAATGTGCCATTGGGTGATTTGGAAATAAAGGACGTCTATAGATTTGGTAAAAATAATACCAACAAGTCGGTGATAGCCGACTTTACCACTGTATTCACCAGGGATAAGTTCCTACGCTCATTTAAGAACTTTAACAAAGCTCATCAAGAAGCACGTTTGAGCACCGGATCCATAAGTGCCACCATTGCCGACGGCCCAAATAGGCTGATCTACATCACGGAGAACCTCACTCAAAGAGAAAGAAAACTCTATTTCCTAGCTAGAGAGTTCAAGAAACAGCACAACTACCATTTTTGCTGGACCTCTTTTGGTAAGGTTTTTCTCCGTGAATCAGAAGGATCTCCACTGATAAGAATCACGTGCGAAAGCGACTTGGAAAAACTGCAGAACAAAATTTAGTTGTCTAGAAACATACCTATAGCCTAGAATAAAGATTTTTTTCTTTTTTTCATTAGCCTGTATCTATATTTTTATTAGTTTGTTATCTGTACAGTAAAAAAAAAAAACATTCTATGTTACAAGTTAAGGTAAATCTTTATTATTAAACTGGGATTATTATATTTACAAAGGAAGGAAAAATAAAACCTACTAAACCTAACCAAGGTTACGCAAAAATTATAACCAAGCTATTGAAACAATTTTATTTAGTTAAACCCATTAGGTTCTTTTGCTATAAAATACATTCTAGACCCAGTAGGCAGCTATTTAGGTACTATAAATTTATTAAAAATGGTGGATTTGCTTAACAACAATGTACTGCATGATATTGACAGTCATTCAATTCCCTGTCACTTAATAGATGACTACTCCAAACTTTTAACGCATTTCAAAGTACACCAAAACAAATTTACAATTTTGAGTCTGAATATCCGTAGCATTCACCAAAACTTCGATGTATTTCTAGCATATCTCAGTAGTTTAACCATCCAAATCGACGTTATAGTCCTAACTGAATGTTTTACCTCCAAATATAACCCACCTGGTTTGCCTAGCTACAATTTGTATTCCACGAAACGTAGCATTAATAAAAACGACGGCGTGGTCGTGTACGTACGAAGCCTGCACTCATCAAATGCAACTGAGCCAATTATAGAAGAAGGCAACTGCCTAATTGTTGAAGTGAACAAACATTTTAGTCTCGTATGTTCATATCGACCCCCATGTTTCAGTAACCCATTGCGCTACCTACAAAGCCTAGACAATATATTAAAACAAATAAAATACAAAAACAATATTATACTAACTGGCGATATAAATATTAATATACTTTCCAAGCCTGTTTTAAACGCCCATGCCTGTGATTACCTAGACCTCATGGCATCCCACGGACTTGCACAAGGAATCAACCTTCCTACTCGCTCAACCACATGCCTTGATCATTTTATGATAAAAACAGAAACAAAATGGATATCATTTGTCTTCAATGAGCTAACTGATCACTCACCAATCATTCTAGCTATCGATAATTGCAAACTAGACAAGCCACAAAGGTTGTCAAAAAACAAAACTAATGTGTATGCTGTTTGTGAAAGTCTAGCTCAACACTCATGGAATGATTTATATACATTAAATGACCCAAACTCTATCGCACAAAACCTTGTTTCTGCTATTCAAAAAACATTAGAAAACAACACAGAACAAACACAAATATCAAGTCGCAAAAGAATACTAAAACCATGGATAACAAACGAAGTACTGAAAACCATAAGAACAAGAAATAAACTGCAAAAACAACACAAAAACGATCCAAAAAATAAAGAGATTAAAAGTAAATACCTAACCTATAGACATCAATGCAACAAATTGATTAAAACGCTCAAAAACAATTACTATGAAGCTAAATTCAACATCAATCGTGGTAACATCAAAGGGACGTGGAAATTGATTAAGGAACTCTGTGACTATAATAATCAAAATAAAACAACTTCCACTGAGCTCCTTGATATAAAGAACACACCAAAAAAGTCACTAGATGAAGTCAATAAATATTTTACAACAATAGGAAACGAACTTGCAAATGAAACTTTAGCGAAATTAAGCACCACAGATATTATTCTTGCTTCGAATGTACCCTCTCCTACCTGTAGCATAGACTCTGCTGATTCAATGTCATTATTCTTGACAGACCCCCAGGAAGTTTTGGCTACTATATCTCACCTAAAAGCCAACACCTGCCCCGGTGGGGATAATATCTCGACTGCTGTAATAAAGACCTGTGCACTACCATTAGCAGAACCCATTGCGTTCCTATGCAATATTAGTTTCTCAACCGGATCATTCCCACAAATTCTCAAAAATGCACTTGTAACGCCTATTTTTAAGACCGGAGACAAATCATCTCCAGCTAATTACCGTCCTATTTCACTACTCACAGTAATTTCAAAAATAATAGAAAAACTTGTCAATAAAAGACTTATGTCATATCTTGAAACACACAAGAAACTTGCCTGTAATCAGTATGGCTTCCGATCACGGAAGTCCACTGATGATGCAGTACTGTCACTGACGTCTTCCATTACTAAACATCTTAACGGTAAGGAGAAATGTATCGGTGTCTTTTTGGACCTCCAAAAAGCATTCGATACAGTCTCCATACCTATCCTGCTAGTGAGGCTTGATAAAATTGGCGTACGTGGGATGGTTCACAGCTGGTTTAAAGATTATCTCACAAATCGAAACCAAATAGTACGAGTTGGAAATCATGTGAGTGAAAGTGCACCCTGTATCTATGGTGTACCGCAGGGGAGTACACTAGGTCCCACACTCTTTCTGGTGTACATTAATGAACTGTGTGCAACCCAGCTAGAGCACGGGCATGTATATATGTTTGCCGACGACACCGTTTTACTTTTTCATGAAACAACATGGAACAAACTCAAAGTTACTACCGAGAGGGGTCTATCCAAGGTCATCGCATGGCTTGAGGATAATCTACTGTCCCTGAATATGACGAAAACCAAATACCTGTTTTTCAAAAAAACTAAAACTGGCTCTCCTCCTAGCTCTCTTAGTATTGTGGCCCACTCCTACCCGTGTAACCGGTCAACAAGAGATTTAAATACCCAAACATGTAGTTGCAACTCCCTCTCTTGCGTACAAATTATAAAATATCTCGGGGTAACAATCGACGATAGACTAACGTGGGCTCCTCACATTGACACGGTGTCAAAGAGAATCAGAAAACTTATCATCGTTTTCAAAAGGCTTAGGGAGGTCACTGACCACAAACTCCTGATACAAACCTACAAATCCTTGGCAGAATGTGTAATAAGCTACTGTATTTGTTCATGGGGTGGTGCTGCGAAGACACATCTGACAAAAGTAGAGCGAGCTCAGCGCGCTCTCCTTAAAGTCGCGATGTCTCTCCCATATAGATATCCCACAACTGATTTGTATAAGAAATGTGACGTTCTCTCTGTTAGAAAACTATTTGTTTATAACTGTATCAAAAGGTACCACTCAGAAACTGTTCCCACTCTTCCTCCCTCCAATAAACGATTAGACAAGTGCCCCGTTCCAAGTTATCACTGCGAAATTGCGAGAAGACACTATAATCGTCTTGCTCCGACTCTCTATAATAAAATTAATCTAAAATTAAAAATTAAATCCCTAACTAAACGAAAGCTTAAACAATGTGTCACTGACTGGCTCAAAGCTTATGATTACGAAGGTGTAGAGCGACTATTTTGTAAAATGATTTAACATCAAGTAAAACTAAAAAAAAAACAATATCCTATTTAAATATCTTTCTTATTTATAATATACTCGTAAACGTTTTACACACATAGTATTTATACACAAATGTCTGTATTTATACTTACACCTACCTACATATAATTGTACTAGTTTTAAATCATTTATTATAATGTATAAAATAGTCCTTATTTTAGGACTTATATACCTACTCTATGTATAAAAAATAAACTAGGTACTAATCGTTTGCCAAATATAAATAAAAACTAGTATCTCTATCTACATATATAGCAAACGTTTGGCCCCTTAAGATATTACCAACTAAGTATAGACAAGTTAAGTGCACTAAACTACAACTCTTATAAAAATAGTTAAGTTAATATTATGATTATTAACATATGTTAACTACTTATGGGAAGAAGCTGTAAGCTGTTCTCCTGTAACACAGCTACATTGTAGCTACCACAGGAGACAGTGTACCAAAACCATTGTCAAACATATTTTTGAAATAAATGTTTTTGTATTTTGTATTTTGTATTGTATTTTGTTTTGTATACCTCTAAGGGAATTAGGCTTAGGCAGCGTTTTGGATGAAAGCTCTCGGGCGCGGGTGGCTTGACTTTTTTCGACACTTCCAACAATTTATCGTTAATATTTCAACCAATTTACACAAAACCTTGACATATTACATACCTAAACCTTCCTCATGAATCACTCTATTGCAATCAATAGAGTGATTCATTTTCACCAATGTGAAAACCTCATGGACATCCGTTCAGTACTTTTTGAATTTATCGCGATCAAACAGACAGACGCGGCGGAGGACTTTGTTTTATAATATGTAGTGATAGATTGGTCCACAATTAGAACCTGTTGTAGCAGATATTGTGTCTGCCACATTGTTAAACATCTTCATGAATAAACTTACAACTGGTTAAGAGACAATAGTAAACTCAAAAAAGTGACTCAAAGATCATTAAGTCAACACTGTGTCCAGCATTATTTATTAATACTATTTACATGATCACGGGCCATATAGTGACCCGGTCCTTTGGGAGGCATGTGTGGAGCCGAAGCCAACAGCACAGAAGCCCTTTATGAGAATTAATGTAAAGGCGAGGGCTACACATAGCGGGTATCATCCTTGGTTGCACAATATGATACACCCGAAGATGATATCCACCAGGTGTAGAAACTATTGCAAAGGAAAATTAAATGTTATTGTGATGAATGGAAGGACTGGGTAATTGGGCTATGGGGGAGACTATGGAGACTATTATTACTTCCATGATCACGGGCCATATAGTGACCCCTGTGACCCTATTATTATTATTTACTATGTGGTGTAGACACATTAACCACAGGTTGCTAGTCTATTAGCGAATAAATAAATGAACACAATTCTTGTTATTTTCAGGTTCGTGGTGAGACTTACACAGGGGGATGCATGGGCCCGCGCGGTGCTCGCCTCTGGCTGTTCTTTGGCTTCGTAGTCGGGTTCGCTTCCCTGATCGCATCTTGCTGGATCCTGTTCGCCAATAACGTCAGTGCACGTAAGTCTATTTTTTTTCTCGACTTAAACTTTTTGGGTTAGTTTAAGAATTGAATTCAAAGGAAAAAATATAATTTTTCCTTTTTATTTGAGTTTATTTGGTCCGGTGGCATATCAGTATGCCACCGGACCAAATAAACTCAGCATTAGACTCTCAAAGGCTGAATGGGGGCCACTGCAACGCATATGGTTGCGGGTTCGATTCCCGCCTTCCCGTTGGTCCCCACTGGGGACGACGCGTGGGGACGAGGGAATAACCCGTTTTTAAGCTTTGCAGATTCGGTTCCGGGTGTTTTTATGTATAATTAAGAATAACTATCAATGTAATGTAATGAATTAAGCATATCAGTTATCTAGTTTTTTTTAACTCTTTATTGACAAAGAAAATAACAATCAAATAATATAAACAAATTAAACTAGTATTTACAATTGAAACAATTGACCTGTAGACTGTTGCAAACAATCTACAGATGGCTCACTGGCCCATATCAATACCAGTCGGAAGCGTCCCTATCGTTATCTAGTACCCATAACACCAGCTTTGCTTAGTTTGGGGCTAGATGATGCTGTGTGAATTGACATTCTTGCTTGTTATTGTTGATAGAAGTCACTTTCTAAAATGTATTTCTCCCTTTTCAGCGAATAAGCACACATGGTCTGGTGTGAGCCTCTTCATGCAAAATGCGTTCATATTCGCCGGATCTCTAGTGTTCAAATTCGGACGCACAGAGGACCTATGGGGCTAGTCTAATCTTCTAAGAAATCTCTGCTATGGTTAGTTTATTGTTTATTCATATTAATAATTCGATGGCCCGTATTATGCAAGCTTGCTCAGTCATCGATCTATGCTTGATCTTTTCTATGCCATAGAAAAGCGTAACTCAAGCATTCCTCTATGACTGGTCAAGCTTTCATAATATGGGCCTATGTCCCGTCAATTTTCAGTTCAATAGTAAATTTTCTCGGATTTGAAAATAGTACCTAGGATTTATTTGCTTTGACTGAAGTATATAATTCATTATACTGAGAGTTGAATACAGGCATACTGAATTGGTTTCGTTAAATCAAGACAGTAATGGTTTTGAAGAACATTCCGAACTATAGTATATTTAGAACCTAATTAATAATTTCCAGAATGTTAATTGTTTTTATAAGTAGCTTTATTGCTTCAATAGAAAAATTATCAGAAAATAGGTAAAATTTCAACTAAGTACCTATATAACATTCAAAAATCTACATACTGCTATTTAACACAAACCTAACAAATAATTTAAAGGATTTATTACGAGGTAGGCTATTTAAACTAAAATCAAAATAAATTAGTTTGGTTTATTGCTTTGGTATTCTTATAAATAACATTGATTGTGAATAAAGATCTTATATTGTAAAGAGTATTATTCTTTCAATTCTAACCTACATCTAGTTGTATCGTAAAAAAAGATGCATTAAATACAGTAAGTACAATGTAAAACTAAGTTTAAAAAGATTTTGTAAAATGCAATCACACTAAATAATTAACACATCGAGTGCCCAGATGACTATGTATATGACCTCGTGCAGGTCGCACCGCTGGGCCGGGCAGTGAATGCATTAAAAAGCTTCTAAGTCGGTGTTAAAACACTTTTAAAGCTCTTGATAGGATATATCGCCGTCCACGCACGTTCTGCCTTGCCCATTAGGTAAGCAGAGCTGATTGACCCCACAGCCACCGTTGTGGTGCGAGCAAGCATTGTTTATTGACGCACAGACACCGGGTGCCACGGCGAGCCCATACGGCCGGCTCGAGATAGCCAATGGTAGTTGACTGCGGACTTGGGTGCTTACGTCAGCGGTCTCGATTTTCATCCTGAAGAAAAAAGAAAATTACAGTCAATAGTTTAATAGAAAAACTCCCAAATTGCTAAGTCATTATTCATTATCATCTGAGCCATTATAAAAAAGTATAGCTGGGCATAGGTCTCCCCGTATATTTCCCTGCTCTGAGGCTTCCCCCTTAGATCGCCACAATATCCGGACCTGAGCTTCCCGCATCGATCGGTTTCCAGCGCCCTCTATTTATTGAGTAATATAGATAGAAGTAGTGAAAAGGTACACTTACGTCTTCCAATCGGTCCAGTAGAACGTATTTCCATTGATTGCCAAACTGAAGGGGTGCAAGCAAGACGCTGCAATAGTGTCTCTTTCTAACGTATCAATGTGAACACATTTGATGCTAAGGCTCTGGCTTCCAGCGTCAGCGTAGCACAGCCTTTCTCTTAACCAATCAATGGCCAAGGAATTGGGTAGAGAAACTTCGTTCCTGTCGAGGAAAACCCCTCGCTGGCTTCCATCCATGTTAGCCCATTCGATCTTGGGGTTTGCGCGCTTCCAATCAGACCAG
This sequence comes from Eupithecia insigniata, assembly GCA_947859395.1. Taxonomy (NCBI): domain Eukaryota; kingdom Metazoa; phylum Arthropoda; class Insecta; order Lepidoptera; family Geometridae; genus Eupithecia; species Eupithecia insigniata. Next base: position 3,121,519 of record OX402001.1, on the reverse strand, counting down.
AAAATTTTTCTGTGAAGTAAAAGTGAAATTGTTATGATAATCAAATCTTGCAGCAGGCTTAAAACTTTACAGTATAGTATAGAAGCGTTACCTACTCGATTGTGAAATTAAAATATTTAGAATCTTACCCTCTCAATGGATGAGTAGCAATACCTCTCGGGTTTGAGATACCATCAACAGCAAATAGAACTTTTCGTGCCTTCGTTTCCAGGTTCGCAACCTCAATTGTTAACTTTTTAGAGTCCGTCCAGAAAATGTTTCTAGCAGACCAATCGATAGAGATGCCTTCGGGGGAAATCACACCTGGAAAATCAACACAAGAGCGTTATGTCAATTTGTTATCATACTTAAAATATTATAAGATGATCGATTCGTCCAAAGAGCCCACCTTTTGTCAAGAAGGGTTCAGATCCTGATCCATCGTAAGAAATGCGTTGAATGGTGTTGCCTACAACATCTCCCCAGTAGACTCTTCCCGCGAAGCAGTCTACATCCACTCCCACAGCGATCTGCTCAACTCTGCTGCTGATTGGATTGGCATAGTCTCTAGGCGTCATTTGGAAAGGCAAGCGGTAGATGGTCGCGCCCTCGCTCAGTACGAGGAAGTTGCCGGACAGTCTCGTTTTGAGTTCGCAATGCGTCCCGTTTCCGCTGTACCCGCTGTTGCATTCGCACACGAATCCGTCGGGGAGTTTCAAACACGATGCTTGCGGACTGCACATGTACGGGTCGTTAGAGCAATTTTCATCCAGGCTACAGTAGTAACCGTCTCCGACGTACCCCTCCCTGCAGGTACACTGGTACGTGTTCTCTATCGGCGAGCAGATAGCGTCATAGTGGCAGTCGTTGTTCTCATTGCAGGTCTGCTGCTGTCCGATTGGGCTGCACTTAACGATAGCGTCGCCGTCGTAGCCCTCATCGCAGTGGCAATAGTTGAGGTTAATGTTTTCGTCGTAGAGGCAGGAGGCATGCTCTTTGCACTGGACTCCGTTGCAAAGCGGGCCGTCGGGTATGCAGGCGTCGCTCTGGTCTTTGACGTAGCCTTTGATGCACTGGCAGATGAGTTCGTTGGTGGCGGCGCTCGGGCGGCACTCGGCGTGGTACTCGCAGTCGGAGTTGTTGGTGCAGCCGAAGCTGGGTCGGCAGGAGTAGCCGTCGCCGACGTAGCCGAGGTCGCAGACGCACAGCAGCTCGTCGGGGACCGACTCAATGCAGTGCGCGTTGGCCCCGCAGGAGCAGGTCGGCCCGGTGCGCTCTACACACTCGTACGCGTCACCCACGTACCCTTGCGGACACTCGCAGTGGCCAGTATCTTCGTATCCCTTAAGGAACGTACAGACCGCGTTTGGTGGGCAATCAGTATCCAATACACATTCAACTGAAATAAAAGATTGATAATTTATTGTTTAGTAACTTATATCTTTGTAGGTCAATAACTACCCCATACATAAATAAATAACGCTGGACAATCCACACAGCCGCAAGCTAAGTGTGATGTGGTTACTAGATGACTCGTAGGTATACTTATATAATGAATACATAAATAAAAATCCCTTATTTCAGGCAATCTCAATACAAAATTAAGGACCCACATAGAAGACACAAATAATGAACTAAAATACATACAAAGTTTAAATATACACAAAATAAAATTTAAACACAATATTAAAATTAAAGTAAGTCCGTGCCCAGCGCATAACACTACCGGGCCGTCATTTCTTGTTGCCGCCCAAGTGGTCGGATATCCAATGCTCGAAAATTGGGTTATTGTACACCGTTTCAGAGATAGCCCTCAGTATGCAGAGCGATTCTGCCTACTCCCGAAAGACGCCACTCGAGATCGAGTTATGGCAAAGAAGTCCGGTACATGATTGACGCGCTGCAGTACCTCGGTAACCCCATAATAAGTAAGTAAGTAAGACATACGAGTCCGGTATGCGTCATTGTACTGAACTCTTATGGTATCGATGGCCTTTCTGGTAAAGTTAGTCCACAGTTGGCATGTGTACATACCCAGACAATATGTACGGAACAAGGTATTTTTGACTTCGGTACTGCATTTCGTGAAGCGACGCGCGAGCATGTTACTTACTCAATATTAGTTATATACTAAATGTTACTAACTTACTTAATACAATATATTACATAGATAGATATTTTTTATTAAGTATACATAGAAAATAACCAGAATACCTGAGACAAATATTTACAGTTCGTACGAACATTTGTCCCAAGGCGGGAATAAACCCAAAACCTCCTGCGTCGCAGGCGGACCTTCGCCCGCAGCGGCACATCGGTCGTCGTATTTTTGTATATTATATTAATAATGGTATTACTTACTTAAATTTTCATCATTTGATTGTGGGGAAACAGTGTAACCGTCATAGTGGCATAATTCATTATTTAGTTCGTCCGTGAAATTCGAATATCCTGGGGGGCATGAACATCCTTCTGAGTTACATTCAGGAAGTACAAAGGTCTCGTTGTACTCTGCCTCTTTGTTGGGTGGGTTCAAAGACGCATCGGTATTGTATGGATAGTCTGTATTCTGATACGGTGGAGTCACAGGCGCTGATGGTTCAGTGACAGATGCAGTTGCAGGTACTGAAGACGTTTCAGAAGACACTCTGGAGTCTTCTGTATAATAGTTATGGTTCGTACTTTGATCTGGGTATTGTGAAACATACTCGATATTTTCAGCAGAACTTGGATAATTATTTTGAGGTGGATAATCTGTGGTCTGTACAGAATATCCGACCCACTTGCATTGAAAACCATTGCCTTTAAAACCTGGGTAACATTCACAGAAGATATCGCCGTTAATCATGGAACAACGGGCGTTCACGGAGCATCGAGCACAGTCGTGCTCCTCAACTTCCCAACATGTGGCTCCATCCCCAGTGTAACCAGGCGCACATATGCAGACCGGACCATCTTGAGTTTCTTGACATTGAGCATTTCTATCGCACCGAATATCGTCACAACTAATTCGACTTTTGCAACTGACACCGTTCCCCTCGTACCTTTCTCGGCACCTACATTCGAAGCTTCCTTCTCGGTTGAAACAATCCGCATTGGGATCGCAATTGTGAGTACCAGCAGCGCACTCGTCAAAATCCATACAACGTTCTGTCCCATCAATATTAGGAGACGCTTGATATCCAGTTTTGCACGCACATTCAAAGCTCTCGCCTTTTACTACGCACACTCTGTCAAAATTGCAAATATTTTGGCCGTTTGTACATGGATCTTGTTGATCAATAGGTACAATTTTATTACTTGTGCCATATCGTACGATGTTTTCTTTTATTTCATATCCCACGTAGTTTTTGTTCACCTTTAAAGTGAACGTCGACGTGGATTCAGGTGATGATGGCGCGTATCTACACGGAATGTAAGTAATTGTTTGTGAAATCTTTTGCATATACTGTTCACCAGTTTCTTTATTCAATAGGGTCCTCGAAGCTTCTGAACGAACAAGGCCAGGTTCTACGATTGTATACTGCTCTTCGTACTCGGAAAGTTCAAGCTTTGATCCGTATAAGATTTCTGGCACGGTACCTCGAATGTCTGATGAAATAGTAATTTGATCAAAAACGTCGTGGCCCTCATATTCCTGATGAATCGTAACTCTGTCATTAGTACTAGGGAACCAAATATCTGCCGTGTGATTAAATATTGCTCCTGTAAGTTGATATCCATTCTTAGCATTTCCAGAAGGTTTTGCAAAAAGCCAGCCGACTACACCACCAAGAACGTTCAGTAGTTGTAAACTCCTGCCTAAATTAGGCGGGGCGAGCGCGAGGGCAGTGTAGGCTCTTCCGTCGGCTACCACCACATAAGCTTGGATGTTGACGTCGTTAATGTGCACGTTGTTTAGTATTCCATTTACATTTCCGTGCACTCTTAGCGGAATATCATTTTTGATGCATGACTTTCCATTGCCATAGAAACCTTCATTGCACTGGCAGCAGATGCCGGCTTGGTAGTCCACGCAGCGAGCGTGCGTGTGGCACACGCTGGGGCCGCTCATAACACATGACTTTGATTCTTCTTCAACTTCTACTTCGTTTTGGTTGTACTGATCGGGATCTGCGATGGTTCCATCAATTGAGCCAATTCGGTACACATACTTTCCTGGCTCGTGTGTGTTTGACCATCTGAAATGAAAACAAGAAGTTTGAATTTAAGTTGAATTTGAAACAGCAATGTAGGAATAAAGTGAAACTTACGACACAATATTTCTGATCTGATGACTACCAGAGCCTCTAAGTGTGAAGAGTCGGCCATCTTCAGACATGAAGCCGGCTTGCGCTTTCGCATCGGGCTGATTCGGTGGCTGCTGTTCGCTTTCGATCCACTGGATGTCACGTTCAGGGTACAAGAGTTCCACGAAGCTCTCCGATCCGTTGCTTATAATGGCTATCTGGAAGCTGTTCTTGCGGTTGTGTATTTGACTGTTGTAGGATACCTCGAGCCATGTGGCTATGAACACGCTGGTTGGTTTGAAGTCAAAGTATTCGTGAAAGTTGTTCTGGACGCTTTCCTCAGCCTTCGCCAAGATGTGCGGATCCGAGCTCTCTCTATAGTAGACGGACCCCGTATCTGTTGTATCGACATTTGTATAAAATGCTGCTATTGATGGATAAGGCAAAGGGAACTCAGTGTTTATGAATGTAGGTATATCAGCTCTGAAAGACAATACTCCGAAGTTGTTTACCTGAAAAGAAATAATACCTAGTTCATTGATCAATAGACGTAAGGTGGCCATGGTTCATCTTATATTTATATATATATATACAACAATAATAGGTCAACAATAGCAATGGAGGTCTTGCCTTAGAGCGTTACCACATGCTGTGTAAATAAACAAATATATTTCTCGCTAATTAATTACGCATATCTACATCAATGTGGAAACATAATTTTTTAACACGACTTTAGTTTAACTTAACTGAAATTAAACGTGGAAATAGCAAATAAAATAAAGGATGTTTGCCTACGTAACATCGATACAAAGTATAAGCTAATAATATATTCTGATTACGTATTTTAAGTGTCTCTGACCCCTCGATAAGAATGTTGGTTTAACAAAATGTCACATTTAAGTAGGTACCTATCTATCTAATGTGTCTTGTAGCCTAATTATGTAGTAATTATTTATGGTGTGAATAGGTGAAACTAGAATTTTATGCATTGGTTTGAATATAAATACAGATCAACTATAATACAATATGGGTGGGTTAGATATAGAAGTTTAAAAAAGCTAAAATCTTAGATGTCTATCTATATTCGAATCTATATCAACTGTCGCTATGGATTACTCAGATGTAGAGTAATAGAGAGATATTTCTCTTACCATACATAATGACGATTCAGAACTAAAATATTTATCATACATAACAAATCGTTGTATTTGTCTTTGGTAGAATTGCGTATGACCTAATGCGCTTTCCTGACCTCAGCTCTGCATTGTGTCCTGTGCGAATCTATTTGGCATAAAATATGCTAAGGTGCTACCTTAGCATATTTTCTTCTAAAAGACTTCTAAAAGATTTAAGTAAATAGATATATAATAAGTAAATAATGCTTATATACAACTACTTTAATCTTGCTATCTGAGCATAAATCAGAAAACTTGGTTCAATTGATAAGTGCTAAATCTGAGTTAAAAATGGCGACTTGAGACGTGCTAAAATCTGAGTTGAAAATCGCGACTCGAGTCGTGCTTAGGTAAATCTGAGTTGAAAATCGCGACACTTGAGACGTGCTTGGCCAAAGGTCAGCCCCCGATCCTGAGCCAGTTGGACCTATACGCACTATCAAAGTTATCTAATACCTAACGGATTCTTAGTATATTAATAAACCAGTTATTACTTTATTACTTTCTGTAACTTCTATCACTATACGAAAGTTACTACAGCCGTAAATTTTTCTACCAATTATATAATTGGTACGATTTCAGTCGGCATAGTTTTTATCTGGCTGGATTATAAACAAAATCGGAGGCAGTGAACGTTGGGACTTTTGTTGGTAGCTGCATGAAGCTGATATGAACTTCCGGCAGTCTGTTTTTCACTTTATCACTGCAAGTGTTCATTTGCAAGAATCTCTATTGGAAGGTAGTACCTACATTGATAAGTTGATAATTTTTAGTTGACCCGTCATCGTCGGTAAGAAGATTGGGTGGCCCTAATCTATTGGTGATTTTGACTGCCTATTGATTGAGAAGGCAGACATTTTTTTTATAGTTTTAAATCTGGCAAATATTTAGTTTGCTGCAACCTTATCTAGGTTACAGCAACCGTTGCAGCAAATATTTATTTCAAAGATTTATGCAACGTTGCGATGTATGCTGAAGGTATTAAAAATGATCTTAGACAAAAATCCGTTATAAGAGCTTTTTAGTCTTATGTCTTTTTGTACATGAAAAAAGACTTTGAATGCTATCCTTTTGTTATAAAAGTCAACTTTGCATTTGTGGTTTTTAGTACCTATTACACTTGGTCACACATTTACTTTTTAGGTATGTATACCTCATTATGACTTAAAAATAGACTACTTCGTCTTCTTCGAATTCCTTAGCTTAAACAGCGGTGTAAATTTATAAATACGATGTTCTCTTTCTTCAAATTACTTAAAGCTCGCGTTGCGTGCAGACACAATTTAGTTTTCATGGAAGGCCTAACCACAGGATTATTTATATAGATTTGACTTTACCCAAGTCGTAGTTGTAATTAACAATGACACGAACTTCTTGGAACATGTACAAGATCCCGAATCTAGGAATCGGTTAGTTATCCAAATAGAGCTTTAATTAATTGACTAGTTTGGTGTTTAAGTTTATTGTTTAGTGGAATTGACAGTATTGACATTTTAATACGTAACTAGCTGATCCGGCAAACTTTGTTCCGCCTTAGATTCAGTAATGGCGTTGCATACGAAAATGAAATAAGAATACAGTCGCATACAGTCACAGTAAAACAAAATTAAGTATTCTTGAATATTTGCCAAAAGTTTATTTTCTACCCTATCTCTGTTACGTATGGTTACTTACCTTAACGTGCATCAAGTACGTAACGTACCTAAACGTGCATCTAACATAACGTGCATCAAGTACGTACCTAAACGTGCATCGAACCTAACGTGCATCAAGTAAAGTTCTACTATATGAGTATATACAGATGTTTCTAAGGCAAAGATATTGGCCACCTATAATGGAGGAGTATTATAGTTGCTATTACTTAATTTGTTGTTAAAGTAACATAAATACAGACTGGATTCACAACTTTAATAAATATTTAGGTATTTTAGGTATAAACTTTAAAAAATCATCAGTTTTTAGACATTTCTTGTTTTTCCCCCATAAAATTACCACCACTGTATAAACCATAGAGTTAGGATGTACAAAGTTCTAGGTCTGTGGTATAAACAGTGTACAACTTAGTAACAAATTAGTAAAGCTATAAAGCTTTACTCCTCCTAGATTCCTAGAGTCCTAGATATTTTATTACACTTAGAAATTTGTAGAAATTAGAAAAAAATATTGGTTTTACTTTTTTCATTCATTATTTGATTCGTCTCATCCGTTTTCAAACTTGAGTTTTGCACCTTTTTCGCTTCGCGTGTGCAAATACCTATGCGTTGTTAAAGTTTTGTTTCAGTTTTTAGTGCTCACTCACCTTGTTGGTTTCTGTAATTGTTATCCAATTTTGTTGGTTTTTCGTACATAAATGTTTTTGTTTACATAAAATATCTTGGCTTCTAAAATAAATAATGCTGTATTTAATCCACACATCATCCTCTAACTGTTAATTTAATTGTACATATTTGTGTTTTAGCTACAATTTAGTTACAAAAAAAAAATTGTGGTTGATTGATTGATCTAGCTCCAAGCTAAGCTTGTGTTTTGGGTACGAGATAACTGATATATATAATAACAATAGCTATATTACATAGATATTTTTTATTATATAGGAAATTCCCAGAACACTCGAAACAAATATTTGCAGATCTTACAAACATTTGTCCAAAGGAGGTACTCAAACCCGCGACCACCTGCGTCAGGCGGACCTTCGTCGTGCCACATCGGTCGTCATAACGATAGGAGCAGTATTTGTCGCTAGGAGCAAGTAAGAATGAGCAAGTTTTGAATTCTGGCGCCGCGCGCGGCTAATTCTGGAAGAGAATTCCTTTACTTGCAACGAGGTTAATTATTTGTTTTCACATACCGATGCTCTTCTGTCTGGAAATACGGAAATGCTGCCTACTGTTTGAGGATTCCGTATTATGAGAAATTTTTAGTGCTCACTTCTTTACTTAGATCGATGGGCCGGTTGGATATACATATGTATGTAGGTGCAGTGCTGCGAAAAAAACAGCGATCTGTTTATCGTTGTTTTATGCTATTTAAGTAAGCTTCATATTTTGTTTTTTGATTAGAACAGAAAAGTGACGAATTATTACATCAGCTAGCAGTTTAAAATAATCGTAATAACTTACAAAAACATAAATAAAAACATAATTTCAAAAATAAATAAGAAATAACTTCGTAACTACCGGCTACGTACCTATACATTGTATAAAAGTCTGCAGTTAGCTAAAATTTTGCAATTATAAATACTAGTTCTAATTTGTTTCTATGATTTGATTGTATTTTTAATCTATACTAATATTATAAAGAGGAAAGATTTGATTGTTTGTTTGCACTGAATAGACTCCGAAACTGCTGAACTAATTTGAAAAATTATTTTATTGTTGAGAAGACAAATTATATTAAAAAAAATATCAAAAAAAATTCTAAGCCGGGGCGGGCCGCTAGTTGCAACTTTGTTCAATGGGACTTCCTACTGTATGGAATATTTTTTTATTATTCACCGATAGCTTATCTATAGCTTCATTATATTATAATCCAGATACCACACGGACGAAGCTACGAGCAGAGGCTAGCTTAGATCACCAAAAAATAAAATAAAGCTACTTACAAAAATGCTGTCGTAAGTCTCGTTAAAGAACCTCACGGGTACTCTAAGGAAGACCTCTGGAGACGGGACCTCATGTCCCTTCGGCAGTTTCTGGTCTAACCCTGGTCCATGCTGGTAAAACTGGTCCCTGGTTACCGCGAGTGCACAGGCGGCTAACAAAACCACTCCCGCGCACGACCTCATGCTGCACGATTCACGCTACTACTAAAATTGAAACTACAGCGAAAACAACTCACTCGACAACGACACTCGTCCTCACCCATCATGATTTAATAAATAGGTTTAAATTCACATCGAAAACATTAGGATTAGGATGATCCAAGTTAATTAGTATTTTATACATCTATTGTTGTTTGTAGGTGCTAGATAAATTTATCGATGATTACTTAATGAACTGACAATTCGGTATTCTATTGTAATAATTGCAATTATTATGGTTCACACAGTAAATAACATAAACATATTAAAAATGATATAATGTACCTACTAACAGTAGGTCTATAGATATATTTAAGTAAGCTTACCTTGTTTTTTTTTCCAGCAGACGAGAGCGGTGTTTTCTCTATAAACAAAGCAAAAGAACCTTCCATGTAAATTTTCAGCAATCTATTTTTGTTTGCAAACCGTCGTCGGTCATTTTCTTTCACCTCCGCCGAAATCGTCTTTTTCAGTGCTAATATTTCTTTTTGGTATATCTCCCCCTATGTTGCGTTTTAATAGTTTTGCAAACTACAAAAAAGCTTTCGTTTATTGGGAATGGTAAAGCTATATTTCCTTTAAGCTTTTATTTAATGTACTTCGTGGTATATGTATAAAACCAAGCAGCCAAGTATTCGGGGATATTGTCAAATCTGTAACATCTTTTACAGATTTGACACTTCGACCAGTTACCCCCGCGATTGTGTCATTGTCAGTGTCAATGTCAACAAAATTTTATAAAAAAGTTACACATAGTAGAAATTAATTCTTTGTCTGCTTCAACATCATAGTCATTAGCCTATACTAGTCCAATGCTGGACATAAGCTTCCCCTAACCTACTTAGTTATTCACTAATTTCCATATGTTTATTTATCGCACTGTCCTGTTTGTTTTTAGATTCGGTTTGCTGAGTAACATTTTGTATTTTTTTTTCGTTTATTTATGTTATACAGTAATTACTTATATATTATAATACTATAAAAGTAACTTATTATTCCCAATTCTGTGTATATACCTAATCTTAAAGCTAACTTAACCCATAGAAAAATTCGGTTTGTATGTCTCAATGGTTGGTGAAATATATTTATATTAAGACTATGTACCTACCTACATATATACCTAGGGAGTTAGGTACATTCGACCCGGTTCTAAAGTGAACAATTAGTAAGTGACCACTTTAATTACTGCTTGTAGATGATTTACTACAAAAGCTAGGCCCAGGAATGTTATCTTAATAATAGATTCGGGTCTGTTTGTATGTCCTCATTATGATACCCTATTAATGAACGCTGCGTATCTAGCTATATATGATCCACCTTCTGATCGTTTATTTACGACTAACGGTACCCCGCGGTTTCATCCGCGTTAAATTCGAATTTCACATTTCTAGGGGGATAAAAAGGTCTTTTTTCCCGTTAATCTTCCATGGGAGTTAGATGTTTTACCAGGACAAAAAGTAGCCTATGTTACTCTCCATCCTTCAACTAACTCTATGCCAGAAATCAAGTCGATTGGTGGCTTAGTCAGGGCGTGAAGGAAGGACAAACAAACACACTTTGTCATTTATAATATAAGTTAGGATTCAATTATATTTGAATACGAAAATTTGCATTTTTGTTACTTCTTCACGCCTAAAATTATAAACAAATCGGGCTGAAATTTTGTATAGGTTTAGAATAGAATAGAATAGAAAGAACATTTATTTCGACACAGGTACAGACGAGAATAAAATAAACAATCGGTAAACAAAAAACATTGTAACATGGAAGTAAGGGTGACACAAAAGGGTGGTAGTGAAAAATAAGGTTTTTCTGCGTCCATGACCCTGCGCCGAAATAGGGGTTGGCTCAGCGTGTGCTGAACATTTTATGCTCAGCGCTGTTTTTCAGCCAAAGACCTTAATACTAATTGACGTTACGGACGGCAATTTGGTAGAGTCCTTGTTTTTGTAAGGAAGTTTCGTTAGTTATACGCATACGTAGACCTCAGTTGATATCTATATACTTTTGAAACTTTTGTACCTAACATATTCGCGATAATAATACATGATCGTTGACCTAAGAAGATAAATTTTGAGAACGCGAATAAATTGCCGATTCCGCGCACATTGAACTCTTATGAGCTCAATTAGAAAGTGCATATGTTATTGTACATTCTTTGGCAGTTTGCCGCACATGGCGACATCACTGTGAATTTCAGTGTGAAATGGATGCAATTCTTGCTAAGATACATTAAGTAGGTCCATACCATTCTCCACGTGTGGTTTCGCGGGAGACGGTCCGGAATTAGACCAGACGGTTCAATTTATAGTCCACACAATATGCTATTTTCTCTTCGACAAGGATGACTCATGGATTGCATACAAAAAAAAAATGCCTGCGCGGGCCTTATGCGAATGATAAATCATCAAAAAATCTAAAATCCAAATTGGGCAATTTGTGATACCTATCATAAGCTTTTTTTAATGCCTCTGTAATATTTTTATTTTACATAGCTTAGGAAGAGATTTGTAGTTGCACTTTTTGCCCACCAAACTCGCATCGCTTCCTAAACTATGCAAAATAATGCAGAAGCATTAAATAATAAAAAAGCTTATAGTAGGTCAAACTACCTAATTTTGATTTTTGTAATTCTATTGTATAATTTTGTGTAATATTGGTGGCGGTGATGCTTTTTGGGCCGAGGGGCCTTAAGAAGCCTTTATTCACTGTCCAGACTCAGCAGTGCGACTACAAAGCTTAACAATATGCACATAATTGCCATAGGGGATTTAATGTGTTAAACAGTCAAGTATCCAAAAGAAAAATGATTCCTCTCACTAAAGTTGCAACATTTCGCCCTAAAAGAGCTTTAAAAAGCTGCCATTAAAAAGCACGTCCAATAAACTATAGATATTATAGTGCTTCTACGTTAAAAGTAAACCGCTTATGGCTGAGTAAATGATGAAAAATGTCCGTCCTCTCGAAAAAGCTACCGTTTGTTTACAAACATTCGAGGATCGAGTGAGATTCTTGAGTCGTTTAGGTTTATAAATAGGTAGCGAAAGTAGCTGTTTCAAATTTTAATTTTAGAGATAAGATGTTGATAAAGAGTCTTATGAAATACATGAAAATACATTTCTATCAAATGCATTCAAGGGTGGTGGAGGGAGATAATTTTTTTTCTGGTTTTTAATTAGATTAGAAGGATAAAACTTACGGGAATATAGTTTGCCGCAAATTGTGAACTATTTTCTATGAACTCATCATAAAATCAACTTTGATTGAATTGGGGAAAATCTTTTATTTTCCCAAATGCTCTAAAAATACCAACTAACCATTGGTATTTTTGAAGCTGCAGATTAGTTTTTTCAAAAGTTAATAGAAAATGGTTTCCAATTTGTGGCCCTTAGTTTTATTCCTTGTAGAATGCAGAATAAATTAAAAACCAAAAAATAACTCGCGCCAACCCGAAAGGATCAATCTTAAGTCTTGACTGACTGAAGTACTGGAAGGTATAGGTTACCTAACTATCACGTCAGTCTGAATCAGTATGTAATTTTAACACAAGCAATGCTGACGGAGGTAGGGCTAAATGATGACATGTTAGCATAGGTATTTAATTTTTTAAGGGATTGTTTTTGATCACGATAATGTGATTCAGCGCGTTTTTGGACTCGACATAATATTTTTTTTATGAATTTTGCTGCTTATTGAAAGATTTTATATTAAACATTGACTTATTTATTTGTTGTCTTCTCAACTGTCGTCAACTCGTAACTCGCTTAGTGTTTCTTATTTGAGTATGTCTTGTGTCGTGCCAAATAACCTTTTTTTATTTAAATTCATTTTCATTTCGTATTCAAGTTGTATTATTGTAGAGTGTGGTGGGCGTGGGGCCGCGGCGTACGAATATCGACCCCTCCAACTCAACCCGTGGATGTCGTAAGAGCCGACTAAGGGAACCTACCAGAGGATGGGCAGCAGCTTCCTTCTGAGTATTTTTTCAAACACCAACACTGCGATCACCAATCCGCCTGCCAAGCGTGGTGATTATGGCAAATCCCCCCCTACATGGGAGACCATCCACTCGATGGACCGACGACATCGTAGGGGTTGCAGGGAGTCGATGGATGGAGGAGGCTCAGGACCGCTATTTGTGGCGTCGTACGGGGGAGGCCTATGTCCAGCAGTGGACGTGTATGGGCTGATGATGATGATGAGAGTGTGGTGGTTAATAATTAATAGTTAGGCGTTCGTATTTCTCTTGGTTAGATATTCATTTCAGAGCAGAGTTCAAAGTACATTAAGTAGGTATCTTTCAAACAGCAAATGGTTACCACTGTGAAGATAGCCGAAAACTGTTCTAGAATTTCTCAATGATTACACATTACAAAGCTCCTTTTAGAATATCGAGACAGAAACAATGGTAGGAGCGTTTTTTTGCAGAAATTAATTCTTCTCTGACGGAGGCTCGGTGTCCGGCCAACGATGAAATGCTGAAAGAAAGTTATCCTGACATTTTCTGATTAGAAAGATAAAGAAATGCGATGTATTTGTTCATAAATTATAAAAAAAGATCTTTCGTTTCTAATGACAGTAATACCCTAGTCTTATGAATGTAGGTCAAAGTATAATTATTTCGTTTTGTTTTGAAAAGCTCTCTAGGTACAATGGGATGATGATGTAGTAGGTACCATAAGATATGTGTTTTATGGTGTTGGTAGCTAATTTACAAGTATATCAAAACTTTTCGAGGCCTTTTTCCATTCCAATTACTTGCTTTCAAATATTCACCAACTCTTTTCAGTTTTATTTTATTGCAATTAAAAACTGAAATTAAGGAATAGTAAACCTCCTCAGTTCATTTCCAAGCATCCAATTAAAATAAAAATCAAAACTTCCGCGGGAGACGATTAAGAATCTTTCAATTCATCTTAAAAACAAAGAGTCTTTCACTGCCGAATGGGGCACCCCACTGAATATTATTTATCGTTAAACTTTTTCGGCATGAGATTAATTGCAGCAAATTTCTGAATGGAGAGAGAGCGTGTAGTCAGGACTAGCACTGAGTCATTCATAATTGACTAAACTCTTACTGCCTTATCGAAATAATCATATGTACATATGAGGCATAAGACAAGTAGAGCTCTCGCTGAGCGGTGACTATGATTATACTTAGAAGACAGATATGGCACGGCGGGCGAAGGTTGTGGGTGCGATTCTTCCTTGGGACAAATTTTTGTGCGATCTAAAAATATTTGTTGCGGGTGTTCTGCGTATTTTCTATGTATAAAAATATATCTAAACATATCTAACTATGTGCTGTATGTATTGTATTAAGTACAGTCATCTAGTACCCATGTACCTATAATACAAGCTTTGCTTTGTTTTAGATGATGCTGTGTGGATTGTCTAGCATTATTTATTTATTTACTCTAGCTAAGCTTAGGCAGTATCGGTCTCTACTCAAATGGCGCGACCGGGTATATTGTAAAAGATTAAATAATCTGATGTCGAAAGTATTTATAGGCTATTTTTACTATGGGGTAACGAAATTGCAAAAATATTAATCCGGAAACAAAACAACAAGATGCGTGGTAAATACCAGTTAAAACGATGGTCATAACAGATTTTTTTTAGATCTACGATTTAAAATTATTAATAATACTTATTAACTCCACCTCAGTCTGAGTGCGCGCCATGTTGCGGGTAGTTTTAGGGCGCGCGGCGGCGTCTCGCCACTTCCGGCCGGCGAATGATTTCCCGCTTCCTGTTGTGACGACGGACGCGCGGCTAACGATACTCTTTGTACCGTACCTTTGCGGAACCCTTATTTATTGCGTCTGCGTGAAATGCATAGGGTATTGTTTCAGGGTAGTTTCAAAATGTTCATGTAAAATCAATAATGCTGAAACCTGCTGAAACTGATATCTATGGTTTTGCATCTATGCTTGCTCGCTCATAGTTTAACGCAGAATCAAGTCCAGCATTATTACTAGTACCTATTTGACAGGATTTTTTTGTAATCGGTAATCGTGTGAAATTAATGAGATTCTAGAACAGTTTTCGGCTATCTTCACAGTGGTAACCACTGGCTGTTTGAACAATACGTATTTAACTTAATCAAAGTTTGATGAGCAGGCAGTATGACCTAGTTTTATGGTTGTGGGTCTATTTTCATCGCCATCTGCTAGATCATCATTCGCAGCTTCTAGTTATTCGCTATGGGGCATAAGAATAACAACGAAAGATACCTAAGAATCCTACTTAATATTATATGTCAAAGTGAGTATGGATGCTTGTTCCTCTTTCATGCAAAAACTACTGAACTGATTGGGCTGAAATTTGGTATGGATATAGTTTGGGACCTGGAATAACATATAGGCTATTTTTATCCCGATAAAACGCAGGCGAAGGCGCGCGCAGCAGCTAGTAAAGTAATAAAAATATGACGAGGCTGAGCCTATAATTTTACAAGTATCTGTTAGTACCTATATAAATCCAGCTGCGAAACGTTGACAGGCGCACAATACTCACGTTAGAAAACAATAAGGAAAAGGAAAAGGACGACATAAATGGTATAATGAACCTCGCCAGGGGTGTCCGCAAATAATCTACTTTGTCCCGTACGTGACCGCGCACTGCGGACTTAATTAATATAAACTGGCAGCCCTGAGTTGTGTGTGAAATATTATATTTCTTCATTTACGGGTAGATCGGAAAGATTCAGGAATTGTTTTTTTTTTAACAAAAACGTTGGCAAGACCTTGCATACATATGTATGTCTACACAATTTTACTAAAGCTGAAACTGTAGCGTAAGTATTCTAGAAGTGTGAAATTCATTATGGAGAGTTTCGATTCGTCTGTGGACCAAGCCTCGTTTTATTTAAGAAGTGATTTGTTCACTCTGTTTTAAGAATGTGATCCTCAGATCCTGCTAATGATCTCTAATCTTACTATTATTATTATAATAGGAAGGTATCTAACACTACGACGACGTCAGAGGAAGAAAATATTGCTCGAGCGAAGTATTATGTAGACAATTTACCTACTACATACATACATACATAGTTTTGCTGTTCTGTGTCTAGAAATATTAGTGTTGCTGTGTTTAGAAATATTATTTTAAATGTTACCTAAGTAATCATCACTAATGCATTTCATATAATAAATGATTTAAAAGAAATGAAACTATCACTTAGAAGAAATTACAAACTTTTTAGGAAATAATAAATAGCAATACACTCTCGTCATTTTTAAATAAAAAGGCTATCTCTTAACCTGACCTTGTCCAAAAATATATGAATTTATTTATCTCTTGAAAGGTTCGTCACCCGACCTTTTGCTCTTATCATTGCTGATTCGGGGTTCATCAACTTGGGTACTTTGAAACGTGTTTAAAAGAGGAAACTGGTTTATCCTGGGATATTTGCAGGACCCTTTTCCGTTTTTATTATATATGTGAAACTTAACAGAATCTAATCTTAACAACCAACTCCATAACCCAAAAGCAAGTGGTTGAATTCACCCTCGGAACTTTTTGGTTTTGTTTACTTCCAGACATACGAGTATAGACTAGAAACCAGAAAACTATATGCAATGATTCTGAAAATAGACAAATTTTTGTGTTGGCCATTAAATTAGTTTAAGTACTTACATTCAAACAACTTTACAATGAGATGAACTGACTACTGAAGAAAGGGATATTCAAGATACGAAAGTAGTCAAGGAATGCGAATGATTTCTAGAAAGCATTATAGAAACTGGACAGTTAAATTCACCTTCTAGGCCCCACAATAAGGTAGGTATTGAATAATTTAAACTTTTGCAAATTACTCAACCTGGCAACATGACTATTCAATAGAAACGTACCTACCTAACACTTAAATTGTAATGTATTTTACAGATGTTTTAATTATTTAAAGACATTACTAAGAACAATGGGCTAATTTGGAAGTATAAACGTTTATCAAAATAAAACTTAGTGGCATGGGGTCAACTGACGATCGGCTGTTATCTTGTACTATAATTTACTCAAAAATGTTCATTATCACCCGAATTATTACTTAATATTAGGTAATAAATTTTTGTAATAAGGACTTATTAATAAAAAAAACGGATTTCCTTCAAGATAAAATCTTTGAAAATAATATGAAGTAAAATATAAGGAAGAACGTGATTTAGTTGATAGTTTTTTTTAATCTTTATTATATTTTTGGCAACAATAGTAATTTTTTTGTTTCTTGTTGTAAATTAGAACGAAGGCAATCACATGCCATTGTGAAAATAAAGATACCTCTCTAGATAACAAAAGATCTCTGCGATCTCGGACCTAATTAAATCCCTTTCCTGTGGCCACAAGGCCTCAGAGAAATAATTTAAATTCTGTTGCAACGATCTAATTTTTCAGGCGGAGTGGCTTGCCAAACGAAGCTACGAGCAATTTGGGAATAATGACAAATAAAATAAATGCATGATTTTAATCTCGACCGCTGGCAGCGCGTCGTAAACTGTTTACGAGCGACCACTCGGTTTGGAACAAGTCATGGGCGGTGGCGATTATAAAATCAGGCAATAAGAACGCAGAAATAAATACCTAAAGTTGTGCTTTTAATAGTAAAATAATAAAGTAGTGTCATACATAGAGAGCTAAACGGCTCTCATACTCATATGAGGCGGAGATCTAGAGGCTGAAGACATAGCAAAATAGCGCAATTTGCTGTTCAACCAGGTTCCTTTTGATAACTTTACAACTTTAAAATTTTGCTGATTTAAGCTATCGTCTTTCTCTAAAGTTTGTGTGCTGCGATTATTATACATGTATACGTATAACAGCCGTTCGCGACTCGCTGTTACATCATCGTCTTGGAATAAAATTGGAGGGGCAGTTTCATAAAATTTACGCGAGAACGACACACCTACACGGAGCAAGACAGTAACAAATAATTCATAATTATAAAGTGACTACTGCAGGCTAACCATAGAACATAACGCTTAACGTAACACACGTTATCCCCGTTTTTTGCACAAATTACACACGTATCATAGCGCGGATATTGCGTTATGGGCGTAAATTTATCATATAGAAATTAACGTCTATAAATATTTTATAACGATGATGACGTGCGTTACGTTACGTGTTATGTTGCATGGTTAGCCTACACCAGGCACCGTAGCACTCTGTCTTTAAACTCCTGTCCCTCTCATACATATGTATGATGGCAAACAGAGTAGCGACATTGTTATAGCATCAGTGCTTTCTCGATTGCCACGCTATTTGCTGTAATTTTGACTTTCGCCGAATTTAATTGGCTGACATTTTTGCAACAAAAATATATTATATTTTCGGTGCACAGAACAACTAGGACAAGTTTTGTGCCAGTAGTCTTGTCCAGGGAACAACCGGACAAAAGTTGTTCCAGTTGTCCTGTAGAGAACTACTGCACAAGATAACTGTGAACAAGCGAAAAACTGCTATGGCCGATTGCCTCAGTGTCTACCATCCAGCAGCCACCATAAAGTTCCATCATCAATCTCTGTACTCCTTTCGCTCGCACCAAACCCCGCGTCACCGCAACAGCGGCGCGCGGAACTCCCGCAGCCAACCCTTTGCTAATGCGATTTCTGCTTTATGAGTTAGGTAACGCTCGCGGCTGGGAATGTGGCCGGTTGATTAGAGCCCGTATCTTGCGCAACGACGCGCGTGCTAACTGTGTACGGCTTGCGAAACCTTGCGAATACTGAGCGAGAGACTTTGCTTGACACGCTCGACTTCATGGTATACGACAACAAGGTATGCTCTTCCGAGACACGACGGTCACTTGGATGACACAAGACTACGTCATCGACGCCATTGGCGAATGTGATGATGAATCTGGTTTTCTGGTGTTACCAATAGCGTAAAATCATAACTCCTTGTATCAACTGTATAAATCTGATATTATTATTATGTGGTTTTCTATTTACCCATTATTTATTACATCGACATGTACTTAACTAACGCTGTTTTGACCGATCTAACAAACATAATTGACGATTGTCATTTTTATAGATTTTTCCATTGGCCCTTATAACATTTGTTTCCCAATCTCTACATTTTGTTGAAATAATATGACAACTGGACAATAACGTTACCTTGTGTCACTTCCGGAATAGCAGATCTTGTTTTCTTGGTATAAAATAAGGTAGGAAGCTAATTAAACCATTGAATCGCAATGAAAATTTGAATTTTATCCACAGTTCTATTTGTTTAACAGTCTAAAAAAACTTTTACAGTGGTGTTTTTCTACGCCAAAGTTAACAGATGAACTGTTCATCATATTATCTTTCAATGAACACTGTCCTTAGGTGCTTTCGTCGTTCATTCCGACTGAAACTAGGCTCCATGAAAATGTTTATATTATTTTAATTTACCTCATTTACCTACATTTTAATTAACTTTACCGACATTAAATCTCCGTGTCCCACATTCACGTAAACCATAAAACCGTCTAACATCACAGTCTATCAAGATCTCTATTTCCTGCACTCATACCCAACTGCCAATTTACCCAACGTTATTACTATATAAATCAAATAATTTGAAATGAAAAACAACAAACACAGCTTACAGAAAGCAAATAATACTAATTGGAATCCTCTGGTACGAACTAAGTAACAATTTCACGGTGAAAGCATCGCTGCATCCCACTTCATAATGCATCTCTGCTAAGATACACATGTCGCTTGGTGCATTAACAGCGTTCTAGAACCTGCGATACGGACCTATGGGGTTTGATGGTAGTTGTAACCCCCGGTGTGGAACTACTCTGAAAATTATCTGTAAAAGTAGAAGGAACTTGAAATTCGAGCACCGGAATTGTTTCGTTGGAGCGTGAAATTACTATAACGCATACACTGCCAAGCTTGGAGCTGGAAGAAAACTCTTTTTCAGGGTTCACGTCGTTAAGGAACCCACTGTTCAAGTGGGGTAGCGTAAATTAGGACGTCACATCAACGTGCCGCTCCGCGTCACCGCACCGTTCCACGTTGACGACGACGTCGTGACGTGGTCATGGGGACAAGCCCTAACATAATGAGTGTCACCGATATATTATATGCCGAACTTGACATGGTCATGGGGACAAGCCCTTAATCCTTGTGTGTATTGTGCGAAATTGATGACTGCGATATTGTAGAGTACGGAATCTCTACTGACTCTACCGACTACACATAGAAAAACCAGCAGTTTCTGCAAAATGTTGAGATTAGTATTAAAAAACAACGGGTATCCGTTTACGACCTACAGACAGACGTTCAAATAATACACGTTAAAATTATAACACCTTTCTTTGGGCTCTACACAAGTGATGTGAGTTTTTCTCATCGCCGCGCAGTTACTGAGTAGCCCCGCACTCTCGACTCGTAAAGTGTAGTTTATGGACACTTCGCGAGCGCCGCTTGATGTCTGTCACCGGCTCTCTTAGATTTCATTTATACATTCCCATATAACTGACGGCATTGTTAATGAACTGCCGGGCTTTAGTGCTTCATGTTTCATGCTCGACAGATAGAACCTTTGAAAGCGTAGCGTCTCTTTTGAATAAGGCATTATATTCTAAGACTTCTATTAACTTCATCATATTATATACAGTAGGTATCTACGCAAAAAACAGTTTTTCATTCCTATTTCCTATATCCGGCTTAGAGATCAGCCTCCAGGATTTAAAAACAAAGTCTGAACTACGCAACAAATCCGGTCGAATCTCACATCCCTAATTCCATTTGTTATCCAGAGTTTAAAATGTCTGTTATAAAAAAAACTCATAAAAGTTACTCCGTAGGTATTTGTTTGGAACCTAATAAAATCGGAACAGACCTAAACAAACATAAACAAAAAATCGGAACAACGCAACGTGGTATATTGCCTGACCTTTTAATGAGTAGATTTACGGTAGACCTTATTACAAAGGGACAAAGTTGAGAATTCAGGAAATGAATTCACCTGACCCGGTGCGAGCTCTTTGTTGAGTTTATTTGGTCGAAGGTATTTCTTGATTGAAACGAGATTCATTCAAAATTCCATACGCCCTGTTCCTGAAATAAATCCTGTTATTACATTCGTCGCTTGAAAGTTATGACGAGAAACGTTGGTTTATGGTTTTATTTTCCTTTTTATGAGGAAATATAGCTTTGTGATGAATATCATATGAGCAGGTGTGAAATAATGAGCTTGTCGGTCTTTTTAAATCAATTTTGCAGCCAGCGTCTTGGGAACGCTTCCGACTAATGTTGATATGGATCAGTTGAGCTACTTGTAGATTGTTTGCAACAATTTGCAGTTAACAAATTTTTTTCTATTGTAAATACTAATTTAATTTGTTTATATTATTTGATTGTTATTTTCTTTGTCAATAAAGATTTTATTTTAAGTATAATAACACGTAGCTAGCACAGGACCGAGGCGAATGGTATGATGATAAAGAAGCTCAGTATTGGGTCAATAAGGTCTGATGTTGATGACGATCATCTAGTACCTCATCATCATGGTATAAATCAGGTTGTATGTACCATGATGTAAGTACAACCTCACTTCACCCATTGATGTAACATATCCAAACTCTTGAGCCACACTACCTTACCTATCCTAAAAATACAATGCCCAAGCAAAGAAATATTTTTAGGATAGGTAGGAGTTGCCTACAATAATACATTATATTATTTTCACTACCTATTTCTAATGTAGCCACCACAGAATTGGGAATAATATGTTACTTGTTATTCCCAACTCTGTAGTCTCTATGTCTATTCTATGTCAGGTTGTACTTACATATCCAACTAATATTATAAATGTCAAAGTTTGTGAGAATGAATGGATGGATAAATGGATGTTTGTGCTCTAAGTTTAAAATTTAGTTTTTTATGCTTAAAGAAGAAACATAAAATATTACAATAGTACACACTATTGTAATATTTTATGTTTCTTTCTTCTTTTTAAATTGTTTGTGTGTTTTACTTACCTAAAAATGTGTACATTTGTTATTGTTAGTATATTTTACTGATGTATAAATAAATAATCATATTATGTAAGTACCACTGCTGTAACACCACCAAACTCTTGAGCCACTCCCAGAAACCGAAAAATAAGGAATGTCATATTTTTAGAATCGGTAAGGTTGAGTGGCCTACAATAATCCAACTTATATTATAACTGTCAAAGTTTGCGAGGGTGGATGTATGGATGTTTTTTCCAGTTTCACGCAAAAACGAATGAACTGATTTAGCTGAAATTTGGTATGGGTATAGTTTGGGACCTGAAATAACATATAGGTTACTTTTTATCCCGATAAAACGCGGGTGAAGGCGCGGGCAGCAGCTATTACATTATATTTTCACTATTTCTTAAGTAGCGACTACGTCTAAACAGCCCCTCCTACAGTTACCTTAAGATTTCCTCTGAGTCTCGACAAGCTCGATATTATTTCATCTCAAGACACGGATTAAACCCTAAGGCGTAGTTAATTGAAAGGGCAGTCGGCAATACCATCCAGTTTTATGGGCGGTCAGCAGGCTGCTTTACATTCGAAACCTGCCGTAATGATAATGTCTATGACCGCTGCTTTCCTTAGGCTCGACGGGTGTGCTTCGGGAGTAATTATAACTACCCTTTGTTGCGTCTGTATTGTGCTATTTTTTGATAAGTAGAGTACCTACACCATTTTGAATCTTACACAACCATAAGAGTTACTTATAAATTAAGTACGCATTTAACGCTTTTACTGCCTATACTTTGCGGCCCGACCTGCAGGGCTAGATCGCAGCTAGTAGATCTGCAAAGAACACGTGTGCGTTTTGGTAGGATGTGAGCAATAAAAGTGTTAACTGGCTGAAGTGTGTTGGCTTGTATAAGTCGCCATTTAGGAAACATAACTGCAAAAGACATGTATGTATGTACTTAATAAATACAATAAAACCTATGTGTATTTTTGTGCCGAAAGATCCCAGAAAATAAATAAATGAACCAAAGTAAAAAATTGAATGCCCTTTATTATTAGTGGTACGGGATTTCAAGGCTCTACGCTAGGTTGCTACGGCGGCGCTACGATGCTATGAATAGCTACGGTTTCGTAGAGGCCGCTACGCAAAATTGCGTAGAGCGTAGTATAAGGTTCTTAGTATGTAAAAAATAAAATTTTATACTACTACTGTACGAGTCCGTAGAGTGAAGCCCTGGTGACCTGGGGGCCTACTCGGAAAAGGAAAATCGAAGTTTCTTTTTCGTGTTCGTGCAAAACTAACTCTTATGTCCATTGCATAAGATTAGCGTTTGCACGAAAAAGAATCAGAAACTTCGATTTCGTTTTTAAGAGTACGGGCCCTGTAATACAGGTTTTAACAAACCTATGTACATCAGGCACTAGTCTTTACAATACAGGTTAGATCTAGTATATAAAATAGCTATATTTTGTCTTTAAGAGAACATTTCTGAAGAAAATTAATGATTTATTAATATTTATCCCGCACATAGATCCCTCCTACCTCCTACCGTTACTTAAAACTAGATGCGTCCCGTAAAGACTAGCTTCTGTACGTGACCTCGCTTGCGGTAGCTAGATAAAACGTAGACTAACGTATTGTATCGCACGTAATTTAGCCATATCAGTCACACCATACTCGTACTTATTAATATTCAGGCTACTTGCAAAATCAAATCATAATTTCGTAGACACTGTTTATTTATCTGTATGTCATTCTTACATGATAAGGCTGATCTATAAGTCAAAGGCCTCGGCTCCACTCCTCGTGGCACCATTATAATCTAGAGATCTCGAGATCTGCACTGACATCTCGCATGGAAGTGTATTGTGCATTATCCCCCTGCCTAAAGAGGCTCTAACCAGTCCTTGAAGTACCGGAGCAGGACTTTTGGTGTTTGACAGCTTCGTTTCAGTTTCGTGGAGCACCATTATTTTATAACGGGTTGTTAGATGCTTTTGATGGAACAAAGCAAAAGGTTGCAGATTCAATTCCTGCCGCTGGACAAACTTTGTATAACCTGCAAAGATCCTGTGTGCCACCAACAAAAATCACTTATTCCCAGTTGTCTTGTGCATTAGTTCTGTATAGGACAACTGGGACAACTTTTGTCCCAATTGTTCTGTACACACAACAACTGGGAAGAAACAAATATTGCGGGAATCAGCAAAAAATGCTGATTCCCGCAATATTTGCTTCAGAGGTGCCTTGGCGCAGAACGTGTTAAATTGAGTTACAATATGTATATTTGTTCGTTTCATCTATGTATATATCACTCATTTGCTAAGTCTGATCTATCACTCCAAGGCCTCTCGCCTCCACTCCTCAAGGACACTCCACGTCGGCAACAGCTGGCTCCAATTGTAACGGGTTGGTAACCAAATGTGGAGCATCATTGTTTTAACGTATAACGTGTTATGTGATGCTTTTGATGGAATAGGAGTGGTGAATTTTACATAGTTTATTCAAAGTCAAAGTCAAAGTCAAAGTTTCTTTATTTCCGTAAATACAATAAATGTACACTTAGAACAGGTCAAATTCTTAAAATTAAACACTGATTTGGAAATAAAGTGATATTTTGATTTCGGTCGCTTCGGTATGTAGACTAAAGTAAAGAAGCGACGAAGAAACCTTTAGCCTGTTAGGTGTTATTTTTAGAGTAATTTTTCGAGTTGGAGCAAAATCCGTCCCAAGCTTTTTTATCTTCTAGATAGTCTGAAATTTTGTAATAAGCCTTTTTACAAAGGATATGTTTGACAATTTGTTTGAATTTATTTATAGAAAGTTTTTGCAACTCGCTAGGGGTTTTGTTGTAGAAGCGTATACATTGCCCTCTAAAAGATACATTAACCTTGTGTAACCTAGTTTTGGGCACAGCGAGTTTATTCTTATTTCTAGTATTTACATTATGTATGTCGCAATTTTTAGGGAACCGATCGATATTTTTATGAGTGTACAATAAGTTTTCATAAATATATTGACATGGTACTGTCATTATATTTATTTCTTTGAATTTATCACGTAGGGATTCTCTAGGACCCATGTTATAGATTGCACGAACAGCCCTCTTCTGCAGCACAAATACGGTGTTAATATCTGCAGCGTTCCCCCACAGCAATATACCATACGACATAATACTATGGAAGTAGCTGAAATAGACCAGTCTGGAAGTATCAACGTCTGTAAGATGACGGATTTTTTTTACTGCATACGCTGCAGAACTAAGTCTCTTCGATAGCTTATCTATGTGTGGGCCCCATTGAAGTTTACTATCTAAGGTTATTCCTAAGAATACGGTAGTGTCTACAATTTCTAACGTTTCTCCTTTTACGTTTACATCAGCCTTAACTTGTTTTACATTTGGTAGAATAAATCTAAGACATTTAGTTTTAGTTTCGTTAAGCAAAAGATTATTAACACCAAACCAGTGGACTACTTTTGATATTGCATTGTTTACCTCGTCAAAATTTGTGTTTTGTCTAATCATCTTAAAAATTAAAGAAGTATCATCAGCAAACAATACAATCTCGTGATTATTTTTAACGAGATGAGGCAGGTCGTTAATATAAACCAAAAATAGGAAAGGACCGAGGATTGATCCCTGCGGTACACCCATTGTAACTACAGATCCCGAAGACCGTTTCCCATTTACGTCAACTCTTTGTATCCTGTCACTCAAGTAAGAAGAAAGAAGATCCAAAGAGTTGTCCTTTATTCCATAGTGATGTAATTTCCTGATTAATGTTCCATGGTGTACACAATCAAATGCTTTTGACAAGTCACAAAAAACGCCTAAAGCATCTTGCGACTTCTCCCAAGCATCGAAAATATGCGATACCAACTCTACACCGGCATCAGTAGTTGACCTGCCGCGAGTAAACCCGAATTGCTTACAATGTAGCAGGTCATTGCCATTGAAATGCCTAAGCAATTGATGTAATATAAGTTTTTCAAAAACTTTGCTGAATGTAGGCAGTACTGATATCGGTCTAAAGTTAGTGGGGTCAGACCTACTACCCGATTTAAACAGTGGTATTATTTTACTATGTTTCATCAGATCAGGAAAAACGCCACAATCAATAGATTCATTAAATATAAAAGCTAGATCTGGTGCAATAGTATCAATCAATGGTTTAATGATTCTAACGGAAATGCCCCAGAGATCTGCAGTTTTCTTTATATTTAAAAGTTTAAAGGCTTTTTTAATATCGTTTTCATCGACATGTTGGAAATTAAATTTATTTTTGCATGCAGGTACATTTTCTTTCAGTAATGACTCAGCGATTAATTGAGAAGAGTTCAGACACTTTGTAGTAGAGATTGGAATGTCAGTAAAAAAGTTTTCAAATGCTTGGGCTACTTCAACATCAATTTTAACTGAGCAATCGTTAATCTTTAAATTGTAATCATTAATGTAGGTACTGACCTTTCCAGTCTCGCTGTTTATTATTTTCCATGTTGATTTTATTACATTTTCACTGTTTCTAATTTTAGAGCTAATATAATTTGATTTTGCTATTTGGCAAACTTTTCTAAATATTTTTGAATAATTTTTACTTTGTCTTTGAACTCCTGGCTAAAATTGTATTGTTTTTCACCATACAGTTCATACAATTTATTTCTACTCTTATGTATACCCACTGTTGCCCATTCACTAAAGTTAAGTTTATCTGAGACCATGGTCGATTTGGGTGTGAATATAGAATTAAATGCATTGGTGAATTTGTTAAAAAAACTGCAATAGGACTCATTTGGGTTGTTAAGAGAGTAATTAGGTGGAGGTTTACAATCCCAATCCAATTTCAACCGTTCAAATCGACTTGTGGTCACAGGTATGTATGTTATTCTCTTTTTACAGTTATTATTTTTTACTTGAATTTCTAATTTTATTAGTTGACCTAAGTGGTCTGATTTTAAATTGCTTATTACATTTTTATTAATAATTTTATTATTTAGGCAAACAAATATATTATCTATACATTTTGCTGAGGTTTCCGTTATTCTAGTAGGTTCAATAAAAAGTGGCTTTAAATTGTAAGAATTAAATAAATTAGTTAATCTACTACTAAGGGAGTAGACTTCTAAAAGATCAATATTAAAGTCTCCACATACCATGAGGTTTTTATTTGATTTTGATATTTTGAATAAGATATCATCCATATTTTTTTCAAATATTTCAAAAAAAACTGATGGTGGGCTGTATACGCTTACTACAATACTTTGCTCCAACTCAACACATGCTACTTCAATGTGGCCTTCAACGGATAAGCATATTATGTCCTTACGTTCTTTGAATTTTATGAATTTATTTAATAGTATTAATGAGCCTCCACGAATAGCATGTGATCTGCAATAGGAGCTACCAACTTGGTGGTTACTGAAATTGAACATGAGCTCATAGCTTTTCAGCCAGTGTTCTGTTAAGCAGATGATGTTAATATTGAAAGAGTTCATGTACAATTCCAACTCTAATAATTTACTTTTTAATCCTTGAATATTTTGATGCACCAAGTTAGTAAACTTTGCATTTGTTTTACACTTTTGGTTAATTTGACTTTTTATGTGACTAATATTATTTGACTTTTTAGGGCTAGAGACGTCCTCTATTGTCTTTTTAAGTAATTTAAATGGCTTGGAAGAACTTCCAAGGTCTTATTACTAGCTGCTACTAGCCTGCGCCTTCGCTCGCGTTTTATCGGGATAAAAAATAGCCTATATGTTATTCCAGGTCCCAAACTATAGCCATCCACCAAATTTCAGCCTAATCGGTTCAGTAGTTTTTGCGTGAAAGAGTAACAAATATCCATCCATACATCCATCCTTACAAACTTTGACATTTATAATATTAGTAGGATTTATTCTCTAGTTTCGTGTGCGGCGCTATGGAAACGTTTAAAGACTTGATTACTATCCCAAGGGAACTGATTTATTGGATAAAAAGGGGCCTATGTTTGATTCTAGGTTTAGAGCTAAAACTTTGCAAAATTGAAGCTCAATCTGTTTAGTAGTTTTGGGGTGAAGAAGTAAGAAACATCTATTTATCCAGCCAATCTTTTGCACTATCATCATATCAGCCCATACATGCCTGGACCTACATATGTCCAGCAGTAGTAGTACGGGGGAGGCCTATGCCTCTCCCATCGCCCCATCGCCTCCATCCGTCGACTCCCTGCGACCGCTACGATGTCGTCGGTCCATCGAGTGGATGGTCTCCTATGTAGGGGGGGTTTTGCCATAATCACCACGCTTGGCAGGCGGATTGGTGATCGCAGTATTGGTGTTGAAAAATACTCAGAAGGAAGCTGCTGCCCTTCCTCTGGTAGGTTCCCTTAGTCGGCTCTTACGACATCCACGGGTTGAGTTGGAACTTTCGCACTATACATATTATAAAATAAAGTCCTCCGCCGACCCAAAAACTACTGAACGGATTTTCATGCGGTCACCAAACGATACAATGATTCATGAGGAAGGTATATAATTTGTCAAGGTTCTGTGTGAATTGGTTGAAATATAACGATAATTGTTGGATGTGTCTGAAGAAGTCAAGCTACCTGGGAGCTTTCATCGAAAACGCTGCCCCTTCCCTTCCCTTTGAGATATAACAAAACAATTCAAGGTGGAATATTTCTCTTAGATAAGATCTACAAAAAAGTCCGTGATGGCATACATATATCTATCTTTTAATGATAGCGTACTATACCCATTCTATCATAATAACATGCTCTACTACCAGTGCAAAGCCGGGGTTGCTAGTATATAATATTAGTGGTTTGATTAGTGTGATGTGATGAAGCAAAAGGTTGCTTTTAATGGAATAGATGCGGTGAATATTCTGAATATTACGTTGTTATAATTACTATTTTATGCTCGTGGCTTCTTCGTACTTGTTTTCCTGGGATAAGTGCTTTGTGTCCTTCCCCAAGCTATCTTTGTGTCAAATATTACTAAGATCCGTTCAGCCGATTAGTCGTAAAAAGTTTACAGATAGACGGATATTTTCGCTAATGCCGTAGGGTGCAAAGATCGCCTCAGACGCAGGTCTCTTGTTTGATTCCTGATGTGGGATAGGTAAATGTTTGGTCTGGAACTGAGGGTTTTCTATGAATATAATACGAGAAATGTATTTAATGCATAAGTAATAGGTATATTCTATAAACATATCACAAGCTAGAACGATGCTGGTGCGAAACGTCCATCATCACATCATTCATATTTTTTCAACTTTTTGAGACTAATTTGTAGATTTCGAAATGTTTACTTATTAAGTTCACGGTTTAGGTCTAGTATACGTCACTACTCGACCCTTTTCAAGTCCTTCCAATAGGTAATTATCAGCTGATCTGCCACATAACTTTCAAATTAGGCTGAGGATGTGACACGGGTCGCCAGGACCTTAGTGTCTGCTGTTTATTCAATTTAGCGGTAAGTTTAGAGGAAAACAAGTATCTTTGGATGTAGGAAGATAGAGTAAAGTATATTAAAATAGAAGATAGAGAGGGAGAGGGAAAGGTGGGAGGGAATACTGTGTCCTGCAGAGGGACGGTACAGGCACCTAAAGACTAAGCTACATTAAAAAAAAGGAAAATGTCTTCTAAGGCATTTAAAGGCTTCGCAACGTGCGTTTAATGTCCCTGATGCTACAGGCGTCCATAAGCTGCGGTAACGAAATGTTAATTTCTTAAATTTCATGTTGATAGAGTTTCTTCAGTTTTTA
This sequence comes from Eupithecia insigniata, assembly GCA_947859395.1. Taxonomy (NCBI): domain Eukaryota; kingdom Metazoa; phylum Arthropoda; class Insecta; order Lepidoptera; family Geometridae; genus Eupithecia; species Eupithecia insigniata. The sequence continues at coordinate 3,091,625 of OX402001.1, read as the reverse complement.
TGGTAAATGTGTTTAAATTGTTTTACAATAAACAAAACACTTAATGATGCAATTATACATTTTCGATATTGTAAGCCCTATTTCCTGTATGAATATAACAGTGGAAATAAAATAAGAAGAAAAGTATCCCCCCTAGTAATAATAGGTGAAAAAAAATCGTTTTTCCCTACATGTAGGGACATGTGGAATAGCCGACCGCTTTCCATTAGGTGGGCCGCATGCTTGTTCGCCACATTGGTGGTATAAAAAAACCCCGAAGATCATTCCTTCAAACTCAGTTACTCAGATGAATCAATACCTTCATAACATTAGAACCGATTTTTAATCGACTTCAAAAGGAGGAGGTTCTCAATGCCTCTGAATGTTTTTTTCTTTTTGTATGTATGTTACTCTATATCTCTGCCAATTATGCCATTTTCTCTATAGTGAAAGAATTTTCAAAATCGGTCCATAATAGATAAGAATCTCTCGATCAAGTCACCATTCCATCATTATGTATTAGTGCTACCACTTTATATCTATAGACATAGACCACGTAGACGCAACCGAGGTTTTTGAACAAACGCTAGCCCGTAATTTAAACGGAGAGTATTAAAACGAAAATAATTTAATGTAAATAGTTGAGCTACCTTTTCAATTTACGTATGAAAGAGAGACATGGCCCGAGGCGCCTGGAAATTAAACCTCATGAGGTCTTTAGAGCTCCCGTCCCTTTCTTACCTCATTATTCAACGTGCCAGAGAGGAACAAAATATCCTTGAGTAGGAAAATGCATACTAAATTGGAAATACCATTGAGTGCCGAGGTTTCCGTAGATACAGATCGCAGCGTACCTATTACAAGTCTTTTGTATGGATTTAATCAGTTTCCTGCCGCGATGCCTACGCTTAATTGGATTTCTCTGCTGGCCTGGTTTTTTTCTGATTTTTAGAGGTAAATTGACTGTTGTTATTCAATTAGTTTTGAGAGAATCAATGTTTTTCATCCAGTGTAAATTCTCTGGTAGAAAAATTTACGACTAAGATTCTGCAACCAGAATCTAATACATTATAGACACTTATAGCAAAATACAAAATAAAATACCGCGGAAAATATGTCTTCCCACTGCCCACTTACGCGTCCCATCACGTCCCACACAAAACAAATAACCTTCTAAGTCGCGTCAAAGATACTTTATACATTAATTAATACGCGTAATCCCTAGGGAGCCCTTACTCGAAGACGGCCCCCTTAGCTAGGGGGCCCTACCGTGTAATAATTATCAATGGACCTTCAGGGCATTACCTCTATAGGTACCTTTCTATTTGCATTTTACAACTTCAGACCTTTTATGATGCTCCCGATTTAATTTGGTGAAAATAAAAGGGTTGGTTTACATTTACACGTGGTTTCGACCCGAGAGGGTGTGTGGTTATCTAAGTAATTGAGAAGTTGTCGATAGATATGTATTCCAAAACATTGCTCAGTAAGCTTTTGAAAATAACTTTTTCAGGGCCTTTGACGTAGGTATGTACCTTTTTGAATTTACCTATTGGCTTGCCGATATTTGGGACACAGAATTCTCGGATACTTTGTCCCAATTGTCACATTTGAATTTTAACATTTTCTTCACTGACATTTCGGACAGAAATGATAAACGCTGTTTTGTACAGTCAGATAAAAAAATTTAAACTGCCAAGATGGATCCAATTATACCATAAGCATATCTAAAGAAATAAAAACCACAACCGAGTTCGATGAAAACCTTACTGGTACAATGACTGAATGTAGGCTAGGAGAAAATAAGTGTTGAATTGAGCATAGAACGCCTTATTTTATAAGAGAGCCATAAAAATATGAACAAGAAATCCTCATGATTTTTAAAATCCATATCGTCGTTGTGGTACGAGAAGTCGTCAAGTGACAGTTTTACCCAAATTACTTATTGATGTCAAAGTTTTTTTAAACGCTTTATGTACCCTTTATAAGAAAATAAAAAAAACTGTTTTTTTTCGGGAAATACAAGAATGTCAGACGTACTTATCTGCTTGTTGAGCCCAAAATCAGTTTTTTAAGTAATTTATAAATCGTTTAGTACAATTTTTTTCAACTGCTGGGGACTGCGCTGCTCATTTAAGTCACTTGGTGACATTTCACATACAACTGTCTGACTGACACGATCTCACGATCACACGATTCTTCTACCTTTTCTATTTAGTTACCTACCTAGCTAAAGAAGCAAAAATATTTTGTTAATTAAATTTGTTAAATATCTTGTCCAAAAAAGTCAGTTTACCAGTCGTAGGAGAAACTAAAACATAAATAGCATCGCCTTAGGGCAAAAAAATCCTGTAGTTTATTTTTGTTTCTAAGTAAATAAAATATTAACATAAAATAAAACATTAAAATCATAATATTTGTAGTCACTACATGAAAAGTTAATTCTAGAGTAAGTAGTACCTACCTACTAAAGTTATTTTGAGTCTAGAGACTTAACTGATCCAAAAGTGGAACTATCGCCTCGCCTGTGTTTTGAAGATAGGGCCATTTGTGGATATTGGACGGAGTCTTGTAGCCACCACGCCGATTGCTGATTTAGCTATTTGTAGCTCACTTTAGATAAAGAGCTCATAACCATTACAAACATTGTCAATCACTTCAACGTGCTTTCAAGTCCTACATATGTATAATAATCACATAAGTAAATCCCTCCAATCTATACACTCGTCATTTGAGATGATCACTGACCAGCGGCCAACTTATAGGGTCGTAAATGGAGTCCAAGGGAATTTAAACTTTATTGCGAGGGACTAGGATCTTTATGTATTCAAATAATCTGACGAATGGTAAATCCTTGCAAATCCCAAGTTGTAACTGTTTGATTTGTTGGTGTAAGTTGTGGGCGGAAAGCGATCATGCTTTTTTGAATGCTTCGCTTCTATGAAGTCAAAGGAAAGCTGTTTATGAGTATATACTATCTTACTCCTTTTTATTCCTATTATTATTCTTATTTTTATGCCTTATTCTGCTGGGTCTCTCTTGGCAGCCACTAAATAATTTATTTACCGTAAAACTATATCGATGCTGCTCTCTTTTTTCCTCCTTCCCCTATTTCGACCCATTTTTTTACAAATACAAATATGTTTATTTCATTATCAATTGATTTACAGTAAATTGTATCCGTGATTGGAGCCTCCTTTTAAGTAAGTAAATACCTGTATTAGGAGGCAACACTCTTCCATAACATACGTTAATAATAATAATAATAATAATAGTCGTAATTAAACATTTTACATTTGCAAGCTATGATCACTTAATCATTAAAACTTTATAGCGAGTAGATTTTATAATCTTGATAGAGCACTGGCGATCCGGGTTCTTTAGGACCCTTATATCGGTACTTGCCTATCAGGCATCAGTCTCGCACAAAGCAGGTTAAAATTCAGTTAGTTTAGTTAGTTAACATATTCTAGCCAAAAACTCTCATGAATCGCAATTCCGTCATTAAAGCAATGCTTTGCACCAGTTTCCAAGGGTCAAAATAGTACACGTCATTAACTTGGTCACCCGACTCCTTGCGACGTTAGTGCGGTATCAAACTGTTTTATTGCGGCCCAGGCATGATTTAATGAAATCTTTAATATTGAAGATAAGGCTGCTTGGCCCTTCGACCTCATAAATCGCTCCGGGCATATTCCCTCTTAATGTGCGCAACATGAAATAATAAGCTTGGTTGGGCTATATTGTTTGTTATGATGAAGCATTGCTAGTTTCTATGGATGTTTGATACCAAGGTATTTTTTCACTCGGAATGAAATAATCTGCCAGGAATTTTCTTTACACCCAAGGGCCATTGATACTGTAGCTATTGGTAGCTATTTTTACAAATAAATGACAAGAATTATATAGGTCAGGTGGTAAATTCTGATGTTTTAGTTAGTGTATCAATCATACAGTTTTTGCCGCACATTGGTTAATTTTCTTTTGTTTTTAGGGTGCCGTACCTCAAAAAGAAAAGAAACCTTATAGAATCTCGTTGTGGTCAGTCTCTCTGTCAACGCCCTTTTCTCAGAAATATCGATTCGAAATTAACATCGAATACTGTACTACGAAGTGATATAAATCAAACTTCTAAGTCAACGTAATCAAAAGTTACAGGCGTTTATTTATGGCCGTATATTTTGAAATTTCCAAGGAAGTCACATGCACCCAAAACCTATATGGTACTTTCCGTTGACTTAGCATTATGAAATTTAGCAAGAAGCATAGCACAAGTAAAGGAAAAATTCGCAAACCGTTTTGTTACTTTTATTCACAAAAAAACTATTTTTGATTTTCGCAAGGCATCAAAACCTTATAGGGTACTTTCGGTTGACCTAGAATTATGATATTTGGCAAGAAGCAAGGTTATAGATATAGAGCCCTCGATGGGCGAGTCAGACTTGCACTTCGCAAGCAATGAATGGCGAAAAAAGTATGTGTGATACACTCACATGCACATCTGAATTGACCAGCAGGATTAGCAAAAAGGCTAGGAAGGACGGCTATATTTGTATTTGTATTTATTTTTTCCACCGTAGGTAGGTAGGTACACATGTTACACTTGATGTCTATATAATATATGTAAGTTGTACATCATCATCATCAGCCCGTACACGTCCACTGCTGAACATAGGCCTCCCCCAAACGACGACGCCACGAATAGCGGTCCTGAGCCGCCTCCATCCAATGACTCCCTGCGACCGCTACGATGTCGTCGGTCTATCGAGTGGGAGGTCTTCCCACACTCCGTTTCGCATTGCATGATGTACATGTGTTGAGTATATGTTTTACAATGTGGGAATATGCGCGTAGGTTTTTTTAAACCTTTTTTATTTTAAAACAGTATTTTAAATAACCATACCACCGTTATGAATTAAGTCTTAGCAAGGTCTGAAGAAAAAAAAGCCCAGGAAATAACCTATTTCCGCTAAGGCTATAAGGCTTTATTTCATATTGGTCAGTTGTTCGTTTTATTTTTGTAAATGAATAAGGATTTTGTTATTTGACGACCGATGTGGCGCGGTGGGCGAAGGTCCGCTTGTGACGCAGGAGGTTGCGGGTTTGATTCCCGCCTTGGGACAAATATTTGTACGATCTGCAGATATTTGTTCAGGATGTTCTGGTCGTTTTCTATGTATAAGAAAAAATATCTATCTATGTAATATATTGTATTATGTATATCAGTTATCTAGTACCCATAACCCAAGCTCTGCTTAGCTTGGGGCTAGATAATGCTGTGTGGATTGTCCAGCATTATTTATTTATTTGTTGAGATGAAATAATAAAATCCCCTTTGTCTTTGTGTTTCTGCCATCATAATGTCTTGTTGCCCTATTTATATCAGTCAGCATTATAAAGGCTAAGAGGTCACATTAACTGTCATATTTACATTACTGAGCTTTTGCGTGGGATATGAAATCAAATCAAATTCATTATTTCCCGACGTCAAAGGTCCATAAATATCTAGCCATGTAATATATTATGTATATCAGTCATCTAGTACCCATAACACAAGCTCTGCTTAGCTTGGGACTAGATGATGTAGTGTGCACTGTCGAACATTATTTACTTATTTATAGAAAAAACAAAACAACAGACAGCTGGTACAATTACAACAATATACGATATATATAACGAATATACCTAAATCTAGATTATTACTAATTTAATGTAACCCGCATACGCCTACGACGCAGGAGGTTGCGGGTTCGATTCCCGCCTTGGGAAAATGTTTGTAGGATCTGCAAATATTTGTTCCGGGTGTTCTGGGTAATTCAATATTTAATTTCATATCTATCTATGTAATGTATATCAGTCATTTAGTATTCATTATAACACGCGATTTCTGCTTAGCTTGGGGTTAGATGCTAGATGATGCTGTGTTGATTGTCCAACATTATTTATTTATTTAAATTGTTTATTCAATTCAATTCAATTCAATTCAATTCAAATCGTTTATTTCAGCACCAATAGTACCATATACACACACATAAAAATTCATACAGAGCATTTAAAATTGATATAACTAATTTAACATTACATAATTTAACATCAGAAAATTTAATCGGCCCAAATTACACATTCAATTTCGATTACAAACCGAGCTAAAAAAATAAAAATACAGTAAATTTCATCAATATAAAATTTAAATTAATGTCTAAATAAAAATTGTGTAAAGTTCAATCAATTAGAATTAAAATAAATAAAAATAAAAATGCTCAAATGTAACCTACCTCACACAAAGTCATTTCCTTTCACATGAAGCTGCGACAGGCGCCACAGAATAGGGCAATCAGTATTTATGAAGTGATCTAAATTATTTTTTAGTATAGAATACGACTTTTCTAAGCACTATTTTGTAATACTTCGTTTACCTAAGTAGCTCCAGTTTGCGTAGTTTTCTCTCAAAAAGGGATTTATAAATTGTTCCCAAGTGTTGGCTGGATACTATCTTTACAAAGCCACTTTGGGTCGTAATGGCATCGGAATCCGATCCTAAACGAAGGGCGATTGCGGTTGACACGTGACAGTGTTGCCAACGCACTTTATATTATAAGTACCTAAAGTGCTACCAACTCTGATCAGGAAGCGAGATGTCTTGGTTCTGAATCGAGCATAATCAAAAGTTTAAACTAAAAGAATTACCCCATTATTCATAATTGTCTGCTAGTTAAAAAAAGCTGCTAAACAGTGTTGTTTCTCACTCTGACTTATGTCAATAGAAGAAGGCGAGAATTAGCAATGCTTTAAGTTAGCATAGTATTATGAATGAGATAAGTAATCTAGACGGGACAAGAACTCGCACTTCTCTGGTTCTCTCCTCCGTTAGATCTAGATACATGATTTAGGTCAATTTCTCCTAAAAATAGGAAGCTATGTTTTTTAAATTTTAATAAGCTATTTTAGGTAAATTTTTGTGTGAAACTTTGCAATCATCATCATCGTCATCATCAGCCCATACACGTCCACTGCTGGACATAGGCCTCCCCCGTACGACGCCATAAATAACTTTGCAATACCAATGGCTAATCGCTCGCTTATCATAACTGGCTTCGTACTTACCGATAAGTACAATAGGTGGGTACTTTATACCTACTGCACCCTGCACCCTTTCGAGTAACAGTGAATCCCTTAGTCTGCCCCACAAGCTTAGAGGGCTTTAGAGATACTATTTGTATAAAGTGCCCTTGCCGAATCAAATCTGAAGTCTGTATTTCTTGGTGGCTATTTCTATTAAGCTGTTTTCCTTTAAACAACCTACAGGACCTTCCAAAGCAGTTGCTCCAACCACATAGGTAAGCAGTTTTTTCTCTCCCCGTTTGTTTTATTATGTAAATCGGAGTTCGATGTGCTGTGCCGGATTGTATTTAAGACAGTATTACGTATAGCAATAGGAATAGCTGGATGCTATTAGATGGTTAATAGAGTTTTACGATAGCAATAGGAATAGCTGGTTGCTATTAGATGGTTAATAGAGTTTTACGATAGCAATAGGATTAGCTGGTTGCTATAAGATGGTTAATAGAGTGTTATCTATAGCAATAGGAATAGCTGGTCGCTATTAGATGGTTAATAGTGCTATTAGATGGTGATTAATAGGCTGAAGTGGCAGTGGGCAGGTCACATAGCTTGCAAAACTGATAACCGCTGGGGAGTAAAGGTGCTCGAGTGGCGGCCACGATGCAATGCGAAACGGAGTGTTGGGAGACCATCCACTCGATGGACCGACGACGTCGTAGCGGTCTCAGGGAGTCGATGGATGGAGGCGGCTCAGGAACGCTATTTGTGGCACCATATGGGAGGGCCTTTGTCCAGCAGTGGACGTGTATGGGCTGATATGCTGATTAGATGGTTGGCTTTGTAGTCGTTGCAGGACTACAAAATTGAGTACCTACCTACGTAATGTATTTATAAGTACCTACCTAAACTTCTAGATAAAACTACGTATATTATGAGTCGAAAATGTATCGATAAAATCGCAGTCACTGGAAAAAGTGGGCGGACCACGTATCAAATATCAACGAATTTCAATCCGAAATTCAAATCAGTCCACGCTCAGCCATGAAGCATTTCGCGTTCATGTTATTTTTACATCTGAGCCAAGCTTACGGAGAAGATTGTAAAATAGACCATAGTGCCTTAATTGACGGGTGGGAGCAGAAGCTTCGTGAAAAGTTAATGTGCAATTACAACTATGCAGTGCCGCCAAAACCCCGCAATGGCTCTGACTCAGACGCCGTCGATGTCTCAGTCCGTTTCGCCGCGAAAAACTTCAACTTCGAGAGCTCAGAGCAAGAGTTCTCGGTCATGATGTTTACTTCCATGTCATGGGAGGACTCTCGCCTGAAATGGGATCCGAAAGATTATGACGGCCTCCGAAAAACTAAACTAAGCAAGTTTAATCTGTGGATGCCTGGCATCCAGCTGTTTAACAGCATCAGTGACTCTTATGACGAAAGCTACGATAATATCTTGCCTTGCACTATCATCAGCCGGGGTAGAATCGTATTTAATTCTAGAATAATCTTTACCGTTAGATGCGCCACGAATCTGAGAAATTGGCCTTTTGACACTCAAGTTTGCTCTTTAGAATTTGGACCTTGGCAAAGTTCAGTTACCAAAGTTCGGCTGCATATTGGACCGGGAATAATATTCAGCAGGTTTAAGGATGTATTGCACGGCACTGAGTGGGACATCGTCAAAGCTGTCCACGAAGAAGATCTAAATGCAACAATACAGTTGAAAGTGGAATTTACTTTGGTTCGACACGCGGAGTCACTCGCAGCTCTTGCGATTTATCCTTCATTAATGCTATCTGCATTAACTCTTTCTACTATATTTATGGACATACAGAGTGGTTTTCGTATGTTCATTCAGTGCTTCAGTTTGGCGTGTCATTTCTACTTCTTGTCGATAATGGGTTGGATTATCCCGGAGCACAGTCAGGATACACCGACAATCTTGCTATATTTCCACGGCTCCTACATTTTGACGTTTACTAGCATTGCAGTGACATATTTGTTGAGATTAGTTTGTCGTACGAAAGCGCCAGTACCGAAATTAATAGCTGTGGCCAACGAATATGCGGAACAATGTTACAGCAAGTTTGGTTATCATCATCATCAACAGATTACAACAGATGGTGATGATGACGAAAGTGGACTTGTGAATGCGTGGATTAATTTTGCGTTTTTGTTGAACTGTGTATGGATATTTCTTTGTGTTTTAATTTACATAATAATTTTTGTTGTATTTGTTCCTTTCCCAAGCGGTCTTAAGCTAGACAATTAGAGACAACAATGTTAAACTTTGTATTTGTATTTATTTAAAACATTACTTCTATTCTTACAGTATGTCCTATTACAATAGTCAACATATTAATTCCTAAGTAACATAATTCAATTACAACAATTAGAAATATAATTCAATAGGTCTAAATAAATGTCCATTAGCAACAATACAATAATTAAATACAATTGTCAAAAAGGAAAATAAAATAGTTCGGTACCAAAGTCGTCAAGTCAAACAATTCCAATCAATGAGCAAAATAAATTCAATAGATATCAATAGATTACAAAAAATTCTAATTATTTACCATAGCATAAATTGCATAGTATATAGCCCTTACGAACTGAAATTGAAATCGAAATTGTTGTTATTCGAATCGAAATTGTTATTATTGGTATTAGAATTTTTCTTCTTGAAGCGCTAGTGATATGTAATAGAACCAAACGTGTAGACAAGTGCTTCGGCAGGAGATTTCCGCAACCACATAATGCACTTAGTGGCAGATGAACGGTAATGTGGAGGCGGCCTTATCTCCTTTATATCGCTGTTCCGATCGTCTGCCGAACCGCACATTTACAAATTAACCACATTTTGTCTGTGATTTTGCTCTTTGACATTTTATAGAACTTGAGTAAGGACTACAGACGCAGTTGGAAATAGTCATTTTATTTGCTTTGTCAACTTGTTTGTACATTGTGCACTATACATATGTGCTATATTGTGTTGATCACAACACAACCATTTAGAAGGTTATCTACCAACTCCTGTATGTTCTCAATGTGTAACATCTGTTATAGGTGGTTCTAATATTATGAAATACATAGAATCAGAATCAATAACTTTATTTCTTTAGGCTTACAAAATAAGCACTAAGACATGTCAAATTTGATACCATGAACATAATTATTATTATCAAATAAGAAATAAGGTGTTATTGATATTCTCATCATTTAAATTTTTTGTCCACTAGTGGAAGAAGTGAAAAATAACCTACCTACAAATAAATTAAAGATATTTTCTTTGTAACAATTTCTTTAGTTGAGTGTCTTGTCTACGCACGATACTCACAAAATTTTGCAATAATTGGTGGTAGATAAAATAAATAGTACCAATAACATGTTTCTAGTAAGCAAAAAAGATAAAAAGCAAAAGCTGTGAAACCCAGTCATCCATTAGTTTTATTCACCTACATAAAGTTCACAGACGATATCAGGAATCTACTGAGAAGATACAAGGGTCTTTATGAGTCACATTAGAAAAGAGCGGTCAGCTGTACCTATGTCTTACCCTTCTCAAATACTGTCTGTCTTTATCAGCTCTCCTACCCTGATATATCAACTTTGCATATTGAGAAATGTTGAGAAATAGACGCTAGTTTATAAGCCACTTTTTATTCCAAGCAGCGGTTTTTATAATATAATATTTTCTCTATTTAATATCATTAGGTTCCTCCGAGATGAATTTTCCCGATAAATTATAATCAACCCAAGTTTTCCGACCATCATGTTGGGTTTTAATATTAAACTCCAGAAAAAAGTGCACCTAATTTCGCTATGCGACGTGGTAAAAGTTTTGAAACTTTTGTATACCTAGGTGACTTTCGCTGTAATGTACATTTATTAGACTTTTATTATTTATTTATTACTTAATATAGAGCGATTTAGAAATCAAAATTTTGCAAGTTTTCTTGCGTGGGATACGATAAGAAAATTATGATTTCATGTTCCGGCAAGTAGCATGTTAAATCAAAAATTAGGTTTATTTATATAGCTAGACACTATAGAATTCTTTAAACACAACACTTATCATCAGTCTATACTAGTCCACTGCTGGACATAGGCCTCCCCTAATGAGCGCAATAGTGGCCAGTCATTTTGTGGCATCGAGCATCTGCCTAGACCAGCGATCAGCGATTCGCTGAGGCAAGGCAGATGCTGGATGCTTGCTGATACTTGGCTGTGAATGCGCTAACAAAAAGTAAGTGATATTGTATGACTTAAAATTATTCAAAGCTAAGTAGAAGTCTATTGCCTTACAAAATAAACCCCATTTTTCTTCTATCTTCTTCTCCATCCCAAGGTTGCCTGGATAAAATCTCTCTCCCAGCCTTTTGTACTGTTCATTTTTGTTTAGATATAAGATCTATTATTAATATTAATTTCTAGTACAATGAAGTGTTCATAGATTCATTATTCATTCATTCAAAGGGTAGTCGACCAAAACGATTATGAACAAATAAAAGTTGTGTAAGTAGTACTTCCTAACTTGTTAATAGTACATTCAGGCAGTAAGTAATTAGCGAAAAGGCCAGTAATTAGGCTGGCTGCCAGGGCACAGTGTTTTTCATTGATTCAATGGAGCTGGGAGTGAATTCGATAGCATTCAGCTAATCTCTGTATTCATGGCGTGGAGGTGGTTTTAAATTATAGTGCTGCATTTTGTGGGAGAGGAACGTGTTTTGACGCATAAGAGCCGAGTTCACGAAATTAATATTTAACGCAAAACTTCTAATTTCAACTGGCTCACAATAGACAAGAATGGGAGGTGGGATCGCAGGCCTTTGGGTCTGCAATGGGATATTACAGGTTTTTGAAATTACATCAAATAACTTAACAACTAACACTATAACTTTTAATCTCAGTTTGTGGTAGAATAGAGCCGCATGTACAGCTGCCTCTCGAAATACAAGTTGTATGGTTTCCACCCAGATTTTTATCAATTATGTAGTTAATTATTCAGCAACCGCGCTGTAGACATTCCCTTAGGAGGCCTTTGCCCCATCTCATGATATTAGGGTAGGTACCTTACCTATAAACCTACCTTCGACCAGACTTAAACGAAAAGTAACTATGCTCCGTCTACGTATTTATTTTCATCGACTTAATGAAAGAACACAATATTTAATAGACTCGCTTCTTTTTAAAAATGGTGATGCGATATTATCGCCTCGAAAAATATCGGGACTAGCGAGAGCTTCGATGTATTATAATCTTAACGAATTTTTAAATGATAAATTATAATTGAATTTGTATAGTTTAATTGTTGCATGGTTAGTTTTATATGCATGCCATCTCTCCTAATTTGCATACTGTTACCGGTCAAGCATGTTGTTTCACCTATATTTTTGACATCTTTTATACACATGTTTTTTGCAAATAAATATCTTTATCTTTATCTTTATCAAGCTGACAGATTACGTGTGTATGAAATTTTTTATTATTTAATAAGTCAAAGCAAATAAATGCGTGGACTTAATAAGTACCTATTATTTAGTAAGTAGTCATAAAATATAGGATCTCTCTTTTTATAGGATACCTACCTACCATAACATAAGGGTAAAATGTCAACTATTTTTACCCGACTACCGGAGGGTTATGATTTTAGCACCCTATGTATGTATGTATGTAGCCGACTTCTTTGTTCCCACGTAGCGCTGAAACTACTACTTCGATTTCAACAAGTGAGGTATCGATTGATTCGTCTCATTACCCCGATGGTTATAGGCTATATGGTGTCCGACAAAACTGAGGGTCTTAAGAGATTGCTGGGTCTAAATTACACCTGGAACACTTCGATAGCGCGATAAAATTTTGCAAGAGATGACATCTAGTTACAGTTCGAGTCTAATTTAGTTTGATGTGATGGATGAGTGAAGGATGACACCCCCGTTGCCATGGAGACCTCTTGTTTATTTGTTACCATGGCAACGGGTCATCTAGGGATGGGCAAACGAAAAAATGTATCGATATATATTGTATCGATATATGGATGGAAACCAAATGGTGTAAAAAAAATATAATTAAAAACTAAAACCCGACTACATAAAAGTCTTAAACAAGCGTTCACCTATTGTCCATAGCATTTTCTTTTGATACTTAGGTAGTCGGAGGCCTTTGTTACTAATTGTACCCCAGGTATATGGGGTGGGTGCCTCCGACTACCTAAGTATCAAAAGAAAATGCTATGGACAATAGGTGAACGCTTTTTAAGACTTTTATGTAGTCAGGTTTTAGTTTTTAACTATATTTTTTTTTAATTGAATTTTGTCAACGCTAGCTACTTTATATTCTACATCTTCATGACATCGTAATTGGAATTATTATTCTTATTGATTGATTGATTAATCATTTGTTCTGTAATTCACAAAAAACTAAATGTTTTCAATTTTAATTATGTGTTACTAAAACAATTCTTTTTTTAAAGTTTGAATAGGTAAATTAATTTTCAATTTCAATAACAGTTTTAACAGCTATCGCTCAATTCAATTGATAACCCCTGAAAAACTGACATGCTCACTCGACCGGTAAGAGCTACACGAAAAAACGCAGTTTCTATTTGTGACTTTAATGGTACTTCGGAGCCCTTCGTCAAAAGTTGGGCGTGCCGATCCACGGTCAAATTAGATTTGTTAGCGGAGACCGATTGTACGTTATTGGAAAAATTCACGGATTTAGAAATATTTAAAGTTGAAGTTTAGCTGGTATGAAAAGTGGTTTGAATGTCATGAAAGAGAAGAGAATTTGGATTTTTATTATCTGCTAGATTTGCATGTGTTAGAGATCACCTTAAAACAGTGGAATCTCTAACATCTGAGTGGTTAGTATGGGTGTGAAAGAATGTAAGAAATGGAGACAACCCGTGCACAGTACCAAAACTAAAAAGTTTTTGTTTACTACCGCTGACCTGTCAAAGTTGTACTGCTTAAATCCAACGAATCACTCAAAATTATTTGAAAACTACAATGGAATTGGCAAAATTGTGGCAAATATTTGCAAAGGCCACGAAACAACGAAGAAGAGTTCGTATGAAACTATTGGATGGCTGTCATACTACGAAAAGTACAGCGGTATAAGCGCGCGGCTCGAAGTGCACACAACTTGAAAAAAAAACCCGGTCTAAGGATAAAACGTTGGTATCTTACACAAAACTTCCACACACAAACTAGGTTCGAAGTTAACCCGCTTACATCTGAAATGAGTACGAATCTATCTATCCGGTAGAGGCGCTACAGTCTACAAGGCGCAAGAAATGAAAATAATTGGTTTTAGAATACTATATATAACTCATACTAAATATTCTGAACAATGGAAGTTGGTTTCTGAAAGTTTCAATAGTAATCTTGCTAGGTTTGCTAGTGTCTGAAAATAGTGATTAAACACTAACCTATCTTGATCTAGAAGAGCTTCTACCGAAAATGTACCTACTTCTTACAGGTAAAATTTCGATCAATATCCAATCTACCGATATTGAAAAATGGGAAACATCCGCATTCCACCCGAAATGCAAATTTCACAAACAACCAAGATAGGTTAGTGTTTAATCACTTCGTTCGTTTTCTGGATCCGGTATACTGTCAGATGTGTGAACTCACTCCTACAACTACATACGCCATCACGGATCCAGTAAAATGGCTCCTGTAAAACGGCTCCTGTAAAACGGATGCTGTGTGTATGAGCCCTAACGAACACACTGCTGTAGGCGGATATCGATGTTGTCAACCTTTTCAAATGGCTCGTTTGAGCTTTCATGGCACAGAAAGCGGGTTAGCTTGCCTTAAACCTAGATAAGGTAAATTTCATCATCATATCCCATACAAGTCCACGGCTGGACATAGGCCTCCCCCATACGACGACGCCACAAATAGCGGTCCCGACCCGCCTCCCTCCATCGACTCCCTGCGACCGCTACGATGTCGTCGGTCCATCGAGTGGATGGCCTCCCATGTAGGGGGGGTTTTACCATAATCACCACGCTTGTCAGGAGGATTGGAGATCGCAGTGTTGGTGTTGAAAAAACTCAAAAGGAAGCTGCTGCCCTTCCTCTGGTAGGTTCCCTTAGTCGGCTCTTACGACATCCACAAGGTAAACCCGAAGGAAATTAAAACCTAGATTTTTGAAAATTTATCATCCGGCTGTGAAGTCATAGTTGAGCATGATTGGTTTCAGTAACCTATGACCCTGTTATTACATCATATCATTACTAAGTAATATTAGAGTTTTGTATTATCATCATCATCAGCCCGTATACGTCCACTGCTGAACATAGGCCAGAGTTATGTATTGTATTGCAATAATATAAATGCGCAGAAAGCTCTGATGCATAGATGGATGTGTGTTTGTTACCTCCTCTCGCAAGAACTGCTGAATGTATTGGGTTGAAATTTGCATAGATGTAGTTCTAGACCCGGATAAACATATAGGATACTTTTATCCTGGAAAACGCGTGCGAAGCTAGTTATTCCTACCATTGTCGGCATGCCGGCCATTTTATTTAATAATCTCTGAAATCTTGAACATTTTATCAGATATTTTATTAAAAATCTTAATTTAGAGCTGTTTTGTAGAATGCCTAAACAAATTCTCAAACCTCTCTGGCGCTGTTTTTTTGAAAACGTAAAATAGACGAATAACTAACTATTTTAACATATTTATATAACGAGATAATAATATACTAAAATTTACTAAATAAATAATATACATGGGAGACCATCCACTCGGATGGACCGACGACATCGTAGCGGTCGCAGGGAGTCGGTGGATGGAGGCGGCTCAGGACCGCTATTTGTGGCGTCGTACGGGGGAGGCCTATGTCCAGCAGTGGACGTGTATTGGCTGATGATGATGATGATGAAGAATATACTAAATCAAAAACAAATAATAGATTTTCTAATATGCTTTATAATTTCTTAACGTGTAGAGAAAAATAAGAAAGATTGTAGGTAGGTAAGTAGGTACCCACTGTGCTAAATACCATTTGATAAGTAAAGAACTTTGTAACTAGCGCCCTCAGCCGGCTCCGCGCTTATCGATTCCGTGAATAATGCACGCCGCGTCCGTCTGCCAGTCAATTAGCCGACGTACCACTGCATTGTCCGTCAAAGCCTTTTAGCAATTGTTTCAAGTTTCATCTCTGTTATGTTTTTTACTATGGTGAAAAAAAACTGAATGGGAAGGTTTTGAAACTGCAATGGGAAATAAGGAAATTTGAGGAAACTGTGATCGAGGAGAGGCAAGGTTAGGTAATTTACAATGTTATAAAAGCTACCATAGGCTTTTATGAGCTATTTTTAACCGACTTTAAAAGAAGGAGGTTATCAATTCGTCTGTATATATTTTTTGTATGTATGTTACACGATATTTCCGCAAATTATGGACCGATTTTGAAAATTCTTTACGACCCCGAATGGATTCCATAAATTTTTTATCCCCAGGGGATAAGTATTTATCCCGCAAAACTTAAATAAGTGTTAAAGTAAGGGAATTTGAAGTCGATTTATCGTTTTTTAAAACACGCCATATAATATCTGTTATCTGTACAAACTTTGACATTTATAATATTAATTAGGACTAGTAGGATGAATCTACTAACTTAAATCATAGTTCATTAATCACATAATTATTTATGTAGGTATATTTTAGTAGGATATATTTCAATTGATTATATTTATTTATCTATTATTATTATTAGGTATTTATAATGTTATGTTAATATTTATCCTAAATCATCTTTGATACACCCCCTGCCTTTCTTAAATTCACTATTCTTTCCATCCAAAGGTTGCCTGGAAGAGATCGCTTCTAAGCGATAAGCCCGCCTATTGTACTTGTCCTATCTCTCTGTGTGTTTCTGGTGTATAATAAAGAATGTATTGATAAAACATTAAAACATCTAGGACAGGATCTATTATCTTTTGAACCTATAGCCTCGAGCTTTAGTAGCTATTATGTTAGGAATGTACAATATTATGTATGTAACCTGGCACACAAAGAAGCTCAAGAGCAATGATAAAGCTGTCGGCCCTTAGGTGTTTGTTCAGTACTACCTCTACCTGAATAAACACAGAAATGTATTTATCTTACTCTGGCCGGCTAAGAAAATAAGAAAATTTTGCGAATGGGAACTACAGGTGTGTGCGAACACATTAGAGCGAGTTCTTTGAAAAGGTTTAGTGGATTCAACTGGCGAAATTCAGGCTAAAACCAAAATTTTCTAAGATATAGAACCAAAGGGTTCTAAATCATAAGTCTTTATTGACAAAGAAAATAACAATCAAATTATATAAACAAACTAGTATTTACAATTGAAATAATTGAGCTAACTGCAGACGGTTGAAAACAATCTACATATAGCTCAACTGGTCCATATCAATACCAGTCGGAAGCGTCCCCAAGACGCTGGCTGCATTGCCTCGCTATATAGCCATGCTAATGCGCTGCGCCAGATACTCACCAGGTCTCGGGTCACGCGTCGCCTCGACCAGGCGCTCAGATAATTTTTTGAAAACCCGAAGAGCCTCGGTACCCTACGGATCTAGGGTCTCGACTACAAGGGGAGCAAATGCGTAGGCTCTGTCGAGACCTGCATATTTGCGCCTCTTGAGATCCTCGGCCAAATCTGCCGCCGAACCAGCCCATTAAAATCATTGATAATAATTCTTCTGGATATCTAATTTATGAGCCATCCTTTGAATAAGTTTCTAAGTTTCTAAGGATTATTATTTATTTATTTATGAAACGAAATCCGCAGCAGCTCTTAAAAACTAAATAATACAATACTGTAACTGACAGCCAAAACAGGACATTTATCTTAATTCCTATGCTACAATGAAACTGGATACATGATCCCTACTTTCTAATGCTAATAAATACCTATTAGAAGATTTATCCAGGTAAGGTCACGAGCAAATGCTAGTCTTTCAGAATAAATGATAACCACCAGAATAAGGACGAACTTGGAGCAGCCAGGATCGATGCATTTTCTATTTATAGTGTTGGACAAAGCTCCGCGAGTGGCGGAGTTGTGTTTGTAGTGCCAACGGGTATTTCAGGAACCGATCTATGTATGTATAAGGAGTGGGTACGTACAATCTGAGAATAACATGTTTGCGGTTGATAATACACCAATGATTTATTTGATTTAATTTATAACTAACTTTGGAAAAAGTGGCGGCTTAGTGACTCTTACACTAACGCGGCCATAGAATATATTTTAAAATGACCATTATAATGTTAGATCTAATAAATATACAAGATAAACATAAAATACTAAAAGATGGTCCTCAATCTAATCTTACTCAAGAAGACAGTTTTTCAATTTACATTTCAACAAATCGAATGCACTACTAACGAAGTTTAAAGCCTATTTACTTTTAGTTTACCCGCAAAGGGGTCTCAAAATCGCTTGCGCTCTTCAGCACGACCTCTGATCCCAAGGTTATGATTTACCTAACACCCCACCAGTGTATCTTGATCCATAGGGGACCGACGTGCAACATATTCAGTTCCATTTTCAGCTTGATGGGAGGTGCATGGAGATCTTGCTATAGTGGTTCTGGTAAATCCAGGTACTGCGACATTTGGTTGAGGTTTGAACCCGGGAAAGATGGGGTAAGGCCGGTATGCAAAATTGTTACGTGGTGCAAACTACAGGCTGTTCATTGTAGTTGTCAAATATCCTAGGTAATATTATAATTTATAATATTACCTAGTAGGATCTTGACATTTATAAATGTCAAAGTTTGTGGGGATGGATGTAAGAATGTTTGTTCCTCTTTCACGCAAAAACTACTGAACTGATTGGGCTGAAATTTGGTATGGGTATGTAATTTGAAATAACATACAGGTTACTTTTACCCCGATAAAACGTGGGCCACGGCGCGGGCTGCAGCTAGTAATTAATATTTCCAAGGCATTGTTGTGTTGTGACTGGAAAACTCAAAATTTATAAACTGCTCGAGTTTAATTAGTGAGATTTCTATAAGTTTTTTATTATGTTGGACCACTTCTAGTTATTTAGCTTTTTATCTATTGCCGATCGATGTTGCGCGGCGTGCGAAGTTCCGCCTGCGACGCATGAGATTGAGGGTTTGATTCCCGCCTTGGGACAAAATTTGTACGGTCTGCAAATATTTATCTCGGTTGTTATGTGTATTTTCTATGTATAATAAAAAATATCTATGTATAATTGTATTAAGTAAAAACAGTGTAAAAGTAAGGTATTCGAAGTTGATTATTAGGTTTTTGAAAACAATCAAATTATCACAATGACTGGTAACAGTTTCCACGGCAACGGGCGTCAACAAAGGTAGGTTCAGGAATTTGAAGTCGGTTTACTGTTTTTTAAAACACGCCAAATTATCGTGATCCGATTTTCTCATTTCATAGACAATTCGAAACCCAGTAATATCCACAGACATGATACTAGCTGCGATTAGATTTCTGTGGTCCTGTCCCCTATGACCTAGACCACTCTAAGCCCGGTCCAAGACTCCCAAAGCGTCGGCTTCCGGTTTACGATAGGCCTCCGATTGAGGCCATCACTCATAATGTAACTGAGCTGTTTATAATTATTCAATCGCTCTCTTGGGATGCTTCCCTGCCTTGATTTCATTATTTTAAGAGGCCCTGAAAATGTTATCTCTGCTCATAATAATTTAATGCTTTGAAATTGTATTAACAAGTATTACCCTACCTACTGTGACTCTAGGGCCGGACCTAGGGTCACAGTAGGGTCATACTTGTACACCCAGGGGTGTACCGAGCTCTCCGGGTTATAAACAAATGTCTGAGCGTCTGGTCGAAGCGACCAGAGAGCTGGTGAGTATCTCGCGCAGTGCATCAGCATTGCTATACAGCGAGCGGGGCAATGCATGCAGCGTTTTGGGGACGATTCCCACTGGTATTATGGATTAAATTGAGCTACCTGTAGATGGTTTGACAGTCTGCAGCTAGCTCAATTGTTTCAATGGTAAATACTAGTTCTAATTTGTTTCTGTTATTTGACTGTAATTATCTCAACTAGTTGATGGTTGTATGTTTTTGGTCAGCATGATTCCTTTAGAAGTTGACACCGTCATCATTATCATTAGCGGTTTACATCCGGGAAAGATGATATTTATAAATGGCATTTCTTTGGTGGGGTGGGTGGTAGTCAGTCGATAAATTTTGTAAGAAATAAGTAAAAGATCATGGCAGACCCTGAAGCATTATTTAACAAGTAAATGTTCCCAAAGCCATAATTGTGTTAGATAAGCGACAACATCTTTAGTTGAGATATCCCGGTATATCTCGATTTTAGGTCAAATATTAGTATATAGTTCCTAGTATAGTACTATCCGTCTAGCAAATCCGGTTGCAAAATTCCAAAGTCGTAAAAGCAAACAGTTCGTGAAGATGAAAGATCGTTCTTTGTTCCAAAACTAACACAGTCGTTCTGTATCTTGTTTCTATGGCTTTTTGAATTAGGACACCAGGTGGCAGTCGTTGTTTTTATCTGCTGTTTATTTGAAGCACATTGTGTATTGTGAGTTGTTTTTATTTTTGGAAAATATTTAATATCGTTACTTTTGATTAATCTAATAGTTTGTAATGCGAAGCCGTCAGATTAGGCACCTTAAGATTTTCGGTCTGAGATGTCTCATTATGATTAAAAAAACTTGTGACTGTAACTTCAATGAATCTCTTTACGCACAAACAACATGTCGTAAACTGTAGAAGATTCATAATTAGTAACTATATACAATTTTTCCATTAATTAATATAATATGGTTTTCGATTTGTTTTCTGTTTTTCCGTAGTCTTCGATGCCTATTTTACTTAAAACTATCATAGATTGACCATTTAATAACGGATGTAACCGAGAAAGCCGTTCTTCCAACACAAATAAGGTTCGAAGTTAACCCGCTTACATCCGTAATGTCTTCGATACCTATTCTATTTTGGTAGGAAGCTAACGAAATGAGGTCCATCCTGAAGCATCCTCTTATCAGGTGTCGTGACATCTCCAAGCATCTTCGGACAGGAAAGGTTTATCGGAACTCTAAATCGGCATTCGATATTTTTCCATCATTGTCCACCTCCGAGCAAGTCATCGGTTTATCCCCTTCAATGGGGGATAATAGAGTCGGCCAGATGATTTGTCGGATCGATCCCTATTTTAGGAAATTGGATTTGTAGATCGCCAGCGATAAGGTCGGATCGGGAGAGGGGCGAACGGTAAAAGTTTAGAGGCCCCTGTTATCACTGATTTGCGTATATCGATTTTTCTCTTTGTGACGTGGATTTATATATTATTTTAGTATCTTTAGAATTTTGTTTTTCTCCTACTTGTCTAGTTTACTGCGTAGTTTTATACTGTAGATAGTATAACTGGATATAATGAATAAATAAACACTTTATTGTACTTAAATTAACATTAACAAAAAAAAATTCTAATAATAATGTAATTACATCTAAATTTTAAAAAAAATAATCATTAAAAAAGGCGGCCTTATCGCTGAGAGAGATTTCTTCCAGGCAACCTAGGGATCCAGAAAATATATAAGAAAAAGGGGTGTTGGTAGTGCACATACAGTAAATAAGAGAACAGATACATTATTTAGATAGATCTAATATGTTCACGCTTCATTTACGAAGTGTCTTCGGAAATTGAAAAGCCAACGTATAAATATTGTCGACTCACTTTGATATTAGCTTCATAATAAGGTTAGGGTAAAGCCGCCAATGGGCCATTGAAATGCCCTCAACTATCCAGATATTGCGGCCGTCTAGGTTCAATTACCACCACAACGCTTCTACTGCCCTCTATCGGCTCATTCAACCCCTGATCCTCAAAGGCTCAAAAACTTTGAAACTATAGATACCTCGTGTATTGGGAATGAGGTGTCGTTTAACATAATGGGATATTCGGACTTATACGCTTTCCAAAGTTTGCTTTTTATAGCGGTTCGAAAGTGGCCCAATTTTAACTTTCAGATTAAGGTTCCTACATTTCCGATAAGAACTTGGTTTGTTTTATTTTGAAATAAGTAATTTTTTTTAAGAAAACGCGTTTTTTTTTGCTAACGTAATCAAGTGCCTAAGCGCTTGATATAAGATGCTTGAGAATTATCGTAGTGTATACAATAGATACCTAGAATCAGAATCAATAACTTTATCTCTTTAGGCTTACAAAATAAGCACTTAGACAAGTCAAATTTTATACTATAAACATATTATTACCAATAAGAAATAAGGTGTTATTGATATTCTCTTCACTTAAATTTTTTGTCCACTTGTGGAAGAAGTGAAAAAGAAACCACTAGCACATTTATAATATCACTTATGTGTCTACTACATACATGTTTATTTTGCCTATCCAAATCTAAAGTTAATGCGATTTAGATACTAGAATCACCTAGATAATGTTGCATTGCCCGAGTATTCTTGATACGATTATGCGAGCCCGGGTGCATTCTTGATACGATTATGTTATTTTAAGACTGTTGTATAACATGTTTTGCAATAAAGAATCTTGAATCTTTACGTGGCGTAATACCTTACTTTTTTCTCCAAAACAGGTGCACAGATTCTGGCAAAGCAGTCGTTTGAGTCGATCAATGAGGGATATCGTCGTTTAAATCGGGTCCTATTTCCAATCGGGACGGAAAAAAAAAACTATTAAAAGAATAAGAAGACATTCTGCGTTCGCGTCACGTACAATAGTCATTTTAAAAGGGAGCAGGACGCGTTTCGTGCATGTGTGTAGATAGAAGTTTGTAACCGGTGAATGGTGAAATCTGATACCTATCTACGCAGAGTTGTAGAGAGGAGTGCAGTACCTACATATCTATTGATTTTAAAGTAGTACAAAAATCCTACTTACCCAGTATTAAGTTTTACAGTGTAACGAAACCTACTTTGAAAAAAGGACGAGGTTTTACGTTCGGAAGATTAATTTCGGTTTTGTGTCGTGGCGAGTCTACATATAAGATCAGAGCTTAATGATTTGTACGATTAACCTAAGGGATACTGGTGTTATCCAAATTATTTTAGCCGCACAACTGAGTGATGCGGCTGTAACGTTTTAGATATAATTTAGTTTTAAGTAGTCGTTTGTTAAAATAAGGGACAGACTTAGTCATTCCAATGACTCAAAGTCCCTTAAATGAAGAATAAAACAAAACTATTATTATAAATGCAAAAGCAACCATTCGACTTGATTTTTGGCATAGAGTTAGTTGAAAGGATAGAGAGTAACATAGGCTATTTTTGGTAAAACATCAAATTCCCATGGGAGATTTACGGGAAGAAAGACCTTTTTTTGTACCCCCAGAAATGGGAAATTCGAATTTAACGTGGGTGAAACCGCGAGGAACAGCTAGTAGAGAATAATCTCGGGGTGGTCCCATAAAATTTTTATTCATCATCAACATATCAGCCCATATACGTCCACTGCTGGACATAGGCCTCCCCCACGACGCCACAAATAGCGGTCCCGAGCTGCCTCCATCCATCGACTCTCTGCGACCGATGTCTTCGGTCCATCGCCTGCCAAGCGTGGTGATTGGTGATCGCAGTGTTGGTGTTGAAAAATACTCAAAAAGAAGCTGCTACCCTTCCTCTGGTAATTTTTATACTCGTGCGATTATTATTTTCCCCGTAAACCTTAAAAACAGTGTATGTCCTAAATCTAAAGGAATTCGAAGTAGGTTTTTAGTTTTTGTAAAAAAACATTGTCCTTGCGCGCCGATCCTTAAATATAATATCAAATGAATAAAACACATTATAACAAAGTTCTTTTAATTTCCCTACCTATTTTAATACCGGGAGTAAACTTAACGCGCAAAAAGAAGAACGCATACTCCTTGGGGTAGTATAAAGTTTTTGTTTCGTTTTAATAGCGCTAACTCAAGGCGGGGGTGGCCGAGTAAAAAGTTAATTAGCTTTAATTTTAACTGAGGGTAGGAAATGGTTCAAGTAATGCTATTGCGATCGTTTAGACTGGCGATCCCAGTCATCTCTGTGTGCTTCTTGATAAGTTGCCAGGAGAATTACAGAGGCCGTTTAACTTTTCCTGAAAATGTAGAGTTATTCAGAATCAGAATCAATAACTTTATTTCTTTAGGCTTACAAAATAAGCACTAAGACAAGTTAAATTTAATACTATAAACATAGTTATTATTATCAAATAGGAAATAAGGTGTTATTGATGTTCTCTTCACTTAAATTTATTGTTCACTAGTGGAAGAAGTATTAAAACATAACATTGTTACGTCTAGACATTTCGTGTCGTCCTGGTGCCTTAATACAAGTTAACAAACTGAGAGCGAGGTGTCATCTTTGATGTTATCTTTGACCCTGAAAGGTTTATTACAAGTAGGTACATATGTACTTTACGCAATGAAACAGGAAACTAGACCACCTATATTTTATATGAAATAGATCGTAAACCCATCTCTGTGAATAAATATATATATTTTTATTTAAATCTCACGAAGAAGAAGCTATCGAATAAGTAACGTTGGTGATATTATTGTATGTAAAAAAATAGCAACAAAATTGCTGAACAATATTCCATGTTTAGGTTTTTGGATTGTTTTTAAAAGGCTACAATCATAAATTCGTATAAAACTGTAGGAAGTTTTTTGAATGAATTCTAATAATTTTTGCTATAGGTTATTAAAAAATGCAAGTATTTATAAATGTTTGTTTGTTACCAAAAGGAAATCACGTTAATATTTAAAATGTGAAAATTTGGATGGATGTATGCATGTTTATATATTTGCTGCCTCTTCACGATAAAACTACTCGACGAATCAAGCTGAAACTCTGTATAAATGTAGTTCTATATCTTGAATAATATTTAGAAAAATGTATCCTGGAGAAACGCGTGCAAAGTCGGGGGCAGAAGCTAGTAAACGTTAATCGTGAATGACGAAAAATATCTCAAACTGTGGTTTTTATTACAGACCTGAGTGATCGGGACACCCCTTTTCCTTAAAAGAAATCGGCATAGGCAATTGCGTTTGTAACATTTACAAAAATTCCAATTAATATGCTAAGCTGTATTGAAATGAATGAAAATACCTTATCTTGGTAAAACAGCGTTGGAAAATTGTTACAAGAAAGTGATTCAGTTTTTCCGAGTAGGCAAGGTATGACAAATTCTCATAGAAGGAAACACAGAAGTAATTTTACAATGTCTATGCTTTGAATACATAGTTTTTGTTTAGATATGTATAATATTTTTTATTTAGTACAATAAAGTGTTCATTCATTAAATAAAGATTAATTTCTTTCTTTCTCATCAAGTCATCACTATAAGACCCGTGATCATGGAAATAATAATAATTGACACACAGCATCATCTAGTAAGGATAGGAGTTATTGGATAATTTGGCTACAGGTTATTAGTTGAGTATTTTGTTTCAATACCGCTAGTACCAACTGATACCCAATAACGTTACAGTACTCTATACCTGTCCTGATTTCTACCCAATATATTTCTAGCCGATTTGGTTAGAAATACCAAATACTTGTTGCAGCTACATAACTTTACGGGTTAAAGGTCCGCTAGTACCTATGCGTAGATGAGAGTTAGGGAAGTATAGGTATTGAAGCGTTGGGTAGTTATGGCTCATGGTCGGTTAGGCACGATGCTCGCTTTGCACAGTTATTCCCTAGCGGTATGCGGATTTTACAATACCGTTAGATATTTTAGGACCATGCTAACAGGTACTGAGTTAGTTATTGAATACCGGACTCATCTCTTTATCTAGCCCCAAGCTAAGCAGAGCTTGTGTTATGGGTAGGTACTGGATGACTGATATACATAATAAAATAAATTATATAGATACATAGATATTTTATATTGAATACCCAGAACACTCTGAACTAATATTTGCAGATCGTATAAATATTTGTCCCAAGGCAGGAATCGAAGCTGCAACCTCCTTCGTCGTCGCTAGTGTATCTTCTTCGTCCGCCGCTCCACGTCCGTCGTCAAGTTGGTAAGGCTGGTTGTATGTATGTATGTATCGTTCTAGAACATCTGCATAATAAAAAAATATGCCCGAACACAGTAGATGTTTACTCTAAGGTTGATCGTCACGGGTGGGCGCGAGATTCAAATTAGTTTGTTATTGAATTTTTTTCTACGTTTTACAAAGAATAAAAATAGGGGGTAAGGAATTTGGCGCGAACTATTTTCTATGAGCCCATAAAAAAATCGACTTCGTTTTAATTTTATTTTGGGAGCATTTAATTTTGTGAAAATGTTGATTTTTAGCCTAAAATCTCTTTTTTTCCAATGTGCTCCAAAATTACGAATAAGCCGAAGTAAGTTTTTTCATAAGTAAAAAGAAAATGCATTACAATTTGCGACAACTTATTTTTCCGCTAGATTTATTCATTGAAGAAAGCAGAATAAATTTAAAAAAAAATGAATCTCGCGCTAACCCGCGACGATCAACCTTAACGTAATATTTTTCTTTAGTATATTTTTATCGCCACACCTGGTATCATAGGAGTAAAAAGCGTTATAACTGTGCCTATACAGTATTATATGCAGAGATTGTAAACGTTTCATTCTTCTGAATGTGGAGTACTACAGGAAACAGTTTGCGTTCGTCTTCCCCTTTAGGAGGTAAGGCATAGGCGGTAGCGGGTAAATGTGCTTTGCCACAGTCCATATTAGGTTGTACGAACCAGGGGGACGAGTCTATGTGACGTTAGTGACGAGACGTTATCGTGGCGTTTCCTTTTTAACCGACTTCAAAAGAGGAGGATGAACACAATGAGAATGTAGGTTTTTTATATGTATGTATGTATGTTACGCAATATAACCAATTAAAGACCGATTATGAAAATTCTTTTACTATTGTATAGAAAATGATCCCGAGGTGGTCCCATAATTCCCAAAATCTCCAGGGGATTTTTATTTAACCCGCAAAACTTAAAAACAGTGTAAAAGTATTCGAAGTCGATTATTAAGTTTCTGCAAACAATCAAATTATCACAATGACTGTTAACAAACAGTTTCCACGGCAACGGGCGTAAACAAGCTTCAGGAATTTGAAGTTGGTTTATCGTTTCTAAAACACGCTAAATTATTTTACAGGATTTGGTACAGCACATATACCGTGCGGACAGGGAACTACGAAAATCCCATACCAATATGAGACGTCAGGATCAAGTCTCGATACTAACGTCAAATAGACTCACCCCCACATGATCATTTACCTACCAAAAACTCGAAAATAGGCTAAAGAAAAAATCTGGCTGGATGTTTTTATCGCACTCTCTTTCCAGCGTTCCAATTCAAAATGATCTGATTCTAGCACTGTAATTAATTAAGGTAATAAAATAATATAAAAAATGTATTATACATACATACATAGATATGTATGTATTATATTACATAAGTAGGTTAATTTTTTTTTTACTTTGTCACTCTCCACCAGTTTTGCTGGAAAAGAACTCTTTTAGGGCTCGCCTTTATCGTTTTCTTGTTAAATGTTTTACATGTATATATTTTTTGTGCAATAAAGAATTAAAAAGTTTATTTTTACGGATCAGGAGGCTAATTCTGCGTATCAAGTGATATTTTACCAAGTCAGTACCTAGATGACCGAGCTTTGGTCGGTATTTTTTTTGGTAGCATATTGTGATTTTTAGAAATTATATTTAAATACGAATTACAACCAAACACTCATTGGTTTAATGTGGCTTAACAACGCCACCTGCTGGTGTAGCCTTAGTGTTGTGTCGTCAGAGGAGTTGGTTGCTCCAAATTAAAAAAAATATTGTATTAATATTCGCCAATAGATGTCAGGAAGAGTCATATTTTTATTGATATGATTATCGAAGACACGAATAAAACAACATTTTCTAAAAATGAATCCTACCTAGATCGATTTATCGCCCCCGAAAACCCCTGTATAATTAATTTCATGAAAATCGTTGGAGCCGTTTTCGAGAATCTCGTATATATATATACAAGAATTGCTCGTTTCAAGATCTAAGTATAACTAATACTCATTATAACGGGATAAAAATATCGTGTGATAAATATCGAGTACCGCTGAAAACAGCATTATCGTGCGACATACATATCAAGGAACTTAGCAAAGAAAAGCGCTCGTTAAATATAGAATAGCAGATTTTGAGAATAAGCTTGTTTATCATTCGATATTTTGACAGTTCTTGCCATATTTATCGAGTAGGAGTAGATATATTGCCAGAATTGCCATCTTGGGCAATAGTCTATGAAAAAAAAATTGTGACGAAGTTTTGATCTCATATCCACCTATCTCTTTTGCCTTGTTACCTCCAAAGGGGATGGCAGCAGATGTCGCATGGGTGACAATAAATTTTATCGCCTCTTCTGTGCGTATTCCACTACAAACCAAGGATTTGAAACATAAGCGAAACGCTTGTATATTATACAAACTGACACTTTTTATAGACTCGCGTGATTTTATAACTTGAATAACGAGATTCTGCGAGCTTGTGGGGTTTGGAATAGGCCATTTATATGCAATGATTTAAAATTTGAAATTCGAAGAGATGGTTTATTTTTTTCCGGCTTTTGTGGGCTGAATACAAACGTAGGTTGTGCTCTCTCCTGATATGTAGGTATATGTGCCTATGAGTTGCGTAGATATAGATTGTGATTGAAATTGACAGCCTCAATCATGATGTCCGGCTTTCATTATTTTAGATCAAATATGATCTGAGCGGGGGGCAGCATGAGGAGGATGACATTTTCAATCCCATTCTTCGTTTAGGCGACTAGTAGGTACGTAGGTACTAGTTGTCACTAGAGTCACAGAGCTATGCACTTAATTTTGCTGTGTTGCACCAGATTAATTTGAAGCAAAGCGATGTCGACTGAATTTAGGTACACATAGTATCTTTTTCCCCGAAAAACATTATCTACTACAAATACTACTGATGTGTCTGAACTCTAGAACGATAAAGTCTAAAGTAAAAAAAAAGTGGTATCGACCAAGAGGAAATGTAAAAACTTGGGGGTACAAAAGGGCGGCCTTACCGCTACGAGAAATCTCTTCCAGGCAACTTTAGGTCGACCAAGGTCGGGAGTAAATTGTCATTCCTGATTGAGCTTCAGTTAATATCCAAGTCGTTCAAATTCTCGTTACTTTGATATCCTGATTTACAGCTGGTTTCATAATCGTACACTTTTTACTGCGCAACTGGCAGCGTTAAACTTTATGGGCCATTTTCTAGAATTTTTATTGGAGACAATAAGGGGAATAATAAAATTTGAGACGAGCGTAGGATAACGACGGTATCATCATAAATGTTCGGTACTTTGTAATTAGTTGATCATGTGCACCTGAATGGTCTTAATGAGGCAAGATCTTCGGTCTTGGAATACCATCACGAAAATCCTACTAATATTATCAAAGTTTGTAAGGATGGATGTATGGATATTTGTTACTCTTTAACTCAAAAACTACTGAACCGATTAGGCTGGAATTCTGTATGGTCATAGTTTGGGACCTGGAATAACATATAGGCTATTTTTTATCTCGATAAAACGCGGGCGAAGGCGCGGGCATCAGCTAGTAATGATTATATGTAGAATTTTTGTTATCTAAAGTTTAAAATCTCACGTTTGAATCGATAGCTTTTAAGTTAGTTTCAACAAAAAAACGCGAACGGATTTCCGTTCTATACTATATATTTATATATATATTTATTGCATTTATTTAAATGCAATAAATATCCGATAAATAGCTATAATTATTAGTAGGTATTTATTTATAACGTGATGTCGTTAATAGTATAATAATCATACACAACCTTTTGACACAGAAAACACCATAAGGGATTGTATAAAGAATAGTTTTACTGAATAGTTTGTTTTAAATAAAGATAAACCGACATAATTTTTTTTTCAAAGAAGTATCTCTTTGTTTACCCCCTTTGCCATGGAAACTAGGTATTTCTTACAAGTCATTGTGATAATTTGATTGTTTTCCAAATCCTAATAATCGACTCCAAATCCCTTACTTTTATACTGGTTTTAAGTTTTGCGAGATAAATACCAATCAACTGGGGATCTAATTTTAAGAGACCACCTCGGGATCATTTTCTATACAAAAGTGAAGGAATTTTCAAAATCGTACCATAGTTGGCGGAATCGCGTACAAACAAACAAAAAAAAATATACAATCGAATTGAGGACCCGTCCTTGAAGTCGGTTGAAAAATAGACAGACATACATAACTCTTTTCGTGCTTCTTTACAAAATATCTAAAGTTATTATAAAATCAATACTGTCTGCAAAAATTTTTATCATCCCAAACCCCCAGCATCGACCAAAATTGGCCGTATGCGGCAGTCTGCAGTTATTTATATCGGGACATATTTTACACGGAACCAATCGATAAGCCCGGAATAGCTCAGACGGAGCTAATGGGCCGAAATGCCTTCGACTACGACACTCAATTTGAATAAGCCTTACATTTTTAAACTGGACCAATAGGGAATACAATGCTATTAGCGACGCTGAATATAAAGCTTAACCGGAAGGAGAATTGTTGCTCGCAAACTTGTTTAATAAAGTCATTATTACCTACCATGTTTTATACCACCCAATCATGGGCTTTTAGAAAAGAAGAATTTTTTATACCCCAAAGGTAGCAGTCGGGCGTGCGGTCCACCTGATGGGAAGCGGTTACCGCAGCCTATGGACACCTGCATCGTCAGGGACGTTACACGTGCGCTGCCGATCCCGTAAATACTTTAGAATGCCCTGTTTGAAAGACCTCATACTATAGTCCATTGGGATAAACCTCAGCAGGGAGATAATTCCATAACCTGAATGTTTGCGGTAGGAAGTTCCTCTTGAATCTTACGGTCCGTGAGCATAACGGCTCCAAGGTACGGGCGTGAAATATCTGCCGATGGCGAGCGGTGCGATGGAACAAGGGAGGCGCAAGCACCAATATTTGCGACTCATACAAAAACAAACTGTAAAAAAGAAAAGTTAGTACAGACAAACAAACTTTAATTTTTGCATTGAGTTACAAAACGGTCTCAGTCTCAGCATGAGCTGGTTGTACACTCGTTACAACCAACGCTGGTCTTCCGACACAGCTTCGTGTCGTCACGGAAGAAAAAACACACACAACATACCGTTTTTATTTTGAATTTTATTTAATCCTAGCTATGAGTGTCAAAGCATTTGTTTTGTTTTATTCTACATATTTGTTTGATTTTTCTGCTGTCTCTACGGAAAAGGCTATGTGACGAATTTACAATAACCAAAATTAATAATATAGAATTCTGGCGAATTTACACAAACTTTTTTTCGTGACGAATTTACTTTGTGGCAAATGTACAACAACCCCAATCAAAAATTAAAAGTAAAACAATCAATGATGCTACCTGTCAAATACGAGTTTATGATTTCATGAAATCAACAAAAGATATGTATTATGGGTAGTTTGACATCACGATGCTTGGTAAGAGGATTGGTGATGGCATTAGAGGTGTTAAAACAGAAGAAGTATGGTTCCCTTGACTGTAACGACATCCTCTGGTCGAGTTGAAGGGGTCAATTCTTAGTTGTCGCAACCGCACGGCTGTAGTAGGTATTATATTAGGTATTATTGAGATTGCATTTATATTCATTACGTCGGTTATTTCAGCCATGTTTTGAAGGGTTAATAACAGTATTAACCCCTCAAAACCAGTACTTCAATAGCATTATCAAGTAGTTTTATTGCTCACAAATAACAATCAAAATGGCTTAAAACACCCATTAATGCACAGAATCCACTTGAATTTAAAGCCTACACAAATTGCAAGAGCAAAAGCACAAATGCGTTTGAAATCATTGACGTAGGCGTCAATGGCTGCCCTCAATTTATCGACGATTTATCCGGATCAAAGGGCTCGGAGGGAATTAGTGATGTACGTGTCGTCATCGATAAGAATTACCTCCATTATGAGAGCCCTACCTTTGGTCGGCGAGTTCTATTCACTTTTTATAATGATGCAGAATAAGATCAGAAAAGGACGATGAATTGTACAATTCTATCGTGCGCTTTAAACTTTTTTTGAGGTTCGGTTCTTCTGTAAATAAGGGTCCAATCCAAATCAATCCTACTAATATTATAAATATCGAAGTTTGTATGGGTGGATGTATGGATATTTGTTACTCTTATACGCAAAAACTACTGAACCGATGAGGCTGAAATTTGGTATGGGTATAGTTTGGGACATGGAATAACATATAGGTTCTTTATGTATCCCGATAAAACGCGGGCGAAGGCGCGGGCAGCAGATAGTTTCTTTATATTTGAGCTGAATTGGTGGTTTGTTGATGACAAACGGTAATCATTTTTCAAGTACATCTGAATAAAAATTGAATCGTTGGCAAATGTATCTGCAAAAGAGAACAAAAAAGATTAGAGATTTCAGAATCGACAAAATAGTCACGAAATGACGAAGGTACCTTCTTTCTGACCTCCGCAAAGACATTGATTTGGTTAACTTTTTTACTCATCCCCACTTTATAAGGATCAAGGGTATTTTATTGGCGTAATCTTGTTACGGGTGCCATTATTTATGTGATAATGTTGCGAATATAAGAAAGATTCTGAGTTTTAGGTAAGTATCGACTGGTGGATTATCATAATCACCAACAGCCTTTAGGTAGGTACATAAGCCTCCCCTGATCAAAAATATACTAGTATAATTACAAAAATGTCAGCCTTTGAAATTCGGCGAATGTCAAAATGACGGCAAATGTCAAAACTGACAGCAAATGTAAAATATGTCAAAAATAATACTTAATTTCTAAAATTACAGGAAACCTCAGTAATTACAAAAACAAGAATATCATTATCGCTTATTTGATAAGGTTATTGTTTAGTATAAGGTTATTGGATAAGGTCTCAATCAGCGAGTTTTTAGTCTATGGTCTTAATATAGTAAGAATTGGTTTTGAATACATTACTTGATTCTGTCCGCGCCTTTGTACTTGTTTTTTCGAAGGAGAAATTAGCGTAGGTACTTATATTAATCTTTTTACATAAAAAAATTCGCTTAGGTATATAAAACCTTTTTACATAAATCTCTGTACCGGTCCCAAACCCGTTCATCAAAAGGTAACATAGTTAATTTTGAATTCCTTAATTTTATCCTCTTGAAGATAAAGTTTCAAGATAAATCCACGCGCAAAGGGTTATTTCAGTCGTGTTCCTAATATCCCATCAAAACCAGCAATCATTTGAAACTGCGCTCTTCAGAACAAGCCCCTCGTTGGGTACAGATGCCTATTGTTTGGAATATTCTAAACGTCCCGAGCTAAGTTTTGTTTCTTCAAAAAGGCCATTCGAGGCACATTAGGACGGACCAGACGTGCCGCGAATATTCTAACCCTTGACTTACCGTGTGCACTTCGAATACTTAGGGGTCGTGGGGCGTAGCCAGTGAAGGGGTAGTGACGATATCGAAGATTGGCCTGATAAAATCAGTAATTTGCTACTGCTTATCTCTGACCTCCTTGCAACTCTACCTACTATGCTCTATAGATCTCTTCTTCTCTGTTCCTTTACGTCTGATATGAAATGTGTAATTAATAAGACTATCATAGAATCTTGAGTCTTACACATCTCTACTCCTCGAAAACTCTGCCCGTACCGGTTATAGTTTCATGTAAAATACAATTGTCGAGATAAGCGGGTTCCTTGGGACAAATGTTTGTACGATCTGTAAATATTTGTCTCGGATGTTCTGGGTATTTTCTATGTATATTAAAAGATGATGATGTACATATCATCATATCAGCCCATACACGTCCACTGCTGGACACGGCCTCCCCCGTACGGTGATCGCAGTGTTGGTGTTTAAAAATACTCAGAAGGAAGCTGCTGCCCTTCCTCTGGTAGGTTCCCTTAGTCGGTTCTTACGACATCCACGGGTTGAGTTGGAGGAGTCCATATTCGTAAGCTGCGGCCCCACGGCCTATGTACATACATATAGTATGTATATTGTATTAAATATTTAAGTTATAACCATAATACAAGCCCTGCTTAGTTTGGGGCTAGATGACGCTGTGTGGATTGTCTAACATTATTTATTTATATATTAAATAGTTAAAATCTACTTAACTAAAAATTATCAACCTTGAACTATGTGCCTTGTTAAATGTGTGGCACCGCTTTGTGACCACGGACACTCAGATAAACTTTTATTGGTTTACCCAGTGTCTTTGAATTAAGAATATTTTTATTTATTTATTTAATTCAGATTGCCATCCGCTTAACTAATTACAATAGAATTTGAAATAGACACAGAAAGCTAATAATAGGCATTCGCTAATAGAAGTGACTTTAAGTTTTGGATAAATAAATACAAATGTTACAATACTGTCGCAATACTCCGACAATTATCTCTGCCCCTGACAATATATCTGAGTACAGCCACGCTTGTAACGTTTTGGGTGAAATATAAGCTGCTTTAGCTGCAACGGGACCACGTTACAGGAGATAAAGGGGATTTAAGGAGTTTGGCGCAGCCTTACTATTAACCTATGGTTTGCGGTATTTGCTGAATTGTCTTGCTTCTATTTTACCTGCCCTGACAAAACATTGTGGAGCTATATTCTTGTTTCATAAAACTTTACCGGTTCTAAACGAGGATTTCGTAATTTTCTTCGAAATTGTTTCTAATTTTCGAATTTTTTCAAGTTTTTTGGCAATCCTTGTACATACATATATACAATGTGTTCTTAAATTTTTTATCCGGTGCTGTATCTATCCTACTAATATTATAAATGTCAAAGTTTGTGAGTATGGACGTTTGTTCTTCTTTCACGCAAAAACTACTGAACTGATTGGGCTGAAATTGTCTATGGGTACCTATATTTAGGACCTGGAATAACATATTAACCACCGAATACTCAAACG
This sequence comes from Eupithecia insigniata, assembly GCA_947859395.1. NCBI lineage: Eukaryota > Metazoa > Arthropoda > Insecta > Lepidoptera > Geometridae > Eupithecia > Eupithecia insigniata. Next base: position 3,056,608 of record OX402001.1, on the reverse strand, counting down.
CAACTCAGATTTAAGTACGTCTCAGGTCTTGGTTTTTTGACAGTTTTCAATGAAAATGTGTCAAAAATTCGTCACTTGAGACGTGCTTAAATCTGAGTTGCGTTTGAGTATTCGGGCGTAAACTATTTTGAATCACCACGGCAACAGCTAGTCCAAAAATAATTGCCATGTTGCTGAATTTATCTCGATTGTTGCTATCTATAAATGAAGAATTTGCTTGCTTTGAACGAATGATCACTATTGCACGCAGCCAAAAACATATTTCCGATGTTCCCATCTCCACCCATTTTATGAAACTCGCAAAATTCTCTGTGAATTCGCTTGGCAACTTTATAGCGAATCATCTCGCTACGGGCAAGGATCTGGAAGTTTGGCTGCGGTTATGCAAAACCTTGTATATATTTCATCGCGTCAAATCACGCTGGGCGTTACGCCGCTCCTCGCAAATCGAATTTGTCTCCTTCGAATTGAGCGGAATCAATCTGCGTTATGCTACGGGGCCAAGGAGGGAACTTTTGTGATGTTAAGGCTGAGCTTTCAAAGGTCTGAATTATCAATGTTTCCAAAAAACAACTTAAATATTCTCTAATTAACAACATAGGTATTAGGTAGGTATAGACCTACCTAATACCTATGTTGATAATTATATATAACTAACCTAACCTACCTGTCCTCCGAGGTCCATTTTCAGCCCAGAATATGAGTTAGCAGTGATAAAAAAATGCATCATTCTTTTGACTTTTGCAATTCCATGACTCGAGCTTTTTCATCTGTTTCCATCTTAAGGGGCTACCCCGACCCAATCAGACCGCCACCTGTTTTATCGTATTATTACGATAAACAAAGGAATTTTCAAAAATCCCTTGGCCCGTTTGTGATACTTATCATAAGCTATTACAGAGGCATTAAAAATAAGCTTATGATAGGTATCACATACTGGCAAAGGGATTTTTGAAAAATCCTTTGTTTAACGTAATAATACGATAAAATAGGTAGCGGCGCTAGTTTGGCTCTGGGAACAGCCTTAAGAGATATCTAACGTTTTATGGTTTAAACTAAGGAGTTAGTCTCACTTCGGACCACAAATAGTTGAATCGCGCGGGACCAAGTGAATATTCAAAACAAATCAATGAATATAAATAGCTATACAATAAATACATTGACAATGTGAACAGCTAAAATTTCACCGCTGCCGCTTTCCCTCGACACCGTCTCCGAAGACGTGTCGAAAGACGTCGGAAGCCGCAGCATTTCTCAGGATTTGCGCGCACTCAGCCGCCGCACGCACTTTGCACTGTTTACACTGGCACAACCGTTACATCAATCGATAGCTCTTCACTTCGGTACTAGGTTGCTCTTTTTAAGTGTTTTAAAAATGGAGGAAAAGCAGAAGTATGATTTATTTTGCATTCAATAGATGTCTAAAAATATCACGGTGTAGTTTCTCAAAATCAGTCGTCATGCCTATTGAGGCTTTAGTGTAGGTTTTCCAAGCACTGATGTAAAATGGGAAATGTGTCTAGGACTAGCACTGCTCTTTGTATCATTCCAGCCTCGAAATACTGGCTATTTGCGCGCCGCCGTTCAGGCTTTATCAACCCGCACCTCTGTTACGTTTCGATTATTCAGCTCAAATATGTGGCTACCGTCTACATCCAGGAATTTTCCTTCTATCATAAGGCCACACTCGGGACTTCTCATTTAATTTTCTGCTAACTAAGCCCGGATAGATTTACCATTTCGCTACGTACCCAACCCAAACCGCGACAAAAATAATGCCTTTTCTTTTTGTTATTATTTCCTTTCGTATCACGTTCCAATGTTTCAGACATAACACCGTAAGCTTGTGGCCATCCATATTAATCTTTATTTTCTTTAAGATAAGGTTAAAAGTCCGATGTTGCTGTGGTAAGGTATGTCGCTGGATCGCGATTAGTTGGTCCCATCACGTAGGTTCGAGTCCTGGCCCGACGCGTGTCTTGCCTTTGTTCTCCCTATTATTTTTATCCCGTATTGTGCTTATTGGCGGATGTATTATGTGACGGTGTCCGTTATTAAATCTTGTGTTGTTCGTTTTGTATTTTACTGACCGGGAAAACTTATGCGTCATATTTTCTTATTGTCTTGCTTTTAAGGAAAGACTGTCAACGACGTCAATCAAGAACTTACAAGTAAGCGTAGTTTGCTTTGTCACTTAGTGTAGATAAAACCTATGGTAAGTAAACTTCTTGTCGAAAATAAATAACATAACACCTATGGATTTTTTTTCTCTGTAGAAGCAATGCGGATAAGGAATGACTGGCCCTGGACTTATAATGGTGCGCAAGCTTTTTCTTGAGAGGTTATACCGATAGTTTTGTTTTGTCTTCATAAATATTCTATTTGTTTTTTGTCCCTTGTTTGATATGTATACTAATAGTAAGTATTTATATTTTTAGTAGGTATTAAGGTATACGTATATTTATATATATATAAAAATTTCTCCTGGTACGGCTATAACTTGAGGACGGACGGCTTTACCGATTTATCATTTTTTGAAATGTTTTCCAATAGTTCGCAGAAGGATCTAACATAAAAAAAGATCTAGAAAATTGCGCAGAAACTTAGAATATTTAAGAAAACTTAACGACTACCTTTATTATAAACTTTTTTAATGTAACCTTAGTCCCAGCGTTATATACTCTTTCTGTATCTGACGACGACTGTAAAATTTACATCACGTGGTTTGCGGTCCCAATCGCCGGAAGATAAATAAAAAAATTAATCAATCCGGCGAATGGGACCGCGGTCCCTTTACCTAGTGGTTCCAATCGACGGAAACCTAAGCACGTTTGAAATAAATTTGAAGTTTGAATTTAATGACAGGACAACGTCTGTCGGGTCAACTAGTATAACTAGTATCGTAACTAATAACTAGAAACTAGTAACCCTTTTTTATAAACATGACGTGTTTTACAGTTTTACGTTAGCAGGTAGAAAATTTCTCGTCATTATTCCTACCCTTTGTATCATAGTGCAATAAAGCTTATAAATAAATTAAATTTCTACCAATTCCAGAGATTAAATCCATAAAATTCGAAATCTCAAGTAGCTACGTAATGCTAATCGCGTTTAGGTAGGTACCTATTTCGCATCGAGATACAGCCTCCCTCAGCTAAGTACGAACGGTAAAATCTTTTACAACTCGATAAGCGTTATGGGCTAACCATCTGCCACTTTAAGAAATTATTGGTGGATTTCGGGGAAAAAAGTTGTCACCCCTACAAAGAGGGTAAGAACGCCTATTTGATAGCTTGATTTTCTCGGGGCGTACATAGAATGTTAAATTACTGGCGAAATGAAAGATAATAGGGCTACGTCTTGCGCTCGTCTTAGGAAAAAGTTGTGCCACTTTGCAGTTAGAGTTGCTGTAAAGGGTTCCGGTTTTCCGGAGAAAACCGGAAATGTTTTTCACCGGTCATTTTAGCCGGGTTTAATTTAATAGTTGGCAGCGCCAACGCTTTATGTCTATTTGTTAAAAATAAACAAATGTTCTTGGATAATCCACACAGCTTCATCTAGCCCCAAGCATAGTATTATGAAATCTGTGCCCAAGCTAAGCCAATTATTCACTGTGTTCGGCGTGTCTTAATTTCAGGTTCATTTTTACAAGATTTGAAGTGTTTTGAAGAAAAGTTAATATGCCACCATTATAAGAAACGTAACTAAAGTATCAGTCATCATGAATCACACTAATATCATAAATGTGAAAGTTTGGTTGGATGGATGCATGTTTGTTACTTTTTCATGCCAAAACTACTGAACGGAACTGGCTCATATTTTGCATAGACCTAGGTCAACTTGCTATAAAACATAGGCTACTTCTTATCCCATAAATTAGTTCCTATGGGAACAACCCATGCGAAGCCACGGGCAAAAACTAAACTATTATAAAACGTATCTGATTGTGAGCTGCATCCTTCTATAGCCGGAAAATTTAAAACTTTGCCCAACTCTCGCGAGAAGGGAAAAACTTTTTATCCCAAAAGATTTTGAAATTCAGCCCCAAGGGTGCGCCGGTATCGCGTTATTTATTCATGAGTTTTCAGAACTAACTCGCTATTCGCTTCTATTTGGGTGATTATACAGGATTTGTATAGAATTTTGTAAAATGAACTGTTACCGATTAGTAGGGTGCTTAGAATAAATTGTTATGCAAGAGTACGACATATTGTTTTGAACCGTTTTCTACGTCAAACCGTAGTCAAAAGTCTGAAAATTATCTGCAAAAGAGCTTTATGGTAGGACACCTGGGCTGCTCCGATACCCGCACAGCACAAAAATGAGCATTCAGAAATGGATGTAAGCTCGTAAACTTTGGATAAATTTTACAGTGACATACGAGTAAACCTTGTAATCCTACTAAAATTATAAATTTCAAAGTTTGTCTGTATAGGGAGAGATGTTGGTTCCTATTTCACGCAAAAACTACTGAACTCATTGGGCTGTAATTTGGTATGGTTATAGTTTGGGACCTGGAATAAAATATAAGCTAATTTTTATTCCGATAAAACGCGGGCGAAGGCGCGGGCAACAGCTAATTTGATAATAATATAATTTAATTTGAATAATGTGCTATGGATATTTTTTATGAAATAAATGACTAATAATAAACGAGAGACATCGTGCGGGAAGCCAGTTTGTTGCAATCTAGCTACTCGTTTGCTTACGCTTTACTTACAGCAAGCTGCAAGCGAGTGGCTTGCGCGCTGTACCCACTTGGGACACTCTCAAGTTGCACGCTATTTTTTTAGCGAGCTTGCTGTTAGTTATCGCCGCGTGGACAGCATGTGGTCAACACAATTTGAGGTAGAGGCTTTCAGGAGCTGTACTGTAGCAGTGCATTACTTGTATTACAATACAAGTGAGCGTTGTCCTTTTACTGCCGCAAAAATAACTTTGGACGAAACCCAGATCACTGTTTTGAATGCTGGCAAAGCTCTCATATTACGACTAAGTAGTTTATACTTGGTAGATATATAGGTACTGTGCAGGTACACAACAAATCTTATAATATTAATAGCTGGCTATGTTGGTCTCGTCCCGAACTCTACTTACATTTGAGTTCGCTTAAGTTCCTGTAAGTCTGCTCTACCTATAACTAACTTTGGTGCTTTGTAGCCAACTGGTCTAATTCTCGCCGCAAGGAACAGCTATGTATTCTATGGTCGTACTTCTAGTAACGAGCCCTTGCCAGAGAGGTTTAGCCCACTTCCATTACAGTGTTTAAAGGGCTTGTAGAAAGTACCCTCATTTTCCGCCTCGTAACACAGAAACCTTCATTTTTAGCGAAAATTTCGCCTGATGGAATTGCTCCGTAAATTTTCTACAGCGAAATGAAACAACGATTTGAAATGGAACAATTTATTGTAAACTAATACAAACGCATAGTAAATTTTAGGATATATAATTTTAATATTAATATTACAATAACAAAACCACAATAAAGCGTTTAACTAAGTTCACCAACATTTTGCGTTACAAGTTCTATACAAACGGACGTACAGACTCTAAAGTGAACCTTAATAATTTTACAATATCAAAATATTAAAGCTATATAAAACATGGCTAATGAAATGACAACAGTCTTATTAACAAGATATTTTTATGTTTTGTATAACATTTCATTAATGTGATGAGACTCCTTAACTTCGATATTATCTTACATTGGAACATGATCTACTTCACAAAGTATAGGATTTTAATGGTTATGATGAAGTGAATACGGAAAACATAGATATGGCAAAGTTAAATGTCGCGGAAGACTGAGGAAGACCTTGAAACAACGATTCAGTACAAAAGCTACAAGTAGTTCACAGGACAGTATAAAAGTATCAAAATGAGCAGTGCCTAGCATTCGTTGCGTTTCTGTATTTACAATAACACACTGAAGCCTCAAGTTATAGAAAAATATACATACAGAGATAACTTGTGCCAAAGCTTTTATAAATACGAGAGTACAAAAGCAGTCTCCAGATTAAATTCGGTAACGTAGCTTACGATTTAGAATTTCGAGTTAGAAATCGCTAATTTCTGGATCCGTGTCGTGGTATTTACATGTGAATGGGTTTCTTAGCCAGGAGCAGAATGATCCGTTGTTGTGCTGTTTGTATTTGGCTGTTGTGTGTTTTTTTGCGTGCGCTCTGGCAACGGCCGCGCGACGAGTTGGATAAGAGTCAAGTGATGAAGCGTCTGAATCTCTGGGGACAGAATCGTACCCTGACTCAGCTCGCCTAGAGGTCGCTGCCGGGCTGTGCTTGCCAGTTCGCGGCGTCGACTCATGCCCACTGTCATAACCGTCCGGCTTAGAGCTTGCAACAACTCTCGCTACTCCTTTATCCTTCTCGTTTTTCTCTGGTCGCGGCTCAATCGTAACAACTGGTGCGGTTACTTCTAGATGTAGATTTGATTTGAGTTCACGAAATGTATTAGAAAGCGCATCGGCTGGCGCTCGTCTCTCTTCCCGTAAGTTTGGATCTGATGCTCCATCTGGATGTCTTAGGGAAGCTATTTGGGCATCAGTTATATCGTTGCCCCGGTATCTTTCGAATGGGCCATAGCAATCGTTGTGCGTTACGTCCAGATCTTGATATGCTCCACACTCTCCTACAGCGCTACCCGGTCGAGACATTGTGCGCTTGCAACATTCACAAATCTTGTCGCTTGGTCTGTACGCTGGTTCACTGTAAACTGAACCATCTCCACGATATTCCTCAGGGTCTCGGACGTTGCACATAGATAAAGATTGAAACTGTGGTGCGATCCTATTTGCTGTTTTACTTTCACCGTCTAATATGTGCCTAGATCCGTATACATCAGTCATACCCAGGATGTTATCTAGCCTTGTTCTTGATGTCGGTAAGCTCTCATGAGGGTTCAAATCGCCAAACGGATCAGTGTTGAAATTTTCTACATAAAATCCTATTGTCTGCCTCAGGTAAGCTTCGTTTCTTATTTGTCTTTCAACTTCGCTATACAAAGACAGTGTGTCAGTGAAAGTGGAAGCTACTGTTAGATTTTCCTGACTCAAAACTCTAAGTGGATGATTTTCGTCGTCATCACGCATGGATGTAAGTTCAGTGAGCCCCATGCAGAATGCAATATCTTCTTCGGTACATTGAAGACAACTGTCCTGCATGGGGACCGGTTCTAATGGTTCCTCAACTTCATAAATCTCTAGTATTTCATCTTCTTCATGATTAGGTCCTCTACTTATTCCATGCATCGTTATGTCTCTACTATGATTAGAGATCATTTCGTCATTCATTCTCATTCTTTCCTTATATTTGCTATCTAAACTTTCCATAGATACTTCCCTACTACTAAGACTACTTGGCTGCATAAGAGGTAGAGCGGGTGGAATCTCAGCTAATTCTTCACTATCGTCATCTTCATCTATGTCGTTCTTGGCGGCGGCTTTGGCTGTGTTGCATTTCTTCTCTTTTGGATCAGGTGGACCTATGTTTTCTTCTTCAATGGTCATTCCTTTCGACCCAGCTTTTAGTCCCGTTCTTATAGTCGACTCTTCTACATGTGCCCTTCTGACTACATCTTTGATAACTGGTTCTACTTTGTGTATAACTTCAGGATCGGATATTTTTGTGCCAGGATCTTTTTGTGCTCTATGGCTTGGAGAGTTATGTCTTGATTTATTAATTTGTGATGTCTGATTTTCCACCCACTTTCGAATCATATTTTTCTTATGATTATCCATGTACCCGTAACCAACATTTTCATTACCATGCGAACTAAGAACACCAACTTGAAGTGGTATCGGATTCGCCGCTGCTTCAAATTGTATGGGCAATTTAGCTTCTTGCATGGGGCCGTCTATCCAAGTTTCCTGTTTCATATTTTGAGTTTCTTTGATGATATGTCTAGCTTCTACTAATTTTGATTTAGATATTCTAGGGCCGTCGATCCATTGCTCATCACTTCTACCTTCTTCAGGCAAGTGTTTTTGAGGGAGTTTTTTTACCGGTGTTGATTTTGACGTCACAGAATGCACTGGTGACGACTTGGGTGTATGCGAAGCTAACAAAATTTTAAGCGGGGATCCTTTAGGAGACGCGTATAACTTGTGAACAGGACTTCTTTCTTCTACGACTTTAGATAGTGCCGATTTATGTTTTTGTTCAGCGGCTGATCCCCTCAAAGCTTTGCTTAGAACTCCTCTATTATCACCTGAATTCATATGTGGTATGTAAACCGGTGGATGTTCTCCATCCGTTGCATCATCCAATGGACCGACGTAGATAACCGTATCAGCAGATAAGTCACTACTTGACGGATCAGGTTCACTACTACTTGGTTTCGACGCATCTTCACCAGAACTACCTCCAGATCCTGCATTATTATTAGCCGAATACTTTACTTTTCGTCTTCGCAACCTGTGTATCCTTGACGCTAGTTGTAGTGTAGTTAGTGTGTCCGTATAGTTTTGAATATTCGGTGAAACATGGACGATCATTGCTGTGTGGCAGGTCAGTGAACCCAGACACTCTTTGAGAACGTGTGTAAGGTTATGGTCTCTGTAAGGTAGATGCCTTTGACCGTTGAAAATAGCAAGAAGGATGTTGCCGATTCCGGACAGTGGAATTCCTCCGTTGGTTTTTCCTCGCTCAGAGTTTCCCAAGTCGATTAGGTGTAAGCGGCTTCTTCCACCAGCAACTGTAAACAGAAGAAGATAATTTACATAACCATATACCGTTCAGCAGATATAACTCCACAGCTGACCATGCCTCCCCTAGAGATCGAGGAAGATGGAAAGAGTAAGAGTAGGATTAACCGCTGAAAGCGATACTCACATATATGTAGATAGATATAACATGACATGTCGTTTTTGTACTTAAGTTAATTGTGTGAGTAATAAATGCATATTTTATTATACGGGCTGAGTAAGAGAGATCGATTGTTTCATCGTGAATACCACGGTAATTCAAATATCACTATTTAATTATTACCTCTTCAAATAATTTGGTAGTTTGATAAAACTAAATTTAGTTGTATTCACACAGTTGTTTAAAGTTTTTAAAAGTATGCTATTCCTTGGGAATGTAATTTTTATGGGACCATTATGGGATTATTTTCTTTACAATAGCAAAAAAATCTTCAAAATCGGTAATCGGCGAACGATAAATACAAAAGCATGTACATGCTTACTTACAACTGAACATAGAACCTCCTTTTTTGAAGTTGGCTAAAAAGGACTAACGTGGTACTATGAATTGAAAATCTCTTTCAATTCAATTCTTTTTTTAATTTGGAGACAATAAGCTTTCAACAACGCTTTTCGCTACGGAATGGAACTCGCTGCCTGTTTTCCCAGCCAGTTACAATCTGGACCTCTTCTCTCTCTCATCTGGATCTCTTCAGGACAAGAGTAAATAGGTGTCTTCTAGACCTTGGTAATAAACCGTCGGCCACATCGTCACTTTCCATCGGGTGAGATTGTGTTCAAACGAAGATTTATCGGCTATAAAAAACAGATCTTTGTAAGATTCTTACCTGCCCCCTTTCCCCCCACACTATATTGGTACACGTGTAATGTATACAACAAGTGACTGTCTCTCCCTTCTTCCCTTGCCCCTCTTGTAGCTAAAGCAGCGTCGAGGTAGAAAGCAGCCTTCTCTGCGCTATGGACTCGGAGCTCCGACTGGTTTTGAAGATGTGTGCCAAAGAGTGGGTCGTCTCTGAGGTAGACTCCGGGAGATTGTTCGGTGTCTGTTGGCAATAAGCATTGGTGATTTGATTAGGGGAACAATTTCGTATATTTAAGTTTTAAAATAGAGTAATGAAATTTTCAGAATCTGTAACTCAGGCTTTCTAGGACCAGTAGATAATAAATAATGCTGGACAATCCACACAGCCCAAGCTAAGCAGAGCTTGTGTTATGTATACCTACTATATAACTGATATACTTAATAGCATTATACGAAATAGATAGATATTTTTATTATAAATAGAAAATAACCAGAACACCTTGAACCGTACAAACATTTGTCTCGAGGTGGGAATCGAACGTGTAACCTCCTGCATCGTAGGCAGACCTTTGCCCGCTGCGCCACAGAGATCCAATGCAGATAGGGAGATAAGTGTTTTCCTGTATTTATATTTCGGGTACTTGCTATGATGTAGGGATGGGACGTATTTACTCGACCAGATTTTAATACCTGGTATTTGCTTGCAAGTACGAAAACCTGGTATGCGTCGAAATACTTTGAGTCTTGCAAGTACGTACTTGCAAGACCGAATACCGAGGTATTCGGGGCGTGCGCGGACTCTATCGATGACTTACTTCTGACTGCGACAGTGACAGTGACACGTAAGTACGTACCTAGTTCAAGTACTAGGTACGTACTTACCTACGTATTTTTCAATCCCCAAAAATCACCATTTAGTAATTTTCATCAAAATGGTTTGAGGAATTTCCGACATCTTTACAAACAAATACGATTATGAATTTTATTTCCATGGAAACTTAGATCAATTTCCTTGTATAAGTATTTTACTCTGAACGTGTTCATAAGACAGTGACATACGTGCGTACATTATTTTATGCTAAAAGTCTCGGCTAACTAACTGGACCACAATATCGATTTTATTAGTTGACAATGACATTAAGTGTGATCGTCACGGGTTGGCGCGAGATTCAATTTGTTTTAGATTTTAATTCCAACTGCGGTATACCAATAATAAATCTACTTAACGGAAAGGTAATTTGGGGAAAATCGAGATCTATTTTATATGAACCCATAATAAAACAAAATTCGATTTAATTGTATTTTGGGAGCATTTGAGAAAATGTTGATTTTTGGCCCAAAATCTTTTAATTTTCGAAATGCTCAGGTTTATGTCTCTTAGTCCGAAATCATGCATCTGATAATTATTATGTACCTAGATACTTAGGTAACTACTTTATTGACAAAGAAAATTACAATCAAATAATAGAAACAAATTAGAACTAGTATTCTTTTCGAAATTAGGTACCTACTTATCTATCTAGTATTAAGTTACTCTCGGTACATAACTAGATAGCGCCTGGGTTAGTTCTCTCTGGAAAACTCTGAAATCACGGTTTCCCAGAGACGAGGCGACCTATTTAGCTAAATTAATTTTTTGGTCCTGAAAATCTCAATAGGTAGGTAATTATAGCAATTTTAATTAAAATTGTTTTGTACCTACAGCACATTTCAGAGTTCACAATTTGATTGACATTCGTATCAAACAAATATGAGGTACCGGTATTTAATTGTATTTCATAGTCTATGACAAAGTATAACATTTACCTACCTACAGTAAGTAAATAATTTAGGTACTGTACTTAAAAAAGTAAAGTACCTACCTAGATAAATATCAATTTTAAATAAAAATAATCTAAGCACCTACATAGGTTAGTTGGGTATCTGCATCAAACTTATGTAAATTAGATGAGTGAGCACAATCTCATTTTATATTATTACTTTTTTCATTCATTCACATCAGCCCATACACGTCCACTGCTGGACATAGGCCTCCCCCATACGACGCCACAAATAGCGGTCCTGAGCCGCCTCCATTCCTCGACTCCCCGCGACCGCTACGATGTCGTCGGTCCATAGAGTGGATGGTCTCCCATGTAGGGGGGGATTTGCCATAATCACCACGCTTGGCAGGCGGATTGGTGATCGCAGTGTTGATGTGATTATTACTTATGAAAAGATAATACCTACTTTGTCAATAAGTACGTCATAACTACCTAGAGTGCCTAGAGTGAAAAGTGAGTCCCGTACTAATATAAACTAATAATAGGTACCTACCTCCGTCCCGTCTCGTCTGCTACAATTTTTATGCAGGCGTTAGGGTTAGATATAATCATGTATCTAGGTAACACATAGGTAATTTCCCTATTAGGACTAGGTATTAGGATATACCTACTGGTATATCCACCTATTAATCTGTCAGCTATATTTACTTAAAATTAATATTATGAGTACCTAAATCATAGTCATAGTCAATCATGCTAATAATGATAAACATTCAAATTTCTAGTTGTACAAGTATTTTTTTGTTCACACTATTTTGTTCTTTATAACAAATGACGCGCGGATCAATTTCCTATGAAAGTATTTTTACCTGTACGAGAGCATGGAAGTATTTTTTCTGTAAATTCAATTACGACCTTTATTCTCACACAGACTGTAATCAATTTCCCATGCAAGTATTTTACTTTCAAAGTGCGTGACGCACTGAGACCCGCCACGAGTCGCACCCGCCCGCGCTATCCGTACTTCGAGTATTTTTGATACCACATGGTATAAAATACTTGGAAGTGTTTTAGCCCTGGTTTTTCGCGCTGGTTTTTATACGAGGACGTACTTGAAAGACTTGGTACTCGATTTTACAAGTACGTCTCATCGCTACTATGATGCTACTATGCTACTCTAATAAATTAACGTTCTGAAACTCCATAGAGTTTTGGAACAATAAAACGATCAGTAGTCAAGTGTTTGCGTATGTCTGTTAATAAAATGTCAAGGTCTCAAAATGCCTTCTCCTACTTCGCAGATCACCAGGAGGAGACCACCTTCCGAAGGAGACCGGCAATGATAAGTTCTAAATCTTTATAAACCTCAAAGCCACTCACCATTCTGATATGGCGCCAGCAAGTCCCGTATCTGATTGGTATTCGTGCAAAGCTCCACAGCAGACACCCTGACAGAGAACCTCGTGCCGCACTTGTGACGCTGCTCAGCGATCCCTCGGAACAACCACGTTATGGCGCAGGGTATAGCACCAAGGTTGGATGTGGAGTCCGGCCGCCCCAGCATTGTGTAGGATTTACCTGTGAGCAAATAATAGTAGATGAAATGAGTGCTGTAAAAGCTTCTTTTAAGATCTGGCACCTGTTGTTGGCCGAGGCTTGCCAAGTCATGGCGAACCTTCACCCGCTTATGCCAAAACTTTATGAAACATAAGTGGCCTATAGACTGTCACATATCAACTCGGAAACTGGCATCGCCCCGCTCCGCGGCCTCAAAGGATCGAGTGGAATAAGAAGCAAGTGCGGTGCCGTAACGATGATGATAATGATGGTGTAATAAGGAGTTTAATTCAAAGAATACAGAATAAGATGACAATTACAAGGAAATTTCATCAATACAATCTCGTTGTGACTTTATAAATAATGCTGGAAAATCCACAGAGCATTATCTAGCCCCAAGCTAAGTAGGGCTTGTATTATGGGTGCTAGGTGACTGATATACATAAAACAACACGTTACATAGATATATATTTTTATTGTACATAGAAATACCCAGAACACCTGGAACAAATATTTGTCCCAAGGCGAGAATTGAACCAGCAGTATCTTCGCCTGCCGCTCCATATCGGTCTACATTATTGGTGCGTATGTTACAGAAAGATCAGATTAACACAAAATAAGACTCTCCTACTTTATGAGCACTACGCCACATATTTTATTCAGGTTTTTTATACCATTATTTTGCTCTCATTTGCTCTAATAAAATATTTACCAAGACATTCATATCCTTGGATTCAGGTTTCCTCCTACGTTTACCTTAAGCCGTTTCCATCCACCATTACCCTATTAAATAGAATAATTACCAAATAATCTCTGTACAAATTACGTGTTACCAAAGCCCGCAATTGAAACGACTGCTAGGATTGAACGGTGGAGATTCATAATCTGGGATTGTGGGTGGTAGCTACCGGTGGCTAAGCCTCACTCGGTGCAAGTTTCATTTCCAGAGCTTTCATTCAATTTGCATCGTAAACCTTGAATATAGCTTGTGGAGAACAATTGGTGCATGCCATAATAGAAACAGGTAAAATATCAGAAGACAACAGGTAAAATATCACGGTCTCGGAAGACCAGCGCTATGGTATGATCTGCTCTACCATAGCATATGCTGAGTGGAGTCCGATTTTGTCAGTTTTTTCTTTTTATTTAAGGTTTATTACTGTATATTACTCATCTGAATAAAAATCTTTATACTTTTACTTTAGAAGAAGAGACAAATCTTTTACAATATTATCGCTTGTGAAAATAATGGGGGCAAGATGTCGTGAAACGTGCCATTTAATTCTAAAAAGTCTATCCGGGCATCTAGTATACATGATGATAGGTAGTCCAGTTGACTTGCTTTGTGAATTTGCTTCTCCTGCTAGACATTTCCTTAGTCTTTTAATAGGATTTAGTCCTTTTTTCTTCAAGAAAGTCCTCCAAGAAAGGGTGATGCCCTTAGATTTCCTTTTCGTGAGGTCTCTAAACCAAGTTTTCAAAACGATCATCGAGAACATCCTATGCAAGCCAGGCTTGATATTCTGTTGCGAATGTACCAGCTTTCTTAAAAAGAGCTAGTCTTAATCCTTTACGTGAGGAAACCGCGAGTTAAGAAGTCGGAACTTCCCGCCAATGAAAATATAAGCTCATAATTTAGTATTGTTCAAGAGAAGTAAGCTCAGATAAGGATTAGTAGTAAATCGAATAAGTACCTTGTTAATTTTCATTATCGCTGGTATTAATCTCTGGGGGAAGGGTATGTTAATTTAGTTTAGGGAATCAAATCAAGAGTTATGGGGAAATAGTATTTCGTGGATGATCTTGACTTTTAAAATTATACAAATGATGAAGTATACAAAATTATACTAGGAGAGAACAGGGAGCAGCCTATGCAGTTCGTACAATTAGATATATTACCGATGAAGATATAGCTAGGTTAGTTTATTTCAGTTACTTTCATAGTATTATGTCCTATGGTATTTTGCTTTGGGGAAAGGCAGCTGACATCCAGATATCTTTGTTCTTCAAAAAAGGGCTGTACGCGCAATTTATAAATTAAAGCCACGCGACTCTTTGAGGGAATTATTTAAAGAAATAAATATAAGTAATATCGCAATAAATCTATGAAAATCTAATGTATACGTACAAAAATAGAAATAGCTTTTTGAAAAAGTGTGATGTTCACAATAGAAATAAAAGAAACAAGAACAAATTACACATCCCAGCATATAGATTACGAAAAGTAGGGAAATCATTTATGGGCAATTGCGTGCGCTTCTATAATAAGCTTCCATCTGAAGCAACTGAACTCCCTATTCGTAAATTTAAACAGTACATTAAACAAAATCTTATCAGGAAGGCCTTTTACTCCATAGATGATTACATCAATGATGTTAATGCTTGGCCAGATGTCGCTCCGTTCCGCACTGTCAGTAGTATGTAAGAAATTCAATGTTCTGTTTAGCTTTATAGAAATATTGACATGTATCTAAATCGCATTAAATTTAGATTTAGATAGGCAAAATAACAATGTATTAGACACTTAAGTGATATTATAAATGAGCTAGTTTTTTATTTTTCACTTCTTCCACTAGTGGACAAAAAATTGAAGTGAAGAGAATATCAATAACACCTTATTTCTTATTAATAACTATGTTTATAGTATAAAATTTGACTTGTCTAAGTGCTTATTTTGTAAGCCTAAAGAAATAAAGTTATTGAGGTCTCAACTCAATTTTATTCGTAGTTTTACAGCGAAACCGAAATTTCATATCAAAAGTGTCTGTCACTACATTTTATAAAACAAAGTCCTCCACCGCGTCTATACTCAAAAACTATTGAACGGATTTTCATACAGTTTTAACCAATCGATAGAGTGATTAATAAGGAAGGTTTAAGTATGTAATTTATCAAGGTTTGGTGTATATTGGTTGAAATATAACGATAATTGTTGGAAGTATCGTAAAAAGTCAAGCCGCCTTGAGGAGCTTTCATCGAAAACGCTGCCTAATCCCTTTGAGATATATACTCTACCATCCGTGCGAAGGCGGGACGTGTTGCTAGGATAAAAAAAAGTCCAAATCCTAATCCAAACTTCTACTGACAAATCCGCCAAACCGGTTAATATTTTGTTTATTCAAATCAAAGTTAATCTGAAGCTTCCACCGCACCGTTCCGGGTTGTTTATGAAGGCACTATAGTGAGAAAACTTCTCATAAGGGGGGAGGGGTAGAGGGGGCTAGATTTGCATCGAAATGGGAAAGACTGCGGCACGCTCTTAATTGAAAGTTTGATAAATACCGAGGTGCGATCTCCGCCAGTGTAAATACCGTCTAACTTTGATATTAAAACGGTGACTTGTGAGCAACATTCACTTTTATGACCGTGTCTTGGCACAGTGATCGTGGTTTTCTTTCATTTATTTTTGAAATTGTTGAGCTAGATTTCGTTCGGTGTCCCTCGGTTTTTAAATTCTATCTCTTGGATTAATACATTTTTGGGAGTTGGAAAGGATAATCTTCCAAACAAACATGGAGACATATTCAACTTTCATTGCATGGCAATCCAACAATTCAGTACCTACCTATTCACTAAAGTAGACATACTTATGTTTGGCGAGTGTAGAAAACAGATATAAAAAGTGGTTCGGCTAACCTTCCGAAACTCCTATTAAACGAAGCGAGCCTTGCTGTGTTCCCGCCCCTTCTTGGTCCACCCTTCCACTCTACATCTCACACAGAAGGCGAAGGTTTTGAAAGGTCTCGACGATCATTTGAAGGTCCAAAGACTTTTGACATCGGTTGAAATCGAAAGATCGAAATAAACAATTAATCTGCGAAAGCTTGCCAGGCAGGCTGCTGGATGCGGAAAGCTGAAGACAGGGAGCTATGGCCCTCATTAGTACCTACCTAATTTTCACTTTTTTATTCTGTCTACGTGTTATTAGTAGGTACTAAGTAGTCTTTTATTTTTGTATTGTGTGTAAGTGTGTTTGGTTGTGTATAATATAATAAATACTTTTTTGTTATGTCTTTCTTTATTAGGGCAGGCATGTCCGCTATTGAACTAGCATAAGTTATGATGAGACAAAAAGTCCTTACCAACTCCTGCGTGTCCGAAGCAGAAGAGGCAGCCGTCTGTTCCGTTGATGACCGCGTGGATGACGTCGGTGAGTGCGCTTGAGCATATTTCAGTCTGAAACAAGCAACAACTTATGAGAAACTAGAGATAAGTAGGTTAATTCAATGAATTTAAAAATGAAGAAGTATTACTAAAAGTACGGGACGGTAATTGCTTTTTCATATATGTAGTTGTTTTATAGCAAGTTAAAAATATCCTACATGGATGAGGTTATTTATGGCCTTTATTTCTCGGGTGGTATCTGCCTCGTCAATTGTAGAAACTACTTTATGAAAAGTTGACCAGATTATCTTTTTTTATACTTCAACAAGGAAACATTTTCCGATATTGTAATTTTGCTCAATGGCTACCAAAAGAAAGTTTCAGATTTATTAATGAAAATGTTGAAGGGAGAAGTTACAATCATCACACATAGTAATATGAATTTTAATAAAATTCCAAAGAAAGTTTTGGAATTTTAACTGAGGCTGCATGTTTTTGATTTCCTTTTTCCTTGTTTCAACGCTAGAATCTCTTTATTTCAAATTCTCAAGTTATTTCATGAATGATAAAACATGGATCAAAATTCCTAAAACTTAAGAAAAAGGAAATTCATGTTGGAGAAAAACGCTTTTAGAATTCTTTATAAGTAGTATATCATAGGTGAGCATTTTGGTGTTCTTTATAGTTTTGAGAGCGACCTTTCTGTCCAATCACAAATGCCCCTAGTGCCGTTAAAGTAATAATAACAGATTCTATTTTTTCATTGGCTTGATTCGTTTTTTGGACTGTGTAATGTGTAATGTAAGTATGTATTTTTGTATTTATTTATTTCCACCGTAGGTACACATGTTACACTTGATGTCGTTAATTCTATCTATCTTATAATATTCACACAAACTTTGCACATAGGAAACACCATAAGGGAGGGTACAAAGAAAAACAGACAAACATGACACTTCATGCTTGAAATTTACCAAATAACAAAATGTTGGCTTTAAGAGGTCAAAAATCAAAGAAGAATAATGTTTCAAAATAAAATAAATAACAATTAAATTGAAGGGTATGTCAAAGTGCTGCTGTACAGGGACGTTGTCAAACTAAACTAAACATTTTATTTCTTTGATTATGTAAAATTAATGTATAATAATTTTACATAATCAAAAAAATAATAATATGTATGTCATCATCATCATCATCAGCCCATACACGTCCACTGCTGGACATAGGCCTCCCCCGTACGACGGCACAAATAGCGGTCCTGAGCCGCCTCCATCCATCGACTCCCTGCGACCGCTACGATGTCGTCGGTCCATCGAGTGGATGGTCTCCCATGTAGGGGGGGATTTGCCATAATCACCACGCTTGGCAGGCGGATTGGTGATCGCAGTGTTGGTGTTTAAAAATACTCAGAAGGAAGCTGCTGCCCTTCCTCTGGTAGGTTCCCTTAGTTGGCTTTTACGACATCCACGGGTTGAGTTGGAGGGGTCGATATTCGTACGCTGCAACCCCACGGCTAATATGTATGTTGTTACCTATAATTATGTCTATGTCTGAAATAATGTCATTTGAATGTAATTAAATTTTAACCAGTCATTAACCTCAGCAGAAAATTACTTTTTATTTAAAAACAAAATCCAGGGTCCACAGACAACAAACTAGTAGATAGTAAAAGAGATTGATGTCTAGATGTGAACGGAACCCTTAGTACGCAAGTCCGGTTCGTGATCATCCAATTTTTTATTTTTAAACTTTCGACCACTTCGCAGTCTTACAACCTACTTAAAACCACCCCATACCTTGAATAATTTATTCGGATCCGACACTTAACCATGTTGAGGGTGTAAAGCCGGCCTAAGCCGTACCTGCGAGTACCTCGACTGTTTTCTTTCGGAGGCCACGGCTCGCAGATAATTAAAAGGACTTAAGGTGTAGCACCGAGATTAATGTAGGGCCTCCATGATTAACCAGCGATTTGTTTTGAATCTCTTTATTAGTATTGATGGCTTATTATTTTTTTAAAAAGTGACAGCCGGTACTATTGGAGAGTTGCAGCTCTGAACCGAGATTCGTGGAAAGCTAAGAGTATTCGCCCACGGCGACTTTTTGTAGCGATGCTGACTTGCGTTCGCATCAATACAGTCCCGATGCTGTCGCCATATAGGGGGCCTACACGGAAAAGGAAAATCGAAGTTTCGTTTTCATGCAAAACCAACTCTTATGTCGCTTGCATAAGATTAGCGTTTGCACGAAACTTTGTAAGAAACTTCGATTTCGTTTTTACAAGTACGGGCCCAGAAATGCCTGTGTACGCGCGAGCACCCCTTTGCACTCTTCGTTTCCCCGATGTCGTTCTGAGACGGTCGCGCATTTGCATCGATACAGTCGCGATGCTGTCGCGTTTTTTATATACGCATCGCTACTAAAAGTCGCCGTTGGCGCGCGCAAATTTTTGGTCGCTGTCATAAAATGAATATATGTATATATCATGAAGTAATATTGGCGGAAAGTTATAAAAGACATACATACCAATAAGCGTGTTCATGGTTGTTAGTTTATGAATCTACGTAAATACGAGAGCTAAATAGGTACTGTTAAAAGGGCGCTATGTCAAATAAAATTTTAACTTAAATCGTTATGTAAATTATTATTCCATATACATAGTTTAGGTAACTGACTGCTCCAAAAAGATAAAACATTTCTCTCTTGTAAAATCAATGACTATACTAATGTTTTTTTTCTAAAACCCAACTCATGGTCACAGCAATTTAGGGCAACACCTACTGGAAGCGGAAACACTGAAAATTGTTTTGAATGAAAATTTTAATGACCACGTGCCCGGCTGCTAATTGAAAACGCTTAGATTTCGTCGAGTTGATCAATTCGGCCGTTTTCGGTATTATTCGGGGGTTTCGTTATTGGATTGTTATAGCGTTTGTAGAGTATTGGTTTTCAATTGTTATTAATTGCTTTGTTTGAGCAAATTATTAGGACGTAATTGTGTTTTGGACAGACAGTTGTGCCAGTTTTAGTTAACTAGCTTCTGGATATATAGATAGATAACTCTTTATATAATATTATTTATATAATACAAATACCACACAAACACAAAATACAATACTAACAAACAATCAAGTACGGCAGGCGATCTCTTCCAGGCAACCTTGAAATGGACTGGACCATTGGGATCTTGGGTTGGATTTAGTTGAACTAGATTATACGGAGCCACATTATACAGGTTGTTCCAATCTTAGATTGGTGCTCGGGGCTTCCAGTCTTCATCGAATGGACCCCAAATTTATAATGCGATTTTATTCAAGTCGCCAGACGAATTGACAAAATACTATCGGCTGCCTTAAATATTCATGGTATACTGAAAGGTCGCACCAACCCACCGGGCTGCGTCGTCGATATACTTATATGTAGTACTAGCTGCTGCCCGCGCCTTTGCCCGCGTTTTATTGGGATATAAAATACCTATACCAAATTTCAGCCTAATCTGTTCAGTAGCTTTTGCGTGAAAGAGTAACAAATATCCATACATCCATCCTTACAAACTTCGACATTTATAATATTAGTTGGATAGGATAGGATGTAAAGTCCATTACCTAGAGTTGATATTGTTCATTATGCTTGAAGTCCATTTTTAACTTTTTTGTAAGAAATCTTCTAATAAGGGCTATGAGGTTTTACATGAACTACTATTATGAAATGATTTAATATAGTTCATAAACTACAGACCCTGAACCTCGACCGCCCTACTTTATTTTGATGTTCTAAGTTACGAAGATCCTGTATACCATATACACGGTGTAACTTGAGTTACACCGTGTACAAATCCGCAGTTTTTCGGTAATTAAAACATAAATAAGCCAAAATGCGCAAATGCAATTACACAGGGCGTGATATAAGCCCTATAACATTCGGTAATATGCACTACGCTAGATAAAGAGGATTACACAATAATAATGGGATTACCTAGCACTATTGTGGCGCGTGCACACTATGCCATATGTGTTAGCAACGTCTGACTTCGGCTTTACAAGCGCCTGTAATAATATACCTGGCACATGCCTGACCCGGATCAAATTTAGTACCTTCTGAAAATTGTTTCAGACCTTTCTAACCTATTTGTTACTTGCTTCTGCCCGCGGCATCGCACGCGTTGGTTTATGAAATAAAAAGTAGCCTATGTTTTATTCCAGACATATGTATGTAGAACTAACTGTATGAAAAATTTCAGCCCGATCCGTTCAGTACTTTTGGCATGAAGAGGTATCAAACATCCATCCATACTTCCAAACTTTCGCATTTATTATATTGTGCGATGTGATTATTTTTAGAATAGATTCAATTCAGAAAATGTTACAAATCATTCATAGACGTCTTAATCTAAGAAAATACAAAAAATACATAGATATTTGGATCCATTCAATGCAGATTGGAACCCCAAGACCTACCTTCCTTTGGTCGTCTATGAATGGAACACCTTTTATAATTGTAGATTAGTGCAGGAAAGTAATTAACAATAATTTAGATGACTCAAACTCCCGAATTCTCAAACGCAACTCAGATTTAAGCACATCTCACGTAACGAATGTTTGACGGATTTTCATTGAAAACGGTCAAAAAATCGCGACATGAGACGTACTTAAATCTGAGTTGCGTTTGAGTATTCGGTCGTAAGTTACAGATGTTTCGCCACTTATTGAGAATAGTTCTAAGCAATTAGATATTATGTAGGTGTACCTCCTATACCTTTGTAACAATCCCTACACACACAAGTAGCTAGGTGTAGGTGGTAACTTCTAGGGTAATTTCTTGTTGGCCGATATCTTTAGAAAACTGTTCAAAAGCTGCACTGCCCAGGGCGCTAAGCGCATTAGCGACTTGCAAGTTCCCCTTAGGTAAACTAGCGCGAGTAACTTGCATGCTCCCAGTTGAATACTCGTACGAGTAACTAGCGCTAGTTACTATCCTCGTGTGTACGCAAGGATAACGACGGCTCAGTTAGAACCGAGATGATAATTTATGCCGTGTGCGGTCCAAACTACTGATTTGGAAAGGATTTGTGTGCGTTTGTTTGGTAATGGAAATTTAGTGCGTTTTTTAAGTGTGTCCTGTTATGTCCGAACGTTTTTTTTTATTTAAAAACATGCCGTTATTTGATACATGTACCCATCATAAAGTATCTTCAAGCATAAGAAGAATTTTCATTCAGAATCAGAATCAATAACTTTATCTCTTTAGGCTTACAAAATAAGCACTAGGACAAGTCAAATTTTATACTATAAACATAGTTATTATTATCAAATAAGAAATAAGGTGTTATTGATATTCTCTTCAATTCAATTTTTTGTCCACATTAAATGCAATGATAATATTTTTTTGATATCTAAGTTGGTAGGTATTAACGCATTCACTGCCCACCCTCTGGGCAGCTGCTGTGCCACCCGAAGAAGTCGCGCCGCAGCTACGCGGGGTCCAAGCACTACACGTTCATCGTGGGCACTGAATGCGTGATGTAGTTTAGTTTCAGAAAATATTTTCCTGTCTAACCTAACTTCATATAGGTATGTTCATTTACGATTATCTAAAGATCTACCTGCCTCTTAAAAGAAGACGTAAAATGAAGTTTCTCATACAATTATTAGCCTAGTTCGCAAACCTACTCGTACCATTACTAGAACCTATTAAATAAATTCTTATTATGGTATTAAAACTTTACCTACACGGAAACCACGAGGGAGCTCTTTGAAAATGTTCTGAATAATCTATACAGTTCACCTTATCTTCTATCGCATTAGGGTTGTCTACTGACTTTGCCAAGTATTGGCAAAACTTTATTTGACGATCTAAAATTATTGTGAGTCTTCACAAAAAATGAATGGAACGTCAATTTGTGAATAGCTAAAGTCGGAGTGAACATTCTATTTTTAAAAATTATAGATTCGCGAACAATACAACCCTATGCCATTTATCAAGCTATTGGGAACTTATAATTTTATGCAAATCGAAAACTCCATTGAGGCATTATGCTTAATATCATTAAAAAAAACATACAAGCTCTCGACCATTTTATTGGAAGAGATGTTACTTAAGAATCTACATTGGCAGCTAGTGGATTTCCTCCCAAATAATATAAGATGTAACTAATGTGCACTAGCGAAATATCTAGAGAGTGCAAGCCGTGTTGCCATTTAACAATTTAAACAGGATACCGTCGCTTCGCTGGAAACATTTTTGGTGCATGAAATTCAAAGAACGTGCGTGGCTTAAGATATTTGAGGATAACATGAAAACTTCGATAAAATAAACGGTAAATGTGTGTGTCTAAAGAAGTCTTTCCTAAGGAATTTTCTACGGGTTATACTGTTCTGAATTTGAAATTAGAAAGTGAATTAGAATCGCTTGATTCTCGTTGAATAAAAATTGATAACAGAGCAAGGAGTCACGTAGCCTCCTTGTAGCAGAGTAGAGTCACTTTTTGATAAATTTTCGAACGAAGTTTGCTACTTTTAGGTAAATTCACACTGTAAATATGCATCTTAAAAATTGACAATACTTAGTTGATTTTTGCTGTTCGTATAAAAAAATATTTATCGAGTACCTTTTGTTATATTTTCCTTTATGTAACAAAAGATATGTGATAAATACACGATAAATAATCTTTAATATGTTTGCCGTGGGGCCGCGTGCAACTCAACCCGTGGATGTCGTAAGAGCCGACTAAGGGACCAGGAAGGGCAGCAGTTTCCTTCTAAGTATTTTTCAACACGAACACTGCGATCACCAATCCACCTGCCAAGCATGGTGATTATGGCAAATCCCCCCTACATGCGAGACCGACGACATCGTAGCGGTCGCAGGGAGTCGATGGATGGAGGCGGCTCAGGACCGCTATTTGTGGTATGCCTATGTCCAGCAGTGGAAGTGTATGGGCTTATATGATGATGATGATGATGTTAACCAATCGCAAAAGTTTAAAAGTCTTGCTCTTCGGTCAACAGCTTTTCATAAGGTTTCTATAAAACCATTTTCTCTAAAACTCTTTCGTATTCAAGTAGTTTTGTATTATCTAAAGTGTTTTTACGAGAGTTCAAAGTAAAATCGTATGGTAAAGTCAGTATCGCTGCTAGTTTCTATCTTATCCATATGCAGGAGAGGTTTTACGTAACAGCGAGTCCCAAGCCGCTTCCGGTGTCTCGTGACACACTTGGCATTCCGGTAAATGCCGTGCTGAAAGTGCCGCCTTATTGTACCTACTTTAAAGAGTATCCAACTGGATCGAGGTATTTACCAACTTTGCCGTTCTTAAACAAAACACTGAAGAATGTCTCTAACCTTCTAAATTCGTGATATCCCTTTCGTCCCACCAGCTTCCACCCACCAGTGGGACTAATAGGGCAATAATAGTCTAAATTAAAATGGTGTGCAGTTCGTTCCACCAATATAGGCCGTGGGACGAACGGGACATCAATCATCAATTTAATCTAATTTGTCTACAATTCGCACCTGATGATCATGACGTCACACTCAGGTCTTTACGGATTATTAGCGCTGGGTGGACAAATCTGTGTGTGTGCCTAGCAAAATGCTGAGTGTAGGCCCTATTTGCCATAAACACTAATACGCACAAAATATTTTTAGTTATTAATAAATATAAGTAGTATTTAATATAGTTTTAACGTTATTGTGTAGAGTAGTTTTTTTAGGCATATAAAAATTTTCTTTTTCAATTTCTAAGTAAAATCGTTTGTGGTCCTGATTGTTGGTTTTTAGGAGTTCGTTTATAGTATATAAATATTCATATAACTTTCGAAGGAGGTTTCGATAAACCTAAAATTCCATCTGCAATCGAGATAAAGTCCCAATAGATTCCTTCTCCTTTTGGAAAGCTCGGTTTAACATATTCGTACCTATTCTTAGTAATTGGACGAAGCATTTTCCGAAACTCAAGACCACTGTTTTCTTTCTTGGTCACTGTTTGCCTCTAATACGAGCAAGGGGCATCTTCTATGCACAGGTAGACTATGGTCAGAGAATATATAATAATACTAAATATAACATAATATAGACTTAACTATCATAGTATCGACTGGTATTGATATGGACCAGTTGAGCTACCTGTAGATTGTTTGCAAACAGTCTTCAGTTAGCGCAATTGTTTCAATTGTAAATACTAGTTCTAATTTTTTTCTATTATTTGATTGTATTTTTCTTTGTTAAAGAGTACTTATCTGTAGCAGGTACGTATATTGTGTTTAATTTATGTTTGTAAACTCACCTGAGGATCATCATTAGAGAATATAGCATCGAACGCAAACATCTTCGGCGCCGCCACTCCGACTTTCCTGTCCTCGGGTGCTGCTGCCGCCGCAGTTTCACACAGACTGACTTGCTTCTTGCGTTTGTCCATGGAGAAGTTTTGTGTGCCGCTGGTGAAAGGACCCTCGCCTGATGCGCCTACTCGGAGCATCACTTTGACCTGAAACAAGGAGGTTGGTGTTAGATTTTGTTGGCTTAAAGCAAAATTCCCTGGTATTGTTGGTATTATATCTTTTTGGTTGGTATGGTTTCTCTTCAGTCCACATTCAAACTATTTTTGGATAGGCACATCCCTAGTAAATGGTAGAGCGAGCGTTCATTTTTGAAATCTTTTTTGATAATTATTAGTAGTTTCGTCACGATTTTGCCAAATCTCATTTAAAAATGGAAGAAGTCATTATAATAAATCGTCTCCATCGCGCCATCTTTTTATGACGTTAGGCCGATGTGTCATTTGGGTACACAATATTCCAGAAACAGTAGTCTTAACTCCTTCCAAAAAAGAAATAGGTACTTTTCGTTGGTAACCATGTTGAAAACCATAAGAAGCCCTACGAGTATCACTGTCTCCCTAAATTCTCCCATTCACCTTCATAAATATCAATATCATTAACGTGCTGACCTAGAACTTTCCAAAACAAACAAGAAGCCCTCTTCAAAGCTCCCTTACTGATACCAGTGTTATTCTTAGCCAATAATGAATGCATTTCATGGTTCACAGCCCCCGTAGAGTTCGAGAGAGTTCGGTTCGTTTAACATGGAGTTCGCGCCGGTGTCACCGGTTGGCGGAATTATTTGATGCAATTCCGGATGTATGAAGTTTTATGGAGGAAAGTTTTTCGCGAATTTACTGAACGGGTAGCTGGTAGGTAGTTTAGTATATAGGTAGTTTTGTGCTGAATGCGGAGAAGATAAGGTTTGGGTTTGTTTTCACGGCTGTTTGCAGGCTGTTGCAAAAAGGTTTGTTGTCACCTTTTACATACAAAGAAGGTAAGCTACTCTTTTAGTTCAGGCATTTTGCAATAGGTAAGTACCGTAGGTAATGCTAATGCGTTTCGATAAAAAAAACGTAATCAGATTTGTCTTTGGCTATCAGAAGAAATAAAAATGTGACAAGAAATTGATAACCAGGAGTAGAAAAATGAAAGCTCCTACAAAGTTTATATTACAAGAGTACAAATATTTTTTTACGTATCTCATCATCATCATCATCAGCCTGTACACGTCCACTGCTGAACATAGGCCTCCCCCAAACAACGCCACGAATAGCGGTCCTGAGCCGCCTCCATCCAACGACTCCCTGCGACCGCTACGATGTCGTCGGTTCATCGAGTGGGAGGTCTTCCCACATCCAAAGTTTACATTACAAGAGTACTAATCTTTTTTTAACGTACGTACCTAACAGAAAAGATAGAAGAAAGAAGAGACAACTTAAAATATTTGTAACGCTACTAACTACTAACATGTCCTCTTCATTTATCTCATCAACATTCTAAAGTAGGTATGTACGTTTAGCAATATCAACGACGCTAACAAAATTACCATTAACTAAATAATACAGAATCTCATCTCGCGGATATGTAGGCTTTTGTTCCGAAATCCACTTGAACAAGCCAGGCTTATTAAACATTCCCTGTCCCGGAGACAAAGGAATGATTTCCAGAATTCCGACCGAAACATAACGAATGCTACTTTACCAGGCCACATTTATGTGGTTTCAGATCTTCCAGACAAAGTGAATTTGACTAGATTGCTCTTGAAATTAGTTGAGTTATACGTATTTATATACATATTTTTCATAATGTGATGATTAGCGTGACCTATTACTACTCGAGTAGATTTTTTTATCGTAAGTACACCATCTTTTGAATATTATTATGCATATGCACAGACATCCGAGCAGATAGACTTTTGACCATCTTCTGACTGAAATCATTCTCGGAGGACAGACAATCGAAATTTAAAATTTTAAACAAAACACAAAGCAGGTTACACTCCTGGGAATTTATATAAGAGTAAGTTCGAATTTCAAACTAATTTTAGCCTAAACGACATATTAAACGACGGTGGTTATTATTAAATCTTTTATTATTTTTATACAGGATTTTGATGTATGTCACCTTTATGAAATAAGTCTTAAATTACTAAACAGATTCTGATCTTATTTTAAGAGCTGTTACGATATATGTACGTATTTCTATCAGTGCGACCATAGATTTAATAAATACTTACGCACGGAGACCGTACCTAAAATTTCTTTGTAATCGACACACCGTACGCACATGTGTATAATAATTTTATTTGAATTTAACTCTATGTACGTTCCATTGAACAAATTCCAGCACAGCACAACTAAAAACCCAATCACAATCTAAGTTGATCCAACAAAGAGTAAGTTTGTCACCACTTGCGTTTTATCACTTGCTCCGTTAGTTTGACAGAGTACCAGTAACTAGATCGTATTGGCTGGAACAGAAGGTTCAGTCGTTTGGGGAGCGGAGCGATCTACGAGTTTTATGATTCAAGGATCCAACTAATTTAAGTACACAGACTTGAAGCTACTAAATTTAGCTGAAGTACATAAGGATCGCATGGACGGAGTGTGATGAATCCTAAATAGACTTTGTACAGTAAAAACTTTCGTTGTTTGATAAATTCATTATGCATGTAAGCAGGTTAACTACGATCCTAGTTTGTGTTGGAAGAACACCAACGTTTCATCCCTTAACGAGGGACTTCTTCAGGGTGAGTGCGGTTCGCGTCGCAAACTAGGTTCGTAGTTAACCCGCTTACATTCATAATGGACTTTGACAGATGTAATAATCCTACTTCCTACTAATATTATACATGTCAAAGTTTCTAAGAATGGATGTATGGATATTGGTTACTCTTTCACGCAAAAACTACTGAACCGATTAGGCTGAAATTTGGTATGGGTATAGTTTGGGACCTGGAATAACATACAAGCTATTTTTTATCCCAATAAAACGCAGGTGAAGGCTCGGGTAGCAGTTATATAATCTTTTTAATATCTAAGGTAACTAATTACCAGGTAACTAATTTAGAGCACTCTTGTATGCTACTCGTATGCTAGCACGTGATCGGAACTAGGTTTGAATTTGAGGGAAATTTAATATAACTACGCTGTAATCCCCGACCGACCTTGCTCGACGGGTGAGACTGAGTTCTAAATAAGTTACTTTAAGCAAAAATCTAAGTACCTTCTTACCTTTTTACCTAATAAAGTAGTGTTACAACTTAGGTAGAGTTACTTCACCGTGAGTACAAAACAAAACATCACAAACAAAATTTGGTTCGAGCGTTTTGACTTTCGATCCAGGGATAGCAAATACCTTGATTGATGCTTTTGACCGATCTTTTCCAATCTTTTAACCGTCTTGTACTAATGCGTCCCTATCTTTCTAAGGTATCTTCATCTGCGTATGTGAAATGCAACTGTTGAAATGCAATGTAATGAAAAACAACTGACTCGCAAATAGAAAAGAAAGTCGCTGATATCACAAGATACAGATAAAAAAAACGAATAAAGTAAAGTAAAACATTTATTTGTTATAAGTAGAGTTACAAATATATAAAATGAATCTATAGGCTCCTGAAATAGTTACAAACTGTTTCAGGAGCCAATGGCTTCTCCAATGAAATTTTTCAACCGCTTCGCCACCAAATTTTTTGACACCGCGACTTGCGCGACTTGACTGCGAGATTCTTGAGAGAACTTTTCTCCTCTCCCGTTATTATTCGCACCACACCCTAGTTGCGTAACTCGCGGAGTTGGTACAGCGAATCAAGATACGGTAATTAGTTTAGAATTAATTACACCTGTGTTGTCTGTAGAACTTGTGAGATTACCTCGTGTAGAACATGCCTTAGGAGGCTTGGTGTATGACGTGGATTGTGCTTATGAATATTGTATATAACCAAGTAACCGCATTAATATTAACTGCAAATATTCCCTTACATTATCTCCCAAGATATGACAATCCAAGCTGAATTAGTGGCATGAGTGTCAGTTAATTCTAGAGCTAATGCGTATTATACACGAATACCTAATATAAAGTCTACCTAATCCGATACAAGTTCATATAGAACCGCGAGATATGATGATTCACGAGGTGTAAAATATGACCGGTTTTAATACCAACGTACACGTACTATACACCTGGAGGACAATTCTGGAAATATATCTTCTCGATAAATATGGCAGGAAGCAAAAGGAGATAGCGCCAATACTTAACAAATCCCCTTGTGCTTGCTTTATCTAAAAGCATGTCCAGCTGTTGACATATTTGTGCTGATAGCCAAGGTTGACATTTCTTTGATTTTAGTGGGTTCAATAATGTGCTAAATTTCTCAAAATTCGATAGTAATAGTAGTTTCACTAATACTATTCAAAGAAAAAAACCAGCAAATGTCTAATTTCAAGCCGTGGTTTCGCTCGCGCTATTCCCATTACGTAATACAACATCCTATATTTAATTTTATTGTACTTAAGGATTCACTGTCTGTTTTTCTCTCTGCTTACAATCCCTTAAGGTGCTTCCTTTTTCTTTGTAACTTGTGTATTAATGTCATAGTCATATTTTAATTTAGAGATGAACGACATCAATTGTATATGCAATACCTACCGTGGAAATAAACGATATTAAACAAATATTAGTACGAGTAGATACAACAAAACCAAGTACGTACGTGTACGTACTGTTCCATAACTATTACGTATTCATCTGCAATACAAGACATCCTCACTAATTGTGTAATTGCGTTTGCCGATCATTAATTAGAGAATCCATGCAGTCATCGAACTCGGTTATGCTAGGGAATACATGTCATAGACTTAGGGTGTAATATTGGTGGAAAGTGAGAATAAGAGTTTTTCTATGGAGTTCTTGTGCTCTTGAAAAAGTTATAGGGCGTTAAATGTTAGTGATCTTCCAACACAAGCTAGGTTCGTAGCCGTTTCTATTCTTAATAAAGTTATATATAGGGTACTGTAAAAACCAGCTCCCTCTACCCAAATAAAGCTATGAAAAATAAAAAATAATAATTGTTAATCACTTGTAGGCAATATAAACTCAGCAAAATGTAAATGTATTTACGTGAGTTTTTTTTTATTCTTCGTATCTGGGAGACCATCCACTCGATAGACCGACGACATCGTAGCGGTCGCAGGAGTCGATGATAGATGGAGGCGGCTCAGGACCGGTATTTGTGGCGTTATATGGGGGAGGCCTATGTCCAGCTGTGGACGTGTTTGAGCTGATATGATGATGATGATGAAACTGCAAAATCTGCTTTTGCTTTTAATTACGGTCCTCTTTCTCTCCGCTTGTTTACCTCAGAAGGCGACTACTTCTCGCGTGGGGAATGGTAGTAGCAGATCTGTTCAGACTCTACAGATTTGGATTTGACTGAATACATTCTCCAAATTAATAATTTTACTGAAAATCTCTAGCTATATTATCCGACAGCTATATTAAATCTTAACAGAAAAGTGTATAAATAGGTAATTCAATGTAAAAAGTAACCTCTCAAATAAAAGGCCCGCGTAGGCCGTAGCACATGCTACACAATATCGAGATTTCGTAGCAACTCGTAGACGCCTACGCTGTTACGAGTGGCTCTACAAAATAATATACGTAGAACAATAATTTGCGTAATACAAATATAATTTTAAATATTTGCATGCCTAATTTTAAGGTACCTAGAACATAATTAGCATATAATAAACATATTTAAGACCTACAACTGTAACCTAACTGTAACTGTAACTGTAACCAACATTATGTTGAAGCAAATAAATTGATCTTTACCTTTATCTTTCTTCTGTGAATTTTTAACATCTCCACTGCAATCATCAATCCGCCTGATACGGCAAGATGATGGTGACAAAATCTCCATTGTTTGAGGGACACACGTGAACATGCTGACGTAGAAGATTATAGCACGTGCTACGCAATATCGATATTTCGTAGCACCCCGTAGACACCTACGCTGCTACGAGCGGCTCTATGAAATAATGTTGTGGATGAAAATAATAGGAACATAGTCGTGTCTGTGAAGTTAGCAGAACATCTTCCAGCACAGCATAAATACATTAGAGTTCTGTTCGCAAACAGGTGAGTTCTTATAGTTCTTGATACTTTTCAGGAATAGTCTACATTGAATAAGATACCGTACACAAATCAATAGGAAGTAAAAAGAAAGGTATCATTTATTATTTAATTAGTTTCTGCCCTACCCATTCTTTTTTTCAGGGTAAGCAGAACGTTTTAAAAAAGATATTCTAAGTCAACAAAGATCTATTTATTGCTCTATGGAAATGTTTAACGATTACCTATATATATCCCATGGAAACTGATTTATGGGATAAAAAGCATTATTTATTATACTAACCTTTGTGTTATTCTAGGTCTGGCCTTAAGTATATATATGCAAAATTTCAACACAATCCGTACAGTAGTTTTGGTGTGAAGAAGTAACAATGATTTATTCATTAATCCGAACTAAGTTTTCCGACCAATGCAAACAATGGCGTCAAAACAATGTGTACTTATTTGCATATGAAAACCGGACCTCCAATGGAAAGTATACACTTAAAAATGCAATACATCAGCAACCCTTCACAAAAAACCTCCCCTCTCTGTCACACGCAAACGAGCTCACAGAGAACTGTCAAAAACGCTTTTAAATTTCAATTAGAGGAAGGATTCGAGGCCAATGGTGCGTTTGATTCGATATGCCAGCCGGTAAGCCGCTAAGCCGACTGACGGACGCGCGTTATCGTACCATTGACACTGACACTGACAGTCCCAGTGTAAACCCTTACAAAATGTCAAATTAATTTCACGATGCAAATTGTTATTAATATTTGAAATTAATATTTGCATTTCTAACGAATGTTTAATTAATTTTGGAGGGACCTCGATGTGTTAATGAAATGGTAATTTGTTGATTAATGTACCAGGTGGGGTTTGGTAGGTAAAGCCATCGGGACTAAGGGCTTATTTCTCACGATCGAAAAGCACGTTTCATCAATATTCCAGAATCGTATTCAATTGAAGACACCCACTACTCAGTATTGCACTCACAATGTTCCAGTAAAAACCTAAATTAATTAAAATTCTTGATTATTTCAAAATCATACATTTACAACTTCTGCCATATAATTCTACAGCAAAATTCGAAGTGAGTTGCAAAAATCTTACTAATATTATAAACGTCAAAGTTTTTATGGATGGATGTATGGATGTATGGATATTTGTTACTCTTTCACGCAAAAACTTCAGAATCATCCTTTATAAAAAGACTTACTACAAAATAGCAGATTACCTAAAGGATAAAAAGAGCTAGGGATGATGCTCCAGCTGAAAAACTCAGCCAAACAAGGTAAAGGTTTCTTGTTCGCTTCTTTACTTTATCTAAAAATGATTGAATGGAACAAAAATTCAAAGTGGTCACTTTATTTCCTAGTTTTACTTATGTAATTTTAAGTTTGTGACGTCCAAGAGTCCTGTAAGGTCTAAAGGATATAAAGCACTTTGATATTTTATAATATCTTGAAGATGAAGACCTATGAAGAAACCTACTACTTGGTAATGCAGCCACAATGTTTGAGAGAAATCTTTAGTTAATTCAGTGTGGTATTTATCTGAGCAAAAAAAAGTATTTCTAACTGGATAATAGAAACATTCTTGCCTGCGAGCCTGTTGTGTCGTACCTCCTCATCAATATTGCATCACGTCTTTTCGTCCGCCATGTTTGACATCGTCAATACGCGTCTAACCGGCCGTGTATTGACGCCGCTGACGGCTAAATCCGCAAATCCTGACTGACGTGGATATCGGCGAAGTGCACGCGTCTGTACCATCCGCCTTTATAGATCCAGTCTGTACCCGCCTTTATAAGACTTGTTATTCTTTAATTTGGGAATCGATTTCGGAGGGATTTTGCGAGGAATTTGATTTGGAATTTCGGTGGAATGCCCGGAAATAAGGATGGTTTTTCTAAAGAAAATTAAGGAAATTTATTTCGATCCGTTCTTGTTCTATTAATGTGAGGAAATTCAATGTCTGTTTTTCAGATCGAATAATAAAATAACCTAAAAAGCAGGTAATTAAATAACAGGAAACAAATAAGGCTTACCGAAAAAGCTTTTTACCACCACTACATCACAGGCTAAGTAAACTCCATTACATAACATAATAATAATGTAAATATAATTCTGCGGCGAGAAATGACAAACAGCCCGTGGAGGAAAAAAACAAATCTTGATGTCAACAAGCGAAATGGCGCGCCATCTTTTATTTTTACTTTTTTTACGGCGCGTAAACAAGGCAACGGAAAACTCATTTGCAGCGTGTTCGAATTACGAATTATCATGTCGGATCTCATAGGTGCAGCGGAATCGTGGAGAGTAATGGGCGTCGTTTATCTGGCGGTAATGTTTTTATGTGGATCGTGGACGTAGAACGAGGGGTACAATCTTGTGCGTGGAAAGGAACGTTTCGAATATTTTACAACGGATTTAGGAGGTGATGAATGTTGATGTTGGTTGATAAGTCTCTGAATTTTTACTGGATTCTTAAAATACTTGTTTGTTATTTAGCGTTTGTGTATCCGCTGGGGTAAACGTGTTCTTGCGTGGAGTGGACTAGTCATAATGATGATGGTGTAAAACTATTTCACAATGAGATTAAACCAGACCATCAGCTTTGTTTTCGTCCACGAGTATAACCTACAAACTTCTCTCAGCAGAGTTCCTTTCCTTACTGGCTACCAGCTCTCCAAATTAATGTTCCGCGCCATCGAGATCATTGTTCATGTCAGTGACTTGCAAATAACATTTACGTAGATACATCAGCAGCTAGCAGGTAGGAACATAAAACAGCAAGGGGAAAGATCGCGTATCATTGCGGTCGCCATAAAATCGTCGTCCCTCGGCAGATTCCGTCAAAACTCGCGAAATTTAAATTTAGAATCGCGCCGCGGGCGCCATCCGCGCGCAGCGATCGTGACGAGGGTGGCCATGCGTAAAATTAAACGCGGATAATGAACCGTTCAAGAATTCCAGCCCCGTAAGATGTGTTGAGTTGAACTTCAACCATTTTTGTGATATTGTAGATGTTCCGGTTTGAATTAGGGTTGTAAATCGCTGGAACTTTGTCTTAAATGTAATATTCGCGTAGATGAAGTTCCACTTGAACATTCATTCTCAACTTTTGGTCAGGATTTTTAAGGAGTTTTTATATTAAAAAGGAGACTTCTTGACGACCTATGTAGCACAGTGAGCGAAAGTCCGCCTGCAACGAAGAAGGGTTCGATTCCCACATCGGGTCAAATATTTGTAAGATCTGCAGATATTTGTTACGGGTGTTATCTATGTATATTTAAAAATATCTATAAGCGATGTGAATACCTATTGTATTGAGTATATCAGTTATCTAGTAGGTACCCATAACACGAGCTCTGCTTAGCTTGGGGCTGTACAGCATCATCTAACCCTATTTTTCTGTGTAAAATTGTTCTTTTATTTAAATTCTATCATTGGTCAGGTATGCACCGTATGCTACAACTATTTTTACATGAAATGAACCGAATAATCAAGTTGACGTGCTTACCAACCATGTCACCCCGTTAACTTGACATAAATTCGATAAACAATTCCCAACAACCTTGAACATACTCGTACAAACTGCAGAATATCGACGTCATTGCGTATCGAAGTTGATGCACATTTACCACGCGATCTTCGACCTTGTTTACGAGTGCCTCGATCAATCAGGAAGCACGAAGTTGTATTGTTTTCCATTTATGGAAAGGATTTATGATAATGTGAAGGACAGGGTTGTTATTACTAGGTCAAAAAGTCCACATTTCTGTACCTACTAAAGAAATGACACTTTATTATCGATATATTTGTTATCTACTCGATAAATATGGCAAGAACTGTCAAAATATCGAGTGATAAACAAGCGTATTCTGAAAATCTGCAATTCGATATTTATCGAGGGTTTTTCTTTGATGAGTTGCTCGATGTGTCGCACGAGAATGCAGTTTTTGACGGTAGGTACTCGATATTTATCACATGATATTTTTATCCCGTGATAGTGAGTATCACTCGATAAAGTATCACGTGATACGTAGAATTTGCTCGATATGTCGCAAGAGAATGCAGTTTTTGACGTTAGGTACTCCATAGTTATGAATGATATTTTTATCCCGTGATAGTGAGTATCACTCGATAAAGTATCACGTGATACGTAGAATTTGCTCGATATGTCGCAAGAGAATGCAGTTTTTGACGGTAGGTACTCGATATTTATGACATGATATTTTTATCCTATAATAAGAGTATCACTCGATAAAGTATCACGTGATACGTAGATTTTGCTCGATATGTCGCAAGAGAATGCAGTTTTTGACGGTAGGTACTCGATATTTATGACATGATATTTTTATCCTGTAATAGTGAGTATCACTCCATAAAGTATCATGTGATACGTAGAATAGCCCCCAGCTCGTTCTTCGCCGCTCGACATAATGCGAGTTAATATAATAAAATAAAGTATAATATACGCTGGTTATACTAGGGCTTTATGACCACGCAAAATATTACCTACATCGTCACAACGTAAACAAAGCAAAGCTCGGCTCGTAAAGTATGAATTATCTTGATAACCCAGATTCATTTATTTTATAACGAGCTCGTTGCAGTTTGTGCTTAATGTTCTGTTTTACCTAGAAAGTTATTAAAGTTACAAAATATAAATGAAAACCCGAAAATGTCATTTTCAAAACTGCCGATAATGTTTTCTTGCTCGAATTTCTCGTATAGTGAAGCTCGCTCTATTATTTGAATTTGGAACTGACTTGAACGCTATACGCACTAGAATCGAAATTCAAAATATGAATGGAACGCTTTGCTGATTGTTGTAAATTTTACTTGCGCTAAAATGACGTACTAATTCATTGTAATTTTTAGTTTATGCATTTCCTCATTCGGTATCGTATAAACAGAATTTCTCCTGCACAATGAGGCGAGGTGAGAAGGCGTGTGTAACAATCTCCAAGGAATAAACTGCTTGTTAGGAACTGTTTTTATGTCAGCCATAAGGGAGGCGCTGAGATTGAAGAGTGTATGACACTTGTGAATAATGCATGTAGGTTACAGTGGCAGTGGGACTATATGAATTTGATAAAGTAAACGCTTAGAGCGCACGCCCATGGCGACTTTTTGTAGCGATTCAAACGCGCGACTGGAAACGCGCGACGGCAGTCACGACACGATACAGTCACGATGCCGTGGCGCATTTCCAGTCGCGTGCTCTTAAACGCTTATTAACCGAATTCAAAAGAGGAGTTTATCAATTCGTCTGTATGTTTTTTTGTATGTATGTTACGCGGTATCTCCGTCAATTATGGACCGATTTTGAAAAACCTTTCCCTTCTTTTATCCCCAGGGGATTAGTATTTATCCCGCAAAACTCGATAAACCAACTTCAAATTCCCTTACTTTTACACTTATTAAAATAAGTGTAAAAGTAAGGGAATTTGAAGTTGGTTTATCAATTTTTAAAACACTCCATATTAGGTATCATTATATTTTCTATATAGGGGCGAAATACATATTGTTGGTTGTGTAGATATGTACCTAACTGGAAATGTATAAAAATCCCCTAAACTATATTTTTGACGGTTATTTGACAAGTTTCTTGCAAAATAGGTGTGTCATTATAGGCCATAAAATGTCCACTGTGCATTCCGTAGAAAATTCTAAGTCTACGGTGCATTCATTTATCCACGGGTGTGAGTAGGTACAAAATTGCAGCCAAAATGGCACAGTCAGGCCAAAAAAATGATTACTAAGGTACGCAATATTTTTTTTAGTACTACCTAAGTTACCAATAGCAATACCTTCAACGCATACATGCATAGGTTTAAATTACCTAACTATTACTTAAATTTAGAAAATTGATTGTGTTTGGAACTGATTTGTCTGTGTTTCCATGCAATAAATAAATTTCATTTCACCATTTTTAATTTTACCTTGTAAGCACATTTTGAACTATAACGGAAGTAGGACGTAAGGAGGTTCTAATATGATACTTAAAACCTCTTTGGTACGCACCTACGCATTCTCAATCTAACCTCTTCATAACTTAAACTTGCCACTTCACGGGGCTCAATGAGCCGATAACCCCAAACCGCTACAGGAGCAATTAACGAGCGGTGGTTAAATCGGAACATACGGTCGCCAAGAGGATGAATTATTTTGGATGCTGCTTCAGAGGACAGCTGGGTAGGTATCTGTTGAGATGGCAAAATTTTTAAAAGGCTTTTCGAATATTTTTTGTCATGTCATATTTATTGAGAAGATGGCAAAGTTTTTAGAAGGCCATAAGAATGTTTTTGTGAAAACTTCTTAAACCCTTCGAAAACATTTTGAAAAGATATCTAATCGAACGATTAAATATGTAGGTACTTAATCGTTTTGACAACTTATGCCAAAAGTTTCAAGTTGAAGAAATTTTTGGTACAAACAATAATGTCTAATTTAACTGACGCAGATGATATTAATCGATGCCTCGAAAGTTTTGAACACGGAATTGTCACTGTAATTTTTTATAAGTTTTTGAATAGGTACTTATCGAATTCGCGCTATAAAAAAGTAGGTACTTACGTATTCTGAATTTCGATTTCGACCGTAAACGCCTTTTTTTTCAAAGTGACAGTGTGCCAGCCGTTCTCTCAATATTTGTTAGTGTAACCCACGATTGGGCCCTTCAATGAATTATGTAAATCGTCTCCGGTGGTTAACATCGTAATATTGTAAGCGACACCCTCGACCCCCGTGTTTTTATGGGCGTGGATGTACAGATCTACCGGATGTGACACCAAGTAGGTAGGAAGCTATCTCTTAGTCTGTGAAACGAATGTACCTACCACTCGATCTTTAACCAAAACTGTTTTAGATTAATAAACATATCGGCTAAATTAATTAACTGAATTCTGAACTTCAGAAAACTTGTAGGAACTCTGGCCAATTTATTTTATTAAATCGTCACTTGTAGCGAGTCAGATCTAAAATGTCCACAAATTTTTACCGAGATAATACTGGGCTTTTCATAAACAAACGTTAAGGTCAAACTTTCGTTCGTAGTATCTACATAATATGTTTTTATCAAAATAAGCTAAAAATAAATTACCCATTACAGTAGGCTTAATTGGATGGAGGCGGCTCAGGACCGCTATTTGTGGCGTCTCGTATGGGGGAGGCCTATGTCCAGCTGTGGACGTGTATGGGCTGAATGATGATGATTATGATAGCTTTAATTCTATGGCCATATTGTAATTATACTCTAGTGTATTTAACATTAATTTAAAATGTGTATACTAGACACATACTAGACAATAATAAAATAAAAAACTTTTGCAACCTCCTTGGAAAGATTCACGTGACATTCCAAATATAAACTGAAGTCTTCTTCCGGAAAAATTAAAAGATGTCCACCAAAAACATAAAATCCGCGCCACTTCCAGCGCTCATTCCTAATTTGAAATCGCCTGAATTCTTAGGAGACGTTAGATGATATCTCAGCGCGCATAAATCTGAGGGCGCCGCGGGGTGCCAGGTGAAAATTGGCAAAAGGGGACTCAAACCAAACATTGCACAGACTCCGACGAATGGGGCTGTGTAGAGAGAGACCTACGGAACTATGCAGGAAAGCAGAAAGTTATGTAAACGGAAAGATGGTTAGAAATTGTTAGTCGTTAGCGATAAGACGTTCAAGAACGCACTCCCGGCTAAAATTACCTACGTTATAAAAATATTAATTGTGCGTGCTCAACGAGCTACGGTTAAAACTGCTGAGCAATGATAATTACCTAGATTGAGATTGTGTTTGAGCGAAATGTATTCTTTCATACTTCTAAATGCAATCAAGCAGGTGACCCACCAGACTTCATTATAAGAGGGATAAAACTGTGTCGGCGACATTCAGTTGTCTAGGCCGATTGTAGAATGATTAAGCCCAGCCATTTTACAAACGGGCTGCTATAACCACCCAGTTTTAAATAAATGTCGAATAGACATATTGTTTATACTACATGTACAGATAAGACCAATTAACAATTTTGAAATAAAAAATAAACTAGAATCAGAATCAATAACTTTATTTCTTTAGGCTTACAAAATAAGCACTCAGACAAGTCAAATTGTATACTATAAACATGGTTATTATTATCAAATAAGAAATAAGGTGTTATTGATATTCTCTTCACTTCAATTTTTTGTCCACTAGTGGAAGAATACTTAATCATTAATTACATAAGACAGAGTATAGGTGCAATACGCTGAAAAAACTTATAACTAAAAACATAGCAGCCATAGCAAGCACAATGCAGGGTAATATATCATGCGTAGGTCTCGCATGCCCTTAGGCGTAGGGTCCCTTACGTACACCCCAATTTGTCTAATGACATCTTCACCAATTTAAAACACAAAATAATAAATACTCATCATCATCATCATCATCATCAGCCCATACACGTCCACTGCTGGACATAGGCCTCCACCTTACGACGCCACAAATAGCGGTCCTGAGCCGCCTCCATCCATCGACTCCCTGCGACCGCTACGATGTCGTCGGTCCATCGAGTGGATGGTCTCCCATATAGGGGGGGATTTGCCATAATCACCACGCTTGGCAGGCGGATTGGTGATCGCAGTGTTGGTGTTGAAAAATACTCAGAAGGAAGCTGCTGCCCTTTCTCTGGTAGGTTCCCTCAG
Organism: Eupithecia insigniata; assembly: GCA_947859395.1. Lineage (NCBI taxonomy): Eukaryota > Metazoa > Arthropoda > Insecta > Lepidoptera > Geometridae > Eupithecia > Eupithecia insigniata. Next base: position 3,016,529 of record OX402001.1, on the reverse strand, counting down.
TCAGCTCTTACGACATCCACGGGTTGAGTTGGAGGGGTCAATATTCTATGCCGCGGCCCCACGGCCTAAATAAATAATAAATACTATTAGTTAAAAATTATTATGACTCAGTTCTTAGTATATAATATATATATAATAATAGTTTCTCTTCTATCATCTTACGAACTATTTTAATTATCTTGTTTGAAACGATTATCGATCTGTATATTTGTATTTTCTTGGCGTGCAATAAAGTGTATTGTATTGTATTGAGTAATTTTCTTTAGGTTTTATAAATATATTTTTTCCCACAGAAATTCCGGCTTAATTCCATGCACATTGAAATCTCAAGTTCTCTAAGAATTTCTTAAAACGCTTCATTAACATTCCAGTTGACAGAGTAACAGTGAATAACTGTGAATCACTGTGAATACCCGGTTTCAGTTAACGGCCTGAGTGAATTGATAGTGGGGGTCCAGGGTGCAGCTATTCCTGAAGACGGTAAATTTAGGGGAGGGAACTACACAGGGGGGAGAAAACAGCTAGTATAAAACAATTTCAATAAGTAGCGTTGTGCGGGTCTTTTCCCTCTGGTTAGGCCTCCAAGCGTATCAGAAGGAACGAGCAAAAAAAAACACTAGGCAGATATTAAAAGAATGATCATACATAAGACACTCTGCGTACGAGTAACTTTTGAGGGCATCGCTACGTTTCCGTAGCAAATTTTTCACATGAATATACGTAGCAAAGCAAAATCTCCGTAGCATTTTCGTAGATCTCTTCGTAGCAACGTCGTAGATCCAAATTCACTCGTTACCAGCCCTAGAAAAAGATCCTTTTTGTTATTAACTAGAAAAATTCTCATTTGTGGAAAAAAATGTCATATATAATTACTTTAATTACTGTCAAACGAAATTCAGTAATTCTTTGTACGCAATCGTACGAAAACTCATAGTGTCACTTGTCGACGGCAGCCGTCAACTATTGATGCCGCACGCGTCGACGGCTGCCGTTGGCGCGACGACGGCTCCAGTTACCTCTGCCGTTGGCACTTTCCCGCTCGTGTATATGAGCACATACACTTCGCGTCCTCTACTAGTCATTTATTTGTTTCTTACGGATCCTCGGCGTTCGTCTCGATCGTCCAATTTAAACCAACTTTAAGCTAAGGTGTATGTACATATATCGTTTTAGGTACGTATGTTCATCGATTTCTCAGTCTTATGGACCGAATATGAAAATTATTTCGCTATTGTAGAGAGAATTATCGCGAGGTGGTCCCATGAGCGATTAGTATTGGTACTTAAAAGCAGTGTAAAATTAAGGATTTTGAGGTCGGTTTTAGCTTTTTCAAAACAATCATATTATAATACAGTAAGAAAAGTGATCCATCTATTTAGTTATGGGCTGTGCCCCGCAAAAGGTCCCATAAAGTAGCTTGAAATAAAAACGTCACTCGGGTAAATTATATAGAGATGCGATCATTGAGTCTCTAGCTTTTCGTTAGATGCTTTTACGAGCTATAAAGTTGAATTCGCTTTTAGTTGTCTTATATGAAGACTATGAGGGGTATTGGCACTTTATGTTATGGGTTTCACTTTGTTTACACAGGCGTTCCATCATCACCATCATTAGCCCATACACGTCCACTGCTGGACATAGGCCTCCCCCGTACGACGCCACAAATAGCGGTCCTGAGCCGCCTCCATCCATCGACTCCCTACGACCGCTACGATGTCGTCGGTCCATCGAGTGGATGGTCTCCCATGTAGGGGGGATTTGCCATAATCACCACGCTTGGCAGGCGGATTGGTGATCGCAGTATTGGTGCTTAAAAATACTCAGACGGAAGCTGCTGCCCTTCCTCTGGTAGGTTCCCTTAGTCGGCTCTTACGCCCCCTCCAACTCAACCCGTGGATGTCCACGGGTTGAGTTGGAGGGGTCGATATTCGTACGCCGCGGCCCCACGGCCCACAGGCGTTCTTATTAACGACTTTTTAAGTAAACCGACTTTCGTCGGTTTCGGGACAAATATTTATCCCTCAGGAATATCATTCTCCATACAATAGCCAAACCAAAAAAATAAAACTAGTTAGTCCATAATGGACGGAAAATCGTCGGATATACATACATACAGCCTATATAACCTCTTTTGTTTTTCGTCGGTTAAAAAAGGCGCCGAAGAACAAAAAATATTTTTGATAATTTGTAATGAAAATGGTTTTGAAATAATAATTTATGAGTATTGTATAAATACCGCGCAGTTTATATGTTAGTTTTATTTCAACTATAAAAAAACCAATGAAACTAGGGCAAGTTACAAACTAAATAGTTAAGAACTTAGTTTATTAATTTTGTTACTTTCGTTTAACTTCAGCTCAGCTGCGAGATTAGTTAGTTAGTTCTGATGAGTTTAGTGACATTAAGAGCTGCGTTCTTAATAATAAATAAGTTTAATCCTAGGTTAAAATTTAGATGTTTAGTAAAATGAGAAATTATTCCTAGTGAATATAAATACTGGGATTGCAGTCATTGATTCCATAAGGAGTTTAAGTAAACCTAAAAGGGGAAAGGGTAACATGGTAAACACCCTCAGCTTCGAAATCGTCATCATCATCATGTCCACAACTGGACATAGGCCTCCCCCGTACGACGCCACAAATAGCGGTCCTGAGCCGCGTCCATCCATCGACTCATTGAGACCGCTACGATGTCGTCGGTCCATCGAGTGGATGGTCTCCCATGTAGGGGGGATTTGCCATAATCACCACGCTTGGCAGGCGGACCACCTTATACTAATATACAATTCTAAGGGTAGGTACACTTTCGTGAACCAAGTAACCAACCAGTGATCGTTAAAATTGCAAGTGTAGCTCGGACCAAGTTCTAAATTTAAATCACTAAGTCTGGCAAGTTGGCCAACTTGGCGAAACTTACTGCAAATTGGATTAAGGCGGTTGGTAACCTGCGTTGCCTACTTTGACACCTTTGAGCACCATTTGGCTTGAATTAATTTGGGCACTTAGGTGTACAAAATGCTTTAAATACGTATGGTACCTACCTAATCTATGTAGCGCTTTCTAGATTTTATAGACACTTAAGACGAAATAATAAGCAAATGAAACTGGTTTTTCCGTAGGAGTATCTCCGTAAAAATGAAGATTTAGAGGCAACTTCGCGATTTTTTTATCGAGTCAAGTTTAGTTAATCGTGTTTCGGCTCCCTTATGTTACTAAGTGGAATCCTAAACATTAGACGTTTATCAAAAAATTATAAAAAATTCAATGATTTCTTGTCTTAAAATTGATTTTTCGTACAATCACAATGTGGGTTTTGGGACTTACTTCACCTTAAGGCTTTTCGTCAAAGAAGCTTATCTAAAATTCATAATTATGACGGTTTTTCCACGATCATTAAATTTCGAAAAACAAAAAATAGGAATTGGATCGGGAGAGTGCATAAAAGTGACTCGTTACTCAGAAATTAAATTTAAAAGTGAAAAGGGCAAAACATTTAGACTGAGGGGTGGCTAAGTGGCTCATTAAGCGTCAATGGTGCTCCGATGGTGTTCGGAAAAATGTTTGGAAAGTTCCTGTACTGTAATAGTTACCAGGAAAGTCCTATAAAATAAGTTTAATTTTCGATTTGAGATAATGTTCTTATTTTTAAATGAAATTTGGATAGCTTTAGATTTGGGAATAACACGCATTTATAAACAACGAGCTTTTATAACCTGTAAGGTCAGAAGGTGTCATAGAAGCATTTAATTTGGAAATGTTACTCAGATTTTGCTTCCTATTTTGCCTTAGCAGAACGGACATTGGCAGAATTGTGTCGATCATACGCAGAGCCATTGCACCAAGAAACATTGATTTTGCTTCTATTTTGGTAGTTATCCTACGTTACACTTTACCATGTTTACTTTACCAATCATCATAGATCGTGAACAAATAGGTATGATCGTAGCCCATAGAGCCTCTCGTTGTAAGTTCAGGCGAAGTAACATTACCTAATCTGTGGTTCATTCAGGTGTCATAACGGCATTAAATTTGAAAATGTCACTCAGATTTCCCTTCTGTTTTGGTAGTTATCCTACGCTATACTTTACCATAATCATAGATCGTGAACAAATAGTTATAATCATATTCATAGCCCCTCATTGTAAGCTCAGAATGTATAAAAGCTGCATTAAATTTGAAAATGCCACTCTGTTTTTGCTTCTGTTTTGGTACTCAGAAATCCTGCGTAGAACTTTACTGTTTAGTAAATCATCATAGATCGTGAACAAATAGGTATGATTGTAGCCTATAGAGCCTCTCATTCCTCTTCACCTGCCTCCGTTCAGCAGACAAGCGAAAGAATGGTCTACTAGAAGATATCCATCTGTTCTGTCGCAGCGGGAAGACGAAGACCTTGTTGTACAACTTGTTTGACCTCACACATAGTTATCTCTCCCATGTGTTTTATAGGTGAGTGAAAGGAAAGTTTTTATTGCTTCACAGAGACATAGTAATGTATAGAAAATACAAAAATCTTTATTCAAACAGCACAATGTGGTACCATATGTTTGACTATCGCAAAAGTTTAAAACTGTCTAGCGGAGGAAATAGAGCTTCAAGTGTGCTTACCTTGACAAATAATTCGTCTCATCACATATGTACTTATATAGGTACTTACTGACATGTACAAATAGCTAATCTATGCTATTGACTAGGTACTATTTATAAGGTACTAGCTGCTGCCCACGCCTTTACCCACGTTTTATCGGGATAAAAATATATGTTATTTGTTATTCCAGGTCCCAAACTATACCCATAACAAATTTCAGCCTAATCGGTTCAGTAGCTTTTGCGTGAAAGAGTAACAAATATCCATACATCCATCCATACAAAATTTGACATTTATAATATTCGTAGTGCTTTATTTCCTATTGATGAGTTGAGTTTTGAACAACTGTTCTATTTTTAAACTAATCTGTATAAAAATAACTAAAAAAAACTCCGTCTGACAGGCGGAACCCATCAGTTGTTACGCAGCAGTTCTGAGAGCCATTACGTGACTAAGCGTCGTTCGAGGGACACTTCTTCAGCCACAAATTAAACAAGTTTCGCTTCGAATCGGACTAAAGTTAATTATTAGTTAAATGTTGTTTTGAGGGTGATGATGGATGCTTAGTGGAAGCTTAAGCAGTGAAAAAATACTTTTGAGAGCCAACAAAAGTGGAAAGATTAATACTCAATATATTAAGGAATATATTTTTGACCATAGAGTCAAAATTTTACTTTGATAGATATAGGATAACAAATTCATTAAGGATGTAAGCGGGTTAACTACCATACATAAATAAGGTTCATAGATAACCCGTTTATCGTAATCGGTGATGAATTAATCAAAGAACGATGTTTTATCGTAAAATAGGATAGGAAATCCTATATTTATATACCTTCCGAAAAGTTATGGTAACTTATGGGTTATGGAGCTTAAAAAGTGAAAAAATGCTTTAGAAAGTCAGGAAAAGTAGAAACATTTCAAACGAAGATGGGCTTAGGCAGGTATGTAAATTCCTAAATATAAATACCTTGGAAAACTCTACTTACGGAGCATAATAGTAAAAAAATACCAATGTTAGTCAACAAAAGTGGAAAGCTTTCGACCGAAGAAAGGTTTGAGAATTTTTGTCGTCGTCAATATGAAACCTAAATATAATTTACTTCCTAGAAAACTCGTAAACTTATAGTGCTTTACGCACACTTATATGAAAATATCTCATAGAAGCTGCAGAAAAGCCTTTCAAAAGAGTCCCACCTAAAAATGGACGAGAAATTCCTGAAAGCCTACAAAACTTGACAAAGAGAACCGGCAAAGTAAATTAACTTCGCGTAAATAAATATACAGTGCGTCAACTTTCATTTCTCGAGTTATTTCGGCGCTAGTTTACTTGACATTAGTTATGGTAAGTGCAGACGAGCCACTGTTCACAAAACTAGGTACATTCACACGTAAAATGGATCTCTAAAACTCAAAATGCCTTATTTCCGACCTTACAAGTCTCTTGGACTTGATAAGTTAGTGATATGGCTGCTCATGTTAACCGGTTGAATATGTGCGTCATTTAAGGCGCAGGCCACACAGAAGAGGCGGGGTGTGGATCGGGTGCACCACTCGCAGCCCTGTCAGTTGTATCGGTGGTATTCAAGTGTTTGGTTTTAATCTCCTGCGCACCGCCAGCGGTGCGCCCGTGGCGTGCCGTCTCGACAGTTTTTCAATGTTTTTTCATACAAAACAGATCGAAGAGATGAGCTGATGGCATGCCCACACCCGCGCCGCTTCTATGTGACCTGCGCCTTAGATTAGTTTTGCGTTGCACTTTAGACCCTGTTTTCTCGGAATCTTCTGGCTAGTGTGGTTTATTGCTTCACTGTGTGGATACCCTTAGGGTATAGGTTAGGTACTGCTAATGTACTGAGTCTCATGCCAATCTGAATTTCCGAGACCGTAATAAAACCGAACTCAAAACAGCTCTGCCTTATATTAACAGTGGTTGTGGGAGTGAAGATTGGTCTTTAGGTCAGTGAATTACCAAAAACTAGGCATTAGTAAAGTGACCTAAGGTTTATTATTCCGAGAATCGACAAATGGTAGGTCAATCAACTATTTTATCACAGAAAGTCGGTGGTCAGTATCTCGTTTGAGTCACCCCTAGTGAAGGTTCCTTGCGCAGTTTGTACTAGTATTGTGGAAGTTTCTCGAAAATACGTGACGCGAGGCGCGTCTGGCCCGAATTAGCCGAGAGCCTTTCCGGACAAACTTCGCCGTACAGGAAACTTTAAATTTGTCTCGATTTTTGTGAGATTTCGAGTGAAATGACGGTAACCGTGTGTAACAGGGACTCTTGAGTGTTTTGAGTACCTACCTAAGTATCTTAACCACAATCGTTTGAGCTCATTTATGTACCCTATTTAATACATTAGGTACCTACAGTCAATGGTTTTCGTTTTTGATTTTAATTTTGTTTTGAATACCAATGATTTTATACCTACACCATGATAATTAAATTATGTATATACTTCGTTACTGCATGCTCACTGTCGATTACAAACACATGTATATTTTTGTATGCTCGAAAGAGTAGATTGTGCTGACTTAAAATTATATTTAAGATCAATTGTATTTTACCACAATCACAAATAAATAAATGGTTTCAATGGTTTCCCTTTGTATTCAACCAATTGAATCACACAAGGTCAACAACAAAATCCAACCAATAATTTATAACAGGAAAACGTTTCTAAAGATGTTAACAAACCACTGAACACATCAGAAAAATGTGTACATAGTATAAAGTACGATAGAAGCTAGCAGAATTGTTATTTTTAAAGGTTTGAAAGTTTTTAATACATATTTATTTTCCTTTATATGTACTTACCTAGTCCTAAAACCTCAAATCAACCACCTACCAACTTATTTCCCTCAAACTTTCTCGAATAAACAATAGAAAACTCGATTTTCATTGTAATTTCAACACTGCTTACACAAAACAATACAATGGCAATCGAAACTTAGAACAATTCGCCATAAAGGTCCCCACACACGACACCAGCGGTCGCATAAAGCCGCGCCACACGCGCTCGAGATTTACTACTTGTCTAGTGATGCGCTTACTGTGGTACAGGGCTTGTTTACGAGGCTCTACGTCGAGGAGAGGACGTTGCTGTACGTAGGGAGGATTTACTATGTGTGTTCACGCCTTTTTCTTCTATTCTCAAATACTTCCATTTTCAAATGCTGTATCTAGAATCTTTTTAAATGCTCTGCACTGCAAGGAGGTTACGTAAGATTTGTCTCATAATGAAAACGTCAAATCGAGAAGATTTGTTTGCATATTTTATTATCATACATACAATACAATACAAAGTACTCTTTATTGCACACCAAGATACAGAAAACCAGAACATTTTGCACGATGGGCGGCCTTATCGCTAAGAGCGATTACTTCCAGGCAACCTTTAGATGATACAAATAGTATTTTGCCGGTTTGTTAATAAATTGTATATATTTTCTTTAGTTAAAAACAAAAATGCAAGAATTCAAAACGCGCAGGCCTCGTAGACCATACCATCCGTATCTCGTACACTATACCATCCTTATCTGGTGGATATACCATCCACTCGTATTAAGCGATTTTCCTCCACCTTGATCATTCGCACGGCTAAGGAATGGAACTCGCTGCCTGCTTCTGTTTTTCCGGCCCATCAGGGACAATCGGGTCTCTTCAAGACAAGAGTGATTATGTATGTTCTAGATTCGATACTCTAGACCTTCGTGATATACCGTCGGCCACATCGTCGCTTTCCTTCAGGGGAGATTGTGGTGAAACGAAGGTCTAGGGACAAAAAAAAATCTCTCTCACCTAAATACACTTTTTTGATTGACCCCGCTGAGCGATTTCGTCGTAAAACGTACGTACCTATTCCATTATCCATACATTGTGAAGCCCACATACATCAAAACAGCTTACTCAATCTTGCAGTCAGGCAGTCCGGCAGTCAACCGTCACGACAGGACAGCGAAAAGCACAAAAGGACTATCGCTAATAGGATTTTCATTTCATCCACTCCAAAACAACGAGCACTTTTGCCCGTAACTGTTCTGCACAGGAATTCTGTAGATGTAATTATGTTGGCAGGTCCTATAAAAATACTAACTCGGTCTTGTTGGCTTCGGCCCCACGCCTCCCAAACGTCCCAAATGGCCGGGATCATGGAAATGAGAAACACATTAATTATAAGCATTCAGACAACGCACCTATGGGTGATGGAAGATGCTTAAGGTAGTCCTTATAAGTTCACCTTGCATTCAGCGTAGATTTGAGTTGGCTTTATTGCTAAACTACGATAATAATCGTTTTTGTTTTCAAAATAAATTTGTTTTAATTTTTTTTTATCTCAAATATTTGAAATATCCCAAAAAAATTTCATCTTCGACGGGAACTGAACCCGCAACCCTCCCTCAATACGGGCTTTGCTAACTGATGATGAATAAAATCTGGTCAAGAAATTGGCATACCCTGCGAAAATAAATTCTTACTGGCAGCATTTGTATGTACATCTTCAGTTGTGTATTTATTTATACTACACCTACTCGGAAAGTTGCCTCTTCCTTTTCCAAATATAAGATAGAAAGTAAGTCATTGCAGGCGTATAGGAATCCGGGAGGAAAAACTCTATGGAATTTAATTTCTCACGGGTTTTAGCGGGAGGGAAAACTGTATGGAAATCCATTTCTAACGTGTTATTGTTTTTTAATTTCCTAAAATATCGGCCGATAGCTATGGTTATTTTCATTATAGGTCAAACGACAAAAAGTGTTTACTCCAATTCCGCTTGCCTCTTCCGATTTCCGAACAATATTTTGAAAAAAGAACCCAAGTGAGGCTGGCGCGGAAAGTTCTTCTAATTTTGAATTTCGTTTAGGCAATTTTATTAATTCTACAGAATATCGTCGAGTGATAGTGAAATTTTTATGACACCGCCAGAAATAAAATATTTACTTTGCTTTTTATTTTCCTCAAAGGTGTAGTATAAAGTACTATGTATGACTCGGCAGAAAGTGCCATTCCTACCTCGTGTGTATTAAGGATCAAATGACACACTCGATAGGAATTGGACACGTTCTCGCCTAGGTGTACAATGTACTATTTTTGTAAGCTTACTACCAGTATTATTTTCACATTGTCTCTCTTTCGTTGCTCGCATGCTTGTCCGCTAAGGTTACTAGTTATTATGGTTCTTTAGCTAAAAATAAGAGGCTAGACATCTCGTAACCGTAACGGAACCTGCAGACCTGTAATCTGGAGTTCTTCAAGGCTAGAGTGAACAGGACTCTTCTAGGCAACCGTGCTAAAGCTCGGCCGAATCATCACTTACCATCAGGTGAAATAGCGGCCAAACGTAAGCATATAAAATGTAAAAAAAAAGATTGATATATCTTTAGTTTTTTCGAGGCGGTAACTTATACTCGTATGGTAACCTATGCTTTTAGTTAGGTATATATGGTATTGCAATGAGTTTATTCTCATAATCACAGCTAATTTCAGCCATTATTATCAACCTAAGGGAGGGTCATCATATCCCTTATATATGTTCCTGTAATTCATACGAGCATATCTAAGTGCACATTAGTAACACTAATACAAAGTAATGTCGCGTTGTCTCGAACTCGCAATTAGTTACATTAAAACACCGGCGGACACGAAAACCGCATAACTATCCTTTATTTAAATTTATTGTTCTGCACTTTAATATGCCCCACTCTCCCCACGGAGGAGGTTCAACTCGCGGTCAGACTTCGTGCTAGGGCTGGCAAGTTGGCAACTATACGATAACCATCAGCATTATCAGCCTTTTCGTAGTAGAAGGGCAGCCATGGCGATCGCGGCGTGAGGGTTAACTTCTTCAACTCAGCCCGTAGATGTCGTATGAGGCGACTAAGGTAACCTACCAGAAAAAGGGGAGCAGCTTCCTTCTGTGTTTTAAATATCGCTACTGTGACCACAAATTCATCAATTCGTCTGCCAAATGATTATGGCTAAAACCGCCCTTCGTTCAGCAAAGGATGAGTGCTGATGAGCGAATGTCATACGTAGGGGCCTCTATGGTTCATCATCGGTTTCTCTAGAGAGACCGATGATGAACCATAGAGACCTTCATGGTTGTCCTTTGCATCGGTCTTGCGCCAGGCTGTTTAAAGTGCAACTAAAACAAATTACACTAACTTCTAGATAAAGGATAAGTCTTGGCTTCGTGCCACTAGACTTCCTGCCTCAGCATTATCATCATCATCTTCAACTCAACTTCAAGTAGGTACGGCTGGGTGCCTGTATGGCTCCAAACTCTTGCACCACTTCCACAGTCCCGTGCTAACATCCAACCATAAGATAAAGTTGCATGGATGTATATCAATTTTTCTCGCCGAAACTAAAGAACGGAACACACTGAAGACCATTACAAAATATTGAATAAAATCCTTATAGAATTCTGTTTTCATTTTACGTCAGATTCAGATTCAATGAGTAAAGGCGATAACCATCCTTCAATATTAGTGAAATATTTAATACTTGTAGTTATTTAAACATTACTTATAACTTATTCTTACAGGTTATAAATAGTACAAAAGAGTAGTCAACCATAATAAATTAAGTAATAATAAATAATAGTCCATAGTTTCCCCCATAGCCCAATTATCCAGTCCATATCCATTCACCACAATAACATGGCTTTTTTGTTATTTTCATTTTCCTTTGCAATAGTCTCTACACCTGGCGGATATCATCTTCGGGTGTATCATATTGTGCAACCGAGGATGATGCTATGTGTAGCTCTCGCCTTTAGATTAATATATCATAAATACTCATAAAGCCTCTGTGCTGTTGGCTTCGGCCCCACGCATGCCTCCCAAAGAACCGGGTCACTATATGGCCCGTGATCATCGAAATGAGAAACAAAGTTATAATGTACCTTATGGCCAACCCTACCAGCACATACGGTAGGTACGTACGAAACTAATAATGTGAAGAACAACCAGCGGAAAACATTGCTTTTTTATTTCCTTCGCTGAAACTATGCAGTTTGGAGTGTTAATGAACACATTTTATGCTTTTCAATTAAAGTCAAGTGCTAGTATTCCTTTAGGAGTTTCGATGAATGGGCACTAGTCATGGCAATAGACAAAGAAGTACTGTATAAGATAGGTACTAGGTAAACTAGTACTAAAATCTTTCGTACCTACTAACCAGGGGGCCTACTCGGAAAAGGAAAATCGAAGTTTCTTTTTCGTGTTCGTGCAAAACCAACTCTTATGTCCATTGCATAAGATAAGCGTTTGCACGAAAAAGAATCAGAAATTTCGATTTCGTTTTTAAGAGTACGGGCCCAGATTATTTTGATATAAGCGGTGTCAAAGTACATTTACATACATAAATACATAGGTACATTTTTGAAATACGACTTTCTGTTTCATGGCATCATACATTTGTTAACATTTTGTATGGTATTGTATGGTAGGTTAGATTCGTTTTCACTTGTGAACTTAGTTACAGTGTAGAACTGATAGATTCGCATACGTTATAGGAAATGAAATGAAATGAAAATATTTATTGAAAAAGAAATACACAATAACAATGGTTAACTCAATGTTAATCTAAAGTAAGGTGTTATCAGTTTCTCGTCAATTCACTTAGGTTTAAATTACATCTATTAATTTGAAATTGAATTAGGCATGTAGAGTTCAGAAAAGGTTCGTCTTTGTGGAATTACAAATTGTTTATAGTCATTGTCTAGAAATTCACTTACAGAGTATATGGTTTTATCTAGCAGAAGAAGTTTCACATTATTTAAAAATGATTGTTCACTAGTGTATGAGTCGAATACACAATGGAAGTTTGTTAAAAAATTTATAGGGTTGAGATGAGAGCTCTTAAATGTAACAAAGCAAAACATTCAATATTTTTTATTTGATTTTGTAAATGTTTAACCTCATTCATTATGTAGAGCATGGTTAAGTCAAAGTTGCAAAACTTTTGATGAGCATTCTCACTTAAAAAATCCTAATATTTCTTGAATTTTAAAATCATAGCTTTATTTTCATAGAATCGTACAATAAATATGGTGGCATTAAATAGTTCCACAGAGACAAAGTGATTTCGATTAAAATATCGCGGAGATGATTCCCGCGGCTGTCAATAAGAAGAAAGGGCAGGCAATTACGTGGCCTGTAATCGATCGCAGCCTCCGGGCGGCCTGTGCTGTACCTATAAGAGAGCTTGTAATGTAGGCAGGGTTGGTAGACTCGGTAGGGAATCATGGAATTATGATGCAGAACGGCTACTATAACATGCATGCGGGTTCTATATACGTAACTTGTATTTTATTCAATGTTAAAAGTAAAAAAAATAACATTTTGTGAGATTGACGGATGATATGTGTGATTTTACAATATTTATAGAAAAAAATAGTATTTTTGAACATGAATCTTAGTTGTTGAATAGTTATTGAAAATTTTTAACTGTATTATTTTAAATTGACTTCATTCAGATTTTATTGTGATTTTTATGCGATATTTGTGCCTATTTTTTATTGTGACAACCAGTTACACTAACTGATTAATTAATTTTAATTAGTGTAATTGGTTGTATGACCGTTCAAATTAAATAAATGAAATTGTAATTGTAAATTGTAATGTTATTAATTTCAAAATATTATTTCAATGCGCTTACTTTTTTTTTTGGTTATTGAGCTTCGTTTGACCACAATCTCACCTGATGGAAAGTGATAATGTGGCCGATGTTGTATCACGAAGGTCTAGAAGACAACTGTTCACTCTTGTCTTGAAGAGACCCAGATTGTAATTTTCCGGAAAAACTGAAGCAGGCAGCGAGTTCCATTCCTTAGCGGTGCGAATGATGAAGTTGGACGAAAACCGCTTTGTACGAGTGGATGGTATATCCACCTGATAAGGATGGTATTGTGCCGTCCGTCTGCTTGTCCTGGAGTGGAAGGGAGATGGTGGAATCAGGTCATGAAAACCTTAATATAAAATACGCATTAAAAGGTCTCTATGTACATATTATAGGTTCCACATATAAGTAAAGCAACGTGCATAAGATTCCCCGACAAATAAATATGATACGCTTTTCTTGACCAACGGTGTAGTCTTCAGCCAAATCACACATTTTCTTTCAACATGTTTCGAAAATCCTTAACAACAGGTTTGAATTCTACTCAACTTATAAGTCCATCAAACTGCATCTCGTTTTAAAACTCCACAGGAAGCTCCAAATATTTTACGTGAGATCTTCCTGGGCTGAGGTAATCCACAGAATACCCAGGAATAGGTAGGGACGACGGAAAAGTGCAGTTTCATGTACGATATTTATGAATAGGTCACGAACAGACAAATGCCGTTATACAAAATTCTGATATTATCTCGCAAAGCTATCCTGCAATGTATTTCAGGAGCGTGCAGTAACGTATCGATTGTGGAATATTTTTGGACCGGGTATCTGTTATGACCTCGCAAATTCGTTTGTTTTGAAGCGGTTTAGATAAAAATGGGAAATATAAAATAGTTGCGATTTAGTGAAAGTTATGTTGGATATCTCTTTTGTTTTTATTTTGCAACGTTTCCATTGCATTGCCAGCTATCGTAATCATGGAATGAATGATATTTTTAATAGTAAATATATAATATGTGTATCAATAAATTAATTTTCTTTCTTTCTAATATAATATATTAAAAAGCCGTGGGGTCGCGGCGTACGAATATTGACCCCTCCAACTCAACCCGTGGATGTCGTAAAAGCCGACTAAGGGAACCTACCAGTGGAAGGGCAGCAGCTTCCTTCTGAGTATTTTTAAACACCAACACTGCGATCACCAATCCGCCTGCCAAGCGTGGTGATTATGGCAAATCCCCCCCTACATGGGAGACCACCCACTCGATGGACCGACGACATCGTGGCGGTCGCGGGGAGTCGTTGGATGGAGGCGGCTCAGGACCGCTATTCGTGGCGTCGTATGGGGGAGGCCTATGTCCAGCAGTGGACGTGTATGGGCTGATGATGATGATGATGATGATTAAAAAGGTATTATTTCAGACAATGCTTAATCCATAGGTTTACGACAAAATTCATTTACACATTTTATAAGATAAAAAATAAAACTAGTGCGTGTGTATTTTTTGCATGAGATTTCAGAGAATAACAACTATGAGGCATAAGTCTTTAGTTTGAATTGTTCTGCGGTTGAAAATTTCCCACCATTCTTCTATTTTTATTTCCGTTAAAGCAGGTCAAATGAAAATAGTTTTCCGCGCAAAGCATCAGCCTGACGTTTACTGGGACTTTCGACCCATTCATACGAAACACAATACCGGCAAACATTAAACAAAGAATAGTACTTACAATAGGTACCTACCTAGATATTAATTTTCGTTCCAACTCATAACTAAATGGTATAAGTCAAAATATATTGACTTTATTTGAAAGACTTTAGAGATGAGAGTTGCCCGCTGGATTAAGCTACTGAAATCAACCTACCTACTAGAAATTAGAACAGATTGAAACTTCTTACTGCTTAAAACCTAATCTAATCTGACATATACCTTAACCATTACATATACATAATGTATATGTAATGGTTAAGGTATATGTTCTAATGATAATGTTTTTCAGTAGAACAAAGCAACAGTCCTGCGTCTGGTCGGCAAGTGTGAACAGGCTTCCTCTAGACTTTTATGATCCATCCATTGTAGCCCACATCGTCACATACATTGTTTTTAAATATCATCATCATCATCATCATCAGCCCATACACGTCCACTGCTGGACATAGGCCTCCCCCGTACGACGCCACAAATAGCGGTCCTGAGCCGCCTCCATCCATCGACTCCCTGCGACCGCTACGATGTCGTCGGTCCATCGAGTGGATGGTCTCCCATGTTTTTAAATATATGTAGGTCTAATTAAAGATTATTTATCGGGTATTTATCGAGTACCTTTTGTTATATTTTCCTCTAAATAATCTTTAATTATGTTAACAAATCGCGAAAGTTTAAAAAGTTTGATATGTAGATCTTTTCCAGATTATCTCCTGACTTTATAACCAGTTAACTGGTAACCTGCTTTCTATGACTTCAACTCTCTGAACTAAATAAGCTGAGGCTGCAGCTTATTTGGTTCAGAGAGTTGGAGTGGCTAGGTTCACTACTGAACTGCTGTGAACTAAGACCTCTTGTGCACTGTCAATTCCGTTACGCGACTGAAAAGAAGCGGTCGCATGAATGATTTGAGATGTATCATTTATTTGTTTAAGGAGTTGTAGACGATGAAATTGTGTATTTGTTGTTTGCGCTCTTTCGTAAAGTAGACACTGATTGGATAAGTGAAACAAATTCTTACTAATATTATAAATGCGACAGTAACTCTGTCTGCTGTCACGTTTTCTCGCCAAAACTACGATACGATTAGAGCCTGAGAAACATAGGCTACTTTTTAATGCGAAAAAGGGTTGTGAGGGCTTAAAAGAGGGGTGGAAAGGTTGTATAGAAGTATATCGTCATTTTGGAATTTATTTTTCAGGCTGGTGATTAGATATAAATATACGAAATCGCAAGCGCAGCTTAGTTGCTAGTTATCTATAAATTACAGACTATATATCTATAAGAGATTAAAAAGGATGTAACTTTCTATATAAGATTAAAAGAATTCCTAGTGTCTAAATGGTTTTTCTAAATGGTTAACGGGCGATAAGATTTATTTTGCAAATGGATAAAATGGATTCATGTAGGTTTAAAGAATTAGAAATAATGACATTTGCTGGTGAATTTATTTATAAAAATTTAATTTATGCTAAGTTACATATTGACAATTTTCAATTAAGATCTGACATTCACAATTACAACACTCGAAATAAAAATAGTTTTGCTATCCCAAGTCGTAGACTTGCTAGAGTAAGTAACAGTTTTGTATGCTTATGCATAATTTTTTACAATAAACTACCTGTCGACGTCCGAAACTTGTGTTTCCAAGAATTTAGCAGAAAAGTTAGATTATTTTTACTGTTAAAATCCTATTATGATATTGACGAAGCTCTGGCCGATGAATTCTGTATGTAGGTTACCTACTAGATGCATAATATAATGTAAATTGTTTATAATTATTATTAATTCTGTTAATTAATTAACTATGTGTACCCCTATGACTTTTCCTAGTGTACAACAACATGTATCAAAACGGAATAAAATAATTGAATTTGAATTTGAATTTGAGTTTGGTAATTCGAAAGATCAGAGTTAAATTAAGTTATTAACTTCAACATTTTAGTTTATTTAAGTCTCTTCTTCTTTTTAAGTAGGTACTTACATAGGTATAAGTTTGGGTTGTAGCGCCCCAACGGGGTTCGTGTCATGATATCACTACTCATAAGAACGCGATGTAACACATGTGACAAGTATAAATCACCAAAAATAAATACAATATACCTAATAGGTATCTTGCTGCCCATCCATACAATGGCGACATTGTATGTTTTAGCTAACTATTAGCAGGTTATATTGATCTCTTTCTAATACAAAAACTAATACCAATGGTATTTGTTTATTGTTGTTTTACATGTTCTATTCCTAACGAATAACAAAAATTAAAAATTCAAAGAAGTTCTAAATCTATTCCCAATGAATACCAATATATACGAAGACCTCCCACTCGATGGACCGACGACATCGTAGCGGTCGCAGGGAGTCGTTGGATGGAGACGGACCGCTATTCGTGGCGTCGTTTGGGGGAGGCCTATGTTCAGCAGTGGACGTGTACGGGCTGATAATGATGATGATGACCAATATATAACTTTTGGTACAGTCACAGAAACAATATATTTTGCTTTCATAAAATTCAACCCTACTAATATTTTAAATGTCAAAGTTTGTAAGGTTTGTATGGATGGATGTATGGATATGTGTTACTCTCACGCAAATACTACTGAACGGATTAGGCTGAAATTTTGTATGGGTATAGTTTTTATCCCTGGACTGGACAAAAATAACAATATAGACGGAGGCGTTAATTTGAGAACCACAAACGTAACAAGATGGACCTACAATTCAAAGACTCTCAGATTATGAACCATAATAACAGTTCAATTGGTATTCTATAAATAAATAAGACCTACCCAAATAAAAACCCACTTGTACTATAACACTTGCCTTTACCCGTGACCCATTAAGCCCTATTTATTCCCTACTAGAAACCAATGAAGCTTTCGTGACTGGACCCGATTAATTCAATTAGTACTATAAATACTTACCGGGTAATCGTAGTAATAATCGTATATAATGTGATATACAATATTTTTGAACGCAAAGCTAAGGTAAACCAGTTTTTGTCTAAGTGTAGGGTGACACGCGCGATACTAGTATGGGTGAAGTAGTTTGTTTTATTGTTACGGTATGCTATTTGATTTTATAGAAAGATTTATTTCATATAGCAAGAAAGAGAAGCACGTTCTAGTACGCTACTTCGAGTAAATACGTGTAAAATGTAAAAGTAAAATTATTTTTATTTGCCAGAACAGATGAGTACAGTACAGTAAATACCTAACTTAAATAAAAAGAAAAAGTAACAAAATCGGACTCCACTCAGCATAGGTATGCTATGGTAGAGCATATTATAACATAGCGCTGGTCTTCCGTGGATTACCATGGTGGTGCATAAGATGGCCTCATACATACTCGTACCTACAAACAATAAATAAAAATAATATGTAAATTTAAATAACAAAAACTAAAACTATAATATTAATAATATTATTTATATAAGTATAGTATATAGCCGTGGGGCCGCGGCATATGAATATCGACCCCTCCAACTCAACCCGTGGATGTCGTAAAAGCCGACTATGGGAACCTACCAGAGGAAGGGCAGCAGCTTCCTTCTGAGTATTTTTAAACACCAACACTGCGATCACCAATCCGCTTGCCAAGCGTGGTGATTATGGCAAATCCCCCCTACATGGGAGACCATCCACTTGATGGATCGACGACATCGTAGCGGTCGCAGGGAGTCGATAGATGGAGGCGGCTCAGGACCGCTATTTGTGGCATCGTACGGGGGAGGCCTATGTCCAGCAGTGGACGTGTATGGGCTGATGATGATGATGATGAAGTATATATTAAACATACGAGTATATAGAGAACATTGCACAAAATAATAAATAATCAATACTAATAGTTGGACGATCCCCACAGCACCATCTAGCCCCAAGCTACGCAGAGCTTGTGTTATGGGTACTAAGGATGGGAGTTATTGGATATTTTGGCTACCGGTTATTAGTTGGGTATTTTGTTTCGATACCGCTAGTACCAACTGGTACCCAATAACGTTACAATACTCTATACCTGTCCTGATTTCTACCCAATATATTTCTAACCGATTTGGTTAGAAATACCAAATACTTGTTGCAGCTACATAACTTTACGAGTGAACGGTCCGCTAGTACCTATGCGTAGATGATAGTTAGGTAAGTATAGGTATTGAAGCGTTGGGTAGTTATGGCTCACGGTCGGTTAGGCGCGATGCTCGCTTTGCACAGTTATTCCCTAGCGGTATGCGGATTTTACAATAGCGTTAGAAGTTTTAGGACCATGCTAACAGGTAGTGAGTTAGTTATTGAATACCGGATTCATCTCTAATGGGTACTAGATGACTGATATACATAATTCAATACATACATAGATAGTTTTTTTTATTCTACATAGATAATACCGAGACAACCCAGAACAAATATTAGCAGATCGTACAAACATTTGTCGCAAGGCGGAAAACGAACCTGCAACCTGCGGCGACCTGCCCGCCGCGTCTCATCGGTCGTCAAAAGAAAGATAAAGATAAGAAAGCAGAAAGATGTATACGAAAATCTGCTCTAGATTGCATTAGAAGCTAACAGAACAAAGTGTTTTATGCTTTTTGTGAAACAAGCTAGTATGTAAGTATATCATCATCATCATCATCATCAGCCCATACACGTCCACTGCTGGACATAGGCCTCCCCCGTACGACGCCACAAATAGCGGTCCTGAGCCGCCTCCATCCATCGACTCCCTGCGACCGCTACGATGTCGTCGGTCTATCGAGTGGATGGTCTCCCATGTAGGGGGGGATTTGCCATAATCACCACGCTTGGCAGGCGGATTGGTGATCGCAGTGTTGGTGTTTAAAAATACTCGGAAGGAAGCTGCTGCCCTTCCTCTTGTAGGTTCCCTTAGTCGGCTTTTACGACATCCACGGGTTGAGTTGGTGTGGCCGATATTCGTGCGCAGCGACCCCACGGCTTCGTAAGTATATCAAATGTTCATAAATGCTCAATATTTTTAAAAGAGCTTTTATTGCAATGGCATTCAACTAAAATATTTTTTCTAACAAATGGCTGAACAATATTTTCGGCTGGTAAAAGTTATAGAGTTAAAATGGTATGCATTATCCAATGTCACATCAAACTTTTCCGATAAATTTTACACAGGGTTTTTTTAATAAGTTCATTCTGAATATCCATTGGTGATTATAAATCTAAAAATACCGCAATTGTAATTTTTTGTGATTTTTTAGGGGTTTCAGCTCGCGGTTTCGCACGTGTTTCTTTTTCTAGGCGTTTGCATAGAAATTTTGCATATCACATGAGAAGTGATTTATGGGATAAAAGTAACCTGTGTGTTATTCTATTCCAAGTCCAGACATCTATATAAAATCTCATACGTACAGTATTTTTAACGTGAAATATGATGTAACAAACACACATCCATCCATACAAACATTCGCCTTTATAACATATTGTGATATCCACGGGCTTGGCGGGTTCACCACTCAGGAAAGCAATCTTTCTACCCCATCAACCCCAACGGATGAACTGATTGACAGCCGCTTGCCTATTTAGGAATCACGTGCCACTTTGGCATGCCAAGCCTATTTACACTATTTATCTTATTTTACTTCTACTCCACTGGGTGGGCAATTCAATAAAGTATAAAAAACGCTGTCGCTATAGGTACGGTCTATATAGTCGGATAAAGTTATACATGTATTTTTCTGGACGTAAAGTATAAGTGAAGGTACCTACTCTATATATGTATCTATTGTTTTTAGGTGCAACGTCTGTTTACCACTTTGTGTTATGTATTATGTCATGGGTTTTATAAGAAACTAGTGACCCGCCCTAGCTTCGCACGTGTGCAAATTATACATATAAACCTTCCTATTGAACCAAATCGCATCAAAATCCGTTGACAGACAGCGGGAAGCGACATTGTTTTATACTATGTAGTGATGATAAATACTTATTTAAATGAAGAAACATTCACAAAAATACAGTAAATGTCATTATAATTCCTTCCACGTTCATTATTTTGCATATTTCCTTGCACCTGCTCATTAATTTTATTGTTGGTCAAGTTTATCGCAATAGAAAAATACGCCTCCTTTAATGAAATTTTAATGTCCACCATAAAGTAGGGTTGATGAAAAACGTTGAATAATAAAGTAAAGCCGCGGGTTTTGTTATTAATGTTTGTCGGCGAGATTGCAACTAGAATTTAAATGTGCCAAGATACATGAAGTGGTGAATTCAATATTTTTTTAATAATATTGCAATAGGGACCTGTTTAATGTTGTAATTTATGTTTCAGAATCAGAATCAATAACTTTATTTCTTTAGGCTTACAAAATAAGCACATAGACCAGTCAAATTTTATACTATAAACATAGTTATTATTATCAAATAAGAAATAAGGTGTTATTGATATTCTCTTCACTTCATTTTTTTGTCCACTAGTGCAAGAAGTTTGTCGGCTAGATCGCAACTAGAATTTAAATGTTCCAAGATGCATTCATGGGGTGGTAGTTACAGAACATTTTTTAAAAATTGATTTTAATATTAGGTAAATCTTTAATCAATCTTTAAATAATAGCATTAGGACCTTTTAATCCAACTTCAAAAAAAAAACGAAGTGGTTCTATGTCTGGGTGTGTGTATGTTTATTATGTACATATTATGTTCGTTGATTTCTCCGTCAATTATAAACCAATTTGGATGATTCTTTTGCAATTGTATAAAATATATTATACTAGCTGCTGCCCGCGCCTTCGCCCGCGTTTTAATGGTATAAAAAATAGCCTATATGTATGTAATTCCAGGTCCCAAACTATACCCGTACCAAATTAGGATGATCCCGAGGTATTACCATACATTTTTTATTCCCGAGAAATTAGTTTAAAACTTACAAATTCCAATTCAGTTTTTAGTTTTATCAAAGCAATCAGATTATTACTCCTGAAATACACTGCTAGGTACAAGTTACTTAGCAGTTCCTGACGATGAGGCTTTATTAACTTTCACTTCGTTTATTTATACATAAACAATTTTTTACAATAGGCATGACGACTGATTTTGGGAAACTACACCGTGTTATTTTTAGCCATCTACTGAACGCAAAATAAATCATATTTCTGCAAAAAAATGGATTTCGAAGGAAAAATACAGCTTTTACAAATGCATTTTCAATTTCGCTCAAAAAGGCTACAACGTGGCGATTTATGACGTCATAGATGCACGAACATTTGATGATACAGAAGGATCATGATATTTTCAAGAGAAGCTTTACCAGCTATTGTGTGCCTTTACATTACATATTGTGACGGCATGACGATGACGTCACGGTCAATATTCTCTGATTGGTGTTCAACGTGTCATGGCGGATTGCTGTATTTTGTAGTTTTATTTTATCAAAATAATAATTAATCACGATCAAAACATAAAATATAATACGTGTTTTGGAAAAATAAAATATAATCTATTGCTCAGGTAATTCGTTAAATACATAATTTTTGTGATTTTTAGTTACTGTACTTACGTTAGTTAATCGAATATTATTTAAGTACTTTAAATAATATTCGATTAACAAACCATAAAAATAAAACTATGTGTGAACATGCATTAAATTAAATAGAATTTTAGATATATTCATAAAAGAGTTTTAGCAGAAAAAAAATTATATGAAGAATTCGAACAGAGTCGAACTTAAAAGTCATCTATTGAGTACAAGCACTTTTCGAACAAAATATTTTTTAATTTAGATTTAAATATATTCGGACTTTCAATGCTTTTCAGGTGAATCGGAAGCGAGTTAAATAGCTTAACGGTTTGGTACCTAGAGCCATGCTTCACAACGTTTAACCTAGGCTGTAAAGGAGCCACCAGATTCTTTATTCTTCTTTCTAGTCTAATAATTATTCTTTATTAATTTGATTCATATTTATAAGGATGTCTAACAACATTCCTAAGGATTACAAAAATATAGAGGCAAGGCAGTGTCAAAATGTTGAGAGACTTAAAAATAACTCATGTCATTGGCTGTTGTTAGTTGTAGGATGCGTCGTACTGCATCGTTTAAAATCTTACAACAGCTAACAAACACAATATAGTTAATAAAGTCTCATGACGTTACACAGTTAACTGATCCAACATAAATGACATTTTTACCAGTCTTCAAGTCTTTACCAACCCCGGTAACTATCTAGAAACTGAAGCATAAAAGCTCAAAAGCGGGTATGCTTCATTACATAAGCGATGCAATGGTAATAACCGTTTTATCAAGCGCCCCTATGCATTTGATACAAACACCAATAGCCCATTGCGGTGCGGAGCTCTACTAATTAATACCACGACCTCTATAGCCTTATCAACTGTAGATTTGGGCGACCAATAATGCTTATGAACAAATTCTACCTAATAGAGGTTCTGCCTTAATTGACCGCTAATTGAACTCTGATTTTATCTTTGAATGTGTGTAATTTTGGAGTTTTTGAGTTAGGGGAGGGGGATTTTTTACGTTTTGTAAATAGCCGAAGCTGAACAAATTCATTTTGTTTGGGTTTAGTCACAGAAATCTAAATATAAGGTACCTTATTATTAAGGTTTCTGTGAGCCAAGCATTGGTTAATAGAAATGGTAAAATTCATGGAGGCTTGTGGCAATTTAGAGAGTGTCGAGGTTTAGAAGATGTTGAGGACAGGGCGAAGAGAAGATTAATCAAGAAGCAAGAAAACATCATCATAATATTGATAGCGGAATCATTGAGAGTAGCTATAGATAGATATATAACTCTTTATTGTACCACATAAACACAAAATACATACAGAAGGAAAAATTTACAACAATGAACTACAAAGGGCGGCCCTATCACTTTAAGCGATTTCTTCCAGGCAACCTTGGGATGGACTGGACATAAAAGAACAATATAGATGGTGGCGTTTGGTTGATGCATCTTACTTGAGATGAAAATAGTCATCAGTGAGACGTTGGGAATACGTAAGTACGTCTCACGTGAAACGTTGGTATTAACTCGATTCGGCCCCTTGTAATCATCTTTGATCTTGGTTACAAGCATGTTAAGCTATTGAAATCAATAGCCAGAACGAGAGAGGGATGGAGGTAACTATACTAAATAAGAAGGAATGCATGCCGAAAACGCAGTTAATGTGGAAAATATTTAAAAAATAAAGTGACTCTGTAAAAGTGTTGAAAGCATCTCGTTTCACGCCTCGTGGAAAGGCACTCGTTGATATTACGAAAACAAGCGAGTAATGAATCGCCGCCGCCATTGCGTCCAATATCCTTATTAATTTCACAATTTACCCGAATAATTCACATCGCTGCTCAAATTGAAGGCTTTATTTATTTCCATTAACTTACCTATTAATTTTTGGTCCTTAAAGGCTTTTCAAGGGTGTAATTGTTCATTGTTTAAACGAAAATGTTAATGAAGGATCGTTTTCGACGACTCTTCAGGCTAAATTTAGAAATATTTCTACGTGCTTGTTTGGTTCCAAGATATAGCAATTGGTTTCAGCTAAGTTAAAACTTGGTTATTATTTATTACATACCTGCGTTTATATAGGTACTTTAAAATAAATAATGCTGAACTATCCACACCGCATCATCTATGTAGCCCCAAGCTAACTTTTTGGCTGTATTTTTCGGTCGAGTACTATTCCTCTCACAAGATGGGTTGACGATATCAAGGTCGCAGGGAATTCGTGTATACGGAAAGCAGAGGATATAAGAGAAGAAGAAACGAAGAATAGAAGCTGGAAAAAGCGAAAGTAGGCCTATACCCAGCAATGGATCATATGCTATACTATAAGTATTCTTTTTAGATTCCATAACTAAAGGCCAGAATAACATAACCATGTCACTCACCACCCATGCAAAAACATGAGACAGATAATGTCCAACCAGATTTAGCATTCTATGCAAATGCTACCAAAAAACAGCAACTCGTCACGCTATATACAAGGTTTTCCGCATGAAAGGTCAGTAAAATATCGAATGTTAACGTACAAAAAGTACCAAAAGGCCGGCGCAGACGAAAAACAAAACTGGAAAACGAGTGACAAACTACCGGGGTCGGGTATTGTTTACATTTAGCTGGGGCTAGGAACGACCTGCTGGGCGTGTAATAGCGTGCATTAGTTAGCGCTGCCCGGGTTAAATAATTATGTTGCACCTAGCTCTGGCTTCTATGGAAGCGGGATTTGTTGGCTGTCAAATTTAGAGTCATTTTTCAGGAAAGTGTGGAAATTAACTTTCTCGCTCTGGTTAAAAAGGCGTTCACAAAAGTCGCTTTAAATTTGTTTTTTAACCGAGTTCAAGGAGGAGCTTCTCGATTCCACTGTATGTTATTTTCTATGTATGTTACGCGATCATTCCGCCAATAATGAGCCGATTTTGAAAATTATTTCACTATTGTATAGAAAATGATCACAAGGTGCTCCCATAATATCGCCAGGGTATTATATTCATATGGTAAAACTTAAAAACATTAAGGGATTTGAGGTTGATTATTAGGTTTTTGAAATCCATGAAATTATCACAATGACTGGTAACAAACAGTTTCCATGGCAACGGGTGTAAACAAGAGGTAGGCTCTGAAATTTGAAGTCGGTTTATAATTTTTTTAAACACACCAAATTATTACTTATATGAATATCTGAAACACATGCTACTTTAGTGAATTAGGTAGGTACTTACAAAGTTTTTTTTCTGTGTATATATTCATTTAAATTAAACAAACAAGCTAGCCGCAATGGCTATGAAATCGCATGTACGGTATGATGAAGGCTGTATGCCAAAATAAAGCTTAACTACTCTACAAATACGCTAAAAATATACCTACTCTGTGTTATTTTCATAAAATTCGGTGTACAACCGACTAAGTTTTATTCCATTAGTTATGAACTTGTTACACAATAGTTAGCAGGCACTGTCAAAGGCACTTAGCGCCAATATAATTAACTTAGCAGACTGTTTATTCCACGCTGTGGTCTGGCCAGCCGCCAGAAAAGAGTACTTTCGAGCAAGTAATGCCTATGAAACGATGCAGGCAGTGTTCTTTTTTGTGTATTCATTGTATTTTTACGAGATAGTCACATTATGGCCACGTTTTAGCTAACGATGCGCTTTTGAGCGCCTTGCGACGCTCCGTTGGCGGATTTTCTTTGCGGATAAACGCAAAACGAAGTTTAGAGATGCCTTTAATTTAATTTTGAACGTCTTGGAGCTAAAAAGGTGCAGTGACTATAGTATTCAAGATTTGTCCGGATTACGTAGGATAGGAAGGTATCTTACAAAGCGAGTAAGTACTTTTGCTAGCGAATGGTGACTCTGTTATTATTTGTGTTGAAATTCCTTATATATTTTATTCTGTAGGACTCTTTAATACATGCTATAAGTCACTTATTTAGTCGTATAAGTTAACTCAAATAATAATATAGAATCTCACTCAGGTGAGTTTATTTAATCCCATAATTGTAATTTTATAGGTGGTATGGTATACTTTGAAAATTCTTTCTCTATTGTATAGAAAATGATCCCAAAAGGGGAACCATAAAATTGTTATCCCCATTAGTATTTATCCCGCAAAACTTAAAATAGTGTAAAAGTAAGGGAATTTGAAGTCGGTTTATCGTTTTTTAAAACACGCCATATTATTGTTAGCCTTTTCTAAAATATATATATTAAAAAAGTTAATATTAATTATAATGTGTTCAAATCGGGTAAGTTTATACAACTTTATTGTTTTCTAAAAGGTCAATGAGACTGCGCCGTCGCAAAGGTACCCTTTCAAGGTTGATCGTTTTGTGATGGCGCGAGATTAAAATTATTTTGTAGTTTTAAATTATTTTCCGTGCTACAATCACAAATACATTTGAATCTCACGCCAACGCGAAACGATCTACCTTAAGGCATTTGTATAAACAAAACTATACTATCTGAAACCATCAACAAAATGAAATTGGCCTAACCACAAACAATGCAAAACGCCACGTGAATGAACCCGGCTGTACTAAACTGATTAAAACTTTGATTACCCACCGTGTATTTAGTTTAAATTAATTATAATGCTTTTGTAGTTTATCTGTTGGAAACTCATTCGCGGTTTCGGAATTTTGTTTGAGGTCTCGCTAGTTGAATTAATTGTTTAGTACACGCTCTTAGCTTTATTATGTACTGCAAAATTTAATGATATAAAGAGGTTGATTTGTTATTTTTATTTACTAATATCTAAGTGGTCTTAGAAACTTTTGATCCCATTCGATATTTCGCTAAATTACCTCTACCAGAGTATCTTCTTTCACCACATAGTCTATGTGGTAAGAAGATAGATAGATAACTCTCTGTTGTAACACAAACACAAAATACAATACAGAAGGAAATGCTGACATTCAATGAAATACAAAGGGCGGCCTTATCGCTTTGAGCGATCTATTCCAGGCAATCTTGGAATGGACTGGACATAAAAATAACAATATTGACAGTGACGTTTGAGTTAAGAAGATTGCGGAATTGCCACGGATTGGTGATCGCAGTGTTGGCGGAAAAAATTAAATGAACTGCAGAAAATACTGGTAACTACATAACTTGTTGAAATATCTTTTACAAAACGAAAAAAACATTAATTATGTAACTTTGAAATAACCTATCAGTTTTGACTCTCGGCCATTTAAGTCTCTTTGTCGGCCTCAAAAAATATATATTTGCCGTAAAACTGGCCGTTTCTCCAAAATAAATATTGCTACAACAGATTGCAAGCACGTCCGGTCCCGAAGGACAAGAAAACATTGTTTACACACATAAAAAGGCTTCTGGACCCCAAATTGATATGTTTGCACGGATCACGTGCACATCAAAGAAAAAAAAGTAGGTCTGTAGTTTGTATCAATAACCGGACCCTATACTGTATAAATCATAATATAGACTAGAGGGATGATTTTTAGGCCGGATTTAAGAGACAGGCTTTAAGAGCGTATTTTCGACTTCGCCGGATGTTTAAATCTTCCAAATTACTTTTTTTTTAATGTTTATATGTCAAAGTTCAGGACTTACTCTATCTTTCATATGTTTCGAAAACACGATGTCATAAATATATATCCCGTTTATAATAAGAATTCAGAAAATAGAAACACGAATAGCATACCGAAGGTTGAATTATATATTTATTGTAATTTATTCATTCAATACAGATTTCATTAAGTTTTGTACCTTAACAAGAACAAGATGTTTGTCTTGGTACACTCATATAGATTGAATATATAAATAAAAATTATTTATCGGGTATTTATCGCGTACCTTTTGTTATATTTTCCCCTACGTTTCCATCGCGTTATAGTGATCGTGGTCACGGGGCGACTGGATGTACTCGGAGCTACCGCCGAGAATTGACGGCAGTATCCACGACTACCCTCAATTCGTCTGCAGAATCAGGAATGTCCAAGTTCACATTACGACACACTAAACTGACCGTTTCTGACTGCAGTACAGGCGGATCACGACGCACACACTTATTTAGCACAGGATCTCACGAGGAAGAGAGACGAAAACCATCTTCACGATTAAAGTTCGGATATTTTGTGATCTCAATCGCCTCTCGAACCATCCTTTTGTAGTAGTGGCGTTCACAGGATAGAACTTTAGGGTCATGTAGCTCAATCCAGTGGTTACTTTCTGAGTCTAGCAAATGTTCCGCTATCGCCGACTTGTTCAGTTGCCTATTTTTGACCGCTGCTATGTGAAAAATATAAAACTCATTTAAAAAAGAGAAATAAAATAATAAGAATCCTTTTATAACCGCTTCCCGTCTACTCTCGCACCAGACATATAAAAAGGGTCCAATAATCAATAAGTTTAATCCCGCGGGTAGTCCGCCATCATTGGACGAACAAATTGAAGGACGAACGGAGCTAGTTGAGGGTGGAACAATACAGCTAGTACTAGATAGGGTGATTAGTAGGGCAGTAGGGACTAGAGAAATTGAAAAGGAAACAGCAATGATACTGAGAAAAGTGTACAATAGCTTTGCTTAGAAATGAAGTAGGAAAATAATGCTGGACAATTCACACAACATTATTTAGCCCCAAGCTAAGCAGAACTTGCTTTATAGATAGATAGATAATGCTTTATTCAAAACACTTAAGCTTTATGGGTACTAAATAACTAAAATATATTTAACATACAAAGATATATTTTTTATAGATAAAAAAAACATCCAGAACACCCGGCACAAATATCTGCAAATCGTACAAACATTTAGTAATGTTTGTTAGTTTATTTCTATTGAAGATAATAGAAGAAAAGCAAGTCTATCTAATGATGGTCTTGGAGTATTCAATACTTTTACGTAGCCAAAGAATAAATAACGAGATAAAACGGATTTTCAACGTTTACGACTCTAGAAATAGGGTGTTAATGGGCGTGCATTAATGAAGTAGTAAAATCTGTCTATTAATAAACGCAACTAGTGGTTCACATAATTTTGTTTGGACGTGAGTCTTGTAGCTATTCTGATGAATGAATAAATAAAAAAAATCTTGTATTTACATGAAATTAGCATGAATAAAAAAGCATTCCACAAAACAATAATCAAACAGTACAAAAGGAGACCTTGTGCGACTGAGAGCGAGAAATTTTGAATTCAAGTTACAACGGCTAAGGTCGATAGCTGACTCATTGGATGGAACTCTGTTTTAATGACAAAAATGTACTTAAAATGATTACCATTAGACCAGACAGCAGATCCTGTCCTACTTCCTAATTTATCTACTTCCTACTAATATTATAAATGTCAAAATTTGTATGGATGGATGTATGGATATATTTTCCTCTTTCACGCCAAAACTACTGAACCGATTAGGCTGAAATTTGTTATGGGTATAGTTTGTGACCTGGAATAATATATAGGCTATTTTTTATCCCGATAAAACGCGGGCGTAGGCGCAGGCAGTAGCTAAATAGTTGTAAATATTTATTTGGAAAATCGGTTACCTAGTTATAAAGCCGAAAACTAAAATATTCTTGGGTGCAAAGGATCGGGCTCTAGTGATATAAACATATTACGGTAGTACCTAATACGCAGTTGCATAGTGAAGCCATGATAAAGAAAAAAAATCTACCATTTATCATCAGAAAATCATGTTAAACATGTAGGCTATCCCGAAAATCTCCTCATCTGTGCCTCGATTTGTTCCAATCCAAAATAAGGCGATGTCGTGTCCAACTACGCAGTACCAAATAAGCAGGGCGAGCGAATTTGCTATTCAACGGGTTATAGCAATAAAATTCGCTAAAAGCCGCTGTCTCGTTGTCGGGTAAAGTCTCTCTAACATGAATATGAACACCTTAGGGTTAGGGAAGGTCTTCCATAACCCTAAGGAACCTACCTACCTACCCTTAGTTATGGTCTTGGAAAGAAAAGAGAAAATAAAAAAATATCAGAATTTTTCCTACTGCTCCAATAACTGTAACGATTTTACAGACACTTACGGGTTTTTTTTTACAGGTCTGTATGAACAGAACAGTTTTATACATTTCCGAACCATTTTCCTTACGATTCCCCGTCATATTTTCATTAGAAATAAGGGATATCAACTATACCTATCCATCCATGCATAGTCATTAAATTTCACGATATGCGTCAAAATCCCATCGAACCTTGAAAAATCTCATAAACATTGGCTTATAGTTATTCAATAGCCACGTTATAATCTTCCAGAAGGAATCACCCCCTGTCCCTACGGACGGCAATAACATTAAAGCCTAATAACTCGGGAGATTGTTTTGACATACGATGGGATTCGCCGTTTCGTTTTCCACATCATAGGTCGGTTTATGTTGTGTTCTATTAAGGATATTGATGTTAAAGTTATGACAGATAAATGCTGGGTACTGTGAAATGAGGTTTACATGGTGGTTTTTTGGTTAGTGCTCATATACACGAGCTGCAAGTGCCGACGACAGTCGTCGACGTGTGGATGGCTGCTGTCGATAGTCGACGGCTGCCGTCGACCGGTGTCGACGACGGCTACAGTTACCTCTGCCGGTGGCACATTGCCGCTCGTGTATATGAGCCCTTAACGGAACAGAACATAGAAGCAATATCGATTGACAATTTTATGACTTGGAGAAACTTCTACCGGCGGCGGCTCGGCACGCGAGTTTAGGGGTAAAAATTTTACATCCTTACATCTTCAGAAACTATCGTTTCTAAAGATTAGTATCCTAGTTACCTAGGACCGGCACGACCTTCAGCATTGAAGAATGCAACAAAAATGAAGGATTATTATGAAAAGAATAAAACCTCACCATTATAAAGTGATTCACTATTGATTAATTTAGGAACACTGTATTTGGCATCTTTGGCATTTTGACGACCTTTTCAGACAGTGAAACCATATGTTTTAGCAACGTTACTGCAAATTCAATTTGCCCAAATAGGGTAAGCACAAATCCTCCGTCTACGCCCAAAAACAAAATTAGAGAACTCAATTTTAACACTGTCACCACTGACTTTTTTCAGCGCGTCAATTACGCGATCTCTCGTTACAGTCTCGTGTTTATTTAGTTATTTACGTGACGTAAATTACGTCGCCAATTACCAAGCTAGGGTTAATGTGATAAGTGATGGGGTAACAAGATGCAGACGGGTGTAGGGTAGGGCACTTTGATGGATAACTGCTAAACTTCCTGAGGAACTTAGTTATGTAGGTACCTATGGGAATTAGGCCTGTTTTGGGACCTGAATAAACTTATTAGATCTTGAATTATTCAACTTTTCATGACCGTGTCACTAAAATTATATATAACTTCTGCCCACGGCCTCACACGCGCTTTTCGCAGATAAAAACTACATAGTCTATGTTCCAAGTCAAAGCTTCAAGTTATCAAATTTCATGTGTCTGATTAGATCCGGTCCGTAGTTCAGTTTTCGCGTAAAGAAATATCCATCCAAACTTCAGCCTTTAAAACATTAACGTGTTTTGTGTGATGTGATTATAAATCACAATTTTGATGACATTTTGGCTAAATCACACAACGCATCCTGTTGTTGTATTTTTCAACGTAAATTTCACGTGAAAATTGTGTTCACCGTATCAGATTAACGTAAAACCGTAAATTCCACTGAAAAACTCGAATCACCATTCTTAATTGCGTGCTGAACGTCCAAACAATTTTCAGTACCTATTGGTTACGTGTTTCGTCTGCGTTTAGCAGTCGAAGTACAGCGAAAGTGATAGTAAATTTCGGGTTGATTTCATTTCAACCATAATTCGATTGCTTTATTTTCTAGCTTTATGAAAAAAATGGCAATGTAGAGCTTATTATTTGAGACGTAGGCGGTAGACTGTGAAACATCAATGATATTTCTAAAAAATTGAAAAGCATTTTAAAATCTCTATCTTTGGGCTTCTGCGTAAAGGTAGTGATTTTAAAAAGATTTTCACTTTGAGTAATCTATGGTGTAGCTAATAAAATAACTGAACAAAAATAGTTTATGACAGACGTTACAGGCATTTCGGCGGTTTAGGACTCCAAATAATAACTGTACTAAGCCAAAAATACAAGAAAATCGGTTTACGTTTTGATTTTGGGACAAAATAGCCTTCCTTATTTCAGCAGAAAAACAATTGATTATCGCCAATATTCCACATCAGCCTCTTTTAAAAACAAACTCGTATTCAATCTAAAATTTTAAAGCTACCTCCATAAAACTCATTTTACCTAAGTATCCGGTGCTCAGTAACGCAAGCTAAGGTACGCAGGCACTATTCCCAGCGCGTGCCTCGTTAGCTGACTGTCTTATGACGTTAGTGGTCTCTGACGGCACGTAGCTTTACAGCAACCTTTGGGAAAAATACTGACAGTCTACTCACAGACTATTAGTCTACTTTAAACTTGTGACTGAAAAAATGTGTAAAACTAAAATCTGAAGTACTTTGGATAGTTTCAGTGTCTCAATCACTGCTACAACATAAAACATTAGATAAAAAGATTGTGTACAGTTAACATAACTTGGTTAATTTAAGGCGCTACCCCGACTCATACTAGTGCCGCCACCTTTTTTATCTTACCTACGTTAAACAAAAAATATCTAAAACCCATGAGTTTGTGAAACCTATAATAAACATTTTTTAATGCCTTTGTACCTTAAAGTTTTGTATAGGTAGTTTAGGCCGAGATGCGAAAAGAGAGGTGGCCACCAAGAGCAACTTTGCTCTTTGAAATATGTTGAAGGCCACCAAGAGCAACTTTGCTCTTGGTGGCCTTCAACATATTTCAAAGAACGTCACGTCTCTGCCTTAACAAGACAAATAAAAAACCTATTTATATTAAAATTGTAACAAGATTATTTCTGTACACTGAAGTTTTTTGTACAGTATTTCTTAATATGAGAGGCATATGAGAGGAATAATTTCTCTGCAGGAATGGCAATCCCGAACAAAGTCGCGGGAACAGCGAGTATAATATAAAGTTATTACAGAGGCATTAAATAGGAAGAATGAGATAAAATAGGTGGCGGCGCTAGTGTGAGTCAAGGTAACGCCTTAAATTGAGTTACTGTTAAGCCACTGAACTGCTATAGCTGAATATGTGTATTGGATGAAAATGTCAAGCGTTTTTGATAGTTCTGACTTGCAAGTTGCATTTCACGTCCAAACAACACCTACAACATGGTTCCTTTATTACAAATACTGACTCGAATGTGTTTACTCTAAAGTTAGGACTGCAGAAAATATGTAAGATAAAATCTGAAGCACTTTGGTCGCACGTTCAAACAACACTCACAACTTATGACAAGAGAAAAATAAGGTCATGTTAAAAAAAAATACTCTTATAGCCCGGCTATACGCTCAAACATTTGTGCATGCATGATTGCACAAAACAAACTGGTTTGAGCCCGGCCACACGCTCCATCTTGTTTGCGCATACTGTGTTTGTGCAAGCATGATTGCACAAAGGTTTAAGCGTGTAGCCGGGCTATTAGATTAATTATTTAGTGACTTTTCACACATCCGCTTTTAGTATCACATTCTTACATTTTATATCAGCAACTAAAGCTATTCATCCACCGGATCGGAGTTGAAGCGTACGCAGCGTAAAGATTTGTTGCTATACATATATTAATTTCTTTGGTACAGCGTGATATTCACAATATGTCAGGCATATTACCATACTAAAAGCGGATGGGTGTCAGTCAGTGTGCTAAATCTTGTTCCGATCCGGTGGACAGACAGCTTAAGAATAGAAGGAAGAAACGCTCTAACCTTCAGCCCCTGCAATCGCAGCTACACTCATTAGCGAAAGATCATCAGTTGTCTCATTAGACGCTACCAATTAGCGGAGCCCGGGCTCTGTCCAGCTCCCTTAAATCATGACCCGAGCCGGCGCCATCGCTTATCTCTGTTTGAGCTCTGTACTTAGGTACCTATCGTTTTTACTGGAATTATTGCGGGTATTGACGACCGATGTGGCGCGGTGGGCGAAGGTCCGCCTGCGACACAGGAGGTTGCGGGTTCGATTCCCGCCTCGGGACAAATATTTGCACGCTCTGAAAATATGTGTTCAGGGTCGTTTTTCTATGTATAATAAAAAATATCTATCTATGTAATATATTGTTTTATGTATATCAGTTATCTAGTACCCATAACACAAGCTCTGCTTAGCTTGGGGCTAGATGATGCTGTGTGATTTGTCCAGCATTATTTATTTATTTTTATTACTTCGTAGTCTTTAAAGATCAGATCTATGACGTCACAGTTCGCTAACTAACTTTGCATTTTAGAGCGAAGGTAGTTTAATTGGGAATTACGTTGTGTTTTACAAAGGTCTAGAAACAACCTTTGTATAGCTTAGGTTTCCGAGTACATGGTGAAAATTAAGAATTTTGAATTACACACAATTATTTACGGCTGTTTAAAAGCATTCGAGACTTCAGCTATCTAGCGTTTTTGCATGAAATATTGCCGTTATTGTA
The DNA here is from genome assembly GCA_947859395.1 of Eupithecia insigniata. NCBI lineage: Eukaryota > Metazoa > Arthropoda > Insecta > Lepidoptera > Geometridae > Eupithecia > Eupithecia insigniata. The sequence continues at coordinate 2,981,642 of OX402001.1, read as the reverse complement.
TACAGATCGTATTTAATAATGAAGATAGTTGAATCGGGAATTAAACCGTACCTCACTGTTTTGCAAAAGCAGATGGCCACTATAGAATACATTCTTGGGTTTTGACACAGTCATAATGCAAATAGGGAGTGATATTTTTTTATACACAACAATAATGTGTTACATATTTTATTTATATTCATTTTTTTGTTTGCAACAGTCTGGAGTTATCTCAATTGTTTCAATTGTAAATATTAGTTCTAATTTGTTTCTATTATTTGATTGTAATTTTCTTTGTAAATAATTTTTTATTCAAATAGAACCGGATCGGTGAAACTAAGCTTTCTTCCTAACAGCTACACTAGCTTTTTATCTAGATATCAAGGAAATCCAGCTAAACTTTTCCCACAACTAGTGGTAGTTAGCCAAAACTCGGGAATTCAATGTGACAAGCAGCTTAGCTAGACAGTCGCGTAGTCCGGAACGAACTCTGGTTTAAGCCAACTGCGACTATTTTGCTACCGTCTGTATTTTATAAAATGTTTTATTTCTTCTGTGTTTATATTTGCAGTCGATTGTACCAAAGAGAGTTAGGGATGCGGGTCGGTTTCTACCGAAGCAAAACCATTGGCAAAGTGTCCAGAGTTTTTGATTCGGAGACCCAATAGCAGATAATTGAATAGGTAAAATTGGTGTCGAAATAGCGTCACATGACGATCGTGTCATTTAGTCGAGGATCTATTGGTAGATTTTATACGTCTCTGCCATAGCTTCGCTGAATGTTGCTGTACCTTAGCAGGGTGCATATTTGAATCACTTTATCTGAACCCATCTACAACATGTTTGCAATAAAAATATTGAATTATTGAGTATTAAGAATTGGAACAGGTTCCCTTGTAATCGGTATTGAAGATGCGAGTAGTATTTTCTTTTTAAGCCAACTTCCAATAAAAATATTTTAATTTTATTTTATTGTTATAAGTTTACAATCAAATTTATACAAAAAATAATAGAGTTACAGTAGTGAACTAGATTGTAGACCTAGATGTAAACATAACAAGAAAAGAAAAGAAAATAGAAAATTCTAATTATAAATATAGGCATTTTTTTAGGGTTCAGCTTGCATTTTTTGTTGCGAAACAGTATTCTCCCTCATCCGATCAATCTCAGTTAGTTTAATATTTTTTGCTATTCAGTTGATTTCTATGTACTATTTTATATATACCATGATTTTATTATTTCATTAGTTCACCACCTACCTTTCCAACTCCAGTAGGCTCCTTGACACCCAGCCTCCGCAGCAGCGCCGGTGGCGGCGGGGGCGGTACCCTATGCAGCGCCGCGCTGTAGCCACTTGATGACGCGTCATCGTCTCGTCTCCGTCGCTCCCGGTGCGGGGAGCCGCTGGTTTTTGCTGATGTTCTGGAACGAAGAAAGATGTGGTTAAACGAACCATTCTTGAATATGTATGCTAGGCAAGAAAAATGGCGTGGAAGGAGCTTGTTAATGTCTGCTAAGGAATTTTACGATTGTCACGTAAAAGACGTAGGAAATATAGGTGAATAAACGCGATAAATACCCCTTAAATTGTAAATTCTTAGATTTTTGCTGTATATCTAGAAAATTATTGAAAAGGTAAACGAGCTGTAGTAGGTAGTACATATATGTAGGTAGTATTCATTTCCACATCTCTTTAAAGATGACTTTAGAATAAAAACGCGATGTAAAAACTATGGCATACACTTTTTGCACTATTTCCTTCCTACGCATTTCGGGAATAAAGCCAGGCTCAAAACGTTTAATCCTCAACCATTTGACAGATCTGTTTCAAACCGCATTGTAATTGAAACCTTTCCTAGGCCCATTATTTATTTTTTGCCATTCTTCAGATGCCTAAACTGAAAGAAGTCGATCCCGAAATAAATGAAGGGAACGTGACGTCTCCAGTGACCTTTTTACATTTTTCAAAAATTCGCCGCGCGTCACTTCCTAACGCATATGGGTTAGGATGGACTTGAGACTTTAACGGGACTATGAGAAAATACAATGATAATATAGAATAAAAATCTCTTTATCTTTATTTCGCCACTTGATACTGTAATAATTTTTAAACCGTAAATTTTAGAATTAAATATAAATAACACTTAATGAGGTAGTAATATGCAGTTTCAGAACTTTGTTATAGCACACTACTATATTATTATAGTAAAATGTAATATTATGTAGAGTATTTTTGTTGCACCAAGCAATTATATATTTCTGAGTAATGTACATTTAATAATTGCGTATTTATGCTTCAACCAAATGGTAGGAACATAATTGCGTTATTACCATATTTTGAAAGACCTGTAAGGGCTGTTTAAATGTAAGAAACTAGTTGTAAACATATAATATTATAACTGTTGGTCTTTTAATAAAATAAATCAATAAATAAAATCACAGTTAATCTGTACTTAAAATAAAAAAGCCGTAAGGATACCTTTAAATGACTTTTCATTAATGAAAGACTTAACTGCAATGCAGTTTGCATTAGTTCTCATAAAAAATCAAAATGAAAATTTAATAGTAAGTACCTATACATTAGGGGCCTTATAATTGTTATCTGTTCCATGAACCAAAAAAGATTTTAATTAAGCTAGAGAGATGCATACCCCATTATTTTTTTATTTTTATTTTATTTATATATTTATTTGGAAAGAACATAAGTATACTGTACCTACAGAAATTGGGGATAAGCATTTACAATATTGCCTGGATAAGTTCAAAACTACCTTCTGATATTGATCAGCTATCAATAACCTTTTTGATTTACAAGCGATTCCCCTGCGTTCCGCATGATTCCGCCTGAACTTTCCGCGCGACATTTAGTCGCCCGTCTGCAACGCACTGCAAGGGGGGTGCACACGAGCGGTGATGGATGGCGTTTACGTGTCGACTGACGACACCATTCCCATTTTATTTTAATGCCATCGGCGTACTCGCGAGAGGCTTAAAATTGAAAATTCTCTATTTTCCTGCTGCCTATCCGTGAAATGTAGGTAGGTATAGTCCACACGCTGACAGAATGTGATAGAACCTCGTCGAAGCAAAGTGTTCGAAAATAGAAATATGATAGTTGCCTGGAAGAAATCGCTCTTAGCGATAAAGCCGCCCATTGTGCAACTGTTTCTGTGTTTGCGTTTTTCTCTATTTTGGTATGCAATAGGAAGTTTTGCATAGACAGTTCTCGGGCGAAGTAGCGTTTAGCCAATAATTACAAAAAAGACGATAAGCCTGGTGTGTCCACTTTCTGGGCAATAGCCTCTGCTTAGTCTTGTATCTCAATACTAAGACGAGACTAATCGGATTACGTTACAAACTAATCAGAGAAACTGATTTCATTCAAACATCTCAAGAGTATCCACGCGAGTTTGCAGACACTACACCGCTCGTGTCTTCGAAACGTCCTATCCTGTTCATCCTATAAGGATTACGTCTCTACGGTATCTGTTCCATGTTTTATATTCAAAGCAGCGTCTCCATACCTCAAATTACGGGGCATACCTTGTATCCACATAATCTTTATTGAAAATGTATTCTGAATATTTTATGGGTGAAAATGTGGGAGACAAAATATGCAAGATGTAAAGTCAGTTCAGGAGATAAGAAACTACGTCTTCCTGCACTGTATATGTAAACAGGAATTTTCTTAGTATGACAGATTGGCTGATCAGATGAATTGGGTGATCGTTACGGGTTCGCCCGAGATTTTTTTTTGTGTTTTTTAATTTCTTCTGCGTTTTACAAAGAATATCATTTATCTAGTAACTACTAAGGAGGAGGTTGCGGTTTTGATTCCCGCCTCGGGACAAATGTTTGTACTATCTGCAAATATTTGTTCAGGGTGTTCTGGACGTTTTCTATGTTTAATAAAAAATATATATCTATGTGTATTAAGTACCTATATCAGTCATCTAGTACCCATAACACAAGCTTTGCTTAGCTTGGGCTTAGATTATAATGTGTGAATTGTTCAGCAGTATTTAAAAAAATATATGGCATTGGTACGCTTTCAATATTTACGGCCACTAATTTATTAATTTATATTACAGTGAATACGGTACAGCATTACCATAATCATATTTTTTATTGTTAATTTATAGCGTTTGACTACTATAACACTTGATTGAAGATGTGGCCTAAGATGGAGCACGCTTTCCTAGAAGAAACTTTTTCACTCGGGATTTGAATACTCCTAGATTGTACTCCACCGGAAAAACAGACTCAGGAAGTTCGTTCCACTCTTTACCGGTACTTATGTATAATGTAAGTAGGGCGGAAACGTCGTTTCTTGCTGTTGCTTTGGGTTATCTCAAACCTGCCCATGAAATATTTTATTTATAATCAATTTTAGTTACATTTCTAGCGCTAATCTATCAGTATCACAGGAACACAAGCATCACGTAACATTATTCCATAGCGTGTGGGATCGCGTGACCACCCCACTTTATTGTGCTAAGAACTATTAACATTCCTATACGGGGAATGTTTAGATAGAACCTCCAGGAACGTATGGCGCCCTGGTACTCCTGATAAAGATATCGATGAGATCCATGGCTTTTTGATAGGCTATTGACAGCTAGGGGCTGATAAAGCGATGATAATGATGTGAAGAATGGTGACCCTCATGAAATTTACAATGTTTTGATCGTAGCTTTGGAGAAATTTAGCATTTTCTGCCATTAAAATATATTGACTTAGAAATAAGAGTTATAGAGGTAAAATCAACAGCAAAGTGCAGCTAAATATGATTGTACAGGATATTTAGATGGATCCTCTTGAAATGTATGGCGCCCTGGTACTCCTGATAAAGAATTATGGGTGAGGTGAGATACATGGCTTTTTGATAGGCTATTGACAGGTAAGGGCTTTTAAATCATAATGCTCGGCAAGAAAGTTTTACTAAGTAAGCATAGAGGCTGTGTAAGATGGTATTCGCAACACAATATATTTTTAGAGGAATTCCATTTTCAAATCTCATTACGTCACACTTTGTTTGAATTGTAAAGACTTTACAGTTCAAGCTATGCAAAACTCCTTGGTGAAACAATCTCATTTCTTATAAAATTAAAAGAAAACTTTTCACTGAAAAAAAAAACTGTGGAAATGGCGGCATTTCATTTCATTTGATCTGTGCGACTGTAATAAACTAAAGTTAAAAGTTAATGTTTATTTGCCTCGTCATTATGATGTAAAGTAGAATGCTTACCTCGGTTGCATGTAGCTATTACACCCTCGAACTATATTCTCGGGTTCACTCGATCCATTAGCGCCCTTTGCGAGCGCTCGCAAGGGCGCGAAATTGGATTGAGTGCACCCTCGAACTATATTCGCCCTCGCTTCGCTCGGGCGTCTAAATATCTCGGGTGCACTCAATCCAATTTAGGGCCCTTTGCAAGCTGCACTCGCACTGGCGCCAAATTGGATCTTGTTCTGTAATAGCTCCCTTACTACCCTTGTGTATCTACTATTAAGGGATGATAATGATGTGAAGAAAGGTGACCCTCATAATTTGTGGCGGATTTACAATGTTTAGATAAGTAGTAGTTTTGACGGTAAATTTAGTAGGTACCTACTACCTAACCTTAGTTGTAGTTTTTACCCGACTACGAGAGGGTTATGATTTTGACACCCTATGTATGTATGTAGTCGATTTTTATGTTCCATCGTAGCGCTTAAACTACTGGTCCGATTTCAACAAATGAGGTGTCATATGCATAGTCTTAATAGCCCGATGGTTATAGGCTATGTGACGTCAGTTATAAATGGGGTCTAACGAGATAGCGGGGGTCGAATTAAGGGTCGAAAATTTCAATGTTAGTAAATATGCTCGTGTGTGGTATCGTTGCAAGGTCTTTGTTTGTACTTTCCAAAACAGTTTTTCAAACTTTTGTGAGATAAACGATGCTCAAGCTATTAGCAAAAAGGTATAAAAAAATATAGTTAAAAACTAAAACCCGACTACATAAAAGTCTTAAACAAGCGTTCACCTATTTTCTTTATCATTTTCTTTTGATACTTAGATAGTCGGAGGCGGGTGCCTCCGACTATCTATACCTACGGTACAATTAGTAACAAAGGCCTCCGACTATCTGAGTATCAAAAGAAAAAGATTAAGGACAATAGGTGAACGCTTGTTTAAGACTTTTATGTAGTCGGGTTTTCGTTTTTAACTATATTTTTTTCAAAGAATGATAGGTTTATTTTACTTTAAAAAACTACAGCAAAACATTGATCAAAAATTGACAGAAATAATGTAGGATAAACACAAGGAACAAGTATTTATCTCATCAGAATTAGGTTAACATGAATCTAAAAATTTTTGTTAATCCGAATTCCTCGAATAAAATTGACCTAAATATTTTTTCATAGAGCTCATACACTAAATTGAAAATAGACCCTTGTAAAATTAAATCGAAACAACAAAATACTCGGAAGCAAGAATAAACCCTAAAGGTTTGGTTCGAATGAAAGCGAAAACTTTAACTGACCTAAATATAAAGTTTAGTAAGTGAGTACGATACGACAACGCTTTGTTGTAGCTGATTCTAAGGGTCTGTCTCGTCTATTTTGGTCTCGTCTCGAGTTATTCCCAATGTCTCACGAAATGTCCTATGGCCAACGTCTCACGAAAGTCAGAGTATCGTGATTTACAATCTGCATAATCTATTATTTAACTTTTTTCGATAGTGTGTAGTTTTCCCTCAAAAGATGAAATAAGAAGTTTAAATTTTCAATGCCAGCTATCAAAATAACAATTACTGTCATTATTGACAAGTCTCTCTTGCAGACTCACAGAGATCGTAGCGCGTAATCGCGTTTTACCGATTTCTTGGACGAAGGAGAGAATTTGATACCTTCGGATTTATACATTAAAATTAACTCCACGAGGAAAAGTTACTTATCTACGCATCATGTATTTGACTACAAATCAGCATATTATACACAGCAACTAGCAGGTATTTACAATTGAAAACGTTGATCTAACTAAGGACTGTAGCTCAACTAATCCATATCCTATACCTATACGCGGTGTCCCAAAGACGCAGGCTGCACTGTATGGTAATGCTGATGCGCTGCGCCAGATACTCAGATCTCAGGCCGCGCGTCGCTATTCTTCATCGAGTATGGAGCTTACAATACCCGCTGGTCGCTGCAAGTAAGCCGCACCCTTCTGGGCGTCTTGTTCACGGTCCGCGAGGCATTCTATCAAATGTCAGGCGCTGCCCTATCCGGGTTTGCTTCCAAGTGGTCGTCGTGCCGTGAAATCAAAACCAGAGCTTTTCATACCAAGATATTGTAACGTCATGTTCTTTTACCTATTCCTAGTGAAATATGGCTGTGGACTCAGTGAATTGAATTATCTACTCGGTCTATCCGTTTCTTTAGGTTAGCATTTTGCTGGTGAATGTCCAGGATATATTCAATTGTATATATTCAATTGGATATATTCAATTGGATATATTCAATTGGATATATTCAATTGGATATATTCAATTGGATATATTTAAGTGAGGGTCACTCGAGGATCTAACTTGTACTTAGCCTGCTCTGTTGTCTTTGTAGAAGGAACTACTATAGACTATCTACTACCAAACGTAACTTGAGCAATAGCAATGTCTAAAATATAATAGATCTATTTATTAGGTATTGAATAAGAAATGTAATTGGCAGGTACTTTATTACATTTTTGAAATTGCTATTGCCCAAATTAATGACTTTCTAGGAATGAACTGAAAATACTCTACTTTCTTAGAAACTCATACATAAGGTAGGTATCTAATCTACCATTAGAAGGTTTAATGAGACAATTATGACACAACTATATTTTCAGGAGCTGCAAAGACGAAAAATACTAGAAAGTTTTTCAAAAGCGTTAGGAGATTTATGTGTATGGTGTACCAGTTTTGAAAGTTAATTTTTAAGTTAACTGTTTAGCATTTTTTTCTGTGAACTCTTACTACAAACATAGAGTCTACCTAGTACCCCCGTGGCACAAATACGTTGCGTGTCATACAGACATTTTAAATTACACACAAATTAATTCTCATAAACATTTTACAGTTTCTTAATAGCATTTTTTATATTCATTAATGCTATAATGGTGTTAATGGCAGTACAAAGGTTTTATTTACGCCCATGATTTGAATAATGACCCTTGTTTCTTGTTTTGTTCATAAAATTACGAAGAAACCTTACTTTATCCAAAAGTCCAGTTCAGGTTATTTAATACGATAAATAGATAAAGGCAGAAATTATTTACCTGAGGTAGGTATAAGTTATTCACGTGTTCGTTTAAAACATACTAAGATAGGAACATAGGTAATTCAAATCACGTAAATTACAAAAAAAACAATTTCGTAGATGGATCGGTAAAAGCTAATAACTCTGTGTCTAGTTAAACCTAACATAGGCTTTTAGGCACTTCTAACAAAAATGTATTGTTGTTTTTTTTATCTGAATAAATAATTCTATTCTATTCTATAATAATGGATACCCAAGGGATAATGGATACCCAAGGGATAATGGATAACCAAATAAAATTAAAGAAGCAAATATGTATATTCCATACATGGATGAAGTTCGTGAACACATTTAAAAAGTTTAGACATGCCATGTCAAACTTTGTAAACCCAAACATTTCGGCTTTTACACCTTTTATGCGCGGCAGACGAAATTTTTTTACTACCAAAACTGTGTGGCACCCTGCCAAATACAAAGTCGTCATTCACCACACTTTTTCAACACTTCACGTTAAATTAAACTCTACTCCCTGGTAATAAAATGCTGGATGGCTATTCGAGGTGTATAGCTAAGTTGGCTGTTGCAGTATTGTTTGGTAAAATGATGGCAATAAAATATAGAGGAAAAGCCTTCAGAACTATCCTGTTCGAGCATTTTCGTTAAAATAACTTGATTTCCCCTTTCAAGGTGCACAGGAGCATGAGCGTCGGTGATCGAGCTTAAATTGTGTTTATGTGAGACCTAACATTTTTGCCGTCTCGTCTTTAACTCATTTTCAGACAATAACGTGAAATTACTGGAGAAACTGAGACAACTGGTGATAGAGGAGAACGAAAGTTAAAAATAACTCTACGCTTGAAAGAATGAGTTAATGAACACACAATTAATTTTGCATTTCAATATTAAAAAACTACATAAACCATCTATCGTGAATGTTAAAGCCGCGTTGACACGATCATAGTATGCTTGGACAACGCTCGGACCGAGTGCAATGGTAGGAGTAGGTACTGAGCTTCATGCGAGTGTAGGTATCTGTTGATATTATAACAGTACATTCGGTTTTTTTTCTTAGTCAACATCGAAAAATGTCTTAAAACAATTCGTTGTTTTTACTAGACGCCATTTTGTTTTCCTACTCGTATACGAGCTAGCTCAGAAAGTAAAACGTGGTCCGAGTCTGCTTAGATCGACTGCCGTCGTCCGAATGCGCTCGGTTTAGGGTTTGCCACAATACGAGTTGCATCCGAGTGGTAGGTATCAGAGTCAACTCGGTCCGAGCAGACTTTATTTTATTTTAATAATTTATTAGGACTACCAACAACAGATAAAACAAAAAGAAATCATATAACAATGACAAGGTTCTTAGGTCTAGTGCTCTCTTTATAGGCGGCCGCAGCATGCGCATAAATCAAGGCAACTCAACTAATACTAAACTTTGACTACTAGATTTTGATCGTGTCAACGCGGCTTAAGGACTTACATGGGATGATAAGTATAGGTACCAAAAATAAAGTTTCCTCGTACATAAGCACTAGTTAGGGGAACATTCTGATCAAAGTAACCATGTTCTATGCAAGAGCTTAAACTTTTTCATTCATATCCATACACGAAAAGGGTGGGCACATAAAAATCCCTACATTACGGTAAAAGCAAAGGGATGACTCATAACACAAGGTATTAATAAAGAGTTGGTCTGTCCCTTTGTGTACAAAACTCTTCATTAGAGATCAGAGCATTGTTGTGGGGCTATTGTGGACGAATCGCGGCGGGTTTGACGCAAGTCAGGAAAATGTGGCGAATGCTGGATAATCTGGATATTTTATTTTTCTGCTTACTTACTTTGCCACTTAGGATTTGTTTTCTCTTGCCGTCAATTGTGACTGGTGCTTATAAGCTCCAATAGTGGAGCTCAGGTGGTTTTAGGATCAAAGCCTACATAAGCCTAAGGATGCAATGACTATGTGGCCAAATTATTAATTATTCTATCAAACATTTTAGAATGTAGATACCGATAAACGTTTTGCACCGATTTTAACTGAAACGTTATAAATATTTGCGTTTCAAATCAAGTACTTATGATGTATTACAAAGAATTAAATATATATATATATTATATAATATTTTTTAATTTGTCCCGAAAGCTAAATTATCTATATTTTTATCTACCTCAAAAAAAACAGAATTTCGACATTTCGTTCAAGTAGTAGGCCAATCTACCTAAATGTAATAGCCAAATAATAACAAAACAGTTATTCAGTGTTTCCAGCGCGGATTAAGCACATAAACGTCTCATAAACATTTAAAATCCCCTCTACCAGAAGCAATAAAGCTACTTATTCCAAACTTTGATATACACATCGCAAGCTGCTAACTTCACCTTAAATTTAACCCTCGGCTGCTTAAAGGGGTGATAATTTATACCCTACAATCTTTTCCCTCTCAACTTTAGCTTTGACATTTATAAAATACGTATAGTAATCTGCTTTCACCCCCTAAGCTCGACCTTGTGACACCATAAAGAGGAATTCCCTACATATTTACGACAAGTTTTGGAAGTAACAGTTTTTTATTTCCTTACTTTTGTATAAAGTGCAGGTTTAAATATCAAGACAACATGTGTACAAATGTGATTTATACCCAGGGCTTTTCTTGTGTTGTTGTACTATATGGGTTTCATATAAAAAAAAATTGTCTTTGCTGTCTAAATAAATAATAAATAATATTCTGGACAATTCACACAAAATTATCTAGCTCCAAGCTAAGCAGAGCATGTGTTATGGGTACTAGATAACTGATATATATACATAATAGAATATATTACATACAAATATATGTATATTTTGTATATGTACATAGAAAACGACCAGAACACCTTGAACAAATATTTGCAGATCATACAAAAAAAATTGTTCCCGAGGTGGGAATCGAACCCGCAACCTCCTGCGTCGCAGGCGTACCTTCGCCCACCGCGCCACAGAGGTCGTCGAGGTCGAGGAAATGATAAACAAAAGTCTAATATAAATGATAGTAATGGCTTTTCAGGATTTAATTCTGGTCAGAGCAAGGGTTTCCTATAACCCAAAGCATACATAACACACATTATTAATGAAGACAAAAAATATGCGCAACGTAGCTCCCGTCTCATCAAAATATGACAGCTGAGGTTTTCAAAATTCCCAAACCCATTATTTACAGCCGGTTCAAAATAAAACATATGAGCCCCAACGGGTAAGGGAATAGAAACGTCGTGAAAAAATATGGCGTTACAGGAAACGAATACAAATACGAATAAAACAAATGTACGGAAGTATTTTGGAGTACGCGAAAATGAGGAAAACCAGGTCGGCGCGACCCGATTTACAGCAATAGGGTTCGTTCTGAAATACTGATACTTCTAGAGATAAATAAAGTACAACGAATAAAAAGTTGTTTATATAAAATACACAGCTAAACTGACTAGACGACGTCAAAAATACGATAGTGCGTCATGAGCACTTATAATGCGAGTACCAAACTAATGTACATATGTGTAAGAGATAAACTAACACAACTCATAATTAATACGGTACTGATTTATGACACACATTCAAATCCCAAAGCTGCCATTCGAGAGTCATAGCGACATACATAAATTACCATTGAAGGTATCATTGCGATACCAACGTATCTACATAACTAAGTACGAAAGTACAATAAATTCACACTGAAACAATACACAGACAGACCGTGAGATATGAGCAAGGGTGGAATTAGCTGAAAAGGGCAATAGCTGGCACACTAAAGACCATGAAATAATACAACTCAGAAGTGGTTCGCACCAGGTTGTTGCTGATGTAATTAATTTAATTAGGACACTGCATCAAGCCGTTGCAAAAAATATAGTAAAAGCTAAATGTGGCCGGTTGATATCACAAAACAATTTTTGGCAAAGTAGAGACTTATGAAACGGAATCTCACTAACAATTTGATACGAAAATATTGTGCACGATGGTATTGTGTTACGAAATCGAAAAGATAGATTAGAGAACGATATGTTAAGTTGTATTTATTTTGACACAAGCACATATAACATTACGTTTAAAACAAAATGAATAACAAAAACAATGACAACTATTCAACATTTTGTGGAGACCTTATGAAGTGATGGTGCTGGCTCATCCAAAGCTGCGGAGGAGGCTGCTTTACGTCAGATTGTGGCGTCGACTTCTCTAGGATTAACTGGGGCGGTCTAGTCACTGTTTTGTGTTGCTGAATTACGTGAACGGATTCTGATGCTATCTGATGATTGATTTGTTTCGCTATGTGACATATACAAAACTTATGTGGCTTCGAGAGGATAATTCGGACGGTTCGAATACATTATTATTAAATATTCACGGGTATTTATCGCGTTTATTTACCTATTTTTCCGACGTTACAACAGAACAGTTCAGAGAGACAGGTTCGAATACTTATAGAGAAATTTATATTAGGTCCAATTCGAACCAATAATATAAAATGGTTTTGATAAATTCTTTGGAGATAAAATACGAAGATTATGCGGAGTTCAGAATAGGCTAATAAATAACACAGCCACAAAAAAACTTGGTTGTGCGAGAAATCTGACTCTACATAGGAAAATAATGAAAATTTGCAAAGGACTATTTCTGACTTGTTAAAAAAATTATAACGATCTATGTAGTTAAACGCAATTTTATCGTAAGTGCTTTTAACGGTTTTGTCCCGTTACTTTCCGAGAAATGTTACACTACTTTAAAATAAAAGTAAAATTTTCTTTATTTCGATAAACTATTAAAATTGCACTTGGAAACGTCAACACATTTTCAAACCAAAGTCAAAAAATAAAGGTGGAACTATACAACGTAGGTATCATAACTATTTTACAACTTGCAAACAAACAATTTATAAGAAATAAGCATGTATAAATCCGCCATGTTCACGAATGACTCGAATAATGTTTATTGCCATCAAAACACGTAACCGAGCAGAAGTTTAGCTTCCGTAGAATGATTTGAACAATAGCATTCACCATATTACGTGTTCCGCCTGTCTCATCGTCATAATTCAACTATCCTAAAACTCTTGTACTTTTCACTGAACGCTTGCTTCCAGGAAATTCAAAAGCGTACGTTTCTGGAAATTTGTAAGTGTGTACTTGAAATGTCTTCAGTTGATCGTTAACGTTTCGTGTTCCCTTTGTTTTTGTCTGTGGAGGGCCTTGTTGTTTTGATTGTTGCTGAATGAGGAGTACCTAGAATGCTTGTAGATTTTTTCGAGAGATGCAAGATGGGAATTTTGTATTTCTCTAATTATGCGCCGAATAGCGGTCTGAGCCATGATTTTGACTTATTGCATTGTATCTTATTGCATGGGTGTATCTGAGTGTATTTTGTAAATATTGTTCGATTAAAGTAATCGACCCGTTAACAGTATGCTCTAACTAAACGTTTAAAATTCTTTGTCTTCCCTCTGCATAGATGAAAAACAAAATAGGTCGAAATAAATTTCCCACGTAAACCCCACAGCAACAATGCGGAGTAGCAAAAACGCGCACCGATCGTTGCCCCCTCTTTTATTTCTATGCAAATCTACGTAATGATATTTTTGTCGCGCAAGTTGCGGTCGAGATTTACGGCGACTCCCGCGGGAGGCGTCTTATCGAGCGATACGAGAATAGGGCATTGAATAAGTATTGAATCGCATCTGTTTTCTCACAAACGGATTTTCTAAAAAAGATGAAAAGCCGGAAAACACAGCGGAAAATACCGCCTACCGAGGTTTACAATCAGAAGTCAGTATAGAACATGACTCGCCTTTTACTTGGTTTGTACTGTAGAAAATATACCGGTGAAAAACTCTTACTATACTATACTTTATGATTCATATCATATATACTGTTCGTTGAGCTCACGTTATTCGAAAGAGAAGCAAATAAGAAAGTTTTTACACAAAAGTCACCCCAAAAGACACAAAAGATCGGAGAGCAAAAGTCAGTATCCAACCCTATTCTGCATATGTTTCCTGGAAGCAGGAAATCGCTTACTATACGTTCCACGATATGCAAGGTTTCGTAAGAATATTGGTTTCGGAATAGCGAGCCGGGAGGACTGCAATGAATGGAACGAATAGACGGTTATCAGGTTACGATTATTTTGTTTTCACATGTTTGCCATATTGAATAGCATAAGGCTGTAATACGCATTTCGAATATCGATCGATTCCCTAAAAATTGCGACATACATAATGTAAATACTAGAAATAAGAACAAACTCGCTTTGCCCAAAACTCGGCTGCACAAGATTAGTGTATCTTTTAAAGGGCAATGTATACGCTTCTACAACAAAACTCCGAGTGAGTTGCAAAAATTATCAATAAATAAATTCAAACAAACTATCAAACATATCCTTTGTAAAAAGGCTTATTACAAAATATCAGATTATCTAGAGGATAAAAAAGCATGGGACGACTTTTGCTCCAACTCGAAAACTAACAACCTAACAAGGTAAAGGTTTCTTGTTCGCTTCTTTACTTTACCTTAAAAAGATTGAAGTGAACAAAAAATCAAAGTGATCACTTTATTTCCCTGTTTTACTTATGTAATTTTAATTTTGTGACGCATCCAAGGGTCCTGTAAGGTCTAAAGGAAATAAAGCACTTTGATATTTGATATTGTATAGTGATGAGATTTAATTGTGCTGGTATTTGAGTCGGTACACCGCATTTCCATGTAACTAAAATGGTTAATATAATAGTTACGACATGGGACATAACAGGACTGCTAAATAACTAACTGTTAAATGTTGATCGTGTCATGAAGGCCCTAATACAGACTGTCAAACCTGTCATAATAAACGTCATTTGTGATTCATCGGGAACATTTAATGCACCAATAGGATTGAAAATAATTAGAGCGCCAACCCTAAAAGCCCAACAATGTGGTTGCAGATACAAAGTCCAATATTAACTTTTACTCTTGAATGAATTGTGTAGCTCATTAATACGTTATTAATATAGCGATAAATCGGTATTACGTTGTATGTATGTATTGAATTGTGTGGTGAAATAATATGTGCTTTTGTCGCCCATTTTGTCAGCTGGTTTTTAATTGAGGTTTAAAGCTGGTATTTTAATATTGAAAATCTTTTATATTAATTGAATTTATGCAATAATTGAAGAATGCGGCTTATTTAAATTCGTATTGTTTGTGATTGCGTTTATTTATTTTTGTAGAATGTTTGGTTTCACAACATGTGCAGTATTTTAATAAATTCTTGCCATTTTGCCTCGGTTACAGTCAATTTTTCTCTCTAAGATTTTATAATATACATCAATATCTAAATTAGTTCTTTTCCTCATTTTTTAAAGAGAATTCTTTACTTTACTTATCACTAAACTAATTTATACTTGCTTTCTGCCTCTTCTTCTGTATTTCACAAATTTTTGATTTAGAATTGTGAGTATCATCATCATCATCATTATATCAGCTCATACACGTCCACAGCTGGTCCTGAGCCGCGTCCATCCATCGACTCCCTGCGACCGCTACGATATTGTCGGTCGATCGAGTGGATGGTCTCCCATGTAGGGGGGGGGGGGGGGGGGGATTGTAAGTATGATATTCCCAAATTTATCAATGTGTCAAATCAAACTACACTTACGAACTTTAAACTGGAATAAGAGGCTTCATGGCGGGTTGTTCAAGAATAATTTTAGTACATCATGAAATGAGTCGATATTCGCGACACGATTTAGGCTGGCTATCGACATGCCTCCATGGTGTAGCGAGAGCGTGCGCTAATGGCAATGCAAATGCCTTGTCTTGTCGTGATGAACGAACTGACATGATGCTTCTAGCATTTCGATATTTTGTTCGACTCGTTTGTGTTGATTGACAGGTTGGCCTTAATAATATAGAAAGTTTCTCTTTATTGTCGTACCTATGTACGTAATGTTTTGCTGTTTGCTCGTTGTTGGGTAATTCTTGGTGTTGTAAGTATATTGTTTTTACTCTGGTATTCGGAGGAGTGCGTCCGTTAAACCCGAGTAAATATCTATTATTTTGCATGTCATTGACACAAGATTGTAAATCAATGCAGTGCGAGTTCTACTTAAGTACCTACACAAACCTTTGGATGGATATTAATTATTCTCAAACTACACTTAATTACGTCATCTCATTATTTCTCGTTATCCACTTAAAATCGAAAACCATATATTTAGACTCAACGAATCTTTTTGAATTAAAAAACGCGCTTACTGATATTTTGTTCCGCTGTGTACTGAGTTCGTCACGTTCCTCTTTTTAATCACCGCGTGTAAAAACTGTTTTCACAGTTGGTTTCAGCGATATTGCTTTATGCCCGTGTGTGCCGTGTCTATTTTAGCTTTGAAGGTCTATCAAACTACATATACTAACAAATCACATGTATTGTATTAGTACACCTACTATTTTCAGCACTTACCTACAAACTAAAGAGATTGTAACAACCCAGGAACAAAGTTTTAAAAAAATCTTTGCCCTAAGCTCGGCAAAGATTTTTTGGGTGTATATCTATCAATCGAACTCGGAATGGAATGAATAATACTTGGAAACTGATGAAGCCGATAATAAATCGATACACCCAAAAAATCTTTGCCGAGCTTAGGGCAAAGATTTTTTGGGTGGATATCTGACGATCAATCGAACTCGGAATGGAATGAATAATACTTGGAAACTGATGAAGCCGATAATAAATCGATACACGAACGAAATCACATCGAAATCACGGAAATTATCAATATCCATTCGCTCTGAATTTAGAAAATTTACATAATGGTCATTTTATTTATTAAGGAACAACAAACGACTACATTAAACTTATTATACATTTATGTTAGTTCTTTACTGTGTAAAGATGAGATATATTAACAATGTAGCCCACAGCGCTATCCACATATATTTTATTGTGTGGTTTTGCTATTATTTGCTACTACGTATATATGCGTGCTTTGAGAGGTATAAAGATAGGAAAATAAAACTTCATTATCATCATCAGTCTATACTGGTCTACTGCTGGACGTAGGCCTACTGCAGTCTTTCGCAGATCGTCATCCCATCGGGTCAGAGGGCTTTCTACACTACGTTTGCCGAGTCGCGGACTCTCTAGAACCTTTACCCCAGCGGTCCACTGTCTGTGGATATATATAGTGCCATACTCATGAATTACAGTGGTAATTCATGAGTATGGCACTTCACCTTGCTTATTTTTTGAGAGATAGTTCTCGATTATTCCTGGTTGTCCTGTGCTGTAGTTCTGTACAGAACACAGCTTCTTCTGTTCCGTGCACAAGACTACCGACAAAGCGGTTAATTTCTATCAGCCTGCAGCCCACAAGACCAAATCAAACAAAATTAGTGAACATGCCAACCACCAAAAAGCCCTTATCAAGCACACAAACAACATTTGCTGATAAACACTGCATGCGTAATGGGAATGCAAATGCAGCGTTTATTGCTCGTTGTTTGCGGTAGGCGGCGGTAGTGTCGCTTTAGATTTAGAAGCGGTTGGTTGATGCGGCAGCTGGTTGATTAAAATGTTGCTCTAAGTTAGACAATCAATAGCAGGGATGTTGCCGATGTGGATGCGGCAATTTTTTTCATATTCGAGCACGCGGATGTGTTTGCGGATGTTTGAAGGGTCACATCCGTGGATGCGGATGATGATATTAAGATATTTTATAAGAAACTTATGCGTGGAGAAATAGAAGTGTAATTTTAAATATTTTTATTAAATATATAGTGAAGTTTAGTTTAATTAGGGATTATTTTTAATAAACTGTAATATTGCCGTCTTTGCGGGGTCGTCGATTTCGCAGAGGTTCATAAATAAAACCCACCGCTACTGAACAATTGTTATATTTACAAGAAACATATGATACATTTTAAAACAAGGCGCGATTGTCTTTTTTTTCATACAATTATCCACGCTGACGTCACAAATCCAGGCCTCCAGTATATAACAACATACATATAACTAAGCAATAAGGTAGATGCGATCCGCAACCCGTATTCCCAGTGTGGGTATTATGGAGCTACTCCCTAATGATAAGAGCTAATAAGCTGCTTTTCAGGGGAGGTATACGTCTAGCACTGGACTGACCACCAATATTTATTTAATTATTGCTATTTTAAGAGAACTCTAGTGTCTAGTGAAACCTAACTTAGGATTTAAGACACTATGTACCAAAACCATGTTATATTTTTATCAATAAACGAAAATGACAAATTACAATTTTAAATTACTGGTAAAAGCTGCTAAGTCATCGAAGAACCTGCCTGCAGTTTTGGTTGTTTTTCAAACTATTTGTAATCCTAGGTCGGAAGATATAGGCACCATCGCTTCGAAATAAGTTCTTCTTCAACTCTGCGTCCAAATTTTAGGTTACTATCACAATAACTTCCGCGAATCTATCTTCAAAACCGCCGAGTAGTTTTACGAAAGACAATTTGGGTCTAGATAAACATTCATCTACAAAGTCTGATGTTTGAAACTTTGAAATGCGTTACCCAACACTTGCTTCACATAAACAGTAACAAAAGCACAGAAATGAGCGTCTCCGTAATGTCGGAGTTTAATAGCGCGTCGTGAAGACAGCTGAGTTCAGGACAAAGAGCTGCCGATTGTTGAGGAACATCATGAAATGTTAAAAGAGTCTTCTGAAAGAAGGTTTATTGTTCACGTTCAAGAGAACTTGTTCATAGCTTCATCAAACGATTGTTCGATAACAGTTGGGAACTTTTTTGGTGGATATCCGCTTTGACAATTTTACTAGGTATCTATTAGTTATTTGTGCGGAGATCAAAAGTTCCATGTTCTAGTTGTCTGTCTATGGCTAAGTCCTGGTTGCACTGCCTATGGACGAATCATACTATCGTAAATCGTCATAATAAAGCGTTAACAGAATACCTACTACCCCAGTTTTTTGATTTTTAAATTAGTTGAGTTACCTAAACTCTGATGCCTAGCCCGGATAGACAGTCAAAAACTCACTTTCTTTGCTCTCAGTAAACATAACCCATTTGCCAAGTTGAACCATGAACGAAATATGTGATTATTTTAGCAAGTTATCATGTTGTTATTATAATTAAGAAAGAGACATTATAACAAATCCAGACAGCTTAGTAGGTACTTGTACTTGTTTGTCCTTCTACAAACTCAAACGGTTTTGTTTTCCAAGCCAATATACATATTCTGATAAAATCGTAGCAGTATAAAATACCAGCGCGATAAAATCTCACCATTATCAGGTATTATCCGGCAGATGCTTTACATCCAAACTGTTATCGGCTGTCACAAGCAGCTGTGGAACGATCGAGAGAATGGAATTTTAAATAGAAACATACTTCTTTACGCTAATCTTGCTCACAATACGGGGAACGACTTTACTGATTGTATCTGTCGGGGGGTTTGTAATGGTATGTAGAGTTTAATGTCTTCTTCAGACAAAATTATTTAATAGTAGGTAGGTAAGGCAAAGTTGCAGAACACCTAGAACCTGAGGTTGTTATTATATTCTATAGAGCTTCGTTTGACCTTAATTTTCAATGATGGAAAGTGACGATGTGATCGACCATATGATATAACGAAGGTCTAGAAGACGCCTGTCTAGGTATATCCTTATTAGTCATTGATATTCTTTAAGGATCGATTTGTTATTTTATCCTACCTGCTAACAAAAATCTCTAATGTGTACATATGTGTGTGTATGTAGGTATGAATTAAAACTACAAACATCCTTAGTGATTCTGTTTCCATAATTGTTATCTTGCAAATACACTAGGGAGAATTTTTTGTAACCGTACTTTTTTACGACTTTAATATTGTACAGTGTAGCCAACATTTAACATTTTGTAAAAATCTACATCTATAAATTTAACTGCCGCTGCAAAAATTTAATTGCCCAAAATGAAAAAAGTTCCCGAAACACCATTTCAGTAGTCTCATTTAAATACATTCCAAGGTATAGATGACAAGAAGGGGGGTGCCATAATTTGCATAATGTAATCAGTTGGAAGGGCGAACCGATGATTGAGGCGGTACTTTGCCCTACTTCGGGGCATGGGCAAATCTTTAAAAAGCCCGCGGAGATAGACGCTTCGATTGGGTCGAGGATTCGAAGCAATTGATTGTGTAATTGGATTTTAGGGGTGATATAGTTTGGACGAAACGGGTCTTTAAGCTCAAATTTTGTTGTATAGTTAGTTGCAAAATTTTGTTTTATTACTAAAAACACGTTTCGAACTGAAACAACTCATTCTGGCCTGTCATTCCAATTAAAACTCCATCAAGCTGCTTATTGAATCATTTTCTCTTTGATTGAGTTCTAAGTTTTATCTTGAAAACAATGAATATGTCTTCCATTTCCGTATGATAACTAATAGCCCTACATTCCTCACATTACAAAACAGATTGAGTCCTCAAATACATTTCATCCATCCATCTCCTCGACAGCTGAGAAATGAGAATCGATATACAATCACGTGTTCAAAATTTAAATATTGTCTTTTTATCGTTTCCGTGTAAGACAAGACGTAAATCCTCCTTTCAAGATACTCTTTGTATTCATAGGATCAAAGGAGATATCAGGTGCGTGCCCCCACTTTACCCCCCTCTACTCTTGGCCAATTCCTTTTAGCCTTTTAGGAAATTTCGAGCATTTTTAAATTGCTGGTCGGTTGCTATTGGGCTACAAACGTAGATGTTGAATCAGATACCTAAATAAGAGACTAAGCTAAAATTCCCAGTTGATAGCAATAAAAATTTAATAATTGAGGAATTCTGTAGTAAGCTACGGGAATTAAGACTTCTTTGTTTTGGCTTATTATGCCCAACATCTGTACGATCGACCGCAAGGTCCATTTCAAATACAAGTTTCGTAGTTTCTTTGACACCGATGTTTATTCTTTTTGTACTCACCTGTTTCTGCTCGCATATTTCCTGGCCCACAATTTCCTTGCTCATCCTATCTTCAGAGCTTCAGTTGTACTTTTTCAAAAGGTTTTTAATGTCTCCATCTTTGTGCCTGTCTGTTATTAATCTCTGAAAAAGTACCTAAACGACAATGAGCAAAAATGTTCATTTTAAAAACATTAAGCCTTTCGTTTGATGAAATTTTTAATTATTTTTATTCTTTCGACTTTCTCAGCTTCATTAAGATGTCCAGTTTAATCTGTGCAGTCATTTGTTTGGTTAAAACAAAAGTGTTTAGTCGTTGTTTCGTTAAAGTTAGCCCTAAGATTAAACGTGAAAGTTAACGAAGCGTGATTTTACGAGAGCCTGAAGTTTTGTGGTTAGACTTTCTTTCCCTTATTCTTCGCTTGCAAAAAGTTTTATTGCTTTAAAGATTCTTGTTCCAGTTGTCTTTGGTTGTATTTCATTAAAGTGAAAAAAATAACCATCCCACTGGTGGTTACGATAGGTAAGTTTTATTCCATGATTCATACCAAATACAAAATCACATTTAAAATTAACTTTTCTTAAAATATTATGGAATTTATTATATACATCTAACGCAACAATTGAATGAAAATTGAATGTTTGTTAACATGGAAATTGAATTGAAACGTAATAGGCCGCCATTAACAGCAGGTAGCCCTCTGGCATATGGAAATTATCGAGTTTTATTCAACAACAAATAAACAAACACGTATAAATCAGACTGGGTAATTTATGTTGTAAATGTTTGGTTTATTGCTCGACGAGGAATTATTATACAAATTGTGGCGGTAAAGTTTGAAATGCTGATAATATACCTTATATTATCAGCATTTCAAACTTTACCGTCTAACTTATTGTATCTAATATGTAGATATGTACTATCTAGAAGTGTAAATATATAATTATTTCTCCTATATAATTTTCAAGTACATCTATACTCCGATTTAGAATCCAAGATGTTTTATGTCAACAAAGAAATTTATGAATGAAACTTAACAAAAACTGATAACAACAACAGAAAACAACAAGGTAACAGCAAAGTTATCACTAAAAACCAAAATACAAACTTCAAAAACGTATAATCTCAAATGTGTGGCAAAAAAATTTTTAATTTGAATTTGATAACGAACGATAGACCATTTAAATGATGAATGAAAGCTTTCAAAACCAAAAATTGTATTGAGTTTCTTTGCTTTGCTTCGATGATATCAATGTCGTTAAATATTTTCCACCATGATTCCTTGTATTCGTAACCCCTTTGTATACAAAACATATCCAAGTTTTTGAATCGGATTATAGGTATACAATGCGCTTATTATCATTATATTTTTGGACTGTGAATAATCCACAGCCTAGGTAATAACCAAACAAACTTAAAGATGAGAAAATGAAAAGCTGTAGGAAACTTTAAGAGCGATCGACAGCTTAATTGTTAGTCCGAAGAAGCCGAAGTTTAACTAGGTTAGTTACCTTTACCTTTGTTATTTCAGTATTCAGGGCGCGGGGTAAAGTGCCCTGCAAACTTTAAACTTATTTAGTGAGACTACAGAGAGGCAAGTCGTCGTCATTGACAGCCTGACTTCACAAACTACTAGCAATAGGACACTAGTCTTGGTTCACGGATGAATCTAGATCACATCTAGACATACCCTGCTACATCCGTGAATATCATCCGCCCATCTCACTGCTGCTGGAAGATGATTCTTATTGGTTTCATTAATTTTGTTCTTTGGCATGTCATCTTGACACCATGCAAGGTGTTCTGTCGAGTTCTGTTTTAGTTAAAAGATGTAATTTTCAAAGTTTTGAACCATTTTACTATAAAAATTTTCATAGTTTGACGAATTCAATATGTATTTATTGTTATATTTACTATTATATTTATATTGGAACAGCACCAACGTTTCATCCCTTAACGAGAGACTTCATCAGCGTGAGTGTGATTCACGTCGAACTCGTTTAGCGTCGCAGTCTTCAATCATCATCTGAATTCTTACTATTTGGATATGATAATAATCTCATTATAAATATGAGCCGGTGAACTATTAACCTTGTTTGTGTTGGAAGAATACCAACTTTCATCCTTTAAAGAGGGCCATTCTTCAGAGTGAATGCGTTGAGGTGATAAATCTATTCTCAACAAATTGACTGAAGATTGTATGTACGACAAATACTTCGATATGGATTTTATAATAACGTAGTAGCTAATAACGTAGTAACGATGTGTGGTTATTTATAAATTTTCTTAAATTGTTTGAATATCCGCAATTACAATTATTATTATTATGATTTGTAATTGCAGTTACTCAACCAATTCTTGAAAATTTATACGATTATTCCTTCTACAATCCTTATAGAATCAGAATCAATAACTTTATTTCTTAAGGCTTACAAAATAAGCACTTAGACAAGGCAAATTTTATACATTAAACAGAGTATTATTATCAAATAAGAAATGTTTTATTGATATTCTCTACAGTTAAATTTTTTGTCCACTAGTGGAAGAAGTGAAAAAGAAATCAGACATAGAATAAGATACACGGAAATACAGCACTTTCCCGAAATCCATCACAAACTTGACACAACAACTCCCGCAATACGACTTGTCGCATAATGAAATAAAATAGTGTCTTGCCTAATATTAATTACCCACGAACACGGCAGGATTACGAAGTAGGTCGATGCTACGGGTAATAGGGATAAACTTTGTTTGGTAAATATAATTATGGGGTGGCTAAAGTGGTTGGATAAGTATATTGGGTGGTATAATGTGATTATCTCTGTTTATTTTAGTCGGAACTCGGTTTTCAATTTCAACAGTGTGGGCCTTGATTCAATCAGTATGATTTGTTTGTACGTTTGTGATTTTCAAATATGCGTTTTTATATTTTAGTGCGGTAGATTCAAACGCTGTTACTTGTTTTCATAAATTTAAAATTTTAAGGATTATTATCCTAAAAATAATCCTTAAAATTATTAGGGTTTCTTTAGGAATTTGTGGACCTAGTATGTTATATTAGACTTTATCCTAGTTGGTCTCAGTATTTATAAATTAATTTAGATTTAAATTCTCAAAAGCGCCATTCATCATAAATAGCACAGACACAATAAATCACAGAATTCGTCACGACGTCTCCAAACAGTTCTAAAATATGAAAAGAGATCGTAACGTGAAATCCGAAAGATATATTATCGACAAACACTGACGGTGGGCTGTAAATGAGGCAAGACGGAGGCAAGACGAAGCAAGACCGATGTGATGTCGCTCCAGTGTTGCGTGCCAACCGGGTGTTAGGACTGAATTGATATAACTTCTGGATGTGGTACTGAAATATAATATTATGTAGAAGGTTGAAGTTATAAAAAAAAAGAAAAAAAACATAATATTTCCTCTTGATATTTACTTTAAATTGGAAATTGATCAGAATCAGAATCAATAACGTTATTTCTTTAGGCTTACAAAATAAGCATTTAGACATGTCAAATTCAATGATGTCCTTGGTGTCCACACAGATTTTATATAAATATATCACAGGTACCATCTCACACAATGTTAATTAAGGTTTTCTTTATCTATTCATTGTATTAATAAATATAATAAATGATTAAATGCTTTACATTATTATCAATAGAATGACTCGATTGGAATTGCATGTACGGTGGACAGCGAGACTGGAGTTTGAAATGTTTTCACATGACAACAATTTGCCACTGAAGAATAGAGTTATTACCAGTGTGACATTACTGCTATAGTTATTGTTATTTATTTTTATTTATTGAGATGCACAAAACATAAAATAATCACAAAATACACTAAATTTAAATGATATATAGATCTATAACTTGACTATTTAACAACTTATGTGCATACAGAGAATCAATATGAACAAGACATGTAGAGCAAACAACTTAAAATATTTTATAACAATAAAAAGGGGGGTATCCCCTTGAGGTATTACCTAATAAGAACTAACTTACATAAAGTACATCTACACTTTAAAAATTTTAAGCATACAATTAGGAACCTAATTTATATGATTTTAGAGCTATTGCGTAGAGTTTGTGCATATTATCAGTTTTTGTTTTGTTATGGGTAGGTACTTGGTACTCTCTGCTTACTTTGGAGCCAGGTGATTCTGTGTGAAAATTAAATATCTAGGTATTATTTATTTGTTATTTTTTTTCCGTTCCAGTGAAGATAACCCTTCGTCAAGACTTTAGGGAATAATGGCCTAATGAGCGTAAAGTGGGGAAAAAAGGCGGTAATGTGCACCATTCGGCCGTTCGCAGCGTCTCGGAAACGCGCTTCAGTTGAGTCGTTATAGTGATGTATACGTACATATATCTGTCTATGAATGCGTTTTGTTTTATAGAGTTTCATTACCTTAGGTATTTTTCGGGAGTTCATACCCTATAATCTCGTACGGAAATGAAACAAGAAATATCTCCAAATATTGGCTAAGTCATGTTGAGATTTGTGCAGGCTGTAATATCAAAACAAACTGATGTATTTCGTTGAAACTCTTATCCTGTATAAAGTAGTACTTAAGTAAGGAAATAGGTTCCATTCCATCCATATGTCCATCTTTATCTGGTGGATCTACTTTTACTAAGCGGTTTTCCTCCACCTTCATTATTCGCACCGCTAAAGAATGAAACTCGCTGCCTGCTTCTGTTTTTCCAGCCAACTACAATCTCGTCTCTTCAAGACAAGAGTGAATGGTTGTTTTCTAGACCTTCGTGATACACTGTCGGCCACATCGTCACTTCCATCAGGTGAGATTGAGGTAAAACGAAGGTCTATCGACTATTAAAAAAAAACATGTTAATGTTGGCCAAGTCATGGTGAGGATTGCCTCGCTTAGGCTTGTACGTACAGGCTGTCGAATGAAACTAAAAATTGTGTGTGATGAATATGCTAGCATGTGGGCGGGCCATAAGTAATTACAAATTACGCTTTGATAATACAAAATTCACTTAATTTAACCACAAAGAGAAAGAAAACGAAATGAAGATGAAGAAAGGATAGTGTTCCCTCCTATTTTCAGGTGAATAAAGTTGACATAAGTATAAAAATAATTATATGCACTGTATGTTAGTCTTTTCTGTTAATACAGATCTATATGTTGATAACCTAACTATAGCTACAATCTGATAATAGTGACTAAAGTTTGCTCAAAGATACGACGACGCTATCAACATTCAAGAATCAACCGCATTTCAGATTCTATCTATTGCGACAAACGTCATTCCAGTTTCAAGTCAAGACTATGGTAATAAGGCCTCCCGAATCCCCTACGTCCTATCGCGTACTAAACTTCAGTTGGGATTAAGCCACAAGTTTGCGACTGCGTCGTGCGGAGGAATTAACATTCATGAATGCTAGCCAATACCGGGACGTGGCTAGGGCGCGGATAGACTGGCGAGTTTTAACTTAGATGTCATCTTGCATTGGTCTGATCAGATTGCACGATTATGTAACTGTTATTTCGACGAACGTTGTGACGTAGCGGGGCGGGCGAAGGTCCGGCTGCGCCGCAGGTTGTTGCGGGTTAGATTCTCGCCTCGGAACAAATGTTTGTACGATCTGCTAATATTTGTTCCGGATGTGCTGGGTATTTTCTATGTATAATTAAAAAAATATCTATCTATGTATGTATTGTATTATGAATATCAGTCATCTAGTACCCACAACACAAGGTCTGCTTAGCTTGGGGCTAGATGATGCTGTGTGGGTTGTCCAACGTTATTTATTTATATATTTTGTGTTAGGCTGCTTTATGTAAGTGAGAAAGGGGAAAAAGGGGGACGAGAGAACTTTTTTTTTTCTTTTTCTTTATTTATAGTATACCTTCGTTTGACCACAGTCTCACCTGATGGAAAGTGATGATGTGGCCGATGTTGTATCACAAAGGTCTAGAAGACACCTATTCACTCTTGTCTTGAAGAGACCCAGACTGTAATTCACCGGAAAAACTAAATCAGGTAGCGAGTTCCATTCCTTAGCGGTGCGAATGATGAAGGTGGACGAAAACCGCTTTGTACGAGTGGATGGTATATCCATATATATAGCAGTGAACAATAATCTTTATTAATAAAAAGGAATACTAGTTAAGGAACCCAGGAGGCAGAATATTGAGTAGTACTTGAGGAAGTTTCGAAATGAGCTAATTGGCCGTTGTAAAATCTCCAGAAAATTCGTTCCATATCCAATAAACTTTTAAAAAGCTACGACTTTCTGGTTCTTACAAACACGTGTCTAGAGCAGTGGAAAAATAGGATCAACGATATCAGTAGTGTAGTTTAGTAAACTTTTCAAATTAATAGGGACAGTAGGATAAGGACACTCCCAAAGGATGCATCGAAGTTAACGTTATTATCTTTGGCGATATCGTACCCTTATGGTAAATATCTTACCGACCTTATTTACGGCACCAAAGGGATAGAAATGGCGAATAATCCACTAAGTAACTGTTCCGATGTGACCACTACAGGCTATAGATCAGATAAGGCGATTGTGTTAATAGTCACGTAGGTATCTGCTGTTTATATTTTCTGAAATATGTCTCTGTTTATGGTCCTCTGTCATAAATTGAATTTGACATGATATTGCCATGTTAAAACTTCTAGTTATTGTTATTTCTAATTTGTTTCTTTATTTGATTGTAATTTCGACAATCAATTATAGAAAAAGAATTGTTAATTATTGAGATAATGTGGCTATTTTCGGGTAATTTAAATGTTGACTCTGCTTCTAGGTAATTAACACGCATTTCAACACTTCGTTTGATAATAACCAATTTAGCTGTGGTCGATCCAATACCACATAACCTAATCTGTGCCATAAGGAAGGTATAGAAAATGCCTTTTCACTCCATACTTCGTGATATACCGTCGGCCACAACGTCACTTTCCATCAGGTGAGATTGTAGTCAAACGAAGGTCTGTTGACTATAAAAAAACAAACTTAGGTTACTTCTCATCTAAGATCTTTTAATTTAATTTCTCGTGACTTGTATGCGTCTTCTCCAAAGTTATCATGATTTCTTCATATCGTGTGTCCGCGCCTTAGCTAGTGCTTCGTTAAAATGCGCCCCGAGCCCACCCGACGAGTTATTCGGCAGTTTCTGCCACTTTTTCAACAAATTCCTCGTTAAAGTAAGCCGGAGACACGAACTGGGTCGAAAAAGACGGTACTTTAGACTTTGTTAAGAAGTTACTGTGAATGAAGAATATTGGAGCAACTCTTTCATAAAGTTTGTAAGGATGTCTTTATTTTTAGCGTAGATTTGATGTCTGTATACAATAAAAAAAACGGTACAAATCTACGTAAACTCATGGTTCGAATTTTTGTGAAATATTTCGGTGAAATTGTTTTTAAGAGAGCCCGTGAATTTCACCAACGACGCACATACATTTTACAAACATAGAAAATGCTGTTCAGTAAATACTTGTCAGTAGGTAGGTTTTCTATTATTCATCATCATCATCATCAGCCCATACACGTCCACTGTTGGACATAGGCCTCCCCCGTACGACGCCACAAATAGCAGTCCTGAGCCGCCTCCATCCATCGACTCCCTTCGACCGCTAAGATGTCGTCGGTCCATCGAGTGGATGATCTCCCATGTAGGGGGGGATTTGCCATAACTATTATTAAGTGTATAAAATCGATCTAATTTAAATTGTATCAAAACTTTTCCTGTGCGTTGTCTGACTTGCTCTTGGCACTTTTAATACATCATAGTTTCGATCAATGTGAAAAAGTAAGGAAGAATAATTGCATACGGCTGAAATGCCCCCCCTGCGGAATCCAACATATCAATCACTGTGAAATTGAATCACGTATCGTGTGTGACCTGGCAAACCTGGCTTAGAGACCTTTGAAAAATAGTTCGTGGCAGGTTTTTGACGCAGACCATTTTCACATCTTCTCCAAATTCGATTTTGTCTTCTGACAAATTCTATATCCAATACGATTTTGTCTTCAGACGACACTTTTTATAGATGAGATCAATAAAGATTATTTCCCAAAAAACACCAATAGAATTTTCGGATGTATCTGTTTACGTGTAAATGTTGCAAATTTTAAAATCAGGAGGGTAAAAAAACATCAAGTTTGTCCTTTAATAATCGATTGATATTAGGCCGTCTTGACTAGACCCTTTATGGAATTTCAAAAGCACTGTCGTTGGATAATAATATTTTGGCGTAATAACGAGGAAACCCGCTCACGTGTCTTCGTGATGGTGAAATCTAGGCCGCACCTTTAGACACCTCTAAGTCGTTTGCACCGATTTTGTTCCTTTCCTGCATTTACGCCAAATTTTGAGGAAACCCATCCAGCATTCGACAAGCCACCATCTGCAGCTTGCAACAGTATTGAGAGTGTTAATGGCAGGCTTCCATAGTCTCTCCCATTAGTATGGGGAGACTATGCCTGCCATAGGCTATGGGGCCCATAGCCCGATTACCCAGTCCATCCATTCTACACAATAACATGTTTTTTTTGTAACTTTCATTTTCCTTTGTCTCTACACCTGGCGGATATCATTTTTGGGTGTATCATATTGTGCCATCAAAGATGATGCTCTCTATGTGTAGCTGTCGCCTTTAGATTAATTCTCATAAAGGGCCTCTGTGCTTGGCTGCGGCCCCACGCATGCCTCCCAAAGGACCGGGTCACTATATGGCCCGTGATCATGAAAATAATAATATTTTCAACATGGTAAAAGTCCCAAAGATTACTATTATTGGTTAGTTCTAACAATAGTAATCTTTACATGACAGGTAGTCCTGTCTTAGTAGTTCTGTACTTTAGCACATAATTTCTACAAATATGCGTTACTAATATCGTATCCATCGCACGTCAAATTGATTTTAAAATGGGCCGCATTGAACGATAATCATGTAAAACCCAAAACACAACCAATGGATAAACTAAACTTCACAATTGCGTTTTACCTAATGACCAAATAGCAGAACTCCCCTAAATTCAATATAGTAAATCGGACTAATATCAGGCAGGTGGTGTCCGATAGCAATACATCGGAACAAATAGACGGACGTGATCGGAATACTGATGATGACCTACATTGTTTACGGAAGGCGTTGTTTTTGGCAGGTACCTAATCTTATGATAGTAATTGCATTGTCTTTTGACTGAGTTCTTTTGGCTAAACGTCCGGATATCGTAAAGTTAACTGACGAAAAACAAACGAAGGTTCTATGTTCGGCTGTATTGTATATCACTGCATATTATAAAACAAAATCCTCCGCCGCGTCTGTCTGTTCGTGATAAACTCAAAAACAACTGAACGGATTCACATGCGGTTTTCACCAATTGATAGTGTGATTCATGAGGAAGGTTAAAGTATACGATATTTATAGGAAGGGTCGGAAAAAGTCAAGCCGCTTTCATCGAAAATGTTGTCTATAGACAGCGTTTTCGTTCCATAGACTTCGATCTAGAGGTATAATAATACCGGGGGGTCAGCTAGTAATCGTATTTAAGTCAATTTTAAGTACTTATTTTGTATGTTCGTCGATTTCTCCGTCAATTATGGACCGTTTGTTTTATTTTTTCATTTTGTATGGAAAATAATCTTGAGTTGATCCCCTATATTTCATTACCGAGGTATAAGTATTAGTCGCGAAAAACTTATACTTATCTATAAATATAATTGATTTATTATTATTTTTAAAGGTACTTGCGCCTTCCCATCTTTCAAGGACATCCGTGAGGGCTGGTTCGGCAGCAGATTTGGTCGCGGATTTCAAGAGGCGCAAATATGCAGGTCTCGACAGAACCTACGCATTTGCTCCACTTGGAGTCGAGACCCTAGGTCCGTGGGGTACCGAGGCTCTCCGGGTTTTCAAAAAATTCTCTGAGCGCCTGGTCGAAGCGACGCGTGACCCGAGAGCTGGTGAGTATCTGGCGCAGCGCATTAGCATTGCCATTCAGCGAGGCAATGCAGCCAGCGTCTTGGGGACGCTTCCGACTGTTATTGATATGGACCAGTTGAGCTATCTGTAGATTGTTTGCAACAGTCTGCAGTTAGCTCAATTGTTTCAATTGTAAATACTAGTTTAATTTGTTTATATTATTAGATTGTTATTTTATTTGTTAATAAAAATTTTAAAGGCATTTTTGTATATTCCTGTTGTCTTGATTTTTTTTAAATATTTTAGCGCACAGATTGGAACTGGTAACCAGTAATACAGGTCTACGTACTTTTGTAAGCCTAAATAAATAAAGTTATTGATTCTGATTCCTATCATAAACCCTCGACCTTCGGTAGTCGGGTAAAAACAGGCATCAGTCGCTCACAAGCTATAATATTTGTGTTTGCATTAATGTATTCTAGCAAAATAAGCTTCTATTATCACAGAAACAAATATAATTGTAAAGGAACTACCTAACCGAGGTCTCGAGGTACCGAGGCGAGGTCTAGATTTAGATTACCTTTGTTTTTAGAACAGCGATATCGTTTGTAATGACATTCGGTAATATCGTCTTGCCTATCGATTGCGATGAGCTGAACCTCTGGCCCTGGCTTTCGGATACGAATACCAATTGCGGATATTGCGGGCCCTGTTTTGTAGGGTTGCCAGTCAGTTTCTAACCCCTTTAATTAGAATAGTCTACTAACTTATAGCATTGCTAATTCTCACTCTGTCTTCTTCTGTTGACATAAGTCAGAGTGAGACATAACTTTCTTTTTTTAGAGCCTACAAAGGTCTAAAAATAAGAAAGTTATTTCCCAATCTGACCTTTGTTTGACCACAATCACACTGATGAAAAGTGACGATGTGGCCGACGGCGTATTACGACACGAAGGCCTAGAATTAAATACACCCAGCCTACTTAAAACTAATAATAATAATGAATGATTTGTATGATGACCTCTTCTATTCGTTAAGAAGTGGAAAAAATGTCAACTTCAGACTGCTAGTAACTTGGTCAAGGGCCAAGCGACAACCCTACCAGTGCGGCCCAGCGGACCGAACGCGCCGAACGAAAATCTCTTCTTATTCGGACCGCAGCGATTAGACGAGCAATTGTTCGATAATTTGAGTTTATCCGTAACTCTGTAACAATTTACGGATGTTTAGGCAACACTGATTTGATAACTGAGTTTGGAGTTATTCCGAACTTTTCGAAGTTTTCGTTGTTTTGGTATAAATTAAAAGAGTTGATTTATCAAAATGTTTTAGATCTTTCTGAGCTCGTATGTAGTTAAAACTCGTTTGGTTTAATAGATAGGGATTTGGTCCCATTACTTCTAGTTGTACTACTCTAAATGCTACTATTCATAACAATTTCGTTTGGTTGGTAAAATATCTATAATGCAATAAAAAAATAGAAACAGCTTAAAATCTATTATTCAACTAAATATTTAATAATAAATAAATAATGCTGGACAATTCACACAGCATTATCTAGCCCCAAGTTAAGCAGAGCTTGTGTTATGGGTACTAGATAACTGATATACTTAGTATAATATACTACATGGATAGATATTTAGTTTATTCTACAAAGAAAACATCCAGAACACCCTAAACTAATATTTGCAGATCGTACAAGCATTTGTCCCAAGGCGGGAATCGAACCTCTTGCGTTGTAGGCGGACCTTCGCCCGCTGCGCCACAGAGATCGCCAAACTTATAATATAAGTATAGCCCCACATGAATGCAGCTTACCAACTATTTATTTAAACACAAAACAATTTTTTTTTAAGAACTATAACAATAATTTTTTCTTACAAGGGCTAAAGGACCTTGCACACGACGTCCCATACGTATACATAATACAGGTCAACAAAACTCGCTGTATGTTTCCGGATTTAGAACGGATACGTACGTTTAGAACGAAACGGAGGACTCAAAGGAGGAGATAAAGAGAATACCTACTCACTATCACATTCATTACTATGTTCAGATATACAGAGTAGATAAAAACAAGGAGGAACTTGAAAATAAACACGTGTTTTGAATCGACTATTAATACAAACCCGAAAATAATTTTATGGACTATGATGATGACACGAGGGCTATTGGTTATTTTAATACCCATTATGTGCATGGGTTGCTGCATCATATTAATATTGGGTAGAGGCTGTGCTCAGCTGGCTCACTTACTCTGCATAGCAATAATTACAATTGATTTAGTTTAAGATGTATGTGAAATGTCAAAAGATATAGATTCGGAATTGCGAAAAACGTTTTTTTTCCGCATACTGGGTGAGCTACCCAGCTAGCTATGATATAGAGATTTACCGATATATTTTGATAAAAAGCGAAGAGTTACGAGATCTTTCGAATGCAAGTATCTACCCTGCACTTGCATTCAGGTACGGGGTAGTAGGTAAATTAATAGGTCCGTACCGTACTTTCTGGATTAGACTCGCCGGGTATCAAATAACTTTGATTGTTCTGCATTATAATTTGATAGTTAGTTTAAAAAAGTTTCTTAGATTCGTGGAAAAATACAAAAAACAAAAAAAAAAAATAACCTCCTCGGAATCATTAATGCTCTATACGACTGCAAAATAATCACATCAATCGGTCCATAATGACGGAGAAATCGACGGAAAATTAACATAGCACCTCCTCCTTTTTTCGAATTCGGTTAAAATCGTATCAAACCGCAAATGCGCACAACATTGTAGGAAAAATCTGCTGTTGTTGACAGCGCTGTTCAGAGTGCGCTAGCTACTTTACGTATTATCTACGAAACGAAATGTGCTCCTATAATAATTGGTATCCACCTAATTATACTTTATTTATGACTGAAATGACAAAATTATTATATGCACTTTAGAAACAAATAGTTTACCAATTACATATTTTTTCAAATGTTTTAAAGACTAAAATAATCACTAAGAAATGCTAAAATATAACGGTAGACAGAATTCTGATTAAGTTCATATACATTTAATGTAATATACATTACCTATTGACATACATACGTTATATTACCTAGAGCTGCTGTATAAATGTACTGTACATGTAAGCAAAATATATATTTTCTTTTTTAAGCTCAAGTATAGTAAAAAATAAAAACCTCTAGCTTTTCCGCCGCGAACACTTGACCTAGTTGCTAAAAAATCCGCAAAACTCCTAAAATATTCGCATGTCACGGAAATCATTCTATCATACAAAATTACATGCAAAACATTTTTTTGGGTTCCAAATTTAGGACGTGCGACATGCCTCCGAGTCCTGTGTGATGTGAATATGAATGAGGCGGTAGGTAGAGTTTGTGACTTCATTTCAGGTTCATGTCAAGATAATTTTAACTATCTTCAGTGCGTAGTGAGCTTTATTAACCTGTGAAGTATTATTTTGAAAACCTAGAATATCCCTCAAGGATCACGGCGGTGGAGGGTGCAGACGATATATTAAATCTGGTATTTTTTCCATCGGTAAGCTGTTGAAACTGCCATACCTTAGCAGCTCTAGTTATGCAATAATTTACAAAGTTTACTTACTCCTGTGTCGCAGCAACCCAATGTGGATCTTGGCAGAAATCACAGGTCTGGTACTCAATTCTGCTAAAAAATCCCTTTACTACGACAAGCACTATGACTCGCTGCAGAATTGCCACGTAAAATCCTTAGCTGAAATAAACTTTTATATAGTTCGCGCGGTGCTATTTGCACGGAAACATTGATAGAAAGGCTCTAAATAGGTTAAAACTTCATCATTTTTGACGTGGAACCCTCTAGTTTCTTACATATAGGGTAAAATACCAAAATTTGTCTAAGATGGTCATTCTGCGACTATATTATTGCCATAGTTTTGCTAAAAGTTTAGTAGAATAGTCCCCTAAACTGTCTCTCACTGACTAACAAATACCGTTGAAAATATGGAGATCAGTTTCCACTTCGTCAATCCGGCGATACCTGGGCCGGCTTACTGACCCTGTGGTTAAAGAGAGCCATGATAGTTCAAAGTTTTTCATAGTGATTTAAAATCTACATAGCTTTCCATCTAGTCTTGAACAACATGCCCCTACCACGTGCCTTTCAAACTCGCATCATTCTCGAACTTTTTCACAAGTGCTCGCTAAATCACCGACTGGCACCGCATAATTCAACCAGCCAGATAATCGCCTCATAACTTACAGTGCACCTCCGTTATTATAAAACCGCTGCAATATGGTGATCAGTAAAATAGAAATTTATTTGTCGGTGAGATTTTGGAATTTATCGGGATCGATCCGTCGCGTTGGGGTGAAAGTTGTAGAAACTACTGTTCCTCTGAATCATAATAGTGTTAAAAAAACTTCAATATTCATTTTTTCATCATTCAAATTAGGCGCACGATGTTGGTATGATTTAAATTTTTTAATAATAATTAACGTATTTCTCCTATTTATATTGCATGCTACTGAAGACTATCCTCGCAATGTCTGAAGTACTGTAATAAAAAACACACAAATCACTTTTACACTATGTATACCAATTTCGAACACAATTGCATATTTGTTCTTGAATAAATGGTTATGATTATTGTGTACTTCTCTTTAAATTGTACCTTACATATTGTATAAATATTTTTGTAGGAGCTCAGACTCCTTCACTGCGGAGCAAAAGCCTCCCTTTCCCCTTCTTGATTATTACATAATCCACGGACTTATTTTATTTTTAAGTATTTAAGTTTGTGTTTTTTATAATGAATAAATATCTTATCTTATCTTTCCCTTAATAATTAAATATATAACTATACTAAACTAAGAGAGTGAATTCACAAGTGAATTTATTTATAAAATGCATCATAGCAGACGTGCAGGGCGATGCGATGCAACAAAACACATTACGTGGCCTCCCAGCGGCATGGCATCGACGTCTGAACTTGAAACGGCTAGTTTCAAATTTATTTTTAAAACTTATTAAACTTGGTGCCAAGTGTTGGTATTGGAAAGATATTTATCACGTTTTCTCGTTATCAAACTCAGGAATGAATATCGGAAAGTTTGAGAATGTTTTCCCATTATGAGGTTTCTTGGAAAACCTGATTTTTGTTTGACGATGAAAAAATTAATTATATATTTTGATACGAAATCTATGTTTTTGATAAGTTTAATCCAAAGCTACGATAGCTAGCTAAGCTAGTTTTTAAAACTTTTCAATCATATTACAGCTTATATCCTTATTATGGAGACATTTTCGGCATAGATGACCGAAGTTCCGCTTGCGACATAGTAGGTTACGAGTTCGATTCCCACCTTGGGACAAATGTTTGTCCCGGGTGCTCTGGGTATTTCCTATGTATTTTATTAACAAAAAAATCTATCAATACTAAAAAGAAAGAAAATAATTGTGATAGTTACTTATAACTCGAAAACGGCTAAACAGATTTTAATGATTTTTCTATGATGTAATGATGTGGATTTAAATGGGAATGGGCGATCGGTCTTTAGTAATTGGTTGACACAGTATTTTGTGAGAAGCGATTTAGATAAAATTTAAGAATTAAGACCAGGCGTCTTTAATAACGTGTTCGTGGTGATAGGCAGAACTTGCAGTTCACGCAGTGTTACTGAATTACCCATAACCCTTGTATATCGGTCCGTAGAAAATGCATTGCAATTCTAGCGTTGAAAGCAATTACGAATGCATTGTGCTACGCATCTACAATGAGGTTGTGAACATTCTAACTAGCTATGTACTATATACTCAATTTAATCTTTATGAGACGAAATTGTGTTTTGAATTTTAAAACACAGTAGTAGTTGTCTATGTTCTTTTGTAAAAAATACCTAATTCTAATATTTTGTAATCATTCGAGCTTAACTTTAGATAGAACATACCTAATGTAGTTTGAGTTAATGTCGTTTCTTTTCTAACTATAGGTTATAGAAAGGTCGACTCGTTCCTCGATTTAGGTCGTTATCAGCATTAATAAAATAATTTATTGGTTTTAGTCGTCATGGTACGCATTGAAGGTCGAACCATGTTTCTTTTATATTGTTGTTTTTAAGGTTCGTTTTATATGTAACCTTAAAACGTGGCCTTCGTAAATAGTGGATTGGCTCATGATGATATTTTGGTATATGTATTTGAACAAGAAATAACAAAACAGTTTTTATTAATCCTACTAATATTATAAATGTCAAAGTTTGTATGGATGGATGTATGGATATTTGTTAATATTTTACGCAAAAACTACTGAACCGATTAGGCTGTGGTATGGGTATAATTTGGGACCTGGAATTGTTATTCCAGGTCCCAAATTATATTATAGGCTATATTTTATCCCGATAAAACGCGGGCGAAGGCGCGGGCAACAGCTATTAACAAATATTCGAGGCGTTACTGATATTCAAAAGAATATAAACTAACCATTGCTTTCAAGTTTTCAGACGCGTTAATCAAACTAAAGAGGAGCGTCAGCAAAACAGAACTTGAAAACAAAAATAAACGTCGAAACGAAATAATAAACACTCAACTGACTTCAAAAACGAGGAGGTTATCAATATACCACGTACCAAATGTGTGTGATCTTTCGGTGCAGCCCATTGTATCGATTTTACATCCGGAACGAAAATGGATGGATACTACTAATCGACGAGTTTTCGAAGTATTCTCACACGAATTGATATTGATGTGAGGGGTAAGTAATTGATTAGGAAAATACCAATGTTTTTGTGATATTTTTGACACGTTTTTGTGAGAAATTCCATTCCCGACGCCAAAATATTCAGCATCAATCGACTCAGCACCGATTGTGTTCCATTTTCGATAGACAAGAGTGTTAGATTGACGTCCGTCCATTGCCCGTGATCTACCTGCGTAATTAGGTCATCTTGGTGAATGGGAAACATAATTCCCGTGGTCCACGACCAAATGTTGACTTACTGTCGTAGCAGTCGTCTACAAAACGTGGTGTAAAGAGTAACATAATGTGTGTTTGAAATTAGAAAGATAATAATCCTTTCAGCTGACCACTCATGCTGTCTTTTATTCAACTTGTTACGACAGTATAAAGTCTTTACTATCGTAGCATCATCTTGCCCCATCTAGATGATGGCACCGCTGAAAACGGTGCCATCATCCATGCTATGCTGCTGCTGCTATGGCACTTGTGCTATAGCAGCATTAAGCTGAGCCGGTGACTTGTTTGTGTAATTTTTATTATATATTAGTTATAAGCAAATGTTATGTTAAATTTTGTGACACAAATAAATATGTTCTATTCTATTCTATGATGCTGCGTGAATGATCCATCTTATCTATTGCCTCGCTGCAAACGAATCATTACAAGCGGACTGAAAGTTTTTTTGTAAAAATTTTGCATTTACTGTTCCGGTTAGCAAACCGTGATTGCAATAGTGGAAACAATGGTACGGCCATTGAGCAAACATTCAATGTTCGGTCGGGCTGTATCTGCATTGCGAAGGGTTTTTTTTCTACGATTGTGCAGTACAGTTTGTTTTATTTTTTAGATTTTATTGTAACCGGAAATCCCATTTCTGTTTGCCCAGGAACAAGTATGTAAATTTTCACGTAGGTAACGTTAAAAAAAATACTGTGAAAAACAAAATGAAGTATTTATGTACATATCTTATTTATTTATTTAAATCTTATTACTATAATATTTTAAAGGGCTTTTTTTTTAGCCAAAAACTGACTACGTCAGCCCTTTTAGTACATATGTATATATATCTTAGAGCGCGTTCTTATTTTTCTAAATGCTTCTGAGGCTGCTAGTATGTCTTAATGTTATGTTTTTGACATCATCGCTTGTACCTATCTTACGCCTAACAATTTACTTTCTCATGACTTTAGCTTCTAATACGAGCAAGTGCAAATTTTGGAGAGTTTATAGTAGAACCTCTACTCCCGCAACCAAATTCTGAGATATAATGAAAACATCTGAAAACTGACACATATCCGATCCCACTTTAATTGTTCTCACCAAAAACGCACCCTAATAAATAGACGTCAATAGATGAATAGACTGGCATGCGTCCAGCTACAGATAACGGTAATCCCGTAGTTAATGCAACCACAATATTACCCATAGTTACGTGTTGTATAGGTACTTACCTAAAATTATTACGTTGAATACATTGCATCTACATTATGCGGCTGCTGCGTCTGGCACAAAATTAGAGATCTTGACTTGTATAAATATTAGTAGGATCGGGATCCTGGGTCCGCCCAAAATGACTGCGATGTGCTCTTATTATGGTAGAGCTAGCCAATAGGAATTATCGTGACATGTGTATTCTTATTTCCAGCGTAGGTACACAAATAAACGGTATAAAATAACTAGAATTAACGACATCAAGTGTAACATCACTTGATGTCGTTAATTCTCGTTATTTTATAATTTTCACACAAGCTTTTCACGTAGGAAACACCATATGGGATTGTACAAAGAAAAAAACGGAAAGACATGACTCTTCTAGCTTCAAATTTACAAAATAACAATTTGTTGGTTATTAAAGGCCAAAAACAAAATACAAAGAATTTTTCAAAATAACATAAATAATATTTAAATTAAAAGTTTTATTAAAAATGCTGCTGTATAAGGGCGTTGTCAAACTAAACTAAAAATAATGTTCAGAAATTTTACATAATAAACAAAGAAAATAATAATGTGATAATGTCAGCTCAAAATTAATTTAGTTTCATATTTTAATACCGTAAATAACGCTGAAGTAGTGTTAAAGGAGTTAGTTTTAACTCTGATATTAAATTTGAGTCTAAATTGTAATGAGGTGATCTACTTTTTTTTTTAAACTTTTCCCGCATCTTTATGTACCCTCTTACGCGAAATGTTAGTGAAAACTAAAGTTAAAAAAATTACCTGATAAGACTGCGGCTGAAAATAAGCATATCAATGGATATTACCTGCGTTCTTATAGAATGGGATAGAGAATCACATCATCTCTCATGTTATACTACTCAGTTCGAATCCGACCTGATCGAGATTGAGAATGACGTCATTTCCCATGCTGTCCCTCATGAGCAATAACGACATTATAATTCCCATTATTCAATTGCGCAGGTTATAAATGGATGTAATTATTGCATCAATTTAACACGTAAAAATAGCTAAAAAGTTGACTTACCTCGGCAGCTCTCTTGCAGGGCTGGACTGCGTCTCTTGGTGACTAAAAGAAGCCATTTTGTGATTCACTGATCAGTTCCGGCACTCATTGTCTATGGATCTCACAGTTACATTAGTTCAAGTCACTTCGATTCATACAAACGTTTTCTGTAAGTGAAAAGATTTTCTTTTTTACTAAAATTAGACACAAACTACCGACCTAGGTACAGACAGCGTCAGAAATATACAATACCTTCATGCTAAAAAAAATATTTAAGTTATTCAGTTTTGTAACTTATGGTACAAGTAGTTTTGCTAACAATGGTTTCCTAGTACAACAAATAAATAATGTGATGGTTTTATTTCATAATCTTACATAAAAAACAGGTGGTACTAATTTTAAAATAGTGCTTGATAAAAGAAATTGGGGCTTCAGAAGCTAACAAGGGGGCTACGAATTGATTATGCTGGTGTCCATAGCTTTAACTACCTTGATACAGTAAA
This sequence comes from Eupithecia insigniata, assembly GCA_947859395.1. NCBI lineage: Eukaryota > Metazoa > Arthropoda > Insecta > Lepidoptera > Geometridae > Eupithecia > Eupithecia insigniata. The sequence goes on along the minus strand of OX402001.1, from coordinate 2,940,834 downwards.
ATAGGTTGCGAATAACGAGAAGCTAATTTAGATTCCTCGTTCCTACACGTATTTATTATCTGCACCTTAAGTACTAAAAAAAGAAAATGGAGATAGCAATCGACATAAATTTTATTCCTAGCAAAAATATTCTTTACCCAGCATGAATATAAGTTTACGTCTAAAGTTGTGAAGTTCGATAGATTGTTTGTTTCCTTAGAGCAGTTCTAGTTTATTTCAGATAAAAATGCAAAGTCGTTAAAGTTTAACGGGAAGTTTAAAACAACTGCGGCAAACGGTTTTTGTATTTATTCGCTCCCGTAGTTCTGAATACAAAGATGGTGATTGAGTTTTTTGAATTCTGATATTTATTTGAAGTTTATTTGGTGATTATTATTATGAAGTTTTGTATATTAGTGGCTTATTTTAAGCTAGCTTTGATTTTTCTGAGGACAAAAATTAATAAAAGATTTAGTTCAATCAAATTTAATTAGTCGTATTTAAAGTTTTAAATAAATCTTTAAGTGCCTAAATGTTTAGATCTTAAATAATCCACCCAAGATTTTTAGATCACCTGTTATACTAACATATTTATTGCCCAAGATGCACATGTTGTTCTAGCAGAGCTTCATGTTGCGGCCCACCCCGCCCCATCCCTGCGGATGGCACAGAAGAGGCTAGGTAAAAAATGCGTTAAGGAAAGTATAATTTAAAATAAAATGACTCAAGTCCGGCTAGACTATTCAAAAATAATATTACTATACTATTCAAGAATAATAATATAAGTAGAATACTAGCAGAGTTCTTTTTGGATTTAATTTAAAGTCTAATCTACCCACTGATAAATATTAAAGGGCTGCAGTATATTGACTGTACAAAGGTAGCATAATCATTAGTATAATAGTAATGAGAGTAATAAATATTAGAGTACTATTCAAGAATAATAATAATATTATTTTGAACATGTAATTATGATTATCTAAAATGTACTTATAATTGTTTATATTGCTGGTTCCAAGCAAGTGTTTAATGAGCCGTTCAATGGAAAAAAATAATAAACATACCACGGCATTTTTATAGAGTTCACAGCTTTAAATCGCATGAAACCTTCAAGGCGCATGAATCATAATCAAACCGTCATAAATGCTCAGTAAGCTGAGCATTTATGACGGCTACGATTCAATATGGGTGCCGTGTTATTAGCATTACAAAGTAATAAACAAATACCTATCCATTAGCAATAAAGTTAAGGCTGCTGCACACTGCGCGGCTTGGTGAGCTATAAACTTGAAGCAGCGGTGTTTAGACAGGCTTAGCGATAAGCGGAGCGAGATTTGTACCTTTATAATAGAGCGAAATGATGCAGTCTGTAAAACATCATTTTATATAATAGGTTTATACATAGAATTCGTGATACTTAAGCTTGAATTCAGGACATGAGCTTCACTATCTCCGGGGTTTGACCTATCTAACTTATAGTTAGATAGGTCTATCTAACTTATATATTAATGTTTTTGTAAATCATCATCGTCATCATCATCAGCCCGTACACGTCCACTGCTGAACATAGGCCTCCCCCAAACGACGCCACGAAGCGGTCCATAGCAGCCTCCATCCAACGTACAAACGTTTTTGTAAAACTTTAAAATAAAGTAGATTATTTAACCTAGTGTCATTTATTTCTATGTATGTTTTAAAACAAGATTCTACCCGCGACTTCATTCGCGTTTTATTAGAATAAAAATTGGCTTAAGTATTATGTTATTCCAGGGCCAGAACTTTATGTGTACTTTCAGCTCGATCTATGCATAATTTTTGGTGTTGTCTACGGCCAAACACCACAGACTCTCGCCTCTATAAATATTAGTAGGAAGTGCTCCTAATTTCATGCCAAAAAAGCTAGCTCGGGCTACCGTCGTAAATAACAATAAGTATATAAAAAATATCGTGGTTGAAAATCTTTCGGTTGACATTTAAGTGCTGCTCAACACCGCTACTCCGATAAGGAGTAGATATATGACGCCATTTTGTGAAAAGGATATGCATAGGATTTCGCGCTTAGGAACGGGACAGAGCAGAGCGTCGTGAGCGCATGCTTTTGCTTATTATTTGTTAATGAGGATATTTATATGCAAAGATAAGCCGGAGGTTCCTTCGGTATTCCATTATTTAATACGGTGATGACAATAAAAATCTTGTGATTGATAATTTAGAAGAAATAGGTGGTAACTAAGAAAGGAGATGGTACTTTGCTGAATTATATTTTTTTTTTGGTAAAGGCGAAAGCCGTAATAGCCATACCTATTGCCTGGTCTTACGTTTGTTTTATTTACATTTGTGTGTTTTCTTATGTTTACTGGTCAGACATTTTCTTGACCTCCTTGTTTTTACCTGTTTTGTATTCCATAAATTATTATGTTTTTTTTTCACAGCTATTTCTATAAACATTACGGAGAAAAGAGATTTTAACGTAACCCAATTGACGTCAATTCACATAATAAATACGTATCTGGGCCTTCACAGAAGTCAACCTTAACTCGTTAAATTGCGCGATTGACTGGAGATTTATTTGACAGCGTATAGCGTATGATTGCAATCAAATCCGAAGATTTCGGGATTAGTTTTACGAGGAGAGCAGAGTTAGTGATTCTAACGTTTGTTTGTTTTGTGTTTGAATATTAGTTTAAGTAGGAACAAACGAAAAAAATTCCGGAGTTACCAAGAGATAATTTCTTGAAAACTTTTAAAAAACATGAATTAGTAGGTAATTTTGAAACCAGGTTGAAAAAAGCACACATACGCACTTATGATAACGATACTTATGCAATTCGATAAGTAATATGTGTGGCTGTAATAATAAGGTTGTACTACGAATTCTCAAAGAAATTAAATAATATCCCAAAAACTTACAACTCCGGCGGGACTTGAACCCGCGACCTTCCCCTGAGTACGGGACTGCGCTAGCGTACTACGTATTTATTCTAAAACTATCTGTCTGAAGCCACATAGACCAGACATTATATGGTCTAGGGAAAACTATGTTGGTATCTTCGTAGTATTCATTGATAAGCACTACGTCGTAGCATAGATTCGTGCCAACGTTTTAGCCTAGACTTTTATACCAATTGTATTTAAGTACTGTTCAGCCACAGGCACAATATTAAAATCCCTTCTCCATTACAATCAATCAATTACAATCTGGTTCTCTTCAAGACAAGAGTGAATAGGTATCTTTCAGACCTTCGTGATACACCGTCCGCCACATCGTCACTTTCCATCAGGTGAGGACGTGGTATTCTGTGAAAAAAATTTCGAAGTTAGGTACCACACTCGCTGAGATTGTAGTCAAACGAAGGTCTATAAAATAAAAAACATCCCATTTCTATAAATTGTACTAAAAGAAGACTCAATCCATGAGGTACGAGTAAGTCGAAAAAGTATTTTTCGAGTGCCATCGACTTGACGGAAACAATAAGGGACAGGGAAAACTGGCGATCTCTGGTACCGCAGGCAAGGAACTACGTCGAGTAACTGTGCCTATCAGTAAATAAGTTACAGTACCGTCTATCTATAATATTGTCTCTCGTTATGTCCAGTAATTTAGTAAATTGTTGGTTGGTATTTGATCCTAAAAGCTACACGAGGACGATTTACCAAAAACCAAAGAGTGTTCACAAATTACTATAACAGATTTTTGATCCTAAAAGCTTGCCAAAAGCTATGTCACCCTTTCAGGTTAGTTTACAGTATAACCCGTTCAGCGCCGTCACAAAGGCGCTAAATGAACACTGTTTCGTGAAGACATTAAAAATTTATGGCGCGCGTTTCGCTTCGTGCTTTTATTGTCGGCGTCACTGGGCTGTGCAATTATTAATATGGCTACTTGTCTTGCTGTATGAATTTTTAAAGGTGTTATTTATGACTGGAAATTGTAGAAATGTTTGCAGAAATATTACTTTTCCTATTTTGTAAAGAGTTTTGTTTCTACTCTTTGTAGTAGTATACAGTTCTTCTGCGATTCTTGGCGAGTGCAAATCACTACATGTAGTATAAAATAAAGTCGCTTCCCGCTGTCTGTCCCTATGTATGCTTAGATCTTTCAAACTACGCAACGGGTTTTGATGCGGTTTTTTTAACAGATAGAGTAATTAAAGAGGAACGTTTTTATGAACAATTTAGTATCAGCATTGCACCCGTGGGAAGCCGGGGCGGATCTCTAGTATATACGTACCTATAATTAAATATTTACAATGGTCAACAAGCAACGCAAAAAAGTTAGTTTTCTAATAACTGTTTAAAAGACTGTTTACTGCCCGAGTCAATACAGCTTCGTACTAACTAAAAGCTATGAAAATAGTAAGGACAAAATGGGAACATTAAAATTAATTATTGATCTTGATTTATACTTTGATTATCGCATAAACACAAAAAAATACAGACAGAACATCGACTTTTTGAAGACTATTAATCATCAACCAATTGGTATGTCATCTGCTAAGCCAAGTTAGGGTTGATCGCGACATCAAGCAGAATATTTAGGAATTCATCACGCTAATCACCGCCGGCGACCCTTTTACATCAACGTCCGAATGGCGAGCGCGCGCAATTATCAGATCCGGGCTTTGCGAGACAAATCTTCAGTGACCTTAGGGTAAAGTTGTACTGAGGAGCTGATTCAGCATTATTACTCACTATAACCAAACGTTATACTAGATTATATTCATTTATCGAAACTCTGACCGAAATTGCGTTTAATCTGTTTTTCCGGTAGAGTACAATCTAGGAGTTTTCAAATCCCGAGTGAATAAGTTCCTTCTGGGAAAGCGTGCTCCATCTTAGGGCACATCTTTACTTCCTCAAGTGTGATGGTGGCCAAACGGTTTACCAGCATCAATAAATAAAAAAAACAGTACATCATATAAGTGGTTGTTAGGATTTAATTGTTTTGGTGTTTTTTGGAGTCTGCAAGTATCGGAAAAGCATGAAATAGTTTTCATTAAATGACAATGTGATGCGACAACCGTACCTATAGGTAGGTGCACATATTTTTATTACGTCTTCATCTTTTGTTCTCGTTCCTCTAAAGAAACAACTGAGAGTAAAATAGCAAAAACAAATAATTTAGATTTACTATTGAATTGATAAAACTAGAAATATTAAAATAGAACAATTGATAAAACAATTGTACCTGAAAATTACAATAATATCACAGAAACAAATTAGAACTAGTATTTACAATTGAAACAATTGAACTAACTGCAGACTGTTACAAACAATAAACAGGTAGCTCAACTGGTCCATATTGTACCTTAGTATTTCTCACAATGACTAAGTGCTCATATACACGAACGGCAAAGTGCCAACGGCAGATGTGACTGTAGCCGTGTCGACGGCTGCCGCCCGCGTGTCGACGACTGCCGTCTATACCTTCCAACGGCAGCTGTCGGTACCGTTACTCGACGAGTAACCGAGTCCGAGGACCTCTGGAGGTAACTGTAGCCGACAGCTGCCGTTGGAAGGTGTAGACGGCAGCCGTCGACACGCGGGCGGCAGCCGTCGACACGGGTCGACGGCTACAGTCACATCTACCGTTGGCACTTTGCCGCTCGTGTATATGAGCACTAAGACCAATCTGTAGTGACCCTTATCCAGAATGACCCTGCTTATCATGCCAGGCGTCCCTTAAGAAGGGAGTTTAATTAAATTATGAATTAAATACGACCGTCTTCCTAATTTAGATTTCCAGTTTCCAAATTACAGCGGTATTGGTTCTTGGAATTTAATAATGGCGTCTTTGATAACTGTTTCCTTTATTTCTATAGCAGGTATTTTTTTTAACATCGGTATTCCTTACGAGTTTGTATGAAATCAGAACGAGTGTTAATAAAAAAATTCATGTTTTAATAAACATGCATTTCAGGACAGCACCTAATTTAAGTTTGTTTTGAGTGTTTGATATGTAACTACATATGTATGTAATCGGTGAAGGTTTTAATAATTATATAAATCTTTTACGTATATATTTCTACTTTTACAAAACATAATATATATGTTTAACTTTTATGATAACTTTATCTTTTTTATTTTGGAGCGCTGTGGAAGCAATTACAAAATTCTTTATTGTACACCACGAAGTAAACATTAAAAATAGACATTACATAGGACATGTACAATGGGCGGCCTTATCGCTTAGAAGCGATCTCTTCCAGGCAGAAGCATTTTTGTACTTATAATTTTTTAAATAATATCGGTAATAAAAACTTGGAGCCCAGAGGAGCGCATTCTTGGTGCGGTGGAACTACCCATATAAACATCCGTAAATACTTTTTTTTATGTATTTATAAATTATGTAAAATCTTCACCGACGACAATTATTTTATAAGTTCTTGCCAAATTTGAGGGAAACGGTTGTAAATTTTTGGATAGGACACATAGTATGAACAAGTAACGTTGTTTAGTTTAAGCTATAATATTATAGATATAGTTAGTAGCTTGTTTGTGTAATTTAAGTTGTGTTTTTTGTATCTCTTTTTATATCTCTTTCTTGCTTTGGTGCTCCACTGTAATGGCAATAGAAATATGTTAGTAAATAAATAAAAATCTTTAGATCTCTGACCGTCATTAAAAAAGTTTAACGTTCAGAGGCTGGGCAGTGAAAACGTTTTCGCTGCGCCTGTAAGCGGCAGTCTACGTGTTAAGTCCGCAATCGAATCGTAAAATTAGACGCCATGATTAACATCCCCTCTACCTACTAAAACAATACTCTGAAATTGAACCTCTTTGAAGCATATGCAAATTCACTTATCAAAACAAGTGCAAAAACATCGGGTGAGCAATAAAGCATGAATACACACGAGCTGGTAATTAAACAAGCATGTATAACACCACCGGGGCCAGTACGGGCCGGTTTATTATTATTACACTTTATAAAACGGGCCTTCGGTTTTATGGATTATAAATTTCATTAGCGCGTGCTGTCCGAACAACGTTTATTGCGGCTGACGAGAACTTTAGTGATATTGCTCGTAATGAAGGGTGGGTCTGAGGGGTGAAATATTGCAAAGTAACCAAACGTAAAACCATTTTTCGAAATATCGGTCCCTGTTGACACATGACATCAGCTCGCCTACTTTGGTTGCTGTGTGGGTTGTCCAGGATAATTTAATTATTATTTATTTATCTACTGTCGATCTTGATTGATTGTTTTATTGAGCCCATGGTTTGTATGTATTTGTCCATGTTACGTGTAACGTGTATGTGAATTACCCGGTAATTTCAAGATCACTCAAATGCCTGGCGATTAGATTCCATAAGTTCTTAATCGGTAATCTGTTTAACATCTTAGAATCAATAGATATATAGATAGATAACTCTTTATTGTACCACACAAACACAATATACATACAGAAGGAAAAATTTACAGCAATGAAGTACAAAGGGCGGCCTTATTGCTTTGAGCGATCTCTTCCAGGCTTGAGCTACCTGTAGATTGTTTGTATCAATCTAGACTAGTGGATTGAATTGAATTCAGTAATTTAAAAAATCATCTTATAGAGATAACTGCAGTTAGCTCAAAGTTTCAATTTTAAATACAATTCTAATATGTCTCTATTCTTTAATTATTATTTTTTTGTTATATAAGGTTAATTTTTAATCAAATAGACATTTCATAGTAAGATAGCTCTATAAAACTAATACGCCTCATGGTATTCAATATTCGCAAAAGTTTGCGAGCTTGTACAACACGCACGCTAATCTGTAAAGCAGTGTGTATCAGAACATTAACTAATTTATATTCTGGGTGGTATTTTCTCTATTTACTGAGTAATTCTATAGATACCATTAATTAAACACGTTCTTTGTTTAGTTAACCGGTAACCAAAACTATCAACAAATATCTATAAACTTAAAATCAACCGATATTTCTTTTGTACAAATAATACAATAAAGTTAATACAGATACAAACTACAACATGTACGTACCTACTAAATATTATATACCAAAAATTATCGACTCGGGAAGGACTTGAATTCGCAATATTACACTTTATACGGGAATGCGTTACCAATAACGCCACCAAGTCAACGTCAACTTATTTTTTTAATGGCGCCGCTTGCTTTTTGGTAGCACCCTGCCAGTGTCAGTGTCGTGCATGGAGTGTCGTAAACTTCATAATAATATGATCGGTTCTATGAACGCAGAACCACTTGACTAGCCGAAAATCTTTGAGAAGTTCTACGGCGCTTGTGCCTACTCGTATTTCTGCTGCTCATATAAAATAATCGATCTCTCTTAGATCATAATAATGTTTAGGGATCATATACAAGATTTGTTCCAGCCATTCTCAAGTCATGCGCTTACAAACGAAATATCACTCAAATGGAGACAAACTACGCAATCACTCAAATTCCTGAATATTTATAGTTCAATGAAAATCCTGATGCCAATAAATAATACTTTTCAGGTAGTTTTCAACACATAAAGCATTGCTATTAATTTTAAGCAACTTGAAATGCCAGTAAATCTCCGGGTAGTTTACAATGTAGCATGATTTATTCGCATTTCACCCACAAAAACTGTGTTGGATGAAAATTTAAAACAGTTATGAGAAAATTAACAAGGACTTTAAGTGGTTACAGGTAAATGAAAAACTAATGGCAGTGTATCAGGCAATGTTGCCATGACGGTTGTAAGTTCTGATTAGAAGGTCTAGGACACGAAATATAAAGTCTAGAAAGATAAGAGCTGGTAGGGCAAATACAGTTTCTTACATGGCACCGAAATATAGAAGTTGTGAGCTTAAATCACGAAAGATCTTAAAGGTAAATTTTTAAAAACTGGCACGAATGGTTTTTGCATTTTATACGACTATCTGCACTGACGACACAAAACCGATCGCGCCAGCTTTCAAAAATGTTTGTAGCAAGACATTCGATAGTCTCAATTTCAATGATTTTCTTGAGGTAAGAGATTTAAAGAGAGAAGAGAGAATGTAAATACGATTTTCGGCAACCAACAGTAAGTTGACGCCAATAATATTTTCTGAGTTACTCAGAATCTTTGAAATAATACCTACTAACATAGTCATCATCATCATCACCACCTCTTACCCATATTGCAGTAGATGGGACAACATGTTTTTAAAAGAAATAAAGACCCACAGAGTTATAAATACAAATCACAAAATTGTTTGTCCAGTGGAGTAGGTTGCGACTGCTACCATGAATCAAATACATATACCTAAGGCTGAAGTTTTGTTGGACAATGGAAGCAGAAGTCAAAGTTCTATGTTGTAATGAAAGCAGTAAAAGTGGCTGCTGCTACCACTGCCCACCAAACCCGGTCCCTCAGTGAAAAGCAGTAAAAATAGCCGGCATTATTGCAAGTGAGAGAGCCCATCAACAGCGTTTAATCAAATAAAGAGCATCAAAGGTTTGCAGCGAATAAAACAAACATGTAAAACTAGAGATCAATCACTCAATGAGTGCTCTCATAACACTTTAATGTAAGGGCTACATAAGTGTTTCGATACACTTTTGTTTCTTTGAGAAAGGATATTGAATTGATGAGGCAAACTTTGTGAAAAGTGTAGAGAAGACTGGTGATGGAACCGACGTGAACTAATTTTTCAGCCATTGGACAAAAGTGCTCGGTTTATTCCCAGTTAGACTGATACTACCTAAATCATCTTACATAGATGAAAACGGTTATTCCCAGTTGTATTGTGCAGTTATTCTGTAGAGGACAACTGGGACAACTTTTGTCCCAGTTGTACTTATGTCCAATGATGATGACGACACTCTAACAAGTATAAAAGCCTATAAAGTTTACGCAGTCTCTTTAAAAGAACTATTGAAACTAAGTGTGAGAAAAAATAAAGTAATACTGTGCTATTTATAACTGTGTTCAGCAAGCACTTCATGGAAACACAGAAAAATCAAAATAGTATTTTCTATACAGTCTATTTTGTCTTACTAGACAACTGCTCTATTATCTAATCATGTTGTGTCCGCATATTTTGGATCACAAACTATGTAGTCTAAGAACGTTAATTATATTATTTTCTTTTTAATATTGTTACATTTGTTTTCTGTGTTGCAAATCAACAATTATAATTAAATAGATTAGGTTTGAAACTAAGACTACGAAAGAATTACAAAATACGACCACTTCCAAGCATTTTCATCCACTAAAGAGATTATTTCAAGAAGGCACAACAATTATAGTGAGTGCAGAACTTTCTTCAGCTCTCGAGGGATATTGAATGAAAAATGGAGTTGTGGTCTGGCTTAAGTGGAAATAATAAAAAAAAAATATTTTACGTTCGAATAATTACTATAACAATTCATTAGAAAAATTATAACTTAGTAAATTTATAATGGAATATTTGAAGGTTTTGTGTTAAAATTTTCTATCATTGTAACATTGCTCGTATTATGAGGAGCTAGTGCGGAGCAGGCCACAAATCAGAAAAACTAAGAGCAGGCTGTCATATATAATCAATTTAATATGAGTGTGCTTTACAGCAATACACAGATATAACATTTGGCAGCGTATAATAAAATACCTAATTGTGTTTATTTTTACCGCAAAGTATTTCTATGTATAAGTAAGCTCCATCGTTCCATGCATGGCTCGGCGGTAGCTCATTAGCTTTGTAGAGCTGCTACTTTTATAGAAGTACCTACATACCTACTTTGATTAAAGACAAGTAGGTATCATGCAACCTGTTAAAATAAATCAAGCAATATTTTCATTAGCTCTCAAGATTAGCATTATCTTTTTTTATAATCACCAAATAAACCGATCTGTACATTGAGTTTCGCAGTCATTTCAAACAACCCTCCCCGGAACTTGCATAGTTTTATAAAGATAGACAAGATAGATTTAATGTGAAACAGGAAGTAAACCTAGGCCACTGGATTTTGAGGAATTTTAGCTAGATTGGTTGAAAAGTTGGACTGCATCCTGCGTCACAGATGAACTAGATGTGAAGTGAAGTAATGAAAGCTGGCACCAATTTTACATGCTTTTAGTCCATAACTCTATGATAACAAAAGATAATTTTGCTTTTAAAAAATATTCTTGTAAATAATACTAACTCCTGCACTAAAACTCAAAAAAAAATAATTCTTAACATAACAAAAAGAAAATTCCTGAATTCTTGAACCAACCTTTTACTAAGCATGGCATTCCACCCCGATATTTAATTCAACAACGAAATACGCTAGATAAACCTGGCACATACACAACTGTCAGACACGAGGGTAGCACGTTTCTCGTTTTTCGATATGAGCCGAACGCACGTGCGCTCGCCACCGCGTCCGTAGCGCTACTGAAGTACGAACTACGAGGTGACTGGTGACTGAACTTCAGTTTCATACATCTCGAGCCTCTTCGTGTTTATGGCTGCCTGGTAGCTGCGATCCGTTTTTTGGGGAAAAATGTAGAGTTGGAGGAAACTTCTCAATAATTTCCCCTTCCTACTTAATATATATTTTTGTTTGTTGAATGGTACACAGCTAAGTTTACGAGGTTTATAAGATTTTTTTATAATTGTATATGACCATAATATGGTCAGTAATTTAGTCGTTTATCTTAAGAAAAGAAGTTATTGAAATCTGAACCGGTTATTCTTATGTGATTTTATTAGTTAGAGAAGGAAGGCCAATGAACATATTTTGTTCTATAGAGAGTTTAAACGAGTCAAAATTGCGTTTTAAATTTAGCTAAAGTAGGTATTTTAGGAAGCAAAGTTTTATCCTTTGAGTAATTTAATACAACAGAATCAAAGCATTAAGGCTAAAATCCATTTAAAAAGTAATAGTACAATTACTTAGATTTGGGATTTTCTTAGTAATTAGATCCCTGAAAACCCGGAATTTGGACAAACAATTTCCTCTATAATTAAAATGGGGAGTCGGGTTGCCTCATTTGCAATCCTTTATTCTCCTTTATAAACTCCTTTTCGATGTTAAAGCCTCTTTTGACAAAAATAGTCCTATAGAATCGCAAACTCCTTGAGTTTTGGCGGTTGATGAATAATGGCTGTTTAAAACGCAAATGGGTATCTGGGCTTGAATCTTATTAAAAATATGTGTGAAAGTAGTTAGTAATTAAAAATGATGACTGAATACTGTTTCCTTAACATTCTTGTTGAAGTCCTTCTCCAAGGGATGAAATGAAACTTTGTTGTTCTTCCAACACAAACTATAGGTTCGTAGTTTACCCAGTTATATTCATAATGAACACATATAGAATGCAGTTCTTAGTTTTCTGCGATATAATTCATGATTGCATTCTCAACCGGAGTTCAAGACAAAGCGCATGCATTTCATTCAAAAATAAAAGATACAAACACGAATAACACTGTTCGATATATTATTATTCTTGGGTACATAAGTAATTTATCTCTCTATCCCTATAAAGCGGCCCTCTAACAATAGTTAAACCTTTTTTACCCGACTACCGAAGGACGAGGGTTATGAGTTTGACAATCTATGTATGTATATATGTATGTATGTAGCCGATTTTTATGTTCCCACGTAGCGCTGAAACTAATAGTCCTATTTCAACAAATGAGGTGTCGTATGATTCGTCTTAATAGCCTAATGGTTATAGGCTATGATGTGACGTCAGATAAAAATGGGGGTCTAACGAGATAGCGGGGGGTAAAGGTCGAAAATGTCAATGTTAGTAAATATGCTCGTGTGTGGTATCGTTGCAAAGGTCTTTGTTTATAATTTCTGAAACTGTTTTTCAAACTTTTGTGAGGTTATCGATTCTCAAGAAATTAGCAAAAAAAAAATTGTAAAAAACTAAAACCCGACTACATAAAAGTTTTAAACAAGCGTTCACCTATTGTCCATAGCATTTTCTTTTGATACTTAGGTAGTCGGAGGCACTCACTCCATATACCTACCTAGTTACAAAGGCCTCCGACTACCTAAGTATCAAAAGAAAATGCTATGGACAATAGGTGAACGCTTGTTTAAGACTTTTATGTAGTCGGGTTTTAGTTTTTAACTATATTTTTTCTATTTTATGTATTATTTTCTAAAATTAATTTTCTAAATAAATGATTATGTCTAAATCTGTTTTATTTTGCCGTGACAGTCGCGACGTAATAATCGACCCCTTCAATTCAGCCCATGTATGTCGTAAAAGCGGACAAAGGCCAAGCGGGGTGATTTATGGCAAAACCCCTTGTTTGGAGGAGGCATGTCCAACATTGGACGTATGAGTGCTGATGAGGTTATCTCTATTTACCTAGTTTAATAATAAAATGTTAAATTTTTTATCAATTAGTATTACAAAACAAACGTCTCCTAATTTCAACAATACTCGAGAATGCCATACAATTTATATTAGAAATTCCCCGGAGATAGCTGATGGCAGGTAAGTGACGTACAAAGCCTGGCTTATATTCCACTTTGAAGGCACAACCAACTTTAGCAGGAAGGGCTCTAATTGGCTCCACAAAGCATTGTATGCAAGTGAGCATGGCCGAGGATTCAATAACAATACCAACATATTGAGGAATTCATCTTACGTGTCAAAAATCACGAGGAAATTATTGACGCGATCAAAACCAAAAGGTATGCTAATCTTTTATCTTTTCCTACCGAAGGAAGTCCAAGTGACACATATTCACTTTCTTAAGTGTGACGGTGGTCAAACGCTTTACCATAATCAATAATAATAAAAAACTTGAGATATTTGGGGCATATCTACTATCTACATTAAAATGGAAGACCATAACCTTAATTTTAATAAAATAATTTCACTTTTTAAACTACAGCCGCTGAAAGTTTCACGGTACTCAATAGTATAAATTTTACAAAAATACAATTCTATGAGAACAAGTTTCCTTGTTAAACGTTTGGAATGACAAAGCAACTTTTAAATTCTTAACTGAAAAAAAAAAATGCAGCGTACGAGTATTATTAGATTCCATCTATTCAACACAGATTGGAACCTACTACAGCTATAAATATATTTGTTTATCGAAATTTGGGTTCCTGCACACAAAACAGTAACAAAACGCCCAAAAAGCCCTCAAATTCACTTCCTACATCCTCTCCGTCCCCTAAACACAATAAAAATAATCAATGGTGCATTAACTTGAATCAAATTTGTTTACGTTATAATATTTATCTGACCACTGACCCGTTTAATGCTAGCCTAGGGGAGAACGGGGCGAACTGACCCTCTATGCAACGCCACGTCATTTCGAACACTCCTGAACAGATTTTTATATCCACAATCTTACATTTCCCCTTTGAAAAGGGTCTTACAACCTTATACTACGAATCTTAAGGTTGATTTCAGTTTGTTTTGGTGATGGCTGGAGTATTTTATTGTGTGTAGGGTGAACATACTTTGACAATATGCATTAGAAGGGTAGGACAGTAATTTGATACTGTTTAAGTCGTGGGAAAGGGATATTTATAGGTCGTGAGTGTAATGAATAATCAGATAAGCATCTAGGAAATGGGTTGTCTTATGGCCCTTCCCAATATATAAACTATATCTAGTTTTGGCCATTGGCAGTCGAATTTTGACACATTTTCTAAACAGGAAGTGCAACAATTCGACTATCAACGGCAACAATTAAATTATGTATGAATATTGGGAATAGTTAAGTGTCGTGAAAAAAAAGAACACAAAGTTATCATTATCACAGGTCGTGAGAGAACACAAATTCTCGCTTCTAATGAATAGGTACTAGTGCCAGCCATTCTATAATTTCTTACTGATAGAGTTTATATAAAAAAAAATGATATAACAAATATTAAAACAGTATTTATACACTTGTACTAATAGTGTCATGTAGTCGATTGTTATTCATTTACTTAAATAAATAAATAAACAATGAAAATCTACTTTATATACATAAAAGTGAATTGAAAAGAAAGAATTGTCTGGCGTGATCAAACGATCCGGGGCCATTAGCGTTTTTCTTGTTAGTTCCGTAATCAAACAACACTATGGGATATGATAAAACTTGAAACTAACATAGTTATTCACTAAAGTCATTTATTTTTATTACAAATTATATATTTTTATTTCCTTGATCATGATGGCGCACGAAACTGTACCGAAATTTGATTCTAAGGGCTCATATACACAGCATCCGTTGTACAGGATCCGTTTTACTGGATCCGCTCACTTTCCCGTGATGGCGTATGTAGTTGTAGTGTGTGAACTCGCTTATACAACTACATACGCCATCTCGGGAAAATAAACGCATCCAGTAAAAGGAATCCTGTAAAACAGATGCTGCGTTAGCACCTCAAATCATGGTAAATATAAATGACCTTATTGCTGGGATATGACTTTGAAGTTGGGATTTGATTCATTTCGGCGTGATAAACTGGGATTTACCACAGACTAGCGATGTCACTCCTAATCCAAGAGCTTGCTTTTACTGTCCATATTAACCTGGATTTAAAACCTTTAGGATATTCCAAGCAGCTTTGATTCTGAAAAGAATATCCATAACACCTTATTTCTTATTTGATAATAATAACTATGTTTATAGTATAAAATTTTACTTGTCTAAGTGCTTATTTTGTAAGCCTAAAGAAATAAAGTTATTGATTCTGATTCTGATTCGATTATTTCGCTGTAGTCAATCTTCTTTTTAATCATACCTGAAACAAAAGACATTCAGAGTCAGAAAACGGTACAAATCCTCTTATAACCTGCGTAATTATAGAATCATCTCTCATTCTGTCCTGCTTACTTCGAATGCCATCTGCATGAGCATGAGGGATGACTTCATTCTCAATCCCATCCCTTAAGTACGCAGGTTATATCAGTTATTACTTGCGGCTTTGCATATCGTTCCCCAGGATACAATCTAATAAAAATATATCGTGTTTTAAAAAACGATAAACCGACTTCAAATTCCCTTACTTTAACACTTATTTTAAGTTGTGCGGGATATATACTAATACCGTTGGGATTTAATAGGACCCCCTCGGGATCATTTTCTGTACAATAGTGAAAGAATATTCAAAATCGGTCCATAATTGGCGGAGACATAGCGTAACATACATACAAACAAACAAAAAAAACATACAGACTAATTGTGAACCTCATCCTTTTGAAGTCGGTTAAAAATATTGTGAAACCTTAATACAATTTGCAACATTATGATCTAAAATGGCAGCCAGACGGTGTCTAATGGAGGTAATGTCTTGTGTCACGGGGTCGAGTGACATAGACGCACCGAATGGAATTCTAAATTACCCCCTAAACCTAATTCAGACGGAAAACAGTTTTATTGTTACATATTCGTCATCATACACGTCCACAGCTGGACATAGGCCTCCCCCATACGACGCCACAAATAGCGGTTCTGAGCCGCCTCCATCCATAGACTCCCTGCGATCGCTACGATGTCGCCGGTCCATCGAGTGGATGGTCTCCCAACACTCCTTTCCGCTTTGCATCGTGGCCGCCACTTGAGAACATTTACATGTTGTAAGTATGCCAGTTTTTTTGCCGTTTGTTTATTATGTAGCTTATAAGTCGCATTCTCAAAACGAAAAAGCAGAGAACAGTCCTACTAATATTATAAATGTCAAAGTTTGTAAGAATGGATGTTTGTTCCTCTTTCACGCAAAAACTACTGAACTGATTGAGCTGAAATTTTATATGGGCATAATTTGGGATCTGGAATAACTTATAGGCAATTTTGTTTTCCCGATAAAACGCGGGCAAAAGCGCGAGCAGCAGCTAGTACATAATAAGTACGAGTGGATGGATGGATATATCACACTAATATTATAGTGTAGATATGTTTGTTACTTCTTCACGCTAAAAGGGCTACAAACAGATAATCTCTATTAATAGAGATACAACAGGGAAATATCTCTATTTCTGCTTTGTTTCCGCTTACACAAAAATAATTTGACGGAATGGGGATATAAGGCTTATTCCACTTTAGTCATCTAAAATCCCCCATAAGGGGGAAAAGTGGAATGCAAAAATATAAATTCCACTTTTCCCCCTTGAAATTGCCCTTAAGGGAAAAAGTGGAATTGAATAAAGTCGATTCCAATGAGTATTCGCTCGTTGGGTCTAGGATTTGAGATATAAATAATATGGATGCAGGTATAGGTTAACTGTTTTCTGTCTAAATGCGTTCCTATCCAACGGTGGCAGAAGATGAGAGGAAGTTTGACAGTCAATAAATACGTCTGAGAATGACACCGTGAATGTAGCTAAATTTGGGCTGAATCAAATCATTCTGTTCTCTTCGGCACGAAGTAGTCAAAAACAAAACGCGCAAAAAAAAAATTGCTAAAAGCAATTGCCTATCATGCTTGTTTGACAAAACCTGCAAAGGGAAAAAGAATATATAGGTAATATAAAATTACCCACATTTTGCCGCCGTAGCTAGATAAAAAAAATTACTTATCTGTTGTTCCATTTTGATTGTGGTTTCTTAATATGTACTGAATGCGAATTTCTGAACTTAGGATTTTTATAATGGATCTCCTAATCCAGCTTCTACTTCTATTCTCACTCTACCATGACTCTACACTGATTTTTAACCGACTTCAAAAGGAGGAGGTTTTCAATTCCTCTGTATTTTTTTTTGTATGTATGTTACGCGATATCTCGGCCAATTATGGATCGATTTAGATTTTTTTTTCACTATTGCATAGAAAATGATACCGAAGGGGTCCCCTATTTTTATTCTCAGGGGATTATTATTTATCCCGCCAAACTTAAAATAAATGTAAAAGTAAGGGAATTTGAAATAACTTTATCGTTTTTTAAAACACGCCATATTATTAGGTTATAATGATGTTTATTGTTATGCTTAAAATCTCAACAAGGTGCAATGAAAATCTGAAATAAGCTCACTCTATTCAAGGGCGGGCATTTTGAAATTAGAACGCTAGGCTATTTGCACTTGAGGACGGGACAAAAGGCCTCGGCTCGTGCGTGCCTTATTGAGCAACGCCTAGGGGCTAGTGATGCCCTGGCTAGTTTGAATATTCTAAATATGAATCTTAATGATTCGAACTAAAAAGATTTTATAAAACTTTTCTGTGGTTTAACCAATCTCTTTTCGTGGAACCTTATAATGATTGAAACTGAAATTGAAAGAGGTTTTGCTTAATTGAACAGTGTTAGATAAGTAACCTTTCTTGTTTAAGTTTTTGTGAAATTACGTAACTGCGGATGGATTTAGGTCTAGCTATGGGCAAAAATGGAGGTTAACTGTTTGGACCACTGATATTTATATTAAATTGAGAGTACACCTCCGTACTATTAAGTGTTTTACGTTTTGGTCAAACGCAAATTTTACATTATGAACTCTCTTACAATATGATGAGAAAAACAAATGGCACAGGTAAACAATACAAAATACATGCCAATTTTCAAGAAAACACGATTAAATTAACATTTAATTGCGATTTGAAGTCATTAAATTGAACCAGTGTTATTTCCAACTAAGCAGATTTTTTAAACGTTTCCAAATTTATATTTCTAAGTAGTTGTAATACATTTTAATGTTGAAATGTAAAAGAACCTGCCTGTCTGTCCTTGGTAAGTAAGAACCTAGTTTTTTTGGAAAATTTAGACTTCGGTGCAAAAGATCGTCATTTCAGCTACTTATGGCTTACAATAGCGCGTGTAAAGACGGAGACGCTGCGCTGGGAAGTTTGTAGGTACTTATTAAACTATCTCAAATAATGTTATGGAATAAAAGTAAGTTTATAATGAAGCAGTCCCATGCCTAGCCTTCACGCCCCGGGCAGCATTCAGCAATGCCGCGGGTAAACTCATACAGAATAAATACGGCCAGGCAGCCTGTCTCACGCTCGATTCACAGCGTCGAGAATCGCAAAATCGAGCGTAAGATTCAAATTGTAAGCACTATTGAGATGTGTCATATGAAAGATTTTTGTTTTAAATTATTAACTGAGCGCAACATTAACGAGGGAACATTTGCGTCTCGGCTAGAATTCTGAATTGTGCTTTTTTTTTATTAGTTCCTAAAATCCAAAAGTTGTGCTCTGGGACTAAATGACTCCGTAGCATACATATGGATGCAATGCTGATGATGATGATAGTGACATCATCACCACCGTCATCCGTAACCCGACTTCGCCCACTGCTGGGTACAGGCCTCCAAACTGTAGCATATATTGTAGTTAGAAAAATAAAGTCTAATTATTTGGGTACTAGTCAGGACTGCTAAAATCTCTTTTGGACCATCAACAGGACCAAGTAGTTTTGAAAATCACGCATATACAATAAACCTCTTTTTAAATTAAAATGTATTACAACTACTTAGAAATATCAATTTGGAAACGTTTAAAAAATCTACTTAGTTGGAAATAACACTGGTTCAATTTAATGACTTCAAAATTTAAATTTAATAATACCTATACCTAGTATGTAATTTTTTATATACCAACTTATTTAAAAGATTTATCGGAACAGAAAGTCTTCGATTCCTTTCGAAATCTTGAAAACTAAACAAATACTTCCAATGCAACCAACCACTTACCGAACTGAAACTCAAAACTAGCCAAAGTGGGAGGGATAGTCCAATTGCCTCATCGATCCTTATTACGTTACTAACTAGAAGAAGTGGGAATTCGTTTTATCGTTTCCTGTTACTGTTTGCGTTAAATTATTTTCTTGGTGTTTGAACCTTTTTGCTGGGTCTCAGTCGATTCTGTGAGAAAGGTCTTGAAGTTAACTACGTTATGGAGCCTGAAATCGTATCAAAGTCTTTGCACGAAATGAGTTTTGTGGACTTCATTGAGCTTTTGTTAGAATTCTTTGTCGGGAGTATATTTCTAGTTTAGTTAACCTACTTACCGGGTACCTTACTTAAATAAAAAGATGTTTTTTTTTTTTTTTTGATAGGATTCTTTCTTCTGACTACTTTGGGCCGAAGCTAGTGGGACAAACACGGAATGACCCAGAACTTTCAATCATTGCATTTTTAACTGTATATTTTTTGTTCTCTTACTGGTCGTTTTTAATTTGGCAGTACAATTATGTATTTACCCGGTTTAGTTGTGCATAGAACTGATTTAAAACTCTACTAGGATTTATTACGACACACACTTGTCTATAATCGTAAAATAATGGTATCAAGCCATGATCCAAGAAAACAAGGTCTGCTCCGCCGGGGGTGACACTTGCAAACGCCTCTGGACAGTTGTCACTTTATTTCAAAAAAACGTAGAAGTTGGGAAACAAATGTGGTAAGGGTCAATTTTAAATCACAAAAAAAGTCAATTGTTAGTTATTTTTGTTAGAACAGTCAAAACGTAAATTAAATATGAGTCAATGTGATTAATAATTGATAGTAAGTAACTACAAAAGCACATATGGAGTTTTATCAGATTACTGGGACATTCACAGGACAGGGATATTCCCTGTAAGAAGTTCGGGGCTCGGAGAGTTGTGATTATACTCTACTATTAACACCAGCAAATAGATTTGTCTTCTCATTCGCCGATGGCAATGATGACGTAAGCAAGTGTCGTCATCCACGTGACTATCGTGTCTCGAAAGACCATACCTTATATTATTATACCATGCATCCACCCCACCTTAAAACACTTGGTAGAAAAAAATACATACAAGTAAGTAACCAACCGTAATTTATCGTCTTATTACCACTTAAAAGCCACTTTAGTTGAATAAATCTGGTCATTATACGTGTCCAAAAGTTCTCGCCTGGAGGCTCGACCATTCGGGAGAGTAATACCGGTGCAGTCACCGATGCATCGATTATGGAAAGATGCGTTCACATTAATGTTATGATGGTTATGGTTACGAAATTTGGTTACGTAGAGGCATTACAGGGTTATTTGTAGGTACTTAATTTTTAGAAGCCATGAGTCATGCCCAATGCATGTCAGAGTCCTCCTTCCCTCCTCTCTGTTTACATAACGCCACAGCTTTGGTCCAAAAATTCAGAACATCATATATTTTCTGTAAACACATAGTTATAGACACACAAGGTCAAGGCTTTTTAAAAAAATTGTTCATAATCTCCGGAACATCTGTAGATGCAAAAAACTCAAGTAAACCAAAGATTTTAAATCTTTGAAATAAACAGCAAACGCCAAGTTCTGTCTTCGATTTTTAGTTTACACACATATTCATAGGTAGTTTATGGAATGTAGAATGTAGGAACTGGTTATGTCATTCGCCTTGTCCTAATTTCTAAGGAAATCATCGGAATAAAGCTTGTGCCCACCAGTTTTTTTTTTGATTTGACTTTTTGATCATACACCGACAAAGTCGTTGTGGGTTCTTTTTCACTTTTCCACTAGTGGAAAAAAAATAAGTGAAGATAAAATTAATAAACGTTTTATTTCTTATTTGTTTATTGTTTAAAATTTTACTTGTGTCAGTTCAGTGTTTATTATGTAAGACTAAAGAAATAAACGTTATTGATCTCTAATTTCTGACAAAGAATCTACCTATAACTATAGCTGTCGTTGTACCGAAGCCATTTTACGCGATTTGAAATTGCCAACTAGTAAATCATATGAAAAAACTTTAGTTAAATAGACCCTTATGTTAAACCTAGCCTTCATCATTAACCACCAATCGGTTTCATACACAATTTCATGGCCACAGCTTTACCGTCCGGCGTGCATCGATTAACAAAAGTCTCTGCGATTAATCGTGCACAAACTTTCGCGAAAGTCCGCAATCATGAATCATTGCAGTTAATTTATGTGCCAACGAGTGTCGCCCGGTCTTTGGGGCCCGGTTTTTGCCCGGGGCATGCCGATAATCCGGCAGCCGGTTACAAATGCGTCCGGATTTCTGACGGGGGGTTCTGCTGATAAAATTGGGCAAGTGTTGTTTCGAGGAGCAAACAGTGGGTAAACAGATTTTAATAGGTATGGAAAATAGATAGTAGCCGATTCTCAGACCTACTGAATACACATATAAAATTTGGTAAAAATCGGTAAAGCCGTTTCGGAGGAGTACGGTAACTAACATTGTGACATGGAAATTTTATATATAAGATTATTGCATTTTTTATTTAATTGACCACAATCTCACCTAGTAGAAAGTGATGATAGGGCCGACGGTGTTTCACGTATAAGCTGCTGATTGCATATAATATCTGATAGTTTGCGTGGTCTCAATAAACGTAAGGTCGTATGCATATTTAGTAATATAGCTATTTAATCCTAACGCGATGTGTTCATATCGAGATTTAGGCAGAAAGCGATTTAGTCATAACTGCTATCTATGTAGTCAAATCAAGATGTAGTTATAAAGCTTCTAACCTTTAATTGTGTGGTGACCCATCGGCCTGCTGGGTGGTGATTAGGTATAACAAAACCCGGGGAGGGATGTTTGGCAGTGAACGAAAGCATGCAGAAGAGGAAAGTGAATGGACTATCCCTGATGACTGATAGTAATAACATAGAAAATATTAAGTGTAAAAAACTGTCTCTGAATTATAAGCAGCTAGTCTCGTGGTACCTGGGGCCGATTCTGCTAATCAATAACTTTACTATGACAATGATATCGTCGCAGAATTCTCCATAGACGAAAAAAACTCCAGATAGTACGTGCAGTGCTATTTGCACGGGGAGATAGAATGATTTCAACGCAGACAATTTTGACACGCGTCTCTCCATCTGTAGTTTCTTTCATCAAAATACCAAAAAGTGTCATTTTGAGATGACACCATTGTGATGGAAAAATCTATTGTTCAAGTCAAATTATGTAGAATCAAAGGTATTTGAAGCAAACATAAAGGTCAAAACTTTATTGAAAAGAAGAGATTTAAGAGAAGAAGATTTTATTAAAAAGTTGTATTATTTAATTCAAAAGTATGGCCCTGATAAAACGGTGTGCAATACGTAACGTTATGGGATACTGAAAAGATTATGCATTTAGTCAATCGGTGTATTTCCGGAAATACCCTGTAAATTTGTAATAAACATCCTTTGTCCTCTTTGTAATATCTTGTTCTTAAAGACATATAAATATATGTAATCTAAAAAGCTTCCAACTTCCTACATCACATAAAACAGCGATATAACAAAACTACACGGTAACTCCATCACTGCACGGCGAATCAATCAGCCATCATAATTACACCCTAAAGCCTATCGTCCTTATCGCAATACCAATAAGGATCACAATCGATAAGCTTATCAGCGATATTTATAGGTCATTTGAGGTGGGTACTTATGCTCTCTCTGCTAAGTGAGCGACACGTCTTGCCTTAAGTAGATGGCGAATGAATATATGGCGTTGCAGAATAATTATGGCTCTTACTAACCAACTGCTATAAGTATGATAATACCTTGAATGGAACAAGAAGCCTATTTATATTATAAAAGCTTTAAATCAATCATTTTCGTAACGTAGATTTCATTCAGACCAGGCTCGTCAGGTCGAGATGTGAGAATCATCAGTACAAAACTATAGACGCTAACTACTTTCTGTCATTTATCCTTCATCATTCGCACTGTTAAAGTTTGGAACACGCTGCCTGCTGCTGTTTTCCGGTCTATCAGAACTTGGGCCTCTTTAAGACAAGAGTGACAGTTGTCTTCTAGATCTTTGTGATACACCATCAACCACATCGTCACTTTCCATCAGGTGAGAATTTTGTCAAATTTAGGTCTTTTCGCTGTATAAATAAATATATAAATACTGCCAAACTTCAGCAAGCAGTAAGGTGCAACCCGTGCAACCAAAGTGCCAGAATCACTACAGAAGTGCCAACGCAATCTTCACAGCCACCAAGATCGTGTTCAAATGCTTTGGACTCCTCGACACTTTACAAAAACCTTTTTCATTTTCAATACCTTTAGGTGGTGGAAAATCTCAAGCAGCCGGCGGCGCGGCGAGAAGCAAAGAAAATAACATTGTAAAATGGCTTTAGCAATAAAGACAAAGCAATAATAGAAAAACATTGCAAAAGCAATCCCGTTAATCGATGCTAAGGCCTGTAACGAATAGCTAGCAAATGTAACGGATAGCTAGCAAATGGACAAATCAGATTATTTCACCCACTATGAGTAGATAACAGGAAGTCAGGGTGCAAGTCAAAGCTAGGGGGTGGGACAAGGTATGAACTTCTGCGTTAACACACCCACAACACACACACAAATCTCAATGGACTAAGCATTGAGATTGTGTGTGGGATTCAAAAATACCATTGTCATGACATACAATAATAACATGGCTCTTTGGTCAACGCAGTACAGAAACCATGACGGATCCTTGGATTGCAAATAAAGCAAGTTTAATTTTTTAACCACGAAAAGAATTCCGGTATCCTCAAGCCTCTCTATTTTTATTTAGCTTGCTGCTTGGTATTGGCACTAACGCTAATTCTTGTACTTTAGATCAATATTTATCACAGGCCATAAATTAAGAGATCCTGCTAAGACCCCACCAGGTCGCCCTAAGCGAAGACATTGCCCGCTTGAGTGGAAATTATCTTACGGGGATTATCCTGTTGGACACGTTTTTCTATTCCTTCCCATTTATTTTGGATTTTCCTGAAAAACGACCGATTTACTTTTATTCTGGTTTAAAAATTGTATATATATATTGAAGACAATACGCTAAATTGTTCTTTTATTTTTCCTATTACAAAATATTTAACGGTCTGCTTACTCTTTCGAAATTTCTCACTCAATATTTTACTGTGCAGTACATGTGTTAGAGGTGGTTTTAAAATGAGGGAAGTGGAACATGGACCCTGTAAGGGCACAACATAACACATATGTAGGTATGAAGCATAATTTTTTTACACTATTGGAATTCTAACCTCATGCTTATCTTTTGAATTTTTGACCACAATCCTTATAAATAATTATAATAAACGCGATAGTTTGTATGTTTGGATGTTTGTTACTCTTTCACGTTAAAACTATTAAATGGATTTTAATGAAACTTAACAATAATATAGCTTATACATCAGAATAACACATAGGCTACAATTTAAAAAGACACTAACTGGTGCCCACGACTTCGTCCGCGCTGGATTAGTAGTATTTTCTTCGGCGGGCGTAGCCGCAGGTGGGTCAGCTAGTTAAAATTAAAGTTATCGCACTGAAAACAAAGATGCGCCCGATAAATACCCGAATAACGTTTCTACAAATTTACCAGATATGATCAAACAAAATTTAAAAGCAAAGGTTGTAAATCCATAAGGAAAAAGCTAAAAAGTTGACCGTACCAGGATATTTAGAGGCATAAAAGCTATTTGAGCATTACAATAGGGACAAGTTCATTGTCTGAGACGTCGCGTTGCCAGCAGACGGGCGTGGTGCAAGCGAGAAGCTTTTTATTATAAACGTTAAGACGAAGTGAGCTCAGTTTTCCAAGCCAAGGACGAGCGAACACCGCGCGGGGAAGGCGAGAAAGGAAGGCAAGAGCCGTGGAACGGAAATAAATAAATAATACTGGAAACTCTTAACAGCATCATGTTGACGACCTATATGATTGGGTACCCGGCACCGCCCATGATCCAAGAAAACGAGGTCTGCTCCTCCGGGAGTGACACAAGGTGACGTCACTGTCCAGTTGACACTTTATTTCAACAAAACGTAGAAGTTGGGAAACAAATGTGATAAGGTCAATTATGTTTGTAAGATCAGTCAAAACAGTGTTAGTTAAACACGAGTCTATGTGATAAATTATGAGTAAATGTGAAACCACATAGTTTTATCAGATTTATACAAGTAATAGAAGAAACTCGGGGAGATACGAGTTAACGCTACTGGTAACAGCAGGAAACCAGATTCGTCTTCTCATTCGCCGATGGTGTCGATGACGTAGCTTGTGTCACCCACGTGATCGTCGTGTCTCGGAAGACCATACCTTATATTATTATACCAACACACCACCTACCCACACCACGCCCCGGGTACCCGGCAACCAGAACGTATGAAATGTTTTGCATATGGAATCAGTAGTTTTCTATGTTGACAAAATACAACTAACCTATTAATGGTTTAAAAACCTAATCCTGAACATTTCATACAGGATTATCCTGGCCCTAAGAAGGCCTATTTGAAAATAATCAAGATAAGTACAAAAACTCCACTAACGAACGACGCCCACAAATAATCAACTCCTCTACAACTTGGCCCCCAATGTTTAGCCGTTATCAAGGTCTAAATTGCAAATTTAATACAGCCATTTGCATCTGAAAGAAGCCATACAAAGTCGTGTTGTACGCAGTGATTTGTACCATTTATCTAAACTCTTCATCTATGGGATGAGACACCATTATTTTGTACCATAAGATTTGTCTGGTTGTAAAAATTTGCATCTCTATTGCTTTTTAAAACGAGTCTTGATTATCTTGGTTGTTTAGTGGCTCTAGTATTATTCAAATTTATATATGGATTTTGATATATGGGATGATGATGATGTCCTTCTTGCCGAATCTTCGGCTTCGGCGGCTATTCTCAACGGAGACTAAAC
Source organism: Eupithecia insigniata (assembly GCA_947859395.1). NCBI lineage: Eukaryota > Metazoa > Arthropoda > Insecta > Lepidoptera > Geometridae > Eupithecia > Eupithecia insigniata. The sequence continues at coordinate 2,914,376 of OX402001.1, read as the reverse complement.
AGGTGCGCTAGACATTATTATATTACCCAAGTGTGTGCGCAAACACAGGTGCACTCTCTGTTCCCTCATTCATACGGGATGGCAGATCGACACAACCGGGGAGAGGATATGATGTCCTCAACCAGCAATGTATGCAGGAAGGGGGTAGAAAAACCTTAACTTTGAAAGCCCATGGTGTAAATTCACTTTCACGTTGCAGCTGGGCAATAAATGGACTGAATCATTACCAGCACCTCTCAACTATTTCGTTCCCCTAGATTAATAACAATGAAAGTACATACACAATACTCAACGAAAATTTTGAGTTACAAAACAATCCTATCTAAATTACTTTAATGTCAAAATGATGAGTCATAATCAAAGGAAACCCCAACAGGAAACGCAGGAAACAAAGAAGTATGTCCAAACAATTGTATGTCACAACTGATTCAACAGCATAATCAGTGTAAGTGCATTCATTGTTTTCACTGATCATTGAGAAACTTATAACTCGAAATGAAATATTGAACCATCAAAGTGACATTTTAGTTATATTGTAACCTAAGATAAAAACAATAGCTACAAAACAGCTTTTTCTTACAGGAAATATCAGTAATTACATAGTAGTGGGCAAAGCTTTGAAGAAATCCGACAAAAATCGGGCCCAAATTTTCCTCTTGGTGTGGTTTAGATAAATGTAAGTACTAAAACTTCGATATACAATTATTTGAACCTAAAATAGATAAACTTAACAAAGGATTAAAGGCACTTTGAAAGTTATGAAACTTATTTATAATGAATAAGTGAAGTGACCGATATATTATATTTATACAACTATGTACTTACTAAATATCACAATAACTTCTCTATGTTATCTAGTTTCTTAGACAAATTGTTTGAAAACTTTAAAGATAATAAGTCTATGAAGATAATAAAGCTTTGTTTACAACAAAGTAGTACAATAAAAGCAGTGTAAAGCGCACAGTGTGTGACTTCGAGGGGCGTGAACTTAGCGGAACGACCACGCACCAATGCCTGTCCAAGTGATAAATTTTGTGACTTTATTTATTGTTTTTCAATTTCAAAGTATGCAAGGAAGGATATGCTCTTTTGTTGGCTACCAATAGTTCAAGAATTTCCATAGAATATAGCCACTAATTTCTCCATGAAAATTACCGTATTTCAGATCCAAATTTTAGGTGGACAGCAAAAGCGAATGTTTGATAGGTGTTAAAACATCAGAGTTCCATTGAGAGTATTTGAGAGTTATTAAAAATATCTATGTGTGTGAAATAGTGATATCTAACGTACCAACGCATTCATGCGGCGACACTTTTTTAAAATTATTTTTAGCTGCATAGTGCCGTGTCACTATGCAGCTAACAATAATTTTTTTTCTTAGTTAACTTACCACTATGTTAATTTTAATGGATCTTTTTGATCAAATTTATCATTATAATGGCTTTAGCTCTTTTTTAGATTCGGTTTCGCTGTCTAATTTTGTTTATGTTGCTCCGTCCATTTACATTATCAAATAATACAAATTCCCATCATTTTCATAATGTGCAATAGCGGCTTCATAACGGAATAATTCGAAACGTCATGTCTGTCTGTCTGCATTCGGAGATGAATAATAAACCGTATAATGGTTTGTATTAAGTTTAATAGACGGCGGTGTGTAATAGTAAACGTGAGGGCTTTGTTCTGGTCTAATATTAAGTTGCCTTTGGCTCTTCTTTGTGTCAAATCCTAAACCTATTCACAACTTACAGCAGGCTCTGCTTTCAAGTTAGTAGTTATTAGTGCCTAAATATTATTTTATATAATAATAAGTACTTATGTAAGTAAAATAAGTCGCTTAATTAACTATATTTGCAATAACTATACTTTTTTTTTGTTTTTGGATCTCCCATTAATTTCGGAGGCCCTCCTCCGTTGTCATCTGCGAAACAGTTTTTAAACTTTTGCAGATGGCATCGTTTCCACTTTGTAACCATGCATCCATTTGTTATTTTGTTCCTTATTTATTTATTCTTTTTTACCATAAACTACCTCAGCCTGCCTTCCACTTGTTGTTTACGTCCAACAGAGTTCACATTGTGATTTATTTTTATTATTAGCCTAATGTGTCCCACTGCAGGGCAAAGGCTTCCCTCACATCCTTCCACTCGTATCAGTCTACTGCAAGAAAGGCCTACGTCTTTCTGAAAGCGTCCAGCTCATCTCCCGCCATCTCCGTCTAGACCTTCCACGTGGCCATTGTCCGTCCGGGACCCAGTCGGTGGACATTGTGATATATATTACTTTACTAAATTACAGTTTTTATACCAAAGATTTTAAATCTTTGTTAAATACCTAACTACCGACCTATTATTAGATATCATTAGGATAGTATCGTAACGTAGTAGATGTTTGTATAAAATGAGCAAACTTTAGGGTCCTGCATTTCGAACCTTAATCAATTGTCAGGTTAGTCTAATCACCTTATCATCACTTTATGTAAAGCAGGCAATGCGCATTAAGCAGCTTTATTTTCATTCTACTCTTAACACTCAAGGTAAAGTAACTAGGTACCTAAACAAACTGTAATATTATTTATTTATTTAGAATTAATTATGATAGACAATGCCCTCTTACAGCAGCACTACTAATTTTTATTTTTAAACATGACTTAAACGATGCCCTTTTACACCTCATCTAATTTAATTTACCTTACATATTTATCTATATTCCTAAGTTATTTAACTATATTTCTGTTTTATGGCTTTGAAGTAAGCATAATTTTAAGCACATACATATACCTATTGTGAACTATTTATTGTAAATTGACTTCTCCAAGTGTGTCCAGTGCTCCTACGGCGAATAAATGAGTATGAGTACTAGATTTCTTAATTTTATTATGTAAAAGTTTTATTTTGTTTAAATTTGTAGCAATATGTGATATGATAATATAAAATGTACATAGTAAACGTAATTAGCCACTTAGCAAAACAAAATAATTGCAGTGCCCTTGCAGGGTGCATGTTTGAAGCTTGTTATCGTTAAGACCCACTGTACAACATGTTTGCAATAAAAAATTAAGTATTGATTATATTTATTGTTTTAGGTAATTTATATAAAATACCTAAAACAATAAATATAAATATTAATACCTAAAATAATTATATTTATTGTTTTAGGTAATTTATATAAAATAACTAAAACAATAAATATAATTAGTGTTGAGTATGTCACAAAATAATTATCATCTCTCGCTATAATTTATCATGCATCTATCATCATCTGTTCTCAGCATCGATTGCTCTAGATGTCAATACATTATTTTGCCTGATCTTGTATAATGATCTGTACCTATAAATAAAAAGTAATCCATTTTTAGTAATCTCCACTTTTATCATTCTTTAGATTCATGACCAATATGTTGACCAAACAGAAATAATTCTTTATTTATTTATTTTATTAAATACCATGGCGCGTTTAATTCTTTGTCAAATAATTGAAAAAATAAATGAAACTCACAAACATAACCATTGTTTGTTATCATCGAGGTAGGTTTTAATTTTGTTGTTTCTTTTGTTTTCTATTCATAGAAGTCAATTTTCATAATATCCGTAGATACGGATAAAAGCCAACCTCATTTTCCACTTCAATGGTTTATTCTTTCACACTTTAAGAAGCTCTCAAAATTGTCGTAAATTCTAGATCGACCCCACCATTAAAATGGCTTCCACAAAATGAAGTCGTAAAGGTGAAAACTGAATTTATGAAAGAATAGCGTATCATTTTTAGCTTTTATAGCTGTCATGCAATCGTTAATCTTGTGCTTTTCATATTTTTAATGTCTCATTTTGTGTGAAACATAATCTTCTGTTCATTTAATATGCTGGTTTACAGCTCGTAATCTGAGGTGACTAAACAATTACAAATAATCACATGGAAATGCTTACTTTTATAAAATATTTTAACTTTCTACAAAGACAGATAATTCGTAGGTATATATTTGGAAACACGGTATAAAAGAATAAAAAAGAATAATGGTTGGACTGTCCATGTTAAACAAGTCATCGAAAAGATCCTTCGTGATGACAGATTTGATATTCCGTAAGCCTAAACTGGATGGGCAGCAGCTTCCTTCTATGTTTCAACACTGCAATCACCAATCCGCTTGCCAAGCGTGGTGATAATGGCAAAACCGCCCATATAGTCAAAAAGTCATAATTCTTTATTTCCGTAAATACAATAAATGTACCCTTAGAAAAGGTCAAATTATTAAAATTAAACACTGACATGGAAATAAAGTGATATTTTGATTTCGGTCGCTTCGGTGTGTAGATTAAAGTAAAGAAGCGACGAAGAAACCTGCCTGTTAGGTGTTATTTTTCGAGTTGGAGCAAAATCCGTCCCAAGCTTTTTTATCTTCTATATGTGGGAGACTATTCACTCGATGGCATATGTCCAGTTGTGGACGTGTATGGGGTGGATATGATGATGAGAAGCTTAAACTCGCCATGACTATAATAAATAACATAGAATAGACGAACCATACATTAAGAGGCTAACACTAAAATGTAGGTAGAACATTTTCCAAGTATGAAGATTTCACACTATGTAACAAATATGGATAGATAATTTAAAGAAAATTCTGGCATATTCCATCGCTAACTTTATACAAGGTGATTCAGATAAAGCTAGATTATAATAACTTTATCAACAGCTTTTTATAAAGCCCAATACAGGCCATCAGACATCCAAAACGGCCCATCTCAAAGGCCATTTCACACTTCCCTAATTAATTCAATTTAATTCAGGACAACGTAATTGTATTATGGCGTGATTATAAACACCCCATTCTTTGGGTAGTTTTTTAATTGCTGTTACTGGGTGATATTCGATAGCAGTGTTAAATGGGCCTCATTTGCATGGTCATAGACGGTCTCCTGAGGATCGTAAGGTAAAAATAATGATTAGTTATGTTTGTGTAGAGGTATAGTGCTGTAGCTGCTGTGACGTGAGAATTGATCCCTCCAACTCAACCTGTGTTTTTTGTTGTCAATAGACCTTTCTTTGACCACAGTCTCACCTGATAGAAAGTGACGATGTGGCCGACGGTGTATCGCGAAGGTCTAGAAAACGCCTATTGACTCTTTTCTTGAAGAGACCCAGATTATAATTGGCCGGAAAAACAGAAGCAGGCAGCGAGTTCCATTCCTTAGCGGTGCGAATAATGAAGCTGGAAGAAAACCGCTTAGTACAAGTGGGTGTTATATCCACCAGATAAGGATGGTATTGTGCCGTCCGTCTGCTCGTCCTGGAGTGGAAGGGAGCTGGTGGGATCAGGTCATGAAGTTCCTGGGATGTTGTAAAAATCGACTTATGGAACCTATCGATGCAATATAGCAGCTTCCTTGTGTATTTTGAACAAATCTACTGTGATCAGAAATCCTTCGCCAAGTATTGTGATTATAAATAATAAATAAATAATGATGGACACCACACATCATCTATCCCCAAGCTAAGCAGAGCTTGTGTTATGGGATAACTGATATACATAGCATATCTACATACATAGACTCTTTTTATTATACATAGAAAATGCCCAGAACACCCGGAACAAATATTTGCAGATCCTATAAACATTTGTCTCAAGGCAGGAATTGAAACCGCAACCTCCACGTTACCGGTTACTACAAAAAACAAAATGGGTGTAGGTACCACGTTACATTTATTTTTCGTCACGCTTTTGTTTCAGGCCAGTATTTTGTTTCAATTTAGTGATAATTATTTCGTCCTTATAAGAAACTAGCTGCTGCCCGCGCTTTTCATGTACCTTATATCCGTCCCAAGGATACCACCTACCTCTCTGCCAAATTTAATTAAGATCCGTTCAGCCGTTTAGGCTTGAATAGGTAACAGACATACAGACAGATAAACAGAGTTACTTTCAAATGTATAATATTAGTAGTATTACAATCAGGAAAAAAGCCAACCTCTTGCATATAATTTTCACATAATACATTTTTATGCTTCTAGCTAGATTGATAAGCCGCCTCCTCCCAAGGGAAGGATGGTCACGTCAATCAAAAACTACTTTATTTCATATTCTTTTAGGAATAAACAAGTTTTCATAATGCAACCCCCATATCCACTGAATAGTTTATGAGATGTCTGACTTTATTCGCATTATGATGTGGGTCAAAGAAAAGTTTCGCGGGAGATAAGTTCACCTTATTTCATGTTTTAGTTGTTCAAATGTTCTTTTGTAGTCGGCTCTCAATATTTTATTGCAAAGTTTCTATCAATATAGTAACTTTCAAGTCTCAGAACAGGGACAAAATTGTACCAGGTCTCGGTCATCGGTCAAGCCGTTTTGGAGGAGTTTGGTTACAAACACTGTGACACAAGATTTTCATATAATGGATAGATATAAAGAAGATATTCATTATATTTGGCATCACCTGACTTCATTAGAAAAAATAAATTTAAATAGTAAATATTTTAAACATGTTGTACGATACGGTCTATACCTAAACAGATCACGACAAAAATCGTTATTTACGATTACTGGTACCTACGTAAAATATGTATTTACTGATGAAAACTAATGAGTACTCCCAATAACCCGAGGGTTATGAGTTTGATTATAATAAATCTCAGGAACACATTATATACTTATACCTGGTTACCTACATATAAAAAGCTATTACAATCTCTTGATGGGTAATTTAGGAGTATGATGATGCCATAGCAGTGACGAAACCACACTTTGTCGCCCCTAATTTATTATCTATCAGTTTCAGTAACGAGAATTTTACGATACACACAGACAAAATAGTTGACATACTTTGATTTTGATTAATACTGGTAGAGCAAGGTAAGCGTTTATATGAAACAATATTTTAACCTTTAGAATTATTAAGTAAAGCGTACCACCTTTTTTTAAAAATAAGTAGTGTAGGTAAATACCTTATCAATTTAATTTTAAAAAATAGTAGGATTAGTAAAATTAAAAGGCATCCATTTTAATAAATTGCCACAAAGTTGCACAGAAAATAATAATTTAGAGAATTGTTTCCTAACCTCGAACAAATGTACTATATTTGAGAACGTTTCAATTTGCATCTCACCTATCAATCCTACTAATATTCTATATGTCAAAGTTTGTGAGAATGGATGGATGTATAGATGGTGTTCCTTTTTCACGCAAAAATTACCGAACTGACTGGTCTGAAATTTAAAAAGGGTATAGTTTGGGACCTGGAATAACATTATAGGCTATTTTTTATCCCGATAGAACGCGGGCGGAAGCGAGGGCATCAGCTAGTTTCATATATTGTAGGTACCGAATGTTCAGCTTGGCATACTTATAGTCACTATGCCTCAGTAAATCGAAGTCCAATCGGGATAAAGAAAATTGGTCGTCCCCTATCGAAATGCCGGCAATCCTCGTGCGCCTGTTGATATCAGATATGTACTTTTTACATTAGTCTTTATTAAGATGTCGTGATGCTGACATTCTGATAGATAAATACCTCCAGGTTTATTGTTCTGAATATTTAATTTATTTTTAACTAGCTTTTCCCCGCGATTTCCCCCGCGTTAGATTCAAATTTCACATTTCTCGGGGGATAAAAAGGTATTTTTTCTCGTAAATCTCCCATGGGAATTTGATATTTTACTAAGTCAAAAATCAACTCGATTGGTTGCTTAGTTAGGGCGTGAAGGAATGACAAACAAACAAACACACTTTCTCATTTATAATATTAGTTAGGATGTTAATGTCGTTCTGTTTGGCGCCCAAATTATCAAAAGGAGGTTGAATATATACAGAAAGGAAGGTTGAAAAATAATCCCAACCAACCAAGAAAACCATTGACTGTTTTCGAAACACCAATCACGGCAAATCCTGCTTTAAATCAACAACCAGACAGTAAGAACTAAAGCTCTACTTCCTCGCATTAGTTAAAAACATTAACAATTCAAACACATTGGTCGGCGATAAATTAGAGACCACTAGATCTCAAGACGGGGCGGTCGACGTAACTGACTACATAAGGGCCAAGGAGAAAGCGACAGCGGCAACTCAATTTGATGATTTACCAAAGCTGATCATGATCACAAAGCTATGAATTTTCATGAAGTTCTTTGTCAACTTCAAGAGAAAATCATTTTTAATCTCGTTTCAAGAAAACCATATTTATTCGAATTTTACGGCGCAAGAATCAACCTTTCTAACCAATGAAGTATTATAGTTACCAAAGCCGACTTACCAGCCGTGGATGTCGTAAGAGCCGACTAGGGGAACCTTCTACGGGAAGGGCATAAAATATTTTTACCTCCACTGGGATCACCTCCTCCTGTCAAGTGCGTTGATTAAAGCAGATCCACCCTTATAACAAGGGGGAGGGCTTGTTTTGGGGAGGAATGTGAAGTGGTGAACGTATTAGCGGTTATTGTAGGTATGCTGATGAGGAGGCAGCTCTAGTTATAAGTATATCAAGAATATATTGCGGATGGACAGAGGATGATCAATGAGGCAAACTACTTCCCTGGATGATTATCCTCGGCACAACGCACTACTAATTTTAAGTTTAATTTTAAATCTTTTAAATGTTGTTTATAATTTTGTCTAGATTAATCTATGGATCTTATGTTATCTGAAATAAATAAATAATTAAATTAAATTGCGATCGCCAACCCGCCTGCCAAGCGTGGCGATTATGGCAACGCCCCCCTAAACATGATTGTGGAGATCCTTAGGGGAAGCCTCATTTCAGGCCTATGAGCAGTGGACGTCGATCGGCTGATATGATGATATTGTACTTGTACAGATTTTCAGCAGCCTACAATACGGTTTTGTGATCCGGTCTCCTTTTAAAAACCCATTAAATGTGTTAACATTATATCTCCTTTCTATCTTGACTTACACCAAACATTAGCTATGAATGTTTCCCCTGACTTCCTGCGTGTACTTCCTGAGACGTTACGAACCTGTTGTTGCTTTTTATGTACACGTAGGTATACATTGGAACTAACAAATTTAATGACGAACTTATGTACGGCTTTCCTATTTTTGACCTATTTTGAAAATGTACCTATATTTTCAATATATGTAGTTACATTCCTACATGAATTGAATTCAGTGATGACGTAAATCAACAAACTTTTACTTGTTTTGTTGTACTCTAATTTTTGCTTAGAATTACCAATAGATTGCATTTTCGGTTGAGTATAGTTATGCTAAGCTTGCAAAATTTTAACAGCATTAAAAAAATGAAATATTTAAAAAATCGCTTCCGCTTCTTTCCAAAATATCGTTCGTAGACGTTCAAAAAAGTTAACTTAAATTTCAAAGTATCTGAAGGAATATTGAGCCAGAGGGACCAAAGAAAGTTAAACAAAAACGCTTTTTCATCACAATTATTAGCCCCCTAAGGTCCCTCGGTACTGCGCTAAATCATCACCCTTCCTCTGAAATGGCCGGCCGCCTATTAAATGACGATTTCTCACGTTCAGCGGGCCCCTTCGGAACAGTTTGAAGGCATTTCACTTGCATTGGGGTTGAAACTGATTTCTTTTCTTGAACCTTCTCAAGTTTTTCGTCTCGTTCTTCCGAATTTTCTACGTCTAGAGCTTCATAAAGCTTACCTAAAATCTGACTTTTTGTAGTTTCAAAAACTTCAATAACACGGTGATTACCATCAACTTTTTCACCTTTATCCAAGTAGTATTAAATTGAAATTATACTGCTGTTATACTACTACCGATTCAAGGATTTTTGGTTTATCCGGCTTTGTTTTCAGATTTATTTATTTCATGCTTGATAACACTGTTACTTCAGTAACAGGTTTATTGCAGGTACGGTATATTATACAAGATTCTAGTACCAACCATTGTAACAGACAGTAAACATACATAATAAATGATGCTAGAGCAAACAGTGTGCATAATTTAAATGATATCTGTCTCAAAGTTTAGACTAATTAGCGGAATGACAAAGGTCTTGCTCTCAGTGCTCACTTGGTTTGCGTCATGTTGTGAAGCAGAGTGAGAATCTCTAGCTTAGAGAAACCACAGCTATGCTATTCAATGTAATTATAACATATGTATAAGCATGACAATGATGGTAGTGGTGAAGTGGTTGAAGTTTGTAGCAAAGAAGCACTAGATGAGAAAAGAAAAATGCCATAAAAATGGAGATGGAAGAGGCCTTCCCTCAGCCTCACCGGAATCTACATCCCACACACTGAGAACGGAAATTAAGCTGATAATATTGCTGATAATATCGAGGTGGTTAAAATTTTACTTTTGATTGCTATTTACGTAATTTACTTCCAGCGTATATAATGAGTACAGTTGATATCTTCAAGGGTCGTGCTCCAAAACTCATGGAGTTAATGAGAAAAACACAACCAACAAAACACTGCTTGATGCCTCTATCTCTCTATAAAATAGAATTTCACCCAAAAAAACAAATATTTCTGAGCCAGCTAATGGACTATAAGCTGGTACAAAGGTGATACTCGAGTGCCTTAATTATTAACGAGGATTGATAGCGTCCCACAGGTATACCTACGTGTGCGTAAGTCACGACATTTGGCTCCGGCTTCTGCGAAATGATACGTCAAAACTTTTCCGAGGGTTCATGTTCATTGTCTTTCTAAGTTGCTAATTTTATATGTGCCTTTGTTTGTAGGTACATATCTACTGTTGAATCAAAAAATACTTACAAGTTCAATTAAGAAAATTAACTATTGAAATAATGATGTTATGACAAAGTAATCTCTTATGACTTGCAACAAATAGTCTGATATCATTCGGCCAATACCTGTAGAGTTCCTTCGTTAACTTTGGCTATAGTAGCCTAACTATATAACATTAGAAGTTGTGACTAGTATTCATGAAATAGATTTATTCTTTAAAAAAAAGAGCATTTTTAAAAACGTTCGTAAGTTCCTACCTAGTTCATAAAAAAATGTGTTCGATTCAGGGTCCGTACTCGTAAAAACGAAATCGAAGTTTCTGATTCTTTTTCGTGCAAACGCTAATCTTATGCAAGCGACATAAGAGTTGGTTTTGCACGAAAACGAAAAAGAAACTTCGATTTTCCTTTTCCGAGTAAGCCCCCAGGTTCGATTTATTTTTCTCTTTCAGTCATACGGCATAGAAAACATCATTTTAGAGGTAAAAAAGCGAAATTAAAAACAATGTGTAACACGGTACACATAAGGTACACTTCTTGAAGTGTCCACTGTACAGACTTCATTTGCCTGAAACTAGCTTTACTACTTAAATCGTGATTTTTGTTACAAACCCCCAGAAGCACGCTACATACTAAATCGTTACCACGATTAAAGTAAACAACAATGTCGCCTGAAAGAGATATCTTTTTTTTCGTAAATTACTTAGTAAGAGACGAATTCCGGGAACGATAAGAGAGCGTCGTACGTCTGACGATGGGGATTGGGCCAAGTACTAAACTTGTTGTAGGTGAAGGACGATTATTCACAGGATTTCTGTGCTGTATTTCTGTACAGAACGATTGAACTTATGTTATTGACAAAAATCTTCTGCAGCTTAAGCATTCCCAGTATAATGTATGTACCTATATATACCGATTTTGTGGAATTTTAGGTAAATTTTGTGAGTGCTATTTGTTTTTTTTTTATTTTACTTTCCCTGATAGTATTTGTGGTACAAACGTTGCAACTATTATTTTCATGATTCACTTAAAAATCTCTATATCGCCACTCGCCATTTCCCCTGACTCACACCACCTCCTTTCAGCCCCCTACGTCACCTGGCGTCGACGAATAATTTATTACGTTTCTTAAAAGCCATTACTGTGTGACGCCGTCAATGGACCAACAACCGTCAACCTCCCTTGCAATTAGCATGAATTTTATTTAGCTCCACTTTAAGTGCTAGAGGTTGAGCTTTTTGCATTTTAATAGACTTTTAATTATATATTTTGTATTTATAAGTTATGTTGTAGTGTATGTGTGTAGTGTAGTATGTTGTATAAGGTATTTATATTTTTGCACGTTGATGAAACTTCTATGACGCTATTGAAACAAAATTGCAGTTGTACCACAAGTAAATTTTTGGGTCGTCCTATTTATTAGGTTCATCTGATCACATATATTAGAATACTATGTTTTATTATGATATTGGTAAACGATCGTAAGATTGAACAACTCTTTTTGGCTATGAAACAAAACCCGAAAACCGACCACAAACATAAGTAAGGAAACAAAAACCAACTACGATAATTGAATAGCTTGATGGTATCAATTTATTTCATTCAGCGATATGTCAATTGGTTGACTTGGAAGAGTTATTATCAATCAATAGACGCTTTCGAGGGTATCAGGACAATTCAAAAGTTCGAATGATTGCAATGACCCGAGATAAAGTGATGGTTTTGTAATAAATATTGTTCTGGTGATTTGTGAATGAAATGGTATTGGTAGTTACTCTTCTTGTAGTACGAGTATTAAAGTTGACCACCATTATATCTACATTTTACTTACAATTATATAAGGTTTATTACTTCTCACAGGCCTGCCTGAACACCAGCGCAGTTTTGAACAAATTCTCCGATACTGCAACATGCTGAGGTAGGGACCAATTTACCCATAATAGCCGTCTCATATTTTTTTCTGTGTTACCTAGTATATAGATTTAAGAACTGTCTAGTTAATAAGTTATCTATGTATATGTTTTTTTTTGGTAAATAAATTATCTCTCTATCTCTATTATGTTTTACTGTTGGAAAACTCTCCAGAGATCGATTGAAGGTTTCTAGTTCGTAAAATCATCACAACTGATACATAATACTTACTACACTCAAACAAAACTTTAAACAAGACAGATGTAAACCATAAATTACCGAATCCACTTGCATTTTAAAACTCCAGTAAAAACGTTATCACATGGAGACATTTAAATTTAAACTACCCTCTGAACTTTTAGGTGTTTCCGCCAAGACTTTAATGCCCGTAGCTAAAGTTTATAGATTGGTATTGAATCTTCTTTACACGTGACGCCAAAGTGGTTTATATTATTAATGTTACGAATAAAATAAAGGTCAGTCTTCGAATAGATTGGGTTCGAGTCCAGTTGGAAGCTAAACTTTGATGACCATTTTCAAGTACTATTAGTACTTGAAAATGGTCATGGCGCTTGATTCGTAAAGCGCTCGCTAAAATTGATTAGCTTGACTACACGGTCAGATGATAATAATTAATTAATGCCGAAAACCAGTGGTACAGACAGAACCATCATGAAGTTTCCATGTAGACGGATCAAATAAAGGTTGATAATGCATCAATGATTGATGCCGGCCATGACTATTTATATATATACATAAACATGTGTATATAGATATTGATAAAATAGGTATGATGATATACATCATAAAAATTATTCCATACGGCCACTGCTGAATTAGATGTCACCCAAAAGTCTCCACGAATAGCGATTCTGCTGTCTCCATTCATCGTGTAACGTGCAAGCACTGAAGCACTACTTAGGTAAAAGCGTCAAAATAAGTGAATCACCAAGGTAAGTGAATCAACTCAGTAACACTATTCCAGAGATTTACGTCCCGTACTCGGCGATTAAACAACTAGAGGAAAAAACCGTTTAGGCGAAAGGGGAGGAGATATTTATGATCATTTCTCGGTAAGTTACTTAAGTGGACTTAGTGCTCACGTAAAAATACGAGCGAACGGTAAATTTATGAAGGGGATGTGAAAATTAGGGGGGCGAGTTGGCAAGACTAAGAACGATAGATTCAGAGCGACAAACTGGTCGTCTGAATATTTGGTTTCTTAAATCATACTCTTACACACACATACGCCTAGGCATGGATAGTCGACAACCTACGGTTTTGACATTGCTAGATTTTGATATTCTTCTCGCATTCCTACGCTCTCTTGATATCTCCCAGGGGGTACTAGACTGGTACTTTAATTACTTACATGGTCGCCGGCAGAGGGTCCGCCTGGGCGAGGCTGTCTCGTCTTGGTGTGACATTTCTGTAGGTGTTCCGCAGGGCGGTGTCCTCTCACCTCTTCTCTTTGCTATATTCATTAACTCGATCTCTCTAAATTTAACCTCATCCTATCACCTATATGCCGATGATCTGCAGATTTATTCTCAAGCTCAGCTGGATTGTATTGGCGACGCAGTTGATATAACAAATTCGGATTTACGTCGAATAGCAGAGTGGAGTCGAGCTCATGGTTTAAAAATCAATCCGGTCAAAACTCAGACTATCATCATTGGGAGCTCGAGATTGATAGATCGGTTGGACTGGCAGACTGTGCCCCAACTGGTTGACTGTGCAAGGAATGGGTTGTCCATCAAGGATAACCTCCTTGATGGACAACCCATTCCTTACAGTGTGACCGTAAAGAACCTAGGGGTTACATTTGACCGTAAACTTTCATGGTATCCTTAGATTGAACTCACCTGTAAGAAGCTCTATGCTTCAGCAGGTTCGCTTAGGAAGTTGCGGTACTTTCTGCCAACCGCCACCAAAATAGCCCTAGCCCAGTCTCTGCTCCTCCCTGTTCTGGATTATGCTGACGCCTGCTATTTAGATCTAGCTGAGGAGCAGTTCGATAAACTTGAGCGTCTGCAAAATTTTTGCATAAGGTTCATATTTGGTTTGCGCAAATATGACCACGTCACTCCGTTTCGCACCATGCTCAAGTGGCTCCCTATTCGTCTTCGCCGGGACGTGCATATTCTTTCTCTTCTCTATTCTGTTCTCTTTAATCCTCTTTCCCCTGCGTATCTTAAAGAAAGGTTCGAGTTCCTTTATTCTTCTAACTCTCACAATCTCAGGTCATCGGATAACTTACTCCTCAAGTTTCCCACTCATTCCCAATCCTTTTATGGAAATTCCTTTAGTGTACAGGCTGTTCGTCTTTGGAACCAACTACCGGTCAATATTAGACTTGCTCCTTCCATTAACTCCTTCAAATCCAAAGTGAAGTCCCATTTCCTTTCTTCAACTGTTTAAACTCATGTATTCCATTATCTGCCTCTTCTGTATCTTTAGGTGTATGTAATTGCAGCTTAATTGATTACTAGATTTTTTTAATGATTGTTACTGTTTTTTAAGTACGTATTGTATTAGTTTATTTTGTTTCTAAGTTAGTATTGTAAATATGTTTGTATTATAATATATTATAATCGTTCTGTTTATTTAGGTACTGTCTGTGCACTATCAACCCAATTTTTCTTATATCTTCTTCACCATCCCAGGGTTGCCTGGAAGAAATCGCTCTCAGCGATAAGGCCGCCTTTTGTACTGTTCATTTTTGTTTAGATATAAGATCTTTAATTAATGATGTATTTATTTTCTAGTACAATAAAGTGTTCATTCATTCATTCTTTGGTCACATAGATCTGAGTTTATTTTGAGCGTGTCGTCTCTACACGAAAATTGTTGATCATTAGGGTAAATGTAAAGCTATTGCCGTTAATAAGCCAGGAAATTATATAACAACCAGTCCACTTACAAACTTGGTTTTGCTAAGTAAGGCTATTAAACAAACTGTTTTGATCGCGGCTCTGTGAAATCAAGAAATCTCAATTCAACTTCATCACCCGAAAAAGAACCCGTCAATAGCAAAGATGATTTACATCTTTGGTCAATAGGTTATTTTTGATAACATTGCCCGGCAAAGTTTATTATAAATCGATCTCATTGCAAGATATACAAATTGCTAGCCCCAGTAAATTATCATGTTTCCCGTACACTGTACATATATAGCTTGGGAGAGAACAGTCAAAACATAAAACGCAGATTGTTTTCTAAAAATACTATCCTATACACATACATATTTTATGACAGTAAAGACATTTAAGAATGAAAAGTTACCAAAACCTGATAAAATTTGCAGAAAAAAACAAGGTCAAAGCAAAGTCATCACAAAAAAACAAAAACATAAACTTCAACAACACATAATCTCACATGACGTGTAGCAAAAAAATTTGTAATTTGAATTCGAAAAGGAACGAGAGAACAATTAAATGATGAATGATGAATGATGATTAAATGATGAATTTAATGATGAAGCTTTCAAAACCAAAAAGTATTCGAGCTTTAGTGCTTTGCATCGATGATACCAATGTCGTTAAATATTTTCCTTCAATATTCCTTGGGTTTTGTAACGTCTTTGTATGCAAAAAATATCCAGGTTTTTGAATTGGAGTCATAGTAGGTGAGTTGCAGTTTAGAAGAACACGTTGTTTGTCCTAGTATTACACCAGCGGCCTGTGGGTTACTTATACCAAGACGTTCATCAATGCTCTACACGTCCTTCATAATAATTTGAATGCACGCACACGTTACTAATCGTTACTAACATTGGATGCTGGGCAGCTCCAACGGTATGATAAAGGTTTTGGCTAACAGATATTGCAGTTATCTGTAAAAATAGCAGATGTCAGAGTTGACTAATCCATGTGCCAAATAAATTAATTATACGAGGAAACACTAATTTAAATAGAGGCTTGAAAATCACAATGACCTAGCTGTTTCTTTTTCGCTGTCTGGTGCAGAATCAAGATTATTACACCGATAATGCGTGTAATTAATGAAATTAACTTGTCTGGCGTGAAGTACTACCAGTTTCAAACAGGTCAATGTAAGCACAAATTGATGACTTAATTTAAAAATTGCTATCGTTTATCGATGACATAACCTTTACGTGCTAGTTTATTTAAAAAAATGTAACCAGTTACAAGAAGCAGTATCTAGTATCTATGTTTAAAAGTATTATTTTGATGAAAGCATAATTTGAAAAACTATGGGAATAAAAAGCCTAATTACACATCTGCTTGAATTATTTATAATATAAAAAGTTACCTGTCTAAAAGTGCTCATTTTGTACTGCTACAAAAACTATTGATCAATTGCAATTGCAATAAACTTATTGAAATATGAAGTCAAATCATGTTAGATTATATTAACCGTAGGCTAGCATTTGCAATATTTTCTATGGGTTTTGTTATATTCCATCATCAGAATCAGAATCAGAATCAATAACTTTATTTCTTTAGGCTTACAAAATAAGCACTTAGACAAGTCAAGTTGTATACTATAAACATAGTTATTATTATCAAATAAGAAATAAGGTGTTATTGATATTCTCTTCACTTCAATTTTTTGTCCACTAGTGGAAGAAGTGAAAAAGAAGATCATCTCTAGAAATAGAAAATCATTGTCTCTAAGCCCCAGCTCTTGCCAAGGCATAGAAATGCACGGCGTATATCATCCAGATAATAAGAAAATGATGTTTTGCCCGCAGCACCATACACTAACAATGAGACTTTACTGGCCCGTAGGTGATTTAAACAATGCCATTCACGACTCGATTAAAGTTCACAATGCTCATAAAGGAATCGCCTCCGGTACCTACCTATGTATGAGGATGGGAGGAACTTGACTATCCTGACACTGACTCAACAATTCTCGACTCTATAAACCAAGAAATAAAGAAACTACCCCAGAATATATCAGCAGGATTAAAATTGTCCAGGTGAACTGAGTTTAATTGTTTTTTCTTCCTAATGAGGCACAAGTGGTCCACAATGACTGTAATTGTGTCATTGACACTGAATTTTTTTGTTCTCCCTGTAATTTGTCTCTTACTAATGCATGTGTGGCCGGATGCGTACTGATACAAGCGCAATTTGTTTGGAAGGATTATTATAGGGGACAGTAAGCTTACCATCCTTGCGAAGAAGTCATGGGTTGTTTTGTGGATATAGAGCTCAATGGTCTTGAAACGTGGATTATCGTCGTTTGTAAACTTGCCTTTGAAGATTTGTAGTGATTGATGTTGAAATACAACTATGCCTCCAGTCACTTTTCTTCTGTTTTCTTTCTTTACCATATACTGCTTGCAGTTATGTTTATCCAAATTAGTCAGTTTCACTAACAAATTATTCCTTTCCTGAATTTCATCTCACTTTTGCGCTTATTGAATGATCATTCTAAAAATCAAAATGATTTTATATAGTTATTTAATTTTGTTTTATCACTATGTACTGTTTTAATGTTTTTAACAATTTATTTTTGACGATGGCTCTCAAAGATCGCACTATCGTTGTTTGATATTTTTTCGGAAAATAATTATTTTATTTAGCAGTCTCTGATTCAAAAAGTATTTAGCTAGCAGATACAGCACCAATCGATCGTATTTGTCAGCGTCCCACATTACCAAACAAATCACGAGCGTCCGAGACTGCCCGTTCGTTAGCACACAGCAAACAAATTTGATTACCTAACGAGAGAGCCTAACTTCCACAAAGACTTGAGCACTGTCGCAAAATCAACCGTAAAATTATCGGTTTAAAAGCAAACTCTTGTCAACAAGGTAGCAGAAGATAATTTTGAAGAAGATACCTGAAGCAGAAATTTAGAAGTTATAGTTTTATATGGATTTTTTGTTTTAGAAGCAAGGCTTTGAAGACGAAATCCTTTTCTGTATGTTAGATCATAGATAGCAGTTGTACAAAAGACATGCTTGGAAACATATACTCGTAAGATGTACATATGTATGTATATGTAAATCATCTGAGGAGGGAAGGGTACTTTCTTAACAAATCATCATACGACTCCATTATGAATGTAAGTGGGTTAACTAAGAACCTTGTTTGTGTTGGAAGAACACCAATGTTTCATCCCTTAACGATCAAACACATTAGTGTCCGTCGCAACGCTAAACGAGCGCGACGCGAACTGCACTCACCCCGATAAAGTCCCTCGTTAAGAGATGTAACGTAGTTGTTCTTCCAACACAAACTTAGTTCGTAGTTAACCCGCTTACATTCATAATGAATTCGTCTACGAAAGTTTTTATCATAGAACTTGAACAAGATTACGAACTGAGTAATGGTAACTAATTGTAGTTGTGTACCTACTTAAGCTAAAATCGACAAGTCAGTTCTAGTCATCGCTATTCTGATTCTAGTTTTATTTACAATTTACAACGAATAGGTAACAAAAAATAAAAGGTTGAAATACCCATCTGCAGTGTAAAAGGCAGCGCTGACATAGCACAATTAACCAGCATTGTTCTGTATAAATCTTTATTTGTCTGGCTATGGTCTGGCCGCGACCCCAGCGGTTTTACCGACCAGCAGGATAGCACGGTCTATAGGCACTATATTACGCGTTAACTGCTGTATCACTGGTTATTTTTGGGTTACCTTATAGGGATTTCTGACAGTGTTGTTAGATTCTTGTTTATGAATAACAGACATACCTAAAGCAGGTTGTTTGTACGCTGATTGACGAATCAAAGAGATCCAGAAGAGAATCAGAAGATCAAATCTTTTATAAAATAGTTTTTCTCTTGCAGAATTGTCGTTGACAAGTTTCATTAGGTAACTATTAGAGATGATTAGCGTATGAACAACTGGCCAGACGTAAAGAAGAAGCTCCACATAGGTAAAAATCGGTTACAAATATTATTTAGATTTCTGTGGTTATAAAATGAACATCACCGCTTGTTTCTAAATATCTAAGATATGTATACTGGGTTCTATTCGATCCAGATTGAGGCTTTTCATGATTTACACATTTTAATAAAAAGCAAAGTAAACCTAGGTAGCTCGATTACTTGAAGTACTTTCAGGGCTGCCGCAAGCAATTTAACACGGGTTTTGCTTTTTTCAAAGCAAAACTCAAATTTGAAAGCACTCAACGTGACATAGCCTCCGGCACGTTGAAAACTGGCAGCTGTTGTAACTAAAATGTTAGATATAAGTGCTACATTTTTATTGGAGCCAGAATGGCCGTACTTGGTGTTGGAAAACTGTTGGATTTTTCACGTATTTTGATATCCATCAATGTAAACAAGAGACTTTTGGTACCCTCTTTTGCCCCTTCGCTATTTCTATTATAGGTACGTAACTAGCTTCTACCTTGCATGTAGTTTACTGAGCTAAAATGTAGCCCATTATGATATGCCAGTCTAGAAGTATATTCCATGCAATTAACTGATTTAAAGAATAGCCCATTTAGTTAAATTTATCTAGAAGTATTTTTTGACATTATTTCAGCTCAATTCGATGAGTTGTTTTAGCATTATCTTTGCCAAATCATTTCAGAACTACACTAACTATCGCCTTATATAAGAGGGCTATATGCCTGTATAATAAATTTGGAGACAATTGTAAACATAAAAATATCTATTCACATAGACACAGGATACTAGTATCGATGTGGGGATCAAACACGAAAACTCGATCAATTTTAAAGTGCTACACGATTCGCCTGCAGCTATGAATGCGTGACGATATTAAATATCTTTGAATATCATCATCATCATCATCATCATCATCAGCCCATACGTCCACTGCTGGACATAGGCCTCGTACGACGCCACAAATAGCGGTCCTGAGCCGCCTCCATCCATCGACTCCCTGCGACCGCTACGATGTCGTCGGTCCATCGAGTGGATGGTCTCCCATGTAGGGGGGATTTGCCATAATCACCACGCTTGGCAGGCGGATTGGTGACCGCAGTGTTGGTGTTTAAAAATACTCAGAAGGAAGCTGCTGCCCTTCCTCGGTAGGTTCCCTTAGTCGGCTCTTACGACATCCACGGGTTGAGTTGGAGGGGTCGATATTCGTACGCCGCGACTTTGAATATACTATTATTTAAATAAAAGGTTTACTTTCCAATGAAGTTGTGAGAAATCAAAGGGGCAGTAAATGTTTCTCAATAAAATGGAAGCCTATTTTTTACAGCTTTTATACAGACGAAAATTGAGGTTTGTGTGTATTTTGTAATGCTAAATCATAAGAAAATAAAAATAATCAGTTGTGTCAAAACTAAAAAAAAAATGTGGTCGGCCACCCTTATCACTTACGGGTATAAAAAATTGTAAACAGCCTATTTATTCCCAGACCTCCTGAATATACACAAAAAAAAGTGGTCAAGCCGTTTTGAACGAGTTTGGTCGAGTCACACACTGTGACACGAGATTTTTATTTACAAGTATATAAAGAAGTAGATAATTCTTTTATTCTATTATTTCTGTAGTAGGTATGTACCTAGCACAAACCACATTACAATTACATTTATTACGATGTTACCTAGATATAGGTAGCACCGTTTTAACCTATAATGATGTTGTTTCTAAATAAATAAATAATAAATATTTCGTATCGTGAACCAAGCCGAGAACGAAATAAAAACGTCAAGTGCGAGATGACTCGCGCGCCGAGGGTTTCATACTTATTAAACCTTGTTTCTTTCTAAATTTCATGATTTTAGGTCAACGGGATATACAAAGGTTTTGATCGCTTACAAAAATATATCTATTTTTGTGATTACACTACAAATCTACTGTTTTCGGATTTTTCCCTTAATTTGTGCTATAAGGCCTTTCTTCTTGCCAAATTTCATGATTCTAGGTCAACCCGCAGTACCCTATAGGTTTTCAGTCCATGGTGAGAATGAAATATTATTTTTAATGTGAATAAACTTAAATTCACGGTTTTCCGATTTTTACCTTTATTTGTGCTATAAGGCCTTGCTTCTCGCATAATTTCATTGTCATGGATTCTAGGTCAATGGGAATGACCCGAAATTAGATATAAACGTCTGTAACTTTTGATTGCGTAAATTTAGAAGATTGATTTATATCACGGCTCCAAGAAGTTACAGAACTGGATATTTGATGTTAATTTTGAGTCGATAGCTCCACGCGATTCTGACAAAAGAGGGTTGACAGACGGATGTACAGACAGACGCACGGAAAGACGGACAACAAAGTGATCCTATAGGATTTCGTTTTTGCTTCTCAGGTACGGAACCCTAAAAACAAACAAACATGCCAAACTTGTATTGTGCTGTAACAAAAAGCTTTGAAACCGCATCATTATATTCCTTCCAGCTTATTATCAAGGGTATTTTATAAGCTCCTTTCTGTTAAAGCGCCTTAGCTGGCAGACGGTGAAGGTGTATTTTACATAGGAAGTACAAAACCACGCTTGTAATGAAAATCAGAAAAAAAAAACAACGCTGTGCAAACCAGAAAGACTGCAGATTTAAAATTCCTACAAGAACGAAGTGCTTACTTTGGGATACCTAAACACATAATTTTTATGTTTTGTAAAAACTAAAACAGACTTTGAATCATTTATTAACAAAGAAAATTACAATCAAATAAAGAAAGAAATTCAAACTAATATTTACAATTGAGCTAACTGCAGACTATTTATTGCACACAATCTACAGGTAGCTCAACTGGTCCATATCAATACCAGTCGGAAGCGACCCCAAGACGCTGGGCTGCATTGCTTGAATCCCTTAATTCACCACGTTTTGCGGGACAAATACTAACCCCTCCGGTTTAAATTCTTATGGGACCACGATAGAAAATGATCATCCAATGATCATTTTCTATACGGAATGCGAAATAATTTTCAAAATCCATAATTGGCGGAGATAGGTAAAAAGAAAACTTTCACCCACCCAAACATATGTATGTACCTATAGAACCTCATAAAGAAGGAGTAAAAGAAGCAGTTCTATTAATATTGTGAACGAATATGAATATTACCTTCAAGAGTCGTAAAAGGGCAATCTCAGTGGTAGTGCATTCCACAACCTTATGGCCTGGATGGAAAAGAATTTGTCTTAGAAAGGGGTTCGGTGAGGGGGCATATTTAACACCAGATTTTCTAACGACCGGAGGACACGAGAAGGATGAGCATGAAAATCGTGGATTAATTCAAAACGCTCCTTTATATACAATAATAATATAGTATGGTTTTCAGTGAATTTCAGAGGTACCTTCCCAAAAGTTAGTAGGAACACAACAATGTCCCGATAACGACTTCAGTGTTACCAACGTCAATCTCATCACATTTTTACGACTTCGCTGTAACGAATTTCAATCATAAAAACCGTTTTGAAGTAAGACTAATTAGATTTGTGTCCGATCCTATGGACATTTTTACGGATATTTTACGTCTGTCACTAATTAAATTAAAAAAACTGTCAAGCGAACATTGTGGTTAAAATATTAGTCGTAAAAATGTTGTCATCAGATCCTTATTTTCATTCTTTGTTGACTGACTTGAATTGAAATATAATTATGTGTTAATATAAACAAAATTGAGTTCCTTCTGGGAAAGCGTATATTCCATCTTAGGCCACATCTTCACTTTCTCAACTATGGTGGTGGTCAAATGCATTATCAATAAAAAATTGATGAAATTCTTGTTGAAAATATCAATTCCATAAACCTGTGCAGGCCCCCGTAGCACGGGGATTATTCTCTACGGTATAATAGACAATATTGACATCGCATCGCCACACATTGCGTACATTATTGAAGTTGAAGGGATGAATTTCAAATAATTTACGCATTCGATGACAAAGTGACGTAATTTTTCTCTATTTTACTGACAATCCCCGTGCTAGGGGGGCAGAACACAAAACTATAGCACGCAAGGTACATTAAGTATACATATTATGAGTATTAATTATGTTGCAAAAATAACAAGCGTTATACAAAAAGTTCGATAAATTAATCGTTAATAAATAATTACTATAATCTAAGGAACTACTAACACTATCTTAATTTTTTTCATAACACAAATATAAAAATGAGGATCGGGTTATAACAGAAAGGAACCGAGAAGTCAGGAAACAAACACACGGTTAGAATTAACAATCGAGATATAGGTAGGTGTAAGGAGGGGACAGTTTAATTAAAACTTTGGTTCTCGGTAGAATCTTTTAATTTTATCGTTGCCCTCGAGATGACGGGCAATTTAAACTAAATTACCAAAGCATGAATGAACAGATGAACTGGAAAATGATATTTAGTTTTTAGTAAAAATTAATTTCTATGTATGGTATATAAAGGATGCCTTTTTGAGATGGGAGTGTATGACCAAATTCAAAAGTTAGAGAAGTTAGAGAAAATTCATGAAGGGCCTCGATTAATGAGAAAAATAAAACTATTTTTGTTTAAACTTTAGCAGTATTTCGATCAGACTGATTTTTGCAAAAATATAAGACCTGTATTTGCACTAACGGATTTCGTTGCTTATAAAAAACTAACATTTGCCAAGTTAAGTACATATTATTTAAAAATGAAAGGCAATGGCTATTTCTTACAATATTTGTTAAAACTCTACCCCTTCCTCAACTTCGCCACAGATTTTATAGTACTAGACTTCGGTAAAACATCTAATCGTAACGAACTTTGTTACGTAACTATAATTTAAAAAATATGGCGTGTTTTAAAAAACGATAAACCGACTTCAAATTCCCTTACTTATTACACTTATTTTAAAAGCCCTGGGGATAAAAAATTATGGGACCCCCTCGGGATCATTTTCTATACAATAGTGAAAGAATTTTCAAATTTGGCGGAGAAATCGCGTAAGATACATATAAAAAACAAACAGACGAATTGAGAACCTCCTCTTTTTGAAGTTGGTTAAAAATAAGTATGTAATTACTTTTTATTTACTCATAAATTGTGTTAATATTAAAATAAAATTATAGTTCAGGTGATCTACATTATTTTGATTTTTTAATGTCTAATGACACAGGTGTCTGTCTACTTATAGGTTACGAAGGGTAGAATAGAGGAAACAAAAATTGCAGGCATTTGTCAAAGTCCACCCCACGGAAATGGTGCATAAATAAAGTCCAGTTAAAAAAGCGAACTGACCCTACTACGAGCTTAGCTTTGTTTAAGCTTGAGCAAATAATTAGAAGGATACTTTAAATATGTTGGTTTGCTTCTTAAATTCAATTGTTTAATTATATGTTTTTATGCTCAAACTGAACATGCTAAGTTAAAACTTTTTCCAAAATTCATAACTTCTTAAAATATATCATCATCATCAGCCCATACACGTCCACTGCTGGACATAGGCCTCCCCCGTACGACGCCACAAATAGCGGTCCTGAGCCGCCTCCATCCATCGACTCCCTGCGACTGCTACGATGTCGTCGGTCCATCGAGTGGATGGTCTCCCATGTAGGGGGGGATTTGCCATAATCACCACGCTTGGCAGGCGGATTGGTGATCGCAGTGTTGGTGTTTAAAAATACTCAGAAGGATGCTGCTGCCCTTCCTCTGGTCCCTTAGTCCCTTAGTCGGCTTTTACGACATCCACGGGTTGAGTTGGATAAATATATATTTAAGTGATAAAGAAATGTTTTAAAGAAAGCTTTCCGTTCTTGATGTCTTTAAATAAGTAGTCTTCAGAAAAATATCAAGTTTAAAAATCACTGTTGAATAAATTAAATGTAACACAAAATGTGAAAATATTAAATCTAGGAATCATAATCTAAAACATGATTATTGTAAGAGTTCAGTGATCCTTTAGCGATAACTACAATAGCGTTTAACCTTTTACTTTTTGCATTTTAAGTCATAAAGTCTGGTAAACATTCGAGTGGTTTATGTTTCGCGGTTCGAGTTTCAATGAGATGGCGTGTCGAGCTAGCTTCGAAAACTTTTAGTAAGGGCAATGATCTATTGCACATTTTTACAAAATAACCCATAAAATTGGTTGTAACATTAAGTTAGCGTTGTCTGTCTGTTTGTAATAACTTAATGTATTGGTTATAATGTCTGGCGGAGGTTTAGGTTTATCGCTGTATTTTGATTTAGTCTATATTTATAATCGCCTTTGTACCTTGTTAATGTTTCAATTGTATATTAGCCATGTCTTAACCGGCTAACTGCTGATCTCGGATGTAGACCATTTTTCAAATTAACCAATTCATGGTCAAATCTCTTGCCAAGTGGTAATTAGATTGATTTAAATGGGAGATTATGTTAGTTGACCAGACTGTCCTTAAATATGAATTAATAGAATAAAGACCACAGAGACGATATCTCCGAAAAGTGGAAAACTGATAGCGCGAACCCAACAAAAATTGCCACCATTTTCGACAAGTCAATTGTCCGCCTAAGCTCCAATTTTACCCGTCACGCGGTCGCGCCTGAACAAATACCAAACAGTACATTAATTAAACAGAGACACGTGTCGACAGACTCGCTCACGCATATATCAATCAACTGGACAGACGACTGGACAGTCCAGTGTTTTTATACTGACCTGCGGAACATGCGATAATGTTTGAGGTGGAGTAATTGAGTGGCTTTCACGGTTGATTTGGATATTTCAATTGGAACGGCGAAAATGACGATTAATGATTGCTGTTAGATTTTTCTGAAATTATAGGTTTTGATGTGTTATTGCTGTGGCGACGCCTTCAACTCACCTCACGAGGTGAGTTGAAGGCGTCAAATTTATAAACAGCTATAAGCCCACGGGTTTATAGCTGTTTATAAATTTTACTTGACTAAGTGCTTATTTTGTAAGCCTAAAGAAATAAAGTTATTAAATTTGAATCTGAATCTGATGTCGTAAAAGCCAACTAAGGGATGCTACTAGAGAAAGAGCAGCAGCTTTGTTCTGTATATTTTTAACACCTCCAATGCGATCACCAATTTGTCTGCTGGAGATCCAAACCGGTTCGTTTGCGGGAATATGTTAAGTAGAAGACGTATTTGAACTGATGAGGAATATGGAATCTACTTCATTTAATTTAATTTATTCATTGCTGATATGTACACAGGTTGGTACACTTTAAGCCCGCTATGGGCTAAAATAACCCCTTGGTGACCACCTGATGGGGAGTAGATTTTAAATCAGCGCCACATGTTCTTTGCATGCAGCACAATGCTGAAACTACTCCGTTTGCCTGTTATTGGTAATTTGTTTCTATGTATAATTCTAGTTTAGGTTGAGTTTCATTCGTATCGCTAAGGAATGTAACTCATTGCCTGCTTTTGTTTTTCTGGCCAATTTCAATCTGGGTCTCTTCAAGACAAGAGTGAATAGATGTCTTCTAGACCTTCGTGATACACCGTCCGCCACATCGTCACTTTCCATCAGGTGAGATTGTGGTCAAACGAAGGTCTATCAAATATTAAATAATATGGCGTGTTTTAAAAAACGATAAACCGACTTCAAATTCCCTTACCTTTACACTTATTTTAAGTTTTGCGGGATAAATACTCATCCCCTGGAGATACATTTTTAGGACTCCTTCGGGATCATTACCTATACAATAGTTAAAGAATTTTCAAAATCGGTCCATAATTGGCAGAGATATCTCGTAACATACATACAAAAAAAAACATACAGACGAATTGATAACCTCCTCCTTATGAAGTCGGTAAAAAAAAATCAAGAGCAATTTTTTTATGTGTTATTGATTCGTCAGACCATCTGCTAGATGAGATGGTAGAGATAAATAAATTAATACATCTTTATTGCACCATCAAACTCATAAAATAATAATACCAACACTGGCAACGGCTGCTAACAAGGCCTGAATGGGATCAGCTAAAGACCGAGAGGAACACAAATTGAAGAATATAACCTGCTGGTAAGATACGTGCTGACATAATTATTATTTTCCGAATTTCGCATAACGATTGCTCATATAGCTCTTAAAATGTACCTATACCTAACTATTTTTATTATAGAGGGTAAGAGGGTAATAAAAAATGAGGAGATCTGCAGACAAAGCTCTCTGAACTGCGTAACTCAAGTGGCAGTGGGCAGGGCTAAAACTCGTAGGACCGACAGCCGCAGGGGCCGCAAGGCTCTGGAGAGGCGGCCATGTACCGGAAGGCGCATTATGGGTAGGCCCCCACGCGATGGACCGACAGCGAAGGTCGCGGGAAGTCCAGCAGTGAACGTCGATCGGCCATTGTGATGATGATGATGACATAGCTATTTAATATATTTTGAGCGTTATTGACATTTTCGGATTTTACACCATTCTTGATGTACCTACATACCTGCAATTATCATTCAGAATATGCCCCTGCTTTATTATTGCACCAATAACAATAAATATAACTACAGACAGACGCACCTAACGATTATTATTCGTAATGTTACCATTATCATAACACTTCATTTGGAATTGGCAGAGTATTGCAGTCAGGTGGGCTAACAGCTTAATTTGAATATTTACTATTGTTTCCAAAGTCATTCTTATCAGCGTTTGTAAATTTAATTCTTATATTATTAATCTATATTACTGGTCGCAAATCGATGGATGGAGGCGGCTCAGGACCGCTATTTGTGGCGTCGTCGTATGGGGAGGCCTATGTTCAGCAGTGGACGTGTATGGGCTGATATGATGATAATATTATCTAAATTAAATAAGTAAACATATGTTTCACCTTCGCCAAAAAAAAAATCTAAGTCAAAGTGTAATAAAAATGACGCGCGATATAGTTCTTGAACTTGCAAATCGTACAGACATTTGTCCGAGGACAGGAATCGAACCCGCAACCCCCTGCGTATAGTATTAACAAAGAAAATTGAACAATCAAATAATAAATTATAAATAAATTAGAACTAGTATTTACAGTTGAAACAATTGAGCTAACTGCAGACTGTTGCAAACACTACTATATCAATACCAGGCGGAAGCGTCCCTAAGATGCTGGATGCATTGCCCCGCAGCATGGCTCTCGGGTCACGCGTCGCTTCGACCAGGCACACAGACATTTTTTTCGAAACCCGGAGAGATAAAGTTCCTTTCTATAGATCTAGATACTTTCAAAGTTAGGTACCTAATCAAAAGGAATTAAATGAAACATTTCTCTAGCCTTATCAATTCTCAGATCAAACAACGGAAACAAAGGTCCTATCTTCAAAGCTCTCCAAGACCTAGGCATTGTTAGCTTTATGCTTTATCTTTTTCTCTCGCTTGGGTCTCGTGACTCGGAACAAAGCAATGGACATTAGTATCAGTAGGTGTAAGGGGATTCTTTGCTATCTACACATCAACACTTTTAGTATTAGATCTCAAATTTCCTTTGGTTGAGAGTATTGTTTTAGACAAAGCGTATCCAGTGTATCCAGTACTAATGAAATGAAACATTGGTCTGTATATCCATTTAATTTAATTTATTCTACCGTAGGTACAATGTTAATACCATTGATGTCGTGATAATATAAAATGCTATTGCTTGATTAATCAAGTTACTTAATAATGATTTTTATACAATACTTCTTTAAAAAAAAAGGAAGGAAACACTATAAGGGATTGAACGCAGCAGAAGAGTTCCCTTTGAACTCTTCTGACTGGCTCGTGACTCAAAAGTTATCAAGCTCTTACTTACTCAGTCTCTCCTCAATTCAGTTTCAATTTGTATTGGATCGGAATATCCAGAATTTTTTCCATATCTGTAAACGTGATATAAGTATGTCTAACGCTCAAAAATACAATACATGGTGGAATTCCTAATGAAATTAAAACAAAAACAACTTGTGCATTCGACAAAAGTCACAAAAAATTCTGTAGTCGCCTACTTCCAAGAGAACTGACTTTCTTATTTTTACGAACGTAAAGTTTAAAATTGAAGACATAAAAGCTTCGAGGTTGTTGGTAATAAAATTGTTCGAAGACAAGTCCTGAGTGCATGGCTGTCCCAAGCTTTATGTCTTCGGCGATGGCTGGAAGCTTCTTAACGCTTCTTCGTAAAATGCTTTCCTGGTACATTGCCGTGGTTTTACTAGGCTCAACTATAAGTCCTGGAATGTTTTGTTTACTGGCTCTTCAAATTCAGGCAGGAAGGTACTAACTCTTTTTCTGCTAAACACCACTTCACTATGACAATATTGTCAAAGAATGTCACTTTTTGACAGTATACTATAGATCATGGGTCTTCAACCTTTTTTTGTGCAAGGGCCAGTAATCCATTTAAAATCACCCGAAGGGCCGCGTCACGCAGTATTCTATTTAATTTTATTACCCTTAAATAACAAAATATAACAAGCAAGTCTAAAAAATTCAATAGTCTTTCTGAGTTTTGAATTTTGTAGCCTTGCATATTTAAAAATCATAAAATAAGTAGGTACAGAATCTTGGATCAATGCGATGCTTGACAATGTTTATTTTTGACGAGTGTATCGATGTCGGGATTTATTTTTGTAGTTATTGCAACCCGCAGACTACGTTCCAGATGAGCATCTGTAATTCTTGTCCTTGTTTTGGACTTAACATTCTTCATGCGAGAAAACAGTTGCTCGCTCACATTAGTGCTCCCAAACAATGATATCATTTTTGGGCGTTTTTGTCTGCCTCCTGTGTTTGATTTTTGACACACCAAACAGACGGGTTTATGATTAACGCTAACGAACAAATACAACTCTGATCACTTTTGAAATGTGCGATTTTCATCACTGACTTTCTGTTTTTTACCCGAAGTTGACGCCATTTTTACTATAAAGCTCGGCAAATACAAATCATACGTAAACTCAAACACAGTCAACACCAACAAAATAACGGACAGACAGATCACGCACCAACCCGTTGAGATGACCATATTGACCTTGTGCCTTTCGCTCACCCACACCACGCGGGACTCCGCCCGCACCGGTTGGGGTATCTAACTAAGTTATTGTGGCGCGTAAATTCAAATTAGTATGAATAAAATGATTCCTGTAGAATCCGAGGGCCGCAAGAAAAGACCCGGCGGGCCGCATGCGGCCCCCGGGCCGTGGGTTGAAGACCCTTGCTATAGATGAAAGAAACTGCAGCAAGCGGCGCCAATAAAAAAGAAGTTGAAGTTGGAGGAACCCGCGTGAAAATTGACAAGTATGAAACCATTTTCAAGACCTCTCCGTGCAAATAGCACCGCACGCACTATCTAGAGTTTGTTTTATCTAAGTATTTTACGTGACTTTTCTGCGACGATTCTATTGTCATATTAAAGCAATTCTAATTCTACTACCTACTCCAAAGTAGGTAGTAGAATTAGAAATTTAGTAGTAGTAGATATGAGCCACAGATGGGGTTTACACTACAAAAATGATATAAAATCATAGTGCGGACAAGTAGATTGAGTGTTATTAAAAAAAAGTTAATTAAGGCGTTTCCCTGACCCAAACTAGCGCCGCCCCCTATTTTATCGTAGGTATTATTACGTTAATCAACGTAATTTTCAAAAATCGCTTGGCTAGTTTGTGGTACCTATCATAAGTCACATCATTTTTTTTTAATGCCTCTATAATAGGTTTATTTTGTATAGTTTACGATAAAATAGGTGCCGGCGATGATTTGGGTTGGGGTAGTCCCCGGAGGAAATTCTTAATCAGATTTCTGAAAATATTACTTTTCTGGAAGGTTTTAGGAATAGCTATAAAATTACAAATACCTTTTACCCTAAATACATCCATGTCACCGCAATGGATCGCAACCGCAAATCGGTCCACGTCGTCTCTCCTGTCTTTTATTTCTCCGAACAAAAGTGGACCAGCTCATCGGCCATCCAAACTCGTCAACTTACCTGAAGCAAAAAACAAATTTGATTAGCGTCATGCAAATTCACTGTCACTCATTTATTAGGTCAGCGATGCGAAGGGGCTTCATTTAATTACCAGGAAAATTAAATTTGCCATGTCGAAGACTTATGGCTTTCATATGCAAATCAACTAGCCGGGTTGAGTGTTACACAGGGATTCTTGGGTCATGCAAGTTTTTTCGGCTGAAAATTATAAGGTGAAATTTTCTGCCTGTGCCTGTGGCTAAAGTATCGTTTCTTTCGAAATCTTTAAAAGTTATTTATATTCCATGGGAACTTATATACACGGGATTTATGGGATGAAATGCAGCCTATGTTTCATTTCAGGCCTAGAATTACATCTATACGAAATATCAGCCCAATCCGTTCAGTACCTACTTTTGGCGTGAAGAGATAACAATCATCCATCCAAACTTTTGCATTTATATATTAGTGTGATAAAACAATATGGGGTGTAGATCATTTTAGACCGCAGTTCATATACAATAGTGTTGCCAGAACAAACTCGTGGTAGGCTATAGGTGAAAGAGACGATTGCTTACTACACAATTTCTCGTTGAAGACATTGTGTAGTAACCATGCCACCAACACCGAATACCAGATCTCCAATCTGTGGTTATGTTTGGTTACACGGCTATTTCAATTAATTGATTCAAACCTTTGTACCATTTAATGTCAGCCGATTTTTGAAGCAGTGTGTTCGACTTTCAGTATGGCTGACACTGATGCAATATTTATTGAGCCACCGACAATTTCCGTTACTGTTACACTACTGAATTTTGCATTTGTGTAAAATTTCCATGCCATGGAAAAAATATTATAAATATTTGTTTGCTGTTATTTTAATGAATTGAGTAAACAATTGCATAAAATATTGATAATTTCATGTTTGTTTTCCGGATTTTTGACTGAGTTGAGGTTGATATGTAATATCTTTAGTTATTGCGAGCGTAATTTTTGTTGTTTCAGTATGAAGAATTTAAGTAGGTACCCATAGTCGACGTAATATTGGCCCAACAGGTCAACGGTTCACAATTTTGGTTTACTTAATCATATGAGCATTATATGAGCATACATTTTAAGAAACAGCCATCCATTTTCCAGAAAATATAACAATATTAGAGTCATCAACCGTCCGTTAGTAGTCGGGTAAAAAGGGTTCAGAAGGCAAACCAAACATTTTAAAATTCGAACAATGAGTCCACGGGCAAACTTTCGATTGAATCGTTCAAACAGACAGAGAGGGGCACTTAATTTTTTATCTTCCAACTTGAGCGGGAAGTTACCTAGGTCGAAGTTCGTACAACATTTAGAGCGTTAAGAACAATCTGTGCCACTCGTGTCCAGGGTAAATGCATCCTTTTGTCTCGGATCTGTTTACAGGAACGTTTTGTACCCTACTATTGTTCTATGTGTTTTGTACAGAAATGGGTTACTGCGTTGTGCTGCAATATTTGGCACAAAAGGAATTTTCTGAGCTTTACTTAGAAAAGATTGTCTATTCTTTAACTGATCTGAAAAATACAATATATGTATTTATATTAAATGTATTTTGCTTTCCAGTACCTTGTGAGTCGTGTCCTGGTAAAATATATTTAATTGGAATAAATGGTATTCGCATGTTTTCTCTTCTCAGTACCTAACCTAAATACGTAGGTATGTATGTACAGTGGCGTAGCTATTATGGGACCAGGTGGTGCAGTGCACCAGGGCCCCGAAGCTCACAGGGCCCCTGATCTAGCTGTGATAAAGAATTATTTAAGAAACAGAATTGGACAAGATCGCCCCCAACATTAATCATTGATTGCAATAGAAAATACGGCAGCATCAAAGTTGGATTTGAGTGAAATTGTAGACGAACTAACAAAAATTAAAGCACGTTAGGGATTGTGAATCGGACTCTTTATCTGTTAAAAATTGTTTGTTTTTCCGTTTATAGATCTCATCTGTATACTACATTTTTTATTGTCATTAGTGACGTTGTGTATTTTTTTTCCATTTTCTTTTATTAAACACATACATAGATTCTACCCCTCATAGAGACAACGACGTATGGATTTATCCTACTAGGGATAAGTTGAAGTCACTGTATCCACTGTATCCTATTTTTATCCCTGTCTTTTAGTTCGAAGGGCAATATAAGTTCGAACTACGTGGAAAGAGGCCCTTTATGCACCGGGGCCCTGGTCCACCTACTCGTAGCTACCCCACTGTCTATGTACTGATCCTCTACCTATAATAAAATATTTCTCGTTTTATATAACAAATGTCCTGTAAAAGCAGTCAAGACAGAGATTACAGATCTCTATGCGCAATACCCGAGAACCGACGGTACTTGGTAACGAACGTAGAAGTAAAGTGCACTGGCGTCGCACGACCGAAATGAAAGTTTTGCTCGGTTTCGTTTATTTCTCGCTCCGGAGCCCGTTGATGTGATTTATTGTTTTTGTAGCATTTGTTTCAAATCGCCACTTTGAAGTTGTGGTGGCATCGAGCTGGTTTGATACTTGTCACAAAATTCATGAGTTTGAACTTATTGCTACGATATTTATAGGTAAGGTGTTATTTGTAAATAGAAACGATGGCGGAAAAATACGGTCGTCCAATAAAGTTTTGTCCATATCCCAAATAAATTATGTATATGAACCACCGTCCAACTCATATTATGATATATTAAATTATTTGATAGATTTATCATTGAAAACTGTATACTTTTGACATACAAATCCTGTATAAAAGTTTTTTTTAGATATCGACCTTTTGAGTAGGAACGCTATCGAGGAAAGTCATCCTCTATTTTAGAGAAATAGCAGCGCTTTCGTTTCAATTCGTTAAAACACAGGTGGCATTTGTTTATTACCTGATTGAATAAAATGGATGGAAAATGTTTTTCTATGCGCGTATTCGAAGTTTCATATTATTATTATAAGAACTATGAAATTGTTTGAATTGCTATGACGTTCTGAATGAAACAAAATACTGTTTTCGCTTTCATTAGTTTAGCTGCGCAGTGTCTTGGCTTTTGCTGTTACTTGTTGGCTTTTGCTGCCTACAATCAGAGTAACATTGATAAATTGTTTGTTTCATACGTACCTACATCTAATGCTTGAGTTAGGAGATACCAGCCACGTGAAAAAAATTGGGATTTTACTAATTTATAAATTTTCCTAGTCATTAAATGCCCAAATTGTTAGCTGTGTGCACAATCCTAGCTAAAAAATAAACTTTGAATCAATTGTAGGTAAAATTGATTCGTGGTTTATTTAACCGTGGGTTCATCGCAAATGGCTTAGGTTCTACACATATTTTGATTTTTCTGCTATCTCTACGGAAAAGGCTATGTGTGATGAATTTACAATAACCAAAATTAATAAAATAGAATTGTGTCGAATTTACACATATGTACTTGTTTTCGTGACGAATTTACTTTACAAATGTACAACAACCCCGAAAAACTACGTATCTACTACTAGATTATTAACTCGCAAAAGCAGAAATCACTAAAAAAAGGTTGTTTTTTATGACGTCACTTTCCATCTAAAGAACCTCCTCCTTAGATACAATATAGACAGAGCAATTGCGTGTGTACAATCCAAATATACAATACACATGTCTATGATTAATCGATTAATATTCCCATTTCAGCCTATCACGTAGTCAATAAATTATATCGAGTAATTCTGACGGTCAATAACTAGCCGATTGTTGTGGTAAATGGTAAATTAACAGAGATACTATCTTACATTAATGCATAGCTGTCGAACGCTATACAAAGATGGTGAAACCGATTGGAAATAACTAAGGCCATTTCCACAGAATAACTGTAGTAGGTATAGTTTTACCATTATGTATTTAATAAATAATAATAAAATCAACTTAATATTAATGCTAGAAATTTCGACCATTTCGCATCGTTTGGCTCCAAAATAAGCTGTGATTTTTTTTGTAACATCTATTATTTGTTTTTTTTTCTTCTTATCTACATAAACAATTTTTAAACTCTATATGTATGCCTACTTTAAAACCTTTCTGGCTTGATCCTTTTCTTCTACTTCTTTTACCCATCATGAAAAAGTCCCAATATAAATCTTTTATAAATCGAACGTGGCATTTTGTTTCCGATAAACCCAAAAATAACTCCATAATGTATATTCACAACTTAAAATAAAATCCCCCTCCATCATACAAAACGGCCATATATTAAACCACTGTAAAATAAACCATGCCTCTATTCAATCTTCTTTAGGTTAAAGGTAATTGGGGGGTACGCTTAACCTGGTCATTAGTGTAACCATAAATACTCGAAGTTGAACTGGCAACTTTGGTGGACTTTTTGTACTAAAACAGAACACTTACTGCTTTGTGTTAAGGTTGAAAATGAATCGATAGTGTTACCAGAGTTTACAGTTTTCAGTAGCGCTTAAATAGACGTTGAAAGAAGTCGACAGACAGCCATCAAGTTGTCCTAATAAGCGTATCGGACGCCAGAAATAATTTACAAATTGGTGCGTTGTCGAGACTTATTCGAGAATGTAACGGATGCACTAGGGTAGAGTTAAAAACTCTTGATTATGGTCTTATTTTAGGATTGTGTCTGATTGTATTCGTCGATGGATCAAACGGGTTTTCTCTTGATCAACGTTTAAACTCTGTTTTATGATGCAACCCGTATAGAAGTAAAAGATAAAACCAAAAGCTTCTCACCATGCTGGTAACAAGCGACAAATAAAATTCTCGGGGAAGAATTGAGTATGAAAGTAGGTATTTAATTTGTAACTCAATCAACAAAAACAATAAACAATTATATAACAATAAAAAACAAACCACAACGAATTTTAATTTTTTTTTTCAATTTATGTAGGTACCTATACCACCTTATATTACATTGTAATCGTTAACAAGCTTAAAGTTTAAATTTTGGGTCATTCTTTAATTAATCTATACTTATTTGAAAAAGTACATTATACTGTCATTCTCCCTTGGCAGTCTGTGGTATCTAAATGTATTTTTTTTTATACATCGTTTATTTTATAAATGAACACTAATGAACAGGCGATAGCGTTATTAGCCATATTGCCTTGTCTTACGTTAGTTTTATATTCTTTAGTTTTGTGTAAAATCTGTGTCTTTACTGGTCAGCCATTTTCTTTTTTTTCCGTACCTCAATGAAAACAAGATCCGTCAAGTGCGAGTGTACCATACAAGAGGTGTGGTTGAGCCACGACATCAAGTTGAAAACGATTTATCTATGAACATACCATCAAGCTACGATGTCCAATCAGCATCTTGTCAGCACAACACTGCACTGTATTCTACCGCATGGCCAGGTAGAATGTACTAATTTACCTAGTTCATCTGTGGTAGAATACTGTGCGGTACGATGCTAAAAAGTTACAAATTAAAAAGTAAAAAACCGCCATATTGTTTTTGTATCCCCATTCTGTAGTGTTTGTGGAATGAATATTAAGTTTTTGTAACCAAGTTCCATATGGAAGATAGAAACCGAAAATAAATAATATTTCTAACCTAATACATTCAAATAGAAGCACAATACTCTCTTCAATAGGGAATCTTCTCAGGCTGTAAATGTAGGTACCTAACCTAACCTAACAAGTGTACCTGTTTGATTTCTATTTCGGTAAAAGATTGCAATGCCGAAACAGAAACCAAACAGGTGATGATTACTTAGATAACTTAATCAGTAAGTCATCACATCACCTAATCAAAATTTGTACTGAAGATTTGATACCTAGAAATTGTGCCATTCAAAATTAAATGATACTCTATGATTCAAATTCAAAATTCTAAAGTGATAATATAACTCGTAAAAGTGAGGCTACACTGACCACGTCATTACGACGAGACAACCGAATCGAACGTGACTAAACTGACTTTCCGCTTTTTGGCTTTTAAATACTTCTCCCTATAAAATCACTCGGAAATGGGATGAGCCGAAATATTGAATAAAACTGAAGTAAAACATTAATAATATCTATCATGGGTAATATCCTATCAATTTGTATACCTAGGTACTGCCTAGGTATTCGTTTTTAAATTTGATGAACATGAATTTTCAAAATATGCTTTTACCCTGCTTAGTTATGATATTTATTGTTACGATTAAAATAATAGAAAAAAACATTGAAATAAACCTCTTTATGAATTTGATCACGAAAAATCGGATTGAAAAAAGTCACATCGTTTTGCATCGTCTTTTGTTTCTCAGGCCTAATACTAAAATTAGGGACTTTATGCGTTTTTGAGTCCAAGGAATACTTTCCTTGGACTCAAAAACGCACCTGTCTCCAAATCGTAGTGTATCGCTTTATTCCTAGGTATGTTTATTTGCGTAGAAGTGGACACAGTTATGTACCTACTGCACACCCTTGCAGTACCTAACAAAATTAAGTTCCTTACTTATTGCATTTAGTTTAATACCTACTACTACAGGTTCTGTAGTACTAAACTAACCTAACACCTCCAAAACAGTACTAAGTTCTAATCTAGTGACTGAACTTCTTGTTACCTAAGTGCAGACAAGATAGACTGACCTCTCGTCTCTTTGAACTTTAGACAAATTACTCTTCAAGGAAGGGTTGAAGCTAGTAGGTCCTATGCTGCAATTATTGCAACACCTAGTGTGTTGCAATATTCGCCTTTATGTTATTTTCTGTGGTTTCGTGGCCTGTAGATGTATTCTTCTCTTTGCTTGCATTCAACCCGTCATACCTTCCATACGCTCGTATGTGATTATGGCGTTGTAACACATTTTGCTTCAGTTTTTTGTGCACTATATCTAAGTTTCTATAGCAGCAAAAATTTAACAAATTCAGTAAGAACCACCCAAAATCAGCTTTTTTCACTTATTTTACCTGAACTTTGGCCGTTCATAATGTAGGTACTCATAAATTGTAAAAGTGAAGAAAACAGCTAAATAGAAACCGCGCAACTGTAATGGAAATAGTTAATAATATTTTTTTTTTCACAAACTTGAATGGCTTTTCCAAAACCACATATGATCTGGAACAATTTTTATGAAATTTCCGCGCACTTATTTTAGTTTTTATCGTTTTAACGCGCTAATTTTAATTAATTTTCCGACCGTCAACTGACGATTGTCTTTCATTTTTCTTTGTAATGTATTTTTCAAACATTGCGTTGGATGAGACAACAAGCTTTTAAACGCTGCTTTCGTTGTACGTTGGCGGCCCGGGAAGGGCCCTCTTAAAATCTCGCAAGCAGTATTGTTTTTATTTTAGGTATTTATTGCATTTATTTACCTATTTTCTCGACGTTTCAACAGACTTACTGTATGTCGTGAACACAGGAATATTCTTAATATAGTGTGCCTTAATAAAAATTGAAATAGGTAAAAATATATAATAGGGCAAAAGCTTCGAGAATAAGAACGAATATAAACTTTAGGTACAGTTTCTTTCATCTTAGTGACAGCACAGTTCCCTTATTGCAAGAGAAAGCCCTTTATTATTGTTGTGTGTCAGCGTTGACAGACAATCTTATTGTTTTATTAAATTGAGCACGAAGTTCTCGTATTTCTTGGGAACCACTAGACACGCTATTTCGTGACATAACCCTATTTAATTGGTAGAAGTTTAGTTTAGTCTATGATTTTACTAAAAAGTACTCAACCAAGTATTATTTTGTAGAGCTACGTTGTAGAGTTATCGTACTTTACTCAAAGATATTATGATTTTTAAAAATGAGTAACTGCGCCATCTGTTTGAAAGCTCCGGTGTTAGAATCACTGCAACAACCCTTGTGTACCCCAGGGAGCTTTGTAAGAGTTTAGTTTATAAAGCTCCCGCTATGAGGCGCTAGCGTAGCTACCGTTGTGCATTTAGCTTCTTTTGGATTATGATTTTTGTAATTATCGAACTTTCTCTTTTTCTGTTTGTAATTTGATTTGAATATGACCCACTACTGTTTGAGTAGTCGAGCTTTTATTATCGTATTACAGAGGTACTTAAGAAATAATTAAATAATACTTAGAAAATATCTTTCTGAGTAAAGGTACAAAAAACGATTCGCTTTGTTCCGTCTCCCTTAGATTTACAAGGGTGTGTGACTTAAGAAAAAATAAACAACACAGTAAAACGAAAAAAGTTGTGCACTGAAACAATGGCTGAATTCAAAGAGTTTCGTGAAAACTCTAATCTCTGTCGACATCGCGCAAGTGGGCCAAATTCGTCTTCAAGAAGTAAAGCGCGACAAATCCCATAATCCATAGGATTTCAGTCCTACTGCTACACAAACACTGTCGAGATTCCGGAAAATAAAATAATTTTGGAATTCGAAGAATGGCTTAAAAATTTGGAAAATCTTTGCGATATTTGACCTACTACCCGGTACGCAACGCATTCCCAAAATAATTCTGTTTTCAGTTAGGCGTTTTCCGAAAATAAATAAATGAATAGAAATGCATTGCACGGGTCATTCGCTGAGCTGAGAGGAGAGGATGACAATGAATGTCGTGTCAAATTACGAGTAATACGTACAGTCTACGCCTTGTGTAGTCTGCTTGATCTTAGGTCTAAGCGGTTTCTATGCCTCGGAAACCACATTCAAACATGTCTGTAAAAAAATCCTAAGTCAATGGTTAGAACACACTGTCCAAATTTGGAACATCATCAAATAAAAATAATCGACCAGTCCGTTTTAGGTAATATATTCAAACTTTGAACATTACAATGAAGCACAATGAAAACTTCGAACTACAAATTATTGATTTGACATTGACATTTGGAGGCTAGCAAATTTTTTTACAACATTTTCATTGCCTTTTCAAGAGGACCGTTATTTCGTCAGTTATTTCAGAAATCTTATTATTTCGACTGATAATTGAAGTAAATTAAAGACAAGGAAGCGAGCAGCATTAGAATTGATTGGATCATTTTCCTTTGACAAATTTTCAGAGTCAATTAAACTCTGGAGGCATGAGATGAGTGGATGTGGAAAGAATAAGTAAGTAGATAATGTGAACCAGATTTATTTTGTTAAAATCACGGTGTATGGATCGCTGGATATCAATAATATAGGCATGACGACTGATTTTGAGAAACTACATCGTGATATGTTTAGAGATCTACTGAATGCAAAATAAATTATATATCTGAAAAAAAAAATAACTCCGAAAGAAAAATACATCTTTTAAAACTGCATTTTCAATTTCGCTGGAAAACGCTACTCCTGGCGGCTATCTATGATATCATAGATGCACGAACATCTGATGATACAGAATGATCATAATATTTTTAATAGAAGCTTTACCAGCTATTCTGTGCCTTTACATTACATATCGTGACGGCATGACGTCACAGTTATGTATTCTCTGATTGGTGTTCAACGTGTCATGGCGAATTGCTGTATTTTGTAGTTTTATTTTATCAAAATAATAATGAATCTCGATAAAAACATAAAATATAATATACGTGTTTTGTAATCTATGGCTCAGGAATAATTCGGTAAATACATAATTTATGTGATTATTAGTTAGGTACTGTCGTCATCCCTATTGATGTGTGAATAAACTAAATAATAGTTAAATACTTACGTACATTACCTATACTCGCTTGCGCCTGCGGCTTCGCACGCATATTTTCAGTATAATAAGGACCTTATTATCGAAGTTAGGTTAGTAGTGTTCTAAATGTACGCCAAATTTCATCTTGATCTGTACAGTAGTTTTGGAGATCCTAGGTAACACAAGAAAATGCACATTTCACATTCGGTTTTATAACATTAGTAGGAAATATTTCTCTATTTTCAGCGTTGTTTGTAAGCTTATCAATATAAATTATAAAACAAAGTCCTTCGCCGCGCCTGTCTGGTTGCGGTAAACTCAAAAACTACTAAACGGATTTTCATGCGGTTTTAACCAATCGGTAGAGTGTGATTCATGAGGAAGGTTTAGGTATTATAATTTGTCAAGGTTTTGTATAAATTGGTTGAAATAATAAGCGGCTTGACTTTTCCGACAGTACAATTTATCGTATTGTTGTGTCGGAAAAGTCAAGCCGCCTGGGAGCGTTTATCGCAAATGCTTCCTAATCCCTTTAAGATATATGGTCTACTACCCGTGTGAAGCCGGGGCGAGTTGCTAGTGTTTAATAATTTCATTTAAAATAACCCTTTCTTGTACAATACATCCATCCTCACCAACTTAGTAGGATAGACTCACGAGGCAAGCTAGGAATAATGAGGCAAGCGAAGTACGTTTTACCTAAGTATTTTTTTGAACAAAGCAGAAAATTAACTGCCTATTTCTATTATTCAGATATTCCATTTCAACGGTTCGGGGTGCAAAGGGAATTTATAAATGCAGCGCATAATTGGTCGCTAGTCGGGCGCATAAGCTGGCTCACACACTGGCATTATATTCATAAAACGAGCGAGTAAAAATATTAATAAATTATTAAAATTGAAAAAAAGCTATTTTCATTACAAACTTTTACATCATCTAGGACCAAAACGCTTGAGAAGACAAATCAACGAACCCAAACTCGATGGGGATAGCCCCATCGAGTTTGGGTGTGCCCATAGGAACTCCAAAACAAAACGATCTATATCGTTTTGTTTTGGAGTTTCTATGGGCACACCTACTGTCTCCATCATCAAATCAGCTCGATACCATAACATTGCATTGTCACCGAACTTACATAAGTATGCCAAATAGCTCAATCAGTTGAGCAACTTGAGGATAGCTGATCTAAACTTCAGTTACAAGTTTCCAGACACAGACAGGGCAAGTTAAATAAAAGCTTGTAAAAAACAAGCTATGTGGCTTGTTATGTGCTTGTATTCTTACTGGCAAGCAGAAACTAATCTTTAATTAGTTTCTGCTAAAAAAAAAGAAATACTGTAATTATGTTTGCTTATATTTATTATAAGGGTAATTACCGGTTTTTTGTAATAGATAGAGTGATTCAACAGGAAGTTTTATAAGTATAATGTAATATAGTATCAGCATTGCATCCGTGCAAAGCCGAGGCGGGTTGCTAGTTTA
The DNA here is from genome assembly GCA_947859395.1 of Eupithecia insigniata. NCBI lineage: Eukaryota > Metazoa > Arthropoda > Insecta > Lepidoptera > Geometridae > Eupithecia > Eupithecia insigniata. Next base: position 2,871,965 of record OX402001.1, on the reverse strand, counting down.
ATAATAAAACAACACACTAAACACACTTTCTATTGTCCTGTACATTAAAGGAAATGAAGCACCGTTTTAAAAAAAGAGTAATTTTTATCTTCGTGCTTCTAACCTACGTTTTATTTATGAACCACGTAAAAGAAGCAACCAGCAAACAGAAGTAAGTAAACGTGCAACATTTTTACGTTATTATAAGTAGGTATAACAAAATTCCTCTCCCAAATCCATTCTGTAAACTTTATCTGTAAAACGGCCATCCGCCATCCGCGACCCTCGATCCCACCAAGTCACCAGAAAGTAATAAGGCATAGGTATTTTTTTTACCTGAGCTTCTACCCTGAATCGTATCTAAGAACCACGTAAAAAAAGCAGCCAGCAAACAGAAGTAAGTGCAATATTTTTAGTAGGATATTATTATAAGTAGGTATAACAAAATCCCTCTCTCAAATCCATTCTGTAAACTTGATCTGTAAAACGGCAGCCGTCCGCGACCCCTACATGTCACCAGATGCATCAATAATGCAGCGCCGGCAGACGCGTCTTGCCAATCACATTAGAACGTTAAAATAACCCCTGCCGGGTTTCTATTGTTGCTGCACGTGTGTAGTATTTTATTGTTGTGTTATTTTGTATGAATGGTTTGGCGTTAATGGAAATTTGATCTAGGCAGCCATTAAACTAAGATTTGTGCGAGTGCAAACTTTAGTTTCGTACAGAACGGGACATAGTCATTTTTATTTTATTCAGATTCAGGTCGGATGTCTCGTCATCATAAAAAAGTGTGCAAAATAATGTTACCTTCTTTTTAAATAATGAGGGTATGATTTAATTTAAAAACCAGGTAGGTCAAACCAATCTTCCAAAAATAAGCTTAGAAACTACATCCTTCGAGTACAGTACTAGTTATTCTGCGATCCTACCTAAAAAGAAAAAAATGGTCAGAAATGTTTCTATCACTGAATTTTCAAACATTTTTTTTTTTGCGTGAGGAAATCCTTCATGGGTTATCTTCCGTCCCCGGGTGGAAGATTATGTCAGACTCCTACTGACTAAAACCTCACGGTGCTCCACCGTGCACATGAGTTAGGGAACGCGGGAACTTTCGGGAGTGCTTCCGCGAGCCCCAACAGTGACGCTCCACATACTGCGGAACCCTTCGAGAAGTGGGGTAACACAGGCTTTTTTGTGGCGTATCGGGACGCACATCGCCTACGACCAGATGTTAGGTCATTTCATTATGGGTGAACAAGGGCACCAAAAGCCCTTATTCTTCGCCCGTTTCTCCTTCGGCGGATCGGATCAGTGGAGGAATCCTTCCTTTCCCTTTCCGCTGCTTCCTTCTGCAGGAGAACTTCTTCGCAGAATATGGACACTGCCTGCCAACTTTCCAGATTCTCAACCATAGATTTAACTACGGTTGACAATGAAAGATCATCCCCTACTGCAGCACTCAGGATCTGACGCTGCTGTTCCCACACGGGACAGGACTCAAGCGTATGCTGAGCCGTGTCTTCGGGACTATCACAGTGGTGACATCTCTCTGTTTCTTCCCTTCCGGCGATACGCCACAGGTACCTCCCAAAACAACCTTGACCTGAGAGGATCTGTGTTGACCGGAAGGTCAGTGCGAATTTTCAACCCTGCTTCAACCTTACAAAAAGTAAACACCATTCTATGACATATAGAGTTTTAAAATTGGTCAGTAGTAAATTTTCAGACTCTACCAAGGAAATATTTTAATATTCCATATATTTTCGGGATATTTTGAAATTTCTTACCTTCTTTAGAGGAAGTTATATCTAACTTTAAAACTAGACCTGAATAAAGGCTAATAGGTAATTCCATTGATCATCCATGAGTTCCGAAAACCTCGTTAAAAATGGCATAAGCTTCTTCGAACATGAAAGATTGTAAACTTTACTGCTCTCAACAGTTGGTAGCGTTCACGTTTTCTTCCTTAATAACGGTAACGTTGGCCACAATCCGTTTCCGAAATCACGACCATAATGACTTCATAGAATAGACCACCAGTGCGTCAAAGTTTGGAAGGGTTGTCAGTTGTTACTAAGTTGATAAGTATGCTATAGTAATAGTACCTACATTTTATCGAAAGTACATTTGATCTGTACAAATATGATACTTTTAGTAGAGAGAAACTTATGTTTTTCCTCCGTTCGATAGATATTGTTATTGTTAGAAAATCAGGGAAAACTTATGTTATTTTTCCCTTGCATGGCATTTCTACTTTATTCATTTTGAATGCAATTATTCGATTTAAGCCTAGAAATGAGGGAGGGCGCTGTGCGTCGCAAGGTAGAGCCACGCACGTGACGTCATTGGCTGACGTTAGACGTCGCGAGTGGTTGCGGCGACGTAAATACTAATCAAATTTAAAATTACATTACACTTACTCATATACGCTTACTCACAACGCTCTTAGTAAGTGGTCCGATTATTGATTTTAATCAAAAAAATTATAACGAGTCTTAAGCTTACGCCATCAGAACACATTATTATATTTTATTGGGTTCATTTACTTATTTTTCCCAACGTTTCAACAGGTTTACACATTATTGTGGTCACAGGATGACTGGATTACTGGAGTTACCATCTCTGCGAAGCGGGGGCAGCATTATTGCACTTAGTCTTCAGAAAGTAGGTATATAAGAAGGTAGGTAAATAAACGCGATAAATACCCGTTAATATTTTTAATAATACTAGCTGACCCGCCAAACGTTGTTTTGCCTTCAACCCATAACACTTAGGGGTATGGAAAATAGATAGTAGCCGATTCTCAGACCTACTGAATACGCATATAAAATTTGGTAAAAATCGGTAAAGCCGTTTCGGAGGAGTACGGTAACTAACATTGTGACATGGAAATTTTATATATAAGATAACAAGTCTGCTTGTAAGTATCAGCCCTAGTTGACGTCAGTATTCTCTGCACAGAGCGCGGTGCGTCGTGAGACAGAGCGACGCACGTGCTGTCGGCTGACGTTTGACGTCGCGAGCCGCTGTCGCGACGTGAATGCTAATCAAGTTCTCGTCTTTAAGCACCGACTTTAAATTTCTGATTATTTTATAACTTACATTTCAAAATAATATTTTTTAGAATGAGAGGGTTTTCCCAGTTATTTGGTAGCGACAAAAATGAAATGGATATGGTATTAGTTTACCAATAATAAAGTATTTATAGCTAAGCAAACAACATCTTAAAGGTTGCCTGGAAGAAATCGCTTCTAAGCGATAAGGCCGTCCATTGTACTTGTTCATGTTAATTTCTATGTCTTTTATTTAACTTTGTGGTGGACAATAAAGAGTTTTGTATTGTATTGTCTCTTAAAACAGGAGTAGGCCAAAAGGATTATTATCCGCATTTATGTATGCATGGCAAAGGCCTACTTTCCGTTTTATCCAGGTTAGTCATTCGGAACGAAAAAATAAGATATTATAATTATTCAAATAACAATTACATACTGTTTTATTATAAAAACTTTCGTAGTTTGAAAAATTTATTATGAATGTAAGCGGGTTAACTACGAACCTAGTTTGTGTTGGAAGAACACCAACGTTTTATCCCTTAACGAGGGACTTCTTCAGGGTGAGTGCGGTTCGCGTCGCGCTCGTTCAGCGTTGGTGTTCTTCCAACACAAACTAGGTTCGTAGTTAGCTCGCTTACATTCATAATGAATTACATACATAGGTACAGGTTTGATTGAATTAGGATTCCGTAACTTGAGTTATGATTCCTGAAGTTGGTAACTTGGACACACTTTATTAAAATTTATATACATATAATAGTATCATCATCATCATCATCAGCCCATACACGTTCACAGCTGGACATAGGCCTCCCCCGTACGACGCCACAAATAGCGGTCCTGAGCCGCCTCCATCCATCAACTCCCTGCGACCGCTACGATGTCGTCGATCCATCGAGTGGATGGTCTCCCATGTAGGGGGGGATTTGCCATAATCACCACGCTTGGCAGGCGGATTGGTGATCGCAGTGTTGGTGTTTAAAAATACTCAGAAGGAAGCTGCTGCCCTTCCTCTGGTAGGTTCCCTTAGTCGCCTTTACGACATCCACGGGTTGAGTTGGAGGGGTCGATATTCGTACGCCGCGACCCCACGGCTTATATAGTATAATAGAATATAAATATTTTATTGGTATTACTAGTAAAATTTCAAAGGTCAAATATAAGTATATTGCTTAAAACTACTGTTCAATGTAACTCAAAGTATATTTTTGTTTACACATTTTTTTTAAATCACCATCATCTTATCAGCCCATACACGTCCACTGCTGGACAAACGATGCCACAAATCGCGGTCCTGAGCCGAACTTTTTTTATGTTACACAAAATAAGGTAACCAGCTCAGAACACTTTTGCGGTGGTTTTGTTGCTAAAAGGAAACTTCATTGAAGAGATACTGTGCTGAAATATACTCCGTTCTATCACAGGCTTGAACTCTATATTATACTCTATTAGAAGCGGAGCACGTTTTCATTACTAAGTTGATCATCTCTATCTTAGATCTACGTGATGGTGGCACGTTTCAACGAAGTCGTCAGCACTGTCACGGGTCGAGAACGTGGTGAATTTTAATCGAGAACTTCTAATACTTACATAGTTCTATGGTTACCTGAGGTATATTTTGTTCTACTCCCATAACTGAGACACCAGATCATTGAGAGACATCTCTCTCGCAAACTTCTTTGACGGTAGAGACAGAGAGACGTTCAGAGTTAGACGACTTAGGTGCCTACGCTGTGCAATAGGTATTCGTTATATTAACTTAGCTTTCTCCCTTATTTCAAAATAATAATGAACTGAAAATTTTTCTTTATGCTCATTATTGGTCATTTCTAATTCTGGTCCTAATTCGCCGATAAGGTTGTGATTGCGATACCTATCAGCTATTTATCAGTACTTAGATCTACCCCTTTTGTGTTAGAATATCGGTCAAAGACGTAAAAAGTAGTTCCAATTCCAATCCACACCCCACCCCGATTCCTGAGATGCCTCCCAGTCCCCTATAAAATAAGACAATAGGTATAATTATCGGTCTGATAGCCGGAATTCCGTGGCTTTCAGACAATATGCAGTGTTTAGGCAGAAAGCGGATTTACTAGGTGCCGACTTTTGCTGGTAAGTTAGGGTGAACTTACTTAACGGCATGGTGGGATTGATTGCACTGAGGGAGAAGGTAGTTATAAATAATAAATAAATAATGTTGGACGATGCACACAACATCATCTCGCCCCAAGCTAAGCAGAGCTTGTGTTATGGACATGGGTACTATTAGATGACTGATTATACTTAATTCAATATATTACATAGATAGATATTTTTTATTATACATAGAAAAACCCGAGACAAATATATGCAGATCGTAAAAGCATTTGTCCCAAGGCGGGAATCGAACCCGCAACCTTCTGCGTCGCAGGCGGACCATCGCTCGCCGCGCCACATCGGTCGTCATTTATAGGCTTATGCTAATGACCATAGAGGTGCTATAGTAAATCTCTACCTAAATAAGATGTATCTACTACAGTTAACGTAACAGACAACCGAGGTGGCGCAGCGGGCGACGACGGTCCGCCTACTACATAGTAGGTTGCGGGTTCGATACCCGCCTTGGGATAAATGTTTTTACGATTTGCAAATATTTATTTCGGGTGTTCTGGGTATTTTCTATGTGTAATATAAATATGTATCTCTGTGTTGTATAATGTATTATTATGTCAGTCATCCAGTACCCATAGCACAAGCTCTGCTTAGCTTGGGGCTAGTTAATGCTGTGTGAATTGTCCAGCATACGTAATTCTAGAATTGTGACTTCGAGGTAAGGTCACGAAATTATCTAATATGTGGTTGGATACGTAATGCGCACGGAAAAGTAAAAAACGTTACTTTTGTATTTAAGTATTTTCTGGACCGTGTATTGAAAGATTTGCTTATAAATTAAACAGATATAAAACTTTTGAAACTATCATGGTTATACAACACTAAAGTTAATAACGGAGAACTCAAAACTCAAATTTTGGTAAATATACCATTATTAACTTTTGTGTTGTAAATAAACTGTAGGTATAAATTTAAGTTCAGGTATGAAATATCTTTATTGACAATTGTTTATAAAATAATAATCAAATAGTATAAACAAATTAACATAGTATTTAAAATTGAAACAATTGAGCTAACTGCAGACTGTTGCAAACAATCTACAGGTAGCTCAACTGATCCATAATATAAAATAGTTCAGGTACGTTTTATTGTTGGAAATATTAATTTATATCAGATTCATATTTTTATAATTTGAATTCAGCATTATTATCCTCCCGAAGTATAAATAAGCGCCGAAAATCTGATTTCTATCTACATTTTAGAAACAGGCATACGGGTCCCATTGTCTTATGAAATCTAATTGAATCGGAGCGTGCATGTAATCCGCATAATCTGAGCTTTTGGAATGTTTGGGAAGTTGAAGCCTTTTTGCTGACAGCGAATAATAGATAGGAATCATCATGGTAACATCTGAAATAACGATACTGATGTGTGTTTAAAATTTTAAGGGAAAAGACTGACGACTCGTATATTTGACTACATTTTAAGGGAAAAAACTGGCGACTCTAAGGGAAAAAACTACAAAAAATGCAAATTCTCTTCTTATTGGAATTATCAAAGCTTTTGATGGACCTTAGTCATGGTATTCATTATCTAAGTTTCGGGTCAAAACGTGACTTAAACAATATTTATGGGCAATTGGGTCATTTTTGTATAAGAGCTTTTTATACCATTGGGGTGTGAAATAAAAATTGGATATACTGCAATTTTTTCCTTCAACCTTGTAATATTCACAGGCACTTACCTGGAAGGGCTGATATTTATAAGATATATATAATCATATATTATATATATATATATATTGTATATATTATTATATATATAATAATATAATAATAATATATTACGAATGAACCCAATAATATACATAGCGGCACGTAACTTTAGCGCTGACCGTTATTGAGCAGAAGTAAAAAATAAGGTACCTGAGCAGGGCTAGAGGTACATTACCCATGCGCAGCTATCCCCTCAGCGTATTGCTCAGCGCTAGACTTACGTGCCGCTACTTGTACCATTCCACCGGTTTTAACAAACATAACACTTGCGAATACCAAACAAACCAGAGAAAAATAACTACTAGTAAGTACTAACTTCTAGTACTTAAATTTAGTAGACCAAAGTTGGTATAGTACGAGTTCCCATGCATTTGTTTGAAATTGAAATGTTCCCTCCAACTTTATTGGGTGGAGGCATAACCTCTACACAAAACTGTGCTTCTACCAGCAGTACGAGTACGTAGAACTATTAGGTCCGTAACACATGTTACATCTGGGACCTGCTACGTTCATAAATTTAACGTCCCTTATCTCTCTTAGAACAAAAATATTCATGTATTTAGATTTCAATGTATGCACAGCACAGCATACGGCAAAAATAGCTGAATATTCTAAGAAAAAATAAATGAATGGAATATATTTTATTTGTAACTCATATAAAAATACACCTGAAGTACAAATACAAATGAAATACTGAATAATCTGAAATCAATAATTGGTTTAATTCTTTTGGCTTACAAAATAAGCTCATGGATATCTTTTTATAAGTGGGTAAAGGAGTTTTTTGCGAGTTTAAAATAACTTATGTACAATTTTTGCAATTTTAGTGATGGATTGTCGTAGTTCTTTTCTTTTGGGAGATATAAAGGATATGTACGGTGAAAATAAAGAATTAAAAAATATTTATTTACTTTAAAAATCTACAAGTATACAAGTATACATATAGGACTAAATAAAAAACCTACCTTTTTTCTAAATAAGTAGCGTGTATGTTGTTGCCACATCTATAGCGTGATCGAACTTACAACGCTATTCTGAAAATTTGGTTACTGTAAAAATATTTCACTAAAAAACGACTGGCAAAATACGAAAACTGTTAATTAACCAACAAATATACAAAACAATTAATAATTGTTTATCAAATGCCAACACTTTAGATATACGATGATAACCCGAATAAAGCACGCAAACTTGAAAAACAAAATTTAGGAATTATTTCTGTGGTAATATTGTTTTCAAAATAAAAGGGGTTCTCAATTAACTGAAAAGATGTCAAAAGTTTGTAAGAATGTGTAACTAAAGAAATGGGGTTGATATATCACATGGACGGAAGTTCTGGATCTAGTATTACATAAAGCAATTTTTTTACTTCGGGAAACGAGTGTGTCATTGCGAATATATACTTGTATCTGTAATATAAGTTGATATATTAAAGTATTCGACAGGTAAGGTAGCTAATAGAAACCAGCTTAAAAAATTAGTTCTGTACTATATCTGTAGATTTCTTTGAATTATAATATCACTAGGCTAAGCCTGCATACATACAAGTACAATAATAGGTAATTATAGCTGTCTGCAATTTACATACTTATTCAGTGGCTTTTCTCTTATTTTTCTGTATTACATAACTTGTTTTAATAATAGTTTCGAATGTGTACCTAGTGCAAATATCTATGTATTTTGTTATAATAAATATTTTTTACTTTACTTTTTACTCTCTTTGAAACTTTGTATGTACTCGTAATGTAATATATTCACAATAAACATAAGATAACATACAAAATTTTGAAAATCTAAATCATAAATCTTTTTTGTAGGTGTATTGATTTTATTATCTTTATTTTTTTTGTGCAATATGAATTATCTAATCCTTTCGAAGTTTTCCCGATTGTCTGTCGTACATACTCTTTTGTGCAGATGAATTAAATCCGTGAAAGGCTTTATTTAAAATTCACCCTCTGAAAGCCTCAAAGGTTGGGTATAAATTAAAGTTGGTTCTAGTTCGGAACGGACTGTACCCGCCTGTTTGAATAACTTAAAAATAAAGCCTGCTGTAATTCAGTCTAGGTGTTTATGTATGATTTTAATTTTGGATATACAAGCAACCCGCCTTAGCTTTGCATGGGTAGTAGGGCATATTATTTTCATAGAATGGGTACCTATAGTAAGCTTTAAAAAAAGTAATTTAATAAAATTATCGTTATATTAATCAATTTTCAAAAAACCTTGAAAAATTATACACCTTAACCTTCCTCATGAATAACTCTGTCGTTTAGTGAAAACCACATGAAAATCCGTTCAGTAGATTTTGAGTTTATCGCGAACAGACAGACAGACGCGGCGGAGGACTTTGTTTTATAATATGTAATGATACTGTCTGTCAGTATTATTATGAAAATGTTTTATACAAACTATAAACGGGAAACTGACGGGAAAAGTACTGAGCCGCCAGTCAGTTTGACGATAGTATCGAAACGTGATCGCACCGTCTCATATTTGTATGGGATTTGCGTGGTTCCCTGTCCGCGCGATAGAGGCGCTATACTAAAATCTATGGAGAAATGAGCCGACCATCTCCTTTCCAATCCAGGACAAGCAGACGGACTGCACAATAACATCCTAATTGGGTGGATATACCATCAACCCGTACTAAGCGGTTATCCTCCACCTTCATCATTCGAACCGCTAAGGAATAGAACTCACTGCCTTTTTCTGTTTTTCCAGCCAATTACAATCTGGGTCTCTTCAAGACAAGAGTGAATACCCACCATCTCCTTTTCACTCCAGGACAAGCAGACGGACGGCACAATATCATCCTTATCTGGTAGATATACCATCCACCCGTACTAAGCGGTTTTCCTCCACCTGTTTTTATCATTCGCACTGCTATGGAATAGAACTCGCTGCCTGCTTCTGTTTTTCCGGCCAATTACAATCACTCTTCAAGACAAAAGTAAATAGTCGTATTCTAGACCTTCGTGATACACCTTCGGCCACATCGTCACTTTCCATCAGGTGAGATTGTGGTTAAAGGAAGGTCTATCGACAATAAAAAAAAAAATACATAGTCTGAGCGGTCCGTCAGACTATGGCGATTGTCGGGATCTTTGGTAGAGTCCTTTACCCCGTCGTCAGATTATTTTTTATTTACTTTGATAATGATAAACACCAACCTCAATTCAATATCAAAATTTACATAAAGCTCATTGATGAGCAAAGGTAGCCTCCGTTCAAGTTAACGGGGGTGACATATGAATGGCGGCGCTATCTACCTATACTCCGATTTAGAATCCAATATATGTTATGTCAACAAAGACATTTATGAATGAAACTTAACAAAAACTGATAACAATAACAGAAAACTACAAGAAAACGGCAGTTATCACAAAAATCTAAAACACAAACTTCAAAAATGCACAACCTCACGTGAATAGCAAAAAATTTATAAAATTGATTTTGAAAACGAACGAGAGATCAATTAATTAAATGATGAACGAAAGCTTTCAAAATCACAAATAGTTTCAAGCTTCTGTGCTTTGCTTTTATGATAGCAAAATGTCGTTAAATGTTTTGCACCAATATTCCTTAGGTTTTTTTAACCCCTTTGTAAACAAAAAATATCCTATATCATAGGTTTTTAAATCGGAGGTTAGATATATGTAGGTTCTACCTACGTAATTTATTTTATCATCATGATAAACGAACAAACGCTTTATGACGTAAGAAACTGTGGCGCCATAATTTGCAGGAAACTTATCTGTCATCCGCCGTGGTCGTAAAAAGCCACATTATTGTATGGCCGTAAACCACGAAAAACGACATTTTACCATAACATAGCTCATTAACAATAATCCTTATCGCTTATACACGCTTAATGATGCTTAAAGGGGCGGTTCTCAGTAAAATACAGGATTGGGGTTAAGTTGGGGCGTTTTAAAAACGCTTTAGACCGTTCTTACTACTATATCGAGTTTCTTCAAAAGTTTGACCAACAATAAGCTTATGATTCTTATTGTTCTTCGCATGTTTTTACTCTTTTCCTAATATGAGTTTAGCTATTTTTACTTATAGGTTTAAGTTAGAGTAGTATGGTAAGGGAGCTTGAAGCAACATACATACATATTTTTAGACGTAAGTTGACTGTCCCCAATTAGAAGTCATTTGGATTCCAAATAGCAGGTTTTGTGTGAGATCGGACGCAACTGCAAAACCTGCTTATAAAGGTTATAGATAGAATAAGGGTTTGAGAAATCCCATTATCTATCAAGATATTGCTTATTTTCTGACCCGTTTCATAAGTTAATTTCTCGTCAAAAAATCAAAGGAATCTACACTGATGTACAAAAGCACTGCCAAAATAATGCTGACAACAAGTAACCTATTACAGTCAGAATAAGCTTTTTAAGGTCACTCTAGTTAGTCCAAAGCGAGAGGATCAACCAATACATTTATTATGTCGGTCCTAATTTGGATCCACTTAGAACTGTTATTGTTTTCCTGCCTTCTACAGATGCGATGGAAAGTCAAAGGGCATAGTATCGGTTAAGTAAAAGTTATTGAGGTAGTATGAGCTAGGAAAGGATTTCTTGCGCGGGTAATATTAAATTATTGTATTAAATTAAGGAAAACAGAACCTTTTATGCATTCAACAATTCTTTAACTACTGAGAATAATATGACAATAGTTCGCGTCATCGCTAAAAGCGACGATTTATCCCCGGCAAACGAAAATAATGTTTGTAAGCCGAAAGAAACCTTTCAAAAAGTTTTAGAACTTTGATTCATTAAGAATGTTTTGATTTTTTCTATAGCAACTAAGTTTTTTTAAAATTGTAATAAAAAACCTACAAAACCCTCTATGAAATGGATAAACACGCACAGAGCACACAGAGTTATTTTATCGGAGACCATGTTTCATCGTACGAGAGTTAATGTATGTCTGCACGCAAGACATGGTGATTAAAATTAATAAAATTAGCTAGCAGGTGTAGTGTCCGGCAGTTTGTTGGGTAAATAGGTAGGACGGGGGATAATGGGACTTGGGAGAATTCAGGCACGTTAAAAAGGGTTTTTACGGTGTGCGTCTCTTTTACGTTTTGTAGGTACGAGTGACATGACCTACCGACCGATGGTACACATTCAAATTTGGTCACGTGGTATAAATATAACCATGAATCTCTGTGGTTATAAAAAAATCAGGTACAGGTAGGTAGCTAGCCAAAGGCAAAGAATTTAGGATCGGGTTTTTAGATTTCAGATAATTACAACTACACTCGTGGACAAATTTAGTGGAACGGAAAAATAGAGACAAATCTCTCCCCTTAAAGGTTCTCTTCCAACAATGTTACACTGAGCGTATTTTCTCTCCGGATCGTCTCCATACTTTGGTCCTTCCATCAACTGTCTCCTGGCAGAATCTGGAGTCATTAGTAAAGAGTACTTCTCCCCAATCATCATTAACATTGCGAAAAATCACAGACATGGGAAAAATAAAATATTTTACGTCGTTCTACCTTATTTTTGCTTTCCTCTAAATTTGTCCCTGTGTTTATTAAATAGATAGATAGAAAATTCTTTATTGATCACTTAATGGTAAAAAAACTAAAATACAAAAGACAACAACTTTATAACTAAGTTATAAGTGGCGGTCTTATCGCTCAAGATCTCTACCAGACAATCGAGGCTGGATAATGTTTTTATTTGTAAGACGTAAAAAAGTAACAAAATACAGAGATAAGACAACGTAATCGGATAGTGTGATACATGTCTAATAGCATATTTTGATGAAAAATACCTTAAAATTCTTAGATTTTTAACGCATGAATAAAGTTTACTACTTCAGGTACTTAGGTACCGGAACCTAACCAAAATAATAATTATAAAAAACGTTCTTACAAACTTAAGCTTTCTCTCTCGTCATCATCATCATGTCAGATGGAAGACGTACACTGCTAGACATGTCTTTTTAGGCTAATTTCGGTCACGTCGGCCAGTATCAACAGAGACTAGATATATGCGCTGAACATAATATAAATGCATCATTTGTGTGTGCGCAAACACAGGTGCACTTCTCTATTTCTTCACTCTCAGATGTTCGTGATCGGGGAGGGGCGCAGGACCAGCATAATAAGGACCAGCATGCACGGGGGTATACAATGCCAACTTCCTTACTGCTACTGGACAAATTTTATTAAGATCTGTTCAGCCGTTTAGGTGTGAAAAGGTAACAGGCAGACACACAGATAGACAGAGATACTTTAAAATTTATAATACTAACTGCTGCCCGCGTCTTTGCCCGCGTTTTATCGGGATAAAAATAGCTGTTATTCCAGGTTACGTTTAAAGAACTTTAAACCTAACCTGGTAGGTTCCAAACTATACCTATACCAAATTTCAGCCCAATCAGTTCAGTAGTTTTTGCGTGAAAGAGGAACAAACATCCATGCATCCGTTCTCACAAACTTCGATATTTATAATATTAGTAGAATAGTAGGAGTAGGATTCTCCCTCACAAACCTGAATCTTTGATAAAGGTCAAAAAGGCACGATAAATTCTTACTATTAAAAGCACCTTCCGGTACCCTTTAGCCTATTTCGCATTATCAATAACTTGCGGAATACCCTTAATATTGCAAGGAAATTTAGGGAAAGTAAAGATATCCCGAATATTTTATTCAGTTTGGTGAAGCGGTCGACAAAGAAAAGTGAATTTTTGCCCTAAATATTAGTGAAGGGACGTCTCTCTTACATGAAAGTACCTGAAAGTATAGTACTTATAACATACCTACCATTATATTATACACTAGTAAACCCGACCCGGCTTGTGTAAATGGATTAGACAGCTGTTTCGATGGAAGCTCTCAGGCGGCTTGACTTTTTACGACATTTCCAATCATTATCGTTATTATATTACAACTAATTCGCACCTTGACCTTAACAAATTGTATACTTTACCTTCCTCATGAATCACTCTAAAAAAAACCGCATGAAAATCCGTTCGGAAGTTTTTGAGTTTATCGCGAACAAACAGATAGACAGACTCGGCGAAGAACATTTTTATATGTAGAGAGTTAAATATTGTATTTATAAAAATAAGGAAATGCTCTCGCTTTTCACCTATTGAAGGTATCCGAATATAAGTACTTCTCGTGAAACTTTTTAAATAAAATAAGATACTACAGACGTTTTTAATTGCCATTTTATGACGTCCAAAGACTGAATAGACACTAATATTTTTATTTGAAAATGTTACACCAACACTTTTTTGTAGGTTTTTCAATCATTTTCCAAATTAAAGTGTCCTTCAAGTTAATTTAATTATGAAATAATAAACCATTTCAGTAGAAACTAAAAACTAATAAGGCACTAAGAAAATTCCTGTGAATCTGAAAAGGTTGTGCAGCTCTGAAAAGTTGACAAACACGGCTTTAGAATGTAAAATCCTTCAGGCAGGTGCTTGAATAAGTTGAATAAAGTAGTTGTATACATCCTTGGTACATCCTTAGAGGACCGACGACTGTATGGGCGAATCCATTTAATTCATTCACAACCAAGAAAGTTCAGAGAGCAGTCATAGGTACAGTCAGCTACTCAGATATGTATACACTCCCAAGTTCTTACTTTTATTTTACTCGGATATTTTCGAATAAAAGCCCGTGCGTACATTTGTCTCGCATCGTACTTGTCACGATACGGTATAAATTATCATAATTACTATACACTTACTATTTAGTCAAATTGAAAACATAACTTGGGAGTGTATACTCATTTTCAAAGCTGACTGAACGCATTTATGAAATAGAGAGTCACTATCCACCTACATTTCCCAACCACGGTGGGGTGAACGAGACTGCGACGCAGCTAATGTACCTACATAGTATAGGACGCCCTCCCAGATGGGATGACGACCTGTGAAAGAGTCCTGGCAGATCCTGGATGTGGCAAGCTGAAGACAGGGCGCTATGGTGATCATAATTACTATGCTTATCTATAACCGCTCATGATGGCAGCGTAGAACTGAAGTATCTGGTGATATTTGATGATGGTGAACCTTATATATTGATTAGTTAATCAGCCGTATTATTAAAAACTTAATAGAAGCTTATAGTAAAGACCAAAATGTTTTATTTATATAGGATACATATAAATAAAGCATTTTGGTCTTTACTATAAGCTTCGTCTCTGTTCTGGCAAAATAAAAATCATTTTACTTATAGTTTTTACTAATTAAAACAAATTGTAAGAAACAATCTCGCCCGGCTACACGCTCAAATATTTGTGCATGTATGATTGCACAAACTAGTGCAAGGAAGATGAGCCCGGCCACACGCTCCATCTTGCTTGCGCAGACTGGTTTGAGTCCGGCCACTCTCTCCATCTTGCTTGCGCAAACTGTGTTTGTGCAATCATGCATTCACAAATATTTGAGCGTGTAGCCGGGCTATAAGGGAATATCCAAGGAATTTATATACCTTGGGAAAATCATATAATTGAAGGTAGCAAAAACATAGACCTAGATTTTTTTCCATCCTCAATCTATGAGCAAAACAACCTTTTACTGTTTTCTATCATTTAGGAATTAGATGATTATCAAGATATTTAGTTTCCACGTATTCCTTCGTTACACCCTTTGTGCCTGAAGGAATGCAATTAGACTGTGTTTGCTGATGGCAAACGGTTATGAGACTGTCGTAACTGTTACTTGATTGTTTGAATGACGAGCTCTTTACTCTTGCCGATACGAATATACTACATTGGGACCTCTATCTTTATATTATATAGAACTAGCTGCTGCCCGCGCCTTCGCCCGCGTTTTATCGGGATAAAAACAGCCTAGGTATATGTTATTCCAGGTCCCAAACTATACCAAATTTCAGCTTAATCGGTTCAGTAGTTTTTGCGTGCAAGAGTAACAAATATCCATACATCCACCCATACAAACTTTGACATTTATAATATTTAGTAGGATGCCCGTGTCACAGTGTTTGTAACCAAACTCCTCCGAAGCGGCTTGAATGATTTTTAGTTTTTTTTTGTAATAGTTTGGTAGTTCAGAGAATATAATAGTGCAAAACAACGTTTGCCGGGTCAGCTAGTTCCTATATAAATTGGACGGATTTCAACTATTTAGTTAGGATCTATGAATACGAATAAATTTTAATTGAAAAGGGAAATGAGCCAATAACTAGATTTGGAATAGACCAGCGAACAAACATCCCTGTCCTTTTATGAGTTTTAGAGCGGTAGATAATTTTTGACAGACAGTAAATAATTTCATAGTAAGGTCTCAAAAATCTGCTCTCACAAATGCACACACAGAAACCAAATGGGTTCATTCTTTAATGTTTTTTCTAAACGCGTCTAGTTTCATCTGGCCATGGCCTGAACACAATAAAAAAAACTTTTTATAGACGATTAATAACAGTCGTACATCCCAGATTCCTATGAGAATATGAATACTTTAGTTAGATCTTCCACACTTTTAATCCAAACGCGTACGTTCTAGTTTGGTCTGGCCATGGTCTGACCATACTAAAAAACTTTTTATAGACGATAAATTACAATCGTACATCCCTGATCCCTATGAGACTATGAAAAATTTTAAGTTTCCACACTTTTCAGCCGGGAATTTATCATTTTCACTCCTCAACGGATCTTCACTAAACGGATTCGACATTCCACCCATTCTCATCACAAAATGAGTTTATTGCCGATTACGAGTCGTTAACGACCGAAGAACGTAAAACCTTCAACGTAACTGAAACGTCTCATAACAAAGTCTATGAAACTGAGAAACAAAGAGTCAAGTACACTTGACAATCCTTTTGGACAGTCCAAAGAAATGAGTACTGCCTCAGGTAGGTACAAGTCACGTCAGGACAGTCTGAAGGTGTCCTGAAGGGGAACTCTTCATTGTCATATTGACTATGAGTACTCTGAGCATGGTTAGAATTAATAAAATCAGCCAAGTGCGAGTCGCCTCGCACACGAAGGGTCCCTGTACCATCATACAAAACTTTTTCATTAAAAAGCAAAAAGCCAAAATTACGAATAGCCCATTCTGTCACTGACCACACTTGCGGTGATCGACTCAAAGTGTACCACTTTTGGAATTTTTTTTATAACGGCAAAAGAACTACATCATTTGTGAAAATTACAACTAGCTGCCCTATTACGGTTCATGAGATACAGCTCACTGGCAGACGGACGGACAGACGGACAGACAGCGGAGGCTCAGTAATAGAATCCCGTTGGCACTTTTCGGTTTGGAAACCTAAAAATTAAAGCAAAAAAGATCTTTAAATGAGAAATTTTAATATACAGGTGAAACTGCGGCTAGAAGTAACAAACTGGTAGCTTCCCTAATTTTCTCGGTACGTAATTGTTAAATATGCAAATAATGGATATTATTTTGCTAAGCTGGGGGCAGAGTTCAAGGTTAATTGTAAGCTTTGCGACGGGAAATTTACCTGTTATTTCGTTCAGGTAGATTTTATAGGCAAGATAATGTTGCTGATGCGGGGAATGGACCCATTCGGAGAAGAGATTTGGAATAAAGCTGTAGAAAATATCGAATAAAAGATTAGAACTTACCTACCACGATAAGAAGATCACCATATTCGCAGAAACATATGTATATGATGGACTCTTCTATTTTTTAGTAACTGTGTATCTACTACTGCTAGGTTCACGCTTTTTTCTACAGCACAATTATTTTTTATTAAAACACTAAAGCGTTTC
Source organism: Eupithecia insigniata (assembly GCA_947859395.1). Taxonomy (NCBI): domain Eukaryota; kingdom Metazoa; phylum Arthropoda; class Insecta; order Lepidoptera; family Geometridae; genus Eupithecia; species Eupithecia insigniata. Next base: position 2,854,325 of record OX402001.1, on the reverse strand, counting down.
AGTCAATAATGCAATTTTCAATAATCTACCAATAGAAATAAAAGAAATAGAAGATCATAAGTTCAAAATTATTCTGAGTATTTTTAAACACCTACACTGCGATCACCAATCCGCCTGTTAAGCGTGCTGATTATGGCAAAAATTCCCCCCTACATGGGAGACCATCCATTCGATGGACCGACGACATCGTAGCGGTCGCAGGGAGTCGATAGATGGAGGCGGCTCAGGACCGCTATTTGTGGTGTCGTACGTGGGAGGCCTATGTCCAGCAGTGGACGTGTATATGCTGATACGATGATGATGATGAAGATCAAAATAAAATTAAGAATATATCTAATATCAAAAACCTATTATAATATAATACTTTGACAGTACCCTCCAAAATTTAGATAAAATACATATTGGATACCAAGTGTTAACCTATGTGATAGAAAAAGTGCCATTAATTAAATTTTAAGTAGTTATGTAGGTAATTATTCTAATAATTTTTATTGTACGTCCGAAAGGATGAACGGTTGAACCATTTATAAGTAGTTCATAAGACCAACTATGTAACGCAGTTGAAACAATAAATTATTCTTTATCACACAAAGCTATTTTACCCTATTTATCTTTGCATGTTGGAATAAAAAACACTTTATTGTTTGTTTCTGAAATCATCTTCCTACATTTCCCCGAAAATATCGAACTAAAAGTTGTATCTTTAGGAACATCAGTAGCTTACTTTATTGAAATGCTAGTTTCTTCGGTTCTAGATAGCCGTAGAATAAATACCAAACCGACATTTTCCATTCCGCTGGAAACGAATATACAAATGTTTCGTATAATACCGATACGGAAGTACTGAAAGGAACTTACTCTAGACCTAGAAAACAGTTCTAGTATCAATTTTATACTTTTCTGGCCTATTGTATATCCAATATGCTTTCGTTGTTCCTAACACTATGAAAAATAGATTTTCTCGATGACGTCTCGTTATTATCGAGAAACTAAAGTCAGGGCTCAGAAGGTCTACTTTGAAAACGAATGTAATTGTTGGATGACGTCAATCTACGTCATAAAATGTTTTCAAGAATAAGCACCCAAGCTGGAAATTCAAGAAAGCCGTATTCTGGAGGTGTCTAGAGCTCACATACATAAATTATGTGATGCAAACATCTCATAAATAAGCCGAGTTGGCACTGCGAAGTTTCTCAGATGTTTACCTAATAAAATTAATTTACTGATCGAAAGAAGAGTAGAAAGGAGTAAGTAAAGAGGAGTCTTTGGGGGCTGCCGGTTGGAGTGAAAACTAAGTAACTATAGTTCGATCAAATTTCACTAGATGGAACTGTTTATATATTTATAGCTCATGGAAAGCGTTTGGTGACGATGACGCGAGTTCCAAGGTATTGGTTCCTCCAAAATGTGCTGAGAAAAAAAAAACACTAAAAATAAAAGTACAAAATTCATCAAAGAATACTTTAATTACTATTTATGTTTAGCTGTAAAATATTTGACTATGTAATCTAAATGGTACTGTTTTTCAGATTATTCGCTTTTCACCAACTCTGGTTCTAGCCATTTTAGAGTAGGTACGCCCCGCTCTGCTTTCGGGGGATTTTAGTTGGCATTGCGTTTGAGCTGAGCCCGATTGAAGGAGCATTTAATTTAGACAAATATACTTAAGGCACCGGATATTGTCTACTTGAAACTAACTTTAGAAAACTACCTTGTCTATATGGATGGATTGAACAACTTAGAACAACGTTAAATCAGAACTTCGATATATCATTTAACTTAAGAAAAATATGGTATTTTTTTAAAATCCCCAACTTCTACCAAATAAATTAGAAATCAATAGCGTATATTATTTTTTTAAACTTACAATTTAAGCTCGTAGATAACTCATATTTATAACTAATGGACTAAGAAAAAGTTTCTCTTTGGTTCAATTTTGTGTCCATAGCGAAATAAGAGAAAAAAGGAACACATACTTTATTTTTACCCGAAATCATTTGATATTATTTCACAAGGAAAAGCAGAGTATGCACAGTGTAAACATTTAACAATTTAACTAAATTTAGAAAATTAAGAATTAATTTATTTAGCGCCATCGACTAAGGTATAGAGTTCATGTCAAACGCATTGAATTTATGTATATCGCAACCATCACGAGTAAAAGTTACTTTTACGAACAAAGTTGTCTATGATAAAAACATGAAAAAAACTAGATCCATGGATAAAAACGTCTGTAGGAGTAAAGGAGTAAAGTGAGCAATTCCACTACTGTACTCGCCTTAAGACGCTTTCTACTGCTGTAGGAGGCATGAGAGCTTATTCGAGATGAGATGGTAATGAAATAAATTAGGATTCTGATGAACGTTGAAATGAGGATGCGAAGAAAGCTTTGGGAAGATGTTTAAATGAAGACAAAGCTTCGAAAGCGTTTGTTTCTTAATCTGACAGTTTGACTGATGGGATGACTGGAAAGCTGTAGTTTTTTTATTCTTCTCAATACCAGTTTTGTAAAAAAGAGTAGTTTCAAAGAGAACAAATTAAAAACTCGGCTTAGAAAATTATTAATTATTTGTGTGCTAAATAATTTGTATTAAATTTGTATTAGTATTTTTTTCTTTATGTAAGTTTGGTGACAATGCCGTGTCATGGTAACATCATCGAGCTGGTCTGATAATGGACACCGAAGGTGGCCATAGGAACTCCTAAACAAAACGACGTAACCCCATTGAGTTTGGGTTAGATTTATCTTCCCAAGCACTTTAGTCCTAGATGTTATTATAGCTTGTTTGTTACAAAATATTAAAAGATTTATAATCTATTCCACCGTAGAAACAATCTCGGCGCACTGGACTGACAGATCTTGGCATACTGGACTACTTTTTACACTCACTTCCCCAAACACGAAACATCCTCATGAAACACCCAATTCCAAAAGCCTCATCTTAAACGTATGAAACTTTGCTCTAGTAGCAGTCATCACATCCTATTACCCCATCTGTTTGCGGCTCGGCAGCTAATCTCGCTGTCACCCGCGGCGTGTTCCGCGCTCCTTACTTATTAATGTTGTGACCTGAACTTTCTACCTGCAGAAATAAACTCCCGCAGTCTTGAGTGTTTGGGCTTACCATAAGATTTTGTAAGCAAACTTCGAAAGGTATACCATTATTTAACGCCACCTTCTATATTGTTCTTTTATGTCCAATCCATATCAAGGTTGCCTGGAAGAGATCGCTCAAAGCGATAAGTCCGGCCTTTGCACTTCATTGAATGTCAGCATTACCTTCTGTATTGTATTTTGTGTTTGTTTGGTACAATAGAGTTATCTATCAATCTTACTAAGTATCTATTATTTTTTGGACTTTGTTCTCCTAAAAAAGGGGAGACTGTAATCTGTACCCGAGAACCTGTACCCGCTGTAAACGGCTACCTTTATTCGTTGATACTGTAAACGCTAACGATATGCAGAGCATAGTTTTATAACATAGACGAAGGTTGTGTCTTCGCTCACGCGAAACTACTCAAAAACACTTAAAGAACACTTGAAACAAATAAATTTGAAATCGAAATCAAACTGCCGCCGCAAGGCTTCACCTTGCTGCCTAGAGATGAAACGTTGCTTCCTAAACAAATAAAGTTCATGGTTAATCCGCTTACATAATATGTAGTGAAATTATTTCTCATTATAATTTAGTGTAGCTATAGGATTTGCGTTTGACCTCATCTCACCTAAATGATAATCTTGAGAAAGCCTATGAGGATCACCTCATAGGCTTACGCAAGCCTTAGAAATATTCTGTTTGACTCTTAGCTTGAAGAAACCGAAAGGGTAATAATCACAGACCAAAGACGATAATTCTACAACGCGGAAGACATCCAACCAATATATTTATTTATTTTAGGGGATCTTTCAGCACAAATATACATATTAGATAAGTGTAAAGATAACAGGTGGCTATTATATATAAGTTCCCACTTATAGATACAAAATATAATTGCAATGAGACCACTTTCATAATAATTAGCAGAAATTGCAGAGCAAAGCGAAATTTTGGCTTGTGACAAATAAAATCAGGCAACAATCATTTTCATTACGGAAACAGCAACCAAACAGGATAAGGTTGAATGGCATAATGCTATGTAATTTCAGTCATTGGGTCTTGCCAAGGCAGCTACATGGATAAAAAGTAATACGTCGGTACAGAAGTGAAACTTGGCTAATAAGCCCTTGTTATAGAATGAAAATAAAATTCATTTATTTCAGAATACGACAAAATCTATTTAGATCTATGCCAGTCTTATGTACCACTAGCTAATGTGATGTCTTCCTTCCTAGCAAAGTTCCTACAATGCGACGCGACGGCTAGTTTTAACGGAGACTAGCCATTTGCGAAGGAAATTATTATAGTGTTCAAATGTATGCACACACACAGGTGTTAACTCTATTACCTCACCTCACTGTCATCACCCGATGGGTTGGATAACCCGGCACGAACTGTGAGGCAGGACCACGTACTTTATTAACGTTGACTCATCCTGGCAGAAACTCTTTAAGAACAAAAAAATCAATTCATAATTCTGGACATTGTCACACAGCTTCATCTAGCTAGCCCTATAAAAGTAGTAGTGTGAAATGGTACCAATGACTAATCGTTAACCAAGTACCTACTTAACAATTACTGTATTTTAAAATACATAAACTTTAACAAAAACTAAAGGAACCAAGACTCGTGTAAATAATTCTGCGTAAATTAAACATTTCTCCTCTATTGAAAATTACCAACATCGAAAATTCTGCAGTTTCAATTCTATACTTTACGTATTACTTACTGGAGTCAGTTGCTGCCAAGTATTGTCGCTGGCAAAACTTTTATTTTAATGTCTGGACCATCAAAAATTATGCCATTGTCGTGCTAAGGAATACAATTCTTGTCTAAAGAGTATTTAAAGCTTTTAGGAACAGTTTCAAATATAAAGATCTGTGTTAAAGATTCTATTTATCGGGTATTTATCTCTGATCTGATCAAAAACTTCTATAGGACTAACTGAAGTTGGATTACCTATCTAGTACCTATTCGTACTACAAAAATCAGATATTAATTTTCTTTTAATTTGCTGTAAATAATTATTTTTATACTATTTTATACTTATACATAATATAGAATGTAAAAATAATACTTAATAAGCAATTCTTGGCTAAAATGTATCCTACTTACTACTAATATTATAAATGTCAAAATTTGTAAGGATGGATGTATGGATGGATATTTGTTACGCTTTCACGCAAAAAACTACTGAATCGATTAGGCTGAAATTGGATTTGGGTATAGTTTGGGACCTGGAATAACATAAATGCTATTTTTTATCGCGAAAAACGCGGGCGAAGGTGCGGGCAGCAGCTAGTTATACATTTTCTCTTTCATCAACTTCTCAAATGTAGAGTTCTGAGGTAAATTGGGGTTATTTGAATTGACAACTGACTTGGCAGCTAGTTATATATAGGGCTAAATTTCAGAACAGTTTCAAACGATGTCTATCTAACATTTCAACATATCTTTATGTTGGAATGTTAGAGACCACAAATTACAAGGGATAAGGGGAGCTGGTAAATGTGACGGCGACAATGACCTTGACAATAAGGAAGGGAGGATAGGAGTCAGGAATGCTTAACAACACTCATTACGTTCTTATCTCGTCACATTTCGCAGCATTACATGTTGATAACTTTGGCAAAGGTCTGTTTGAATCCCAGAAGAATGCGGACTCGATTCCTTTCGCGGGACATTTACGTACGTACATATAATGAAGGTCAGGATGTTTTCTTTAGGCACTACCTATCATCCATTTAGTCTAGAATTCAGTTATGTTCACATGATAATAAAATCTATAAGTTACGCAAGCTGAAGATGATGCTGCATTTTTATTTTTTTATTTACTAGCTGACCCAGCAAAAGTTGATTTGCCATCGACCACTGAAGGTTGAAGACTTTTACAGTACTAACTAATATCACTATTAAAAAATGGGGATTGGTGTTATAAAGGTGGAAATTGAGGGTTGTATGAATTTATCAAAAAGAAAAATATGTCAGAAAAATAAAAAATAAAATTTTTGCACTTATATCACTTAGGGTCATAAAAATAGTCAACAACCTCTTTTCAGACCTAACGAATATACATAATAAAAATCAGTCAAAATCATGAAAATAAGTCAAGCCGTTTCGGAGGAGTTTAATTACAAACACTGTGACACGAGATTTTTGTATACATAATGTATATGTACATAGTATGAACCATTTTATTTCAATGAATCTTTATATTATAAAGATTTATTCAAATAAAATGGTTCAGCGTTTGAGCTCCATCTCATATAAGAGTGAAGATTTGGCCTCTTAAGGAGCAATCTTTCCCAGAAGGAACTTATTCATAGATCTGAAGACTGCGAGATTATTTTCAACCGGGAAACAGACCCAGAAAGTTTGTCATTCATCAATCTCAATTTTTGAAGCGAGTAAATCTGTAAATTCACAAAATGTAGTAATTAGGTAGAGAAGATATCAAACACATAATCTGTGACCAACTTAATATGTACTTATAAAATTTTAACGTTAGTTCTAAATTGACAGGATGGTCGAAGCGACGCGGACGTGTGACTTGACAGCTGGTATCTGGCGCAACGCATCAGCATTGCCAAACAGCGGGACAATGCAGCCAGCGTCTTAGGGACACTTCCGATTGCTATTATTTTGAATCAGTTAGGCTACCTTGACTGTTTGTAACAGTCTGCAGTTAGCTCATTTGTCTTAATTGTAAATACAAGTTGTTTTAGATGTAAGATGCATTAGTCTACATGTAATTGCTTTGACTAAAAGCTAAGTATTTCACACAACTACACCACAGGCCAAAAGCGATCTCACAGAGAGCACCAGATCATTCCATTATTCACGCTGGTGAGCGAGATACAAGCGTATACCCTTGTTATTTATATAGTAATTTAATTTCACAACCACTCTGCTGGCTTTGTGTTTTGTACTGCTAAAATTTTCAATGATAATTGGAACTTGAAACCTATTTAAACTGCTGAATAGTTAACGTGTACTAGTTATTTGTTATTTTTCACTCGAAAAATGGGTTTTATTCACTGATAATAAAACGTATATTGTTTATTATAAAGCATGTCAAACCTGTTCTCAGATCGTAGTTTTGGAACATGTTTTGGCGAATAAAGAAATAAAAATATTATTTTAATTATTATACATATTGCTTCATAAACCTCCTTATTTTCTGAGCAAACAACATCATTCGCACCGCTAAAGAATGTAACTGCCTGCTTCTGTTTTTCTGGCCAATTACAATCTGGGTCTCCTTATGACAAGAGTAAAAGGTATCTTATTGACCTTCGTGATACACCTTCGGCCACATCGTCACTTTCCATCAGGTGAGATTGTGGTCCAACGAAGATCTATCGACTATAAAAAAACAGCACTCAAAATAAAAACATCACTAATGCTAATCATTGAACGAAATTGTATTGAACTACCCTACACTTCTACACTTTTGGTGCATTTGTCACAAAAAGATACTATTCGGTATTTCTCAGCTTATTTTATTGTCTGATAACTTTTGTGGTTCTGTCTAAAAAACAGAAATAGGTTTTAAATAATCTAGCAAAGTGTTGCAGAGAACTAACACAGTAATATGTAGGTATTTTACCTGACCATGACAGACTAGAGATATCTACTAAAGATTGACCGAAGAACAATGTACACATTACCACCTAGTTTAACAGCCATTAAATTCATTTGACATTATTATAATTTATAATTTTATTGATTTACACAATTCCAATAAGCTCAGTTTACTTCAGTGAGTATGCAATGATTAGAAAGCCAAGACTGATACGGTGGGAACCCGCAGCCCTGTTCTGTAGTGGAGAAGCATCGTTATCTTACAATAGGCGATTATCCGATAAGCACGCGAATCCTAGAGGTATCTCAACGCGGGACTAGGCTGCTTAATGGTGTCTCGAGGCATAGGAGATTGATTTGAAATTATAAGTTTCATCATTGGGCTATATATGACTCCATTTTGTGAAAAAGGCATATATACGTAGGATTTCGCATTGATAAGAGCGGGACAGAGCCGAGCGTCGTAAGCGCAAAAATCGATGATTATTTCTGATATTTAAAATAGTTTTTATTCATTTTTGAAAAAAAGGTATTAACGTAACCCAATTGACGTCAATTCATATACATCCACGCCATAATTTGTCAAGTTTTCGGAATTGTGGTCCATCTACTCTACCAGTTGACAGCCTATTGGTAGCGGCCGCATGTTACGTGGCGTGGTGTTCCATTCGCAGCGAGCATGATACGTTACGCTGTCTGCTAAAATCCATCTCGTTGCTCGTTGTGAGCGCATTCTTTCCACGTACTGACTGCAAAAACGTTCGCTTTGTAACACGTTACATTACGCCCTGTAACGCCAGTCAGTACCCACCTTTAGATTTTTTTTGCATTGGCTAAGCGTTTTAAAAGTTTCATCACATAATTACTGTTAACGCCACTAACAGCGACCAACCATCAGCCCGCCTGCTTATGGTACTCTTGATGTCTCAACACCTTCCTGAATTAGAAGCAATCTAACGAAAGAAATGCTCATCCAGAAAACAAGACGTGCCTGAAGAAATTGTTTTTACCTAATAATTCTCTAACGCATCTCACTGCGCTAGGACAAAGCCTCCGGTTCTCTTTTTTTCATACTCCATCATCCTATCCTCTTCATCGTCAAAGGTTTGAAGTTTGGACAGTTCGGTGTCAAGTTTTGTAAGTATCCTATCAAGGATAATATGGACAAAAATATCGTCCGCTCGCTCCATTGAGTAAATTGCACCATATTTATTAACAACGTCTGCCTAACCAGTCTTACCGACAATGCTCAGAGTGAAAAATCCGTCATTGTGCTGTACAAACTTCCAGACAAATTACTTATCAGAATAATGTATAAAGCGAGTCTGCTTGAAATATTGCAGGTATACTTGGTGCTTCGCAATTGACCCGAGAAGATGAATAAATAATGCTTTTCAGTCATGTAACTTCTAAAGGTTGAAGGTAAAAATGAAACAATTTTGGAGAAGGCATATACGACTAGATAGAATTTGTAGATACGGCGTGAATAAAATAATAAACCGGCCGAGTGCGAGTCGACTTATACACGGAGGGTTCCGTACCATCGTTAATAATTATTTTGAAAAAAAAATCCTAAGAAATGGATTCATTTAGAAATCGAAAAAAGCAAAAAGGCATCATGACGCGGTTTCCCATCCAATTTATGACCGCGCCCGGCGTTGCTTAACTTCGGTGATCGGTAAGTACCTACTTTGTATGGACGTTAGACCCCTTAATTATTATACATATTTATTTTATTTTAAGTATTTGTTATTAAAGCGGCAATATTTATACAAAACCTGCCAAGTTAAACACACCAAAATTTCAACGGTTTAAGAGACTAGATAAAAGTAGAGCAAAAATAGACAAAACTTCAAGTTCTTTGTATAACCCCTTTAATTATAATATTTATTTCGTTTTTATTATTTGTTGTTGTAGCAGCAAGAAAAATACACTTATTTTGAAAATTTCAACTGTATACCTTGAGCATGAGCCTGCTGAAAAACGGACGTACGGAAGGACAGACAGACAGAAAAACAGTCGAGACTTTTTAATAAGGTACGGAACCCTAAAAATTTGAGCTCTGATTAAAATGAATAAAAAATATAAGTGTTGGAAATAATACTTTCTTTTTCGTCGGTTATACCCTCGTCAAAAATAACATTAGCTAACCTCCGAATAATTTAGCAGACTAACAAAACAAATTATAATGTCTAAATCACGTTTCGGATTCCAGATACATACTATTTTCCAGAAGCATTTGACTTTTTGACCTGCAGACATTCGTAGCACATGACTTTACATCTAAAAGAACGAGACGTCGAATATTCCCTTACAAATCCCCAAAGTGAAACATCTTTGACCTTTTTTGTGATTTATCGGCAACTTTTCCCGTTGAAGTTTTATTATTCGTCCCGAAGTACGGAAGTCCGAGTTTTGACTATACTTTGATTTTATTGAGCGTGTGATTTGTTATGGATGTTATGATGTTGTTCCTTGTTTCTGCTTTTTGTGGTTGAGCGGAATTGTCGACTTCTATTTCAATGTACTGCGGTGGTTTTCCGAGTGGCCATAAATGTTTATTGTTTCTTGTCGTTGCTTTAATACAGGTTACATTTGGTAGGCTACATATAGGTGCCTAGGCTGTAGAGTTGTATAATTTACTTATATTACACTAGCCCGCAACTTCGTACGCGCTTTTTCCCCCTTTGTCTTTCTACCCTATGTCCGTCCCGGAATATCATGTACCTCCCTGCCAAATTTCCTTTAGATCCGTTCAGCCGTTTAGGCGTGAAAAGGTAACAGACAGACAGACAGAGTTACTTACTTTATAATATTAGTAAGGATTAGGATTTACTCTCTTATAAGTTTCTCTCAACTAGTTACACTTTTGTGCAGTTTGGCCATCTTTTATGTCGTCAAAAGATGCAAGTAAGGCGTTTTTAGTTCTACATTATTATACCTATTAAGTATTAAGAGACTGGAGCCTCGGGAGGCCTAAGCACACTTATAACACTGCACATACCAGACACTCAAACATCCACACACACACACACACCCCCAAACACCCACAGATACCCCCCCCACATACATACACACAGTCACACATACCACTTAATACTTAAACTTTTTTGTAAATTATAAGTATAGATGTAAACTCTGAGCTTAGTTTTAAAATATAATACTACCTTTAATAATACTACATACAAATTACTTAAGTATTATTAAGTATATTTCAATTGTCAAGGAAGAGCGAGATTCCCTAACACAGGTATTTATTTTGCTTAAAAGGGAATCTCAAACACTGTTAAATTACTGTATTAAGTTAAAGAGACATTTTGTATTTGTATACCAAGTCCTGTGCATTGAAAAGTAAGTCAAGTTATGATGAGAATTTGTAACTTTTAAGGCGCAATATGATGTGACACTAGGGCCACTATTTTATCTTGTATTAGCGTTAACGAAAAGAATTACCAAAAGTTGTCACCGCCAATTGATAATACCCAGTATAAACAATTTTTTGATACCTCTGTAATAGTTTTGTTTTTGTTATAATTAGAAGAAACCATTTTCTGCAGAGTGGCGCTAGTGTCATATCATATTGCGCCTTAAGAAAATAATATTCGCTATAATGGTAAATCAAGACTACTGACACTAAAAGTATGTGGTTGACAGTACTTGGGCTACTTTTCTGTTAGGAATCTTAAATCACCTCTGAATATGATCTTCCGCGTTCGGACCGCTTTGGACCGAAGCCAGTGGGACGAACACGGAATAACTCGTCATTTCAGGCTAAGTTTGTAAACTCTAAATAGAACACAAGCCTCAACTAACACCCCAAAATAATCAATATATCAAAATATTAAGTTTGCTTTTACACCTTTGCTCTTGAAACTCGTCAAAGACTCAAATAGCGAATAGCAGTTCTCGAAATTATTTGCTTGGAGTATCGACAACTCCTTGCTTTTGAAGCGAGAGATTCAAACATTAACTGATATTCAGGTTTCAAAGAGAAGGTTTGTAGATACCTTACCAACCAACTATGATGAATCTTTAGCGTGTGTAACTCTGGTATAACTCACAAGCTTTTCTAGCATGCAAAGTAGATATAAATAGGTAATAAATTAACCTTAGTATTACATCATATAACAAAACGTATGTTCTGTCAAAAATTAAACAAAACAATATTAATTAGAGATGAGTCCGGCATTCAATAACTAACTCAGTACCTGTTAGCATGGTCCTAAAATATCTAACGCTATTGTAAAATCCGCATACCGCTAGGGAATAACTGTGCAAAGCGAGCATCGCGCCTAACCGACCGTGAGCCATAACTACCCAACGCTTCAATACCTATACTTACCTAACTATCATCTACGCATAGGTACTAGCGGACCGTTCACCCGTAAAGTTATGTAGCTGCAACAAGTATTTGGTATTTCTAACCAAAACGGTTAGATGGTATTTCTAACCAAATCGGTTAGATGGTATTTCTAACCAAATCGGTTAGAAATATATTGGGTAGAAATCAGAACAGGTATAGAGTATTGTAACGTTATTGGGTACCAGTTGGTACTAGCGGTATTGAAACAAAATACCCAACTAATAACCGGTAGCCAAAATATCCAATAACTCCCATCCTTAATATTAATACATTAGGCTAGGCCTGTATCGCGGGGTACCTAGTTATTTCGTGCTGTGGGTGTAGGTACGTGTAATCTGAGGGCCACCCGTTTACCTTATTATTTAGGGAGATATGGTTTTGTACCTAGATAAGAACCATTATTTATATATTTATTTATAAACTTCATTGGTCTAAGGTACAAGGGGTAGGCTAAATGCCGAGGCATTTTCTACCTGCAATCAAAACATGTTTTTACAGAAACGTTGTCTTGCTAACTGTTTTGTGTTTGTTTTAATGATAAAAATTATTATATTATGTATACGCACCTATACAGTATGTATATCGAAATACCTACAAAAATATAAATCGCTACATGTAGTATAAAACAAAGTCGCTTCCCGCTGTCTGTCTGACCCTATGTATGCTTGGATCTTTAAAACTGCCCAATGGATTATGATGCGGTTTTTTTTATAGATATAGTGATTCAAGGGAAACGTATATATGTATACTGTAGTTATAATTTAGAATTGCACTCGTGTGAAGTCGAGGCGGGTCGCTAGTAGAGTATAAACATCAAACAAGAGACAAAAAAAGATATAGAATATTTATTTTTGATGATTTTTTTCTTTATATTTGCTAAGGGTTTGTAGATATTTGCTTTTCACCAGCAGAAGATATGTTCCTCCCGAAAATATATGTCCAACCCTTTCTAACTCTCGTAATCAACCTTCACCAGAGCGAGAGGTACTAATTCTAGAGGTAAAGTAAAAAAATATGACCGATGTGTCATTACTCAAAATTCAATAGCCATTACCTCAATAAGTCACAGTGGAATAGCCCTAATCGGTGAGGCAAGCTTTGGGTCAAATTAACTATGAAGTAGGTACCCGTTTTTTCCGACGACAGATGTTTTCGAGGTTTTGGCTATAAATCTGCGACCCCGGTCCCATTGGGTTTTTCGACCGATATATCAGATTGCACATTTTTTTTATGACGGTCCTGATTAATACTTTATCACGGTCTCTTGATTGTTTATGCTGAAGTTTCACGGTCGTTTCATACGTTTTACGGGATTTTTTCGGGGAATATAATTTCGGTGCTTGTACTCTTTCTCTGCGAGTAACTTCTAGCTTTGTAGAGTAGAAATTCCGCCTGCTATTGAGTAGAATGTTAACTGCTCTACGATGCCGAAAAAAACGGTATTTCTGCTCAATGAATTAGCAAACTTCCCGATTTTTTTTATACTTTCCGATTATGTTAGCAGGAACACCGAATCTTTAATTTCGTCAATTAAATTAATAAAATTTATTTATTCGTTTAGTCAACTTATTTATTGTCTATTTAGGAGTTTCTTTGAATATTTTTTTTCCAACCAATGTCGCGCGGCGAGCGAAGGTCCACCTACGACGCGGCGACGTAGAAGATTGCGGGTTCGTTTCCCTTGTTCCTCTTGGGACAAATGTTTTTAAGATCTGCACATATTTGTCTCGGGTATTCAGGGTGTTAAGTGACTAAGTATAATAAAAAATATCTATCTATGTAAAGACATATTACTTAATTATATCAGTAATCTAGTACCCATAACCCCATATCTTAAACTTAACCCAATATCTTTACACTTTCTTCTGTTTTTTATTTAAATAACGGTTAATTAATTGTATTTATGTATGTTTAGTTGCAAATAAATATTTTTGATTTGATTTGATAACACAAGCTCTGCTTAGCTTGGAGCTACATAGATGATGCTGTGTCCATTATTTATATTATGTATTATAATAGTAAAAAAACTTATATTACTACAGTACTCAAAATTATCAGGCAGGTAAGTAGGTCAATAAAACATAAAAACTACATAACTTACGAGACCCATTGTCACTCAAACAACTCCCTAATCTCTTGTCGATCCGCAACGGAAACGGAATTAGGGAAGTTTACCCAACTTTTATTGGGAACGGTGAGTTAGCCACATTTCCACCGACGCTAAGCCACCTGTTTTTTCACCTTGTGCGGTTGTAGGTTTAGGTCTGGCAAGATAAAAAAATATCAACTCCAAGTTCCGAAATTTGTAGATTATATTAAATTTTCACTAAGATGTTATTAATAAAATAAATTGATTTGAATTCTTCTAATTCTGCGAATTCTTTTATTGGAATGTAATTTGATTGTTTTGAAAAAACGAAAACCGACTTCGAATCCCTTAATTGAAACTGTTTTTTTTTTAAGTCCTGAGACATAAATACTGTATCCTCGGGAATCATCTTCTACAAAACTGCCAATCATCATCATCATCATCAGCCCATACACGTCCACTGCTGGACATAGGCCTCCCCCGTACGACGCCACAAATAGCGGTCCTGAGCCGCCTCCATCCATCGACTCCCTGCGACCGCTACGATGTCGTCAGTCCATCGAGTGGATGGTCTCCCATGTAGGGGGGGATTTGCCATAATCACCACGATTGGCAGGCGGATTGGTGATCGCAGTGTTGGTGTTTAAAAATACTCAGAAGGAAGCTGCTGCCCTTCCTCTGGTAGGTTCCCTTAGTCGGCTCTTACGACATCCACGGGTTGAGTTGGAGGGGTCGATATTCGTACGCCGCGGCCCCACGGCTTAAAACTGCCCAAGAAACATCTAAATCTGTGCATTAATGCACAGATTTAGATACCTAAGCACAGCGAAAGTGTATGGATGTCCTTCTGTCGGGAAAAGAAAAATTGAAAATAACGCGTAAAAGACTAGTTCTTAAAAAAATCAGAAATGACTAACAGTTGATCCAGTTTCCCATAAGTAATATAAAACTGTTGAAAAATCTATCAAGTAGTCGCAAACACAAATGTTCCCTGTAAAATGAAAGCAAACAATATTCGACTAGCCAACGACTCTGCCATAGCTCTACTTCAAAAATTCTGGCGTAAAAATTTCAGTTCACACTGTAGTAATAACGTTAACACACGTTTGGCCAATACGGTGCTTCTACATGATACGACACGACGACGTCGAAATCGTGACGACATTGTTAGTTGGTAAAGGTCTGACTTAAAGGCAAGAGGGTGGTAAAATGTGTGTCGTTGCTATATTTGCTATCGCTGTCGGTCGACGACATACCGACACCCCTTTTAACGATATAATGCTTCATTGAGCATCGGCGCTCGATGTCGTATCGTATCATGTCATGACGGCCTATAAAAGAACGGTAGCATGGCGAAATAATTCGTCAAGAGCGTGCTAAGCTGCATGGTTCACGAGTTTCAGAAACAATTTTATAAAATATATGCAGTTATCTTGAAATGGTGTGTTAGTTAGAGTTATTTCTGATGTAATTTTTTCCCCGAACTGTGAAAATACGCTTATTAAGTTAGAGCCAAATACTGGATTCCATACAATTGAAAAAGTTTAACAGCTATTAAGAACGAATAAAAATTTTAGATTTTGTTCTTTCAGGATGAAATAGCATAAAAAATCTTAAAACTAAGAAAGCACTCCCTTGGTAATAATTCTAATCTGTTTAGTTATATTAACGTGAAGGAGTAACAACCATTAACTATTCATCCTTACAAAAAGGACTACATACGTTCACTATAGACAAAAATGATAATATACAAATGCAGGACAATCCACACAGCATCATCTAGCCCCAGCTAGCTAAGCAGAGCTTGTGTTATTTATAGCTACTAGATGACTGGTATACACACATAATATTAAATTTCAATAAATATTTTGTAATTTTTTATTTTACCTATATAACACCCAGAATACCCAGCACAAATAAAGTTCGTAGAAACATTTCAATCAATCAATCATAAAATTCATAATTTGTCCCAAGGCGGGAATCGAACCCGCAACAACCATCGTCGCAGCCCGCTGCGCAACTGTCGACTCTATCTATCTACATATAACTCCTAAGGATCTCTAAAAATCTGTAATACTGTTAAAGACCACGAACATTGTTAGCGAAGTGCAGTTGCGGCGAAATATTTTTAATTTTGCCCGAAGTGCGTAGTGTGGGTACTTACGTACCTTTGATGTATGACGTACCACTCGGGGGATGGATGCATAGATGCTTCGAGAGCTTTTCTTTTATGTAATTTTCCTACAAAATTTACGGAGATACCTACAATAAATAAGAAGATAAAATTTATCTCGTAAACATATTCAGAGTTGAATTTTCTATCATCAGGTTGATCTTGATACTTTGAGTGTCGAATTTTAAAGTTTTCGGATTTGTTTTTATTTCTTTTACTTTTTTTATCTACTCTTTTGGCCCTGGCCTCCACTGCGATTATGGCAAAGCTCACTCGTTTTATATGTTCAGAAGTGTATGCATATGGGCTAAGGAGAACTCACTTGTTTTTTTTTAATTTAGTGTCAGTGTGGGAGAAAAAATTGAAGTGAAGAGAATATCAATAACACCTTATTTCTTATTTGATAATAATAACTATGTTAATAGTATACAATTTGACTTGTCTAAATGCAGTATATTGTAAGCCTAAAGAAATAAAGTTATTGATTCTGATTCTGTCGTTTTATCATTTATATGAGTTTTTAATTAAATTATGTACAAGTAACCTACTCAGGTTCCTTGTACTGTTATGGCTTACTTACCTTTACATAACTGCTCTACATTTGTATGAAATCGGCTTTAATTTGAACATTCGTGATATTACTTTACGGAACCCCTCTGTTGATTATTGTGCGGTAAATGTAACATGGAAATATTTCGCGTACCTACATTTTATTATGGAAGTTTGGTAATTTTATTAAATTTTCATACACCTAATATATAATGTTGGTCACAGAAAAAAAATCAAAAGGTCACGCAAGCAGATTGTGAATTAAATGTAGAGCATAATATTTTGATATATGATTCGTATACTTGGCACTGATATATTTTAGGTTATCCCGATACCGAGGCTATGAAACTCTCATAAACGAGAGTCTCACAGATTCAACGCTATAGCAATAGTAATCATTCTCATCTCAATATACCTCAGCCAGCCAACAAGCCGCTTGAAGTGAACCCATCGTCTAACAGGTGTGGATGTCGACGATCATGCGATCGACGACATCGTCGAGTATGCACTCGACGTAATCAATGTCGTTGGTGTAATTGGCATTGATGGTAATAGAACAATACTGGCATCTATTGACATCTTTGACTTACCTATGTTGTACAAGGTACTGCATATGGTTACACACAATCAAATAGCCGTGATAATTAGACAAATTAGATTGACAATAATAGATATCTTTTGTTGTCAATCTAAGTCAAAAGTTTTACATTTTAGTTTAAGCACACTACGCATTAGGGCACAATTTTTAGACTAAGTTTAATTATTAAGTTCTCAGTAAGCGAATTTTGAAAATTCTTATGAGAAATAAAATATCTTAAACCGTTTAAAAAGCCAGAATAAGTCAAGGTCAAATTGTATGTATCTACTCGTATATAAATAGCACTTACCATATATATTTAATCCCCCCCTACATGGGAGACCATCCACTCGATGGACCGACGACATCGTAGCGGTCGCAGGGAGTCGATGGATGGAGGCGGCTCAGGACCGCTATTTGTGGCGTCGTACGGGGGAGGCCTATGTCCAGCAGTGGACGTGTATGGGCTGATATATTTAATGTACTTATCTAATGCAATTTGGTCAAACAATAAAGGCTTTTTAAAATAACTAATATTACAAATGCAAATGCAATGAATGTGTGTTTGTTTTTCCTTCCTTCACGCCCTAACTAAGCAACCAATCGACTTCATTTTTGGCATAAAGTTAGTTGAACAAATGGAGAGTAACATAAACTCCTTTTTGTCCGGTGGTAAAATATCAAATTCTCATAAGAGACGGGAAAAATACCTTTTTATATCCCAAGAAATGTGAAATTCTAATTTAACGCGTGAGAAAGCGCGGGAAACATAACGTTCATTTCATATAGTTACTGTTTTCAGGAGAAATGATAAGCTCAAGCCTGACCGTGAAAAGATTTCAACAGATAGTCAGAAAAAAAACTCGTTATTATGCAAAGCACAGTTACTGTGGCTTCAATAACTCTAGAAATCTACTTAAAATAAGTTGAAAATTATTTCAGTGTGTAAATTCGAAGTTAAAATAGCTTGTGAAACTTTGTGGCATCCAATAAAACTTCTGCGAACCAACTAATCTCAGACATGGGATGAATGAGTTCAACATAATTTGTTCTTGATCATCGTCATCATCATCAAGGTACATTCAATGATGCAGTTTCCCTACATTTATACATATTAAAAATAAGAATAAATATAATAAAGTCGCTTTTAAATTGATTAACGTGATGTAACAATGACAGAAATCAAAGAAATCCGCCCTGGCACTGATTGTTCCTCCGCCCTGGTATTGTTATGGACCAGACAGTTGAGCGACCTGTAGATTGTTTGAGTTTGCAATTAGTTTAATTCTTTCAATTGTAAATACTAGTTTTTTTTCTATTATTCCACTGAAATTTTCTTTGTTAATAAAGGCATTATAAATTAAAAACAATATGAAATTTATACATATATTGCTTATAAACCAGGGTTATTCCCATCTGATCAGTTTGTGGTTGCATCTGATCACACTAAAAGTTCCCAACGCAATTGATCCGTTGCAACTACTTTATTGAATTTTTTTTTGCCAACGGCTATGTATGATAGGTACATGTAATATTACTAAGCAATAACAATCTTTTTTTATACGAATTCTTTGTACCTACTAACTAATTCTATAGTTCAACGTAATTCCACCAGGGTTGAGAAAAATTTGACACATAATTGAAAATTAAAATTACAACTTCTTAGAAGTGAAGAATAAATGAAAAAGGAAAACGAAACGAAATTCCAATCAGTAATAACCACAAATCTTAATTTTTTGAGGTCTGTTAAAAATACCTTACTTAAACACTAAAAATAACGTCACAGTATTTGTCACCACTCTGAATGTGATATGTATAATAGAGGAGATTTTCATGCCATAGAGTTAAATCAGCGTTTACATCGGCAAAGGCGCGGGCAGCTGCTAGTTAAAATATTGTCTATCAACATGTATATTAATTCCAATATTTTAACTAGCTACTGCCCGCTTCTTCGCCCGCGTTTTATCGGGATAAAAAATAGACTATATGTTATTCCAGGTCCTAAATTATAGGTATCCCTTACCAAATTTCAATCCAATCAGTTCAGTAGTTTTTTTCGTGAAAGAGAAACAAACATCTATACTTACAAACCTTGTCAATATGAGTAGAATTCTTATATTTTCACTTTATGGACCTTATCCTACCACTCTTAGGACTGAAGACCTTCCACTCCTCTGCAATAAAGTACCTGTTAATTATATCCCCTAGATTATTATATATAAATTTGTGAATAAAATGAGGTCATTCAATTTAACTTTTAATTAGCTTTTGAGCCTGCGGCTTACGCTAAGAACATACATAATTTAAGATAAGTTATTTATAATTCATTTCGCTTCTATTCAAATTTATTTTTCGCGAAGCTTTATTTTTAAACTGATTTCATAAGTTAAAGTCGATAAGTAATATTCATTTTTTTTCCCTGTTCTATTTTGAGAAACATCGATAAGATATTATTTTGATTTTTACTATGATTGTATTTCTTACTCGCACAAAATATTTATTGTAATAATAAATCCTCATAATTTACTGCATAAACCCATTCTACATATAATAAACACTTGGATAACTAAGCGATAAACAAGCTTTTTCCCCGCCGTTATGACTCTTTAATAAAATTGACATATTATACCATAATAACCTCTAAAGAAGATAATTTGACAGTCACTTCCATAAATTTACAGGTTTTTTTATAAAAGCCCCCGTGAGCGGCACCTGACGTGTTATTATGGTACATTTGCATGATGGTGTAATAGGATCAATTTTTGCGGTAATTCCAACAAAAAAATCTAATTGGCAATACTACATAGTAGAGGTGCTACTATTTAGTAAGCCGTGGGGTTGCGGCGTACGAATATCGACCCCTCCAACTCAACCCGTGGATGTCGTAAGAGCCGACTAAGGGAACCTACCAGAGGAAGGGCAGCAGCTTCTTTCTGAGTATTTTTTTTAAAACATCAACACTGCGATCACCAATCCGCCTGCCAAGCGTGGTGATTATGGCAAATCCCCCCCTACATGGGAGACCATCCTCTCGATGGACCGACGACATCGTAGCGGTCGCAAGGAGTCAATGGATGGAGGCGGCTCAGAACCGCTATTTGTGGCGTCGTACGGGGGAGGCCTATGTCCAGCAGTGGACGTGTATGGGCTGATGATGATGATGATGACTATTTAGTATTGCCAATAGTTTTATATATTATATTCATATTCTGTATTTATTTTTCTTTCATTCGTAAAATAAGGAATAATCAAAAATCCTTTTCTCCAGGTACCTACATATTTTTGTTTTTACATATTACATTTATCTGTAATAATTTAATTTTGTGTTTATTTAACAATTTTTTTTTCAGACAAAGGAGTGTTTTTTTTTTGTAATAAAATAATATTTTTAGACTTACGTGATCGGAACACACAATTATAAGTTCAACTCTGTATTCAAATCTCCACCTAAATTATAAAAGCAAGACTGTAAAAAATATGGACAAAAATAATGACAATAATGCAATCTGACATATCAAAGATAAATTATATTTCTTTAAAAAGAGTTGAATTTATAAGCCCCGCATGGTCCAAGGTCCAAAACACACTAATTTGAATTTTTATGCGTAATAAATTGCCACTTATTTTATTTTCGACCATATTGAACGAAAAAACAAGTATCAAGATTTATTGGAACTTACCTTTAAGTTTATAAGTCTATATTGTAAAGATGCCATAGATATAATAATAATGCTTAGACTCTCCGTGCCTCATTAAACGCGTGGGAACTCTATCTGTTCAGATACTTTCTTAAGCCTATTGTTCGGATGCAAGATGCTAGGATTAAATACTTACTTACCTACTTCAAAATTTTTTTCTTACAAGATCATATATTACTTAGGTACCACGAGTATTATTCCCTGTTTATTTGTAGAGATAAATGATAATCGCTGTAAGTAGATAATGTTGTTTAGTTCAAATTACGAAAATATGTTTCGCATATATATTGTTCACTTCGGCAGTCGACTACAAACGTAAGTGTAAAAACCAGCTACAAGTTCATTTCACAACTTTACCAGCAAGATAAAGTTGCTTCTTTCAATACACCAAGTATAAATTTTTGGTTCCAAATACAACAGTAACAAATAAACCAAGATATCCGGTTACCTATCTAAATCCTTCCAGATATTTTAAAGGTTCGTTTATATTTTAACGCGTTTCATAAAAGTCTAAATTTTAAAGCGTTTTCCTTCGGCTGTCATTTGCAAGGCCGAATAGAGCCTTCATTGGATATGAGCCTTCATTGGCATATAAAGGAAGAGAATTGCTCCAAATTGCCGAACGCAAACGGTTTGATTTCCCTTCAATTGCTTTTTTATTACCATCTGGATATTCAATTTGTTCAGAACCCGTATTATTATTATCTCTTAGTTATGTATATAAACAGATTTTTTTTGGCATCTATAACGTTTTATCATCAATGTTAGTATTATCCTACTAATATTATAAACTAGCTGCTGCTCGCGCCTTCGCCCGTGTTTTATTGGGATAAAAATAGCCTGTATGTTATTCCAGGTCCCAAACTATACCCATACGAAATTTCAGCCTAATCGGTTTTGTAGTTATTGCGTGAAGGAGTAACAAATATCCATACATCCTTACAAACTTGTGTTACTCTTTCACGCAAAAACTGCTGAACCTATGGGTATTGTTTAGAACCTGGAATCACATATAGGCTATTTTTATCCCGATAAAACGTGGGCGTAGGCGCGGGCAGCAGCTAGTCATACATTTTCTCTGTCGTTAACTTCTCGAATATAGAATTCTGAGGTAAATTGGGATTATTTTACTTGACTACTCAAGAAATGGCGGGAATCGTTCGCGGATAGTTGTCAATGGGATGTCATGTCAAAATAAACACAATCAATGCAGGGTTTATGCAAGGAATTTATATTTGATTTATATACTTACGTTACACTTTATAAATTCTTTGGGTTTATGCTATTAATTTGTCAGCTCTAAGTAAAGCGTGGTCAAACCCTCTTTTCAGTCTACTCTACCATTTTGAATAATTTGAATTTTTAACAGTCAACAGATTTGGATGGCACATAATGTTTTAAAATACCAGATGCTGATGAAATACGTTCTTTATTAAGTTCAAAGTTAGAGAAAAAATTCTTTATATCCATAAATACAATAAATGTACACTAAGAAAAGGTCAAATTCTTAGAATTAAACACTGACATGGAAATAAAGTGACATTTTTTATTTCGATCGATTCGGTATGTAGACTGTAGTAAAGAAGCGACGAAGATATCTTTTAGGAGACCTTTTAGGACTTATTTACTTGGAGCATAATCCGTCCCAAGCTTTTTATCTTCTAGATAGTCTGATATTTTGTAGCAAGCCTTTTTACAAAGGAAATGTTTGACAATTTCTTTGTTTTTTTATTACACAAAGGCGATTACCGCAGCCTATGGACACCTGCAACGTCTGGGACGTTACACGCGCGCTGCCGACCACGTATATACTTTAGAATGCCCCGTTTGAAAGACCTCATACTATAGTCCATTGGGATAACCTCAGCAGAGAGATCATTCTACAACCTGAGTGTTTACCTTACAGTCCCTACGGTATTGAAAATTTTTGCTACTCGCTTGGAGTTTTGTTGTAGAAGGGTATAAGAACATTGCCCTGCCCAGTTACGCTGGGCCCTATCACACTGGCGATTTGCGAGTGATTTCAGCCACCGCCACCGCCGCGAGGCGAGCAGCGAACTCGAGGTGGCGGGCGGTGGCGGCGCGGCGTGCGTGCGATCTGCGCAGTGGTGTCGACGGCGCGGCGGCGGCGTTTATCGATGCTAGCTCGCTGCGTGCCCGCAGGGTCTCGTCGCCGCGGTCTCGTTGCGCAATCGCAGCGAGCTTGCTGCGCAGTCGCTTCGCTTTGAAGTCGATCGCAAATCGCCAGCCTCTCAAGTTCAATATCTATCTAACGCGGAGTTTAAAGATAAAATGATGAGGTTTGAAATCAATCCATTTTAGAAACAACAGTGCCAGTAACTGTGAAGATGAAAATCAAAAACGCTATGGGTTAGGGGCTACAAAGAATGAAGAGAAAACTACGTTTCACTCACAAAGATTTCGAACGTTTCAACAAAGGTTTTTAATTTCCGCTAGGAAGTTTCACTTGATAGATTCATCACTTACTTACATTCTCCGTTTAATTGCTTTTTGCTGAACATTGTTCAATAAAAATACCTACCGCATTCAACAATAATATTAGTAGTTGTACCCAACTAATAAACATTTTATTAGTTGTCAAACTAATAATTACAAGGAAAACGAAAGTTAGTGAAGTTTCTGGGTGAACCACGCAAAAGCCACCCAACCCAACGAATTTCACTGAAACACAATATAAAGGCGAAAGTTTGTTTGTGCATATGTGTGTAGCAAATATACACCGCTTGTATCTGTTTGTGTTTTTAGTATTTCAGTATTTTTATTTATAGCATTCATACATTCATCTGGTCTTAGTGATAAGGAGAGTTTTTTTTGTTACGAGTAAATCCTCCTTCACGCTCAAACGGCTGAACGGATATTAATTAAATTTACCAGAATTGCTTATATCCTGGATTGAAAGACAGGCAACTTTTGACCCTGGTAAAGTGCAGTGTTCTTGTGGGATGATCAAACTACCGCGGATTACATCGCAGCTAGTTTTACTTTTTTTTTTCAGTATTACACACAGTATTACAGGTAAAGAGTGGAACGAACTTCCTGTGTCGGTTTTTCCGGTGTAAAAATCTTAAAATCGATTTTGCGCATCAAGGTCAGCGCCATTAAACCGTGACGCGACCTGTATCAAAAAAATTCAATAATACCTAACTGGAAGCATAAATTAACACTTTCATAGCCCAAGACGCACATGTATATCTCGACTAATCTCGAGGTACATAAGGCGGCGGCGCGGCGGCGGCGATGCGGCGCGGCCGGCACGTCCCTGTCGGTCGGTATTAAATGCGTTAACTAATCGAGCACACCTTTTAATAAAACAAGAACCATTTTTAGAACTGCTATTCGTGACTACAAAGAAACCTCAGGTGTAAAGATATGTCAAGTTTTTTTACTCTAAAAACTGTTTGTTAATTACTTACGTTACATGTTTTATTTTGTACTTAGTAAGCTTTGCATACATCTGAACTTTGAAGCAAGTTTACAAAATTTGTATACCATTCTTATTTTATTCACAATCCTTACAATATTAATAAAACATAGCAAATGGACAACTTGTTAGAATGGACAAAGGTACAAAACGGGCAGGAAATTGTAGGTTGATTGTCTGAGACTTTCTCATCAAGCGACGATGTCTACTACTGGCCTATGTCGAGCAGTGAACATGTATGTCCAGCAATTGGGAGGCATAGGCCTTCCCTAGAGATCTATGAGCGCTGCCGGTGGTATCCAGCGATTTCCCGCGACCTTCACCAGGTCGTCGGTTCATCGCGTGGGGGCCTGCACACTGCGCCTTTCGGTACGTGGTTTCCACACACGGGCCTTCCGGCCCCAGCGGTCGTCGGGATTTTCTAGACTAGATAAATTCTAATTTGCATGTCATGTCATAGAAAATAATGTAAGACCTACTTACCATAAGATATACTCATACTCATTTATTCGCCGTAGGAGCACTGGGCACACTTGGATAAGTCAATTTACAATTATTCACAATACATGTGCTTAAAGTTATGCTTACTTCAAAACCATAAAACAGACAAACAGAAATACAATTAAATAATTTAGGAATTAAGGTAAATATGTAAAATAAATTAAATCAAATTGGTTCAGCTGTAAAAGGGCATCGTTTAGGTAAGGTTCATAAATACGAATATAAGTTAGTAGTGCTGCTGTAAGAGGGCATTGTCATCATAAATTAATTCTAAATAAATAAATAAATAATATCATAGTTTAGGTAATTAAATTACCTTGAGTGGTATAACGAAAATAAGGCTGCATAATGCGCATTGTCCGCTTTATATAAAGTATATGATAAGGTGATTAGTCTAACCTGACAATTGATTAAGGTTCGAAATGCAGGACCCTAAAGTATGCTCATTCTATACAAACATCTACATAATAGTGTAATATGCAGGTAAATCCGTGTCAAAGTTAATTAAAATGATATTTACCGCATGTCAGGTGAAGCTGGAGTCGTTGAAAATTTCTTGCAAGGAGTAATCAATTTAGAATTTTCAAATCTTTCCACACAGAAGATATTACACAATATGTTCCTGGGATGACGCATGATGTAAGGTCGAACTTTCCATCAATTGTGTTTAACGTAATCGCTTTCAAAATATATAATTAAAAACTTTCAGTTACTAATTACATATTTCTTAGAAATTAACTGTAAAACATTTACCTCGGCAACAAAAGCGTGATCTATATAAAGCGCAGTTTTTGCCAAGTCAAGCGAAAATAATTTCTTTTCGCAACTTTCCTACTTATTTGTCCAAAGTCAGGAGATTTCTAAGCGAATTTTTGTAAGGTTTCCTTTGTTGAAACTTGTAATATAAGTTTTAGTTCTGAACTTTGTTCTTAGGTCTTCAGCATTCTTATAAAAGTACTTGGGTACATTTTACTACCCGTATACGTTTTGCTGTGACGTAATTTTAGAAGGTTGCCACTACGCATTTAGATAAATAATTTACCAAATACCAAAGTCCTTTTTTTCTTTTAAGCCTTGCAGGACTCTTTGACGCTTCACAAAATTCAAATTACATACATAAGTAAAACTAGGAAACAAAGTGATCACTCAGATTTTTTGTTTACTTAAATTGTTATAAGGTAAAGTAACGGAGCGGACAAGAAACCTTTCCTTGTTAGGTTCGTCCCAAGCTTTTTTATCCTCTAGCTAGATACTTAATCTGATATTTTCTTAGTAAGCCTCAGCGTAGAAAAGGAATATGTTTGGCATTTTGTTTGACTTTTTTTATAATACTTGACTATTAACACACACAGAATCATTTAGCCTCAAGTTAAGCAGAGCCTGTGATTTAGGTAGGTAGGTACTAGATGTGGAAATTATTGATTCTATTATTTATTTAATGCTACTAGCAAAGTTTTTTGAACGTGTATGTGAGTGACTCTCTCACAAACACCAGCAGGTAATGTACCCAAACATGCCCGACAATGTATAAGATCAAGTCAATTACTGACTAGTATTACGTGGCGTAATGTAACGTGTAACACAGTGGGCGTTCGTGCAGTCAAGGAAAGAAGGCGCACGCAACGAGTATCGAGACGAATTTCTGACATCAGTTAAATTGTCGTACATGCTCCCTGCAAATGATACATTACGCACTGTAACACCGGTCATTACCCACCTTTAGAGGGAATCCCCTGTGGAGACGCTAATCAAAGAACTTCAGGTGCTTCAGAATTCCAACAAAAGGAAGAAAAGGGTAACTCCGGACTGATGTCCCAGAAAGTATTTGTGCCCCATTGCCAAAAAACTAAGCTAATTTCTGATAATAGCAATCAAGTTTTGATAGGTAAACATTTTTTTATAGATTAATAGGTATTTGTTTGCAATTTTCAGAACTAAGAATTTTGCCTTTGGATCGCGAGGACTGGAAGGAGAAAAGACCCAGCGGTGGTATAATTATGGCTAAAAAGAAGTTTTTGGAGAGTGGGGCACATCAGTACGTCTCAAGCGCGACTATCTGACTTAACTCTATTACCATTTTACCGAAAATTAATATTGCTAGGTAGAGCTTAAATCAGCCTACTAGAATTTTTCACTTATCAATTAAGTTCCTCTGTATTTGGTAGATTAGAACTACCCAACTTTCTAAATCTCACTCAATATAATTAATCATCTACGACCTTCCATTTAAGGAGTGATCTGATCCCCCGAGATTACTTGTGACCTTATACAGAACTTCAAAAGTAAGTAGTAAGACTCTCCTAT
Source organism: Eupithecia insigniata (assembly GCA_947859395.1). Classification (NCBI taxonomy): domain Eukaryota; kingdom Metazoa; phylum Arthropoda; class Insecta; order Lepidoptera; family Geometridae; genus Eupithecia; species Eupithecia insigniata. The sequence continues at coordinate 2,826,947 of OX402001.1, read as the reverse complement.
ACTGGCTTGAATAATTGAAAAGGTACAGTATGATCAAGATAGGCGACCGATGTGGAGTGGCGGACGGTCGGCCTGCAACGTAGGAGGTTGCGGATTCGATTACCGCATTCGGATAAATGTTTATATAATCTGCAGGTATTTGCTCTGGGTGTTCTATGTAGATTCCATGTAGTTATAACTAGATGTGCCCGCGACTGCGTCTGCGTGGAATAGTGAGTGTGATTTTCATACAAACTTTAATCACCTTTGATATATTGCCCCTTGCGGGTAAAATTTGTAGAAACTTGAAATTACATTTTTATTTCAGCCAAAAAAATAAATTCCATGCTTTTAGTTTTAAAAATGACGATATTTATTTACAACCTTTCAACCCCTCTTCAACCGCTTACAACATTTTTCGCATAAAAAGTAGTCTATGTTTTTACTCAGACTCTGAAGTATCTGTATTACCAAATTTCATTAGTTTCGGCGTGAAAACGTGACAGACTGACAGAGTTACTTTCGCATTTATAAGTAAGGATTTCCTATATTATGTACCCATAACACAAGCTCAGCTTAAACTTCCACGATTTGTAAGAAAGATAGATAGATAGAAAATGCTTTATTCACACTTTACAAAACAATACAAACAAGGTACAAAAAATGTGATAATTGGCGGTATTATCGCTCACGAGCGATCTCTACTAGACAACCGCGAAAAAGTAATAAATAAGATCTCAAAAATTTTCGTCTTTGATGGGAGTTGAACCCGCAACCCTCCCTTAGTACAGGATTCGCTAACCAATTGCGCCACGTGATCAAGTGACGTAAAAGTTAAAAACTCTGCGACTTCCTTTGAACTCTAGCGCAGTTACCATAAGAACGATTATTTATCGGGTGGGTATTTATCACGTACCTTGTAACGTAGATGAAAATAAAAACACAAGATACTTGATAAATAATCGTTAATAAGCTCTGCTTAGCATGGGGATAGAAGATGCTGTCCAGCATTATTTATTTCAAATATAGGTCGATTTTTACACAGCTTACAACTTTAATAGTTTTTGTTTTTTAAGAACCGAAAGAAGTCCCAGAGTTTTCGAATTCTACGTCACATGACCTCGTGGCGCAATTGGTAGCGCATCCCGTACTGAGGGAGGGTTCCGGTTTCAAGTCCCGTCGAAGTCGAAATTTGTTGAGATCTTATTAAATTTCTTAATTTTTGTTTCCTTACATAATACCTTAAAGCCCTTCTACCGGACAAAGAAGAACTTATTACCGTAGTACGAGGCGATCTCGTTCTTTACGCGCTCGATGTATCAAAATTGGTACTAGAAAACTGATATCCGTAGTATTCAATTCTTGACTGCTACAACTGCGGAGAGTTAACTTATCTTTAAGCCCGGTTTAAAGATAAGGTCGGTCGGTAACCCAGAACCCAAACTAGAAATATACAAAAACATTCCCTATTATCCTTCAATTTAAATCTACAATAAAATTCTACTGAAAACGACATTTCTTTTAAAAACAAATTTAAAAATCTACTCCTAAAAACATATTACTCAATTAAAGAATTTATGGATGATACACTAGATTAATATTAATATTATTACATTTTGGATATTAGATAACTCTGTGCAATCATCATCATTATATCAGCCCAAATACGGCTGGACATAGGCCACCCCCATACGACGCCGACGCCACAAATAGCGGTCCTGAGCGGCCTCCATCCATCGACTCCCTACGACCGCTTCGATGTCATCGGTCCATCGAGTGGATGGTCCCATGTAGAGGGAGATATGCCATAATCACCACGCTTGGCAGGCGGATTGGTGATCGCAGTGTTGTGTTGGTGTTGAAAAATACTCAGAAGGATGCTGCTGCCCTTCCTCTGGTAGGTTCCCTTAGTCGGCTCTTACGACATCCACGGGTTGAGTTGGAGGGGTCGATATTCGTACACCGCGGCCCCACGGCACTCTGTGCAATAACCGTTAGAAATTAAGTTAGCTTTGGTTGTGATACATAAGTGATTTGCTGTAGTACTGAATAATGTGCAATATTTATAAAACTAAGCTTTATTGTGATACTTACAATTAGCTACCCTCTCAAGTTGCATGGCGCCCTAACAGGGCTCCTAATACATAGCCTCTAAGGCAAATATTTAAGACCTCTCACATCGTATGTATGAGGATTGCAAAATAAATACATGAAAAAAAAACTCGCGAATGTCTAAACCATCTGCAAAAAAAAAATGCGCGCAACCCTAGCTACAAATTCAGTCAAGAACACCCGTAACAAATACTTGCAGAACGTACAAACATTCTCTTCAAGGCGGGTATCGAACCCGCAAGATCCTGAATCGTAAGCCTTCGCACCACATCAGTCATCACCAAACAAAATTATCAGGGCCTGATAATATTGGACTTATATTCTTTTAGGTACATTTTAATAACTTCTTCAAGCTAACAAGAACCCTAATCCCCTACTTTTTCGTGTTATATTAGCCTGAATTCAGGTAGACAAATAAATTGAGCCAATAGAGAATCCAACTTGAATAATAGAAGTGTTCTCTATTGATACGAGGAAAAAGAAGGAAAACGAATATATTTGAACGATTGATAGTATACCGGATAGGATTGTTTTGATTGATTTTTGTAGATTGACGTTTCATATCGGTTACCGGTTACTTTATGCTCGTGTATTTTTTGGCTTGAAACGGTAAAGCGATTGTTGTTTTTGTATTGAAATGGTAGGTATTTGTGTTGATTTATTGCTGGAACTGGAAAGAGATAAAACGATTTAGTACATAACTGAAGGATGCATTCTATTTGTACATTATGTATTGGGAACGGTACTTGGATCAATTGAGCTAGATACCTCTAGATTGTTTCCAACAGTTTGTGGTTCGCTCAACTGTTTTAATTGTAAATACTTGTTTTGATTATTAAATAAAAACTTTAAAATAATGCTGGACTATCCACACAGCATCATCTAGTCCTAAGCTAAGGTAGAGCTTGTGTTATGGGTACTAGATGTCTGATATACTTAATACAATATATGTTATGACATAGATATTTTTTTAATTATACATTGGTGGTACCCAGAACACCCGAGACTAATATTTGCAGAACGTACAAATAATTGTTCCAAGGCGGGAATCAAACCCACGACCTCTTGAGTGGCAGGCGAACTTTCGCCCGCCGCGCCACCTCGATCGATTTAATGGGTTATGCTCAACAACGTCTCTCATGAGACGATCCTATTCCCAACGTCGTCTCAAGAAAAGTATTCCCAACGTTAATTTCTTTGTTAGTAACGTTATCACGGTATCCATACTAATATTATAAAGTTACTTTGTCTGTCTGTTCACGCCAAAACGGCTGAACAGATCTCAATTAAATTTGGCAGGGAGATAGATGATATACCGGGGACGGACATTGGTAACTTTTTATCCCGGCAGAGCGCTCGTGAAGCCGCGAGCATAAGATCTACAGTTAATTTGATTATTTTTTATTGGTTATTTACGGTAAAGCTTTTGTCACCCTCACTTAAGAAAGTGAAGATGTAGCCTAAGATCCACGGTAGATGATATATATTTACCGTAAGCTTTTATCCCTTTAAGGTACCTTGTACCTAAATGTATACTTAGTATTTTGAGCATTAAAATCAAACAAAAATGCGAGCTTTCATTCCTAACAAAAACTGTTAAAATTTTATCGGTCAGAGGGAACAAAAAGTTCCTCTGTTCCAAAGTTTCCAACAAAAGTAAGAGATACGTTTTGACAGTAACTTTGGAAGGTAATCAGCGGAATTATCAGCTCGATCTGTTTCTCGTAAAGATGATTTTCTTTATGTCTGTTATTTCCTTTCATATTTCTTTTATATTTTCACAGTATGATGCGATTACTGATTTATTTCTCATCATTGTATATCGAATCTTATCATAGATCCTGCCGTATTTGTTACATGTTGTTTTGTTTTTAACTGACTTCAAAAGGAGGAGGTTATCAATTCGTATGTATGTTTATTTTATGTATGTTACGCGAAATCTCTGCTAATTGACGACTTTGAAAATTCTTTACTATTGTATAGGTAATGATCCTGAAGAGGTCCCATAAAATTTTTATCCCCAGGGGATTAGTATTTATCCCGCAAAACTTAAAATAAGTGTAAAAGTAAGGGAATTTGAGATCGGATTATCGTTTTTTAAAACACGCCATAGTATGTACGACGTAGTACTAATGTCTTCGTTATGGTATAAAACTCTTCACAGAATGTCTTCATGTGTACATATTTTTTTAATTGATAATGGTAAAGCGTTTGACCACCATCACACTTGAGAAAGTGAAGATGTGGCCTATGACGGAGCGCGCTTTCCCAGACGGAACTTATTCACTCGATATTTGAGAATTCCTAATAAAATACAAGTTACTTAATTTTTTGTAACTAAAGTATTTCAGCCATATTTTTTTTTTATTTGTTTATTTTCGATGGCAATGTCGTTTAACTTTACTAATAAAACTGACATCCGTCCATCTTACTGAAAAAAATAATTATTCAAAACAACAACAACAACAAACTCACCTGGAGACACTCTGCGGGTAAACAATCCTGTGCTCTTTTTTCCTCCTGCGCACATCACTTTCCACTCTCTTATCACTGTTTTCACGGATCGTGTGATAACGGGGTTGGTAACTCTCGAGTTGCGTGTATAACCGCGCTGAGGCGGGCGAGGGCCCGCGCTGTGTCATCTCACGTCCGCACTCCACGAAAGTCGGAGGGATACTGACTCGTGGGTCGGTGTAGACTCTCTCAGCAACCCCTGGTCGTCGCTTTTCTTCTGCGAAAGCTACTCGAGGAGGCTTTGGCTGCATTAGGCTGATTTTCTTTTTCTTTGCGGTGGCGGTGACGTAGAAGAAGTAGCCGTTGCGGTCCATTTTCGGTGCGGTTGCTTTTACCTGAGGAGATATGAGAAAGAGTTAAGTAATTGTTTTTCGTGAGATAATTCACATTCGTTACTGACATATGTACATAGCTTGATAATTAGCTCAGGCCATCATCACAGTCCCTTTACAGTGTGTAAGTACACACCTACTATATGTTTTTCTCAAACTTGATCTAATATTATAACGACGAAACTTTGTGAAATGTGAATTTTACATTCTTAGTAACATAAGATCTCCAAAACTACTGAACAGATCACGGTGAATTAAATTTTACGTACATTTAGAACATACTATTTTTTTTATCTTAATTAAGGGCTTTGTCGCACATGCGATTATGGTGCCCAACACATTAACTTTATAATAGAACATATTAACTTTAGTAAATCTTTCGATCTTAAATAGAATATCCACGTTCGAAGCCGCGGACAGAAACGAGTAGTTTTATAAATTAGTACAGATTCAAATTAGGTCACAATAAGGTGAGAATTTTAAGAGTTGCTCTTCCAATATGTACGCCAAGTACTTATGAATAGATAAATAGTTAATGTCTACAAATTTAGTCACAAGAAATACTGACAGCTGATTGTCCCTACGCTGATCATCTCTAAAATAAAATTAACAAAACAATGATAAAAAAAAAAATATAGTTAAAAACTAAAACCCGACTACATAAAAGTCAAAAACAAGCGTTCACCTATTGTTCATAGCATTTTCTTTTGATACTTAGGTAGTCGGAGGCCTTTGTTACTAATTGTACCGTAGGTATATGAGGTGGGTGCCTCCGACTACCTAAGTAACAAAAGAAAATGATAACGACAATAGGTGAACGCTTGTTTAAGACTTTTATTTAGTCGTGTTTTAGTTTTTAACTATATTTTTTTATACCTTTTTGCTGATAGCTTGAGCATCGTTAGTCTCAAAAAAATCTCAAAAAACTGTTTCGGAAAGTACGAACAAAGACCTTTGCAACGATACCACACCGAGCATATTTACTAACATTGAAATTTTCGACCCTTACTTAGACCCCCGCTATCTCGTAAGATCCCCATTTTTATCTGACGTCACATAGCCTATAACCATCGGGGTATTATGACGAATCATACGACACCTCATTTGTTGAAATCGGACTAGTAGTTTCATCGCTACGTGGGAACATAAAAATCGGCTACATACATACATACATAGGGTGTCAAAATCATAACCCTCTTGTAGTCGGGTAAAAACTCTATCAATGCCGATAAGGTAATAAAGAAATAGAACTATTTGACACGGGATTTGATCATTGATTATTTTTTATTACCATTAATTTATTATTTATTATATTTGTGTCATAATATTATTTTCAATCATTTGCTTTTATAACATGCTAGCTTACGCGGACGGGTTCGCATGCATTCTTCCGGGATGAGAAATTGCCTATAGTTATGCAAAATATCAGCCCAATCCGTTTGGCGTGAGCAAACGTCCAAACTTTCGCATCCCACTAATAAGTACCTACTATGTTTTGATATTTAAGAACTTTAGTCTATAAATATGTTAAATTTTAATAATTGCTGGCTCATGAGTCTGTCAAGATATAAAATATTAAATTGATATACCTACCCACCTACCTACTGGTGAGTAATTCTAAGTCTAGTTAGACCTAACATAGGCTATAGCGCACTTCTAACAAAAAAAATATTGTTGATTTTTTATCTGAATAAATAATGCCATTCTAATTCTATTCTATTCTAAGTATTATGAATGCATGTTTGGATGTATGAATGGATTTTATTACCTCTTCACGCCAAATGTACTGAACTTATCGGGCTGAAATTTTGCCAGCAGGTAATTCTAGGCCTGAAATCAAACATAGGCTAATAATAAAAATACATATAACATATAAAATAAAATATACCATAAATCAGTTCCAATGGGATACAAATCACCTTTAAACGAATCCATAGAAACAACGCGTGCGAAGCCGGGGGCAGAAACTAGTTAATAATATTAGTGATATTTTAGGAAAAAAATATAAAGTTATTGCCATTCCATTTCAATTAAATAATTCCCGTGTCTATTAATTACACCAACCTAGCCTGGACAGGCGTCAGCTAGATAATGATCTCCACACCACCTAACAGGCTAAAGGTTTCTTCGTCGCTTCTTTACTACACACCGAAGCGACCGGAATCAAAATATCAGTTTATTTCCATGTCAGTGTATTTTTAACAATAATTTTTTTTTACATTTTATATGCTTACGTTTGGCCGCTATTTCACCTGATGGTAAGTGATGATACGGCCGAGGATGAAGCACGCTTGCCTAGAAAAGTCCTGTTCATTTGACCTTTATTGAGTGTACATTTTTTGTATTTACCGAAATAAATAATGTTTGACAATTGACTTTTGTTGAATTGGCTTTCATTACTTCAGGAGCCTATAGACTCACTAATGTCTGTGAAACAATAATATGTCAATAAAACCAATTTTATTTTACTTTATTTCAACTTTTGGTCAGTTTCCGATGAAAACAATAAATTAGCGCGCTTATCGAGCAGAATGCCCGAGATACGTTTATTTGTTTTCGATTTAACTTATGGTTATTGAAGTCGTGCGTAGCGGTTTTAAGAAGCACTTTCTGGTGCGCTTAGTATTAACTTTAGTAGTCGCTTAGTAGACTTGATTTTTAGCGTAGTGTTAGTAGAAAGGATGGGGAGTAATATAGACTACTTTTTACCAAATTCCCATGGAGATTTACAGGAAAACAGACCGTTTTATCACCTAGAAAGGTGAAATTCGGATTTAACGCGGGTGAGACCATGGGGAACAGCTAGTTATTAAGTAAACTAAAAATATAGCCTTTTTTATAGTCGATAGACCTTCGTTTGACTACAATCTCATCAGATGGAATGTGATGTGAGAAGTGATTTCGTAATCAAGTATATGTGGCCGACGGTTTATCACGACGGTCTAGAGGACACCTATTCACTGTCTTCAGCCTGTGTTGCAAACCAGGTGCTGCAAGGCGCCAAAGGTATGGAAAGAGGCGACGAAAACTTTTTCAGGTATCGTTAACTCATGCACAACCATACTAAGGGCTCTGATAGTAATGTTGATAATTTACTGCCGTTTACTCTCACGACTGGTTTGAGAGGTATTTTACGGAAACTTCACTCTTGGTCTACTGCAATAACTATGGTTGACTAGCTGCTGCCCACGCCTTCGCCCGCGTTTTATCGGGATAAAAAACAGCATAAAAGCTTTATTCCAGGTCCCACATACCACATACCACCCATACCAAATTTCAGCTCAATCAGTTCAGTAGTTTTTATGAGAGGAACAAACATCTATACCATCCATCTATTTTAAGTCCATCCATCTATTTTAAGCTATCTCTAAAGTTTTAGCCCATGCCTCTCAAAGAAATAATTAGACAAATAATTAAATTAGTATCTTTGACGATCTTCGATTCCCGCCTCGTGACAAATGTTTGTAAGATCTACAGATATTAGTATCTTTAATTATTATTATTAAATATACATATATATAAAATTAGTGTATATATTTAACATTGATCTATAAACCTATTAGGTACATATATCATTTATATAGTATCCATTACATAATGAAGTTCAGCTTAGGTACTCTGTTGCTAGATGATGCTACTTAGGTTGTCTAGTATAATTTATTTATTTAAAGTATGAAGTAACAAACGCATTTCTTAAATTTCCTGGAAACGTAATACTTTTCTTGGCCTTTGGATATCTAAAGACCTTTGGCTTTAAAGAAACTGCGACTCACATAAAATCAACAGAAATAAAAAGATAAAATCAACATGCAAAAGCTCACGTATCAGTTGACAATACATTGCTTCTCAGCGGAACGAAGCCGGAGCATTCCCTTTTACAAAGCAGCAACGGTCGCGATACACCTAACCGATTCACCTTTGTAAGAATGTCAGTTGAATCTGGTTGAAAAGCGATATCATTGGGACACATGGATAAACAAATTTACAAATAAAATGAGGAAACCCAGCAATTTGTATAGTGCGCAGTTTTACCCATTTTAGAGTTATTTTGAACAGTTTTTGAAAAATATGTACTTTTTAATTTTTACTACTAATTCATTCAAACCAAAAAAGTGATTACATCAACACATTTTTGATAAACGATTATGAATAATTTATTTGTAATAATTATCTGTTGTAATTATTTGTTCTATATACGTACATAATTCATTCGTTATCAGCATAATTAAGGCAGCCTATTTAACAAATATCCTCGGACAGACTTCTCAAAATTAATAGCCATATATGGCTTTTACAATTATTCGGTTTTGCTTGTTTGTACCTAAATTTACGTATTCTTTGAGATGTTGTCAACTGTGGAAACACAACGAGCTCTTAGAAGGCTTAGACAACATAATAAAGAATACTTTATCATCGGTTTTGAATGTCTGTTTCGATGACAAGGCATGGTCGCAGGCCTCCCTGCCTGTCAAATTGGGAGGCTTAGGTATCCGCAAAATTTCAAGTGTCGCCCTGCCAGCGTTCTTGTCTTCTGTCTACAGCACTAGTTCTTTAGTGGAAAAAATTTTAAAGCCGTCTTTGGTCTCACCTGGAAATTCATTCAAAATTTCGTTTTTAGACGAGGCTCGAATGGCTTGGCATAGTGCTTGCCCTGATGCTGCTCCCCCAAAATCTCTTTTGTCCCAACGGCAATAGGACGGGCCTCTGTGTGAGTTGACACGGAATTGTTTGTTACAAACGTGCTCCAGCTCTGCAGATCGTGCCCGTCTCCTGGCTGTTTCTAAATAGGAGTAAGGACATTGGTTGCAAGCACTTCCTTCATATAATACTGGCACTCTATTGGATCCCGTAACTTTCCGTATAGCAACATGTCTTCGGTTGGGTGCAAGGTGTTGCGCGCCTCATCAATGCCAGTGCGGTACTGTTGTCGAACAGCTTGGTCATCACGGATTATCGTGTACTAGGGCTGTCGGTCGGATATCTCGCCATGCCAGCCTTAACGACATCATCCGACGGGCCTTTGTCACCGCTAACGTACCAGCTATTCTCGAACCGAATCGTCTGTTGCGTGACGATGGTAAGAGGCCCGACGGCATGACTTTGGTCCCTTGGGAGCTGGGGAGGCCTATTGTGTGGGACGCTACATGTGTCGACACACTTGCGCCTTCCCATCTTTCAAGGACATCCGTTGGGGCTGGTCCGGCGGCAGATTTGGCCGAGGATCTCAAGAGGCGCAAATATGCAGGTCTCGACAGAGCCTACGCATTTGCTCCCCTTAGAGTCGAGACCCTAGGTATGTGGGGTACCTCCACCCAGCCAGGCTCTCCGGGTTTTAAAAAAAATATCTGAGCGCCTGGTCGAAGCGACGCGTGACCCGAGAGCTGGTGAGTATCTGGCGCAGCGCATTAGCATCGCCATCCAGCGGGGCAATGCAGCCAGCGTCTTGGGGACGCTTCCGACTGGTATTGATATGGACCAGTTGAGCTATCTGTAGATTGTTTGCAACAGTCTGCAGTTAGCTCAATTGTTTCAATTGTAAATACTAGTTTAATTTCTTTATATTATTTGATTGTTATTTTCTTTGTCAATAAAGATACACACCTAATAAAAAAAAAATATACCATATTATACCATAATTAAATTTTCAGAAATGGTTATTATTAGAAGTAGTAATTTCTTGAACGGAAAATTTTTCGTTGTGCTCGTAAATATTAGTTATTTCTAATTGTGATCCTAATCTACCGAAAGGATTAATAAATGACCTATCACAGTTGCTTTTCATCTAACAAGAAGTAGTTGTCAAACTAAAACAGCCTCTAAACAACCAGATTCATTACCTACATCCATCAAATTCGCATAACCATCATCACACAGCTGGAGGCGGCGCAGTGTCCCCGCCCGTATCCACCGTACAGATGTTATCGCGCCTTGCCCGCGGCGTCTTTCTGAATGCTAACTGGGCTCTATGCTGTGCGAATGAGGGGGTAGCTTTGGACGAAACTACTAAGAAGAAAAGATTGGTCGCTAACTTAGATAATAATATGGCGTGTTTTAAAAAAACTTACTTGACTTAAAATTCTCTTACTTTTACACTTATTTTAAGTTTTGCGGGATGAATATAAATTCCCTGGGAATATTTTTTTATATAACCCTCTCGGAATCATTTTCTGTACAATAGTGAAAGAATTTTCAAAATCGGTCCGTAATTGGCGGAGATATCGCGTAACATACATACCAAAAAATGCATACAGACGAATTGAGAACCTCCTCCTTTTGAAGTCGAAGTCGAAGAATACGTAACACAGACCTACGCAAGCCGTTTTTTATTCAACGAGGAAATTCGTTTACGAATAAACTAGTCTGGGGGACCAGAATTATGTGCGACTCAACGCCCTGACAAGGACGTAATACCCACTAAAACCTCTCTGGCGACTCTCTCTCGCCATTTTCGCCGAACCACGGGAACACTTAAATCTACCACGGCAGACCAGCCCAGTCTGCCTAGGCCTGAGATGGAGAAAGGCCTCTAGGCAGAGCAATGGTTGCAGCAATCCCAAATGTTAGCCTAGATGTGTTCATTTTGGAAATAGTTGATTATAACGTTTTGAAATTAAACTTATAATAAACATTCTGAAACAACGAACCTTCTACTGTTTAGTCAATTGAAATTGGATAATTTCTACTTTTATTAAATGTGAGCAGAGATAAGAACATTTCATTTCAATTCTTTTGAACATGCCATTTTTATTATTTCAATTTACAATTTATTTCAACTCTTAACATTTCCTTTCTTCTCCAGGACAAGAAGACGGACGGCACAATGCCATCCTTATCTGGTAGATTTACCATCCACTCGTACTAAGCGGTGTTCCTCCATCTTCATCATTCGTACCGCTAAGGAATGGAACTCGCTACCTGCTTCTGTTTTTCAGGCCAACTGAGTTTCTTCAAGACAAGTAAAAAGGTGTCTACTAAACCTTAGTCATACACCGTCGGCCACATCGTCACTTTTCAAGAGAGATTGGGGTCTTGTAATTGGTTTAAAATATTATAAATGACAAGTTTGTAAGTAATGGATTTAGGAATGATTTGTTCCTCTTTCATACAAAAAATACTAAACTGATTGGGCTAAAATTTGGTATAAGTATAGTTTGGGACCTGGAATAACATATAGGTTATTTTTTATCCCGGTAAAACGCGGACGAAGGAGCGGGCAGCAGCTAGTTGACTATAAAAAAAATAAGAAAATAAAATAAGTATTTTCCAGTAGTAACAACTCCCGTCATGTACACAGATCATAAAACAGTAGCAAGGCTCTATCTGCGCCATCAGTACGTACTTTGAGTCGGGCTACTGCCGGCAGGTATTTTTCTGTGCGATTTAGATTGCCGACTACAGTGTTTAGTGTTAACAAAGAGAACGTTTTGGTTACAGTTAAATAAAGAGGCATACGTATCAGAAAAGGCGGCTCAGGATCGCTATTATGGCGTCGTTCATATAGGGGGTATGGCCAGCTGTGAACGTGTATGAGCTAATATAGTGGAATTAAAAAAAATAAGACTTATGAGAATTATGTATAAAATTTACAAGACTTTGTTCTTATAATGAATTAAAATCGTGACAAAATCGCAAGCCAAAATATCAACCATCACTGTATCGAATTTTTTGACGGAATGTTTTTCAAAACAAGTTATTTTTTTAATTCTAGGGCCTAATATTGTGAGCAATTGCTTATAAATTTATCACTATACAATATATTATAAAACAAATCTTTCGCCGAGTCTGTCTGTCAGTGATAAACTTAAAAACTACTAAACGGATTTTCATTCAGTTTTCATCAATCGATAGAGTGGTTCATGTAGAAGGTTTTGTGTAAATTGGTTGAAATATAACGATAATTGTTGGAAGAGTCTGAAAAAGTCAGGACGCCTGAGAGCTTTCATAGAAAACGCTGCATTTGAGATGATACAACAATTCTAGGTGGAATATTCAAATTTTATAGATTTAGAAATCTAATCCATGCGATCATACGACAGACAAAACCCAGCAGTTATAATATGCTCTACTACCCATGCAAAGCCGGGGCAAGTTGCTAGTTATCAATATTAGGATTTGGTCACTAACACGAAAACAATTTCGTATAACAAGTTGGACTTGCTTATTTGGTGAGCTTAATATGGCAAAAAAACGTATTTATTATTATAGAAAGAACGATAACGAAGACGGCTTCGCTTTTAACCAAATATATATCAAAGATAACTTTAACAAAGACAATCTGCAACAGATACACAGCAATATTATTCTCAATGGTGATAAAACAAACCGAATAATTGAGACATCTAAATACAGAGTTCGTATTTGAACCGAGCACAAAACTGTATTTGCAGACGGCTCTAGTAATCCTGCCCAGGAACTATTGACTGTCCCGGCGACTTCGGAGCCACTGGCCACGGGTGTTTCATAATAGGTATTATGTACACAAAGAGCACTAGAGAATTCAATAAGAAACAACCTATAAATATTGTTGTTCGCCTTTTTTATTATAAGTAATCTTAAGAGAAGTTATATTAAAGTACTTTCTTTCCGTAAAGTATACAATCTAGTGATAGTCCCTACTATAAGAAGCATAGCAGAGTATAATTTGCCGTGCCTACAAGTAAAATTTTGGTTTGATGAGCCGTAGGCATTAGGTACTTAATAATGCCTATACCTCAGTATTATGTATGTAGGAACATAATAGACAAAGTAATAAAAAAATAATTAGAACTTTCCTGATATGTTTTTACCTAATGTCACTTTGGTGATGTTTTTAATGATTTCAAACCTACAAAACGTACAGGGAGTTCTCATTACGGAAAATTAAGGAAAATACGTTTCTTCCTAAGAAATATGGGGTAATGAATATGGGCTGATAACGCCTGTGATATGAAAATTATACCTACCTATTTCTCAGCATAACCACTCCCTTACGATCAAGCTTTGTTCAGTTTGACATTGAATAACCGTAGATACCCCTCCCTTGTAGAATTACATCAAGCAAAAAGCGTATAATCCAAACAACAAACAAATCTTCAGTTCCAATCCCGAGAACGTGTCAATATTTGAAACTAACACAACTGTTTGAACTCCCTAGCCCTTATTCTAGTGGGGTATGGTTGAATTTGGTTCTTCATGTTGTGGTACAAACAGGTTCAAGACAAAGAAGCTTTGCATCGCAGTAATTGGCGAGCAGCTGTCTAGGCCCGCAGGTTTGAATCTAACTTTTGTTCTTGCTATTTCAATTTGTGTAAGATTGTTGTAGCAAAAAATAAGAAAGCTGAACAAACTTTCAGACATAGGATGTAAAAGTAACTGTGTCTGTCTTTTTAGTCTGAGGTATACTAGGCAAAATCCGATACCTGTGGCTTCAAATTATCTGTAATACCTGTGACAAAATACTACGAGTAGCTAGTATTTCTACCAATCGGGTACAAATTCATTGTTTTACTGATTGAATAATATATTTATTGTAGCGTAGACTGAGTAAGTAGCAGTAGCATGTTGATTAACCGAATAAATTTAAACGGTATTTTTTTCAACAACTTTGTTACATTGCGGTATACATCCAAGTATAAAATACTTGGCGTGTCTCATTCTGACTTAGTGATATTATCAAAGAAAGAATATAGAAGCGATATTATCTAGCTGAAGCGATTTATTGCGTAGGTACCTAATAAAATAACGATATAATATCGTGCACTCGTGATACTGCCACTGCCTGTGTGACAGTCACAGATATATTTAGTTTCTATCACTGTGACATACCGACAATTTTCTATATCTGTGCCTTTTATCAGTGACGATAAATACGCCTCAAGTCTAGTGTTTATTGGACTATCAGTAGCGTTTTCAGGACGAAACGACTGAAGAAAAAATTACCTATTAGAAGGTAGATTGTATCCTTGGACAGGTAATCTTTGTCCCGGTACAGGCATGCGTGTGTTAAGACCTACCTATTAGCTATAAAAGTTGTGGTACACTTGATCCCTGTGTTCAGTTTGATGTTCATTCTTCAAACGATCATGCATCGTCATAATGTTTCTCTTTTTCATAGTCATTTTTCCTTGGGATTTTGTACAAAGCTTTTATTTTACTGAAAACCAGCGCATAACGCTGAGATAGGGACCCTTTTTACCCCATTTTTAATAATTAGTAAAGTTAAAATAGTTTATCTTCTATGTTAATTTTATTTCACCGTCAAAATTAATTTACAGAAACAATGTCATTTCGTCCGCGGTTGGTTGTCAGCAGGGCGACCCTCTTGGTCCGGCCATTTTTAGCCTTGCTATCCAACCAGTAATTCAACGTCTTAAATCCAAACTTAATGTTTGGTATTTAGATGACGGAACGATAGGGGGAGACGTGGACACAGTTTTTAATGACCTAAAAATCATCACAGATGAATTTCGGCAAATAGGTTTAGAACTAAATTTTTCAAAGTGCGAGCTTTTTATTTCGGACTCTTGTGTAGACAAAAACAATATCATAATAAAATTCAATAGTTTGGCTCCCAACATTACAGTTGTAGATAAATGTTCACTTCGCCTCCTTGGTTCACCAATTTTTGATGAGTCTTTTCAGTCATTTGTAGATGAGAAAATTCAAAATTTCAACAAAACCTCGAACAGACTTCTCAAAATTAATAGCCATATGGCTTTTACAATTATTCGGTTTTGCTTGTTTGTACCTAAATTTACGTATTCTTTGAGATGTTGTCAACTGTGGAAACACAGCGAGCTCTTGGAAGGCTTAGACAACATAATAAAGAATACTTTATCATCGGTTTTGAATATCTGTTTCGATGACAAGGCATGGTCGCAGGCCTCCCTGCCTGTCAAATTGGGAGGCTTAGGTATCCGCAAAATTTCAAGTGTAGCCCTGCCAGCGTTCTTGTCTTCCGTCTACAGCACTAGTTCTTTAGTGGAAAAAATTTTAAATCCGTCTTTGGTCTCACCTGGAAATTCATTCGAAATTTTGTTCTTAGACGAGGCTCGAATGGCTTGGCATAGTGCTTGCCCTGATGCTGCTCCCCCAAAATCTCTTTTGTCCCAACGGCAATGGGACGGGCCTCTGTGTGAGTTGACACGGAATTGTTTGTTACAAACGTGCTCCAGCTCTGCAGATCGTGCCCGTCTCCTGGCCGTTTCTAAATGGGAGTCAGGACATTGGTTGCAAGCACTTCCTTCATATAATACTGGCACTCTATTGGATCCCGTAACTTTCCGTATAGCAACATGTCTTCGGTTGGGTGCAAGGTGTTGCGCACCTCATCAATGCCAGTGCGGTACTGTTGTCGAACAGCTTGGTCATCACGGATTATCGTGTACTAGGGCTGCCGGTCGGATATCTCGCCATGCCAGCCTTAACGACATCATCCGGCGGGCCTTTGTCACCGCTAACGTACCAGCTATTCTCGAACCGAATGGTCTGTTGCGTGACGATGGTAAGAGGCCCGACGGCATGACTTTGGTCCCTTGGGAGCTGGGGAGGCCTATTGTGTGGGACGCTACATGTGTCGACACACTTGCGCCTTCCCATCTTTCAAGGACATCCGTTGGGGCTGGTCCGGCGGCAGATTTGGCCGAGGATCTCAAGAGGCGCAAATATGCAGGTCTCGACAGAGCCTACGCATTTGCTCCCCTTGGAGTCGAGACCCTAGGTCCGTGGGGTACCGAGGCTCTCCGGGTTTTCAAAAAATTATCTGAGCGCCTGGTCGAAGCGACGCGTGACCCGAGAGCTGGTGAGTATCTGGCGCAGCGCATTAGCATTGCCATACAGCGGGGCAATGCAGCCAGCGTCTTGGGGACGCTTCCGACTGGTATTGATATGGACCAGTTGAGCTATCTGTAGATTGTTTGCAACAGTCTGCAGTTAGCTCAATTGTTTCAATTGTAAATACTAGTTTAATTTCTTTATATTATTTGATTGTTATTTTATTTTAGACTTTTTATATATTGTTCTTGTGATTTGTGGGTTAATAAATAAATTTTATCTTTTATTTTGTTATCTTTATCGTGCGGACATGAAACTACGCTGTGTTAAAAGATGTATTTGGTAGTTACAATAAGTTGTGGTACATTTGAGCCCTGAGTTCAGTTTAAAGATCATTCATCGTCATCATGTTTCTCTTTTTCATAGTCATTTCTTTGGGATTTTGTACAAAGCTTTTATCGTGCGGATATGAAACTACGCAAATCCCATACAAAATTAAGATTTCATTTTGTCGTTTTAAAAGTACCTTCAAACGGAACTCAGGCTTTGTTGCAATAGTAGGTCTACAAAACTTACAAGGCTTAGGAAAATTACGAAGAACAAAGAGCTGTACACGTCTCGTCACGGTTTAATAGCGCTCGGGGAAAGTGGAGGGGGGTTCTCCGCAGGTTAAAGTTAGAAGAAACGAATCATAAAAACCTTATCGCTTTTACAACTTAACGACTAAAGATTACCGATTAATGTCATCAAATAAAACAAAGAGTGACAATCACAATAATTATTATTATGATTCAAGTTTTGTAACTTTCGAGTCTTCCACAATTTCCGATCATATCATGATTATTATGATATATTTTTACGATCAAAGTCATTCCGTTTCCGATTTCGGCGCGGCCTACTTCGACAATGGGCTATAAAAAGCGAATATCATAAACACTACACACCTCTATGTCCATAATCCGTTAATTAGGCGCGAGTGAGTGCACTTCCTTAACATATCGTTAATGCATTTCTCGCGTGCGACCTCCCCTTAAACGAGCTTCAAGCGATTAGGGACATCGTGCCTTAATGCAGAGTAGCTGGTGTAATCAATCTGGTAGGTCATTATGGGAATTGTTGGGCGAAATTGTAAAATTATGCAAAATAGATGCAGTTTTTAAGTTTTACTGCGTACCGTTTACTGACAAAGGTAATTGGCTAAATAGGTTCTAATCGAAGGAAAATCCAAGGATTTCATGGCGGAATCAACCATCTCTAAAAAATTAAATATTTAACGTTAATTTACCTATTTTTTATCAGCCCATTTTGTCGTAAGAGTCATCTCTAGATCTCCTATTGCTCTATTTTCTTTGGTTTACAAATTCAAATTTATGATTGTAGTGTCTTCCAAATTGATTGGATTGAACTACATGATCCATTCTTGGTTGTCTTCCGTGACGTCACGTCAGCGCTGTCGAAAGACCTAATGTTGCTTGCAACAACCAACTCATGCTGAGACAGCAATTTTGAGACACGAGCATTTTTCTACTAAGCAGTAGTTTTAAGGGCCTACCATACGACGCCATTTTGTGAAAAGGATAGGCATAGGATTCCATGTTCATAGGAGCGGGACACCTCTGGCCCGCTGTGCAGAGCGTCGTAAGCGCAAAAACCATGTTTTTGTTTTTTACGGTAAAAATAATAGTAATTTGGAAAATCTAAAACAGTCATCGTCTGCTTTATAATCTGTTTGTTTTTACTGTACAAAGTATCAAGGCTAATTTTAAAGTATTTATTGAATGGTGACGATTTATTGTACAGTTTAGAGCGAGCTTAAGTTTTTTTTTTCTATTTAGAAAATTTTATGTAATCGTGATTTCGAAACTTACTACTACACTAGCGTTATATCCTGAACATATATTAATATTAATCCTAAAGTAAATGCTTCAGTATTGTAGAAGATATGATCACTGTCGCTTAGCAATTTCAGATATCACTAACTCTTTTGATGCACCTCGTGTTTGTTAGGTAAGTCAATCTCATTGTATTTGTGAAAGAATCAGAATCAATAACTTTATTTCTTTAGGCTTACAAAATAAACACTTAGACAAGTCAAATTTTATACAAATATACCTACTGGTTATTATTATCAAAAGAAACAAGGTGTTATTGATTTTCTATTCACTTCAATTTTTTTGAAAGGACCTAAGTACAAAAGATGTTTTTTCACTAAATCAAGTCTAATGTATAAGTTATCGTAGTACCTAAGTTCTATTTACAAAATATTTATCCTTCTTTATTCATATTCCGATCAAATACGTTCATTGTGTGTTCATTTCGCAAATATTTTTGCAAATTTTTTTCTTGTTGAACAATGAAGTATTTAGTTACTATGGCTACATTTTCACCAGCCATATTTTAACAAAATTAAAAACATTACCAATTGTGTTTTCATCACACAAACTTTATGAAAAGGGTAAGTCAGACAAAATTGATTGATACTGGCTCAGCATCGTATTTCAAAATTTTATAACGTCAGGATGAGGCACTCTCGCAATACATCATGCAGTGTGGAGTTTACATGTACAGTTTTGGGTGGGTTATTCCCAACGGATCATATGATCCGTTTGTGGTTGCATCTGATCACACAAAAGTTCCCAATGGGTCATTGATTCGATTTTTAATCTGGGAACCCTAGTTGCAATTGTTTTACTGAATAACATTTTGAGTGTGTTATTTCAACGTACATACATAATGAAACTAAAATAATTTTACAGTTAAGTGTGTCTAATGAGTTAAGTTACTTAGCGAGCGGTTTGCACGTCTTGAGCACTTGAGCACTTTAGCCCTTCAAGATGAAGTAGGAAGGCATCAAATTATGTTTCATTTAGAGCACTTACACATTACTGTACCACATTAATTAGAAAATGAGATTTAATTAATCGTAGGCACCTGTTAGATATTTGAAAAGTTGAAATAGCTAATTAAAAGGAGTTTGTACAAAAAAATAATGTCTGCAATCAGAGTTTTGTTCTTTAATATTACTTTCTATACCTACTTTTTCCTTTGACTGTACTTTATTTGCCTCGAACAATATATTTCGATCGTTTCGAGAGCGGTCCCTTTTGCCGGAAGAAAAATAAAAAATAACATTCTGCGAATGAGACCGCGGTCTCCTTCTAACAAGCTAAAATTAAAAAAGGAATAAACGATTTTTTTTCGTATAAAATAATAAAAATAAGACTAAATTCGAAAACTGTATCACTACAGACACCGTAGTATTATTGTACCGCAGTATTATAAAACAAAGTCCTCCACCGCGTCTGTTTGTCGGTCTGTCTGTTAGCGATAAACTCAAAAACTACTGAACGGAT
This sequence comes from Eupithecia insigniata, assembly GCA_947859395.1. Lineage (NCBI taxonomy): Eukaryota > Metazoa > Arthropoda > Insecta > Lepidoptera > Geometridae > Eupithecia > Eupithecia insigniata. The sequence continues at coordinate 2,806,906 of OX402001.1, read as the reverse complement.
TTTCATGCGGTTTTCACCAATCGATAGAATGATTCGTTTGTAAGGGTTTCGTGTAAATTGGTTGAAGTATAACGAGAATTGTTGGAAGTGTCGAAAAAAGTCAAGCCACCTCGGAGCTTTCATCGAAAACGCTGCCCTCTACCTCTGCCACGACAGCGGATTTCTTTTCTCGTGATTAGGACAATTTTTTTTCTGATTCAAGTGTCATGTTTGTCTGTTTTTCTCCTTTAGTCCACGTTTGTAGCTGATCTTTGATTACCAGCTACGAACATGGAAGTTTTTCTTGATTGATTTCCAGCTACGAGAACGGAGTCTTTGTACGATCCCTTATGGTGTTTCATATGTGAAAAGTTTGTGTGAATATTATAAGATAGATAGAATAAACGACATCAAGTGTAACATGTGTACCTACGGTGGAAATAAATAAATACAAATACAGGGATCTATCTAAATCATATACCATTACAAAATTTTGTCGAATTTTTATAATTTTATTCGTCAAAAAGTAGTTTGTGCTTTATTAATTTTAGACTTGTTACTGGGTTCACTTCAGAAACAAACTCGTCTCGTGAACTAAACTCAAACTGATTAAATTGAAATAAAAAGCGTGACTTTCCGTAATGAAACTCATTCATTTTCCCTGAAAATTATGCTTTTGTCACTCCAAGTATACGCTCAACCTTTTCAGGAACAAAATTTTTAAAAGTAATGCATCACCGTCTTCAAGGGCATTGAAAGGGAGTGCTCTTATTCCCCTTACCTCCTGTTCCCCTGTATTTGTTGGACGAACAAAGAAAGTAAGTATTAATCTTCTATTGCTGAATGGTCCCCCGGAGTTTGCATCTCCGGTTTTTTGAGCTACTGTGTTGTTACTGCCCTTTCTTGGGACACATTGAAAAATAGAATGATAAAAGTACTAACAATAGACAAGGTGGGTACTGATTCATTTTGCCTTCACCATAGACAAACATTAAACAACAACTTAATTATGATCAAAATCGGCAACCACTGAGCACATCTATGGTAGATCAGAACATATCCCTTCCAGACTCAAGGCACAACTACTATGCTCTACTGGTTGTGCCGTGGGTTCTTTTCCCTTCTACACAACTGAGGTACCAACGACTCAACCCGGACCCACGTCACAACTACTATGCCTTTCTGGTTGAGTCGTTGTGAACTCAGAAACCACTCTGATTCCCTATAGCACAACTACCTCTCATTCCGGGACCGGGTAGTCAACGTGGTCGTGGTACCCAATCACGACTACTTAGAACCAGGAACCACTACGGATGTATAATAATTTAATTTCGTACCAGCAAAACCAAAACTGAAACAGCATATGAAAAAGTTATATAGGTATTTTTTTATTATTGTTGCTAGAATTCCATCAGTTAATTTATCAAACAATAGTAGAAAGGAACTACATTAAAAAACTAGGGAGAACTAATTGCAATTTCATCTTTGCACTAATTTCGTCCGAAGCCTCTATGGATTTTGACAGTAGAATGTCACCTCAGGCTCCCCAAAATCTGAAGCCGTATGTCACAAAAAAGCTCTTCAAACTGCATCCAATAAGTGATATATTTTATTACGCGGCACGGACACTACTATGAAAAATCCATATCCGCGAAAGTGATGGTTTATGGCAGGTTTTATGATGCTATCAAAATGGATTATTGAAGTAATGTCTGTTGGTTACGGTGGCTGAAAGCAAGATTTTATTATTTTTGTCGTTATTCTTGGATTTTTAATCAAAATCGTATCAAGTGAGCTGGTTTTCGCGAAGCAATCGCATTTGTACAACACATACTTGGAAATGTGAAAGACAATGTTCACAGATCGGAACAACAAGATACAGCAAAAAAAATCTTTCAAAAGAGATACGCATCGGAAGGAAAATAATGCAAAGCTTTTTCTAGACCGCATGCAGAAGGGATTTTCGACTTTGACTAGTATCCAAAGACAATATCGCGTTTGGTGGAAAAACTGATACACCGTCGGCCACATCGTCACTTTCCATCAGGTGAGATTGTAGTGAAACGAAGGTCTATCGACTACAAAACAATTCAAAAACCCACACACGCTCGTGCTACCCACTGAATATCTTATTATCGATTAGTATTATCGTTAATTTGCAGCTACCACACAATTATTTGTACAACAGCAGATGGTACCCGGTGAGTGCTTTCTATGTATAATGATAAATATCTATCTGTTGTAAATCAGATAACTAGTATTTACACCACAAGCTCTTCCTACTTTCGGACTAGATGATACTGTGTAAATAAAAAAAATTATTTATAAGCTTCTTGGTGTCCTATTGTTTCAACCAGTTCTAATTTGTTTCTAATTTTGGATCGAAAATTTTCTTTGTTATTAAATTATTGATTTATTTTGTGATCTATAATCAACAATAAACTATTAAAAACACTGTTAAATATACACACAAGAGCATAAAGTAAAACACATACATATGTAGTATATAAAAAAGTTGCAAGCTCCATTTCGCGCTATACTCTGAGATCTAGTGTTCCATGACGTAAAATGCATTTAAAATCATAATACCAACATAACTCTGGTTTAGTTCTCTCGTGCTCAGATTAGCTAGTTTTACTACCATAAACATAACCGTTACCAGACTTTATCATCATCATCATCATCATCAGCAGCACATACGCGTCCACTGCTGGACATAGGCCTCCCCCGTACGACGCCACAAATAGCGGTCCTGAGCCGCCTCCATCCATCGACTCCCTGCGACCGCTACGATGTCGTCGGTCCATCGAGTGCCATGTAGGGGAGGGATTTGCCATAATCACCACGCTTGGCAGGCGGATTGGTGATTGCAGTGTTGGTGTTTAAAAATACTCAGAAGGAAGCTGCTGCCCTTCCTCTGGTAGGTTCTCTTAGTCGGCTCTTACGACATCCACGGGTTGAGTTGGAGGGGTCGATATTCGTACGCCGCGGCCCCACGGCCATACTTTATGCAACCTGTAAAATCATTACTTATGTAGGTGCTATAATATTTAGGTAATTTAAACAGTAAATCTAACTGTGGTTTAAGAAAGCTAACCAACACTTATATTAATAGGTTAACATGATTGTAGGTCAAAAGGAAGTACCCTAGGTTTTATGTGCATGTAATTCCCTAGGAAATTTCCAAAAAATTAGGCAAAATCGGCTGTAACTTTCGATTGCGTTGACGTCGATGTTTGATTTATATCACGGCTCCAAGAGGTTACAGACTTCAGTATTTTATGTTAATTTCAACTCGATAGCTTTACGCGTTCTTGAGAAAAGAGTGTTGACAGACGGACAGACGGATAAGTGTTCCTATAAGGGTTCCTTTTTTCCTTTTGAGGTACGGAATCCTAAAAATAACGTAAAATTTGAGGCCTTAAGGCGAAATCTCCTTGTCTGGCAGGCAGAGGCAAGTTCATGGCTGTGATATGCTGATGAAAAACCTGCGTCTCAAACGGATCTTCGCCCATTGCGCGAGTTCGTCAAATTTATCCTAATGTTACGTCAAGACAAAGATAAATAAGCTAGACAGAGTCGGCCCAGCCCCGAACCTTGCACCCTCGAGTTCTTCGCGGATGTTTAATTTGCGACACAGTTTAATTAAGCGAGAGTTTGTCTTGTTGATTACTTTCACGCCAATTATAAGTTTGACATGTGTTTTTGACGTTGATTTGTGGAACAAAAATTGTATTAGTCGATGCTGGATGCGGCAAGCTAAAGCCAGCACGCTATGTATGGCGTGTCATTAGAGGAGGCTAGTCCAGCTGTGGACTAGCAAGCTGATGATGATGATGAATATAATATGGTGTTTGGAAATTCAATACTTATCTACGAAACTAGTACTTTGAAAATCTAACTAGGCAAGATCCAAATGCTATTTTGAGCATGCTTACAGTTATTTAAACCTATGTATATGTGAGCGACTCTCTCACAAATACCAGTAGGTAATGTTTCTTAAATTCGTATAATTCTTTCCATCTAAGGTTGCCTGGAAGAGATCGCTTCTAAGCGATAAGACTGCCCATTGTACATATTTAATGTAAAGTCAATTTTTAATGTTTTCTTTTTATAAAGAATTTTGTAATTGTAATTGTAATGTACCCAAACATGCCCACAGGGTATAGGTAAGGTCAAGCCGGATACTGACCGGTCTTACGGGGCGCAATGTAACGTGTAATGTAACACAGCCAGCGTTCGCGCAGTCAGTACGGGGAAAGAAGGCGCTCAGAACGAGTAACGAGACGGATTTTTAACGTTTCTGCTCTCTGCGAATGGTACATGGTTTTATTTTCTAATATAGTTACTATATTTTTTTAGATCCACTTTAAGACATAACGCATTGTAAAAAAACAACTGATTTAACAAACTCTGTGGAGGGGGCACTGGTGACTAGTAAAGTAACACAGGTTTTAAAACTTCTCACTGGCACTGTGTGTGTACAAACAAGTATCTATCTGTATTTGCTATGCTACATCTAGCTATAACAATAGGCATGACGATTGATTTTGAGAAAATACACCGTGATATTTTTAGACATCTACTGAATGCAAAATAAATCATATTTCTGCAAAAAAAATGGACTTCGAAGGAAAAATAGAGCTTTCAAAAATGTATTTTAGATTTAGCTCAAAAACGCTACAATACTCGTGGCGGCTATCTATGACGTCATAGATGCACGAACATCTGATGATACAGAATGATCTTATTATTTCAAGAGAAGCTTTACCAGCTATTCTGTGCCTTTACATTACATATTGTGACGGCATGATGTCATAGTTATGTATTCTCTGATTGGTGTTCAACGTGTCATGGCGGATTGCTGTATTTTGTAGTTTTATTTTATCAAAATAATAATGAATCTCGATCAAACCATAAAATATAATACGTGTTTTGTAATCTATGACTCAGGTATAATTCGTTTAATACATATTTTTTGGGATTTTTAGTTACCCTATTCTGTATAAAGACATTTTGTGAAGAGAAACTAATTAAATTTTGTTCGTTTGTTTGGTACATTATGCCCCGTAACACCAGTCAGTACCCGGCTTTAGATTTCAGCTTCAGCGTGAGACCAATACAGTAAGCTACTTATGTCTTTGCACGACGAGAATAATATTTTTCTTATAGCTAAGGAAATTAGGCAGAGCAAATATGAGGGGTGAATGGAGAAAGTTTTTCTAATACTCGCAAGTGGCAAAGAGTAACGATAAAGACAGAACATTCAGAATACCAGTAAATTCTTTAAAATGTAGGTCCAAAAAGATCCATCAATGGATATTTGCAATGGATTTTAGTGGACCTAACCAAATTTTCCATGTGCTTTGATGACCAGGGTATTTTTCACGAACCATAGTTACCTACACTCTTTGATCACTTTTAGTCTACTATCTGTATTATTTCAAGAATCTTAATTGTCAATTGGTCATAATCATAAACATTAATTTATGAAACAGATTTTTCAAATTAAAGATGCACGACTATGAATGATTTCATTCGAATTATTCGACTTGACAAGTCGTTCGGACGATTCGAATGACTAGAGAAAATTAGTAACTAATTTGGTTAGTAATCGCGAGTCGTTCGTTCGACTGCCTGAGTCGGTTTCGATTCAATCCCCGCAGGAGCGACGAATAATTCATTCATAACTCAAAACCATCGGTCGACTAACAAAGTCGAATCGGAGCCATGAATGATCCATTCGTAGAGACACTAGTAATTACTAATTAGTAGTTTCATTCGACTTTGAAGATTAGTATGTAACTAATATTCAAGTCGAATAAGGAAAGTAGTAGTTGTTCTTCATTCGACTAGACAGTAAATTCGCAGCCGCGCATCTTTATTTCAAATCTAATTATCAAATTACTACCGTAAAACGGAATGACTCCAGGGTGAATAGAAATGGACGAAATACTGGAGCAAAATACTGCAAAACATCCTCTTTCAGAGGTTAGATCCAGGAGGTGAAAAGTCACGGACTATGGATACTTCCACTGCTACCAGCCAGGTGTCTTGCTCCAGTATTTCGTCCATTTCTATTCACCCTGGAGTCTCTATGCAACCCGTTTTATGCGGTACTGAAAAAATCACTTATAAATCACAATGTAGGAAGCTAGCGTACTTAATAGATACACGCTAGCAAGTTAATATACTTAAGTGAGTTTATCTCCGGTAAGAAGAAACGTAAATCGCATGTAGGAACATTATAAGGTATATCTACGCATAACAACGCTTTATCTTAGTTCACGCAATACTTTGCGAAAGCAAAAACACCCTAATTGATTGACGACCACAAAATTAGTTGGTGGACACAGATGCAGTAGTTATATCCATCAACAGTACATTCAGCCTTGTTAACTTCCGTATACGGCAAATACTAAATTACATAATATTTAGGTACAATACAATACATAAATTCTCTATTTTACACCGGAAAAAACAACAGTACAAAGAGATGTTACATAGGACAAGTACAATGGGCGGCCCTATCGCTTAGAAGGTACCACCTACTTAAAGATTCTCTAGAACAAAATATCGTTCTTTAATTTAGCATAAATATTAACCATAGGTAAATCTTTATTGACAAAGAAAATAACAATCAAATAATATTAATAAATTAAAGTAGGCAGTATTTACAATTGAAACAATTGAGTTAACTGCAGACTGTTGCAAACAATCTGCAGATAGCTCAACTGGTCCAATACCATAGGTAGGTCCAATACAATAACATAGGGGTCTAATAAATTTTATAAAATCCAAAAAATAAAACTATATCAACGGGACTCTGCGCTTGAGTTCGAAAGAAGTTGCAGAATTTTTCGATTCTTACGTCACTTGAACTCGTGGCGCAATTGGTTAGCGCTTCCCGTACTGAGGGAGAGTTGCGGTTTCAAGTCCCGCTGAAGTCGTTTTTTTGGGATCTTATTTTTCTTAGGAAAATTTAACCTTATAAGTTTCTATAATTCGAGTCCACTAGTGTTACCATTGAACTACAATCCCAACCTGCATGCCCAGCTCTGGAATTATCGGCATTAACCCCGTCATATAAAAAGGGTGTAGGTATAATGAGGCGTTTAACAGGGGGAGGCCTGCGTCCAGCAGTGTGGCCCAATATAGACTGAAGAAAGAGTGAGAGTCTACTTTAAGGTAACTTTAAACAAACACTTTTAAGAAGAGGCGTGTCAAAGTACCAAAATATTGTTACTTTGACACGCCAAAACTACTGAATAGATTGGGCTGAAAATTTATCGACAGAGGTAGTACTAATCCTGGAAAATATTAGAATGAAACAATATTTAGTAACAATTCCGCGTATTTTTTCATTATAATATTTTGCAATGGATTTTCGCAAAGTAACGCCTGAATCTATTATTGAACAAAAATCGTCTACTAATCCTATAAATCAGCTCCCATGGGATAGGAAATTTAAACGTTTTCATAGAAATAACACGTACAAAGCCGCAGGCAGAAACTAAACTAGTTGTGTTATAAATCCTAGCAGATAATACCATCATCTCATCCCGGAAGTCAATATATCAATCAACATATTATTGCATAGACCTCTTGATGGTATCAAAATCCTTCCAGGATAATGAATTGCTGATAATCTTGTGTCATCTATCTCGCTTGTTCCTGTCAGGATAGAGGGAGATAGCATTCGTTTGCGATGTTGCAGAGTCATTGTGCACTGTCATAAATCAAAGAGCGAGAAAACACGCTAATGGCGACGTGTGATCGATATCATTATTGAAACTGTATTTTCTATATAACTTATATAAGTGTGTATTTTTCTTATAGTGTATCTTTAATTTTATAATTATAGGATTAATCTTACGTTGGTTTCCAAGCCAGATAGGAATGTGTAATAATAATAACAATCCATAGTTTCCCCCATAGCCCAATTACCCAGTCCATCAATTCACCACAATAACATGGCATTTTTGTTATTTTCATTTTCCTTTGCAATAGTCTCTACACCTGGCGGATATCATCTTCGGGTGTATCATATTGTGCAACCAAGGATGATATCCGCTATGTGTAGCTCTCGCCTTTAGATTAATTCTCATAAAGGGCCTCTGTGCTGTTGGCTTCGGCTCCACGCATGCCTCCCAAAGGACCGGGTCACTATATGGCCCGTGATCATGGAAATGAATAACAATGAAGATAATCTCAAATATGTACGTCGTGATGGTCATCATATCACCACCGGTCCGATTTGGTGTAAAGTTGCCCTTGGGAGCCCGAGGGCACTAATTAGAATTTGGCTAAATAGATGGATGGACCCAGAAGACCCTTTCATCATCATCATCATCATATCAGCCCATACACGTCCACTGCTAGACATAGGCCTCCCCCATACGACGCCACAAATAGCGGTCTTGAGCCGCCGCCTTCCATCGACTCCTTGCGACCGCTACGATGTCGTCGGTGCATCGAGTGGATGGTCTGCCATATTTCCTTTAGTAGTAACAATTAAAAAATCTTGGTAGATAATTATGTAATCAATCAAGTGCCACGCTAACTTATTACTGATGTCATTGTAGTCGGTTTGGAACTGACACAGAATTGGGAATAATTCTGTGGGAACTGAATTGGAATAAGCTATACTTATAAGTTATTGTGTGGACGTAGTGATTATATCCATACTTTTACATATATAAGATTACTAGCTGCTGCCCGCGACTTCGCATGCGCTTTTCATGTACGTTTTGTCCGTCCCCGGGATGCCTATCATCTACCTCCTTGCCTAATTTCATTAAGATTTGTTCAGCCTTTTAGGTATGAAATATAACAGACAGACAGACAGATAGACAGAGTTACTGTCACTATTAGTAGGATTTTAATGCTTTAAAAAACGATAAACCGACTTCAAATTCCCTTACTTTTTCACTTAAGTATTTAAGTTTTGTGGATTAAATAATCCCCTGGTCTGGGGACAAAAATTTTATGGGACCCCTTCATGATCGTTTCGTTTCGATTTCTTCTAAGGCTGTTGGCAACGATAGTATTAGTCGAAACATGATAACCCCTATTCTTGTCCAAATAGCTCCCGCTATTAAACACATCCTGAACTCCTCGATATCCACTGGTTTATTCCCATCTGTCTGGAAAGAAGCTCTAGTAACTCCTCTCCCTAAAAAATCCAAGCCTATTGGCTTCTCTGATTTCCGTCCTATATCTATTCTTCCTTTCCTGTCCAAAGTCTTAGAACGCCTTGTCCACCAGCAATTAAGCACATTCCTCTCCATGAATAATCTCCTAAATCCTTACCAGTCTGGTTTTCGCCCAGGCCACAGCACAGTGTCCGCGCTAGTAAAAATTACAGATGACATCCGCTCTGGCATGGAAGATGGAAAAGTAACTGTTCTTTGCTTACTAGATTTTAGCAATGCTTTTAACAATGTGGATTTTGAAATTCTAGTTGCAATATTATGCTCTCTCAACGTATCTCCAGCAGTGGCTGATTGGTTTCGCAGTTACTTGCATGGGCGTCGGCAGCGTATTCGCATTGATGATGAGTGCTCGTCTTGGTGCGACATGTCTGCTGGCGTTCCACAGGGTGGCGTTCTTTCACCTCTTCTTTTTGCTATGTTCATAAATTCTATATCTCAAAACATAACTTCATCGTACCACCTCTATGCAGATGATCTCCAAATATACACGCAGGCTACGGTAGATCAGCTATCGGGTGCTATTGCCACCATTAACGAAGACCTAGGTCGTATCCTGGACTGGAGCAACAGGTTTGGTCTAAAAGTCAACCCTTCAAAAACGCAAGTGATCACAGTAGGAAGCTCTCGAATGATAGGTCGGATAAATTGGGGTACTCTACCAACTGTGGTCTTTGATGGGACCCCTGTTGGGCAAAGCAAAACGGTGAAAAATTTAGGTATCCTCATCGATAGAAATCTGTCGTGGGGACCGCAGATATCTGAAATCAGCCGTAGGATGTTTGCTTCAGCATACCTATTGCCACTAAAATATCTCTTGCACAATCTCTTCTCCTTCCAGTTCTTGATTACGCCGATTCGGCCTTTCTTGATCTAACTGAGCAACAGTTAGACAAACTTGAGCGCCTGCAGAATGTCGGGATAAGGTTCATATTTGGCTTGCGCAAGTATGACCATGTTTCGGAATTTCGCAGGAAGCTCAAGTGGTTACCTATACGGCTTCGCCGAAATTCTCATATTCTCTCTCTTCTCTTTAATATCTTGTTTTACGCCTCTGCACCCCCTTATCTCAAAGAGCTTTTTACCTTTCTCCATCATTCGCACGCTCTTTCTCTGCGCTCTTCTGAAACTTTTATACTTCAAGTACCTGTTCACTCTACTTCTTTCTTCGCCCATTCCTTTACTGCCCGGGCTGTACAACTATGGAACGCATTGCCAGTCTCAGTGAGGCGAGCAAAGTCGCTACCACTATTTAAAACCATGGTGAAGGAGCACTATTTAGGCTGTTGTCATTGAACGCATACCTGTGTCCCTATGTATATAGGTAAATATATATATATATATAAATTTATATATGTAGTTTATTTTAGGCATAATATTTATTATGAGTATTTTTATTTATTAAATCTATACTAGCACACAGATCCCCTAGTACTATCCAACAATCCTATCCATCCACGGTTGTCTGGTAGAGATCGCTCTCGAGCGATAAGACCGCCACTTGTAACTTAGTTTTAAAATTGTCTTTTTTTGTATTTCTGTTTCTTATCAATAAGTGTGCAATAAAGAATTTTCTATCTATCTATCTATCGTTCTACATACAATAGTGAAAGAATTACTATTTTCAAAATGGGTTCATAATTGGCGGAGATATCGCGTTACATACATACAAAAAAAACATACAGACGAATTGATAACCTCCTTCTTTTGAAGTCGGTTAAAAAATAACAAATGAAGAAATTTCCGCATCATGCCCATTGCATCACAGCAACAGAAATAAAAGCAATACACCAGCATCCGACTGAGATCATCACATTTCCCGGAACAGTACAACTACACTCTATTCTGTGCCAGGGGTGCCACCGAAGGAACTCTAACTCAATAAACCACCCCATAGCAAGAGATTTATTAATCAATCTCCTAAACGCGTTTTAACTGGGCAAATTGAAAAATTATGTGCCAAAGGTCCTCCCCTATGCGATAGTTTGAGATTGTTTTGATTATAAGGCTGGGAGCAAAGATATTAGTCATTGTCAAGGGCAAGAAGTTCATATTCACTACACCTTTGATGAGCGTGATAAAAATATATATTTGGGTAATTATTAGTGATCTTAGGCACCAAAATTTACGTTGTTTACCATAATTGGAAAGAGCCACCAGGGTTTTTTGAAAACTGTTCCTATCTCGTTTCCTATTCATATTCCGATCTCAAAATTATTGTAAGTCGATGGTTTTACGAAATTTAATTTCATGTTGTTTCATAAGAATACACATGAATTAAATTTGATTTAGGTTTGGATTTCACTAGAAAAGAAAGAAAGAAAGAAAACTAACTAACTCACTATCATTCAAATTCACTGTATCTATCCTACTAATATTATAAATGTCAAAGTTTGTAACAGTGGATGTATGAATGTTTGTTTCTCGTTCACGTAAAAACTTCTGAACTGATTGGGCTGAAATATGCGTTTGGGATCTGGAATAATAACAGGCTATTTTATCCCTTTAAAACGCGGGTGAAGGCGCGGGCAGCAGCTAGTTTCTCAATATTTGGACCATTACAGTTCCAATTCCCTTTTATCGTTTCCCCCTACCACTTTTTATCAATCCACTTGGTCAAATAAAACCGGAGCCTCACGATGTAATTTGACCAGCGCAGGATAAACAGGCGGACGCTGCGTCCACGTGTAGACACAGCACTTGTTCACCGGACACCGATAAGTTTGTTGCTTTCATCCTTCGAACGGAAACCCAAGTTAGATTGATGACAACTTGCATAGACTAAGCTAAATCGATATAGATCCAGGCTAAATATCAACTCAAGCCTGTTACAATGGAAGTTTCATTCCAGTGTCGTAAGCTCAAGCTTGAAATTAGATTTACCGATGACTGGCATGCAATTTGAGATAAAGTATCTAGCATAAATAGGTAAACGTTCGATTCTGGGAAATGACACGTAACGAAAATGTCCTACTTTTCATAAACCACACTAAACTACATCAAATATTTTTTTTATTTTGAATTTAAACATAGCTTATTTTATCCGAACGCACCTACCTAACCTACTATCTGGTTGACGCCGGTATTACTTGAAAAATACTTAAACTCGAACAAAGCTCTAGACGTAATGTTTAGATCTTTCGGGTTGGTAGAGTCTCTTTGGGCGAAATTAGAATTGAAAATGAGACTTTCGCCAGCGAGACTGGACACCACAGAGCAAACACAGCTACAGGGCTACGGAGTGTAATTCTTCGGTACAATAGTCAATTACTATTTTAAAGTACCTAAATAAGATAACAAAAGTTCATTTGTACATAAAAAAGATAGCAAAAGTTATGTGTTATCGTAATCACCAATCCGCCGCAGGGAGTCGATGGATGGAGGTGGCTCAGAACCGCTATTTGTGGCGTCTTATGGGGGAGCCCTATGTCCAGCAGTGGACGTGTATGGGCTGATATGATGAATCACAAGAAATAATGGTAAAATAAACTAAAGAGATTATTATTTCGCGAGAACAGAGACGAATAAATAAACCAAAAATTAACAGAAAAACGAGCAAAATCGGTCTCTACTCGGCATGTGTTATGGCAGAATATGCCATAGCGCATCAGTATAGTTATGAGTCACGCACGAAAGTGCTCGGCTGACTCCCATCCTGACTGATGCCACTTAAATCATCTTTTTTGACGTATTTGGAAAAACTTACCTACTTTGGGACATACAAAGAAATATAATATTGGCTTGGCACACCCAACCAAGCTAATATTAATACATATTACAAGGTTAGGGTACCTAAATCTCACACGCGAAAAATAACGCCTGCGGGCGAGGTGTACCTTTTCTAAAAACCATAGTTGAACAATCGCCCGAATCACAAAGTATCTTGGTTAGATATGTTCGAAGACTTATTTATTTATTTATAGACAACAGGAACAAAAAAAAAACAATTTCAAATTAATTATTCTATGCAACTTTATCTCTACCACAAAAGCATATGGCTAATCTATTGAAATGCCCGATTGAAACCAGACAAGTCCCTCGAACAATGATATCACATGTCACATTGAACCAGGTGGCCAGATGCCGGATTACGAGTAAACTCAGCTGATTAGTTTGAATAATGATAGACGATTAATTTGGGGGAGGTATTTGAAAAGCATTTGTCATTTACGGACTATTATCCGGCCCATAGGGTGCTTTACTAAAAAGAGACTGGCGAAACCGGAGTTAAGTTAAGGAAATCTAATAAACGAATAATGTGAAGATCTCTTCATATTATTAGTTTATAGTAGTATAATACATATTAATACGTAATGGGAAATCTTCGGAATAATATTAATTACCACAATTCCTTAAAAAATCTTTCGGTAGGTACCTAGATTATGTCAAGATTATCCTGATTGATAGATAGCCCGATGTTTCATTTAGACATCACGCGAATGAAGTCATGGTCGTACTACTTAATTTTTCAAAAAACCTCAAAGAAGGAAAATTTTACCAGTGATCTATAAATTCTTCTAATAAGAATTTTCAATTAAAGAAAAAGCTTTTGAAGATTATATATTGAAGATAGATAAAATCTGTTATTCTGATACCACATCTTTCAATTTCAATCATCCTAGCCTTCAAAAAGACTACTATTCGGAATTCCCGAACAAAACCGGAATGTTTTCCAATTATACCAAGATCGATTCAATCAATCTAGCTTGGCAAATTAAAAAACAAACGGAGTGGAGGCTCATTCAGGATTCCATCATTTCCGGCGTATGAATGATGGCCGAACGAAGACAATTACCGAGCCAGGTGTCGGCAGACCCAAACATCACGCATTGCTGGACGTATTTAGGATGAAGGATTTTAAAATTATATCAACTCTGCGAGAGCTACTGAGGGAGGAAATTCTTTTATTATTTAGATCCCAAGACACGCTTCAGGTTGCCGAGCTATTGAAGTAAGTACCCTAACAGCGTGGTACGTCAGCCTAGCTAGACCTGGCAGCGATGGCGAACTGCACACCTTCAAAAGAGGTCCAACTGGTTCAGGATCGTGAGGTAAGGACGGTTCTAGAGTAGACTTGTGGCAATAATAATGGTACGTGACAAACTTAAGTCATGTAATTTTAATCATCTGTTACCAAGATAAAACAGTGAAGAATAATTCTAATTATAAGTGGGGGAACTGGAATCTGCACTAACTTTTCGCATAGGAGTGTATTGTGCATTGTCCCCCTGCCTAACCAGCCCAGCTCCTTGAAATACCGGAGGACTTTTGGCGATGTGAACAGGTTTGATGTCTCTATGAGACTCTTCAAACCCGTTTCCGTCTGGCCTCCTCTGTGGCCGTGAAGTGTACCACAACGTGTTCTACAGTCTCTGAGACAGCCAGCAGGCTGCTGTCTGTGGCTTCAGTCTTGAAAAGATGGTTCAGATCACAGTGACCTATGATGAAGTGGAGTAGTAAACGACGATCTATGAGAATTGTACTGAGTTATGTAAGATATAACTTTTAAGTTCAATACGTGCATCCAGGAGTGGACCAATATAGGCTGTTGAAGTTGAGAAGAGGCTGCCCCTTTCTCGACCTGACTTCATCCATTACAGCGTTGTATTAACGTGGGTGACCAGCGGGGTGGATCAATGGAATATTAATTGCTTTTAAAGAGCCCGCAGGATTATGAGAATAATTGGACTGTTTGGCGTCAAATTGTCTGCGTATGTGTTATTTATTCATTAACATTTTGTATTGGTTACGGCATAAAGGTACTTATAAGTACGATTTCCCTTCATTTAAACCCCTTATTTGCTTGGCATTCTGTGTCAGAGCAGGGCTTATGAATTATTTAAAATTAAAATGGATTGTTAACCCTCCACGAAAATGGGGTGGAATTTGACACCCACTCATTCTGTTGTTGTTTTTCTGCATCTACAAAAACATAATCAAATTAAGCTCATTAGTTATGGTATAGCTTTTTCTAGTCTGGCGAAAAAAAAATACTGCAATTTTTAAGTAGTGTCCCCTTGTGACGACGTGGCGACGGTTGGTAGTGTAGGCACTCATATTGTTTTAAATATGAAGTTTCCTTCTCAAATGGCGTTAGCATGTAATAACGCCATTTGAGAAGTCGCCACGTCGTCACAAGGGGACAGTTGGGCAGATTTCGGTCCAACCGTCTTATGGGGTCAGGATTTGGTGACGGTTGGTAATAATCCCATTAATCGTGATACCAGGGGGAGGGTAGACAAGACTTTTTAAACAAAAGTTGTGTAAAACAGAGAGATACCCGATACCTACTTTCCTATATATTGCTTTCTTTCTACACGGATTTTATATATGCGTGTAGGAAGCGTATGATTCTATACTCTGAAAATCTTGCTCTCGCCGAAGTGTATTATGCGACGCTTGGCGCGCGTCACGCACACATTTCACGGCACGATTGACGCGTATAAAAGCCTCCGCGTGTTCGCTTAACGACCGGTAATGAAAACATTTTTTATTTTATTCTTTTACTTTTTGTTTGCCGATCGTGTTTTATTTTGTGTGGATAAGGTTGCACTTGCACGGTTGTCTAGGGTAGAATAGAGAAATATAACGTCACTTTGACATCGAATGCGTAAATTATTTGAAATTTATTCCTTCAATTTCAACAATGTAAGCAATGTATGCGATGCAATGTCATTATTTTCTATTCTACCCTAGAGTACAATTCCCGTGCTAGGCGGCAGTTAATATTTATTATCTATATATACCTTAGCCTCCACAATTTTTTAATAAACAATATAAGTTTTTACGTTTTGTATAGGGTATATTTTGTAAATCGTATAACTCTATACGGTAGAGTCGATGCTTAAAACAACAAAATAGTTTGGTTTTCTATCAAAGCAATACACAACTAAGCTCAACAACCAAAATATCGTTGTCTTTACTTGAACTAAATCTTATCCATGCATTTCCTTCCCGACTTTTCGACATTTTCCCCTCACTAGTTTTATAATCGCGCGCACCTGTCACGCCGTCGCTACATCACTGACCCGTTGTGACATATTGTTCAAATTCCGGAAAAAATATATATTTAAACTACCAAATTTTTTACCTTTACGCTAACGTAGGCTGTGTTCGACGATCTAACGATCTTTGCCTTTACGTAACTTGAGTTGGTGTGAAAAAAAAATTAAGCCTTCGCAAAAGTATCTATATTCACTTAGATTCTGGTACATATCAAACTTAACTGTTTTTTACGATTTATCATTGTGTGTTTGCGATGATGGAATTAAGAACAAGCAATGTCGTTGGATGGATCCGGCTCAGCACCGCTATTCGTGGCGTCGTGCCGGGGCCCATGTTCAGCAGTTGACGTGTACAAGCTAATGATGATGATGTATACGTATGTGTAAGCTCTTGGTCATTGAAATCGATGTGAAATATTGTCTCATATTGTTTACAAGTAGAAACGATTCGAGGTCCTCCACAAAAAAAAAACAACTCATTCAGCTCAATAGTTAGCACAAGGAACGCTCGGCGCGGTCATGCAGTTCTCAACGCTAACACTGGGCATCGAATGCGAAACAACACGTACAGTACCCATGCCATTACTCAAACTAACCAGAAAAAATAATAATCGTTTGACCGATAAAACTACTAACTATCTAAAAATCTACTACTACCTTCCATCTCTATACACTAACCATTGACCTATCGATCATGATGTAAGCTGATAGATTCTCCTCTCCTATATGGATATGTTTTGTGGGTAGGGTAATACATTATGTGTCATATAATGTTTCTTTTATAATTAGTGTGTGTGAGTAGTGGCTTGCTTACTAACCTTAATTTTAAGTCTGTTCTATAATGGTTTACTAACAACATATGGGTCTTGTTATTCGAAATAAAAGATTTTAATTTATTTTATTTTAAAGTTCCGCGGCGTACTAAGCAAATGCTGGGCAGTGAATGCGCTAAGCTTCAAAGCTAAACCGAAAGTACAATGTTTCCAAAGAGTTTGTAAATTGCTTTGAATCGTGAAAAAAGCTTCCACATCATAATAGGTGTAGGTTTAATTGGCACAGCAAAAGCCGTAGAGACACGTTTTCAATTTGTCCATAATCCTCGTCGTCCTTTTGAGCTCTACCTTTGATGATGGGGTGAAAGGATGCTTCATTAGTGTTTATTTTTCATTGTTGGTGATGGAATGAAAACATATCTATATATATAAAAAAAATATTGAAACGGATTGAAAAATTAGTAAGAATGAGTCCAGATTATGTAACATGTTATATAACTTATGTCACGTCCACAGTATTAATGATATGTACATACATACATATGTTTTATAGCATGTTTTTTTTGTTTATAGTATAAAATTTGACTTGTCTAAGTGCTTTTTTTGTAAGCCTAAAGAAATAAAGTTATTGATTCTGATTCTTGATTCTGATTCTGATTCTGATTCTAATGTGGACGCACCTTAAGGTTGTATACTTGTTTATTCAGGTCTAAGTAGTTACTGACCGCGGATTCGCACGTGTTGTTTCTTTGTTCACGTTCAAAGGTTACTTGTATTCCATAGGAACGGATTTATGGGATAAAAAGTAGTAGGTATACCCATGTTTTATCACTCACTATAGATCGAGATAGGGGGTAGAGGGGGGGGGGCAAATCTGGCAATATCTACTCGATAAATATGGTAAGAACTATCAAAATATCGATTCAAAAACAAGCGTATTCTCAAAATCTGCAATTCGATATTTGTATCACTCGATAAAGTATCACGTGATACGAATTTGCGAGAATTGGCCCTAGGTCTAGATCTATGTATATATTTTATGCAAAATTTATGGCAGTGCGATAGGTTTAGATATAGACCTGGTCCTCCTAAAGTTTAGTAGTTCTGGCGGGAAGAAGTAACAAACATACATCGATTCATCCGAACTTTCGCATTTATAATATCAGTGTGATCTGATTGGTGTGAAGTTTGAAAGGTAATTTAAATTCTGCTTTAATGTGCACGCTTTGTATAAGCATGGCTTGTGATAAATTAAAAATAAAAGCATACATTACAATTTGTATTTTAAATAAAATCATGATTTTTCCTCCCACCATACTTAAATATGTCATAGTGATATGTATAACACAATGGCGGTATAATATATTATACGATATATTGTGAACTAGGTAAGCTCTCAAATTAAAGACATTGAAATGTATGTAACTTTCTAAGTAAATTTAAAAGAATTCTTCGTGTAAATTTTATTTTATAACTTGAAAGAATATTTGGAGTGAGTGTACCATTGCATTTCGACAGATCGTTATTTCGACACGTCGTTAACTTCGAAAAACCATAGTTCGATTAGTCAGTGCGACGGAACATATACTCGACAAACATTATTTCGACATAAACAACTTTGACAACACATAACATCGAAAGACCACAACTTCGACAGACATTGCTTCGACGTACACAAGTTCGGCAGATAATTATTACGACAGAAACATACCTTCGACACAATACTACTCTAAAATACAAAAGCACAATGAATTAAAGTACATCATAAAAAATTAGGTCAAAATAAAAACTCAAAATAATCAGTATGTTATACCTATACCTAATCATTGAATCATAACTATATGTATACACATAATTTTTACAATTCAACTCAAAACTCAAAGTGCCTGCTTTATTTTTTAGACTTTAAAGAACTCTTGGCCACGTCACAAAATTA
This sequence comes from Eupithecia insigniata, assembly GCA_947859395.1. Taxonomy (NCBI): domain Eukaryota; kingdom Metazoa; phylum Arthropoda; class Insecta; order Lepidoptera; family Geometridae; genus Eupithecia; species Eupithecia insigniata. The sequence goes on along the minus strand of OX402001.1, from coordinate 2,788,002 downwards.
AAATTACATAAGTAAAACTGGAAAATAAAGTGATCTGATAGAAGACGTTCTCAATTCGTAAGTATGTTGTTTTTTCACTCGAGGAATTACTATAATACTCGCTTGCTATATGCGCCATAAAACGTAAGTTTGTAAAATTTCATCACAAAATAATAATTTCAGTAATGGTTTCCATGGCAACGGGCGTCAACAGTTTCAGCCGTGTCATTAAACTAAATTAGACTTTAATTATAACAGAACATAGATCTTTGATCAGGGAAAGTAACCCCCTTACTTACCAACATAAATAATACGAGCTTGGGAAGGATGAAAGGATGATTTCATTCGTCCGAGCTATATATGAATATTATTTGCTGGAATTACAGGGAAAGTAACCACTTTACTTACCTACATACATAATACGAGCTTGGGAGGGATGAAAGGATGATTTCATTCGTCCGAGCCATATATGAATATTATTTGCTGGAATTTGAAGTTGGTTTATTGTTTTTTTTTATACACGCGATATTGTTTAAATAATGGGCGAATAGCTGGCTATAAAATACTTACTTTATAGGTAATTTCAACCTTGGGGTAACAATGTACTTTTGTTACATTTTAGAGTGTTGTGTCGGAGGTATGTTTCTGTCGTAATAATTATCTGTCGAACTTGTGTTGTGTGTGTTGTCAAAGTTGTTTATGTCGAAATAATGTTTGTCCAGTATATGTTCCGTCGAAGCACTGGCTAGTCGAACTATGGTTTTTCGAAGTTAGCGACGTGTCGAAATAACGATCTGTCGAAATTCAGTGGTACACTCGAAACAACAATCTAAATATAAAATGTCAAAAATGGTAACTAGTTCTCAACCGGTATTTTACAATGAAACTTTTAAATCTATCATGTTTATTCACAACACTCAAGTAGTGTTTAACATTCGTAGCAAAAGACAAAGAAAGAGGGTAGATCGATATATCTGCCAATAAAAACTAACTCGCAGTTACTTCAGTTGTTCCGGGATCATGGCGCATGTAACTGTGCCGAAATATTGGAGAACCCAAAACTCAAATCATGGTTAATATCCCGTTATTAACTTTAGTGCTTTTTGATGCGAAATGGGGTCGAACTTTAATAGCATGCATGTAGATATTTATCATGAAATCTCTCTAGCAACGGTTATCTCCCCTAAACGCCGGGAGATGGGTGCGAATGTTTTTTATTTGATTTCTCATCCAATTTGCTTTCCCCAGAAGCGACTGAAATCGAGGATTACGTTTTATTATACACCTCGCGAGTAATAAAGACGTGGTTGAGCTCGATTACGGAGATATCAACGCGATATATTATATAATATATATATTTTTTTTTCACGACAACAAGCAATTATACTCAAGTGTTACTATAAACAAAATTAAACCTATGTAGTCTTACTCTAAGTATAATCATCCCCATTGTCCACGAATTATAACAATTATATAGTAGGGCAAAAATGTATAAAATATATACAGCAAAAATATTTATATATTATAAAAAAATTGCTATATATATTTTTACGTTTTAACCTTTTTGGGGCGCTACAACATAAACTTATACCTGAGTATGTAAGAACTTAAGTTTAAGAAAAGTTAGAGGAAGAGATTGAAATAAATTAAAATGTTAAACTTAACTTGCTTTTCACATGCGTTTTGTAATATAACATTTCACTTAAGTATATGAATTTCCATATCTAGAGCTAGGTACATTGCTTTACAGCATGCTTTGTTCAATGACGTTGGTTAGGTCCAGTAATTTCTAATGTTTACAAATATTTACCTCTGTGTATGTAAATAGTATCTGTATGAAAATTACCTTACTACTCGTATACATAGTATGTATATCTTAGAGTAACTTACTATAGGTATGTAAACAAAGATAAATAGTAATTCCCCATTATTGTTTTTCAGGGAGCTTTATCGTTTTTTTTAACGTTATTCTGTTTTTTGTTAAGTGTTTTGCTGACAACCTCTGTGGCGCGGTGGGCGAAGGTCTGCCCGCGACACATTTCAGGAGGTTGCGGGTTCGATTCCCACCTCGGGACAAATGTTTTTATTGATCTGCAAATATTTGTTCAGGGTGTTCTGGTCGTTTTCTATGTACCTATAATAAAATTATAATTTTATATAATTATATTCTATTATGCCGTGGGGCCGCGGCGAATATCGACCCCTCCAACTCAACCCGTGGATGTCGTAAAAGCCGACTAAGGGAACCTACCAGAGGAAGGGCAGCAGCTTCCGAGTATTTTTAAACACCAACACTGCGATCACCAATCCGCCTGCCAAGCGTGGTGATTATGGCAAATCCCCCCCTACATGGGAGACCATCCACTCGATGGACCGACGACATCGTAGCGGTCGCAGGGAGTCGATGGATGGAGGCGGCTCAGGACCGCTATTTGTGGCGTCGTACGGGGGAGGCCTATGTCCAGCAGTGGACGTGTATGGGCTGATGATGATGATGATTCTATTATGTACATATATCAGTTATCTAGTACCCATAACACAAGCTCTGCTTAGCTTGGGGCTAGATAATGCTGTCTGAATTATCCATTATTAATTATTATTTACTTATTCAAAACCAATTAGGTGATCACGAATTAAGTTTAAATGAAAATAGACACAGAAAAGAAGACCAAAATAATGAAGCCCATCCAAATAGGAATAAAGCATAAATTATACAGCTCAGTCGGTTCTTTGATAAATATTCACAAATACATCTTGGAGCGTTGATTGCGGGCTCAGGTGCGCCCGCGATCGCAATGCGAGCCTGACAATTACATGGCGGAGCAGCATGTGTGGACGCACTAATCTTGGGGATCAATTCATACGACAAGATGTTTGATGAGTGTGGTTGATAAATGTTGATAACTAAAAAACCGATTAGGGCTACAGATAAAGCCTAGCTATAATATATAGGAATATATTTATATGAGCAATTCTTGTATATATATATATAATCTGAATCTCGGAAACGGCTTTCCAACGATTTTCATGAAATTTTGTATCACAGGGGGCGATAAATCGATTTAGCAAATGTGGTTTTATTCGTGTTTTCGATAATCAGCTTTATCGATAGGGCACTCCAATAGACAAGATTTCGACGCTACAAAACCCTTTTTTAATTTACTGCATAATCTCGGATATGACGTCACAATGGGGGAGGAAAGTTGTCAGCTAAGATAGATGAACCCATAGACAAGGCCATAGACTTCCTCCAGCCATGACATAAACTGAAAAACATGACTCTTACCGACATCTATTGGTGAATAATAATACATCCAGGTACTATAAAGTAATATGAATCATATCAAGGCATCGCGCGATATACAATATTTTCTATACAAATTTTTGAGTGACCGCACACACGAGTAATTTATATTTTTACTAGCTGCTACTCGCGCCTTCGCCCGCGTTTTATCGGGATAAAAAATACCTACCTATATGTTATTCCAGGTCCCAAACTATACCCTTACCAAATTTTATCCTAATTGGTTCAGTAGTTTTTGCGTGAAAGGGTAACAAATATCCATACATCCATCCAAACAAACTTTGACATTTATAATATTAGTAGAAGTAGGATAAAGTCGAACCTGAATATAGAACATCGTTTGTTTTCCGTCGGTTAAAAACCAGATGACCGTTATTATTTTTCCATTCTTTATGCAAAAACAAAAAAACAAAGAAGCTATCGAGAAAGAGGTTTTACGAATAATTGCTTTGGAATAAAATGGGAGATACTCAAAGGATTAATATATCCTTATTTTTTGTTTACATCTTTATCGGCAAACGATAATGCGCTGAATATTTTAAATGATTCCCAGAAATAATTTGCTGTGAAAGTTCCAGGTTAAAAGCAATACAGAGTAATAACTTGATCGATTGACCAAGATAACAAGTCCATTGGACTTACTCGATAAAATATTGCATGTTTTTATCTTAAAATTTGGAGGCAAAACATCTGGGTGCTAATTAGGTTCAATCAGAATGTTAATCTCTTCATTGGACGAGTTTTAAATAAAAAGTTATATTTATGTAATCTTACAATAAATGGTTTTATATTGATAACAGGTATTGCTACTGGCCTTAAATAACCAACTTGATCTTTGAAATGAGAATCTTACTAATATTATAAATGTCAAAGTTTGTATGGATGGATGTATGGATATTTGTTACTCTTTCACGCAAAAACTACTGAACTGATTGGGCTGAAATTTAGTCATTTTTTGAAGTTAGTAATTAGTAAAACTACATCACATTAATGAAATAGTTTAATGAACTATTTGTATTAAAGGAGATATGCCTAAAGTTCGCCACTGCACTGCAAAATAGTAAATTCCCTAAAGCAGGGAATCATAAAAGCGGTGATGCATACAAAAGCAGCTGAGCGTATCAAGAGGATGCTCCAAATCATCACGGCACCGTGAGGGGTGAACTCTGAGAATGGTAGAATAACTTAATGATTACAAAACAAAATATTGGAACATCTAACATAAGGGTAGAACCACTTGCATTCGATGAGGATGCGGTTGACATAAACTTGTCAGGAAATGTCATGGTCGGAAGATAAGACTCTTGACTTAAGGACAGTTTTCACGAACACAAGGCTGTTTGAATAGGAGACTGTGTAACGCTTGGATTATCATACGATTTGAATGAGGGGAAAGAAAGCGGAAAACCAAAGACAGGTAGGTAGTTGTAAAAGGTAAAGTTTTACATAAAAAAAATTGTAGACATACATATGAATTTACTAAAAGGGTTTATTTTGTTTTCAAGACAAGTTGCATAATTGTTATTGATCGGCATAAAATTATGAAACGCATGCATAAAATGAATTTAGACCGAATACGTAAGTAAGCTGTCGAAAAATTGTGAACAAACTGTACCGAAATATTATATGTATGTATAATGCTAATGTACAAATATTATCTGATCTGGCTGAACAGGTAAACAATTATTGCGTGTACAAGCAATATTTTTTAATAACAGATCAAAAATGTGTTTTCATACACGCAATATTTGTTTTTCTCAGTCTTTAATAATTATTACGTGTATTAAAACGCATTTTTTTGTTACGTTCCCTTTTCACAGTTTTTACCCGACTACCGGAGGGTTATGATTTTAGCACCCTATGTATGTAGCCGATTTCTTTGTTCCCACGTAGCGCTGAAACTACTACTTCGATTTCAACAAGTGAGGTATCGATTGATTCGTCTCATTATCCCGATGGTTATAGGCTATATGGTGTCCGACAAAACTGAGGGTCTTAAGAGATAGCTGGGTCTAAATTACACATGGAACACTTCGATAGCGCGATAAAATTTTGCAAGAGACGACATCTAGTTATAGTTCGAGTCTAATTTAGTTTGATGTGATGAGTGAAGGATGACACACCCGTTGCCATGGAGACCTCTTGTTTATTTGTTACCATGGCAACGGGTCATCTAGGGTTGGGCAAATGAAAAAATGTATCGATATACATATATTGTATCGATATATGTATGGTAAAAAAAAATATAGTTAAAAACTAAAACCCGACTACATAAAAGTCTTAAACAAGTGTTCACCTATTGTGCATAGCATTTTCTTTTGATACTTAAGTAGTCGCAGGCCTTTGTTACTAATTGTACCGCAGGTATATGGGGTGGGTGCCTCCGACTACCTACTTTTTTTTGACAGCTTACATTCTGTCTAGATTCATTATAAACCCACGATTCAAGATTTCACAATTTTACGCTGACATAATCCAATCAAGCAAACAATAATCCATCAAGAAGCTTACACCAACTCATTGACATCATTTACATAGAACCGTTCAACGCATTCAAAGCGGTCAGCGATGCCTTTGTTCTCAACAAACAAGTAGAGTACCTACTCCCATCAAAGGTACGTTTATGTTTAATCCCCGGTTAGGTTGCAAATTGAAACACCATCGATATACCACAGCCCTCAGGATCCAAAACATAACGCCGCATGCGATTGGAGATCAAAGTGACAATGCAGGGAGGGTGAATTTGTCTAGGTTACTCCTGTAGATCTCTAAATGTACGATGTGTTTGGAACAAGGATCCGAATTCAATGCTGAACTGTATCTATTTGAAATTTGAAGCCCACATTCATGGGCCCCCATGTATGTGGAGTATTGTTGGTTGGCGAAAACCGAAACTGGTGTCGAGGCTATATTTTTTAGCCGATACATGCCGAAACCGGAATTAACACCGAATCTTCTTTTGGTTACTATCATAAACATTTCTTAACTCAGAATTGCTGTGAAATTCGTATGTCCTTAGCTCTGTCATTTTGACTTTTTTGATTGTCAGAACGAGATAGAAAAAAATAACTTACAGTTACAGACGCTTACGAATAGCACTATATGTTTAACTTGAATCAAACACTTTTCTTTCCAACTGTAACTTCTATTGGTTACGTAGAATCGAACTTTATCGAACTCATTCAACAACTATTTGACTTGTCTAAGTGCTTATATTTGATTGCTGTGAAATTCGTATGTCCTTAGCTCTGTCATTTTGACTTTTTTGATTGTCAGAACGAGACAGAAAATAATAACTTACAGTTACAGACGCTTAAGAATAGCACTATATGTTTAACTTGAATTCAAACACTTTTCTTTCCAACTGTAACTTCTATTGGTTACGTAGACTCGAACTTCATCGAACTCATTCAACAACTATTTGACTTGTCTAAGTGCTTATATTTGACTTGTCTAAGTACTTATTTTGTAAGCCTAAAGAAATAAAGTTATTGATTCTGATTCTGAAGAATTTTGTGAACTATTTAGTGGGGGTATTTTTCGAGTCGACTAGAGCATAGGGGGACTAACCGGAAAATAAAGCCAGCGACATTTGTGTAAATGTAATTCCTTTATCTAGCAACGTATCTAGAAATTAATAACTATGCTATTTTTTGTGTTCATGTTTTAATTTTTAAGGTTAGGCATAGGTAGGTACGCTTATTCACAGTTTCCTTGTGCAAAGCAAAATCACTTTCTCGAGCCCAAAGCGGAAAGAATCATTTAGCAGAAAACAATAAAATAATATAAAAACCTTGGTTCTAGATAGAAGCCTGGTTTATCATCAATCAAATTTATTTTGATAGAAGTTAATGAATGAACACGATCTTTATATACAAACCATTAGGATCCTACTATAATATTATAAATATCAAAGTTTGTGAGTATGGATGTCATGGATGTTTGTTCCTCTTTCACGCAAAAACTACTGAACTGTTTTTGTTTGGGATCTGGAGTAACATAATAGGCTATTTTTATCGCGATAAAAAGCGGGCAAAGTTGCAGGCAGCAGCTAGTACCACCATAGTAAAACCATTTCCAGTAGCCATAGCTCCTCGACCACACTAATAAGTGCGGCGACACCGCTCGTCATTAGAACACGCCGCAATGGAGGGTGCACTGTATTTATATATCGGAAATATGCTTTAACCACCTGCGTCAAAGGCATTGCAATCTGAGTTACAAAGGGAGAAAGTCGCAATATACATAGTATACGTCCCTCGCTCCTTGGCCGTTCCTATTGATGTTTTATCATGACCAGTGCCAAAAAGATTAAAAGTTGTAATTTAAATTCACAATTCCTATCTCAACCATCAAATAGCACATAACCCAATCACGAAAATATGAAAACACTTTCTAAGAATCAACAAAAACAGCCATTCTCTAGTATTATGAATGACATTATGACGTTGAAATGTTTGAGTGGTAAGAATTCTATTTACTGTAGTGTGGTGTGGTCTTGATTAGTGAGTAATAGCTCGGCTACATGCTCAAACATTTGTGCAAACACGCATGCACAGTTTGCGCAAGCAAGACGGAGCGTGTGGCCGGGCTCAAACCAGTTTGCCTGAGCCCATGAGCCCGGCCACACGCTCCATCTTACTTGCGCAAACTGGTTTGTTCAATCATGCATGCACAAATGTATGAGCGTGTAGCCGGGCTATAAGATCCTCACGTCCATGCAAAAGCTTGAATTTTAAGAAACGATAAGATTTTCTTTTTGAAGCCATCAATCAATGTATCCGCGCCGAGGTGGCGCGGATACATTGATTGTGGTGGATACATTGAGAACAAACTTGGTTCAGGTATGCGCCTGAACCAAGTTTGTTGCTCAAAAATATAAATAAATAAAATAATAAGTTCAATTAATACGATTATTCTTAATTCCGTGGTTGTTCGTAGGGTTCATGCATCCTTTTGTCCTTTTTTTATTGCATTTCTACCATATTCGACGGTGACAAAGCGGGTCCTGTCCACCGAGACTTTGAATTTGAATTCCGTCACAAGTATTCACGTCTGTGATGAGATCCACAGATTTCTCTCGTCAGACGTGGTATACATATCATCGCGGTAACAACTCATAACATATGATTTGCAAACACGTCTCGTCCTCATGCAAATGTTGCGTTACATCTGTTTCATTTACTCTGGATTTTGCGAAACTATTCGCTTTCGAGTTCGGTTTAAGGTTTTGAATTGACTTTTAATTTACCGAATTAAGTACTTATCTAATGATTTTTTAGTATCTCCTATTTGCGATTTTGGGGTTCTGTTACACACTCCTTATTTACATAAAAGTCCTAATGTTTAAAGGACTGGCGATTTAAAAAAAAAATTGTAGTTAGTTTCTAATATTGATCAGAATCGTTAATCCTCAAGGTTATTTACAAATTATTAAATTGTATAATGCAGTATCTCATGTGTTTATTTATTTTCAGTTACATTTTCCTTGTTTGAACTGAAACCTACGAATGTTTGAAAGTGTCGCCCAAACTGAGTGATGGCGCGATGAGCGATGCGGGCTTTAGAGATTGGTGTATTGGTATAGGATGTTCCAACGTTGTTTTCACACATTGCTTCTACCACGTAGTGACTGCTGATAAATTTAACGAAAAAAAAACATATATAAAAAGAGACTGAGATCGATATTCTATCTTTACCGACTTTGTTGTTAACGGTCATTGTTCAAAGGTTATATAGGTAAAGTGTCTAGATTGCTATACTTACTTATGTTGATTTCCAATAAAATATTCGTTCGAGTTTTGAAAAAGCTTAATTATTTTGAATGTTTTGAATTAATATATTAGAATGAAAAAATATTTAGTAACAATTCCGCGTATAACCTACTCTGATAGTATTCATAAAAGTTAGTTGTCTACTAGTTTCGTCTCTCCACAAGACATCTTCAGTATAAGCGTGATTCCCTAACACAGGTATTCATTTTAATTAAAAGGGAATCTTAAACCCTGTTAAATTACTGTACATTAAGTTAAAGAAATAAATATTTTTGTATTTGTATTGTATTATAAAGTGGGGGTGTTGCGGGCAATGCTTCACTTGTTGACTTGGCGCGAGGACCTCGAAGAACCAACATCACTGGCTGGACTGGCCGGCGCGAGAACCTCGGAGTTGCTGGCTGGACTCAATTGGTGTTGCTTGGCAATCTCAATGTCAAAGTCGAGTATTGTGGTATCCTGTAGGGCTAGCACAGGCTTTCTTGTCTAGGTAGAATAGATAAAAAATGACGTAAAAATGACATTTAGGTGTAGAGAGTAGAAAGTTTTCTTCGTCCGCGAACACGGCGTTCGGAAGAATAAGCGGTAGAGATGTTTTCTATTCTACCCTAGAGATGAGTCTACCGATGCGAACATGGGGATCAATTTACTCGTTTCTTGACATTTGAGAATAGAAACATTTCTTCTAAAATTGTCTACACCTCTCGAGAACTAGACAAGGTCTTTCTTCCGTCGCATCTCGCAATATTTGGATGTTTAGTTATATTATTATAAAACTCTTTGATTTTTGGGGTTTTTGTGTCTAGTTAATGGCCACGCAGCCATTACGAGCAAAGGCAACATAAAAAATCGAAGAATAATTTGTTTGTTTGTTTGCTCCAAAACCAAATTAATCTCCTTTATTCTGTATTGTATAGCTATGAGTTCAATAATCTTCATTTGACGCCTTTGCCAGAGACAGTATTTCACCGAAACATTTTGTGAAAAGATTTCGGTATTTCTTTCGTCCAATAAAAGAAAAAAATAAAAATACATCTTTGAACGACAGAAATTATCCTTCAAAACATTGTAATTGACATTGACAAATACAATAAAGTGATATTTTGGTGTAATCAAAAAACATTTCGTTTTACGGGCTCAGTTTTCTTTTTAGCGATACTGCTGGTTTTATGTTGATTTTCTTGGTAATGAAACGCAAAGAACGAACTTTTTACAGCATTTATATTTTTTCTATGGTTTGGTTCCCGTTGCTATAGAAAACGCTTCTCTATGAAGAAACTGTTTTCTAGGGTTTGTTTCTCGAAACGGATTATTCGGGCAAGAGAAAGATTATGAAGACAAGAAACTTTCTTCTCTAGTCTAGGTAGAGTAGAAATGAAAAGCCCGTGCTAGCGGGGCTGAAGATGTCTAGTGGTGAGACGAAACTAGGTGACAATTAACTTTGATGAATACTATCAGAGAAGGTTATACGCGGAATTGTTACTAAATATTTTTTCATTCTAATATTTTGCAATGGATTTCCGCAAAGTAACGCCTGAATTATTATTTATATCTCAAAGAAGCGTTAATATGACCATTTTGCGAGGAACTAGAAACCTAAGATAGAACGTCCAGTATCTATGCCCATACCACATAGTCAGACCCAGTTACGGGCGAATAGTAATCATAGAATAGTAAAGGTTAGGCTGGTTTACATAACAATGTTAAGGCTTTATAGAAATTCGAGTAGATGTGAGAAAGATTTGCGAGAACTTGTAGTTATGGTGGACCAGCGAGCCCGTATTGCCGATGAGATTTCTCTGTATGTAAATAACTCCGCGTTTATTTACCACTTTTTAAGTCATTCCTGTTTCCAACGGCTCGCGTATCTCTGTTTTCGCTTCGGTTTTCAGCAAGCGTTTATCATATACAGGATAGTTAATAAGTTTTTATTTGCACTCTCGTTTGGAAGGTTTCAGTTAGTGGTTTTCATGTTCATTATTCTGTAACTCTTTATAAACAGAGTTGAGAACTTTCAGTACCTATAAAAAAATAGTAGTAAAAATCAAATAAAAATTAAAGTAATACCACCAGTTTTCTGTAATGAAGTAGCCAATTCATTGATTGACGATTGACGACCTCTGTGGCGCGGTGGGCTCAGATCTGCCTGGGACGCCGGAGGTTGCGTGTTCGATTCCCGCTTCGAGACAAATGTTTGTACGATATGCTAATATCTGTTCAGGGTGTGTCAGGTTACGGGTTGGTCGGGATGGTCAACACGATCACTGACGTAAAAAAAGAAGAAATTTTAGGTAACAGAGTTTAATAGTAGCTCACATACAGATAAGATATAGTCAAGCTAAAAAGGAAAGAAGAAAGAAAATAATTTATTAGACACAACACACAGTTATACAAAGAAATAAAAGACTACTTAGAACCTACTTTAAAACACATAGACAATACACAGATGAACAATAAGTAGGTAGGTACTAAGACTAGTAAGCATTGGGTTGGTACTAAGTAGCCCACTCAGCTAGTAGTAGTGTGAAGGTCTAACAGGTCCTGACTCAGCTTGGTGCTCTAACACAAAAACCTAGGGAATTCGTGAAAGAGCGCTGGTTTTCAGTATGAACAGATTTTATTTTATGTCTGTGAGTGTACCCTTTCCTAGCTATGTGACTACATAAAAGTCTTAAACAAGCGTTCACCTATTGTCCATAGCATTTTGTTTTGATACTTAGGCAGTCGGAGGCCTTTGTTACTAATTGTACCCTAGGTATATGGGGTGGGCGCCTCCGACTACCTAAGTATCAAAAGAAAATGCTATGGACAATAGGTGAACGCTTGTTTAAGACTTTTATGTAGTTGGGTTTTAGTTTTTAACTATATTTCTTGTCTCATAAAGAATGAAGTTCCTTAACATAGCTGTCATCACCTCTGTAGTCTTACTTTTAACAGTCATCTGTTTCACAATTTGTGGATATTAAATTGCCTACCTCACTGTTTATCCCAAAATTAGTTTTACCTCAGGGACTGCCAAAGCAGCTGACTGCGGCTGCTAATTGTTTTCTTGTCAGAATCCAGATGTGGAGCCGGGAATATTGTTCGTCAATGCTTGTTTACAATAGTTGGGGTGCGGTAGGGGCTGGTATTGTCGTTATTCTGTAGTTCATTTGTTTCAAACTACAACACTTGGTATTTAATACTTAAACGGAGGCACCGATCACGGATAAAAAAATGAAAATGAAAATGAAAAAAAAAATGAAAAAATATTACTTTAATAACGAAATAAACATTTTTGTAAGTTGTATTAGGTACGATTAGCACCTATTATTGGTGTAATGAAGGAGGCAACGAAAATCTATTCGTTCCTTTTCATTTATATATTCGTGTGATCAGTTGATCAGATTGTGATCAATCGGCTATTTTTAATTCTCCTATAATCTACAAAAGATCAAAAATATAACGACTGTGGAATGAAACCAAAATTCTCTTCATAATGGATCTACCGTCCCTAAGGAGTAACCACAAGGTTCAAAGGCGCTTTCACTTCCTTCATCACCACTTCACCGTGACGTCACGAGTCACATGGCTCCCGAATACACCCGAAGTTCGAACTTCGAACATAATAAATGATCGTTCCACATCAATTTGTCTGGAAGTCGTTAAAATCGCGTTTCCTCAAATTAATTTCTCCCCTCCCCTCTCAGGCGATAACCAGAAATATGGTTGTTATACACATTATGCTTTTGATAGATGCGGGGTAAAAAGTCACGTCGGGTTTAAGAAAAATCATGTTGCGTTTGGTGTTATGCTGTTCGATTTTTCCTGGATTTTATCGACATTTTCTGTTCCTGTCAGCAAAAGTCAGAATATCTTTGAAATATAAAATATCCTACATAGCACAGCTTTAAATAGAATAGTACGAACAGATTTTTATTTTGTGACGTATTCTGTTAAAGTTATATATTCTGTTCAAGGTTGCCTGGGAATAATCGTTCTCAGCAATAAGGCTGCATTTTGTACTGTATTTATTTTAATTTTAGATATGAGACTTTTTATGTAATTTTAATAGGTACAATAAAGTATTCATTCATTCTGTTTATTCTATTCCTGTAAGGTCTAAAGGAAATAAAGCACTTTGAGTTTTGAGATATGTACATAATATATCACTAATGTTTAGAGAGAGAGACAGTATACCGAGTAATACCTAATAGGTATGTATATAGAAATATGTGTAGGTAAGATAAAGATAACTTCAGAATGAAAACAATCTCAATAACATAATGCATCATACATCATACTTGAAGCCGATTCAAAGCAAGCATTTCTTTTGAGATTCATTTACTTTTACCCTAAACACACTTACTACAGTCCTACTATAAAAAATCGAATGCATTTGATATTCGATTTTTTGGTACCTACCTACCTACAAGGTGGAGATGGATGGAGGAGGCCTTCACCCGAAGATGGGTGCCCAATTCAATGGACAATAATAATGCATGACATATGTACCTAGTGAATTTATTAAAATAGGTTATGAAAATATTTTTCAAAGATGCATGAAAATACATAGGTAATAAATACATTACGAACATAAATGTATTATTTAATTTAATGTTACTATTTAATTAATACCACAATTTAATGCATAATAAATGTTATATATAAATAAAATTAAGAAATGGTAAGTTAAATTTACATCCATAGAATACCGAAATGTTACTTGAAGACTGTTTTGGAAATAAATGGCTTACTTACTTACTTACTTACTTACTTACTTACTTACTTACTTACCTACAAGGTGTAAATGTTAGTAGCGTAGGTAATATTGGTTTGAGGAATATCAAGTTTCTATATTTTGTCTCGTAGATTATAAGAAGCGATCGAAATACATCGTGTTATTTAATTGTATTAACATTTATGTTTAACAGGAGTGTTAGCACCAACACAAACCTAGTGTGGTTTAATGGGGCAACATTTAGAATATTTATTTATTTATAATGTGTTTATATTATAAATAAATAAATATTCTATTCTAATTGTGTATTATGATTTTTTAAAAGTAACGTAAATTAAGTGGACTTATAATTATAATTTGTATGATAGGGGTCGTTCAAATTAATTAGTTAATAAACCATAGAGACATGAAATTTAATCGGGCAGATTGTAACAAATTATTATTGATCTTAGTTTATCCATGATTTTTAAATAAGACAGCGGTCCGTAATCTGAGTTTCAGTTTTGATTGCAAAAGCGATCCTTGGCATAATTTCGGGTGGTGTAGGTGGTACAGCTATCAAATCAACAAAGTAAAGACGTTTGTTTTTACTTTTGCCAACTTGTGGACCTACATAAAATGATCAAAGAGCGTACTAACGTGTTTTAAATCTAGTTCAGTTCGAGGGCAAAAAGTAGCAGGTGGATTTTACTCCCCTGCCAAACTTCCAACACCATTTGAAATTCATTCTTCACTCCATGTGACGTAAAAATAGCGATATAGACCAGTATAAATTATGCACCCTCCATGCATTAACGACCCCCTTTGATATTTTAAAGGTAAATAAATGCGTGAATTGGGGTAAAGCGTTATTGTGTAATAGAGCGGTCGGTAATCAGAAACGATGATTGAATAAATGTTTTGTTAACTGTTTTGAAGGTGATGTTCAAGTGAGTGAGCAGGTTAGCTCTAATTTAAATAAAAAGTTTCTCTACTAATTTCAGTTCAGCTTCAGTTCCTTAACTTACCTTCAAATATAAATTATTAGAGAGCACTCATATGGGCTCTCTAAGTATTATTTAGACTTAAGTTGAAAAAGTGGCTAATACGTCTGTCAATTTATGATATTAACGAATTTTAGACTTTGAAATGTATCTAAATATTTAATTTTAGGTTAATAATGTTCTTATTTCGTGTTTTTACGATATTATTATAATTATATTATTAATCATTACATTATGAAATAATTTTAGTTGAATAACTTTATGCAACGTGACCTGTCACATAAATCGTTATGAATAAGTAAACAATGAATTATAATTTTCAAGAATTGGAGCATTTTAGGATTCTAGATATCTTTTAAGCAAAGGGTTTAACAAAACTGAAAGGATATTGGTGGAAAGTATAATATAAAACTTTTATCTCTATATCGCAGAAATTCAAAACGATTGGTTTCGGAACCTTTCATTCATAATTTCGTTTGTCTCGACGAAAATATATATCTTGGAATCCAGAACAGAGTATTAGTATTATTAAATATTTACGAGTATTTATCCTATTTTTCGCGACGTTTCAACAGGTTTACACTCTGTCGTGTTCCCGACTCATACGACAGACAACACGGTATGTGTTTTATGTCGTCCGAGTGTACAGATGGACATTCCTATATTTTCTGAAGATCAAGTCAGGGTCCTGACACAAAAATTCAAACTTTAGAGTTTGAGTATGATTTCAATAACGCTAATAATGATTTTACTACCCTCTGTTCCTCTTCCTTCATACTTCTTACTACAACTTGACAAATGAACCAACTGATAGGTCCTAAATTATTTACTTGAATTTCAATGGGCAGGTCAGGCATCTATACAATTTTTTTTCTATAGCTATCTTAACAGGATGCATATTATTTACTTTATCACCGATTTAGATTTATATCGGTAGGTTATGTGTCTATTGCTGTTATGTAAGATCAATATATCAAACGCATACCCTGTCCAGCTACTATCGATCGATTACAATCATAACTCAAGCACATATTCATCCCACTTCTGATGACATGCAATGTATCTCCAACGTTCATTGTCCCCTCTTGGCGCCGTCGTCCCCCACCTTTAGTTCTCTTGCTGAATCATCTTCGTCTAATAGAGTGTAAATTTATTTATCTATCCAGTGTGAAACTTATCTGCGAGATCGTGGGTTTTATTCTTACGCAGAGATAATTTATGAAGTGAAGACAAAATCAATAACACACAATCACAATCTTACTATATTACTATACTAGCTGCTGCCCGCGCTTTCGCCCGCGTTTTACCGGGATAAAAATAGCGTATATGTTATTTCAAGTCTCACACTATACTCATACCAAATTTCAGCCTAATCGGTTCTGTAGTTTTTGCGTGAAAAAGTAACAAATATACGTACATAAACATCCATCCATACAAACTTTGACATTTATAATATTGTATTAGTAGGAGCTGTTTATAGCATAAAATTTGACTTGTCAAACTGCTTATTTTGTTAGCCTAAAGTTATTGAAATCTTAAATCCGAATCATCTTTATATTCTAGTTAAAGCTATACGAACCGATTTCACGGCTACCCTGCGAAGGATCCTAAGGAAGGATCTGCTGACCTTCCCTAGGTAAAGTTTTCAAAACAATGCTAGTCGTGTATGAACAAAAATGAATCGCTATCATCCGTTCATTATTTCATACAATTCACAAAATATCAACGCGGTTCATACCTCCGTTCCGCATGAGCACTTGAAAAATGACAACTCGTGATTTGTGAACGTCCGCCATTAGCTCATCAAGACGCATTGAGGGTAGACCTGGCGGAAACAGCGGGTTTGATGAATAATCTGTCAGACTGTCATTATGATTGTAAATCTCGGAAGGTAAATGTGGCGTTATTTTTGGTTTGCGCATAATTTAGTTTTTTCCCCCGTTTTCTTTTACTCAAACAAAACAATATTTATATTTTCGGCAATAATCATGTCTGGTTGGTTTCTTTGGCGATCTTGCAATTAGATTTTCTTCAAAATAATAAGTACGATAAGTTCTACATGGACATGCTTTGATCACTATGCCAGCCAAGCCTGGTCATTATGGTAGCCCCCCCCCCCCCCCCCTGTTTGGGGGAGTCTCTTTCAGCAGTGGACGTATAAGAGCTGATGAGGAGCCATGCCTTGAATTTCATCAGCTTTAATTTCACTCGGCATCTGAGTATACATAGAAAATACCCAGAACATCCGGAACAAATATTTTCAGATCGTACAAACATTTGTCCCAAAGCGGGAACCGAAACCGCAACGTCTTGCGTTGCAAGTGGGCCTTCGCCCGCCGTGCCACATCGGTCGTCAACTATACATAACTATCTATGGTTTTAACCTAAAGTTGAGAGTAAACCTTAACCTAACCTAACACCATAATTTTCAACAAAAGTTTATATCTAGGATGCCTAGAAAGGCTATGGCGCCATGCCTAACAAGACTTCCCGGGGCAAATTCATTTCTGCTAACAACAAAACTACTTGAAGCTAAAAATAAATATGGCATTACCCAAGAGAACAACAATGGTAAAGTCCTTAGTTGCCGCAGACTCATGCTTAGCAATTAGAGACGCTTTCGCTGACACTTCCTGGGACTAACTAGACGTGTGGTTTCCATAGTCTTAGTTAAATGGAAGGTAATATCAAGTTACAGCATTAATCAATAGGTAGGTAGCAAGAAGCAATAAATATATTTGGAATTTGGAAGAATTACTACGTCATCTCATTAAGGCCGTTAGAATATACCGCAAAATATACCGATACCGAAGCTAAAAATTATAAGGTACTTACTTTTCATAGAAGTAAATTTATGATCAAACTGTGTTTTTGTGTATTAAGTTGTTGTGATTTTCTAAATTTTTCCGGTATACGCAATGTCCTATGTGTAATGGTAGCTGGGATTAGTTTTGTTAAGTTTTTTTTTTATTCACCCATTATCTCGCATTTAAATCGTCATATCTTTTTTAATTATACTTGTAGTCTCACAAAATAACTTGTATTCTATTTTTCAACGCATATTTATTCTCAATAAATTATTAGGTACTTGATACAATTCACTTTATAAATAAAGCTAGGGTACGAACATTCAAAGACAAAAATCTATGTAAAAATCAACGTAAAAAGTCATGTAAAATTTAGTTTTCTTTTGAAAAGCTTTACAGTTTTTAACCTTTTTACATGACATAAAAATTTTTTTAGGTGGTCACGCTAAGAGAAACATTTCTGCTAGGGTCATGATTGAGCAAACACTTTTTTTTATGTTTTCATCATCATCATCATCATCAGCCCATACACGTCCACTGCTGGACATAGGCCTCCCCCGTACGACGCCACAAATAGCGGTCCTGAGCCGCCTCCATCCATCGACTCCCTTCGACCGCTAAGATGTCGTCGGTCCATCGAGTGGATGATCTCCCATTATGTTATATGTACTTTTAAATCACAAAATTTGCTCAAACTATTTATTACCTTTTCACCTTATGTGCTACCACTTTTTTTATGTCGTCGCACGTATCATATTTTTACATTACCTGCTGTAACACTGGTCAGTACCCAGCTTAATAGATTGTACTTTGAGAGATTTCAACAAGAACTTACAGCATTCAATGCCTCCTGTTCGTAAGGGTTGAGTTTGTACGATGCATCAGAGCCAACCAATCGTGGAGTGGATCTGTAGACAAAGAAAACAACATCAAAACTTAATAGCAATGATAAAGACAGCAAGAAACATACGGAAGATAATGAAAACGGTACAGTTGCAATAAAAAAAGAGATAACATATACAGAAAGACACATAAAAAAAGAGATAACATAACAGATACATAGCATCTATACATAGATAACAGAGTATAGATAACATGATAACAACTAATTTAGTAATGTAAACTGCACATTCTTTCTAATAAAGTACATATGTATATATGTATGTATTATTCAAATAATGATTATCATCTATTTGCTTGTTCAATAAGCACAGGGAAACAAATTAAATTTCAGGCTGATTGTTTCGGGTTGGCGCGAGATTAAATTGTTTTTATGGTTTATAATTTATTTTGAGTTCTATAAGAAATAAAACTAATGAAAAAATAATTTGTGCAAATCATAAACCATTTCATATCAACTCATGAAACTTCGGTTCATTTGATTTTTGGAGCATTTGGAAAAATCTGAGATTTTGAGTTAAAAATCTACATTTTCCCAAATGCTACCAAAATACAATAAAAACTAAGTTTATTTTATGATGTGTTCATAGAAAATAGTTCACGAATTGCGGTAAATTACATTTCCGTTCTTTTTTCTAGAACGCAGAAAAAATTATAAACCATAAAAACAATTTAATCTCGCGCCAACCCAAAACAATCAGCCTGAAATTTAATTTGTTTCCCTGTGCTTATTGAACAAGCAAATAGATGATAATCATTATTTGAATAATACATACATATGTATATACAAAAAACACGTCCCGCAAACACGAGACGATCAGCCATATTGTAAAGTAAGTACAAAATAAATTGGTACTAACTCTAACAGAGCAAAAGCTCTAAAACTAGACAGCAGTAATTTCCAGAGGTAAAGTGCAGAGGTTGGTGTAATACACTCGCAATAATTATTTACATTCATAAATGTTGGCGAGTTAATTTATGTACGTGCCCACAACTTGAGTTAAGGTGCTTGTGCGAGCGAAAATATTATAGACTTGAGATGAGTCCGGTATTCAATAACTAACTCAGTACCTGTTAGCATGGTCCTAAAATATCTAACGCTATTGTAAAATCCACATACCGCTAGGGAATAACTGTGCAAAGCGAGCATCGCGCCTAACCGACCGTGAGCCATAACTACCCAATGCTTCAATACCTATACTTACCTAACTATCATCTACGCATAGGTACTAGCGGACCGTTCACCCGTAAAGTTATGTAGCTGCAACAAGTATTTGGTATTTCTAACCAAATCGGTTAGAAATATATTGGGTAGAAATCAGGACAGGGATTATTGGGTACCAGTTGGTACTAGCGGTATTGAAACAAAATACCCAACTAATAAGCGGTAGCCAAAATATCCAATAACTCCCATCGCGGGGAAGCATATGTCCAGCAGTGGACGTGTGTGGGCTGATATGATGATGATGAGCGGCCTCCGCGCCGCGACGCTTCACGATCACGTCAAATTTGCTCATACAAAAAAAAAACAACAACATACAGACGAATTAAGAACCTCCTCCTTTTGAAATCGGTTAAAAAAGAGAGTTATGGATCCTACCGAATAAAAATGAAACAGATAAAAAAAATCAAGAATAAGTATCCTATGTTTCCGTTATCCTGAGCTTATCTCGCCGCACCCCCAGGTAAGACAAATACCCTCATTTCCGGAGCGGCCAGCTCGACAAATTGTACCGCGGCGGCGCTGCTGCCCAACTCCACGCCCGTTTCGTTACGGATTTATATCTGAAAATCTATATTTCAACTTGAAATTCTCTGATTTTCTTCTCTGTCTCGTTAATATCTCTGGTGTGTCATGCTTGACAAAAAATTACCAGAAAAGAAGCTAACATTTTAAAAGCCAATATTCTCATGTAAAATTTAGGATATATCAATATTGCATTTTACAGATTTCGATAACTTTATTTCTTTAAGAATTTAATGATATCCCAAAAATTTACGACTCCGGCGGGACTTGAACCCGCGACCCTCCTCTGAATACGAGGATGCGCTAACCAACTGCGCCACGGAGGCAAGTACCCGACCTGTCGAAAATCTTTGGGACTTACGGACTATAGCGCCGTTAGCTTGCTTTATTTTTGGGATATCATTGATTACCCAAAGTGCGGGCATAAGCACTATAAAACCTTTATTTCTTTAGGCTTACAAAATAAGCACAAGTCAAATTCTATACTATAAACAGCTATAAATATTATATATATTTATAAACAGCTATAAATATTATATATATTTATAGCTATTTATATTTTATTGAATAAGGAATAAGGTGTTATTGATTTTCTCTTCATTACATTTTTTTTTGTACATATATGATGCGTAGGTAAGTAAAACCAATCTAAAAAGGAATTGCCAATTCATATTCAAGTAAGTATTAGCGTCTAAATGGTGTTCTATATGAACAAAGGAACTTATTTCCATTTCTGTTGTAAATAAAATAGGTAATCCTTTTTCCCATCCTATTAATATTATAAATGTCAAAGTTTGTATGGATGGATGTATGGATATTTGTTACTCTTTCACGCAAAAACTACTGAAAAGATTAGGGTGAAATTTGGTATGGGTATAGTTTGGGACCAGGAATAACATATAGGCTATTTTTATCCCGATAAAACGCGGACGAAGGCGCGGGAAGCAGCTAGTTCATTTATATTTCAAGCTTGCATAAAAGGTAATTAAACTAAAAATCGTACGATCTACTTTACGGAGGACTCGACTCATTCCACACCACAGTATTACATTTACCTACTTAACACGTTGGGTCTCCTGTTGCCCAGACTCATAAGAGACTGGAGCGGCCTCGGGAAGCCTATGCACACTTACAACACTGCACATACCATTCACTTAAACATCCACACACAAACAAACACCCACAGACACACACATACACCAAACGCGCGCAAGTTCTGAATAGTTTGTACACTTAAATCTTAACTATTATTGTAAATTTTAACTCTTAGCTTAGTTTTAAAATATAATACTACTTTTAATAATACTACCTTAAAACTAAATTACTTAACTTACGCCCGAATACTCAAACGCAAATCAGATTTAAGCGCATCTCAAGTCGCCATTTTTAGACAGTTTTTAATGAAAATCTGTCAAAAATTCGCTACTTGAGACGTTCTTCAATCTGAGTTGCGTTTGAGTATTTGGGGGTTCAACTAGCATTCACATTTCAACTGTAATTGAAGAACGAGATTCCCTAACACATGTATTTATTTTACATAAAAGGGAATCTCAAACATTTATAAATATTTTGTATTCGTAATTAACCCTGCTAGAGTAAGGTAAAAAATAGTAAGCGTATCCAAACTATAAAGTGAAATTTCCATGAAAATTTCAGTAGACCAGTCCCCTGGTATTTGGACGACGAACACCGTTAGATGTTGGGAAGGTTGCTGTCTCAAAGTGATTAGCGTAGCGGAGTTTTGCTTGCGACTTCGCCGACTACTGTTCGGTATGGTAGTCGAATTCGATTTTAATGTCATATCGAAAAATAGTAGAATACTGTATCATTTATTCTGCGTAGAATCTACAAACAATGGAATCTACTGTATTTCTTTTTACGTAGATGTCAGACTTTGCAAATTATTCGATTATTACTAACCACTTCCCGTTATACCTTCCATACTTTCCTATCATCATCATCATCAGCATACATCCACTGTTGAACATAGACCTCCCGACCTCCCTCTTTCAAACGACCCCACGAATCATTGATATGTACATATGTATATGTATGTACTACGAATAGCTTACTTTTCTATATCTTCCAACCTTTTAGCACTAAAGCAATATAATTTCTCTTATCTGTCCTTTTCACAATCGTTAGAAAACCCTAAAAAAAATCTCGCCTTAAATCAGTCTTCCTTTTACTCTGGCAACTGCTTTCCACAATGTTTACTATCCTTATTTTGGCTCTAGAAAATACTTTTAGTTTTATTTTCTGTCTTTATTTATCCTTCATTTATTAATGGACTTTGTCATTGGTACGAGTATGACTAAGTCAGTCCCGTATTTTAACAAACTACTACCTACTTAAAACTAAATTATATCTAAAACTAAACTAAATAATTTTACTGCCGCATCATTCACAAGTAACCCTGGCCAACCGTCACCAACCGATCACAATGAAACTTTGCACATCAATAAAACACTAAGAAATATTGAAGCCATGTTTTTTATTTTTCTGGAATCCACTTTTTTGCGGTAGAAACCATCCCTAATAGTCATATATGTAATCTGAAAAATAAACAAAATTATATTTATTTTTTATTTATTTTATAGTAAGTTGTGCGGCTAAAATAATTTGGATAACACTTGTATCCCTTGGGTTAACATCGTACAAAGCACTAATATCTGATTTATAAAAATAAATTTCTAATCTGTATGTTTTATAATAGTAGGGGATAGTTCAAGTCACATGGGGCCCTAAGACTGGAGCCCGAGGCTGTCTGCTCCTACTATTTAATATTCTATCCGTGTACCCATCGCCGAACTAATTGCCAACACCTAGCTACATTGAAAACTGCTATCGCAAACCTGTATCTAGAGGTTTGGTTACAAGGTTAGAAGATAGTGCCTTAAAGTAAGAAAATAAACCCTTATGTACCTAAATAATACATGATAATAAATGGTGGAAAATCCACTCAGCATTATACTGTTATAGAAAAACCCAGACCCGGCAAAATTATATGCAGATCGTACAAACATTTCAATTGAAACCGAGCGCATACCGTCGCAGGCGGACCTTCCTTCCGCTGCGCTGTGTCAGACAGAGGTCGTCAAATATATCGCAAAATATATAAAACAATGTACTATCGAATTGAGAACCTCCTCTTTAAAGTCGGTTGAAAAGTACAACCACTCATTCTTACTTGTCTACAATACATTCCTTTAGTTTATTTGGCTATATTTCGACTATTTACATTATCTTTCTTATCATTACTTACTCGACTATTTACAGAAGTAAACATTCTATTAAAATCAACTTGCGGCTCTATCTCTAGGGATATTTTGCTGCTTCTTTGATAGTTCTTATGTATGCATAATAATTCTTTCGGGACTCTACATAGAACAGCTGATATCAAGTTCCGTATTCCAACTAAAGCAAACTGAAAACAAATAGATCCTGGAAGATACTCCATTCAAATATTTGCTCTGAACTTGATCCCCTCGGTAATAAACCTCCTATATTCGCCTAAGTACCTTTTAATACCACTACAAGTGGGTTACTACCTACTCCCTGAGTTTTGGGGCTGTTGTCAAATACTGAGATCCCTAAAATTATAGTTTATTTCGGATTCCGGATAATAATATTCTAGGAATTAAAGCTAATTATATTACTTTTGCTCGTCTTAATAACTTTTTCTTGGATAATAGCACGGAATGATTTTAGTATTACGAAGTAACATTACCTAATCTGGGGTATTAGTTTATTTGTATTTGTATATTTCTTTATGCATCAAAAAATATTCTATTTTTATTTTAAAAACACTCCAAACCAGAGGACGTTTAGTATCGGACACTCTTAATCAGAGAAGGTTTTGAATATACATATGTATCAGTTGATATCTATTGTGGTAGGTATAGGCACAGAATAACTATATAACACTACACATAGATTAATACATAGAAAATATAATTGTATTGTTTAAAAAAAACTAAAAACCAACTTCAGATTCCTTATCCTGTATGGAACTCTATTTATTTACGTTTTTCGGGACAAATACTTACCCTCGAGAAAAAATCAGAGGACAACCTTCGGATTGTCCATACAATAGCGAAATAAATAAAAAACATTATATTCAGTTGACTATAGAACCTCCTCTTTGGTTCTTCATCGGTTAATAGCCGGACTACGTAAAGGTTTAAAATCAAATCTAACATGGTAGTTTTAAAATCTTTATGCACTGTGTATTTGTATTATGCTTGGACTTACTTGCCTTCAATTAATACAATTTAGCCCTTCATCCGTTTGTCAACCTTACTGTCTTCCTGTTACAGCTTATTGTACAATAGTAACATTATTTGTAGAGCAATCACGACAAGCCTCTTCATTGTGTAGATCATGTGGCCTAGTATTGTATCGTGCTTTTGTTTCGTAATGGCAATGGCGATGTTACAATAATAACCTCTGACTTTTGAATGTGAATCACTGGCCCTGGAGGGCATCTTAAAAGGTTTAGCTCTAAATGTACCTTGAGCGTTATGTTCAACATAGGATTTACGTAATGAAATATTTCAACTAAGGCAATGGTATCGTCTTAAAACATTGTATGAAAGTTCACATAACAGAGCCCTTTGTTTTAAAACTCTTATTCATAAACCTGTCTTAGCTTTAAGCAATATCTAAGCCCATATTATAAAAGCTTGCTCATTCATCGATCTATGCTTGAGTAACGATTTTCTATGGCAAAAGGATACTCAAGCATTGAATGATCGTTTTTTTGCCATAGAAAATTAGTATTCAAGCATCGATAGACGACTGAGCATAGTTTTCATAATTCAGGCAATGTCGTTTGTTTTCTTCTATTGGCATAGGTCAGATTAAGATAAAAAATGCTAAGCAGTGTGCTTTGCAATTTTTAACTTTAAAGGGCTCTTTCTCATATCAAAATTTTATCGTTAAGAATTGTTGCATGACCAACTAACCTTAAGGGAGTAGTTTAAGTAAGCAGATTATTATGAACCAGTTTCTGCTCGTGGCTTGGCATGCGTAGTTTCTATGAAAAAGGTTGTTTCTATCATATGGGAAACGATTTCAGCCCGATCCGAGCAGTAGTTTTGGCATGAAGAAGTTACAAACATCCATACTTCACTTCCAAAGGGAATCTCAACGCCCGCTATCTCGATAAAAAATCAAAAAGTGAATGCAAACGCAACGCATGATATCTCTACAAGAACACATAACGTGGACGTCATCTCGACGCACGCTATCGCGACAAAAAACAAAAAGTGAATACAATCGCATCGCACGGAATCTCGACAAATGTTATGGATCTCTAGAAATAAAATAATGTCGTATTTATCACGTGCGAACAGCTGACGTCAAAAACTATGATAAAACTATGATAAGAGGCTTAGACTATAGTTTACAAAAATAACGCGACCGATAGGTGACTAAAATAGAATGAAACAAAAACCGTCAACAACAAACAGATGCTGAGTGCAATCGGGGAAACAAACAGACCCTAAAGATATTTTAAACGTAACAAGATAAATTATACTCCACTAATTGTCACGTCACAGACACCGCTAAACAAACACCTACTTCACACCCCATCGATAAAAATAACAATTTTGCTGAACATCTGTCAAAACAGCGGTTAGGGAAATAAGAAGTGGACTGTGACGAAATCTACGAAGCTCTACTTGTGTTTTGCAATGCACTAGGCTGGTACATAAATTAAACGTTTCGCATCTTGAATTTGCAAGCTTTCTGGTTTTCTGCAGACTTTCAGAGCAAGCGTTGCGTATTCAAGTGCTTTTTTATATCATTCGTCGTCATCTTAGTCGGATTTTGCAGTAACAAATCTAAAAAAGTGATCTTTATCATGTAAAATACCTAACTATTATCTAAAGTAGATTTTCTGTCTGTGAACCGACTCATTAGCTCTTTTGACTCGTTTTATGGAAAATCAAATTATAGATTTCTTTCTATAAACACTAGGTTATAAACACTAACCTAGTTTGACAAATTAATTACCTACGAATGTAAGCGGAACAAATTTCTTCGCATATATATTTATTTCTATATATGTATATTGAAACCTTCTATTATATCTTGGTAATCTACTCTAGAATCAAGAACAAAACATGTATTCATCTTTGTTATTATTATAAGCCACACAGGTAAGCTTGAGATTATGTTGTTATGTCGATTCAATTGTATTTTATATAATTTGTAGCTGAGATTTCCTTCCTTACATCCTGTTTCCTTATCAACCTATCTATATCTGTCATATCCCAGTTACCAATACAACAGCCATAAGAAAAATACATATGAATTTATATTAATTCCAGACAGCGACCTCTAGTCCCCTGCACTAAAATCTGTTTGACGGTAGGCAGTTAGGTAAAGCCATAATCCAAGAAAACAGGTCTGCTCTTCCGGGAGTGTCGCCAGGTGACTTCACTATCCAGTTGCCACTTCATTACAACAAAATTTAGAAGTTGGAAAACAAATGTGATAGTAAGGGTCAATTGAATATGCATAATGTCAGTCAGTTTGTGTATTTTCTTTATAAATCAAACTAAATCTATTCTTATAGCTATTCAGGCACTATAAACCAGAGAAGGTTTGTTTAGTGTCTGCGGTTACACCAAGTGGCCACACATTTGGCATGAAGTTATAGAACAGCAAACATACATATGTATTAAAATCATTATTATTTACACACTGTTATTTTATTGTAAGTGTAGGTTTACCCATGGTAATAAAAAAACAAGGTATGCTCTTCCGAGACACGTGGGTGTCGCCAGGCTACGTCATCGACGCCATCGGCGAATGAGAAGATGAATCCGTTTCCTGGTGATACCAGTAGCGTAAAATCGTAACTCCCCGAGCTCCTGTATGAATCTGATAAAACTATGTGGTTTTGTATTTACC
This sequence comes from Eupithecia insigniata, assembly GCA_947859395.1. Taxonomy (NCBI): domain Eukaryota; kingdom Metazoa; phylum Arthropoda; class Insecta; order Lepidoptera; family Geometridae; genus Eupithecia; species Eupithecia insigniata. The sequence continues at coordinate 2,760,864 of OX402001.1, read as the reverse complement.
AATTATTTATCACGTTGACTCGTGTTTAACTAACGCTGTTTTGACTGATCTAATAAACATAATTGACGATTTACATTTTTTTTAACAAAATGCAATATTACATTTAGTCATGGTTTCGTAGGAGGTCAATTTTCAATCTTAATCCTCCGGTTTCTTGTTTTTTTACTATCATATAAAACAAGGGCCTGTCTGAGGTGCAATAACTCATTCAACTCGCTCAATATTCTGGAAATATTTATGTACAAACAGACTGTTTTTTTGGATTTTTTTACTATGTTACCGCTGGACATATTCCTCCTTGTTGTAAACATAATTTACTAAATTTCACTAAAATTTAATTCCTTATTGACGTATTTCAGATTTCATAGGTCCATAAAATTGATGCGTAATATAATAATCAAATAGTCACATTATTAGACTATCTACAGAAAACATTAATCAAATTGAACACAACAACACAACAAAGAAAAATAATATTTCCAATAAATTATTTAGCAATTAAATATTTACTATTTATTTATTTCAGATACAATATCCATAGCACATTTTTTAAATTAAATTATTGTGTATGATTTAGAACTTAAAAATTACATATTATAAACATCAAAATATACAAGACAAATAAATAATAATAAGCAATGTCACGAATATAAAAATTTCAATATCACATAATAAAATATGGCAGTAAGATTACATTCCATCCGTACTGCTAACATTCGTGTATGCTCTTTAATTCAGCGGCTATCACTATAGTTAGTCTAAGTTAGCTTTTGGATTAGTTTTGCTTCTTGCTTTACGCATCAGGATGCGATAGACAACAGACGAGAACAAAATATTATTTGTTGTCTAAATAATCGTGTATAAAATATTGACGACGTATACTTTAAATTTCTAAGACCGCGAAACTTTGCAACATCCTTCAAACTGTAAAACTATTTATTATTAACCACATAGTAGAGGTACATAGTGTAATGTTGTATGACCTGACAAAACCCAGCAGCTCATAGAGCCAATAAATCACCTTTTTTTTTTTTTTTTTTTTTTTTTTTTTTTATTCGGCGAGGAAATTCTTTTACGAATAAACTGGTCTGGGGGGGACCAGAATTATGTGGGACTCGACGCCCTGACAAGGACGTAATACCCACTAAAACCTCTCCGGTGACCCTCTCTCGCCATTTTCGCCGAGCCACGGGAACTTTTAACCTTCCGCGGCCCGACTGGCATCCCCTCTTCCTCCCATATTTGGCCGGCGAGCCCACCGTTCCACTCACTCGCCGACTCCATTCATCCATCACGTTTCCTCCCCCTGATTGGGACACAGACAGGAGAGACGCAGTTTGAAACGCGAATGTCAACCTCTGTGTCCAGATGGGCTTTTCAGTTGCCCCATACTACAAAGTGTGGGTCTCGCATTTACACACCCACTCATACTCTCATTCAAACTTGTTCTTACATACATTTCTCCTTTGTTCTTCACGCGAGTACAGTGCCGCGCACACTCAGCAAAAGCAGGCGCGCGCATCACTGCCCCGCGTGTCCCACACCTGTGCACGAGTACCGCAGGTTGCTTCCCGCGTGTCTCGTGCTATCCGTCACCTTTCATTATCATAAGACCTTATGGCTTCATGGCCCACTCATACATCGTCACATCTATCCCTCCTCATGGCGCCGCCGTGCCGGGGCACTGGCACGGCGACAACCCCCTCCTCTTCGAGCAGCAGAAGCCTTACCCCAGGCCTCGCGCCCGAAGATCTCTCCAAGTTCTGGTGTTTCTAAGCACCCAAATCCTACGGGCTCTTTGAAGTGGACTCGGCCACACTGATGCGTCCGAGTACAACCTCAGCCCGCTAAATATGTGCAAAGACATTTGCAAAAGCACCAACCGTCATTTGCCATTGCGGCAATGTCGCAATGACAAATGACTGATATCACCACCCCGCCTCACTGAGGGCCACATCTAATATGCCGCACCTCCGGACTATGCTAGCGCATACGCTTGCGCCAGCCCACACTTCCGCAGCCACCCGCCTGCAACAAACATAACATAAAAACGAGTCAATATCCCCCCCCCCCCCCCCTTCACACCCTCTTCTAACCCAAGGCCGTACTTATGTGCCTCGCGCTCAAGGCCCAGTGTCAGGGCGGCAGTCGTCGGCTGTCTGCCGCCCGGCGTCCAGCACCAGCCGTCCGCCGCCGGTTCACCCGACTCCCGAGGCGCGCCTCTGGGTCACGCTCCCGGATACGCTCCGCCACTTCTTTGGCGGACATCACCGTTTCTGAGAAGGCGGAAATGGCGTCCCACGCCCTCTCGCTGTCAACCATGGACTGTATAATGGTCGGCAGCGATAAGTCCTCCCCCACCACTGCAATTAAAGTCGCCCTCTCTGCCGTCCACGCCGAGCACTCAACCAGCGTATGGCGAGCTGTATCTTCATCGCACACACAGTGATGGCACTCTGGCGTGGGTTCCACCCCCGCCACCCTCCACAGATACCTTCCGAAGCAGCCATGCCCTGAAAGGATCTGCGTGAGGTGGAAGGAGAGGACACCGTGCCCTCTCGTCACCCAACGCTCGAGAACCGGCCGCACCGCGCCGATGGTGTCTTTACCAGCGGTGGGCTCTGCGAGCGCTCGCAACCACCGACCAAGGAGCCGCTTACGCATTCGTATGCGCCAGCGCAGCATCCCCTCCCTCGGCAGCGGCTCCCCCGTGATCCGGTGCACCAAAACGCGGTCGTAGACCGTGGTGAGCACACGGGCGTCCAACTCCCAGGGTGGACAACCGGCGAGCACACATGCTGCCTCGAAAGAGACGGTGCGGTACCCGCGCACCACTCTGAGGCACATGACCCTCTGTGGCCGATGTAGGAGAGCCTTATTCACTCTTCCTAAAGCACCCTCCCACACGGGCGCCCCGTAAAGTGCCATTGACCGCACCACCAGTACATAGAGCCGCCTACATGCCGCGTTCGGCCCACCGACGTTCGGCAGCAGGCGGCCGAGGGCGCCGCACGTCGCCACGAGTCGCGGCACGAGCCGCCGGAAATGTTCGCAGAATGTTAGGCGGGGGTCCAGGACAATGCCAAGGTAGCGCATTGCTGACCCGACATCGATCCATATCCCACCCACCATCACACGAGCACCAGCCGGCGGAGGCCCCCTCCGCCGCCCGCGGAAACACAGGGCCTCGCACTTAGGCAGAGCCACCTCCAGGCCTAGCCGCCGTATGCGCTCCAGCACGACCTCAACTCCCGCAGTCGCGCGGTCAGCCGCGTCGTGGAAGTCAGCACCGCAAGCAGTGACCAGCGTGTCATCCGCGTAGCAGGTCACGCTGACACCATGCGGCAGCTCTCCCCGCAACACCCAATCGTACCCGATGTTCCACAACGTGGGTCCGAGGACCGAACCCTGTGGAACACCGCGCGTCATGGGCTTGACTTCCCACGCCTCCCGCGCCGGATACCGGACCTCTCTATCAGAAAGATAGGCGCCAATGATGCGGCGCAAGTACACTGGAAACCCGTGGTACCGGAGAGCCTCCTCGATGCAAGCCCAAGGAAGGGTGTTAAAGGCATTCGCTATGTCTAACGAAACTGCCAGTAACACCCCCCCGTCAGCAATCGCCTCCTCCGCCATCCCCTTCACCCTACGGACCGCGTCAATAGTGGACCGGGCACGCCGAAACCCGTATTGGGCATCGGCAAGGTTCGGTCCCACTCCTTCCATGTGTCGCACGAGGCGGGCAGCCACGATTCGCTCAAAGAGCTTGCCCACTTCGTCCAGAAGGACAAGCGGCCGGTAGGCGGACGGAGAGTCCTCCGGTCGACCTACCTTCTTCAGCAGGACCAGTTTCCCTGCCTTCCACTGGCGAGGGAAATGGCTCTGCACAAGGCACGCGTTGAGCAGTGCCCTGAACCTCTCTTCGAGAGGGTCGAGCGCCACAATCACCGCACGCCCTGGGACCCCGTCGAGACCGGGGGCCTTTCTGCGGCCGCGCAGCCGAAGCAGCGCCGCTCCCAGCTCCGCCGATGTCACTTCCGGGACCTCGATGTTGTCGACCTCCTCACTTGCTTCCGTCCCGTTAGGCCCCTCCATCGGCGGAGGGAGCAAGTCGTCCGCGGGCGGGAACAGCAGAGAGACCACTCGGTCCACCATCTCCGGACGCATGCTCTGTGTGAGCGGCGGCGCCCACGGCCGTAGCTTGTCCCGCACCATACGATACGGGCGCCCCCACGGATCTGCGTCGAGCGAACTCAATAGCTCCTCGAAGCCGGCATTCTTAGCCGCCGCAATGGCGGAGGACAGGGCCCCAACGCACTCCCTATACGCCGCATATAGGCGGTCCTCCTCTCCCACATCACGACGGCTAGTGTGGCGGCGGCGACTACGGGTGAACGTGCGCCTCGCACTTACGGCATCGATCCTCAGCGCCGCGATCTCCGCAGACCACCAATGCACGCGACGCCTAGGGGCGTAGGGCCCAAGGCGTGGCATCGCAGCATCGCAGGCGCGCTCTAGCGCCCCACGAAGCCACTCGGTCTCTGCTGTGATGTTCACCTCTCCAATGCCGGCAACGGGCCCCGACGCCCAAGCCTCCACCTCTGCAGCCTCCAGCAGCAAGTCGCGATCCATCTTACCGAGGGCCCAACGAGGTGGGTCACCAGGCAGGAAACGCCACGGGTCCATTGGAGCCGCAGTAAGAGCCGAAACATTGAATCGTACGTATCGGTGGTCAGACAGCGTCTCCACCCCCTCTAAGACTTCCCACTCAGAAATGCGGCGCGCGAGTTCACTCGTTGCAAACGTAACATCCACAATCGAGCCGCCCGCCCGCCGCACGCATGTGTTGACGCCCCCATGATTCAGAACCGTGTACCCACCTGCTACAGCCCAATCTTCCGCTTTTCTGCCGCGCGCATTCGTCACCGGGGAATCCCACATCGCCGATTTGGCATTGAGGTCCCCTGCGACAAGCACGTGGCGAGAACGTCGACCGGCGACCAGTGTCTCCAACTCACGCAGGTACTGCTCGAAGCGAGCGAGTGGCGCGTTCGGGGAGAAGTAGACGGCAACTATAAGCGTCTCATCCACCTCTCCGGCGACCCACCCGCTCCCCTTAGCAACCCGCTCCAGCGGCGTCGCCCCGGCAGCTGACCGGGTGACGATCGCGACTAAACCGTCATCATCACCCACCCAGCCTCCGTACGGCGGGATCCGGTATGGCTCTGCTAGGACCGCCACGTGAATCTGCCACTGCGCAAGGCTCTGAACCAGCAGGTCCTGGGCCCGTGCGCAGTGGTTAAGATTTGCTTGCAGGAATCTGCAGGTGGCCATCAAGATACGGTGTCCATTGCAGCCGTCTCTAGCTGCGCCCCTGCACCGGGGGGCGTCGGGCACTCGGGCTGCGATGGGGCCCTAGGGACACCGCTAGTCACTGGTACACCTCGTCTTACCGGTGCAGTACACGCCTTAGCGCCGCACCGATGCTCCGCAGGCCTACCCGCCGCCGCGCACAGGGTGCAGCGTGGCTTGGCGAAGCAGGCGCCGGCCTTGTGGCCGGTCTCACCGCAGCGGTAACACTGATCGCTGCGATCCTCCTCAGACGGGCAGAGTGCTCGGGTGTGGCCGGGCTCTAGGCACTTAAAGCACCGAAGTGGCCGCGTCTCGAGCAACTCCACCCGGGCTGACCCCCATCCAACCATCAGGTGACCCGTTCGGAGGATTGTCCTGGCGACAAGCACCGGGCACCGTACCCAGACTGCAAATGCCCCAAACATACGTTCGGGGCGTACCGCGCCGCATGTGACCTCGGTCACTTCGCACGCACCCGCATGCGCCACCGCCGCGGCGACCTCCGTCGCAGTGACAGACTCATCGATGCCGGACAACCGCAGCTCCGCGGACTTCACCGGCCTGGACACCTTAACCACCCCCGGATCGAGCACCTCGGCCAATCGACGGGCCAGCGCGTCCGCCTTGCCGCTAACCTCGCTGCCCGCACCCGCCACCTCCAACATGCGTGCCCCGGTAGCCGCACATTTAAACTGTACGCTCTGTATGCCCAGCGCAGCAAGGTCCACCCTCGCTCGCGCCTCGGCGATCACCCGCGCGTACGTCACCCCATTTTCCATCGCCGCGGGCTGCAGGGTGAGGACCACCGCTGCAGAGCGCGGCGGGCGCAACCTGCGCGCGGTCGACTGTCTGGGCGGCAACATTTGCAGCGGTCCCCTAGCGGGGACCGCTGACGGGGCGGGCCCCGTAACTTCTGCATCGGGCACCCGACGCCCCGCCATCGTCTGCCCTCTCCCACGATGACGCCTGCGGCGTCGGGCGGAAGTCGCCTCGAACGCAGCGGCAGGCCGGGTCCCATCGTCACCGACATCGACGTCCTCCTCTTCTTCGACTGCAGCACGGTGCTCTCGGCCATGCCCGGCAACCACAACCACAGACGCAGGCGCAGGGCGCACCGAAGGACCTCTGGGAGGTCCATCACGCGTAGGGGTCGCAGCACACGATGAAACACACGCCGCAGTTGGGCGCGCTACCCTCGTGGCGGCCCCAGCAGACGGCACGCCATTCGCCAAGGCACCCGCCCTGGTGGGCCCAGCCCGCACAGGGGGCACCGCAGGCCCCGCCCCGCGCACCGCGCCAGCAAGAGGTGCACTACGCACGGAAACTCCGGCGGGCGCAGCCCTCGCAGACACCGAACGCGTCACAGCGCCGGCAGGGGCCACCGCACGTGCGGGGGCCCGGGCTAGCGGGGTGGCCCGCATCGTCACAATGGGAACCGGGAGCGCAGAACGCGGAGAGCACCCGGTCGCAGATACCGCCGCATACGTCATGCGTCTGTCGGTCGCAAGCGGCGGCCGCAGGCGCAATTCCTCTCGGGGCTCGGGCCGAGCGTTGACGATGACACCTATCTGGGCCAAAGTGGCCCGGCCAAGACCATCATCTTCCACCGGGGCAGCAGCAGGGGCAGCACAGAGCGCCCTCTGTAGCTCCCCTTTGAGCGCTTTCATATCGCGCCGCAACACCGCCATATCATCACGGAGCTGGGCATTCTCCGCCGCCACCAAACGAGACTCCTCAGTCCCCGAACGAGCTGCGAGCTCCGCCAGTGCATTCATAATGGCGGAGGTCGCCCTCCCTAGGGCCCCAAGCAGCTCCCCCTTTATGTTTTTCTTGCGTCCCACCTCCGTTATAAAATCAATGGCCGCTGCGGCCCGTCCGACAATCACGTCCGCCGCAGCCGGGCCGTCCGCGCCACCCGCCGTTAACAGGGCCACCGGGGCAGTCGGCGTAGAACGCCGATAACGGGCCGTCAGGTCGGTCACCTCGCGCTCGGCGCGGAGTTTGGGCTTGGCGCGCCCGAGCCCCTTCGCCTCCCCTGTGGTCTTACGCCCACGCGCGGTGGCCTTCCCGCGGCCCCTCGCCACACTATTCGCCCGAGTAACCATACGGGAGACCTTTTCTGATGGTCCCTGGGTCCCGGACTCCCCGTCCTCCGAATCTGAGTTCCAGGAACCATCAGTACCTTCCTCCGCTGCTGTATACCGGCGCTTCGACGGCGACCGCCAGAGCCTACCTCTTGTCAAAGCGGCGGCAGCGGCGGGCCCCGCACGGCCGCGAGCAGCCATTGCTGGCCGCGCGGCCGGCGTGCCAGCCGCCGTCTCCGCTCCTGACAACGCAGCAGCCGGCGGCGTAAACATCTCCGCGTCCGTCGCTCGGCCGCACGCAGCCGGGCCCGCCACAGCGGCGCCAGACGACTGCGCCATCACGGCGCCAGCGCGCTGGGCACACCTGCCTGGCCGCGCAATCTCGCGGCAACCACTGAATGAGCCAATGGAGCCAATCACACACGGATACACACACACTCACTCTTCCGTTAATTTCAAATCTCACAAAATCCATCAAATTTTACGCACGTCCACTCTCATCAACGCGCGAACCGCGACCGCCAATAAATCACCTGCTTTGTTCTGTTGCAGGCAAGTGCACTGATGGTAGCTCGTTACTCGCCACTTCTCTGAGAGGGTAGGTTCTTACATTGTTTATCTTGGCTAAGATAGATTTCAAGTTTCCCCACCCTATGGGGCTTTATCAACCGGAATAAGCCAAAATATCATACCCCGAATTTATTGGTCTACGAGAAACTGTACTAATTATTTATCTGAGAACATTACATTAAAAGACCGCATCCCTAAAGCAAAGGCGTAGCAGCCACAAAACCATCCTAAAAATAATAGCATGTAGGATCAAATCTCCCATATGGCATTGCTTCGTACGGAGCGTGACCTAATTCTTAGTTCCCTAGATATACTTAGTATAAATCAACTAACCCTAATGATAAGATTTTGAAAGAACCTACATACTGACAAAGTATGGATCAGTTGTGTTGTCCGAAATAAAAGATTTTAAATTTATTTATTACGTTTTAAGTATCTACGTTAATTACTAAATATAATAAATTATTCAATTTAGTAATTACTAGGTGAGAACAGAGGGCTCCACCGAAATTATTTCGGTAGAGCCCTGTGTTCTCACGTAGCGCCATCTATCTCTTAGCTTTGATACTGCTAGGTTCGCTATGGTTGTGACGAACCTGTCAATTTCATTGTTTTTACGTGATACTAGCAGACTTTGTTAGGTGGCGCTAAACTTGAGTTACTTTAATTCCGAAGGGCTTCACTAGATGGCGCTACTGTACTTATAACTAATATGAGATATTATGATGATTATTAGATTTCATGACCTCTATAGTATCAAGAATAGGCTAGTATTTCTGAGCTGCAGATAAAAAAATCTGATTGTACAAAAATACTTTATTGCAATATAATAGATATATAAATTGATATTTATAAATATAATTATTAACTAACTTAACCTATAGGTACAGGCTGCTACTCCTCAACATACTTTTATTATTATTGTTAATCACGAAAAAGGTTCAGGCAGTTTATTACCCGGCATTAGTTTGCTAATCTCTCCTTGCACATTGAGGGAACGCCTATCTATGCAATTTTACGAGCGATGTTCCGCAAGGTTGTGTCCCCGTCCTCTTATGTTCAACTTAGATACATTTGTGTGCGTGTTCGAATGTGTACACAGTTAGGTATTTTTACACCCTCTGCAAGTGCACTATAAGATGCCACACGTACTTGAGTATAGGGTTGGCACTTGTATCAACGTTTTGAAAAACGGAATTTTATAAACTTATTTTAAGTATATAATTTTAAAAGTTTTAGCGTTTAGCAAATAGTTGGGGCACTATAGTTATTGCCAATCAGATGCGACCATTTGCTCATCAGAAAAAATCTTACTTTATTTCTTATTTATCGTTTTGCTTTACCTACCTACGAGCTGCATCGTAGAGCCGCAGTCAATTTTGTCGAAATGTCGGGTTAATCCAAGTTACCTAACTAAACGTGAGAAATAGAAACCGTAAAAATTTAGTTAAATATAATATTAACAGACCTAAGCATTATATTTTTGTCTTCAGATAAGTAAGTTAATTTTACATGTTTTTGTTAAACACAATACTCTGGGTCCATGCTACTGTAAAGAACCTTATCATATGGCCCCAAAAAACACCCGGTGTCCTTAAAACCCCGACGTAGAAATCTTTTTTAAGAGTACTTAGTTTGAAATTTCAACTATTTGAACAATCACACTTTTTTGGTGGGTTAAAATGGACACTATTTTTTTATGATGGACCAAGAAAAATAATCTCCATAATCTGTCTCAAAAAAGTGTCAGCCCTATGGGCAACATCACCACACAAAACTGAGTTGTGACACATCCGCAGGCAATTGGACATACACTCACCCTATTGCTATTTACACGCGTGCCCCGTCTCTGGTCCTTCAGACCTGGAGCCCGTCAGACCCGACCCGGGGTCCCTGAGGCTTGGGTCTTGCTGACCTGTCTGCGGGATTCAAGTTTGCGGACTTTGCAGTTTACCGTTGTGGCAACTTTATTACGGGAATATGTAGGATGCCAGGTGTATTTGAAAAAGTTATATATTTGATTTTTGAAATGATATTTTACCGATTTAAATATCGGCTGTGATACAGGGTGCTACAAAATAAAACAATAGAGTATGATTTTGCGACGAAGCTCTTTTTTGGAATTTTTACACCTAACCCTTCATCTTATATGAATGTACTGTTTGTCTTATTCATGTTTAGTTTTACCAACTTTGTTTATATATTAACTTTGCCAAGTGTACTATAGAATAGAATAGAAAATATTTATTTGGTTCACAAAAAACATAGTAGATAACATAAATTCCTTATTAACTAATATAAAATTTAAAATAACACAAATATGTGACCGGCTCAGCTTTTTGCTGCTGGCACTTATGCCATAGCAGCGCTGGTTTTCAGCGGTGCCCGGGTGGTAAGTGCAGCGCTACTCGCAACACCAATCCACGTACTACAGTGTATATACTTGTAAGTTGAATAAATAAACACAATACACGTTTTAGTGGCAATTTTAAGAACATTTTTATAAAGATAGAAATAATAAAAGAAGCATCAATGACTTATATGACGATTAATTAACGATTGTCTTATCATGAATTCATGGTTTGTTCATCTATAATAGTTACCTACATGTCTGTCATGTTCACAGTCATAATCCATCAACAATAAATGTTTTATTTCTCATCTAAAGATGTTAATAGCAGTTCAATTCGCTTCCACATGTGCGGCAGCACGTGCGGAACATCAGCCAATCAACAGGATCGCGATCAAAAGCACCGGACGGACGTGTCTATACCTATAGTACTACCGTCTATTGGAAGACAATGGAATACTGACTAATGTAATAACGTTGATTTGTTCAGAAAGACATCACACTGTATAGTTTTATAGATACGCTTTTTTATGACATGAGCCGCTATTGTTTTATAATTTATGTAAACCCATAGAAATAGGATAAAACTAGGTCTATGTGTAAACCAATTTATGCAATTCAATTCAACCGGACAGGAAGGAACCTCACATTTTATTACACTACTTATTCATGAAGCTCGTAATGGTATAGACTGAGTAGATATAGTAGAGAGCCTTTTCAATTATATTCATTGTTTATTCTTATGCATTTCGGGTATACAATGTCAATAAGTCCTGTAAGCATATTCACTGCATCTTCCCCTAGGTAGTATAGTATTATAAATTTGTGCCCTAGGGGCATATGAATATAATTGGCACAAGGATTAGATTTTTGTCATATTTCAAAAGAAAAACTTGCCGTTTTCACTCAAAAATCCGATTAAACATTTTTGTTTTATTTACTAACTCTAAGCCAAAATCCATTTTACTGAGCGTTGTAAAGGCCCACAGCTATTCATAATTCTACACGAGCGAACCTGCGTATAATACCTTAACAACTACCTGTTTTCTAACTTGGGAAGATACTCCATGCTTGGAAACAACGGTGTGTAAATAGCCCAAGTGCAAGTGTAACATAACAATGTCCGCGCCACCGGAACCACATGGCCGCCAGATCAAAGCCACCGGACGAGCTTTACTGTTGCGATAAAATGTGCAGTCCGCTCTTCTGACAATTTCATACTTACCCCGGCGTGCTTACCTTTAAATTATTTTAGCATCCGTCATCATAGTGGCATACTTTTCCATATCTGGTTGGTTCGCTTACCTAATATTTTTGATGGTTAGCATTATGTTTAGGTAACTTCTTAAATTGTGCAACGGGAGTCTTATTATGACAATTACCTAAAACTAATTTCTTATTCATTGATAAAAAAACCTTCTAAACTTAATAAAAGATTTGGGCACTAATGATCATCATCACGGAGAGGTCTTATGGATTTGCACGATTAATTTAAAAAAATAAAAATGTCCAGGAGCTTAATAATACCCAACTATGGAATCGCCCTATTCGGAAAAACGTCCAAATTTTAAAAAGGCCAATAGAAAAATGACCAGATACAGAAAAAACCGTCAAGCAAACTGGCTATGAATAGAAATAACCAACCAGAAAAATGTCCGTAGGTATTGCATTTTTAGCATGAGGGTGTAAATTAGTAAACCAAGGTCAAAAAACCAGTGTGGCTTGTCTCGCTTGTCTCATATGATGATGATGATGAAGGCGAGGTGTATCTGAAGAGTTTGCTCTGTGAGCTTTCGTGATTTTCGTGATTCTATTTCCACGAAGAATTTGAAGTAGGTGGAACACAACTACTGTGATTAACACTTATGAGAAGATAGCTAATTTCGTCACAGATAGTATCGTCAGGATGGCCGAGCGGTCTAAGGCGCTGCGTTCAGGTCGCAGTCCACTTCTGTGGGCGTGGGTTCGAATCCCACTTCTGACAAATCTTGTTTTTGTGTTATTTTATTTCATTCACTTTTAATTGAGCACCTAATTATTTTCCCAAAATTAAATGTGAACTGTATTTTTTTTTAATATGTAACTAATTAAACCAACTCTAACTCACCAACTAATTATTCAATCATTAATTTTTATCTCGTACAGTAGCTTTAATGAAAGACTTTCTCAATAGTTTTACGGATAAAATATGTGTGAGTCGTCATTGTTGATTGTTAATTTTATGATAATGTATTGGCGGCACGGAACAGAAAAACAGACAGTATGTCTCAGTAATAATTAGTTATTTAATAAAAAGTAACTAGGTTACATATTGAATGAGTGATAAACGAATTCACTCTACTGCTATAATTTATGAATAAATAAATCATTTATTTCAGGCAACATTAGTACAGGATGTAAAATACTTAAAAACTACGGCCCATATAAAATATATACCTTAGTCTAACATACATAAAATAAACTTATTTACTACCACGTATTGTCGGCGACGTGTGACACGCAATATTACGTGCTGTGACCGGTAATAGTCACATTTTTTTCTTTTATTGGATGTCGAAATATTCTCAGTTGGAATACGCACCTCAAATGATTTAAAATAATTATATTGATAATATAATTTATAGGTGTTATTTCTTGTTGCAGTGTAGCGAAGTATAGACGATTATATTCGATCATGATTGTTTAGGTCTTTTTGACGACCGATGTGGCGCGGCGGGCGAAGGTCCGCCAGCGACGTAGGAGGTTGCGTTTCCATTCCCGCCTTGGAAGAAATATTTGTACGATCTGCAAATATTTGTACCGGATATGTATATAAAAAAATCTATATGATGTAATATAATCGATAATCTATTTAATCCTACTTAAATTATAAATTTGAAAGTAACTCTGTCTATCTGTCTGTCTGTTACCTTTTCACGCTTAAACGGCTGAACGGTTCTTAATGAAATTTAGCAGGGAGGTAGATGGTATCCCGGGGCCCGTCCCCGGGATACCATCTACCTCCCTGCTAAATTACATAGGGTACATGAAACCCGCGGGCAGCAGCTTGTGTAATATAAATTATTCTATTAAGTATATCATTTATCTAGTACCTACGCATAACACAACCTCATGTGGATTATCCAGCATTATTCATTTATTTAAGCTACATGTAGATTGTATGCAACAGTCTGTAGTTAGCTCAATTGTTTAAATTGTATATACTAGTTAAATTAGTTCACATTATTTGATTGTTAATTTCTTTGTCAATAAAGATCGTATTTATTTATTTGAATATGTATTATATAAGTATAATTTGGCTCTAGGCCTTATGTCTTACATAAAACCTAGAGCCTCAAACAACATTATGCTCACATAAATAATAGGTTTGTGTTAATTATAAATACTTATTTTAAAAATACGTAGGTTCTTTAAAAAATACATTTTCTAGAGACAATGCTTATTGTTCCAACTCTACCAATAATTTTCTCTACCGTTAGGCAACTAACTTTTAATCCAGACAAAGGCAATTTTCCATGGAGCGCTTAGCTTTTTCATTGTCCTGGGGTAATTTGTTAAAAATTGACTCTATTATTGGAGCCATGAATAAAGCTCTTTCTCGGCTCTCTCTCTCTCGTACCAGGTTGAGGTATAATGGTGAACTCTGCACCTTTAGCACGGATTAGAAAGCATACGGTAGGTAAGCTTTGAATAGATGAGGAAGCTTACAGTTTTAGTTTTAAGAGCTCTTCTAAAGTAATAAAGAACTATCTATTTATCTATCTTCTTTTCTACTTATGCAAGGGCTTTACATTAGCCAAATTTGATATATAATGTTTCTAAGTAAACCACGATATAAATTACTAAAACTCAGTGGCTTGGCGTCGAATAAATTTCAGCGTTAAACAATTATATTTATTGAAGAAAGGATCTCAAGACAAGTAATGTAAATTGCGTATGAAAAGACGCGGCAACAGAGTGAATTTTAGGTAAAGTATGTGCAGTTTGTTTACAGGTATTCTACATCGAGATTGGCTAGTGTATAAGTCATACATACATAGCACCTACATACATAATATTTACACAATAAAATTAGAACTCGTTAGTATCATCTGGGTTCTTGGCAGTGGGATATAGCCATATGATAAGGTTTTATTTAATGTTAATCAATGTTTTACGAGTACCTATAACCTACTCCGTCTATTTGTATTAATTAGTCCTACTAAGTTTGATTAACGTTTCTACTGCCCAGCTTCAGATAAGCCACAAAGCTGCATATAGGCGTCATGGACAATGAAAGTAAAACACTGTAACTAAAAATATTCTAGCTATTTTCGAATGGCTCCAAAATCAGTTCGGGAGCTACAATGACAGATAAACTTTTAAAGCCAGGTACAGAACGGTGTTATGGGGTGTTGTGTACCATTCACAGCGAGCCTGAAACATCAAAATATACATAGATTCGTTGCTCGTTGCGAGCGCCTTCTTTCCCCTTACTGATTGCACGAACGCTCGCTGTGTAACATGCACGTTACATTACACCCTGTAACACCGGTCTGTACCCTGGCATGAATCGGAGAGTAAATATTTTTTTAACAACTTAATAAGTGTACATTCTGCTCTCGCTACTTAAATGTCTATAAGATGATGCTACGATCTATACTATATAGAGAGAGGCATTATACTAATGCATGCGTGAGCTCCACCTTCAATGCCTCTCATATCATCTCAAAGCATTCAAACAGTTCAAGCGTTTTTGATAAATGAGTAACCTAATTTCTTGCTCTCTCATAGTTCATTTATTGAACTGTTTGGACCACAGAACTATCTCAATATAGTTAGTTCTCTACTTCGTACAAAATATTATTCCAAATTTTCGACTGAACATTCTGCTGTACTCAATATTGTGGCTTTATTGTGGTACTATGATCTTCGCTATGTAGAGGTACTATACTAATGCAGGCGGTATTGTCCGGGGAAAGACCGCTCCGTGGGCTTTATAATGGCACCTTCAATGGCTAATGTTAGATGAGGTTTGCTATAGAGTGCTGGAAACGCAACTTTATTGCTGCTTGAAGAAGCAATGGTCTTCGAAAATCTTTAACCAAGATTCACTTAAAAGTGGTAGATCTAGAGTAGGTATATAACTCAGCGAGATTTTTATGCTAGAAGAAAAATCGGGATTATTCCAGTGTTACGTTTGGAATATTTTACAAATTGTTATACGTAATAAATGAAATGCGGGTAGTCTACGAAGTTGTAGACTTCTAAGCTATAAGAAACATTTTTTTTTTCAATACTATTTTAAAAGATCTCTCATTGGATTCAAATAATCATACTAAAACACAAAATAACAATATAAAGTTACTAGCTGCTGCCCCCGTCTTCGTTATTCCAGGTCCCAAGTTATACCGATAACAAATTTCAGCCCAATCAGTTCAGTAGTTTTGCGTGAAAAGGTAACAAACCATCCTCACAAACTTTAACATGTATAATATTAGGAGAATAAGAAAGCCATTTTAGCCGTATAAAACAAATAGAATTTTTGCAAAATAAAATGAAAAATTTGTGACATACGTTCTCAAAAGCATTTTCTTACAATAGTAGAATCGTCGTCTGTAAAAATCTTTTATAACACAGCGCTATTAACATTCACGATCTGCCAACTGCAACCTGCGAGTTAAATATTTAAGCATCTGCAGGATAACGGCATTACTTTTTATTTCATACAACTAGATACAAGGAGTCGTGTTTCTAGCTATTCTGAGAAACAATTATCTACGAACCTGACTTTTAGGGTTTCGTACTCAAAAGCTGCAAAAAAATCCATAAATATTATAATCAAAGAAAGCTCCAATACAAAAAAAATACGTTCTGTTTTGGCTATTTTTGCTCTACATTTATCAAGCCGTCTCTCGAACCGTAATAGATAATTGTTTTTTTACAGAATGTGCATTACTTTTGTCAGTATGACAATAAGTAATAAAAATAAAACAAATTTAATTATTTAGGGAGGCAACGTACACACCATGTTTAGTACTACCGATCAACGATGCAATGCCGCGTTCTACACTTGGACGGGTTGGACGGGTGACTGTGGACAGTTGGCTTTTTTAAATTTTTTTGATTAAAAATAGAGGTTTAAAGGTTTCCTAGTGCAAAATAACTCACACTTAGCCGGTTTATTTTAATTCTTCTTCTTCATCAACACACGAATGTGTCCACTGTTGAACAAGCGTCCCCAAATTGATAGGAGTTTTTTCACAATCATCACGCGGATTGGTGATTATAGTTGCGGTGCTGTATTAGGTGTGCGGCGGTGTCTTAAGTTTTATATTAGTTTCAAGGTATATATGACTACGGACTTTAGAATAAGTTACTTAAGATCTATTACTGTTCTAAGTAGTCTGAAATAAATTATTTATTATTATTATTAATAACATGTACACATAAGTAAACTGCTGACCTTCATTTGGTTTATTTAGTTTTAAAATTTAAATAGGTTCCAAAACATGTTTATTTGAGTAATTTGTTCACCATATCCATTGAGGCAAAGCTCTTGGTATCTCGTAGATAGCTCTCGAAGACAGGCATACGATGGCCACGATGCATTTTTTCAATGGAGGCTGTACAATGCATACCTATTGATCCTGTCTAATTAGGCTTATCTACGACACAATTTTTTTTACCTTTTTCTTCATATTTTTAAGTGCTCTGCTTAAAATAATTTGTATTTTCCTAGTAAAACTAAACTATGGTCAAAAATATATAAAACTCCGTCATTATGCCCGACGCACCCCGCCCTGCGCCGCCGTTCCGTTTTAACTTAAAAGTTCTCGTTAAAAATAAATATTTTCACTTTGACCGAGTCGTTGACGTTTGTAAAAAATTAAAACCACCGGTGAGGTAGCTCTGTGCATTTTCGATGACAGGGAGCATAAACATACACGCATGTGTTTTTATTTTAGCGTGTGGTACATATCACAGACTGAAGGAAAATCTAATATACGAAATGTTTCTCTTAGTTAAAGCGTATTTATATATTTTGTGTAAGTTTTGTAAGAAATAAATATATTATATTCTATTCTATCCTAAATATTTTTAAGGGGATATTTGCTATGACTTATGTTTAAGACTTGTGCGTGAGCCCTCGCATTCGGGGTAATTTCAAAGAAATTAAATGATTTTATCAAAAAAAAAAACGATTTCGGCGGGACTTGAAACCGCGACCTTCCCCTTAATATGAAACTGCGCTAACAAATTGCGCCACGATATTAAGTATGACGAGTCGAAAATCTTTGGGACCTCTTCGGGCTCTAGCACTGGAGGAAGTCCCAGTTTTAATGTATTTTCTATGGCGTGTAGTGTTAACGACTACACTATTCATAATAGAAAAAACCTGAAACCCGGAAACTGGTAACAAAGCACAAGCTACTATGGATATTTTTAATTCACAAAACTCATATACTTATGCATCGAATAAGATTACAAATCCAACATATTATGGGGTACATTCGATTATTATAAATCTGGCTTATTTACTAGGTGTGCAACTGTGTTACGTCGAAATATTCGACTGAAAACATCACAAATCTTGCTATCTATCCCACTTTATGGGTTACATTACAAGTTTTTTTTTGTCAATATAAAAGGTACTTCATTCGTTTTATGTTACAAATAGCACGCAAAACCTAGAACAACAGCGTAAAATAACCACGGTTGTCTGGTAGAGATCGCTCTCGAGCACTAGGACCGCCACTTGTAACTTAGTTTTAAAATTGTCTTTTTTTGTATTTCTGTTTCTTACCAATAAGTGTGCAATAAAGAATGTTCTATCTATCTATCTAAAATAGCTTCAGCTTACATCTTGCATCCAACGAAGTCTATTAACGGGGGCTGTAAGCAAGCCTAGATGCACCTATGAATATTATATTTTAAAAATACATTCGAGATGACTTTTTGACATGTAGAATGAACTATAAACTCTATGTTGGTATAGAAATGCACACACAAATTATGTAGGTTGTTATTCACACTCAAAATACACAATTTGCCTCTTTTATTTAAGTTTTAATTATTCAAAAAATCCACAGCTCTTAGAGATAAACTTAGGTTTAAGTTTGAAGATATTTATCCTCAAAAGAGAGATACATGAGAATAGTAAACAATTCATAAAAGTTAACAGAAGTTGTTGTTCAAACGTAACGAAACTCATACAATTATAAAGCCAATAAAGGATTTACATTTTACTAGCTTAACATAAGTTGACCATCACTAAATCTAGAAATTTGATTTAAAATGAAAACAAAGTTTAATTATGTACCTAGATCTATACTAATATTATAAAGTATATTATAAAGCTGGTGAGTATCTGGCGCAGCGCATTAGCATTGCCATACAGCGGGGCAATGCAGCCAGCGTCTTGGGGACGCTTCCGACTGGTATTGATATGGACCAGTTGAGCTATCTGTAGATTGTTTGCAACAGTCTGCAGTTAGCTCAATTGTTTCAATTGTAAATACTAGTTTAATTTCTTTATATTATTTGATTGTTATTTTCTTTATCAATAAAGTATGTTGTTAAAAAAATAAAAAAATATTATAAAGAGGAAAGTTTTTATTCTTTGTTTGTTTGCATTGAATAGGCTCCGAAAGTACTGAACCGATTTGAAAGTATGACATTACAGGGTATATTATATTTTCAAAGAATTTTTGTTAAATACTCGTGAGAAGCCAGGGTGCGCCGCTAGTCTTATATAAATATAGTTATTTTGAAATACAGTGTTCTATGTTAGCTTGGTATGTATTTATAGGAACTCTGTTGGAACTCTATAGGAGCTTCGTATGTATATTGACCAGACGCGGATGATGA
The DNA here is from genome assembly GCA_947859395.1 of Eupithecia insigniata. NCBI lineage: Eukaryota > Metazoa > Arthropoda > Insecta > Lepidoptera > Geometridae > Eupithecia > Eupithecia insigniata. The sequence goes on along the minus strand of OX402001.1, from coordinate 2,741,658 downwards.
TCGCTGGAGTAAAATTTTGCCTAGTGGAGGCTAAGATTGGCCATAGAAATCCGAGTTGGTTCTCGTTCTCGATATTGTCAATCAAGCAGCTGGGTAAAGCGAGTGATCAGACATTAAATGATGATGACGATTTAAGTAGGTACCGCTTGATATTATTAATTATGAGAAAAGCAAAAGGGAGAGAGGTTCTCAAGTTTGGGAAGAAAATAATTTTCAGCGCGTTAATTTACGATCACAGTTTGGTAATGTCACTCAAATATGACGATAAATGTTGTACAACTGATTGCAAACAACAGTTTGCAGTCAATTTTATTATTTATAACAATAAATAATAAAATAAAGTTACCTACATGCTTTACTTTCTTGTTTGGTTAAAATTCCTTCGACCTTAACCAATTCTTCGAAAATCAACCCTCTTCTACAATAAGGTTTCAGTTGATGAGTATGTCTTACAATATCAGTTTCGTTCGTAACGATTTCTAATGAGATATTTTGTATGTTGGTTGTATTTTTAGTTTCACCGTAATTTAAAACGATATTATTTATGATAAATTATTTATTTTAATGCATCTATGTGTTTAAGAAAGTAGTTGTGCCACGAGAGAGGTTTTAAATTATTTCAGTATCAAGCAGATCTTAATTTTAATAACCAATTAGTGTCATTAGTCTGTCCTCAGTCTTTCTCTTTAGGATCTTGTTAGAGCGTCGTCGTAGTCATGACGATGTTTTTTAGGCTGGTTTTATTCGCATCACGATGTCTCGCTATGTTTTGTAATCCCAGCAGAGACCACGCTTTTGTGATTTCTAAAACCATCTGAGACATAGACATAGAATATGTTTTTAAAATTCTGAAAAAAAGATTATATATTACTCTAGTCTCGTCAAAGTCGCATTCAGTTACTAGATCTAATGAACTTCGCATTCACTGCTCAGTCTCAGCAAAGCGACCCGCAGGGGCGCTGGGCGTGCCGCCTCACAGCGCGCTGGAGGAGTACATGTGCGTCATGGGCCTTAAAAGTGTTAGTATATCGCATTCACTGCCCAACCTCGGTGGTATACTGTAGGGGTGCGTTGCGGACGCCCTGCTGCCGCCGCCGCCGCCGCCGTACTGCGCATATGCGTCATGCGTGGGGCCATGAAAGTGTTGTTAACTGACGTAAGGAGACTACCTACTTATAACTTTTTTTAACCAATTTGCAAATATCTTAAGACATATACTCTAAGGGACAACTGTTTGTCCCAGTTGCCTTGTGCGCAGGACAACTGCAAAAGACAACTGGAAATAAGCGTAATTCACAAGCTTTGGTCGTTCATTGCAAACCTCACATCCAAATATTTCAGCAAGAAACCCTCATTGAAACTTCTCCTGAAACTTTGAAAACAGATTCCCGAATCGAATTTCTAAATTACGACACTAAACTTTTCACAACTTTGGTTACAAAATCTAGAGAACGTCTTTATGAAGTATCATAGCCTACGGAATGGCCAGTGGTAGAGATAACTAGAGCTTGCAAGAGGAAAAGTCGGATAAAATTATATATTTGTTGATTGATTTATCTAAAAGACATCATAACTGGGTTTTTTTAACCCTAAGGCGATGGTATATGTATGTAGGTATATAATACAGTAAGTAAGTAGTAGTGGTGCAATAAACTAGGTACTATTATATTCTAAGTACTAATCTAAACATTTTATTTCTAAAGTACCTGTGCTGTTTGTAAGAGTTTCTGCAGGTTATTGTAAAAAATATCCACGCTATTCGCAGCCATTATATTGAGCAGATAGATAGCGAGTAACATGGGGACAAACTTAAGCAGTTTGGTCAATGGGGCGCTTCAAGCATGGCAGGGCGGCGGCGCGCGCCTAATTTGTTGTTGGGCGCGCGCAGCCACAGTGCCACCAGCACCGTCGGGTGGTGCAGCTCCCGACGGAGCACACGCACCATATACTTCACCATTATATTTATTTAGATATTTTTAAGGGCTGTGCACGCATTTTGTCCACAAAAAAAACTTTTATAGGTTTAGAAGTATCTACAAAAAAATGCCAATGGGCATCAGATGAAAAGGAACATACAAGGCCCCGAAGATAACAAAATTAAATTTTGATCTTATTTTTTTTGGATTTCTATTAAATAAAACATTAAAAAAATTATAGCCACCTAAGTAGGTGAGTGGTCACCCGACCAATTCAGCCCGTGAATATCGAAAGAGGCGACCAAGAGAACCTTCTCTTAGTCGCTTCTTTCTATATTTGTAGGCATAGACACCAAAGGAAGGGCAGCAGCTTCTTTTGTGATTTTGAACACCTCTACTGCGATCACCAATCATCCTACAAGCGTGATGAATATGACAAAACTCCCTTTTCGGCTCTTACGACCTCCACGGGTTGAGTAGGAGGGTTCGATATTGGTACGCCGCGGCCCCACGGCACCTACATATATAGTAAAGTTAAGCCGGACAAACTAAATCTCTAGCGGCGAGAGTTCGACCACTTTTCTAATAAAAGTTAAATTATTTACAACCTCTCTTCGGGCCACTGGTATTCAATGGCGAGGCTCTACTTACCCAGGCATTGTAATGTTGTTTATGAAACACCAGAATAAGCTGAGCTGTGATCTTGTGTGAATGGGAATATGTTAATGGTTCATAAATAGCTGTTTATATTGATACGTGAATTGGATATTGAGCATGGTTATTTTGGAACAGTAGTAATTAACTTATGGGTGGGAAAAAGTTATTTAAGGTATAATAAGATAAAGGTAGACGAAGGACGAAGACGTAGCCAAAGATTCGGCTAGGAGGACATCATCATCTCCACCGAAGCCGAATCGCGCCCTGTCTCAACGGCGCGGCGACTAGCCAGATGTACCTACAGGAAAGAAAAGTGCCCGATTGTGTGCGCAAACGCAGGTTCCTTCACTTTTATAGTCCGATGGGAAAGCAGACCGACGACACGACCGAGCAGAGGTCAGACCCAGGGCCAAGGCTTAACGTGCTTTCCGAGGCACGGGTTGTAACACCGCCAAGTTTCTGACTCCGCGATGTTTCTACGGAGTAGGTGTAACCTTCTGATGTCAGTCGTTTCTTTCACCTATTTCGCTAATTCAATAATAGCAACGGGGTCAATTTAGATGTCGCCAAAATTCGTGAGTTCCCTTTTGTGCTACTCAATTACGCATCTCAGTTAAGCAAATTGAGCAAACTCAGGACTCTAATCTTTCTATAAACTCTATTTAAATTATTTAACAAATATTATTTGAGCATTTTACAACGTGTTTAAAACAACGTAAACTAAACTTTTAAAAATTTATGATTTCATATCCTTTCCTATCCCAATAACCAAAATTTTCTAGGTAGCTATCTATTATGTAAAAACCAAGGTTAAAAGTAAAGTTACATAGCTGAATATATATATATTTTTTTTATCATAATAGCTGGAATAATAGGTAATTTTTTTAATTCCCAACATACATAGATGAAACTTTGAAACAGCAATCCGAGAAAAATTCCATCGCAAAGCTAAGCGCAAGCTGGAGATTATGCATAAAAATAAAAACTATTTTTTAATACTTTATGAATAAATTCCATTCGCAATCTTACCTCGCATCTCGGGGGGGTGGCATGGGGGTGGGGACCCGCCGCCCCCGCACCCCTGAAGCACTCATCACGCCCCTCGATTGTCCTCAAGTCGAAGCTGAAAAAAAAAAACATTTTCATAGAATAGGACACTCAAGTGAATGAGCTACGGGATGCCGTTTTCTAGACATTGTAATCTTGGGGGTGGGTTTCTTTCATTTAATTATGGCTTAAGTGCTTTTTAGTATGGTTTTTGCATCGGAGCATTCGGCTCAAAAGGTGTTACGAGCAATGTTTAACCAACTTTTGAAGAGACTTCAAAAAAGGAGTTTCTCAATTCGACTGTATGTTTTTTCTTTTTTGTATGTATGTTACGCGATATTTCCGCCAATTATGGACCGATTATCGAAATTTGAACCTATTATCTGGTGTTACCAGTAGCGTAAAATCGTAACTCCTCGAGCTCCTTGTATTACCTGTATGAATATGATACAACTATGGAGTTTTGTATTTACCAATTATTTATCACATTGGCTCGTGTTTAACTGGCGTTATTTTGACTGAACTTACAAACGTAATTGACGATTCTCATTTATTTTTTTGATTTTTTCAATTGACCCTTATGACATGTGTTTCCCAACTTCTACGTTTCCTTGAAATAAAGTGGCAACTGGACCGTGACGTCGGCTGGGCAAGTGTCACTCTTGGAGGAACAGACCTTGTTTTCTTGGATCATGGTAATACCAAATTAGTTAAGTATTTTATACAGACTTTTATATAAGTCACTGTCTTGCGTCCCTGAAATCCTATTAATATTATGAAAAGATTATAAAATCGAAAGTTTGTGAAATGTGACTTTTATAGTTATACCTAACATCTCCAAAACCACTGAACAGATCAAAATGAAATTTGGCGTACATTTTGAACATATCCTAACTCATATAATAGGTTTCTTATTATACTGAAAATACGCGAGCAAAACCGCGGCAGCAGCTAGTGTTACATAAACCATCGCTATGTAAATAAGCTAGGAATCCCTCCGAATAATTTGCAGCAAGTTTATCATATTTTGTTATCTAATTTGAGCATTAGCGTTAACCTTGCGGAGGCAGAAACGTGTTGAATACTAAGTAGGCGTAAGGGTCTCATCAAGTTATCTCGAGATATCATTGTCCTTAAGTAGGTACACACATAGATACATTGCAAAATTATCTGAATTCAGAGTGAATAACTTGATTAAGTCATTATACCTATTGGAAGTAGGTACGAAGGTCACGAAGGTATAAGAGACATTGGTGCTCTGGACTATGTGAATTGTCCAACATTATTATTATTTGCTGTATCATAGGGCAATAAGGATGAAAACGGGAAAGCAAATCAATATTAACGAAGACCTCAGCGAAGGTCCACCTGAGACGCAAAACCGTGTGCGTTTCTATTACATACATACATATACCATAGCTAGACATATATGAGAACATCCAATCGTTAATATATTATACAAAATTTTGCATAAATAAATATCTACATATGTCTGTTACTTCTTTACGCAAAAGGTGAAACTGCTCGGACTGAAATTTTGCGATCCGGACATAGAATAGGAAATAGGCCTTTAATCCTGTAAATCAGTTCCAAAGGGATAGAAATTACCTTAAGACGTTTTCAATGCTTTCATTTAAGAACAATTATTAACGTTGATTTGGAAATACAGAAATACAATGTATACATACATGTAAAGAAAAATATACTTTTCTTTAATTTAAATCTTCCCACTGGCTTCATCATGATTATCTGTCACTGTCAGACTGTGGCACTGACAGACCAATAATAATTACTTTGTAATCTGTGGTCAAACAGCCCACAGAATCTAGCTGTCATGTCGTGGCATTTTATTGCGAAGGAAAATCTATTGTAAAGATAATTGTGATTTTGGAATCGATATTGTGAATACATTAAATGTCGTTTCTTATATTACAGAGAAACTCAATTGTGTTTGAATTCACAAATCAATAAAATATGTACATCTTATATTCATAAAAATTAGGTCAATAACCAAATTTTAAGTAGTTAATACAACGAGTATACACGTTTTTGAACAACATTACATCTAAAGACAATACAGAAATTGAAATTAATAAAAATGAATAATTGAATTGGAATAACATACGATTAGGCTTATTTTATCCTACGGGAAGCCACGGCTAGAAGCAAAAAATGGTATAAAATTATCAGAAAACCCAGATAACATTTCATTACCATTCTGTCGTTCACAAAAGCAATTTTTCGCCTCGCCAGTGTTAATCACAATCTCACCGACAGTACATCATTCAAAGAGGTTGTAGGTACTCCCGACAGCTATTGTGAAGGTCCTCAAAGCATGGCTCGTATGAAACAAGGCTGGTGTTACGTTTTTCTAGGATATCTGCCGTAGCGTTGTTTTCAGGACAGTTTTTTGCTGTACAAAACAGAGCACTACCAGTATTCTAAGGACTATCTTGTGTTGGTGGAAATACTAGAGCAATTTGCAAAAGCAATCTTAATCCGAAACCTACTGTATTTGGCTTTTCCCTGACAGCAAAATTCAGCACTATTGCAGTTTTGAAATTCTACACATGTTTTAAATTTTGATTTTGGAAGTTCTCGATGCTCAAAAGTAGATATCGTATTTTTGCCGCCAAACTTCTATGCGAGAATGGGAAGTTTGCAGAGATACACTCACTTACGCATATAATTCATATTATGCCTACGACAACAACGCAGCAGGCGAAAGAGATAAGTACAGCTTCCTATCTGTCTTTATTTTATTTAAATAAAAACTCACAATGAATAATCGACGTGTCTGTACTCTGTACAGAAGGTAACACGCTAACCACCCTTCAATTGGACTTTAGAACTGCGTTCTGCGCATCTTTGTCACAGAGGATAAGAAGATTGATTTCAATTATACCTAATGTTTGTTTTGTTTTTAACAACTAAAACTACATTCACACTGCAATTATGTACCTACTTAAGGTACCAAGGGCGGTCAGTGAACCCCGCGTTATTGCCCCATGACATTGTAGGCCTTTGCCATGAATAATTGAAGATGGTGGTTGAAGGTGTTCTATACATAGTTTTAGGCCCGCAGTTATTTACTCTCTCAATGTAAATGTCATCATCATCATCATCATCATCAGCCCATACACGTCCACTGCTGGACATAGGCCTCCCCCGTACTACGCCACAAATAGCGGTCCTGAGCCGCCTCCATCCATCGACTCCCTTCGACCGCTAAGATGTCGTCGGTCCATCGAGTGGATGATCTCCCATGTAGGGGGGGATTTGCCATAATCACCACGCTTGGCGGGCGGATTGGTGATCGCAGTGTTGGTGTTTAAAAATACTCAGAAGGAAGCTGCTGCCCTTCCTCTGGTAGGTTCCCTTAGTCGGCTCTTACGACATCCACGGGTTGAGTTGGAGGGGTCGATATTCGTACGCCGCGACCCCGCGGCCATGTAAATGTACCAACAAGAAAAGGCTCCATCATGGCCGCATATGAAAAGATGCGTTTATGAATAGATGACAGAGATGGTCATCATAATCAAGCCCCGGGATCTAGACCAGTAGAGCCCGTATAAAGTGAAGCAGAACTGCTGCACAAAATGATTATTTTTGATGACCAGCGGACACTATTCTACCTTACTACCTTCCTATCATGCTACACGCCTTAACGCATTTATGTATCATCGTGTCCAGCAGTGAATTGATATGGTTTGATGATTATGTTTAAATTTTAACGAGATCAATATATATAAAGTACTTAAAATATTTTTCTTTGTTATAGGTGTGCTACTAGAATTTTCAATTTTGTCTTCTAATACCACCTGAAAAAGAACTTTGGTTTTAGTAAAGTATTTCATGCATAGCATGTCTATCGGTTTGTTCAGCCCAAACAACCAAACTATGAAGTAGTGGCAAAACAGTAGGTCATAATTAATTTATATTTTAACATAATTGCATGCTCACAGTCACACCATGTTAATACATGGTGTGACTGTTTTAAGCAAATAAATGATTCTCATTCTAGATAATATACATATATGTATATCTATATATCTAACTGGTTGTTCATCAAATCGCGACACTATGTGTCACAATATGATGAAATTAGAAATTACAACAAGAAATTGATTGGTCTCTTAACTCATATAAAAATCATTAAAAAACTAAAAACTGCTACTTACAAGTTAACCACTGCCCCATATGTTTCTATTTATTTTTTCAATTGTTAATTAGCTTACATATTTATACACACTAGATAATTATATTACAATCTAGCTATAGATTTGACTATAGGGCAATTTTGTATATTAATTTTATATAAATATATCACTAAGAACGTGTGCATCGACACTTTTCTTTTCGTCTGTACTTAAAAGGAAGACACTTGGTTCATGTGTTCTCTAAACTTAGCACTTAAATTATTGCTATCACTACACTAACTGGAAAGGTTTATAAGTTCTTAATATTTCTTATACTTACTCTCCCCTTCGTGTAATCGCTCATTAGACTTGCGCCCCCTTATCCGTGACTAGGCATACTGTTGCATACTTAATATGCCTTTTTGACTTGATTGGACTCTATGCAAGCCCTTTCTGTTCTAAGAATGTGCTAAGCTGAACGAAATATAACCCGTTTTGGTACTGCCACTCTAGGTCAGATTAATCCACTTGAGTTCAACGCCTTGCAAATTGCTGAACATTGACCATTTTCAAAACTTATACTACACGAGTAGTTCATAAATATATCTAAAACTGTTTTTGGAACGTTGACACCGAGGAGAGACCCGAGGTTGACCCTGCCAAGAAATTTTCTCGCACATAACTGTACTGGAAAATATTCATTTTGTTCATCGGAAATTAAAAAGACCCAGCTTTTTAATTTCCATCATAACACTTATCAAGTAATGATAAAACAGTGAAAAGAATGACGATTTAAGCTCGCAGCCTAAAGACTTTGTTCCCGATTATAATTTTTCTTCATTAGTAAAATCCTCATCCACGAGACAAAAATCAAACAAAATCAAGACAATAGCCCACCAGCGCCTACAAAGCGAATTGAGTCAGAGAGCCAACAGCCGGAATGCTGTTAAGCAGATATATTAATTAGCTAACTACAAAGCTTATGAAAGGGCAGCAAGAACGAGGCTACTCTTCTTGAAGCAGTTCAAATAATAATACTTTTATAACCGACATGGTTAGCAACACTATTAACACATAAACCGGATAAAGATTGTCGTAGATATTTACCGCATCACTGCCGCACAAAATATTGTATTGTATTGTATTTATTTTCAGATAACGAAATCCATAGTATTAAAACATGCATTCAAATATGGGCTTATCCCGTAATTTTTGATGCATATTGATGGATTCAGCTAACAGGCAACACGCAGGCAAAGCAAATCAAGAATTATTTATTTCCGTACAATAAATGTACACTTAGAAGGTCAAATTCTTTAAATTAAACACTGACTTGGAAATAAAGTGTTATTTTGATTTCGGTCGCTTTGGTATGTAGACTAAATTAAGAAGCGATGGAGAAAACCTTTAGCCTGTTTGGTGTTATTTTTCGAGTTGGAGCAACATCCGTCCCAGGCTTTTTACAAATATATGTATATATATATATTTGACAATTTGTTTGAATTTATTTATTATACTTTTATATTTGTAGAAGCGTTTACATTTTCCTATCCCCCAATTGCCCTTTAATGGTTACATTAATTTTGTGTAGCCTAGTTTTGGGCATAGCAAGTTTATTCTTATATTTAATATTTACATTATACATATATGTATGTATGTATTTTAGGGAACCGATCGATATTTCAATGACAAGTTTTTATAAATATATTGACATGGTACTGTCATTATATTTAGTTATTTGAATTTATCACGTATGTAGAGATTCTCTAGGACCCGTGTTGTATGTAGGTATAGGCCACTCGCTTGTGCTGTGTGGTAGCAGATATATGTATGTGCTGTGTCCTTAAGATGAAGTGAGCTCAGTTTTCTGAGACAAGGACGAGCGAACACCGCGCGGGGAAGGCAAGAAAGGAAGGCAAGAGCCGTGGAACGGCCGGCCCGCGCGCAAATTCGTTGGTTTTTATTTTAAAATTTGGTTTTGCTCTCAAACAATACACTTTCGCAATAAAATGAAACCATTATCCTCTAAAGTATTTATCAGGGAATACATAGACGAAATTTTATAGAAATATGTTAAATAATCACCAAATGAAACTGTTTTTTTCGTAGGAGTATCTCTGGAAAAATGAAGATTTTGAGGCCACTTCGTGATTTTTTGTATCGAGTCAAGTTTAGTCAATCGTGTTTCGGCTCCCATAAGTTACTAACTAAAATCCTAAACTTTAGAAGCTCATCAAAAAATTATAAAATATTCAAAGATTTCTTGCCTTAAAATAGATTTTTCGTACAGTTAAAACGTGGGTTTTGGGACTCACTTCGCCTTATATGCAATGAGAAACATATCTGAACGTCCTCCAATGTTCATACCTCGTCTAGCACGGATTTTGATCAGGATCAATGAACATCGATTATATCTCGGTTGTCGATAAAATTCAGTAAAAACCGACCACTCTTGCGCTTGCGCTTTAGGATCGGTACCAAAGCGAAGCGAGGGGGGTGGTTATTTAAATAACATGGCATGGTGTTTACGACCATAACGACAAAATACTCTAAATTGCTTCGCTACACTTAATCATCATATTAGCTCATACAAGTCCACTGCTGGACATAGGCCTACGACGCCACAAATAGCGGTCCCGAGCCGCGAAATCTTCTTGCTTCTAGATTACTTATTCCTTCTTTTCTTACTAATAAACTTAATACGATAAAGTCGTCCAGCGTTTTGATTGACTCTACATAACTGACCCAGCTACTCTACTATTAGCCATGTATATAAGTGTAACAGGCAAAATATCAGCTATTTTATTCTTTGGCGATGAAAATGTTGTTTATTAAACTGTCGTAATAATCCGCATTCTTTGCAGCAGCGGAGATTAGAAATTAGCTTACAAATTAAATGTTTTCTTTCATTCAAGACAAAGGCTATGGGCTATAAAATTTCAATATCCCTCTGAAACGAAGCTAAATGCAAGGCGTTCTCATTTCGCGTCCATGAAATTGCATCTAATTCCCGATAGATCCCGCGTCTCCTTTGTTCTTGAGGGATGAATTATGCGCTTATTCTGGCATTCAGAGCTTAGAGCGGGCATCCCTGGGTCTGACCCCGTTCTATTGGGATTATGAGTTGCTACGTAACAAAAAAAAAATACACCAAAACGTAAGAAAATTTTAGACACTTCTTGCGACTATACTTCTTGCGCAATAATTTATTGTTTCATTTGTAATTAGAATAAGTTTAGGTACCTATTAGTTAATTAAATACCAAGATTAGATATAAGTTATATAAGTATTTATGGCTATTGTTATGAACTTTCTTGTTTTCTAATATCTGGTAGAAATAATTATATCAAATATTTACAAAATTCTGCAATATTATCATATTACGGAGACTTTAACCCAGAATAAATCCATTTATTGCCCTTATGAACGAAAATTGGTGAAAATATTATACGAAAAATATTTCAGAGGAAAATGATTCAACTGGGAGCTACTTTATTTTGCTGACCGAGGCATAAAACAGAGTATCCAATTTTATCTACTGCAATTCTTTCTGCCAACGGAATTCACGACTTTCCTATTATTATTGAATTTAACCTAAATTATAGAAACGGGGTTTAGTTTCACACTTTAGCAGTCGCAATCGGGTATGTGATACCCAGTCGTTGATGACCATTCATCATCTCATCATCATCACTGACTTCTGCATCAAATAATTTTCTACCAATAACTACCAAAATCTATTTATTTATCCTAAACAGTTTACCTATAGTTTAGTATCAAACTAAAACTTGAGTCTGAACTGCCCGGACCCTGCTTCCGGTCCATATAATATAAGGAAAACATGTTAATGTGCTATTTTTTTTATGTAAATCGTAACATGCATTACAGAGCACCCTGGGCCTAACCCCAAAGATGCTGGGCCATAAATAAGAACCTTTATATCAAGACCGAAACCCTTATCATTATTACTTATCTACATTATAGACTCATAGAAAATATTAAAAGGAAAGAATATGGTAGGTAATGCGGTGCTCAATGATATTTTATGGATCATCATCATCATCATCATCATCAGCCCGTATACGTCCACTGCTGAACATAGGCCTCTCCCAAACGACGCCACGAATAGCGGTCCTGAGCCGCCTCCATTTTGTGGATTTTCAATCTCAATTCAATATTCCAAAATTCCTTAACTTCTTTTTATCTTTAAGCTCTTAGCTTTATACTTGAATTTCATTTATTTTTTTACGGAACTTTGTGGTCTCGCGTTAAAGATAAAATAGTTGGAAATTCACGGGAAAATGTGGAATTCATTTTGTCGCAACCAGTCTTTGCATAGGTAAACTCTGTGTGCAGTATGTAAAATAGTTACCTCTTTTTGAAAGGTAGGTAGTAAGTTAGGTGTTGCATTTTGCAAAAGAAATATATTTGGTGTGCAAAATTTATTTCTTTTTTCCCGACATTCTTCTTTATCAAAGTGATCACTTTATTTCCTAGTCCTGTAAGAAAATACAGTTAGCTTTGAATTTGAATGAAAGTTGGATCGGATTGGACAGCTGTTAAATCCTATTTTGAATTATTTTTGCAGTTCATAAAGAACTACAAAAATACAAATTTAATTTATAAATATTCAATTTCAATATTAAATTATTTGCGCACATATGTAGTCGTCTTACATTTATTTATTTATCATCGACTAAAGAATTCAAAAATGTTATTTTCATAAACTCATTTTTCCAGCAAATCTAAAAAAGTTCTCGATAACTCTCACGGTTTCAAACTTCCCCTTAGTAGCCCTGAAAAAAATCATCCTATATACTTACCTATATCTATTGTTGTAATAATCAAAATGCAACAAGTTCAATTAACAACATTGATATTTAGAAAAAAAATTGGCACTATATTATCGATACTGAAGCCCTAAGCTGTAATTTTTTTCTTTCATGTCTGTCTGTCTGTATCTTGGCCGCGCATCATGCGGAAACTTCTGAATGTATTGAAATTAAACTTGGCACGATTTGAGTTCATATTACGAGGAAGGACATAGGATACTTTTTATCCCGGAATTCAGGTAGAGGAGATGGAACTAAAATTTATTGGCTGCGCATAGCACCGAAACTACTCAATGTATTCGAATGAAACTTAGTATGATTTAAGTTCGTTCTATGAGAAAGGACAAATAATACTTTTTATTCTGGAATTCATTAGGATTCTCTAGGGAGAGGGGATGGAAATGAAATTTATCGGCCTCGCATAGCACCATTTTACAGGTAATTTTTTTGTTTGTATTAGTTTAAAGATTTATTTACGACAAAAAGGTACATACTTATAATAATTACAAACTAATGAGCTAATTACAAGCATAAACAGAAATCAGTAGGTAATCATTTTTAACTAGGATGTATAATTAATCGTTTGGATGTATAATTATTATGCGAATCTAAACAGTTGTGTGTGTTTTATTCACGAAATATATGTCTATATTCAAACTAGCAATATTATAATCTTGAAATATCTACCTACCGTGGAACAAGTTGTGGTACACTACTATACGGCCATAGAGGAGGCCAGACACAAGACGGGAATGAAGAGTCTCATTGAGACACCAACCACATCCACACCCACAGAGAAGCTGAAACGAAGCTGTCAAATACCTAAAGTCCTGCTCCGATACTTCAAGGAGTTGGGCTAGTTAGGGCCTGTTTGGGCAGGGGGATAATGCACAATACACTTCCACGCGAGATGTCAGTGCAGATCTCAGTACCGCCACTTAGAATTAGAATTATCTACGTATAGGGATGTCTGACATTAAACATCTGAATCTGATATTGTTCTCCACGACATGCGACACATAAATTTTCACGCGGGCAAAGCAGAGGCTTTGCCCGCTAGCTGCGCCCAGAGGGGCGCAGCTAGTTCTAAATATAATGTTTGGCATAGGGACTATGAAAGAGCCACTTTTGTTCCTCTAACTCCTACCAATGTTAGGCGAGTATTTCCAGCACAGCGGAAACCGTACTATGTTGCGTTGAAAGTCAGCTAAAGTGTAGATAAATAAGTACTCATAAAATCGTGCAAAGTCTAACATCCGCGGGTCGACCATGGCTCATGATAAAGAAGTCTTGTCTCTTAGGTATTTCTTGCCACCCAGATATAACAAGATATCCTTATCTCTATGATGTCGTCAATTCAAAGCCAAGCTAAGGAATGTCCAGCTCTATAAGGTTATAGTTATACTAGCTGCTGCCTGCGCTTTCATCCGCGTTTTATCGGGATAGAACAGTATTTCAGGTCCGGAACTATACCCATACCATACCATTTCAGCTGACTGCGTGAAAAAGGAACAAACATCCATACTCACAAGCTTTTACATTTATAATATTAATAGGTCTACTGAGTTTACTGTTTCTGCAAAATTCCTGGAGGAAAATATCGTAGCATAAACTTTCTTTATAGCAGCAACGGTAAATTTTTCATCGTTTATTGGATAATCTTTTTTCGTTCTTTCATTCGTACTCGTACGTTCGACTGATAAATAAATAATTACACAGCATCCAATCTGCAACTAATCGATTGATTCGAGAATACTCTACGTTCATTTAATTTGTAACACAAAGCTTGTTTATAAGGACTAGTATTAAATAGCAAATTAAGCTTTTTCGATTGACGATAGGGTTTAGAGTTCATTGAAAATGCGAACCAAAGTAAATATTATCCCCTTTGTATTTGCTTAGGGTCGTCAATAAGCGTACGCGGACGTTGTAGTAAAATCAACAAAAAAACTGTGATTGCAAATATGAGTGTGTTTGTACGCATTGTTGCAGATTGTGCAAACATTTTATGGAGAGAATTCACAAATTTATTTTCATCTACTGATACTGTTTCTTGTCCTCTGTGATTTTGTTGTCACGTTATATTAAAACCTTTCTATAAGTCTATCGTTAAGTTATAGTAATGGAGTTGGCAGCTCGTACATACCAAATGTTGTGTAGTTACTAACATTGGTGCAGTAGGTAACTAACATTCGTTTGTAGTAACCAAAGTCTAAAATCTAACATTGGTGCACTATCAAAAATGCTGTGCAGTAACTAACATTGGTGTATGTTATGTATACTATTGTAGGTAAACAAAGTAAAAAAAAAAAATTCGTACACTAACTTAAATTTTGTGCAGTAACAAAACATTGTTGTTCAGTAAGCGACAGGCTGAACAATTTTCGGCTTCCTACAATACATAGTCCATTCGACAAGAGAGAGAACTATTTTGTCAAGAGATTTGATCATAGTATAGAATTGTAATGAATGATGATATGAGAAAATGATGGAATGAGAAGAATGATGAAGCGGGTATGAAAAGTATGAAATTAGAACGAATGATGATATGGGAAAATGATGAAATGGGAAGAATGATGAAATGGGTATTAAATGTATGAAAATAGCTTCGAATAATGAAAAGGGAAAATGATGAAATGGGATGTAAGCTTAATTTATAGTAAAAACACCCAGATGTAAGAAAAGGGAAAATCAAGAGATACATAAATAGAAAAGATAGGCATTTGCAATCATTGTAAAACAAATTCCAGAATAAAAAAACATAAATCTTCCTCCACCTAAAAATAAGATTAAGGAAAGGCAGCTAAAAACGGGTTTGTATTTATCTACATATAAACATTTAGTTTTGTTTACATGTCGGCCTCACAAAGACTGCGGTTCATCGACTTACTTGTTAATGTAACACCTGATAGACTTTTGTAGTTACCTACATGTCAGATTTGGGTATGGGAGGTATCATGGTTTTATCTAGCGAGGGAAACAAAAATGTGCTGCTCGCTAACGATAATGACACAGGCACACAAAAAAGTTGTTTGTTTGAGGAAACGGACTATACTTTTCCGATGTAGTTTGATTTGCTTAATCAATACTCGAAGACAGAATTAAAAAATATATATATTCATTTATTCAGAACAATTAAGATCCTGGGTAAAAAAATTTAACGTAATCGAAGTGTTGTGATGACGTTATAAAAATGAGTGAAAAATTAAGTTTTTTTCACCGGTCCTGGATCCGTTGTTTTAGTTCCTAGAGTATTAATACTTCTTACTTTTTGTAAATATGTGAATATCTCAGTAGAAAACCAGCTGACCCTCCCAAAGCGATCTAGCAGACGCGTATGTATTTACAAAATTTTATGACGTTATCGGAAACTCTTGGGCCACAGGACCACCACTACCACCACACGGAAATTTTTAAAAAAATCTTCCTATTTTTTTATTCTATACAGTTTTTAGTCTTGCGGGACAAAAACTATTTCCTGGGGAGTAAAACTTTAATGGGACCACCTCGAGATCATTCTCCATACCAACAAAGAATTTCCAAAATCGGTTCATAGGTAGATAATTGACGGAAAAATCGACAATCTCACATAAATAAACATAGGTACACGAATATAGAACCTTTTCCTTTTTTGAAGTCGGTTAACAACACGCAACAGCCGCTCTTCTTATCTACATCCAAATTCCAGCGCTTACCTACTTTTCAGTCCTTTTCTAGCAGGTTTGTTAGTTACGCCCTCATTATTTCAATGCCAGCAATCCAGTGAAATTAAAAAGTTAGCTTTTCACAGTGACAGATTTTTCCAGATCGCTGTATTCTCGATGACGTCATGCATACCTACTTATCTCCAGAGATCCGTTTAATTTGCCTGCATTATTCACACATCGTGCACATGCTTGCAATTCTAGCTTTTATAGCTCTGGGAAAAGTTTAATATGCATTGGGTTCTGATTTTTTTCTGCATTGTACCTAATATTTTTCTGAATCTTCCTTTTGCTTTTCATTGCGATCAACTTATTTATAACAAGGTAAATTGAAATATATGATAAATATTAAAATATCATCTTAATTAATCTTCGGTAAAAAAAAACACTAATTTTCATGCTAAGAAATTTAATAAGATCCCAAAAAATTTTCGACTTCGACGGGACCTTAAACCCGCAACCCTCCCTCAGTATGGAATGCGCTACCAATTGCGGCACGGGGCACAATGAGGGAGGGTTGCGGGTTCAAGGTCCCGTCGAAGTCGAAAATTTTTTGGGATCTTATTAAATTTCTTAGCATGAAAATTAGTGTTTTTTTTTACCGAAGTTCAAGTCCCGACGAATTTTTGGGATCTTATTAAATTTCTTAGAAATTATCCCCAGTGTGAGGCTTACGCACTATAATAGCAAAAATCTTAATTTTAATGCTTTTATAATTCTGATGACAGTATACTAACATGATAGAAATGAATTGATAGTCCAGCCAGGCAGGACTCTTTCCTAACAAGTTACAATAGAACTACAACTACTGTACCAAAACCATGTAATATTTTTATCAATAAACGAAAATTACAAATTACAAATGGAAACGAAAAATTGTGTAAAATTGTTTGGAACTTTTTTTTTAGATAAAACCTTGTTTTTCTTTAATGTATAGTAATTTATTATATATCATTCAATCCTGTACCGATCTGGCTGCCGTAAATTGTTGTAGTTATGTTAGTATACATTGTATACATTGTGTATCTGTGCTAAATAACGAGAAGAAAAGCCAAAAGCCCAATTCTTCGGGAACATTTAAAATTTCATACATGTTCCTTGTATGCAGGCGTGCGATGGTCAGGGAATTCGAAAGCGTTGCCCAAATTGAATAGAAGGGGAAGATATAAATTCTTAAAAGGCACGTGAACCGACTAGAAGTGAATGCAGTTTTGATCTGTATAACCTTTGACTTGTTGTTGGAAATCACTAAGAAAAAATCGAACACTTACACATTTTTTAACGATTTACATTATTAGATCGGTAGAGTCGAATATTTGAATACATTTGTAAGGTTGCGTACTTCAAAAGGAAAAAATACGTTGTCTGAATGTTAAAACTTTAAGGTTTTTGTTATTATAGTGCGTAAGCCATTGCACTTGAGGTCGACTAGTCGGGTACTTGTCTCCGTGGCGCAGTTTGTTAGCGCAGTCCCGTATTCAAGGGAAGGTCGCGAGTTCAAGTCACGCCGGAGCCGTACATTTTTGGGATATTATTTAATTTCTTTGTTAAAACTTTTTTTTAAACTAGTGGAGCTATCAATTTGAACTTAATATCAAACACTCAGCTCACACAATCACAAGGAGCTGTGAAAAAAAATCTGAGTCATCTCAATCAAAAGATACGAACGTTTTGTACTATTTATTCACTTTATTTTTGCGACCTACTACTACGTGAAAATCGCCCGCCTTATAAATTCAAAATTAACGCTAAAAATTCTGTAAAAAGAGGTAGATAATCTACATCTTCAAAATTTGCATAAGAACTCAATAAAAAAGATTTCAAAGACTAAGAGTCCTAAGTTTCGCTATCTAACTTTGATATACGAAAATTTGTTGAATAACTCTGAAACAATGGAGGGTATGATTGACCCAACTTTTGTATACCTATTAGCAACCTTTGGCTGGGATTGCCAACCAAACAAATGACGGTCATAATTTTAAATATCGAATGTTAGTGTTGTCCTATATATGCCAAAAGTTATCTCCGTATAAGTACCTAATTTAATTGTAGGTTAACTTAAAATAGTTCGTAAATCAAAATCAAATTTCGAAATTCATGTTTGAAAATGTTTGTTATAGAATAGAATCCGTGGTGGTTACGCGAATAAAACTAATTGCCAGAAAGGATAAATATTATAATTATGCTGTAAAATATTTTGTGTCGCTTTTATAAATTGACTAGGTTTTAGCCTCGACATCACACGAGTTGTTTCTATGGTAACTTTTAAGGTGATGTACATATATCCCATGAGAACTGATTGGGATAAAAGTTTCCTATGTTTGATGCCAGACCTAGAATTACATTTGCAAAATTTCAGACCCGATGCGTTCAGTAGTTTTGGCGTGAAGAGGTAACAAACATACATTCAAACATCCAAAATTTCGCAATTTATAAATATTAGTGCTCCAGACTTCAACCTTTTATCTTGAGCTATAAAATTTTGTTAGCAACGTCACGAGCAAGCTTCATTTATATATGTAGATAGTCAATGAAATTCCCTGATGGATAAAAATATTTTTTATAAGAATTTTACTAAAATACAAACCATTTCAGTAAAAGACCCACACGAGCTTTGTTAGTATAATTAAACACATAATCCTCAAACGTATTATCTCAAAAATGTTGCAAAAAAACTTGTAAAGAATGCAGTTCAATTTATTGGACTATAAGTTGAATCCAATTTAGAGTCCCTTTGTGTGCACATGGGGTAGCTGGTACCCCTGTTAACTTGAAGTTTTGAATGCGTTGACTGACGTGTTGCACCGCGCGGGTTAATACAAGTCGTGTAAAAAAATATTAACCCTTGAATGTTTGCGCATGAGAATAAATAAATGTTGTTGCTTAAAAATTGTCATGTGGTCCTTCCAGGCCTATGACAAGAACGGACAGGGAAAGCCAGAAGAACCTAGTGTCTTGGTAAACCTAATTTAGGATTTAAGAACAGAAATCATGTAATCGCATCAAAAATGTGTTGGTAACAAAACTCCTTCGAAACGGCTGGCCCGTATTTTATGAAATTTTGTGTATATTTGGTAGGTTTGTGCCCACCCCAATTATTAATTATTTGGTCAAAAATTATTATTTTGATTTTTTTAATGATTTCACTTAAAAAAAATACGAATAACCCTCAATTTTCACCTTTCTAACAATAACCCCCATTTTTATGGCGATATTTTTTAACCCTCAGTGCTCGATGGCAAAACAACGTTTGCCGGGTCAGTTAGCCTATCTATATAAATGGGAAGAAAGCCTTTGCCTTGCAGCGATGCAATACTTGACATAAAATCTAAAGTTGTCAAAGTCAGAAAAGTGGCAAAGAAATTACGTTAATTCCCTTTATATCCGCTTCTAGTTCTATTAAAGCAAACAGAATACTAAAAGGTACCTATATGTATAGCCAAGCTCGAGTTTACATTCTGTTAGCTGAAAAGCAACGCACAAAGAATTTTAGGCGCGTTCAAGCTACATTTTTGACAACTTCTGTTTAAGTACGTAGGGAATCCCCCTTTTTGTGTCCTCGTTCGCAAGCTGACGGGCCAAACCCCTCCAGTGTAAACACGGCCTAACTATTGTTCTGGCTTTTCAATAGTTCTATTGTGGAGACACTGCGCTGCATGGAACTAGTGAGGTGCTTTGGTGATGTGTTTCGCTATTTTCTAAATATATTCGCTATGTTTTTTTTTTTACATGGCATACATTTTTAAACATGCACAATTTATTTTGTTTTTGTAATAACCATTTTAGTAATGGCAGACCAAAGTTATTTTATGCACCTTTATTATTTTAATTGTCATGTTTTAGAATTAATGATGTAAAATAATAATTTAATGCTTCGATTAAATGGTAGATTATCAATTCCATTAGGTGTGTGTTATAAAATTATGTAGGCACATCATTTTAAATGAAATGAATAGATAAACTGAGGAATGTTTCATTACTCCATAATTATGTCAATGCCATCATTAGGTATAATTACTTTCCATGTTTCTAAGGTACTCAATGCGCCAAATAAGGCTACAGTAATAATTGCAATAACTGATAGTTCCCTTTTTTTCGAAACTGATTAGTGTCTTTTTTTTTGACCACGGCATCGCTCGGGCTTTTCTTAGAGAAAAAAATAACATGTGCCTCTTTCCGAGACAAATAATCAAACAACAATCAAATAATCATTTATTTCGTTCTATAATCGGCGGTAACAGAGAGCCAAGGTTACTTTCGAATTTACGAAATAATTCTGGATATTAAAAGCTTCCAATGACCTAATTATTTTCAATTCAAACTCACTACTTATTGAAGAGGAAATAACGTTGGTAAGTACATATTATTTTCTTTTAGATTAGAAATGAACTTTTAGAATCAGAATTTATTTTATTCTGATTCTAAAAGCTCTTTTATATATAAGATTCTTAAACCTAATTGGATTAAATAATACATTCTCTGTGTATTATTAACCTCTCAGTATACCTGGTGAGATTTAATCATGTATTTTTTTTATCCCATGGAGTCTATGGACTCTCTACATATAATTAATTGATTATTTTGAAATTAAAGCAAAATCTGTACTTGCTAGTGGTTTATTATGCCTAACAACATTAAAACCACAATATTTAAGTTTTGAGGCCAATGTGAAACTATGCGCAGAGTCCCTGGGCCCCAACCCAACAGGTAAATTCAGAATTAAGCCACAACAAAATTTTATTAAGATTAGACTTTTACCCAAACAAAAATTTACATTTTCAATTCAAAAAGGCCTAAGAACACTTTCGTATTCCCAAAGCAATTATTCGAATTCAGATAATCGGGATAATCTGGTCGTTTTCGAAATAAGAACGTCGCATCACTAGTAACCAATGGTGCGAAATGCATGGTGGATGGTGGGACCATTGTGTGGGCAATTTGCTATAAGGGCTGATCCGTGCTGTATTACGAATTAGAGAACTGTCGAATCTTTCACGGTGAAGTATCTGAGTGCTTATGTGCCTATTCTGGCGTGCCAGAAAGGTCGTACATTTTTGGTGTTACCAGTGGGGCAATTCTGGCAATATATCTACTCGATAATATATTATCGAGGGTTTTTCTTTGATGAGTTGCTCGATAAGTCGAATGAGAATGCAGTTTTTGGCGGTACTTCATATTTATCACATGATATTTTTATCCCATGATAGTGATTATCACTCCATAAAATATCATGTGATACGCAGAATTGGCCCCTAGTTGAAAGTTGTGATGGTTATAAAGCTGCATAAACCACATACTATAATACTCCCTTCTTAATCCGACTATTTCGTTCTGAATGTTTGACTATACATAAAAAATCAGTTGCTCTATATTAAATTGAGCTAATTTTATCTTAAAGCCGGGTACTGACAGACGTTACGGGGCGTTATGTACCATTCGCAGCGAGCATGATACTTAACGCCATATTTACCTAATATCCGTCTCGCTGCTCGTTGCGGGCGCCTTCTTCCCCGTACTACAGAACGAACGCTCGCTGTGTAACACGCCAGATTACGCTCCGTAACATCGGTTAGTACTAGGCTTTTAACCAATCACGGTCACTCACGGTGGTAATGCCGTCCTTTTCACATCTATACAATAGTGCAAGAGAGAGTGACATCGGTTAGTACTAGGCTTTTAACCAATCACGGTCACTCACGGTGGTAATGCCGTCCTTTTCACATCTATACAATTGTGCAAGAGAGAGTGACCTATATTAGACATTTTCCGCAAACAGAGTACTACTTAGGTCTCCAATACGAAGTAACGTTACGCCATATTCTATCTATATCCGTCTCGCTGCTCGTTGCGGGCGCCTTCTTTCCCGTAGGTACCGTACTACAGAACGAACGCTCGCTGTTTAACACGCCAGATTACGCTCCGTAACATCGGTTAGTACTCGGCTTTTAAGCAATCACTGTCACTTACAGTGGTAATGCCGTCCTTTTCACATCTATACAATTGTGCAAGAGAGAGTGCCCTATATTAGACATTTTCCGCAAACAGATTACGACTTAGGTATAGGTGTCCAATACGAAGTAACGTTATGCCATATTCTACCTAATGTCCGTCTCGCTGCTCGTTGCGGGTGCCTTCTTCCCCGTACTACAGAATGAACGCTCGCTGTGTAACACGTCAGATTACGCTCCGTAACATCGGTTAGTACTAGGCTTTTAAGCAATCACTGTCACTCACAGTGGTAATGCCGTCCTTTTCACATCTAATTGTGCAAGAGATAACGCCCTATATAAGAAATTTTCCGCGAACAGAGTACTACAGGTAGGTAATTAGATGCGCAACAATATAATTTACCCTTCTGGGAAAGGTTCAAATTTATCCCAGGGTAATTTAAATTTACGATACGGTTTACCAATAATTATTTTAACTTTTTGGATAACAAGGAAGAAGTTTCATCTCATCCATGAAACATTGCGTTAACTTCCTTTTCCAATAAGTATACGAGTAACTTCCAACCTGTTTCTAACACTATTGCTAAACCAGGCACCTGCTTGTTTTATGGCCGGTAGAAATACCTCAGGACAATAAAAATGATTCGTTGCACTCTGGCCACACTGGAGTATTCGCCACACTCCTGTCGTTAAGTTGGTAGACTTGGAAGCCCACACTTGCTATGTAAAGCCTCGTACACAGTGTGAACCCAAAGGAAATCGCACCCCTGAACAAGACAGAATTATGTCGAAAAATCTCACAATCGACTTTTTTGCATATCTTACTTTTCTATTTTACTATCATACATCAGCAGAAAATAGTTATTCGTCAAAACTGAAAAAAGTGATATTTTGACTTAACGCTGTCTTGTTCTGAAGATACAATGTGTAACGAATATATGTAATGTGTTCTGAACACAGACATGATACTAGCTGCGCCTAAAGGTTTTGAATGATAAACATAACAAAAGAGCCCTTTAAATCTTCTTGAAGAAGTTACCTATCTACCTAAAGAGCTATAATGCCAAATATGAATATAGATGTAACATGGCCAGTAAGAACACAAACTTGTCGATTCAGTTGTGTTCGTGAATGTATCAAACATACTATTTTCAATGAGCTGTAAAAATATGTAGGCTGTATTTTGATTACGAATGAAAATATAAAAGTAAATGAACTATTATGGAGCGAAAAAAAGTTATATCCTTACGAATAAATCTGAATCAAGGAATTTATATACTATCGTTAGTATATAAATTCCTTGATCTGAATAGATCTGAGATGTATGGAAACCATAGCTCAAGCAATGGGATAATAGACAATAATGGCATCGCATTGTCATACATTTCGTACATTATTGCAGTTAAAGGAATACATACAAAATAATTTACGCATTCGATGACAAAGTGTCGTAATATTTCTCTATTAGGTAGAGCTTTGACCACAGCTACTCTAGTAAATAAAAACAAATCATTTTGAATAGAAAGGATCAGATTTTTTTAAATTCATATTCGAACGCAGCCGCCAAGAGGCTTTTCCAAAAAGGAGGAGGTTCTCAATTTGACTGTATGTTTTTTTTTTGTATCTACGGTACGCGATCTTTAAACCAATTATTTACGGATTTTGAAAATTCTTTCACTATTGTGTAGAAAATGATCCCGAGGTGAGCCTTTAAAATTTTTATCTCTAGGGGATTAGTATTTATCCCGCAAAACTTAAAACCGAGTAAAAACCGTAAGGGAATTTAAAGTCGGTTTATTGTTATTTAAAACACGCCCTATTATTTGGTTCTGAATAATCAGAGAATTATCCTTTGGGTAGTCCATTAAAACTTTTATTCCCAATGTACCCGCAAAAGTTAAAACGAAGGAACTCGATGTCGGTTTTTAGTTTTTTCAAAACACTCACTTGTGCTTACGTACTACAGTATACTGTAGTACGTAAGCACAAGTGAGTGTTTTCAATTTTACTGTATTTCAATGAATTCGTTGTGGTCTACAGATAAAGTAGCATTCAATGGCAATGCTTTACACGGTGGTATGTCTGTCAGAGGTGGAGATATGTCAAGACAGAAATGGATAGATAAGACCTGGAACGTCAGGTTAACGTCTAGGGCTCATCGATGTGAAGTGCCTGCAGGTTTCGTTATAGGCTCAGGTTCAAAAATATTAATTCTCAAGAAAGATGAGTCACATATAACAGAATCGTTATTTAGTTTAAACAATTTATAAATGCACTAGTCTCTGCCCGCGGTTTCACATAATTTTTTTGGCCCATATGTTATATCAGGTCCAGATCTTTGTGTGCAAAATTTATTTAAATGATTAACGTTGGACCACACAGCATCATCTAGCCCCAAGCTGACACAGTGTTACGAGTACTAGATGACTGATACATAATATACTATAATATAATACGTATATGTATAGATCGATATTTTTATTATACATAGAAAATATTTATAATAAAAATATAATATAATATTATTTATTTATTGATCACCAACATACATACTGTACACTAAAACTAGCTTAGAGTTACCATTATAAAAATCATGTCAAGTGTCAATATACGTAAGTATTGTGAAGACAGCAAGCAAAATGATAATGATGAGCGAGTTAGATTATTAAAATTCATTTCGAAACCGACTTATAGTAGGATAAAGGAAAGCGGTTGTAGGATTAGTTTTTAAGGATCTTGAAAGAAATGTTTTTTTCCGGATTGACACTTCTAATATTCATCATCAGCCCGTATACGTCCACTGCTGAACATAGGCGTCCCCCACACGATGCCACGAATAGCGGTCCTGAGCCGCCTCCATCCAACGACTCCCTGCGACCGCTACGATGTAGTCGGTTCATCGAGTGGGAGGTCTTCCTACACTCCGTTTCGCATTACATCGCGGTCTAAACTACAAATATATACTACGTCAACAAAGTACAATAATGATGAAAATTTTAGAAGATGCGAAGATGTTATTTTTAAAGTATAATACGATACAATATATTTAACATAAAATTATGGCCCCGGAAAAAACATATCGGATTTTTTTTCACAAGGTCAGTACCTGGGTTAATGCTTAGACTAGTAACTTTTATTTTGGAACTAAATAAAGTCGATGAGTGATCTAAATTAAATCTCGAAACGAGATTGCAATTTTTTGAATATAATAGAACTAGCTTCTGTCCGTGGCTTCGCACGCTCTTTACTGGGATAAAAACTAGCCTTAGTATGTCCCGGGATATCGTTTGTCGAGCCAAATCATTAAAATCCGTTCAGCCGTTCAGGCGTGATAAGGTAATAAAAAGATAGAGTTAATTTCGAATATATGATATTAGCATGGATATATCTATCTACAATATATTTAAGAAAGGTATATATAGGTATATATATATATATAAGTACAGAGATGACGGCTGACAGAGGAGAGGGAAATAGTAAAAAAAAAGTAAAAAAATATTAATTACAACAAATATTTTTTTTTTAATTTTTTTCCTCTTTCACTCTCAAGAAAAATACATGTTGTGCCGACCACACCTATTGTGGGATAAGGGCAGGTAGAAGAAGAAGAAGATATCTATCTGGAATATAATCTACACAGTCATTATCATCATATAATGATGATCATTGATGTAGTTTCTAGGAAAGATAATTTAGGTGACATCAGTTTGGTAGAATATCAGCCGCACACTATCGTGTATCGCATACAGAGTATTCTGTAGTTTTTAGAGCAGTTATTTTTATTTCCCGCCCCAAGGGTTCCAAATGGTAGATTTATGGTAAAGCTTTTTATTCGTGTCGTAGTAAAAACTTTTCATATAGAAAAAGCCAAAACACTAAAATACAAACACTGAAATAGAGCTCATAAAGTTAGGTCATTGTGTTTATCTACATGATTTAAATATTAACAAAGTTTCAGGCATCCGGGTCAAATGAGGGTAGAACAACAAAATTGAAAAGTGTCTCTACTAATTAGTGCAATTAGAAGTCGTTTGCTTGTCACGCAAACACTAAATTTTGACCGGGGTTAACGAATGGTCAATTTGTGGTTTTTGACCGACGCGATGTCATCTACCCGTTAAACGTTGTTAATTGTTAAAAGTTTATCAGCAGTATTAAGTAGGTATATGTGTATTAAGTAGGTATATATTACGTTGTGTAGGTATCATTATATTATATTTATAATTCGTTAAACTTAAACACCACCGTCTATATTGTTCTTTTATGTCCAGTCCATCCCAAGGTTGCCTGGAAGAGATCGCTTAAATAAAAAGCCCTTTGTACTTCTTTGTTTGTTAGCATTTCCTTGTT
This sequence comes from Eupithecia insigniata, assembly GCA_947859395.1. Classification (NCBI taxonomy): domain Eukaryota; kingdom Metazoa; phylum Arthropoda; class Insecta; order Lepidoptera; family Geometridae; genus Eupithecia; species Eupithecia insigniata. The sequence continues at coordinate 2,715,065 of OX402001.1, read as the reverse complement.
GTATTGTATTTTGTGTTTGTGTGGTACAATAAAGAGTTATCTATCTATCAGCTTTAACGCATTCCCTGCCCAACCCGGTGCGGGTCGCGACGCACAGGAAGCAGGATTCACAGAACTTGATGTGCAATGACAGTGTAAATAGGTATAATGCAGACACTGCCCAGAAACATCAGCTAGTTGGAAAAATTCCTGGTCTATTGGGGTTGGTCTTGAACTGTCTAGAGCACAGTTTTCAGAATCAGAATCAATAACTTTATTTTTTTAGGCTTACAAAATAAGCACTTAGACAAGTCAATTTGTATACTATAAACATAGTTATTATTATCAAATAAGAAATAAGGTGTTATTGATATTCTCTTCACTTAAATTTTTTGTCCACTTGTGGAAGAAGTTTGACTACTTCGATATTTACCTGGAGCTTGAAGTGAATGCTACATTGTGGGTCGGGTGCTCGAATCTGCAAAACACAAATTGACTTATGCCGAAAAGACCTAGAACACATTTCGCTTAATTTTCTCTTTTGTTTTTGAATGTACAGGCGATGTGAAAAATAAAAATCCAAAACTACGTCACAAAATATTATTATGTGCAGGTATTCATATGGACAGCAAATGAATTGGACGGAGGTAGCTCATGATCGTGATGTTTGGAGGGACTGGGGCAGGCCTTTGCCCAGCAGTGGGATAATCAGGGCTAGTAATAATAAATAATAATAATTCATAGGCACAATATACGGCCCCACGCATTCCTCCCAAAGGACCGGGTCACAATATGGCCCGATATCATAGAAATTAGTTACCCATCATATAATAATTCTGATTAAGGTTTTTGTTATTATAGTGTGTATAGGCCCTCGCACTTGGGGTAATCTCAAAGAAATAAGATAATATCCCAAATGTAAAATTGACTATTTTCGTGGCGCGGCGGTTAGCGCTGTCCCGTACTGGGGGGAAGGTCGCGGGTTCAAGTCCCGTTTGAGATATCATTTAATTTCTTTGAATTCTGATAGAATCAGAATCAATAATTTTATTTTTTTAGGCTTACAAAATAAGCATGCAAATAAGATGATGATGATGATGATCAAACGCATCGTTCACAAGCACATCTCGTTACAAATTACTCAAAACAATGTCCAAAATGCTGCCCTTGCTAAAATGTTTATTGCATTTGCAACACTTGCAACAGTTCACTTCCAAGTTCCAACCCTCGAGTGCAAGGCTCGTGCAAATCTTCGACACGTATCCCACATTCGCCTTCTCACGACGTGCTTTGTCACTTTGTCTTCAAGTGACGCTAGATTGATTCCCTGAACGTGCAAAACTATGATGCGCAGAGACCCGCAATGCTGTCGTCCCTTTATGTCATAAGCACTTACGTCAAGAATTAATTTATTTACAAAATACTTAATAATTTATTTGACATTAGGATTAACATGAACGTGACTTAATGATACCTAAATAGTAGTTACAGTTGTGTGATTTTACATAAGGTTTTAATTATTAACATTGTTATCCATGGTCCCCGCACTAGGCTAGGCCTGTTTCGCGGGAGACCGAGTGTACAGATGGATTTCCGTGAATAGTAAGAGAGATTTATTTACCTAGGATATCTAAGAAAGGAATCACAAAACCCTCAAGTCTAAAAATAAGTTGATCATAACCCAAGGTGCTCATTCACTTACAGGATTTCCAGCATGTTATATTAACTAAAGGGAACAGTGCAATTCCGACAAAGTTGGCAAGTTAGGGCATGGCTTGCCAAAGTTCTACATACGTAATATTCTGTTTGACTAGGTGTTTGGCAACAATTGTAAACTTCACAAAACAATATACAAGTTAATAGATTTAAACTAATATAAATCCAGGTACAACATTTTTAATTTACGATATTAATTTCACTTTTAGACTAAACTTTTTCATGAGCTAATTTGTATTGTAGATAAACTTGCTCTATATAGCATAAGAAATTCGAAATATGAATTTTGGAGATAAAAGTAAGAAGATAAATCAAAAGCGCTGATTCTATTATCTGTTTCATTGGCCACCAACAAAGATAACAATATTGTCACTCTTTACTGATAAGTGGTAGCAACGAGTTCCAGTACATATGTACATAGTTATTTCATGTCATTAGAGACCGCGCTTCGATTTTTGAGGGATGATAAATAAAATTCTCGTAGAATCACTGAATTCTCCAACTTATGCAAGTTTCCCATTTTTTTATTAACCTTTATCAACGATTGATTATCTCTAGCAAGTCGCGGAGTCACAAACTATATAGGGATACTACGCGTGGAGTGTCGCGGGCATGTCGCTAACATTTGTCGCGGACATGCCGACGACAGCCGACGACATTGTTGTGGAATTCCCGCCGAATCAGAGTCGTAAGGTGAAGTTGAATTTTATGACGGACATGTCGGCAGAAATCGGCGGGTACTGTTGCCGTTGCCCTTAAAACAATCTTGCCGACATCAACGACGTTGCCGACTTTGATGAGTTTAACTCCATTAGAAAAACCAGTAACTGCTATAAATTGAATATGCCCAATACCAGAGTACCAAAACAGCTTATTCAGCCATCCGTGCTACCCCAATAGATGCCTCAGCATCCCCGAGAGGGAGAGTGCAATTGCACATGACGTTGAGGGAGGGTTGCTCTGACCACTATACAATGTTTACAGTACATCAACTCCATACCTAGTGAGGTAAATGGCCCATAATAGGTACCCGAATGTTGGAAAATAATCTATTTTATTTTGTGCCTGGTAGAGATCCCTCTGCAGCGATTAGTTCGCCAATGGTCACTTAGATACCTATGAGATACCTATTTTATGTTTGTTCATGTGTACCTAAGCTTTTTCTTAGTGATATGCAAAAAATATTCATAATCAATAATTTTTTTTTTTTTTTTTTAAATAAACCGCATTAGTACTTACCCAAATTTCTTAATTCAGTTTTGAGATGACATTTTAGTTTTTTTTTTTTTAATTATGCAGCCATATCGTCGTTCTCGTATATTTTTTAAGGTAACTGACAGATATGTAAAAGTAGAGTTCCCTGTGTACAAGGCAATTTCATATAAACATGGAGCAAATAAATCTAATGTAAATAAAGTTTGTTTACTTACTGAAAAAAATACCTACTGTGCTAACCAAAGCGGTCACGATTAAACTGCTTGGACTGACTTAATCGAAATAATACCTATACTGATGAGTCCTTAATGTGTATTGGAACCTCATCAATTATTATTATAATTATAAAGGAGGATAATTAAAAAGAAGGTAAAGGAGTTTTTAATGTGCTTATGATTATTTTCTACAAGTCAACAATTCAAGAAAGTTTTATGCATATCCGGCACCTTAAGGTCTTAATAGTAAAGACTAGAGAAGGTAAACCTAACAAAAGAGAATACATAAACATAGGTATATAAGGTAAAGTAATACGTATTGTAAAAGGTAGGTACTTCAGAACCAAGAAAAATTATCTTAGTTAAAGCAAACTTACTTACCTCTGAATTACATCCGACAAAAGAAACACAGTGACACACTTACATTAACTATTTACCTAACGTGAAAATAACAAAAAAAAAATCGTAAGCGTTCGTAATTTAAAGTACTTGGGCTCTTATTTTCATGTTAATTTTGAATAAATTAAAACAAATTCTAAAGTCAAACTCGTTCGAAATTCGAAGTTATTTCGCGTTCGCGGGAAACGATCCAAGGGCACGCGCGCTCCCTCCGGACAGCGGGTACATTGTGAATGACGGGAGTTAATGGAGGGAAGATGCAGGATTTTGAGGTTATCTTTCCATTCATAACATCAAGCATTTCAGAAGGTAATGTAATGTAAATGATGAAGACCATCGGTTGTATTATGCACCCTTAATACCGAACTCTACTTGCTGATGTGACTGTGATGACAAAATTTAATTTTACTGATTATAAACTGATAAATCGGTTTAGAAGTACCTATTTAATTTTTTTTTATTAATCATTGTTGGCTGGAATTAAGCACAGGCTAGTTAAACCGGTAAAGCATTATCATCATCATTCGTCCAATGTCTTTCTTGACTGACATTACATCATGTCTAATGTCCAGACAATGGTCAACCGACTATAGTACTGACTGTACTGCCAGGGTACCTTACTGCTTACTCCATAACTAAAATGTGGGTTTAATTATTTGGTCCTTTTTACAAAACTTGTAACATGTTTCAAAATTGGAGCACAATTTTTATTATACCGTTTGTAATAACCTCAACTTTCAACGAGCATACAATTTTCGATACAAAAGGGTGTTGCGTTGATTTATTTTTAATTCACATTCGCAATGTTTATAGCCGTTGTAAAAGTAATATGGAGGCGACTCGACCAGAGCTTTGTGATTGCAGATTGTGTTTAATGTTGCCTTGTTAGTCTCAGTAAACCTGGGATCGGTAACTAGCTCGGGTTATTACCTAGTTAACTACATTATTGCCTACAATTGCTAATCGAGAAAATGTATTGAGTAATATTTCTATATATTGTAGGTATTACATAGTAAGTATTTAATAAAGTTTTACGTTTTGGAATGTTGATCACTAATACGAGACTTTTTTATAATCACCCTCATGTCTTAATCACTAAATGCATTATTATTTCTGTATTTGAATATACGTAATAACATAAGTTTTGTTTATAGGTAGATAGATTGATAAAATATTTATTTGACACTACAACACACAATACAAAGAGCACATTAAGTAAGGTAGGTAGGTACATCATTATATCATAAAACACAGAAAAACTTAGGAATTATCGACGGAACAAATCTTGGAGACAAAAAATTTGCGTACCTATAAACAATGAAAACTTAGGTACGGATTGGTTAAAATTATGTGTCAAAATTGTATGAAATTTTCATCATAATCACCATTTAGCTTGTCAAGATCTACTCCAAAACCATTGCTGAATCCTTTCCTTCCTCTGTATGCTATCGTTGACGTTGACAAAATACAACCACCTGAGCTCTTCTCAAGGGCTCTACACTGTTGGTAATAAGGTAGAGATTTATAATCAGTATTTGAAATCAACGCCCTCTTCACTGAGCAGGCAGAACTAATTCGTTCGGTCTACTTTCGACACAGCGTCAGCGGAGTTAACCCAGAAAAAGTGCAGTTACTTTACTCGGCTTCGTAGGAAGAAAACATAATAATGAAGATTACCAATAGATGGCGCGTGTATTTTTGTTCTTCAGTATTTTCATACTTTATTACTTTGCTGGATGATTAGTAGGAAAGGAACGCCCAACCAACATTGTCAACATCGCTCTAGAAATACCTATATATATATGTTTTTAGAAGATTATTCCAAGGAATCAGACTCTATACACACAAACTTAGATTTACCTACTCAGTAGGACCTACACTTGCAAATATAAAAACTTCGAACCCGTTATTAGCGTTAATGGAGCTTTAGCTCTCGGACTCCGCGGCGTTAATTAGTCTGATTGGTTAATGAAGTGAACAACATTGAAAAAAGATAATTCAAAGGACACGTCTTTTTGTCTTTGATCTCACAACACAAAAGAGGTTATTTTTGGATATTGTACAGAAGATTTTTTTAATTGGTCTTTTTTGACCTTAAAAATCTCTTACTATATAGTCAAAACCTACTTCAAGTTGCGATATTAAATTACTTTTTTTTCTTAACCTTATTGTTCCACAGCTGGGCAAAGTTCTCCCCTAAACTTTGCCACTAAATTACTGAAGATATAATAATTTATCTTATTTTGTTTTGCTAAGTATTTATTTTTGATTTAAAACGAAAAATATATACATGTGTCATATCATCAAACACAAACGAAACAAACCATAAAGAAAAATAGGTTTAATGAACAATCAAAACAAACATGGTTACGACTTTCGACCGGGTTACGATAACCACAGTAACCTATTGTTAACTAGAAATCAATGATAAATAAGGTCTATAATCTTATAGCATTAACCGTTTAATCAGTGACCACTTTGTAAAAAGCCTTCATCTAGTAGTGACCAATTCTAAATTTACTCATTCTTCTTGACATAATTCAAAATAAGACCATTTCTAGGATTGCCCACCCCATAAATGTTAACTAATCTTATATATAAAATTTCCATGTCACAATGTTAGTTACCGTACTCCTCCGAAACGGCTTTACCGATTTTTACCAAATTTTATATGCGTATTCAGTAGGTCTGATAATCGGCTACTATCTATTTTCCATACCCTAAGTGATAAGGGTTGAAGGCAAAACAACGTTTGGCGGGTCAGCTAGTAATATTTTAATGTATAACGAGTAACGACCATAATATAACGTTTATTAAAACTGGGGTCACTGTAAGTATTAAATAATTAGCTGATGAGTTTCCAGAAAAAAATTAGCTAGTAGACAATGATGAGACCAATGCTGATGGAGTAATGGATGACATTGTTGGAGGCAGGGTTGTCCTAGCCGGATGACTAGCCATAGACGTTCCACAATGTAGTGAGAGGAACTAACCCGACAGTGTAAAGTGGTCGTACAGTGCAAGTTCTATTTCGGTATCGCGAAGAGCGATACGCGCATGACCAGACTATCTCCGCTACTAGCTGGGCTCAGTTCGCTCGCTCGACCACGAGCGGCCGCGCGCCGCTCCGCGTTACACAAAATAAAAACAAATGCGCAACGCGTCAATCGAACGCGTAAGAACAGTGACAGAAAGTGGCAAAATGCGGCGAAACCTAAAGATCTTGTTGCTTCTAGGAGCAGTGTGGATGTTCTTAGTATTTTACTACATGCAACCGGACTCTGTTCAGTCAAAGGTAAATATCCAATTATCGATTGTTGAGGGGAGGTTGTTTATCAGGAATCAGCTGTTCGGGCAAGAATCGCTGCAATGCTAGAGTTCATTGCGCATGACCCATGGCATCTTACGCGTCTAGCATACCGCACTAATGGGTGAAATAATAAATTTGTATGTTTGTGAAAGTACGTTACATTTTAGTAAATGTGCGTGATCACTGCTTTGACCTAAGATAAGAATGAAAATAAAAACAATAAGAGCTTACAGTTAGAAAAAAGTTTAAATAACTATAGTGGCTTAGGTGACAAAATTATTCAGTTGTAATCTTATTTATAAAATTTCCATGTCACAATGTTAGTTACCGTACTCCTCCGAAACGGCTTTACAGATTTTTACAAAATTTTATATGCGTATTCAGTAGGTCTGAGAATCGGCTACTATCTATTTTCCATACCCCTAAGTGATAAGGGTTGAAGGGAAAACAACGTTTGGCGGGTCAGCTAGTATATGTATAGTATTTGTAAATAACAAACCTTGACTTGGTTCTACTTTGATCATTTTTTATTTTATTTTTAATAAATAAATATGAAATATATTTACTTTAAATCATATTTAAAATTTATTTGGTAGGAACAGCTGAAAGAAAATTACGAATGATTTTGTGTTATCAATTCTTTGTAGGTACCTACCTGATTGGATTGCTTTTCAGGTATTTCAATTCCATTTTAAAAGGTTGCGCAAAAAATGCAATTACAAAAACAATGTAAAGATTTCCTGATAAATTAATTTAAAAAAAAATTGCGTACGGTACTTGTATCCATGCACGTTCAAACTCTCTTTTTAACAATATTTGGCATTATGTAAAACACGTCCGTTTGACAAATTTTACGTAAAGGTACATACTTATGACAGTTTGACCTACATAAATACCTACTCATATTAGTTGCTGCTATTAGGAAAAAATTCGACATCTCAAACAATTACCGGATCACCCAATTATAATAATAAATTTCATTATACTTAATTCATTTAAATTGTATCACACATAACATGCAGGATGTTATGTGTGAAAACAAACCAGATTTTTTTTTCATAAAAATATGTTGAGATAAAGGACTGTATTGTTACAACATGAAATTTTCATATATTCTGATAAAAATGTTGGTTAACATGATGTAATATTAGTAATTTAGACAGTCACCGCCTGTACGATACTGAAGTCGGTCAATCGTGCTGATTTCAAGATTGTGATCACGACTAGGCAAGTAGACTAACTTAAGTTGAACCGGGTAAAGTTGAAGTAAACTTAATCACTTGGTATAGGTGAACTTACCAGTTTCTACCCGTGGGTTCCCAGTTCGCACTCGTTGATTTATTGAATAAAAAGTAGCCAATGTTTTATTTCAGACCTAGATCTATACATTTTTGACTGCTAGAATTTTTTAATTCATTTATTTTTACTATAGATTCACATGGAACACGTAGTCAAGTCAAACAGGTTCAATAAATTTCAAGACACAAATTATACCTTAAGTTTGATCTTTCAGTAGTTTTGGCATGAAGAGGTAACAAACATCCATACATCCATATAAACTTTCGCATATAAATACATATAATATTAGTGAGTGTGATTTCTGTAATATACTTTAAAATATTCATTAAATCGCAGTTTTTTTTTATAATTTTATATATTTAAGGCATTCCTATTGTATAAATATTTTAGTATCTTCAGTTTAAGTTCAGTTTTTTGATTTTTATTAATATTTTTTGGAGAATCAGAGAAAACAACAAACTGCATGTTAGGTTAACAGCAACAAAAGTTTTTCAATTTTGCAGCAATCGAGAAATTTCATCTATTTTTATGCAAGAAACATTAACCTATACTTAGACAGGCAAAACTGACAATAGATCTAAAATTGCGAATAACCCAAGTGATATGAGCTATCGAGATTTGGGGCAAGATGTTACTATAAGAGTAGACATGAAGCTGAATAATTAGGTCGCAGTCACGAAAATAGCATAGACTAGTGACCCCGCCCCGGCTTCGCACGCGTGCAATTGATACTAAATTATACATATTAACATTTCATTGAATCACTATATCTATTAAAAAAAACCGCATCAAAATCCGTTGCGTAGTTTTAAAGATCTAAGATTAGGTACATAGGGACAGACAGCGGGAAGCGACTTTGTTTTATACTATCTATGTCGAGTAGATTATCTCCTAAAATTGCAAATTTGCTCCTACGAAGAGACTGTCTGTGTGATGGCGAATTCACACTTTAAAAATGGTTGGGGAATATTTCGTATCAATTCAATCAGTATCGTGCAAGTACGACAGCTAGGCAAGGCCCTCCTTAGGGGGATAACCCCTTTTTCACTTTATACGTTTGTTATTTATTAGGATATTAACCAATTGGTTTAATAAATTACGTAATAAATATATTTTTTTCGATTACGTCCAAGTTTTTCTCAAAATCATTTGATTTTATGAATTAGAAGGCATTCGTCGCCGTATTTATTGGCACTGGTTTCAACCATTACTTATTTAGGTATGTAAAATGCGGAATTCCTGATGAGTACCTTAGAGTGTGTGTGAATTAATGATTTTGTTTTACTGTGACAGTAGCTTCTTTGACATGCTCATGCTAAACCCAAGCCTCGACTCTGAAGCAACAACTTCTAAAATTTTAGAGTTCATTTCTTTAGAAACAACTGTTGAAATTCGTTTATATTTGAATCATTGCTTCAGAGTGAGGGCATTTATGTAATAGCCTTCACTTTTACGCTTTTAGTGCCATCTTGGTTTTTTTTCCAATTTACATACTCGCGGTGTGGGATCGTAATAACTTGAAATTTTATTTTGAATTTTATTTTTACTGATCTGTCTCAAATTAATGAGCGTTCAGTCCCTACAGTTCATTGAATTCTCTTAATTAACCAATCATATTTAATAAACAAAATACAAAATGATAATTTTTTTAATATGTATTTCAAAGAGGTAAGTTGTGAAAAAAAAGAAACAGCAAACTCCCCAAACTACGATACCATATGCAAACAAGGAGTGCGCAATTACTCAACGAGCAACATTTCACACACACTTGTCTAATCTAAGCACTATAATTTGCTTCGGAAGGTGAAATAGCGTTTTAAGCTTAGATATAAGCCATTTATATGCATTACTTCCTAACTGCTTACCAACTTCCACTGCAATTAGGTCGTTTCTTAAGCTTTTAATTTGGCGTTTTATATGCAACAAAGAAATGGCAATTGGTGTTATTTTAAACACAAATACCTACTTATTGTGATTGGATGATATCAGTGTTCGCAATTTAATGTTATATTCTTTAAAAAAAAACATTTTGTAAAATTTGCCGCTCTGGAATCATAATTTCTAAAGGTTCTTTAAATTCAAACTGACCAAAAATGCAATCCTTAAAAATAACGATACTTAAAGAGACCTTAAGCATTTGAAATAAAATTTAACCGGGCGTATACATTTTAATTGGACCAGTCTGAGACCAGTCACAAACTGTGGTCTCAAAGGAAACGTACAGGGAAAAGGAAATTCGTTTCCAAGAAAAATAATCTGAAAACAAAGTTGGTTTGGTATGTTTGGCCGTTTAAAAAGCAATAGTTAGAACATAGTGATTTCAAGTAAAACTTTACTCAATTAGGTGCTTTTATAAACTTAATCAGAGTAGAACAATCAATTTATTTATTCACTTTTCTTCACTATTTCCAACTTTTCATTTTTCAATTTTTAAGCTTAATGTTATACTGAACGATTTGTGTCAGATAACGATCAAATGGTCTGTGTGCCTCGTGGTGGTATAAAAAAGAATGAACATTTTTTAAACTGAACTAACTAAAAACCAAACTAACGTGGTCAGAACAGAATTGAATATAAAAAAAAACGCCATATATTTCAATATATTGAATAGAATAGAAAATATTTATTTGCGTCACAATATTATATTATATTGTTCTTTTAAGTCCAGTTCATCCCAAGGTTGCCTGGAAAAGATCGCTCAAAGCGATAAGGCCGCCCTTTGTAATTCATTGATTGTCAACATTTTCTTATGCATTGTATTTTGTGTTGCGTGGTACAATAGAGTTATCTATCTATCTAATAATACTTTTTAAAGGGGTTTTATTGGATAAATACCCGTTAAATCTTTATATACATAAAAACTAATTATTTCTAGTTCACGCGATAAAATCCACAAGCTAAGCCTAGTGCAATACACACTACACCGACTAAAATTGTACCAGTTCTCAAGGTTCGTTATTTTTGTGGTTTCGTGGTTACTCCTGACCACATCAGCACGACCGTACTACATCCTATTTCAACACGACATGCAGACACTTTCAGAATTACGAGTATAAAGAGGTCTACTTTGAAAATCGAACGATGTTGACGGACGACGTCGATCACGCGAAACCATCGAGCAACCCAAGGAAACCCACGGGGGTGGGTATGTGCTCGATGCACGAAACGAACAACTTTACCACCATGTAGCTCCGGGCGCGTCACCAAATGACACCTTTCGTTTTGGATCTCTAAGAAATATATGCCAGAATCATTTTGATAGTAAGGTCATCGGGAACAAGAACGAGTCGGCCGCCCTTCGTCTAACGTCATTTGTCAACTTCTTTCGTTTTTAACTGACTTCAAAAAGAGGGGGTCCTCGATTTGTCTGTATGTTATTTTTTGTATGTATGTTACTCGATATCTCCGCCAATTATGGACCGAAAATTCGTTCATTATTGTATAGAAAAGAACCCCGAGGGGGTCCTATAATTTTTTTATCCCCAAGATTTATTATTTATCCCGCATGAATTATTTATCCCGCAAAACTTAAAATAAGTGTAAAAGTAAGGTAATTCGAAGTCGGTTTATCGTTTTTTAAAACACGCCATATTATTCAAAGTAGACCTCCGCGTGACGACAGAAAGTCGTGCAGTTTCTAGTAATACACGACAAAACTGCTGTTTTTGTCGTGACGATAGATTTTGAAGGCAGTGGGAACATCTAGAGACGATAGTCGTCCAACGATTAATTACGGTCACGCACGACACGTGGTGGAAACACGCTCTTACTTTTAACAGTTTTAACTTCGTATTTCAGAATCGAGTTGATTCAGAATCAATAATTATATTCCAACTGCCAGCGATATTCTAGAAAAAATCAGGTATCTATCATCATCATATCAGACGATACACATCCACTGCTGAACATAGGCCTCCCCCATACGACGCCACAAATAGCGGTCCCAAGCCGCCTATACTTATATTACAGCCAAATTCAATGTACAATGTTTGTAAATAAACCACCTCTAAGTAGGTATGTACTTATACTAAAATTCACTTTGTGCGGTGTCTTTTTATACGCAATTTAAATCACTTGTCGATTTGAGATCCTTACGTGTCCTTACTTCAATAAATATTGCAAATATTCAAATAATATAACATAAACTAAACAAATTGTCAAAAATTTCCTTTGTAAAAAGGCTAACTACAAAATATCAGATTATCTAGAAAATAAAAAACTTGGGAAGGACTACTCCAAGACGAAAAATAACACCTAACAGGCTAAAGGTTTCTTAGTCGCTTCTTTACTTTAGACTACATACCGAAGCGATCGAAACCAAAAATATCACTTTATTACCATGTCAGTGTTTAATTTTAAGAATTTGACCTTTTCTAAGTGTACATTTATTGTAATTACGAAACTAAATAATTTTTTATTAGAATGGTGCAACTAAGACACATGGTGGATGGCTCAAACTTAGGGAGTATTATACCCTTTTTTATTGGTGATGGTCAAGCTTTTGGTCACCATCTCACATATGTGAAGATGTGGCCTGAGATGGAGCACGCTTTCCCAGAAGGAACTAATTTACCCTGGATTTGAAAACTCCAAGATTGTACTTTATCGGGAACAGACGCAGGAAGCTCATTCCACTCTTTAACCACGCATATAATGAAAGTAGAACAGATTTTTTTAATTCGACACTGTGGTAAGTCGACCGGATACCCAGCAAAATTAGAAAGAAAAGAAAGATAATTATTTTAATTTTCAAAATTTTAGGAATACTTACAGCTAGGTCTTAAAAATAGTAATTAATATAATACATGCCGGTATATACCAGCGCATGTGTTCTGAGGGCCAATTAAATAGTTTCCGCAGATATGTTATCTTTCAGGTCGCTCACAGCGTGTGCGCCTTGATGATTCATACTCGGATTGGTGTAACATTTCTGCGGGTGTACCTCAAGGCAGTGTCCTTTCACCTCTCCTTTTCTCCATCTTCATTAATTCTGTTACTAAAGTAATTTCCTCCAGCTACCATCTCTACGCAGACGACCTGCAAATCTACCATCATTTTAAAGTGGATGAGATCGCAGAAGGTATTGATCAGATTAACTTGGATCTATACAACATAAACTCATGGGCTAAGGCCTATGGTCTTCTGATCAACCCCTCGAAATCGCAAGCCATGATCTGTGGTAGTAATTTTATGTTGAAATCATTAGTTCTTTCTACAATTCCGCCTATTACTTTGGCCAGTAATATAATTCCTCTCGCTACGAAGGCTAAGAACCTGGGCGTAATTTTTGAAAGCAATTTATCTTGGATGAGTCACATAAACAACATTAGTAAAAAGGTTAATTACACATTTTATTCTCTTAGACGTCTACAAAACTTCCTTCCTTTTGAGACTAAAGTAATCCTTGCCCAAAGTCTTCTTCTTCCCCTCCTCGATTATGCTGACGTCTGTTTCCTTGACGCGACAGAGGAACTTTGGAATAAGCTTGAGCGCCTTCAGAATTTGGGCATCCGATTCATATATGGATTGCGTAAATTCGACCATGTGTCTGCTTTTCGATCCAAACTTAAATGGCTACCCATACGACGGCGGCGTGATCTTCACATTCTCTCTTATCTGTACTTCATTCTCAATAACCCTCTTTCCCCGACATACCTCCGCGAACGATTTGCATTTCTCGTTCCTCGCGGTGTGCCGTGTAGGACGGCAGTATCACTACTTCTTTCCAGTAGGCCCGGAGGTTCTTTCGCCGCGCAAGCGGCTAGATTGTGGAACTCTATTCCCCATGATATTCGAGCCAGTCCATCGCTTAACATTTTCAAAACTAAGTTAAAAGAGCACTTCCTACTATCATAAATAGTTTCTATTTTATTAGTATATATATATATACATATATATATATTGAAAATTAGATATTTATTAGGTTTATTTCGTCTTTATTATTTTAGTTTATGTATGTTTATTATAATTATATGTATTGTATGTAGCTAAGCTACTATTAGTTATTGTTAGTTTATCTATTGTTCGATTTATTTTATTTTTGTACACTTCCTCTACCTGTTCGATCGCCTCTCCTATAACTCTAAGGTTTGCTGGAAGAAAACTCTTTTCAGGGTTATGCTCGCCTATGTACATAATCTTTTTAGATAAGTTGATAAAATGTATTATTGTGTACAATAAAGAATTAAAGAGAATTATGATTTATTAGGCTTACATCCCATTTCATCATTTACCCATTTCATAATTCACCCACTTGACCATTTTCTTTCATTTCATCGCTCACCCAGTACACAACACAAAGAAATAAAAGACTACTTAGTACCTTCTAGATAACATATAGGCAAACACAGATGAACAATAAGTAGGTATTAACACACACAAGTAATAAGTACCGCACTCGGCAAGTAGACAAGCGCGTGTCTGCAGGTCTAACAGGTCCTGACTCAGCTTGGTGCTCTAAAACAAAAACCTAGTAACTAACTAAAATTCAGCTGTGACTGATGATGCCATACCTACTCAGTATTTAAGCATTCACCCCAAGCTCTCAGTAGGTACATTGCACGTATAGAATTCAAAATACACTTGAATAACAACATCAGTCCTTCGACTCCTCTCACTTTTCGTAGGCAGATTGCCAGAATGATTTCTAAGATTATTTTAGTAAAATGCAATTATGCAATACGACCGCCATGCGCCATTTGTAACTTAGTTTTAAAGTTATTTTTTCTTTTTTACCAATAAGTGTACAATAAAGAATTTTCTATCTATTTAATAAGCAAGCAAAAAAGAGACAACAATAGTTGAAAAAGAGTAAGGGTTTATCAACCCAGTGTGTTTAGGGCAGAGGGTGTGCAGATCGATAAAGTTCGAAGGGGAGAAAATATTTTTAACAATCTTACGGAATTGATATGGATAATTTGACCTATCTCTAGATTGTTTGCAACAGTCTATAGTTATCTCAACTGTTTTAATTGTAAATACTAGTTCTAATTTGTTCTTATTTATTCCATAATTATAAATTTCTAATAAACAATTATGCTTTAGTAACTAAGTACGTGAATAGAAACAAACTTATTGTGACTTTTAAATAATTTCATAGCATATTCATTTTCTCTGGCATTGGTTATAGTCTTAATCCAGAGAAAATTAATATGAGTTTCAGGTAGCAGTTTTATACTTAGTTGGACACGTGTTGTTAAGTACAGTACACGAAAATCTCGAGAAAAGATCTCCTTTTGGTTCAGAATCAGCATCAATAACTTTATTTCTTTAGGCTTACAAAATAAGCTCATATACAAGTAAAATTTATAGAAATACAGAAATACAATTCAGAAGTCAGAATTTCGTAGATAAGTACAGAATTGTAATAACATTACTAAATAAAAAAAAATATTCAAAAAATTAAAAATTAAATTCAAAAAATTAAAAAACCAAACTATGAACAGTTGAACAGGGGGGAGGCCTATGTTCAGTTGTGGACGTATACGAGCTGATGATGATGATACAATAATATAGGTACTAATCTTAACATTTTGTTTCTATAACTACCTGTGCTAGTAGTTGCTAGAAGTTGCTAAGATATTTCTGCAAAATCTGCAAATAGGGATTGATCAAGGGAAATTGTCGATATATTTATTAGTTATAAACAGTTTAACGTTTAAATAAATTGCTTACCCACCCTACTCGTTTTGGTATGTTATGTGTATACAAAACGATAACAGTATTGCCGGAATAGGATGAAAACCAATAGATATAAATAATGAAAGAATAAACAACAGATTTTGATAACAGATGTGACACGACGGGCGATGGTCCGCCTGCGACGTAGATTATGGGTTCGATTTCCGCCTTGGGACAAATGTTTGTACGATCTGTGTTCCGATTGTACTGGTTATTTGCCATGTACATATGGTTAAAGTATCTATTTAGGTAATGTACATACATATATCCGGCATCTAGTGCCCATAACACGAACTCTGCTTAGCTTGGGGCTAGATGATGCTGTGTGTATTGTCCAGCATTAATAATATTATACAGCATTATTAAATAGATAAGGAATTAATGCGGTTGGTTCCTATTATTTCATTGAAATTTTCTTTGTTGATTAAATTAAACATTAAATGAGGAAATTAAGGAACCCTTATATACGTCAAAAAAGACTTTAAAAACACCAGTAGCAAATTTACTTAACAATTTTCGTTTATACCTATATAGATTATGTTAGAAACAGATTTTGCCTCTCGCAGTTTCAAACTATAGAGGTTACTTCAGGGTCACGATTTATCACATCCAAATATTTACATAGATAAGAGGCCTGGTTAACGAGATAACGAGTTATCAACGTAAAAGGGGCGGCAACTGTCAATCAAGTCCCCCTCCGAAATGATAATTAATCATAATCCCCTGATAATTTGTCTGTTATCACTAGAAGATAAGCTTTTGTATCTTTGATAAATAAAAAGTTATTTAAAGATGCACAAATGCAAAAAATGCGGGACCGAGTGTTTTTTTTTTGAATTTTCACACTGTTTAGGCTGTTTACACTTCTTGTTCTTTCTATTTGATTACTATTTTTTTTCATCCATCTTTTCTTTTTCTCCGATGTTTTGGTAGTTAGCTCAGGAACGGCTTAGAAAACAGTAAAATAACATTAACGCAATTTATAGCACTCTTTACATTATATCTCCGATCACGTAGTTGTCATTGAGTCAAACTCTGACTCAGCATCAGAACTTTCAAATCCTGATTATCACATTTCCAAATTTAATGCTAAGGACCACGCGCATTATAGAGACCGACACAAAAATGAAAACAAAAATTGTTTGTTTGTACAAAATATAGGTTAAACCTTAGCGATTTCGCTTAGACCAGTAAGTTTATTTTCCTCCGTAGCAATTGGACAGATTCTCAGTTGGACAGATAAGCACCTGAACAGAGTACAGTCGTGAATTTAACCGTAGTTATTTCTGACATCGGATAGAGACAATGTATCTTTGCCTATTTGAATCAGCAGCAGTATTGCCCATCTGTGGGGCGAATAAGACTACTTAAAAAAATACCAGTTGGTTTGCCAGTCTAATTTTCTTACCTATATAAATAGATCACGTACAACTAGTTAGGTACCTAAGTCCGTGGGTTTTACTTCCCGGTGTTACAGAAGGCTACGAACCTCACCCAAACGGAAACAGATTTTCCCATGCAGATTTGTTGTTGTTTCACGTAGAATGAAATGGGGCGTACTATGAGTTAGAAAGCGCGTTTAACCATCTAATACGAAGCTGTCATGTGGCTGTGTGCGTGTGCTTGGTGTTGGCACTACATATTCCGATTAATTTTGAGTAAACGATTGATTACAAAAATATTTTTGATTATTTATAATATTGAATATATTTAGGATATTTGCAGCGCACTAGATTTTTAAATAAAAGTGTCTATCATGCTTAAAAAATCGCTTGAAGATGACTAGATTTCGTGGTCAAAATTAGTTACACTCTCATTTAAATACCATTATGTTTTTTCAAAAATTTAATCGCTGCTGACATAGCTACTTTTCATACAATTACGTATGGAAAATTTCAATAAGATCGGGGACATAGGTTCCAAATGAAGCGGAAAGTACGTTTGTATGGGGAATAAGGCTGTCCGTTCCGTTCTTTCAATCATTAAAACAACTATAATAAAAGTGGCATTGAAAAATATTTCGCTCTAATGACAGGAAGATTCACTAACTATACTACTAATAGTGAAGCCAGCACGTGCTTTGAGTCAGATGTTTGTGGACTTCGTGAACCAGACCAAGCTGACTGTACTTTAGTAAAATCTCATGGACCCATTGGGAATAAATGTATGAATATTAAAAATATTAGCAATATTTTTCATGGACCCGTTGGTAAATAAAAGACAATAGAATCATGGACCTCTGGGAATCCTCAAAGCCTCAAAATCTATATAATTTATTTCAATCAATCAATCAAAGACAATCAATCAATCAAATGTGCAACTGTTTCTGTGTTTGTGTTTTACTGTTTTGTTTTTATCTTTCTTGGTGTGCAATAAAGAGTATTTCTATTAAATTATATTATAGGTTGCCTAGGTAGGCTGCCAAGGTTGCCTGGAAGAGATCGCTTAAAGCTATAAGGTCGCCCTTTGTACTTCTTTGTTTGTTAGCATTTCCTTGTTGTATTGTATTTTGTGTTTGTGTGGTACAATAAAGAGTTATCTATCTATCTATATATTCTACTACATTACGCTACATTCCCCCCAAAACACTGGTCAGTACCCAACTTTATAGTAGTTACAGACAGATGGATTATTTTAAGTGAATAATATAAACAGCCATTATTACATCAGGAGGAAAACATCGCTGGTTTCGAAGCCAGTCATTAAATAATCAACAATCCACAGAAACAATAACTACCGGATTTATGCGTCGTGCGTAAATAGGTAGGTATGCACTTGTCATTGATGAAGGTACTTGAGGAAAACCAATATTATTTAGCATTGACGAACACAAGGCTACATCATATCAGCCCATACACGTCACTGATGGACACCTCCCCCATACGACGACGCCACAAATAGCGCTCCTGAGCCGCCTCCATTCATCGACTCCCTGCGACTGTTACGATGTCGTCGTCGGTCTATCGCTCGATTGGGTGATGTCCCGACACGACATATCGCTTAGTAAAAAAAATAAAAAAAAATAATGCTCATCGCACAGCATTATCTAGGCGCAAGCTAAGCAGAGCTTGTGTTATGGGTACTAGATAACTGATATGCTTAATATAAAACACTACATAGATATATATTTTTTATTGTACCAATATTACATGCTGGACAATAATATTATAATACATGGTTACTTCTTAGACCAAATTATAATCGATAACTACTATCTAAACTAAATCGTATCTAAAAATCCACGGGCATGGCGTGCCGATATAAGCGTCAGAAAACAGAATAGAACAACAATTTATTTAATCCGTTGTCATTCGGAATTCAAAACCATAATTATCTACTTACCTACTTCGAAACCGCACACAGAAGATGGTCTATTATCAAAAGACGATCGCATTTTACTTCTTCAATAACTTACCCGTATTATTATAATCTGCGACTGCGTCCTAGAAAGCAACGCCATGTCATTATACCAGTAAATCAATCAAATTACTATGTAACAAGTACGTATAATTTTATGGCAGGCACATGGACGGAGCCACAAGGACAGACATTAATTAGAATTGCATGGAGCTTCGCGCCAGTATTTAGGGAACACGTGATCTGCATTAATTTGATGGTCTAAGCACATCGCTATGCCTTAAGCTGAATAAGAAGTAGAGTTATAGACCAACGAAGAAATATTTGGGTTAGTTTGTTTTAGACCTAGTTTGAGCCTGCGACTTCACTCAATATGGATACCTGGCTTAAGCTAAAATAGGCTAATTCATGCTTATATTTATCTGTCTAGTATTCCATTGTAACACCCTAAATGGTACATAGGTACAGTGAATTGTCTATAAGATCTGATTGTATGACTGCAATAAATATTGTAAAAATTATCTTGAATGTGGGTAAAGCTATAAAGATTTCCGACCCAGGATTTTTATCAATCGAAACCATTAGTATTTAAAAACTATAAATTATATACATATAAATATCATAGAAGAGCTGGTGTGAATATCATATAGGACCGCATTACAAAATGAATTCAATCTCTATCTTAACGCATATAATATGTATAGCTCAAATAAGGACCGATCAAATGGCATAGAATAAGATAGGCGTATTCCAACTAAGAGTAGATGGAGAAGACGGTTGCTGTGATAATGATGACCATCATCTGTGCACTCCATTTACTGTTCCATTTTAATTGTGACCTCAAATAGGAACTTGAGTCAGGTACAGATCAATAATCATTATAGAGCAGTCACGGGGCGAAATTCAAAATAAACATACCCACAAATTTGTTCCATAAACGAAAACTGAACGCACAAACTCAAGTCATCCAAGTCAGTATTTACTTCCGGCAACCGTTTACTCACGCACTACTTCTTGTTTGCTAAAGATAGAGTGTAAATATTACTCCATTAGCCGCGGGAGTATCATCTATGTAACTATTATAGGTCAACGTTGTTGACCTATTTTGAGCCGATAAGAATAACATCAAAGATGTTACTGGAAACGTGCGTAAAATTGTACAATGTTATTTACTAAGTTTCAGATTTCAATAACTTTATATCTAGCTTATGAAATAAGAACATAGGCAAGTCAAATTTTATAGTGTAAACAGCTTTTTATACATAAAGTTACGTAATAAGCCAGCATTAAGATCAGATCCTAGAAGTTTTTTTTTATAGTATATAGACCTTCGTTTGACCACAATCTCACCTGATGGAAAGTGATGATGTGGCCGATGTTGTATCACGAAGGTCTAGAAGACACCTGTTCACTCTTGTCTTGTCTATGGAGTGTAAAGACGACTTAAAATTTTAGATCAGACAGAATCTAATGTATTTATGCTCTTAAAATAATTTTGTATAGGTAGATATGCGATAATTTGCCTATCTATAAAATATGAGTCTTAATTGAAATTACAGGAAGAACCAAAACGAGGCATTTTCCCAGCATTGAATGATCAATGGTTATAATGATGAGCTATGGAATTTCAAAGTTTGTGAGGAGAGTTTTTGGCCCGGAAGACCTGCGTTGGTTGTACGCAAATACAACAAGCCCATGCTGAGACAGGGACCGTTTTGTGACTCTATCAAACTGTTTTCTTTTCTATGTTCATTACTTTATAATTGTCTGTGTTGAGTTGAGTTACAAATAAACGTTTCTATTTCTATGATGGAGTGTAAATATTACCGATATGATAGAGTATTAATATTATCTCAAATATGTATAGTAACACTAGCTGCTGCCGCGCCTTCGCCTGCGTTTTATCGGCATAAAAAATAGCCTACATGTTATTCCAGCTCCGGAACTATACCCATACTAATTCAAGCCCAATCAGTTCAGTAGTTTTTGCTCGAAAGGGGAACAAACATTCATACATCCATACTCACAAACTTTGGAATTTATAATATTAGGAAGATTGGCGTGATGTGATATTAGTATGATAGTGTGATCTAATTGTATGTACCTACAATTGACAGAATTTAAAACCTGATTCAGAAGACAATATTTATTGTCAAAGAAAATAAAAAATAAAATAATAAAAGTATAAACAAATTAAACTAGTATTTACAATTGCAACAATTGAGCTAACTGCAGACTGTTGCAAGCAATCTACAGGCTCATCTGATCCATATCAATACCAGTCGGAAGCGTCCCCAAGACGCTGGCTGCAGAAGAACAATCTCGGCTGAATTCATAACAGAATACATTCAGATATCGTCCCATATCGGTATTGTTTGGATAACGAGGTTTAAAAAGGCCCCGTCACAGTAGAGTGCGGCTGAAATGAAAGTAGGAGCTATTGTTTACCATTAGATGCTCTTTACGCATTGTCTGCTTGTACTCGTCTGGATTGCTTTACTTTTACTGCGGCTTTTCTTGTTATTTGTGAAAATACTTGAAACCACAACTAGCTTGGCGATAAATCCCACTTTTCTAGAAAATGTTGCTGTGTATATTTTCTTTTATTAAAGTTGTTACCTATCATATATTTATTTTCGCTCTGATACATAATATGTAAAATTTGATTAAGTCCATAAATACATATTATGTATCTATGGACTCGATACAATTTTTGTCATCATCTTCACTAATTGCTACTGATAGGGTTTGTATTATTAAATAATAACCAAATAATATATATAATCATATAGATAATTATATATAATAATATAGAATTTAATATAAACTAAGCTTATATTTTAGATACTATATTAGTGTAGTTGTAAGGCTAAAACTGCTTATTCCATAATTTAATCTAGAAAACATGTGTAGGAGGGAAGACTGGTTATCTGTAATACAGTTTAAACTAAACTAAAACAGAAACCAGGGTTTCATTAGACTTGTTTTGTATATTTTAATGTGAAATAAATGATTTTGTATAACATTATCGTATATCTACTTTAAAGCACGCCTTTTTGCTGTAGTTCACCATGTGCGGTTGCCAGGCAGAAAATACCATCGGCATTATGCCCACCATTTGTATTTTTTTTACATTGTGTGCAATTAATTCTCCTGTCCTTCTAATATTATAGGTTATAATTATAATATTAAGTTTGTGATATGTGAATTTTATTTTCTTACCCCTTACTACCTATCTCCAATACCACAACAGATCAAGATAAAATTTAGAGCACATTTAGAACAGAGCCTAACTTAGATAAATGGCTTCTTATTATACCGAAAATACTCGTACAAAGCTGCGGGCAGAAGTTAGTATCAAATAAAAATATTCTCTGTTATAGGACTGCTCTTGTTTATCTTCCTACGGTCTCATATTACGGCTTTTAAGGCTTCCATCATAGGGCTTACATTTCCACTAGTGCGCCGCATTATTTGCCACCATTTATAGGTTGTCTGGCAAAGATCGCTCTTGAACGATAGGACCGCCCATTGTCACTTATGTGTTTTTGTTTTATTTGTAAACTGTTTTCTAGTGTTAAGTGTGCAATAAAAGTATTTTCTATCTTTCTATCTATTTATAAAGATATCATTTTAAAAAAAATCCAAAGGACGTTTGGGGGATCCAAGCCTTACAAAAAACTATAGCAACCAGGAGTATATACCTACCCAAAAATGCAATAGGACAAAAACTTAATTTAATCAATGCAAATCAATGTAACTGATCAGAGATAAATCAATTTGCAATGTTTACAAAAAGCTTCCCATCAAATTGCAATTTAAAATAAACCCAACCAGAGCGCGTCTAATGAACAGATCATTATGCAACTGAATAAATTGATATCCGATACGAAGAGATTAAACGGAGACAGGCAGGGCTGTCACAGCCTCCAAATCTCAAGAACAAAATCAATCAAAAAATAAATACATTTCTGTAGTCATGGCAATATTTTTGGCAAAGCGTTGCTAGTGATGTAAAATCTGATGTCGTCCCCTAACTAAACTAAATCAGTTTGACGTAACTAATAATGATACCATCCTTTTTATTTTGATTGTTAAGAGAGGGACGGCACCATTTCTCCTCCTGTCAGGTTAGTTTAGTTTGAGCGATATCAAAGTTAACACCAATGTGACAATCACTAAATTATATTAATTTTATTAAAATTTCTACCTATTTAATTCACGCAGATCCCAAATTAGATACGGTGTAAGGAGATTTTATGAATTTAAGTGATAAAATCTATAATATTATTTATCCAGCAACATAACAGTTATGTTGATGGATAAATAATATTAAAGATAAGAACAAGATGCTCAGACATAGGGTGCTTGAAAGATAAAACCTTCATAATGAATATTATATGAGTGGAGTTATTGAATAGAATATTAATATAATTAAAATTTCGAAGGATAGGCTTTACAATGCAAACTCAAAATATATAAGGAAAAATCAAAGAAACTAACCACTGACAGCCCTTAAGTTAGTTAAGAGGTTCATCAAAACGCAACCGCCAGAACCGATCGTACCATTTAATGAGGTGTCCATTGAACCGTTGGTATGTCGCAGTGCTACCGCTGTCTTGCACAGCTCGCAATCGGTGTCGTCATGCAATCGCATCGCACTCATTAGCAAAGCTTATAATGGTAGATTAGTGTGGTAATGCCCTAATTAGGATTGTAGTTGAGATCGAGTTTACTTCCTTTTCTGGGTGCGAGTAGTCTTGAACAGTACCAATCGGGATTCTGATTCAGATTTCTTTTGTCATCAAGTTGGACATTCTAAATTCGAACTACATCGAGTGGTTAACGGTTAGGTTGGTGGTTTATTATCAACCGACTTCGAAAAAAGGAGGAGGTTCTATGTTCGGCTGTATGTATACTTTTTTATGTATGTTTGTCGATTTCTCTGTCAATCATGGACCGATATTGGAAATTCTTACGCTATTGTATAAATAATGATCCCGAGGTAATTCCATAAAATATTTATTCCCAAGGTATTAGTATTCATCCCGCAAAACTTATTTTTTTTAAATTAAGGGTTTCGAAGCAGGTATTCGAAGCTGGTATTAAGGTTTTTTTACCATTGAAACCATTTATTTATTTAAACAATCAATTGCCTAAGCCTCACAGGGGGTAATTTCAAATAAATTTTATAAAAGATCCCAAAATGTTTCGACTTCTACGTCACTTGACCTCGTGGCGCAATTGGTAGCGCATCCTGTACTGAGGGGTTGCGAGTTCAATACACGTCGAAGCCGAAAAAATTTTGGGATCTTATTTAAAATTTCTTTGAAATCAAATTATAGTTAATAAATAAATACTGACAATGATGAGATGATGATAATGAGCTACATAGGTACCATACCATCTCTATCTGGTAGGTATATACTATTCACTCGTACTAAGTGGTTTTCCTTCACCTTCAACATTCGCACCGCTAAGGAATGAAAGTCGCCGCCTGCTTCCGGCCAATAACAATCTGGGTCTCTTCAAGACAAGAGTGAATAGGTGTCTTCTAGACCTTTGTGATACACGGTCGTCTACATCGTAATTTTGCATTTGTGGAGATCGTGGTCAAACGAAGGTCTATCTACTATAAAATATCCTACTACTATTATAAATATCAAAGTTTGTAAATATGGATGTATGGATGTGTATTCCTCTTTCACGCAAAAACGACTAAACTGATTGGGCTGAAATTTGGCATGGGTATAGTTTTGGACCTGGAATAGAAAGAAAGAAACAAAGAAATTTATTTATTTGCCTTAAAACTACCACACAATACATACAATGTCTTACTGCTATTTAAACCTAAGTAGACACTTTAATTGCGCAGCAGAGTTAGGGCAAACATGGCCTTCCCTCAGCATTGTGCTGGACGAACACTTGTGTGTCCACCCAGCGCTGGTTTTCAGTGAAGGCCATGGGCTTGGAACGTCACAACCGTCTAGTGGCGCGTCTGTAAAACTTAATAAACTATATTACAACTAATAACAATAAGTACCTATAACAGAACAAACATAAAAGAAAAGTAAAACAACATTAAAGAAACCTATGCCAGTGATATATATTGCAATATAGGTATAGGAATAACGTATAGGTTATTATTTTATCCCAATAAAATGCGGGCGAAGGCGCTCGAAAGGAGCAGCTAGTATATTATATATTGTAGATGCATCGCTAAATACCTACATAATGCTGAGATAGGGACCTTACCTTATATAGGATAACTTAGATAGGGATTTTATCCTATTTTTTTTAAATAACTGTAGAGTTTTTATTCAAATGTCACCTTGTGTTAATTTCAGACTTAGTTTATTTATTGTTCTTGAAATTTGTGGGTAAAATAAAAAAAAAATTTCTCTATCTTAGAATATGACCTAACAACTTCGGCATAACAGCATTTCTTAGAACAAGAGTTAGGTACAGTTGTTAGGTCAAGTATGTTTGATCTTTGCCCTTATTGGTTGATAAGTTCTAAGTATTTTAATTACCTAATGAACACTGATGTGTGGAAGGATTATTATTGGGTTACCGTGCCAAAAGTTTAAGCTTTCCTCAGTCGCGTCGGTCAGCCGTCCCATCGGATTATGAGGGTGAATGAATAGGGAGTGCACCTGTGTATGCGCTTATAGTGCACATTTCTGCACTATAAAATACTATGTCCTATACACGTGGTTGGTCTTCGTAGAGTGAGACTGGCGCCGTAGCAGAAATTCGGCAAGGAAGACATTAAAGCCTTGCTGATGTTGACTGTACAAAATTTAGTGGATGCAAGTGGGAATACATTTTTAAATTGAATACTGTTATTTTAAGTTAAATTGAACTGAACATATTTTGAATGTGGTGGGAAGGAGCCATATTTTTTATATCAGATATCAACTATTTATACAGAGAAAATATTCGGAGAATATGTAGAGTTTTCAGTGACCATATTCTTCTCCTGACTCTATTGGGTTTTTAGTCACTCTACTCGTTGGGTATGGGATCAAATCTTCGAAAAAAGGTACAGAAAATGGTGGGACGAACTACATTATTATAAAAGTATTACCTACTCGTTTCGGGATACAGAGACAAATATAATGAAAGAATGAGTCCCACAATGGGACAAAATGGGCTGAAATAAATTAAATGGCGTTTAGTAAGGTTTAATAAAATGTATTGATCTAAACTTTACAGCAAAAAATTAATTATCAAATTATGGCTAGCGTCGACAGACCGCAACCGGATGCTCCGCGCTAACCGCATCCAACTAATGTCCCCACCGCGTATCGCTCTGCGCTAGACTTTGCCGCTACTCGTAGAGTTCTTTGTAACGTTAGCCATAGAAGTGCATCCACTGATCCGTTCCGCACGGTGCGTACGCATCAGACTGTTGGCAATGCCGGCGATCCGTTGAGTGTGGATAACGTCAATAGGATTGCCGATCTGATGAAAATTCGTTTATAAATGGCGGTCGCGTCTGCGATCTGGTTGCTGTGGTACAGTGGACGCGGCATTACGCTCAAAATATCCATCTGATACGGTCAATGAAAAGCGTCCGATGCCAGCCTGTCGACGCTAGCCTTTACTAAAAGACTGTCGCTTTGTTACTTCACCATCCACTGTATAAACCTATCTTGGAACCATAAATTAACCTCAAAGCACTTTCCATAGGTTAGGTTCCAATTACCGTGCCAGTTGCCTGCGCTCGAAAGCGATTACGAAAGTGAAGAACAATCGATGGTTTCCATGGCTTACCCCATGCCGATCGGTTTCACTGACAACAATCGTGTAATAGCTAATTAGTTTTTATGAGTATCTTCAGCTTCACGGTAGTTGCGGTACTTGCAACTTCCCAGCGGGAAACACATTTTTTTGCAATCTATAACAAAAAATTATGTTCGTATTTTCTTGCGCCTACGGTTTATAATTCTTCATAGCGGGAGGTTAGCAACCAATTAAATTGTACATTGCGCTGTTGCTTTCATTCGGGGTTTTGATGTGATCACTAATCCGGTTACAATCTTTTTTCTGTCGTTACGATCGTCATGCTTAATACAAACTCTCCTTAACTTGGGACAAGGTGATGCGGTGTGAGAAAAATATCTTAACGTTAACGTTAAAGCTTAACGTTAATAGCTTTATTCACTCAAATTAATTTTGTGAAGTATCCAAGAGTCCTGTAAGGTCTAAAGGAAATAATGCACTTTGATAATCGATATTCTATTTTTTATTTAGAGATGTTTTAGTAGGTGGGTACGTATTTGATTTGATATTGGTAAGTCGGTACCAACTACATATAAATAACTTGGTGTGGGGAACTAGAAAACAAATCCATAGTTATATGTAAAAACACACACACAGTGCTTATCTTAGGGAGATATGTACATTACTTGATAATATGTCCTTTCATTACCCTAACTGTATCGCATGTGGTTACTTAACATAGAAGGTCACCATGCACGCAAACTACTTTTTCATTCACGTCCACTCATGCCATACCTTGTCGTAAGTAATTCGAGTGAGAATTTGACGGCAAACAACCTACTTGACCATACCCAATAAGGTGATACCACTACCTACAACACTATTGCACATTGTCTTCTATAGAAGGTAGATGCAGTCAAAATTTTATATAAAACTAGCGGCCCGTTCCGGCTTCGCACGGCTTCGGACATTTATTTTTTAAACATTTTGGCATAAACGTACATAAATCTTGGTCTCATTTTGGTCTGATTTACTATTTTTTTTATTGCAATTAAAATAGCCTATATTAATCAGTATTAATGTAGCATTCAGCAGTGAAAGAATTTTTAAAATCGGTCCAGTACTTATTGAGCCAATTCGTTACAAACATATGTACTTACATACAAATCTTTCCTCTTTATAATATTAGTATAGATAGACTAGTGACCCGCCCTGACTTCGCACGGATGCAATGCTGATACTAAATTATACATAAAAACCTTCATCTTTTAAAAAAACCGCATCAATATCCGTTGTGTAGTTTGAGAGATCTAACCATACATAGTATCCCTATGTATAACAGCAGGAAGCGACTTTGTTTTATACTATGTCGTGATATAATTTTTATTGTTTCAGGTAAAGTAACGCGGAATCCGAAAATGCTACGAGCTGAGACTGAGCCATAAGTATCAAGTGTGTTGCTCTTAGAAATTAAATGTTTCGACTTCGACGGGAGTTGAACCCGCAACCTTACCTCATTACGGAAATGCGCTACAATTTGTGCTACGATGTCATGAGCCGAAAATTTTTGGGAATACCTACGGTCTCTAGCGCTCTACTTATGACAAATTATTTTTAATTTCTTAGGAATTACCCGCAGTGAGTGATGTAAATTATAGTGTATAGTGCGTTACACTAAATGTATTATCAAAAACCTTTGTTGCTCTTACGCCAAATAATAATAAATACCATGAAAAACCTGCTTTGTTTTAATAAAAACATCCTAATTAAAACTTTTGGTGTATCAGCGTGCTAGAACCATCGAAATTATAGACAAACGAATCGCTTTCAAGGGCACAATTCGTCCAATTTTGAACAGATTAGTAAAAAATCTTGATTGTCGTGTGTATTTTTGATTCTGTGCAACAATAAAATAGTTGTAAAGCTGTGAGTTTACTTGTGCCTCACAAGGCCTTCTAAACAATACAATTATTAAACTTTCAAATGACACTGAGGGGGCTAATTAGTGAAAATGTCGCAACCATGGGAAAGGGGGCCAATGCACAAGCGAACAAAAAGCCAATGGCTCTATTGTATTGCAAATTATAATGTAGGTACTTTATAGAGCTGCGTTCATAGAGTTTTTGTCGTCATGTGACATTGGTTGCTAAACGTGTTTTACTGAACTTGATGTTACTTTTGCTTCCAATGGAAACTTTTCCGTTTTCTTTCGGAGAGTTGGATAAATAAAATTAAGTTGATTAGATTCGTTCTCCCATTTTCTGAGTTAAAAAAAACTTTCAATTGAAGCTAAACAAGACAAATTATAGAAATTTAAATTGCTATATTGTTGCTGTTAGGTGTACGAACGAATGAATTATTTTGTTGATTCGTTCGACTTCTTCTCGTCGCATTTGGTTCCGTCCATTGTGCGTCCAGGAGGGCAATTCTGTCAATATAGGTACATATCTACTCGATAGATATGCAGGAACTGACAAACTATCAAATGATAAATAAGCGTATTCTGGAAAATGGAAAATACAATTCGATATTTATCGAGGGCTTTTCTTTGATGAGTTGCTCGATAAGTCGCACGAGAATGCAGTTTTTGGCGGTAGGTACTCGATATCTCGCCCGCTAAAAACTGGCCTATGAGCAAGTTGTCCCTTTACTAAAAAGCATAGTGTACCACTCGCCCGAATCAAAATTCAAGAACGCGCGAGTTCAAAGTGAAGAGAACAATTCTTCCACACGTATAAACGCATAGACAAACTCAAATACCTACAACCTCAGGCCATAGTTATTTAGGTACCTAACTATATAGTAACATTACCTAATCTGTGACTATATGTAACCATTTACAAAATGTTACCACAACTGTTCCTACATTATTTAACCGCATTACCCTGTACCGTAGCTCTAGCCGTCCGAATTTATTATTAACAGGAATTCACCTACCGGGGTGAGCTTATATTATATATTTATGGAGGTAAAAGACGTAGTAACATTACCTAATCTGTGGTAAAGGTAGCAAGGCGTTTAGAAAATTAATGAACTCGTTATCTCGGAAGTTTTCGTTTACCTTGCGTTTTCTTTTTCATGTGAAAATATACAGAGTTTTTTTTAAATACGTCGTGCTACCTTACGACACGTCATCTAGCCCCAAATAAAGTAGAATAAAGATAGTAAGGTATCTTTAAGAAAATTATTTAATAGGAACCGGTAGATATCGTAAGAACCTACCAGAGGAAGACCAGAGATTCATTCTGTGTATTTTTAACACCTCAGCTGCCATCAGTAACCCGCTAATATCATAATCATAATCATGCTAAGCGTGGTGATTATGGAAAAACTACCCTTGTTTGGAACATTCAGCTGTGAATAGATAAAGTCTATATGAGGCCGCAGGAAGTTCGTTCCACTCTTAACTTGCCTTCTTCTATTATTGGCGGTTTCTTTTTTATTTTATGTGAGCCTATTGATGATGATGATTTCAGTAGGCACCAAGGCAAAATTCAGCGTTCACTTTCCCCAGTAGTAGGTACATGACAATCATGTTAGAATAGTTATACCATGTGTGATAATTTATTTCGTAACACGCAATGTCACTTCACTTACTATTTGAACTTTCACAGCTGAAAACACATAATATCAAATAAATAAATAATGCTGGACAATTAACACAACATTATCTAGCCCCAAGCTAAGCAGAGCTTGTGTTATGGGTACTGATATACATAATACAATATATTAAATATATAGATAATTTTTATTATACATAGAAAACGACCAGAACACCCTGAACAAATATCTGCAGATCGTATAAATATTTGTCCCGAGGCGGGAATCGAACCCGAATAAGCATCGAAAGTCAGCATGCATGTTAAAAAACGACAATCGTGCCAGCATTTAAAAAGTTACCTATGTTTAAATTAATAAATTAGCGCTAAAATAATATAATTTTAGAGTAAAAATGATTTTTGTGACTACAATATGACGCAGGAGGTTGCCTCCTGCGTCATTTTTCAACATGCATGCTGACGTCACAAATCTAGGCCTCCTGTATACGGAAAACAAAAAGAGATCGCAATAGTTTTTAAAATGTATACTTAAGCTGCATTGAGTTTAACTAATAGAAGAAAATTAAACAAATGAAAGTAACACTTAAACTTCACTAGTCAAGCCGCACTTATAAAATTAAATAACTGGTTTTTTAACCTTGTTACGTAAAATAGTAAAAGTTACTTAGATTTGACCGACATGCACGACTTGTACGTTACAGGTGTAGAGATTCATATCCCGTCTCACATTATTATTTCATGCATGTGGGAAAATATGAACACATCGCAGCTTTTGTTCATCTTGCCCTCATTACAGCACTTGCCAACGACATATTAAAGCAATTGATCTAATGAGATTTTGTATATTTTATTTATTGATATTAATAAAGCTTTCGACCACCATCACAGATATGAATAAATAAACTCTTTTTTGACCATAACTTTAGATAAGACTATCTAGAATGAATTCAAGTATGAATTTGGTAGTTGAAATCTGAATGTTATTGATATTTTCAGTTTAATTTTATACAGTTTCAATTCAATTTCAAATTTAACTTATTAAACATTACTGAATATTAAATCTAAAGCGTTATAAATGGCCCAAAATAAAATAGAAAAATTTGATAAAGTAGAAACTAAATTACCAATTTAACATACTATGTATGTACAGAACAATTTATTATATAGTTTTCGTCAAGGGGCTGAATCAGTTAAAGGAGGAAAATTTAGAAAAATGTTGTTTGAGGAAAGTTTGAATTTTATTTTCTGTAGGATACATAATGTAGAGCAGAATAAGAAAAAATCTTTGATCTCCGACTTATGTTTACGAAATAAATTAAAACTCCCAAGGTTTTTCAAAACGGTTCAAGAATTGCTACCATATCCTAATGAATTAGAAACGTTACCTTTAATTTCATTTTTAGGTTTTTTGAATTGATACTTACTTTGATATCTATATATCTTAATAACACCTGTAGCCATAGCCTGTTAGTTAAGTACTTAGAAAGACAATATAATTAGATCAATTGTCTACTTGATCTCATTTACATTAATTACATTCATAGCCCCATCTCAAAAGACAACGTAACCACTTGTAAGGCAGTTCACACACGAGCAACTGTCGTAAGCGATAGCTGCTTATGCTACCGTTCTGTCGCGTAAGCTGCAGCCCACCGAGATCAGAATGGGATGGAACCGTTTCGGAATCACCAATTGCCATACAGAGAGGCATTGTAGTCAGCAGCGCCGGGATTAATATGGATCAATTGAGCTACCAAACTCTAGATTGTTTGCAACAATATTTATTGTATGATACAATCATATAATAAACATAACAATATTTTACGTTACATGAAAAATCGCCGCTGCGCCGTTAGGCGGCATAACAACGGCGGCGGAGAGCCCCTGCGGGTTGCATCGTCGAGGCTGGGCAGTAAATGCTTTAAATTATCGTGTTGCGTAATATTAATTATTATTATTAGTTCTATATTGATAGTTAGTTAAAGTTTGGGCCAATAAATAAATTTTTTTCTAAAGCCTTCTATTCTGTTGCTTGAGTTACCGACCGGTGATTTAAAAAACAAGCGTTAAAATAAATAATAAATAATTCAGAACACATTTACAGCATTTTCTAGCCCCAAAGAAAACAGAGATAATGTTTTGTTATGAATGATTTTAGATTAGTGATATATCTACTTAGAACATTACATAAAATACAGAGTTTAGTCAAATTAGTGCACAATAACGCTGAAAGTTACTCACCTGCTGTTACAGATTAACTTTCAATAAACAAAGGCAAAGGATTTTTTGTTTTTGGCGAATTTTTTATTTGTCTCAAATAACGCCTTATACTACGTACTTAGTCATCCCAAAATAGGGCAATCGGTCTTTCATACCTTGAGGTCATTGTCGCCGCACTGGCCCCGCCCCCATGCGAAAGTGACAGAGCTATACGTGATCACGAAACAGACTGACAATGAGTTCATTCCGCGCGAGTGGACCGCGCCGCACGGTCAATGCCCAATCATCCGTTATGAGGGACTGTAGTATAACGAAATACAGAACTTGCAAAATAAGCGTTTGTATAATTTTGGGTAGGTATAATATTGACCTTGAACCCCGTTTGATAATTTTATATTATACTGTGGCACCAATAGAATATCCCCCCGCGATATTTTGTACTAATTTGACTAACACCTTATATAATAGTAGCCAATGTGTGGTTAGCCTAAGATCTAATTAGCTATCATAATGAAACAAACATCTGTAATACAAACAGATGTTTTGGAAGCTCTGAAGCAACGTCATTGTGTTTTGGATTTAGACTAATTGCGACATTATCTTAACATGGCTAAGGTTAAAAGCTGACACGATCCTCTTTTTTTTTCGAATACGACCTGGGTTTGTGTCTTCAACCTGGATAACTGCAGGAAAACACAAAAGGTAATCGTGCCAGCTTTAAACACTTTTTTATGTTGGATTCGATGGTGCATTTTTGTTTTATAATGTTTTCTTTGCTTTCTACGAATTTTTTTCAGTCCAAAATTACTCATCATATAAAATTTATAACAATTTATCGTTCAAAATTTGACTTGCCTAAGAGCTTATTTTGTAAGCCTAAGGAAATAAAAGTAATTGATTTCTGATGAAAAACTTTAAAGTATGAAGTGGTACTTCGACGACTGATGTGGGCGATGATCCGCCTGTGACGCAGGAGGTTGCGGGTTCGATTCCATCCTTGGGAAAAATGTTTGTACGATCTGCAAATATTTTTTCCGCATGTTCTGGGTATTTCTATGTATATAAAGAAATATCAATGTAATATACATATTGTACGAGTATTATGTATATAAGTCATCTAGTACACATAACACAAGCTCTGCTTAGCTTGGGGCTAGATGATTCTGTGTGTATTGTCCAAAATTACTTTTTTGGACTATAGTTACTGCCTATCTTAAGGTATACCGATAGACATTTCGTATCTAACTCAAAATAATGTGAATAAACTCCAAAACAACAATAATATATGTATATTCAAGTTTTATTTCAGTATGGGTTAATAGCAAGTGATTTAAATTCTACGCAAAACTTAAAAAATATTATTGAGCTGTGTAATGTAGAACGCAAGAAATACAAAATATCTAAAAATATGTGAATGGCTTATTAATATATCGTAGATATTCTCTTGAAACTTTAGAATCTAACAATACATTTCAATAATTTATCAATAAATATTTTTTTTTTTATGGACAATATAACTTCGTTTGACCACAATCTCACCTGATGGAAAGTGACGATGTGGCCGACGGTGTATCACGAAGGTCTAGATTCTAGACCTTCGTGATACACCGTCGGCCGTCGTCTAGACTCTAGAAGATACCTATTCAGTCTTGTCTTGAAGAGATCAGGTTGTAATTGGCAGGAAAAACAGAAACAGGCAACGAGTGCCAATCCTTAGCGGTCCCAATGATGAAGGTGCAGGAAAACCGCTTAGTACGAGTGGATAGTATATCCACCAAATAAGGTATTGGTATTGTGCCGTCCGTCTGCTTAACCTGGAGTGGAAGGGAGATGGTGGGATTAGGTCATGAAGTTCCAGAGAGAATTCACCGAAATGTACCTAAATAATCTACCGCAGGTATCCTTTTGAAACATTTGAACCTAGCCTTAGGTAGGGAGAGGTACATTTTGGAACAGTTGAGCAATATCATTGTTGCCTAGACAATAGTTTCCACATCGTGCATCCTATCTCATCATCTGCTTCTCATCATGGCTAGGCTAGCCTACTATAGTAGTCATCATCATTATCTTTATATCAGCCAACAACGTCCATTGCTTATATGACCACAATTAATATGGCGTCTTTGAAAAAACGACAAACCGACTTCAAATTCCCTTAGTTTTACACTTATCTTAAGTTGTGAGGGATAAATACTTTATTGGACCTGTATACATTTACCTGGATACATTTATGATAATATATTTACCCCTTCGGGATCACTTTCTATACAATAGTGAAAGAATTTTCAAAATCGGTCCGTAATTGGCTTAGATATCGCGTAACATAATACAAAAAAACAATACAGGCGAATTAAGAACCTCCTTCTTTTGAAGTCGGTTAATAAATGGACGTCTGGGGTTTGTGCTCAGGAACGCCCGCGACTTCCGTACTGTATGTACCTATCTAATATAACTTCCTTCCTATACGTGTGTTTCGTCTAAGTAATTTTTTATGTTATTTTAAACTGTGTAATTTTATTTTTTTCTATTTGTGTTATTCAATATAATTCAATTAATTAATTTGAATATGTAAGTGACTCTAAATTAATTTTTAATCTATAAGTAATTAATGTAATTAGTTAATTTAAATCGTATTAGTTGCTCAATAAATCAATTATAAATAAATGACGCCACAAATAACGGTCCTGATCCACCTCCATCCATCGATCACCTGCCACCACAACAATGTCGTCGGTCCATCGAGTGGATGATCTCTAATAACTCGTCTCGCGTTGGATCGTGGTCGCCATTCGAGAACCTAGTTTCCCCAGCATATTGTAATTTCTGCTTCTCTGATGTTGAATCTTCCTCCCGAGAAGAGTCACGTTGTAGAATGACCGGAGGGGAAACCTTGGCAGAGATGCCGAGGTTTCCCCTCTGGACTATAACATGGGGTTCTTCAAAAGGGGTCTTATAAGACATTTAAAGGGTCGGCAAAGCGCGTATAATGTCTCTGCATAATAGTACGCTTGTTTGCTACCTTGGAGGTATAAAAAGAGTTTCGTATAAGGAACCAACCTCTAGTTACCAACCTTGTAACAGGGTAAAGGCATTTTACAACAACGTTCACAACAACTATTTCCTATAAGATGCAACTAGCAACATCGACGACGTCTTTGAAAAATAAAGGTCAAATTCATTATTTTTGCATTACCCGCAGAGCAAGCTATTATTACTTGCCAGAAACTTCATAATCTGACATTTACCACGCAAAAAATACGGATGGGCGACTCTAAAAAAATGACCTCGATTTACTTAGTTTTGCAACAAAATGAAAGTATTTTTGTTGCGCTGATTCAGTCTAGATTTCAGTGTTCCTTTATTCTTATAAAAATTCAGCTCTTTTAAAATGTAACATTGCGGTGACCGATTTATAAAATATCACTTTATTTCCTACTTCTTTTTATTTATTAGAATGTGACTGTTTCCTCACAATTCAAACAAATTGTCAAACATATCCTTTGTAAAAAGGCTTATTTCCCGCCTCCATTCCATGACTAAGAAATTTCCATGAACTGGATACTGGCAGAAAAGTGGCAAACCAGACACATATTGCCAATAACAAAGAAGTCAAGTCAAAAGGCTTATTACAAAATTTCAGACTATCTAGAAGATAAAAAAGCTTGGGACGGATTTACCTCCAACTCGAAAAATAACTCTAAAAATAAAACCTAACAGGCTAAAGGTTTCTTCGTCGCTTCTTTACTTTAGTCTACATACCGAAGCGACCGAAATCAAAATATCACTTCATTTCCATATCAGTGTTTAATTTTAAGAATTTGACCTTTTTTAAGTGTTCATTTATTGTATTTACGGAAATAAAGAAACTTTGACTTTGACTCCTGTACCTACCCATGTATTTGTATTTTTATATAAATAATAATGTTCTCAAACTTTAATTAAAAAGGTCTGGGAACATACTTATAGGGCTAATTAATGCATTCACTGCACAATATCTGCGGTGCGACCCAAGCCGCAGTTAGTATGCTGCGAGTCATACTAACTAGTACATATTATATACATACAGGGTGTGACGTTGACATTGCTGAATACCCTTAGCTAAACACACCGAGGGAACCAAAAGAATCGAATTACATAATTGTTAATAACATAAGAGTTGGAATATGAAGGATTCTTTCGGTTCGCTAGTGAGCGAGGATATAGAGAATCAAAATATGTATGTGTGACGACCTCTGTGGCGCGGTGGGCGAAGGTCCGCCTGCGACGCAGGAGGTTGCGGGTTCGATTCCCGCATCGGGACAAATATTTGTACGATCTGCAGATATTTGTTCAGGGTGTCTGAATGTTTCCTATGTATAATAAAAAATATCTATCTATGTAGTGTATTATATTAAGTATATCAGTTATCTAGTATCCATAACACAAGCTCTGCTTAGCTTGGGGCTAGATAATGTTGTGTGAATTGTCCAGCATTTTTTTTTTTTTATTTTTATTTATAAAGTACTTAAATTCTTTCGGTTAAAAAAAAGTGACGTCACGTTTTTTTATGAATTCCTTTGGTTCACTGACTTAAATTATAAGACAGGTCAAAGCTATTTTGACAATAATCAACATCAAAACTCAACATCAAATTACTAAGCAAATAAATACATATAAACAACTGTACGCATTCAAAAGTTAAATAGTGTATCAAATCATGATTACCCTGTACCTATTGATCTCTTGCTTTCGAACATCCATCACTTTCTCCCTCGTTATTCCGAGCACCTGCTATTTGAGCAATTATCTAGTCTAGTTAGGGCCTTGTATGCATTAACTTCTGGGTTTTTTAGATATGTTTGACTCACAGTTTGACTGAAATTTTTTGCGACCTAACTCCGTCGTGTTTGGTTTCGTGGATTTTTTTTCCAAGCACTTTTGCTCTAGATGATATAAAGCTTATTTTTAAAATTTACCATGGTCACCGGCCTTATAGTGACCCGGTCCTTTGGGAGGCATGCGTGGTGACGAAGCCAACACCACAGAGGCCCTATAAGAGAATTAATCTTAAGGCTATGTATACATATGTAGCTGGCATCATCCTTGGTTGCACATTAGCATGAATGTGATACACCCGAAGATGATATCCGCCAGGTGTAGAGACTATTGCAAAGGAAAATGAAACTAATAAAAAAACCATGTTATTGTGATGACTGGATGGACTGGGTAATTGGACTATGGGGAGACTATGGACGCCTGCCATAAACATACTCTCAAATCTGTTAAAAACCGCAGGACGGTGGCTTGCCATATATAATATTATTTCTATTTACTAGACTATTTCATTCCATAAGTAAGAATAGAAGTGCTAATTATGACAAAAGTGCACCGATTTTTGTAAAAAAAAACCCGTCGAAAGCTGTCGGTGCCAAAAATAAAGGCGATCTGAACAGTTTTGACTCCAAACTTGGATGAAGCAGACAATGTATTAAAGGATTGTAATGACTAGCCCCTGCCTGTGGCTTTGCCCGCGCTTTTACAGGACGTATTAGCCTATAATGTCCAATCCCCTGAACTGAAACACCTTGCCAAGTTTCATCACTACATAATTATAAAACAAAGTCCTCCGCCGCATCTGTCTGTCTGTTTGCGATAAACTCTAAAACTACCGAACGGATTTTCAAGTGGTTTTCACTAAACGATAGAATTATTCATGAGAAAGGTATATAATTTGTGTAAATTGGTTGAAATATAACGATTATTGTTGAAAGTGTCGGAAAAAGTCGAACCGCCTGGGAGATTTCATTGAAAACACTTTTCCCTTTGCGATATAACAAAAGAATTCAAGGTGCGATATTTCTCTTGTAGAGATTTACAAAAAAGTCCGCACTAGCATATCTTTGCATAGCTTACTATACCCATTATATCATAATAATATGCTCTACTACCCGTGCGAAGCCAGGGCGGGCTGCTAGTTAAGATCTAAATTGAAAAAGGTAAAGACAGACAGACAGGTACTTAGCATTTATATTATAAGTATGAGTATACTAAGGACGTTGAATTGTTGCCAAGACGGTATGACTTGCAGGACCGCGATGAGTTGATACCATAGTATATAAATTCCTTGGTTGATACATGCATTGTGAAGGTTGCACAGTGCTGCCTTGTCCGTAAAGATGTCCTACTTATACACTAGCCAAACTCGATGTGAAATGTTTCATATTTACCCTAACAAACGATTAATATACCCATTATATTATATTAATATTTAACCTAAAATTAACTCTGTTGCCGTGTCTTTTTATACGCAATTTACATAACTTGTCCATTTGAAATCCTTCCTTCAATAAATATTACTTACAATTATATATGAAACTCGACGCCAAGCAAGTGAGTTTTAGTTTTTGTGTCGCGATTTGTTTTCAAATTTGGCTAGTGTATAGTTTCGTTTATGAATCATTAAAACTGTGTTGTATTATGTGTACCTACTTACAAAACTACTTACCTACTTTTATAAAAACCAAAATACACGGTTAACCCATCCGTAGCCTAGGCACGCGTCGGCAAAAAGTGAGGGCCAAATTTTCAGGGGTAGTTATCCTTCGAGCAAAGAACACTAGAAAAATAATAATAATACAGTCAAAATATCCAATGCTACGCGTCCGCTACCGTCCCCGCTTGTGAAAATTATGTGTACGGATTTTAAATACCTTTGAAAAGGAATTAAAACGTTAAATATTATGACAATTTTTAATCCGCCCCTTTTTTCCACTTCCGCCCTTTCCATTCAGCCAGAGCCGCCTTCTGACTATAGTTTATCAGCCCGATATATGTACATAATATCTATTATAGGTACTATAGTTAGGTAGTAGTACATGAGTGGTAAAGTAGGTACATATATACCAGTGCCATAGCTTTTACTTTTATTCCGTGCTTGGCAGCTAAATTACTTCGAAACTAAACCAGCGTTACGCAACCTGATTATCTTCATTGCGTGACCGACTTTATTATAAATATACAAAAAAAAATTGTCTTGTTCCGCCGTGGAGTTTTGCATTTGCGGAAACAAGGTAGAATTTAATTTAAATATTTAATTATTTACATTAATTTTATATTTAAAAATAATTAATTAGAAAGTTGTAATCAGCAGATATTCTTTAAAAGATTTATTGTAATAAATTAACACATAACGGTCTCGGTGTCGAGGTAAAAGTATTTTCCTGATCTCAAAAAAATAATATTTTTTTTTTTGAGATTAACATTATAAACACATTACTAAATAATTAAATTTATGGGTTGTTTATTGTATAAAAGACAAAAGAGCACATTTTTCCATTGAGGCCAACGTCTGAATAAAATCGCATGTCTTCTTTCTAAACTAAAATTGCAAAAAGGGTTTAACCCCTATGCATTTTCGCATGCCCATAAAATACAACAAAAATAGCCACAGTAATATGAACCTTAACTCACGAGTAACATTTCGAAAGGAGACACGTTCTAAGAATTTTATATTGCCATGCGCTCCCAGGGGAAGTAGATATTTGCAGCAGTCGGTTATTTATAGCTTTGAACTTTTCCACTTTTCAGAATCAGAATCAATAACTTTATTTCTTTAGGCTTACAAATAAGCACTTAGACAAGTCAAGTTGTATACTATAAACATAGTTATTATTATCAAATAAGAAATAAGGTGTTATTGATATTCTCTTCTCTTCAATTTTTTGTCCACTAGTGGAAGAAGTGAAAAAGAGACCACTAGCACATTATAATTTCACTTATGTGTCTAATACATGTTTATTTTGCCTATCTAAATCTAAATTTAGTTTCAGTTGGCCCATTAGG
The DNA here is from genome assembly GCA_947859395.1 of Eupithecia insigniata. NCBI lineage: Eukaryota > Metazoa > Arthropoda > Insecta > Lepidoptera > Geometridae > Eupithecia > Eupithecia insigniata. The sequence goes on along the minus strand of OX402001.1, from coordinate 2,674,566 downwards.
GACCACTACGAACATTGTTTTTTTACTATAGAAATTATAATACCTACTACTGAACAACTGGATGTATGGAATCTACATATATTATTGATCCGTTCAGCTTTCAGTCACTATCGCTAAAAAGGAGACAAATTGACTTAGATACTTCCGCCTTATATTTTTTTAGTATCAGCATCATCAGCCCGTACACGTCCACAGCTGAACATAGGCCTCCCCTAAACGACGCCACGAATAGCGGTCCTGAGCCGTCTCCATCCAACGACTCCCTGCATTTTTTTAGTATGAATATATAAAATAAATGAATAAATAATACTGGATAATCCACACAGCATCATCTAGTCCCAAGCTAAGCAGACCTTGTGTGGATACTAGAAGACTAATAAACTTTTACATTACGTAAATATTTTTTATTATACATGGAAAATACCCAGAACATCTGGAACGAATATTTGCAAATCGTACACACATTTGTCCGAACGCGAGATTGAAACTGCAACCTCCTGCGTCGCAGCCAGCCTTCGTCCGCCGCCCCACATCGGTCGTCGGAAGATGTATGACTTTATTAGAGGAATTCATTTCCGCCTGGGGGAGACCTATGTTCAGCAGTGGATGTATACGGCCTGGTGATGATGATGATGCTTTCGTAACATTGTAAGTATTCCTATTTCGCATCGATATCTTTACCAGTTTCACTACAAATAGCTCGGATCCGCAAACTAGTTGGAAAGTTACTTGTAAGCCATACGCGCTCAAGTCACGATCCTATGCTTTACTTGCAGTAACAAAATGCTCTTTATTGCCTACGTGATTAAGACTATAATTGATTAGAGTGGTTCTGGAAGCTTCAGTGTTCCTATAAATTCAATTATGGAGCTTTGACTTTCGAGGTATTTAGGCTCTACTGCCTAGGGCGAGGGTAGCTCTCTCTAGCAAAATATTTTTTGCGAACATGAGCCGAGTATACCCGATTTAGCGTAACCAACGCGAGCGTGACGGTTCAGTTTCGTTTATTATTCAGGAAAAGGAATAGAATATAAATGATTAAGAAAACAGTTTGCTAGAGTCACAAAACTGTCCCTGTCTCAAGGAGTCTGTCAAAAGGATGCGAAGTTTTTACTTAAAAGTCGAAAAATATTCTGAAACGGCGTTATGAAGTAAGTAGACCGATATGTTTATTAATTTTAACAAGAAAATGCTATCAAATAATCAAATTCAAAGCGTGAAATTCAATTACAGTTTGAAATGCATACACAGCTGAAAATAATAAATTTCAATTATGAATTATGTATTTTTGAGTGCTAATTAGTTGCGCTAACCGAACGTATAGAAAACCGTAAACTTTTGATTTATAAGAAGAGTTGAATTTTGATTTTTATTGTTTTATTATTGACCGCGTCATATGAACCACTTTCCATTCATTTAGCGATTTTAAGATTTTTTATAGATAAGTATATTTAATCGAATATATTATATTATACTTATTTAATATTTACTTAGGTTTATGTCAAATTTCTGCAAAACGACATAATTTATCTGAAAAACCTTCCTTGCTTCGCTTGCAGCGACATAAAACAGACTGCAAAATCAATAAATTAAAAATTAAATTAAAATTATTTATTTCAGACTACTTAGGTCCATATGATACATAACATTGATATAATCATTAAAGACACGCGTTTAGTGTGGTCAAGTCATTTTACTATACTTATATAGTTATATACAAATACTCGTATAGTTATTTTACTTAAATAATACGTATAGTTTGAAGCATTAATTATGAAATGAATGCAAGCGGGTTAACTACGAACCAAGTCTGTGTAGGAAGAACACCAATATTTCATCCTTTAACAAATGTTGGTATTCTTCTAAACTAACTATATTAGTGAACTGTCTAATTATGTTCACTTTTTGTACCAAAATACTGGACCGATACAATCGTCTACAAATGCGCAGTCAGTCATCACATCAATATACCTAATTGGCGTGTATCATCACAATGTGTCACTATTGTTATTATCTATATAACAAACCAACAAATATAATAACAAACAAAGATGAATGCTGCCTACCTACCGTTGCTATGCGTGCATGGACTTTGTATGCATCCGCTTACATAATGATATCGAGAACAAAAACTCACACTGTCCATCTAGGGTTGTCCGAAATTTATCGCATCATAACACACGGTACATTTTTATTGGATTATAAAAACATAATTACTACTATTGAAACATAAATGAAAGATTACTTAAGTACGTAATCTTTGATTAATGTTTCAATCAATTAACCAAAACCAATTTTCTCATTCATTCAACGGTTTGACGTAAGTTATAATGTTTCTTTACTGTGTTTGTTTTTAAGTTTTTTTAAAGGCTAAATTTTGTTCTTGGACTTTATAGAATTTATGTGGACTCCTAGACGGACTTTCTACTTTCAGGCTCAATATAATTATGTTGAGACTGAAACTAGAAAATCTAATCTCCAAAGTCTCTGTCGATACGAAGAATTCTCTTTTATCGATATAATTTACGCCTATGTTGTTTTAGAGCAGCCCACAGATCACAGAGTATCTCTGTAATCTGTGGAGCAGCCCTTTTACCAACTGAATTTTTGTGCCACCCCTTAATCAACTCAAAATTCTAATACAGTAATTGGATTACGCATCTGTGCGATAGTGAAAGTACGCGTCCTTGATCGTTACATCACGATCCGGTTCGAGTCGCGTTCGAAATCTCGTGATAGGCGCTAACTATGCAGAATGCCTAATTGGAGGTCAATTCGATATGCGTCTACTCGGTTTACGGTTTAAAATATTTTTATTCTCATAAGAATTTACAAAATTCGCTTACTGAGAACTTAAAAATTAAACTTAGTCTAAATATTGTGCCCTAATGCGTAGTGTGCTTATACTAAAATGTAAAACATTAGACTTAAATTGCAAACAAATGATGTCTATTACTATTTTTTATCTCTAAAATGCCGGGAGTTGACGACTATAAGTACTCTATAGTCGTTATTATTCTCTATTTAATTAGTCGGTATTATTCAAGAATGTAATGAAATACAATAATAGGTAAATAATGAAATAAAATAAATGATAGATAGATGGATTATTTCATTCACTAGCATAGACAGCACAAAACAAAAAATCAAACAGATATTAATTTGTAAAATAAATATATGTATATTGCTTAACAATCAAATAATATAAAGAAATTAAACTAGTATTTACAATTGAAACAATTGAGCTAACTGCAGACTGTTGCAAACAATCTACAGATAGCTCAACTGGTCCATATCAATACCAGTCGGAAGCGTCCCCAAGACGCTGGCTGCATTGCCCCGCTGTATGGCAATGCTAATGCGCTGCGCCAGATACTCACCAGCTCTCGGGTCAAGCGTCGCTTCGACCAGGCGCTCAGATAATTTTTTGAATTTGCTTAACAATAAAATTGTTTTTGTAATTTACCTATCTACTAATACGTGTTATTGTAATACTTTACTGATATAATATATAATTTGTCAAATAATAATTTTCAATGATATAAATTAACAATTTGGAATTTAAGGAAATAATATAATATTGCGTAACGCCATTGGACGTCGCGATCGCGGCGTTTGAATCTACCCCTAACTCAGCCCGTGATAACCTAAAAGCAGACTAAAGGAACCTACCTGAGGAAGGGTGGAAGTTTTTTTCCAAGAGCAGGAGCTCCTATGTTCAGCTGTATGTATGCATTATTGTAGACTAGCTGCTGCCCGCGCCTTCGCCCGCGTTTTATCGGGATAAAAAAATAGGTTATATATTATTCCAGGTCACAAACTATACCCATACCAAATTTCAGCCTAATCGATTCAGTAGTTTTTGCGTGAAAGAGTAACAAATATCCATCCATCCATCCATACAAACTTTCACATTTATAATATTAGTAGTATAATTTCATGGCTCTATGAATACTAGCTTTTTTTAAATTAAAAGGAGTTATGTTATTCCAGGTCCAGATTTTTATGTGCTCTTGCGTCTCTTCGCATCTTCGACCAAAAATCTTCACAACGGCACAAATTCTCGCCTTTTAATATTATTAATACGATTTATCTCGAATACAGTAAATGTGAAATGTTCTTTCTTACCGATGTGCTTAATTTTATTATAATTTTTTACGTTCTTGTATAACAATAATGTCACTCATTTCCATGATCACGGGCCATATAGTGACCCGGTCCTTTGGGAGGCATGTGTGGAGCCGAAGCCAACAGCACAGAGGCCCTTTATGAGAATTAATCTTAAGGCGAGAGCTACACATAAAGGATATCATCCTTGGTTGCACAATATGATACACCCGAAGATGATATCCGCCAGGTGTAGAGACTATTGCAAAGGAAAATGAAAATAACAAAAAAGCCATGTTATTGTGGTGAATGGATGGACTGGGTAATTGGGCTATGGGGGAAACTATGGACGCCTGCCATAAACATACTCTCAATACTGTTACGAGCGGCAGACGGTGGCTTGCCGAATGCTGGACGGGTTCCTCAAAATGTTGGCTTAAATGCCGGTAAAGGAACAACATCGGTGCAAACGACTAAGGGGTGTCGAGAGGTGCGGCCCCGATTTCACCATCACGAAGACACGTGAGCGGGCTTCCTCGTTATTACGCCATTAGACACTTCCACCCCCGAGTCTACATCCTAAGATGCATCTCTCGCGACTCCACTCAGACCGGCCAATGAAGGCAAGCAAGAGGTGGGGATCTGGTTCTCTTGGGGTACCACCCCGCAAGCGGAGACGAGAATGTGACTTATGTCACTCAAAAAAAATATTAATTCGTTATTTATTTTATAGGCAATGATGCTCGCAGTGCAAGCCGGTGTAAATTACTCTAATCTGAGCTATCAAAATGCAATTTACGGTATACCAGTTATTAAAAAAAGAAAAATTTTTGAAATCTAAATACCATTCATCATAATGTCTGTGTCAAGTTTTATAGATTCTCATAAAGCTATAATAGCATGTTAACAATTTGCAAATCGATTGGTAGTGTGCAAAGTAGATAGTAATTATTTTTTTATGTATAATAATATACCGTAAATTCATTCATTGAGTCATTACGTTTATTTCAGACAACATTAACTATAATCCTAACTAATATTATTTATAAATGCGAAAGCGTGTTTGTTTGTTTGTCCTTCCTTCACACCCGAACTAAGCAACCAATCGAATTATTTTTTTTATAAAGTGAGTTGAAAGGATAGAAAGTAACATAGGCTACTTTTTGTCCTGGTAATAAATATATCAAATTCCCATGGGAGATTTACAGGAAAAAAAAATTTTTTTTCGTCCTCGAAACGTGAAATTTGAATTTAACGCGAGTGAAATCACGGGGAACAGTTAGTACAAAAATAAATGTACTTACTGTCCATATTTGAGTTTTTAACTTTCTAATATTTTATTTAATTAATTATTGCATTTTGTAAAAAAAAAAGTATAATGGCCTCCGCCGAATTTTGACCATGGTGGCCAGTGGCAACAGAGACCAACCAATGCGCATAATCTATACTAATATTATAAAGAGGAAAGATTTTATTGTTTGTTTGTTTGTTTGTATTGAATAGGCTCCGAAACTACTGAACAGATTAAAAAAAATATTTTACTGTTGAGAAGGTACTCCATCCTCGGGTAACATAGACTATTTATAGTATCAAAAAAATTAGGGATCCTTACTAAAACTCCAATAATGTAACCCAAGGTGTAAAAACCGAAATTACTGAATCGATTTTAAAAAAAAATTCACTATTGGGAAGCTACACTATAACGAGGGTGAAACTGTGGGGCACAGCTAGTATATTATAATAGCAGAACATTATAGTACAGGTGTATGTGCAAACAAAGATGCACGCTCTATTCCTTTGGGGGTCGGGCGGACTGACATGACTGGGGTGAGGGAGGCGAGAGCCAACGGATTGTCCAAAAATATAGGTAGCTTTTAAATCGTGTTCGAGTTAAAATAGTAATTATTTTGACAGCCCTGAACTTAGTGTGCGTCACAGAAGCTAGAACAATGTGTTACATTGTATGTGATGAATGATGAATGAACTTGACAAGCTGCTACTAAGTTATAAATGAAAGCTAGGAACAAGAGGAAATGTTATGTATTTGTTTTCCGGTTCGTAAATATTTACGATAAGTCTCTTTCATTTTCCACATAAATTGTCAAAATACTGAAACTTTGAACCTTAGATAGATAGAAAATTCTTTATTGCACACTTATTGGTAAGAAACAGAAATACAAAAAACTATTTTAAAACTAAGTTACAAATGGCGGTCTTATCGCTCGAGAGCGATCTCTACCGGACACTCAGATACTCTGTCTGTTACTTTTTCACGACAAGGGGCTGACCGAATATTAACGCATTCACTGCCCGGCATTTATTATACACAAAACATTACAAAATAGACATTTAAATTAAACTCAATAGTACATTGGGCAACCTTCTCGCTCAGAAGCGATATCTTCCAGCCAACCACTTATTATAATGTCCAGTAAAAACGTATTCAAAACCGTGGTCAGCTCACCATCTTTTCCTTGACCTTTTCGACAAACGATATATTGAGTTGCTTTAGTATTTTCACGTGTGGGTACAGGTCGCGTCACGGTTTAATACCGCTGACTTTGATGCGTAGAAGTCTATTAGATTTTTACACCTGCGCAGAACCCCCCTCCACTATCGCCGAGCGCTATTAAACCGTGACGTGACGTGTAACAGAACTCAACAAGATAATGTCAAGCAATCCCAAACAAGCATTATTGCCACTAAAGCTACAACACACTTATTAAACCGCTAAGACCGCTACATACTCATCTTTACACTTACTGCCGCGGAAAATTACAGTCTCAAAGTATCCATAAACATCTCTAACTTACTACACACAAGGTCATCCTTTGTTGAGTGTGACAGAGCGCTTTTTGACTGCAATGCAGTGTACTTTGATAAAAACTTAGATATGTACTTTATTGCTCTTTGTTTAAGTTCACAATTGGACACAAATTTAAAGTGTTTTTATTACCCACGCGATCAGAACACCTAAAAAAAGCTATTGGCGGGTTTTTATCGCGTTTATTTACCTATTTTTCCCGATGTTTAGGTGTAAACACAGTCACGCGATAAATACCCGTGATTAATACACATTTTTCTTTCTTTCTCGTGCAGTTCGTAGAAATCCTAACAATATATTAACAACAGCAATAACAATCTTGGTTGTGTTTTGTTTGATCGGTCAATTAACATCTTTACCAACTATCAGTTCATTAAGTGGCACTTACAAAGGCATTCATAGCATTATAAATCAATACTAGGTTTTAAAAGTAATCGTAGTCTTGGATTCTACAAAGCATGTGAATAATTTGGAATCATCAATTTTGATAGAGCCATAAATGTGTTACAGTTTTCGTGGTATGACCAAAAAAGACCTTTAATAAAGTGATCTGTAGACCTATCGTAGGATAGGGTAAAGAGGAAATAAAAGGAAACCAGACCCCAGCATTGGCTGGAAAAAAAATGCTCAGGGTAGAAGTAAGGTAGATTTAAAGATTTATTTACGACAACAGGTACATACTTAAAATAGTTACAAATTAATGAGCTAATTACAAGCATAAACAGACAATAAGTAGGTATTGTCATTTGAAGGCTAATTAGTTCCTTTTAAATTAAATTTATACTTGAAAGTAAATAGGTACACAACTTATTACAATAACATGAGCTTTAGCAGCCGTGCTAGGTCGAGCCTGTGTTACGGACTGCTAAGTGTTCCTCTACTTATTGTAAACGTCGTAGATAGGTAAATTTTTTACAAACAAAGGTGATTTATGACAATATATAACTAACGTGCACAATAAATTATAACTAACGTGCAATGAATAAACATCTTTCATTCGTAATGGACAATATTCCTGTTTGGTGGAAGTTAAAAGCTGTTTTTACTGGTAAGAAAAGTAGAGGTAGAGTCAAATGTAAGAGCCTTCGCTAGTCTGTGTGTAGTGTAGAGACAATGCCAAAAGTTATTTTATTTTTAATTTAGAATCTATGTTCATTTTGTTAAAATTTCGTTGTTTCACGATAGAGATACAAGGTGCCTCAGTTTCAAACACCGAAATTTGATTTTGAACGGAGGTTAGCACTATGCTCTACATTACATTACGTCAAGCCTGGTGTGTCCCACAGCTGGGCAAAAGCCTCCCTCTGGACCCTCCATGTATCTCGATCCTGAGCCAACTGGACCCAAGCTTCGTAAAAAACAATGCTAAATTATTCCTTAATCTTTATTTGTGAGCGCAGTGTCGTGTTTCCGATTCTAACCTATAATACATAATTAATGCTGGACAATCCTTTCAGCATCACCTAGCCCCAAGCTTATGTATCATCATCATCAGCTGATGATACATAAGCCCCTGCTGAACATAGACCTCCCTCAAACGACGCCATGAATAGCTGTTCTGAGCCGGCTCCATCCAACGACTCCCTGCGACCGCTACAATGTCGTCGGTCCATCGAGTGGGAGGTCGTCCCACATTCAGTTACCTTATTTACTTACGTTATACACCAACAATTTTCTAAAAAATATTTTTTTGTCCACGTCCATTGTTAGCCTCTTGCCATCAGCCAAAACGATCTTAGTTTTACTGTTCACACTCACTTTAAACGGAAATCAAAGGAGAGTATAATATCACTTTCACATCAAATCCATCAAACATGCATAGAAAGCTACCAAGCTCCTGATAATAACCGGAAAATTAAGATAACGCCAGTCACTGGAGATATCTACCTCAATATAGAAAGTACTCAGGTACAACTCGAATGTAGTCAGTAAAATTGCTCTGCATAGGAATAATTGGATTTTGCGGCGCTTATGGAAACCACTCAAGCAATAATAATGATTTGACTCTATTAACATTTATCTCACTATACTCTAGCCAAACTAAAGATACACTGTTTGTAAACGTTGTTCCCATACCTAATCTTTAAGTTTTCTTCTTGCTGTTGATTTTTTAACAGACTGCACTTCTTGTCTATTTTAGCACTTTTCTTATTTATCAAGCTCTGAACCAAAACACGAATTTTGGATTTTTGTGTTATTTACAAATATTGCACCTTGATGGCTTGAAGATGGCTTGAATGTAGATTAGAGATAATATTTTCTGGCTTTACATATAAACTGTTCTAGGCCCTCAGGGTAAAGATAAATAAAATGAGCTAGGGGCGTAGATAAAAGCTAAAAATCATTGATAAATAACCTAATTAAAACTAAAATAAATAAAGAGAGCAATAAAGCAGCAATTTATTGTTACTTACGCTTCCGACTGGTATTGATATGAACCAGTTGAGCTATTTGTAGATTGTTTTCATCAGTCTGCAGTTAGGTCAATTGTTTCAATTGTAGATACTATTTTAATTTGTTTATATTATTTGATTTTTATTTTCTATTTCAATAAATAAATTTATTGTTATCTCTATACTCCGATTCAAAAACCTTTATATTGTTTGTATACAAAGGGGTTACAAAACCTAATATTGGTGAAAATATTTAAGGACATTGATATCATCGATGCAAAGCACAAAAGCTCGAAACAATTTTTGTTTCTGAAAGCTTTCATTCATCATTGAATTGATCACTCGCTCGTTTCAAAATTCAAATTTTAACATTGGCACATGTGGTATTATTGTTACTAGTGTTTACAATACAGGTTAGATCTAGTACATAAAATATCTATATTTTTAACTACTTTTGTGAAGAAAAATAAATGATTTATTTATTATGCGTTGTTGAAGTTTGTGTTAAAGTTTTTAGTAATAACTTTGATATTACCTTGTTGTTTTCTGTTACTGTTATCAGTTTTTGTTAAGTTTTTCGTTCATAAATGTCTTTGTTGACATAAAATACATAAGTATCATCATTATCATCAGCCCATACACGTCCACTGCTGGACAAAGGCCATACATAAGTATATTAGATTCGAAATCGGAGTATAGGTCAACCGTCAAGACGTACTTGATCTCTTCAATCCAGATTTTAAAACATACCTTAAGCAGCTTTTCGCAAGTTCTACCTACGCTAGTTGTTATGGACCACAGCATGGCGAAATGCCGGTTCACATCACAATAAGAACCATTATAGGCATGCCTGATGGAACAACGAACCATGACTGAGGTGGAAATGAACACTTTGTCTTATTGTCGGATTGTCTCATTCATATTACCCTTGCTTACTGGACCATGAACTTACTTTCAAGTCTTATCCTGCTAATATTATAAAGTGTTTTGAATTTGTTTCTAAGTTTATGAATTTGTTTGTAATGGAAAATAGAAACTATAGGGCCAATTTCTAAAAAAAAATACAACAAATAAGCGTCTCTTCATTTCTTAAAAAAGACTTCGTTTATTTCCTGTAAGTCTATTTTTTATTGTATTACAAATTTCAGTTTTAGGACAAATCTTCGCTCTAAGTTTTCAAAACGAGTGGGGTTGTGTTTTAGCTTACCTACTTGGTATTTAGGTACTTCGTTAACACTAATTCTTAGTAATATAGTATTATAAAATGAGTTTTGATCTTTGTTACCTCTTCATACCGTAACTAGTGTATAGATGGGGCAAAAGTTGAAATGCAATTGATGTAGTTTTAGACTTTGTAGTTTTGTTTTGTTGAGTTTTTGTAGTTTATTATTTATCGAATCTTTTTCTATTACTTCATTGTAATTGCTTTGTTAAAAAAGATTTTGGACTTGGAGTAATATATACTTTTTATCCCGAAAAAACGGGTGCCAGGCCGCGAGCGGAATTTCGCCTATGGCAAGTCCTTCCGCAGCGCTAAATAATGAAAATCAGATTTTATTGCATATAAACTATAATTTGTAACACGAAAAAACGCGTGCCAGGCTGCGCGAGCGGAATTCCACCCATTGCCTGGCAAGTCCTCCCGCGACGGTAAATAACGAAAAACAGACTATTGCATGAAAACTGTTGAGTTGGAAATTTGTAAAATCGGAATCTATAGAATTTCAAATCTGTAGAGTTGGGAATCTATTGCTTTGGGAATATGTTAAATTAAGAGTCTGTAGGATTAGGAATATGTTGAGAGAGGAATCTGTATAAAAATCTGTAGAATTGGGAACAAACCATGAAAGCTTCTTTTGAAGTTGATAAAGTATAAATGTAATATTATTTATCTCATCTACATAGAAAATCCATTATAACTTAAAACCAAGCGATGATGTCACGTAGGCGGATAATTTCAAATATATTATTTGCATTCCAAAATATTACAAAATCTGTGATGACACGGCCACTAGAACTAGTTATTAATATGCCATTTATAAAGCTAGGTCTATAATGTAAAGGGCAAACAGCTACGGTGATAAAAATCATCATATTTTCCTGATCCAAGGTTATCTATTTAAAAAAATAATAAATTTAAATAATGCTGGACAATCCACACAGCATCATCTGCCCCAAGCTAAGCAGATCTTGTGTTACGGGTTCTAGATGACTGATATACATTATCGTCATATCAGCCCATAAACGTCCACTGCTGGACATAGGCTTCCCCTATATGAAGCCACAAATAGCGGACCTGAGCCGCCTCCATCCATCGATCCCCTGCGACCGCTACGATATCGTCGTACGACGTTGTCGATGTCGTGTGTACTGATATACATACATAAAACAATATATCTTCTTAGTCGCTCGCTACACTCGACAGGGTCTTCACAATCCGGCACCATTCTTCCCGCATATAATTGAAACATAGATATTTTTTTATTCTACAGAGTAAACATCCAGAACACCTGTAACAAATATTTGCAGATTCTATAAACATTTGTCCCAAGGCGGGAATTGAACCTGCAAGCTCATGCGTCGCAGGCGTCGACTCTTACGACATCCACAGGCTGAGTTTGAGGGGTTGATTCTTGCCCCACGAACGCCACGGTTAATTAAGATCGACTAACATAAAAACTTGTAAATAGCTTAATTTAAAAGGCTTTGTTATTACTATTCCACTTTATTTATTTTAAATCTGGCTTAAAATTATTTTTTTACTATAGCAAAAATAATAACAAATATAACTACTCTACATTAAAAAATATATCAAAAAGGTGTATCACCGGCCGCGAAGCTAGGCTCAAGCGGCCGTTGACTAGGGCTGCAGAGAGAGGGACTTCGTGACGATACGTGCCGAGTCCAGGAGTACCGCCTTTAGGATTATTATTAGATATTATTATTATAACATAAAAAGATTATAAAATACTGTAATTACTTTTTTATTTTTCAGCCTAAAGGTGAGCATTTTAATTATTATGATGAGGTTAGCATCTATTCATTATTATCTATTTGAGTTTTAATATAAACCCTTGCTTCATCAGCATCATATCAGCCCATACACGTCCACTGCTGGACATAGGCCTACCCCATACGACGCCACAAACAGCTGTCCTGAGCCGACTCCATCCATCGACTCCCCGCGACCGCTACGATATCGTCCATCGAGTGGATGGTCTCCTATGTAGGGGAGGATTTAGACCAAATATCAGAATTTAACCTAGCTGCTGTCCGCGGTTTTGCACGTGCTATTAAAGCAGCCTATATCAGTCCACGATAAAATACCTCCCTGCCACTATACATAATTAAAAAAATATAACTTTATTGGAACTATAAACAAAGGTACATGAAATTGGGTGAAAACCAAAATACGCGCAATAGTTATGCAACTGTGTCGCGAGTATTTACGACCTCCTCCATGCAAGAATGCAAGGTATAGTTCCTTCAATTACTATAAGCGATGCCAAAAACTAAGACTATGTGTAAAAGTTATACAATGGAAAAGAAATTTAATTTATACAGATAGTTGACGATAAAGAACTTTACTAATGTATGAAACATTTGAAAAAAATAAGGACAGTAGATCATCTTGAGGTCTCTTATCTACATAGTTAATTTGGAGTCAGGTAGGTGTAGGAAAATGAATGAAAGTAGGGCAACTAGGGTTTGTATGTGGATCAAGGAATTGACTAAGGGGGATAGGGATGGTTAGGAATTGCGGCAAAATATCATCCGTATAGTAATAAATTATCCATATAGTGTGTAGTATATTTAGTGATGCCAGTTTATAAAAAAAAGGTTAGAAAAGAAAACAACGTAGAACTTAGAACTAATAATACTGAACTGTACCTTCATGAAATTAGCTTAATATTTATATTTCAGCCCGCTGATGACATACAGGTTAGCATCCTTATGAATCTGATTAAGTTGTCTGAATAATTCATATATTTTTATTAAATCATACGAGTAGGTTTAATTAATAGCTTAGAATCCCTTTTCTTCTGTTGAAATAAGGCAGATTGAGACAAAACACTGCTAAGCAACTGTTTTAAATTGACATATTTTTATAAGTGAAAAATGTTGGGGACGAGATCAATGTGAATATAGAACGATAAGCATACGGCATAACCATGTCAATAATAGAAGATATGAATTTCTATTCGATCACGGTCTAAGAAAACAAGGTATGCTCCTCCAAGACACGATAGTCACGTGGGTGAAATCGTAACTCCCCGAGCTCCTGTATTAATCTGATAAAACGATGTGGTTTTGTATGTACCAACAATTTATCACATTGACTCGTGTTTAACTAACCCTGTTTTGACTGATTTAACAAACATAATTGACGATTGTAATTTTTTATTGAGTTTTCAATTGACCCTTATCACATTTATTTCCCAACTTCTACATTTTGTTGAAATGAAGTGACAACTGGACAGTAACGTCACCTGGCGACACCCTTGGAAGAGCTGACCTGTTTTCTTGGATCATGCATTCGATAATATAACCGGTAGTAGTGGTAATCGTCGTTGCCAAAGAATCACAAAAGGGTAAATCGGCAAGTGAAAATATAAATGAGGGTAGATCGGTACATCTGCCAATAAAAGGTCAATTGCAGTGACGTTAGTTAATTAAAAAAAAATGGGAATAAATCGACAACGCAGAAATTATACCGACCAATACTGAACTATACTTGTTTGTAATAAGCTTTTATTTATTTTCAGCTCATTGATTACGTACAGGTTAGCATCCTTATGAATCTGAGGGATGAGTCTCTTTGACGATAGTAACGAGACGTGATGTCACCTTTTTGTCGTGGCGTCCCCTTTTTCTATAGTATAGGTTTTGTACAGCGCCTCTATCGTGCGGACAGGGAACTACGCAAATACGATACAAATATGAGACGTCACGATCAAATCTCGATACTAACGTCAAATGAACTCGGGGTCTGAATAAGTAATAGAATAATTTATTTTTAATCGAATTCCTACTGCTAAACCTACATATGTAACAAATCTATTAATTTTTACCTGGTAGTGTGTAAATGAAACATGATACGCTGAGATAACTGATGATTATAAGCCGTGACTACCGATCGATAATCACAATCAGAATGGGATGAGACCTTCTCTAAGACACTCGCGGTAGGGTCTGCAAAAAAAATGGAATGACGCTTTGTTGGTTCATAACTACATACTTTGTTAATAAATAATAAATCTTCCTAGTCATACATATTTTCCCCACGACTTGACGGTCAATCTTAAATATAAATAAAAAATAAATAATTGATAACGCGCGGAATATATAATATACATGGATAATATATAATATACGGAATATACTTGTAGGTAAATTCATTAAAGTTTATCTTACTTGCTATCATCAACCAAAAACTCAATATGTTATTTCTTTGCAGGAGGAAAACATAGCCCTCAGACTGATCAAACAGCACCATGACATCGAGGAGGCAGAGAGCAGTCCGCTGTCACTTGAAGAGTCTTCCCTGGGCAGCAGCACAGGTGGGTCCAGATACCTAGGTTCTAAAAACATTCAATACTGTCATGGTTATTATCACTAAAGTCGTAGAAAACTTGACATTGATGACGGAATAACCTGAAGTTTGAGTGAGATTCAACTTCAACTTCTTCTTTTATGGCGCCGCTTGCTTTTCGCTGCGACTCTGCCAGTGTCAGAGTGTAATAAACTTCGAAAATAGAAAGATTTAAATGGCAGATACCCCATCATCTTTGTCAAAATTCAAAAGAAGATGGTAAATCGGGTAAAACTACCATTAAAAACTCATTTCTGACTTCAGTTATTCTGTGATCATTATGCGTGCTACTGTACCGAAATATTGGGAAACACAAAATAACATAAGTTATGGTAAATATCCCCTAATTTTGACGTTATTTTTTAGACTTTGGATTTAAGTATCAAGGGACTTACTTTGATATTTTAACTGTTTCAAGGGTAGCAGGGTATTCACAAGGTATGAAATAGATGTACCCACTAAGCGGAAATGGTTGATTCTGGGCAGGCATTCTGAGTCACTAAAGATATTCGGTCCTGAATGTTATTGTAACTACGCCAGTGGTAAATTTTGTTTTATAACTTTAGTAAATAAAATTAATTATGACCTTTTCCTTAATTTTTTAAATATTTTTCGCACTAAATTGCGAAAACGATTTAAAAATTAAGGAAAAGGTCTTAATAATTTTAAACACTGAAAATACTATTTTCGTAGTACAATGGGCGGAAGATGAAAGGGGAGAACTTTGGTGTTAGTTTGGGGCTATGGTATTGTGTGAATTGACCAATCTTCTTTATTTTTTATTTATTTTTATCTAGAACGATTAAGCTTAACCAATTATACTAGTTTTTATTTTAATTATACGTATTGTTCATTATTTATCCAATATATATATATATATATATATATTCCAATGGTGTTTAACAGGGCGATCTTACTTTGACGAGGTGGGCTACGTCTCCGGAGGGTCCAAAGACCAGGATCCCTACGTGAGGAATCGCTTCAACCAGGCCGCTTCCGATATGCTGCCCAGCAACCGAATCGTACCTGATACAAGGAACGCCATGTAAGTTCTAGATCTCTGCGGTTACAACGACGGTTGGCAATCTGGGGCCGAATTCTGCTAGCCAATGAAATGAAAGACTCCAATCGCTTTACTATGATAATAGTGTCGTCGCAGAATCGTAAATAGAAGAAAAGAAGTTCATAGATCAAAGAAGTTCATAGATGCTAGATAGTGTGTGCGGTGCTATTTGCACGGAGAGATTTATAGATTGATTCCAACCCTTGACACGTTTGACATGCGTGCGTCCCTCCATCTGTAGTTTCTATCTTCAAAGGTAAAATGCCAAATCGTTTTATTCTGAGACGATACAATTGTTCCATTCAAGCGATTAATTTACCTCCTTAACCTGTACCTTACTTTATCTCTATATCTCTATCCAAATATCTCTAAACCTTATTTATAGACAACACCAAGTTATAGTTCAATTACCAAGGTAGGTACATATTTCAGTATAGGGTTAGTGCCGATAATCCCCATGCGGGTTGAGGATCACCGTTCGATGGTAGAATTGTTCTGCGAGAAGCGTTACTGGCGGGCAACCTTTACTATAGATATCCCGAAAAGAGCTGGGGTGATGCAAATTCTAACCCAGCAACATACGATCAACTTCTACTAGCAGTTTTTCATCCATGGACTATGGAAAAATAAACATTCTTTATGAAGGTGCGCAGTTAGTAACACAATAGCTTTCCTTAACCGATAACAATAGAAAAGACTAAAACAATATATGTAGTTATGACTAGATCTATTCAGTGCACGGTATATATAGTGCAAATATTTTCTTCTACAATTAGAAAGCTATAATAATATAGTATCAATTAATTAAGTTTAATATCTATATATACACAAACTAATATTATTACCTAGAGAAAGACTACTGATTTCATTCATCTTTTTTTTATGTTTTCTGATACTCCGTAGACGGTCCTTACGTTAAAATATTTAAGAAAACTTAACGACTGCCTTTATTATACACTTTTTAAATGTATAACCTTAGCCCCAGCTTTATATGTTCTTTCCTGAGCACGTTTGAAATAATTGTCAATTGTAAATGAAAAGTCAATGTCTGTCGGGTTAGCTAGTATACATATATATATTATAATAATTAATATTGTCATTTTTTCTTAAATATGTTAAGAAAACATTGTTCTAAGAGAGAAAAAGAGAGATGGCGCTGCTGTCTATGTAAACATTAGTGCTGCAGTTTAAATTTATAAAAAAAATATATAAAGCGTACAACAACAACCAAAAAGTGTTTAAAATATAAGTACCTATATAATTTACCGGCACTAGTGTTTGTGATATGATATAACGCGTAATTACAAAGTGATACAAGTAAACAAAACTGACCTTGTGATCATCAATAAAATCCCAAACAAGTCCACAAAACACAAAATAAGTCACAGACGACTATCATTTGTTACTAGTATTTCTCCCTAATAACCCACTACAATAAAAAACTAGTGAAAAACAGTGAAGATAAAACTTAGTATTTGGCAAAACAACAGTTAGCTCCAATAAACACCATTGATGCTCCTACCGTCAATTATTTGACTCGGCGTTTGAACTCCATAATTACCAAACTACCACTTAACCGCCTTACAACTGAGCCAGTACGTTAATTTCGACTGCATAATTATCTGAACGACGGCCGAGCGGTTGTGACACCTGCCTGATAAACTGTATCCGGTGGTTCAAAACCTCGCAGACGATATCAACTTTTTGGATGCTCATTTTATTTTTTGGACTAAACATAATTTTTTACTGGATCAAATAAGAAATAACAATGAATTTTCTAGAAAATATAACATTTCGCCGAAACCGAACACCATCGGAAATACAAAACGACGACGAAGATGACGAAATTACTCAGGCAGCAAATATCACAGTCAGCAGTATGGACGAGGACACTGAAGACATTCTAAGCCTTAGACAGAGAATAGACGGACTGGAGGCTAAACTAAAAAGGGCACTAGAAGAAATAGAACTCTTGTCTTTGCAAAACAATAAATATAAGGCGGAGAACGATGAACTCAAGAAATCAAATGAACTATTAAAAAATATTACAAGTGGAACGAAAGGTAAACCTTCACCTAAAAAGAGAACAGATACAAAAAATGCCGAGAAAAAATCACCAAAAATCACCACTAAACCTACAAAAAATACTTTGAACCTAAACTTAGAGAACATAGACACAAACACACACAAAGAACAACGAACGAATGATAAAAACACTGCTAAAGAACCAAAAAGACATAATAAATCTGTATACTTAGCACAAACAAGCATAATAACATTCTGTCAATGGCAGAAGAATGCTTCGACAGACAAACAGAGCTATGCCACTACCTAAAGACAAACACAAATACAAAGGAACTGCTAAAGGACATTGAAAAGAAAGTGTAAGATTTCACCACGGTTGACTTCTGCATACTTTTAATAGGTGAGGAAGAATTTAAAAGTAACCATAATTATATTAATTTAATTATAGAGATGAGAGACATACTACTGAAAGTAAAGAACACAAATATTGTTATTTGTCTTCCAACTTATAAAATCGGTTCTACTACAGATATGTTTAATTGGAGAGTGGAAAATTTCAATAACTTACTCTACCTGTCTAGGTAGAGTAAGTTATTCAGTAAGTTATGCCACGACCCATGAAAACGCTTACATACTAGATTCGAATAAAGAACTTACCTATAACTACACAATGTATGATAGAAACACAGGGAAAGTAAATAGGAAGGGTATGAAAATCATTTTTACAAAACTTAGACACTATACTGATGAAATTCGAGAGTACTACAATAACAATAACAACACAACACATCATCAAGAAGACCTGGATGCAAAAGAAGAAGAATCATTGTTTTTTTGAGACTAAACATATAAATATACTCGCTGACGCTCTTATGATAAACCTAGATGAATTAAAAGATAAAGACATTGATATTGACGTAGTATGTATAACTGAACATTTTATGCAAACTGGATATGAACAGCACCTAAACCTTGAAAATTATATTCTAGCAGCATGTTACAGTAGAAGCGAGAGTAAAAGAGGCGGAGCATGCATACTAATTAAAAGAAATTATAATTGGAGAGAAGTACAAGAAATCAGAATGTTATCACTAGCAAATGTTTTTGAATGCTGTGCCATTGAATTAATTGACTTTAAAATTATTATTGTTTGTATATATAGAGTTCCTAAGACAAATAATTTGAACATATTTCTTAATAAACTTGATAAAACGTTGACGTGCATTACGAAAATGAGCTCTAATAACATTATATTGACAGGCGATTTTAATATAGACATCCTAAAAACTAATAACTTGACACTAGATTTTGAATGCTTACTACTTAATTATAACCTAAAATTAGCAATAAGACAACCGACACGCTTGGTCAGCCAAACCTGTTTAGACAACTATGCACATAACTACAACAAAACCTGTAAAACAGAAGTGATTGACTTTGGTTTGTCCGACCACACAGCACAAATTATCAAACTACCTGTTAAGAAAGTTTTAAAGTTTACATATTGGCGAAAAGTAACACACGACTATAGCTCAGAAAATATAAGAAAGTTTATAATGTGCATAAAAAACTTTACCTTCTCTGACATGTAGACAATTGAAGATGCCTCTTCGGCGTACTGTTACTTTATACAACATTTCAAAATGTTCTACAACCTCTGTTTTCCGAATAAAATTACTACTATACTCATTTTTACAAGACAGTAATGGATTTCCCGAGGAATTAAGATTTGTAGTAAACGAAAAAGGAACCCTGCGAATAAAACCAGACACAGATAACAAAACAAAATATAAAACATATACAAAGCGTTTCAGAAAAATAGTACTATTAACTAAAAAAGCAAGGTGATAAATAAAGCTAAACTTAATGTGCCGAGAGATCATATACTTAAAATAGAACACAATGATGAATATATTACTAACACAATTGACTTGCTAATTTCTTTAATGACTATTTCGTTGACAAGGTTGTATCAGTACAAGGAGCTGGAAAAATGGTAACAGCTAATATATGCCAACGTGAAAAATCAATGTTCATGGCACCCTGTCTACCCCAACACGTCAGCAAAATAATTAATAAGTAAAAAAATACTAATAGCACAGGTCATGACGAAGTTTACACTAAGATAATAAAAGCTGTAAGTGAATACATTTGTCCACATTTAAGTTACTTAATAAATCTAACTATAGTTACGGGTACTTTCCCGAAGCTCTAAAGATGACTATAATTAAACCAATGTTTAAGAAAAAAAACAAGGAACGCATGGAATTCTATAGACCTATAGCATTCATATCAATATTCTCGAAGATATATGAAAAATACTATTACGGGGAAATATATAGAGAAAAATAAAATCCTGTGCAATGAACAAAAAGGCTTTCGACAAAAAAGAGCTATCAATATATATGATTTTTTAAATGTGTTATTTGCCATGTTGATAAAAAGATACCAATTTGTTCTATATTTTGTGATATGACCCAGGCATTCGACTACGTAAATCATAAAATCCTAATCGACAAACTTGAGGCGTATGGGATTCGTGGCAATGTATCAAAATTAATTGAATCTTATTTGACGGGACGACAACAAATAACTGAAATTACAAGTACTAATAACTGACATTACCACTCCTGTTCATACTGTATATAAACGACTTACCCCATGCTCTAAATCAACCAATAACTTTATTTGCAGATGACAGTACAGTGACTATAAAATGTAAAGACAAGGAAACCTATGAATCAGACATAAATGAATCATTCAACTCAATTATTAGCTGGCTTAATAACAATAATTTAAAAATTAATTTAGACAAAACTAGTATAATACATTTCAACCAAAGACTGCATAATCCCCTAAACATTAAATTGACATTTCAAACTAATACTATTCAAGCAATTGACTCTACACGATTCCTAGGTTTACAAATTGACGAAAGGCTTAGCTGGAAAAAACATATAGAGATTCTTAGTAAAAGGGTTAGCAGCTTATCTTATGCTTTATATAAGCTCTCCGCAACTGTTAATCAAAATACTTTATTAACAGCTTATTATGGTACAGTTGAATCAGTGATCAGATACGGAATTATCTTCTACGGTAATTCCACTGATAAAGAAATAATTTTCAAAATGCAAAAGCGCTGCATAAGAGCTATGTTTAAAATTCAACCTACAGACAGTTGTAAACCCCTGTTCAAAAAACATAGGATACTGACACTCACAAGCTTGTACATTCTGGAAATTGCGCTATTTGTCAGGAACAATCCCAATCTGTTTCCCCGAATGTGTGACATTGTAATTAGGAATAGAAGGGACAACAATAGATTAGCTAGACACGACTCAAAAACTACTATGTTGACAAAGAGTGTAGTGTGCATGGCACCTATAATCTATAATAAAATACCTAAGAGCTACAAAGACTTAAATGTAAACTTATTTAGGACTAAATTTAGAAAAAAATTATGTGAAAAATGCTACTATAATATTGACGAATTTCTAAATGATGTAATCTAATGTTATGCCACGTATACTAAATTCAAATCTAGAATTAATAATCTTGTTAATTTCCTAATGTTATGTACAATTAATTAAATTTAGACATGCATGCCATACTCTCTAATTCTTTTGCACACCAATGTATATTGGTCAAACATGTTGGATCAAAAAAATTATCTGTCATCCTTTTTTTATATGTGTTTTGTAAATAAATAACTTTTACTTTACTTTACTTTACTACCTATATACATATATAGAAAAATTAATTCGTTAAACTGAACTGAGTGCCTGTAACAGAGACTTATACACGACCCGCCGCTAAAATTAATATAATAATAGTAAAATCATAATAATAAATAATAGATTATCTCCGTCTATTAGGGTCTTCATTACTCCGCCTGTCTGTTCCATGTATCATTCAATTAATTGTTACCTACAGTCAATCCATTTAACCAAAACAAATGAACATAAATAACTTTAAGCTTATAAAATAAGCTCATAAACAAGTCAGATTTTAAACTTAAATCAACTGAAATACGGAATAATAATTTTTAATTGATTATTTGATTCTCTTTATCCTAATTTTTGTCCACTAGCGGATGAAGTGAAAAAGACTGGAGAGCGTCCCCAAGACGCTGGCTCCATTGCCTTGCTGTATGGCACTGCTGATGAGCTGGGCAGATACCCACCAGATACCAGCTCACGTCTTTCGTTACTTGAACTATTCAACTGTAGGTTTTTTCTCATAATAATAGCGCATTCGATAGTCAAAATACAAAAAGGTTAAAATTCTAAAAAAAATATATATAGGTAAATGCACTTGGAAAAGGTCAAATTCTTAAAATTAAACACTGACATTGGAAATAAAGTGATATATTGATTTCGGTCGCTTCGGTATGTAGACTAAAGTAAAGAAGCGACGAAGAAACCTTTAGCCTGTTAGTTGTTATTTTTCGAGTTGGAGCTAAATCCGTCCCAAGCTTTTTTATCTTCTAGATAGTCTGATATTTTGTAGAAAGCCCTTTTTAAAGAGGATATGTTTGTCAATTTGTATGAATTTATTTATTAAAATTTTTTACAACTCGCTATAACCTTTACTACCCTTGTATAAAGATTATTTAATTTTTACTTACTACTGTTTTGTGTCTAATAAACGAGTTTGATTGGAATTCATTGATGCGTCTTCATCTGAAGTATCTTCGTTGAATATTTAGACCTGTACCTATTAAATTTGGTCCTTTAAGATTTTTAAACGATAAAAATACCATCTTTAATTGTTACAAACTTAATTTTAATTAATAAAATAATACCTAGAGTAAAAATCCATCATATTTTGTGCATCTTAAAAGTACTAAATCTTAAATTGTGTATCCTAGACCTGTTTATCATAGGTTAACAAGGTTCAAGTGCCTAGGTCATGTATAGTCTATGGTCACATAAGCATTCAGTACAGTAAGGTACAGTCCCAAGCAGTCCAAAGTAAATATCAAGATATTTTCAGATGGGTCCATAGACTTCAGGATTAGAAAAAAAAATCCTCAGTCTATGGTTGGGTCACTATATTTTTAGAAAAGAACCTCCGCATTATCAACAACTCGAAAGTAATATAGTACATTGTTCACCTAGGCGAGAACGTGCCTGATTCCTATCGACCTTGAGGTCGAGGGCCTTAAAACACACGAGGCAGGAATCGCACTTTCTGCCGAGTGATACATAGTGCTTTATATTACACCTTAGAGGAAAATAAAAAGCAGAATAAATATTTTATTTCTGGCGGTCTCATAAAACTTTCACTACCACTCGACGACATTCTGTAGAATTAATAAAATTGCCTACACCAAATTCAAAATTAGAAGAACTTCCCGCACCAGCCTTTATCACTTGGATTCTTTTTTCAAAATATTGTTCGGAAATCGGAAGAGGCAAGCGGACTTGGAGTAAAAACTTTTTGTCGTTTGACCTATTATGAAAATAACCATAGCTACCGGCCGATCTTTTAGGAAATAAAAAAAATAACACGTTAGAATGAATTTCCATACAGTTTTCTCTCCCTCTAAAACGAGTGAGAAATGAAATTCCATAGAGTTTTTCCTCCCGATAAAAACTATTACTAATCTGTGCAATACCCGTGCAAGCGTTCTAATCTTGGTTCTTTTTTAAATTATTGTTCCGAAAACGGAAGAGGCTGATATCATTTGGCCGTAAACTGAGCATAAAGGGTAAGCATAAATTCACCGTCTACGCATTTGGCAGACTTGGAATAAAAACTTTTTGTGGTTTGAACTTTAATGATTGATAGTTACTATGGCAGCTGGCTGATATTTCACAAAATAAAAAAAATACCATATAAATGGATTTCCATTGATTTTTCCCTGTCGCATTTTAATACAACATTAACGAGATTTTCTGCCTCATGTTTGAAAAAGGAGAGCAGGTGGAGTATAAATTGCGTTTTGTTCCAGGTGCCGATTGAAGAAATACAGCGATAAGCTACCAGAAACGAGTGTTATCATAACCTTCCACAACGAAGCTCGGTCCACGCTGCTGAGAACTGTAGTCAGGTCAGTCAAAAAACACTTGATATATATATCTAAAAATTATAATCATAGACTTAGATTTTTTAGTCTACACAAAGTCGGCAAGCAGGCGACAAACTGCCAGGCTGGCTGTGTTCCCAACTTTGATGGGTACTCCGTTAGAATACAATGTGAAATTTAAAGAAGCACTCCTTATAGTTAAACTTCATAAACTTGTTAAAGATGCTTTAAAAATTGTATTTCAGAGTTTAAAGTACATAATAAGAATGGCGAGTGGGATCGTTCGAAAGTTTTCATATTTTCCTGTCGAACTTTTACCGGCCATGCTTGAGTTTTTTTTCTTACTAATTACTGTCGAATACATAAATATGCACTCATGGTTCATTACCATTGTATATAGAGCAAGCCACCAAGGATTTTAAGAATAGACAATTCGATTCCCATCTTGGGACAGATGTCCCAAGATCTGCAGATGTTTGTTAGGGTGTTCTGGTTATTTTCTATGTATAATAAAAAATATCTATGTAGTGTATTGTATTTAGTATATTAATTATCTAATACCCATAACACAAGCTCTGCTTATCTTGGGCCTAGATGATACTGTGAATAATTGTCCAGCATTATTATCATGTTATAAATTCCAACGCCACAGTTTGCTCTTCCCAGATGTCAATGTCGATTATTAACTGTATTTTGAGCTGTGTAGATAAGTATTACATAAATCGCCAGTGAGTCACTTCATCAAATCATAAACAAGGAATGTCTCATGTTATAGCCTACCAGCTGTTCCCCGCGGTTTCACCCACATTAAATTAGAATTTTACATTACTAGGGGGATAAAAAGGTCTTTTTTTCACATGGGAATTCGATGTTTCATCAGGACAAAATTAGTGTATGTTACTCTCCATTCTTTCAACAAAATTTTTGCTAAAAATCAAGTCGATTGGTTGCTTAGTTAGGGCGTGAAGGAAGGACAAACAAACACACTTTCGAATTTATAATATTAGTTAGGATTTGTGTAATGTATGGACAGGTGAACTGGCTAGGAGAGCAGGTGGATCAGGTCATTGCCATTAGAACTATCTATGCACTTGTTCTTATTAAAGGCCTAGAATACCTCGCCATTGTGTGAAAAGGATAGCCATAGGATTTCGCCTTCATAGGAGCGAGACAGAGCAGAGCGTCATAAGCGCAAAAATCATGTTTTTGCTTTTTTACGGTAAAAATAATAGTAATTTTGAAAATGTAAAACCGTCACTGCCTACTTCATATTCGTTTTTACTGTACAAAGTATCAAGGCTTATTTTAAAGTATCTATTAAATATATTTATTGTACAGTTTAGAGCGAACTTCGGATCTTTTTCTTTCGAGAAAATCTTTCGAGTGTTTTTGAAACACTAGCAGTAGCTAGAACAGCATCAATCTTGAACTATAACATATATTAGTATCAAAGTAAATGCTACAGTATTGTGAAAGATATGATCGCTGACACTAAGCGATTTCATGTATCACTGGCCCTTAAGTTGATACTTAAGTTCACCTACCATATTGGCATGTTACTGTTACGGCGTTGAATCGCGAGTGAAAGCAAAAAGGGAGGATTTTGCCCAGTGGACAGTAACGGCTGAAAATAAGGTTTGATATGAGATGTTCCTTATATTCTGTGGTATATGACTTCTTTTTATATGACTTGTAGGTACCTACGCTTTATACGAATTTAAATAGGTAAAAAGGCCGTGGGGCCGGGGCTTACGAAGAGCGGACTAAGGGAACCTACCAGAGGAGGGGCAGCAGCTTCCTTCTTAGTATATTTCAACACCAACACTGCGATCACCAATCCGCCTGCCAAGCGTGGTGATTATGGTAAAACCCCTCCTACATGGGAAACCATCCACTCGATGGACCGACGACACCGTAGCGGTCGCAGGGAGTCGATGGATGGATGTGGCTCGGACCGCTATTTGTGGCGTCGTATGGGGAGGCCTATGTCTAGCAGTGGACGTGTATGAGCTGATGTGATGATGGCTTGTCTGTAAATAGATAGATAGGTAATTCTTATTTGACTCCTGACACGCAGGTAACCCTACTCGTAGTTTAGGAGTCAGGGCTTCATTTTATAAGTGTAATATCGACGATGAACTACCAATACTTCCTAATTACCCCTTTTTTAGATAGGCAGCTAGAATCGTCGATATATTTGTTTTCAATAAAGATTATTTTTTTATTGTATCTTTTTATGTCAAACAGATTTCTACGTTAAAACTCTGTAAAAAGCCATAATGGCTATAGCAACCTTTTTTTTGATAGAATCTTTAGCAGACAAACGCATGTATGAACTAGCATTATTAATTAATGTTTATTTAATTTTCGCAGTGTCCTGAATCGAAGTCCAGAGCATCTCATCAAGGAAATTATTTTAGTGGATGACTTCAGTGATAATCGTAAGTTATATTTAATACTCGCTGCTGCTGCTCGCGCCTTCGCCAGTAAGGTATAATTTCGGTTCCTATTAAAAAAACTCAACCAAACAATATCAAATAAACTTAATTAATTTTGGTAAATTTGGGTCTTAACAAGGAACAGTCCAATTTCATATTTGGTTCCGACGAGAGACTTAAGAAAAATTCTAAGTCTATGGTGCACCGACCTGCAAACATTTGGTGATATTGAAATTTGTACCGCATCTGATATTAAAAAAAAATTACCGCTTAATCAACTATACCTAAATGTTTCTTACGTTTATGGCTTCATTTAGTTCAGTTCATTTATTTATAATGGATTACATTACAGGTCATAAAATTTAAGTGTTACACATTTGTCATTTATCATCCATATAACTTAAACTATATAAATATGTCATTATATTGAAATATGGAAATTAAATTATTATTAATATAAATTACAGGTACATATACGAGCACCTAAAGACCGAATTAATATTGTACAAGTTGTAATTTTGTTATACATAAACAAAACAAACTGGTCATTATATGTATACATAAACAATTCTAATAAATATTTATCACCACCGCTATTAATTACTTCTATTTTCCTAGATCTATAGTAAAAGAGAACGATCAAATCTCTGTTCTCACATAATTAGAGTAACAATGCTGTACGGGGGCAGACTATAATTTGTTTTCACTGTACACGGAGCTAATTTCGCAATTACAAGTGGTCCCACGGGGCTAACAGTTTTCACACGGAAGATACAAACGCAATTTAAAAAGTAATAATAAGTTTGTAATAAGATTGTTTAATTCAAGAGGTTTCACAGAAAATGGAATCTTGCAATCTTCAATGGAAAACCTTTTGCAACCTTTTCGCCGAAGTTTTTACAATTGAAAACTTTTTTGAAGTAATCGCAAGAGTAGAATTCAAAAAGCTACGGTAGAATGAATTCGACGAACGTAGGCTTAGCCAAAATAAATAATAATGGAGAGATGTTATTACAATTTTAATAAATATAAGTAATACTCATTAATAACAATGGTATTTGTCATTCATTAAACAAAGCCAGTGAGTAACACCATTTGCAAATTATTCAGTAAACGCTGAGAGGTTTGCGTAAACAACCTTGAATATCGAGCCCATTGCCGGAACTAGATATTATTAAAATTTATACACGATTGTGCTTATTAATATACCATTAAATATACATGATTGCAATATCATCGCGCACCTTGGAAAGAGAGAAAATAATTAATTCCATAGACGGGTCATGGCTATGTATGGAGAATTTTACTGTGGACGATTATATCAAGTCATGTTGCTTTAACTTTGATAAATTATAACTTTAATACTACTAAGGTTTATTTATACAAGATACGTATACCTCACATCCAATTGACTAAACATTATGGTAACTTATTCTAGTTTTATAAGCCTTTCTCTCTCCATTTTCGTGGACCTCTTTTCTTGCTAAAAACCATTACCCACCACATTTCAATGTCGAATAATGATGCTCAATGCTGTTCAAACAATGTTCTGTACTTAATATTTATTTATTATAGCGGACGATGGCGCTGCATTGCGTGCGATCCGCAAAGTGCGCGTCATCAGGAACAACAAACGTGAGGGTCTCATGAGGAGCAGAGTTGCCGGCGCGGACATAGCTACAGCACCTGTGCTGACCTTCCTGGATTCTCACGTGGAATGCAACGTGCACTGGCTGGAACCATTGCTGCAGAGGATCAAAGAGGTAGGACCTTAGAAACCAAACTTTATGGTGGTCAAACTTTTTAACCGATAAAGAAGTTTGTAGCCCGTAATCTGAAAAATACACGCGCGAAGGTCTCGTAAGAAGTCGATTCGCGGTCGCGGACATAGCTACAACACCTGTGCTTACCTTCTTTGACCTATTTGGATTCTCATGTGGAATGCAACGTCCACTGGCTCGAATTACTGCTGCAGAAGATCAAGGAGGTAAGGATCTTTGAAAGCAAACTTTTTGGTGGTCGAACTTTGTTGACGTTTGGACGATGGCGATGAATGGACGTGTTCTTAATTTTTTGTTCAACTACAAAATAACTACAATATAGTGCAATATAGTCAACCAAGTTATCAGGTTCGATGAACAATCATCCTCTTGGTAACCTTGTTTGACCTGCTGGTACTTAATGAACCGAATTGATTAAACGGCTTTAGAAGCCCTTATGTCATCGTTAATGCATTACCGCAATGCTGGCATTCCAGCACAACGCAATATTGTTAAATTTATGACCATGTTTTAGAAAGGTTGATTTTCATTAAAATGTTAAGCAAAACAACTACAGTATTTCTAACAATCTATTTAGGTGTGCTGCTGCTGATGTCCTGATGCTGCTCCCCCAAAATCTCTTTTGTCCCAACGGCAATGGGACGGGCCTCTGTGTGAGTTGACACGGAATTGTTTGTTACAAACGTGCTCCAGCTCTGCAGATCGTGCCCGTCTCCTGGCCGTTTCTAAATGGGAGTCAGGACATTGGTTGCAAGCACTTCCTTCATATAATACTGGCACTCTATTGGATCCCGTAACTTTCCGTATAGCAACATGTCTTCGGTTGGGTGCAAGGTGTTGCGCGCCTCATCAATGCCAGTGCGGTACTGTTGTCGAACAGCTTGGTCATCACGGATTATCGTGTACTAGGGCTGCCGGTCGGATATCTCGCCATGCCAGCCTTAACGACATCATCCGGCGGGCCTTTGTCACCGCTAACGTACCAGCTATTCTCGAACCGAATGGTCTGTTGCGTGACGATGGTAAGAGGCCCGACGGCATGACTTTAGTCCCTTGGGAGCTGGGCAGGCCTATTGTGTGGGACGCTACATGTGTCGACACACTTGCGCCTTCCCATCTTTCAAGGACATCCGTGAGGGCTGGTTCGGCGGCAGATTTGGCCGAGGATCTCAAGAGGCGCAAATATGCAGGTCTCGACAGAGCTTACGCATTTGCTCCCCTTGGAGTCGAGACCCTAGGTCCGTGGGGTACCGAGGCTCTCCGGGTTTTCAAAAAATTATCTGAGCGCCTGGTCGAAGCGACGCGTGACCCGAGAGCTGGTGAGTATCTGGCGCAGCGCATTAGCATTGCCATACAGCGGGGCAATGCAGCCAGCGTCTTGGGGACGCTTCCGACTGGTATTGATATGGACCAGTTGAGCTATCTGTAGATTGTTTGCAACAGTCTGCAGTTAGCTCAATTGTTTCAATTGTAAATACTAGTTTAATTTCTTTATATTATTTGATTGTTATTTTCTTTGTCAATAAAGATTTAGGTGTTAAGATGGTAATAACAATCCTTTAGGTTTAATATAATACTATATTTTCAATTCTTAAATCGACTGAATGTTTTTTTTTTTGTATGGATGTTACGTGATATTTCCGCCAATTATGAACCGATTTTGAAATCTTCTTCTTTTTCTTCTTTATTGTATAGAATGAAAAAGGAAATGATTCCTAAGTGGTCTCACCAAAATTGTATCCCCATAAGGGGTATTTATCCTGCTAAACTTAAAAACAGTGTAAAAGTAATGGATTCGAAGTCGATTATTAGGTGCTTGAAAACAATCAAATTATCACAATGACTGTTAACTAACAGTTTCCACGGCAACGGGCGTAAACAAGAGGTAGGTTCAGGAACTTGATTGAAGTCGGGTTTATCGTTTTTTAAAACACGCTAAATTACATTGAAATACGGTTGTTAGAGTAAAGAAAAAAATTTCGGCAGTTAATCCTTACGACAGTTATGACCAAATACTTAAGCGATACGAAATCAGATCGTAAACTCGAAAACGGGCTATATTATACATAAGTAAACAAAATATGGAACAAAATCGTTACTGAGAGTTTCGTAAAGTCCCTATAGGAAGTCACTTACGAAATCATAAAACATGAATCAATAACTTTTATTTCTTTAGGCTTAAATAAGCTCAACAAGTCAAATTTTAAACAATAAATTAAAATATGGAATACTTATTGATTTTCTTCACGCAATTATTTCCATTGTCCATAATGACAGGTATACTAGAATTTGATGCAACCAGGACTTTTACTATTAGTAGAAAATATTTTTAAAGTATTAACTCGATAATTAATAGATTCAGTACTTTGCGGAAATCCATTGCAAAATATTAAAATCAAAAATATTTAGTAACAATTCCGCATATAACCTACTCTAATATTATTCATCAAAGTAAGTGGTCTGTTTTTGTTGTTGTTGTGGATAGCTTACTTTAATGAATACTATAACAGTGGGTTATACGCGGAATTGTAACTAAATATTTTTTCATACTAATATTTAGTATTAATTCACTCAAAAAGTCGCAAAACCTCGCGGAAAATTAGAGTTAAACCACCTTAGAGAATGTTGATCGTATCTGCAGCAGTTTCGAAAACCATTACGACATCGCAAATAGCAGGCAATGTATTGATGATGGACCCATTACCATAAGATGCAACACTTGGACCACTCACTGTGTGCAATAGGACTCGTAAGACCAATACTCTTTGAAAGGCGATAATCTGTCGATAAATTCAATGATTTTGAAGTGCTACACTTTGAGTTGTACATTCACTTTTATCCTTTGTGGTGAAACGAATGTCTTAAGTCCATAAAAAAAAAACTTCTATCTCTTGGGACATTTAGTACTCTAGTTTTAAAATTCCTACCATTTTATCGAGATTCAACCGTTCTTACTATAGATTTATGATTTTTTCATTAAGCTATAGTTCTTATTGAACGCTGAAGAAATCGAATTGAAAGGAATGAATTCCGACGATTTGTTCGACTTGACACGCACACGTTAGTGAGGTTTCATAAAGGATTCTTAAATTCTTTACCAATAATGATTTATGACCAAATAAAATATTTTACAGTTAAATATGACAATCAAAAGACTGAGTGCCTAGAATGCTAGTTGCATTCCACGTTAGGTGTTAATACTTATACATAATGTTGACCGAAATAACCCAGCATTCCAATCACCTTTGTTCTACCAAGAGTTTTGTAAGGTATCTAAATATAACGTATGCTCCTGATTCCCAACGGAACGGAAAGGGGTTTAGTATTTCAACCCGAAATGACTCCAATAGGTAACCTCGGTCAAGGTTGGCATATTTTTGTTTTGAAGGTACAGTCTATCCTTAAACAGGAAAATATACTGTAGCACTTTTATTTACTTACGAACATTTGAAGCTTAAATCAATATATCCACCTTTTTTGCTTTAAAAACCGGAATAACAGCAAAAACAGCAAAAACCTTTTTGTACGGCAAAAAATATGATGTTGCGGCTAACAAATCATCAAGTTTTTTCTTAATATTAACAAACTCAGAGTCGTCTTTAGATTAATTACAACAGTCATTAAGTTGCTTGTCTATTTTATTGGTAGAACTTAAAATTGTTTATCGTAGTTTAGTTAGGTACATTCATAATAAATTGCAATTGCAAGGTGTAACTATCATACCAGCGACGATAAATATTTGCCGTGTAGCTATTTTTCTGACCGTTTCAACTATATGATGATAAAAGTCACACTTCTGTAGTCGTGGGTCCAGATGACCGACCTATTTTTGATTGGCAATAAAATTAGTAGTATCTGTAATTTTAATATTTTTCCTTTATTAAACTGTACATTGATTCATTAAACAACGTAATATATACAAAATATTACTAAACGAAATTAGTCGTAATTAAAGAGAACTCGAAACCCACTGTCGAAAAAAAATCTAAAAAATATAAGATATCTATAGATTTTTATCAAATTTATTTTTAATACATAAA
Organism: Eupithecia insigniata; assembly: GCA_947859395.1. NCBI lineage: Eukaryota > Metazoa > Arthropoda > Insecta > Lepidoptera > Geometridae > Eupithecia > Eupithecia insigniata. Next base: position 2,642,271 of record OX402001.1, on the reverse strand, counting down.
GAATACCTTAAAAGCATGGCGAAATAACTTAAAATATCACAGATTGAACGTGGGTCCACTGGACCCATGACTATAGTTAGGGGTTAATATATATGCAATAACAAAGTTCTGCTGATTATCTTGATATTTTAAACCTGATTAATATAAATCATGTTCATTCTGAAATAGAAGCTTAACTTTGCGGAAATACAAGCCTCGATTCATATCCGGACCTATAAATATGAACATGTACATTGGATCTATGTACAGTCATGGAAAACATTAATGACCTACTAGGTACATAAAACACATAAACCTCTAGTTACATCATTTACGCGCGTTACATAGACGCTATAAACTCGTGCACTAGAATAGAACTAAGATTAAATAGCAAAACGTATTAACAGCCATAAGGAGGTTCTGCAGCTAAATAATAAAGATATAGTCATCATCATCACAGCCGATAATTTTAATTTAATTTACTTTATTGGCATCCAAAACAGAAAACCATTGAAAGATACTAGACTGAATTCCTGCTACTTAAGATTGTTATTCGTATAATTATGGTCAGGACGAGCAAAAATGCAACCCGATTCGTTAATAATTCTACTAAACTTACAAAATATAAAAATAATAGAATACTTATTGTGATACAAAACCGCATACCTACTCTTGTAATAAAATGTGTGATGTTGAAACGAAAGCCGTTAGATAAATCAGCCGCCTTGATACATAGTAATTTCACAAGCGATAAAGATCACTATAAAGATCCATTAACAACAACTCGGATGTGGTTGAGCACAGTTTCCTATCCATAAATACTGATACAGGCAATTGCGCCGGTCCGGCTAGAAACATAACTGATTTTCTTCCTGATAGAACTGCTTTCGCGCAAGGTACCAATAGAACTAACCATAGCGGAAAGTTGTATACGGAAATTATAAAGACCTCCGCACTGTTGATTCTACAATATGGAATCAAACTGTGGGGAGCAAGTGCAATATTCCTAAAACTAGGAAGTCGTTTTTACACAATACAATATTGCCTGTATCGAGTACCTACCTAAATGTCTGAAGGCTATTGAAGAAGTAGTGCTCGTAAAATTGCAATTGCAACATATTTTAGAGTATTTAGGTACAGGTACAAAATTCCTTTCACCAAATGCTCGAAGTAACCAGCAAGTTGCGCGAAGATACTGTATCATATTATTTGATTGTCTGAGCGTCTCTAATTCATCAATCACATTTATTGGACCGAAACTTCGTTGTGTAATACCAGAATAAAATAATTTAGAACAAACATCTGAGCTGTGGCAATATCTGTTAATCCCCGTAACGTCTCTAATGCAAAAACAAGGTATATTTTGTTTAGCAGGATAAATCAGTCAAGCATTTTTAAGGACTGATTGATTATATTTGAAAGACATTGCACTATCCGTTAAACTGTATGCAATCACAATATTTCAACAGATTACAAGCTTGATTTGATTTGTTAGAAAATAAATGCTTATAATTTTACGGTCACAAAATCACTCTTATCTTCCTTTACCATCCTGGTTACTTAGGTTTTATTCCCCTAAAAGTCTCTCTTTCTTTTTTCTTTTATTGTTAACTCATTGCATCATATTCGCTGCCTCTTGTCTCCTGTACCAAAACTGTATAAAGCGGAAGAGTTGCAGTTGAGCAACTATATCGAGCTATCCCTTCACCCTTGCGTTACATTTTGATTTATGTCCTTCGTGTTGCTATTCTATTTCGTTTTGTATTGTCTATGACTCAATTATTCATACAATAGCTTTGTTCGTGATCTTCTTTGTTATTGTCTACTAGTTTTTTACACGGTGTCGCTGTCTACGTCCTTTTGTACGTGACTACTGCAAAAGAGGAAATGGACATGTTTTTTTTTAAGTTTTTGTGATTTTAGTCTAAAGGTTCTTTATACCTAATTGTTATGTTCGTAATAAACGTTGAGTCTGATCATTAGTAAAGTTTTTTTCTAATGACCAAACTCAGAGTCTCGTGTTCCCTGAGTGCTAAGGCTGCTTTTCATGTCACCTAATTTCTCTCTCTCTCTCGCTTCCTAAGCTAGTACCTAGGTACTTTTCAGTCAGGTATCACAATAGTTTATTTAGAATTTTACCCATATTTGTCATGTCATGATCTTTCTGATATCAACATCTGACAAAGCAAATGGTTTTCGCTCCGCTTATTAATTATGTTGTTCCCGGGTTATACCAACGTTCTGTTATTTGCTACGAGATAATTGAAGCAAGTTGGGAAACCCCTCGTCACTTAACTCATAAAAATAACAGCTTGTTATCACTGTTTAAATAGAACTGTCTGAGGCAACAGGTCTGGCCTCTGTATAATTAGTACCTAGTACACGGGGTGCGTTATCAGTGGAACAACAAACCGATTATTTTATTCTGCATACGTAACTAATTCTACTCACCCCAGGCGGAACGAGACAATTCTTAAACATCCTAAAGTAAAAAAGTACAGTACCTCTTAAAATAAACGCGTCGGAAGCGTTGACGAGATGGGGCTTATTCTTTTTTATATAAAAATTGTCCGGGACGAGTATAATAACGTTACATATGCAGAGAACTACTCCATGATTTTTATTTCAAGCAAAGTTACTGAGTTATATGACATAACCAAGCAACAAAGTAGAATATCAGATTTCATCTCGTTCAAGATAAAGAAGCTTCACTTGACCTGAGTGACTGCACAGGTGAATCCGGTTTCTGTGTTGACGCAGCCTTGACATTATGTCACGGTAATGAAAGTCGGGTGCTCTTGGTAGTCAATGTCAGCGGAATGATTCAGAGTTTGGAAAGGTTAAGAATGTGATTGGGGTTTTTTGAATGGATCATATTGAATTGTGGGTAATATGAATATTACCCACAATTCAAGGGCCTAGAATCAGAAGTCCGATGATTTAGTCCGATAATGCTGATCAATACAGATCTGTATTGATCAGCATTATCGGACTACTGAGCCTTTTAGTTCGATATTTACATATTTCGACTTTCCCAAAAAGAAGAAATGAATTAAAAGTCGACAATCATAATCCAAAAATGTCCATCACCTGTAAGTCTGGAGATAATCCACCAGCAATGGTTGACATTTCATCCTACCCAGGTTCAAACGTCTGGTGCTGTCTAGAGCTATCATGCTTATTTTTTTGATTCTCATTAAGTACCTTCTGCCAGCATTTCAAAATATATCCGATTGTGAGTAGGTCTACTAATATAATCTTAACCAGCTATATATAGTATAATGTATTCAGGTACTACCTAAGCTGGTTATTTTCACTCACCAATAATAGAAATTTAACATATTATTGTGTGACTCCAATTATTTAGAATTATTTATTGCGTTGCTTAATTGCTTACCCAATTCTGCCCTCTCCGTTTTAAAGATCATAAGTAATAAAACTATCGACAAAACATGCGCAATAGCATTGCCATACAGTGGGGCAATGCAGCCAGCAGCGTCTTGGGGACGCTTCCGACTGGTGGATATGGACCAGTTGAGCTATCTGTAGATTGTTTGCAACAGTCTGCAGTTAGCTCAATTGTTTCAATTGTAAATACTCATTTAATTTCTTTATATTATTTGATTGTTATTTTCTTTGTCAATAAAGTTGAAACACAAAATATATATGACCAATCTATACGATAAAACCATCATAAAACGATCTATACGATAAAATATTTCATTTGACAATATTGTGTGTACTTAGTTCATATTATAATAACTCTATAACTGTAGAAAATACAAGAAATGATCACGGGGTTTTAATTCTGACAAGAAACAGAAAACACCAAATGAATAAAATAACAGTAAACGTACTACTTAAATATCATATCTTAAATCTAATTATTATTAGATTCAATACCATAATAATAAAACACAAAACACACACATTTTTTTAAAGCGCCTTGCGAAACTTGGAACAGATTAAAAATTATTTTCCATAATATAGCGTCTGTTAAAAAGCGATAAACCGACTTCAAATTCCCTTACTTTTACACTTATTTTAAGTTTTGGGAGATAAATACTAATCCCCTGGGGATAAAAAAATTATGGGATCAGGATCATTTTCTATACAACAGTGAAAGATTTTTCTAAATCGGTCGATAATTGACGGATATATCGCATAACATACAAGCAACAACATACAGACGAATTGCGAACCTCCTCCTTTTGAAGTCAGTTAAAAACAATTTCAACCTCATTAGTCATATTTCTGTATGACATTATTTATCAAGATAAATATTTTAAACGGTGCGGACAGAATTAGGCAATTTTTTAACGGAGCCCCCTTAATGTTCCTATTATAATGATCGTATAGGAAAAGTTTGTGTGTTCATGAACCACGTTGGAGCACTCCTAACCAGACTGATGTCGCCTAGATCTTTTGCAGATGTATAGAGTTCAATAATGATTTAGATTACCTACAGTTAGGCATACATAAAACCTCAAATAAACAAGAATCACTTTAGAACGTTTTCAGTTTCTATGTCGGTCACGGTCGCAACAAAACAACAACAGTGTTGCAAGCAATAACCACGGTAAATTGGTCGTGAAATTAGGAATAAATGTATATGATGCTGGCAATGATTATACCTATCCTATTAAAGTTTGTGAAGTGTGTAAACAGTTTTAATAAATCTGCAAATAGAGTCATAGTGGCATATGTATGTAGGTATATTTTAGTAAACAATTTTTGAGTAAATTGTTTTTAAATCATAGATTTTTAGTTTCGGTTTGGTATGGAAGCGGAAAGGTTTCTTTACAGTTTTCATAGGAAATTGCGCGGCGGGAAAACTCCGCTTCAACTTCCACTTTTGTTCAAGTCCGAGCAGTTTATTTGGTGTTCCATCTTTGACGACTCAAAGGACCTCAAATGGACCTATGGTCCATAAAACAATCATACATTAAATATTTTTCGAATGCATCATGATATCATATCGTAGGTAGGCAAATAACTTAGAAAGCGAAAAGCTACGGCTCTTCCTAAAAAAAACAATAATAATGATGATGCTATGTTAAAATGCCAATTTGAAAATATAGGCTTATTCCAGTTTTACCCCATAAAAGGGGGGGGGAAATTTGAATTCAAAAAAATATATTCCAGTTTTCCCCTTGAAGATCCCCTTTAAGGGGGAAAAATCTGATAAAATGGAAGCGACAAAAAACTATTCCACGTTTCTCCCCTGAACACAGAGGGAAAAATGAAATAGAAAAATAGTCGATGCCAGTTTGGCCCTTGATGATTTAAGGCGCAAAATTATTTTGCTTGACGTTTTCATTTTGCTTCTTGTTTCTTAATTATTAAAAAAGCAAAGGCAAGCAAAAACAGGTGGTTGTTCTTGACGTATTTCAATAACACTTGAAGTGAAAGCGGAAAACGTAAGGACTTTGGTAAACACTTCATCACTCTTGATGCCAGAACTCCTTACAAGAAAAGTCCTTAATTTTTTTTTAAATGGCACTGTGTTTCTTTATATCCTACTAATATTATAAATGTCAAAGTTTGTATGATGGATATTTGTTACTCTTTCACGCAAAAACTACTGAATCGATTAGGCTGAAATTTGATATGGGTATAGTTTGGGCCCTGGAATAACATATAGGCTACTTTTATCCCGATAAAGCGCAGACGAAGTCGCGGGCAGCAGCTAGTAGTTCATAATTCATGAAACTTTTCTGGGCTTTGTAATTCTCTTTTAAAAGGTAAAGAATATCAGCAAAAAAATTGTGGTCTTCCATTTTGTCCGTACAATCCGTATTGAACGTTCTGTCAAGGTGAACTAAAAATGTGCACCACTAGCAATCGTCAGTCTCGCACATTATAATCCAGTTCACGTATCACCTTGTTGAATTTCTCATACCAGGACTTGCCCTTTTACATAAAGGTTCATAGATACCCCTTCAAAACCAAATTTGTAATAGCAAGCCACTTTCGGGTACATAATTTGCCAGGCTGGTTCTGCAGCCGCCAAGGACTATCCTACCAATATTATAAACTAGTGACCCGCCCCGGCTTTGCACGGGTACATAGTATCTAAACAAATATTTCTCTTGAAACACTCTATCTATTAAAAAAAACCCACATTAAAATCCGTTGCGTAGTTTTAAAGATCTAAGAATACAATAGGAACAGACAAAGAGCAGGAAGCGACTTTGTTTTATACTATGTAGTGAAGTAGTAATAAACATAGCAAAAAAAAAAAAAACTATTTTTTTTAAAATTGATTATTAAAACTTCCGCCAAAATGTTATCGTAGTATAAATTAATAATTATTATATCTGATATTTATAATATAATCCTAATTAACGAACAAAATAAAAAAAAAAACAAAGGCTAATAACCACTCCATCATTTCTTGCGCCAGGCATGCAATCGCGACCAGCGATGGACGACGCTCACTGTATTGTTATCTTTTCTACACCTACCCACTTCATTTTAATACTAATTATGTAGGTACCTACCTTTTGTCGGGTCACTGTTATTTGTTACCTACGTGTTTGTGATATTTTGTAAACTAGAAGAACTACCGTAACTTTACCAAGTATTATCTACTTATTTTTAGATACCAATGTATACTCATTCTAAGTGAACTTGTTTGTTCTTTTTTGAGTATAAAAATAATAAAGATCTTTAAACCGAACATAGTATTATTTTAATTTTCCAGGACCCAACTAGAGTGGTTTGCCCTGTCATCGATGTCATCAGCATGGATTCCTTCCAGTACATCGGGGCGTCTGCTGATCTTCGAGGTGGCTTCGACTGGAACCTCGTGTTCAAGGTAAAATAGATACTTATATAAGTGTACATAGGTATATAGCCGTGTTAGCTAAAGTCGAAAAGGATTCATAATTCGGAGTCCTAAAGCTGTCCAGAACGGCTATTCTAACTCGATGGAAAAGTTTCCGTGACTCGAAATCTGACACAAATCCGCGCGAAATTCAAATAATCTGCGCGAAATTCAAATATTTTAGCGGTTTTTAATATTTTCTGCGTTCTACAAGGAATAAAACTACCTAAAAAGGAGTTTTTCATAAATCGCTGACCATTTTCTATGAATCTATGTTCCAATGAAGTACGATTATGGGGCTTTTGGTGATGATGTTGATTTTTAGTAATACATCTCATTAATGATTAATTTTTCAAAAAGTAGAGTCGAATCTAAATTAGTTAAAACATGGGCTCATAGAAAATGTTTTAAGATTTTCGGTAAACTACTTTTCTGCTATTGATATTGCTTGTAGAACGCAGAAAATAATAAAAACCGCTAAAATATTTGAATATCGCGCGGATTATTTGAATTTCACGCGGATTTGTGTCAGATTTCGAGTCACGGTAACTTTTCGATCGAGTTAGAATAGCTATGCTGTAATATTATCAACTCTATTTGATACTAGCTGTGCCCGCGACTTCGTCCGCGTGGAATAGTGACAGTGTGATTTTCATTCCCCTATTCCCTTTGATATTTTACCCCCTTGAGGATAAAATTTGTAAAATTGGTAAAATTTGGATTGCAAAATAAATACTTGAATACTTGTAGGAACTTTAAATGACAATATATCTAATTAACAACCTAAAAAATAAATTCCAAGCTTTTAGCTTTAAAAATAACAATACTTCTATACAACCTTTCAACCTCTCTTTCAACACCTTACATCCCTTTTTTCGCATTAAAAAGTATGTCCTTTCTCAGGCTCTAAAGTATCTGTGTACCAAATTTCATTTAAATCAGTTCAGTAGTTTTGGCGTAAAAACGTGACAGACAGACAGAGTTACTTTCACATTTATAATATTAGTAAGGATAACAACTCTACGCTACATATTGAGGAAACTCGTGGCTTACCTTCACGTTGGTTCTCTCTTTAAGTCTACTTAATCTATAAAACCTATATAGTATTTATCAAGAATTTATGTATTAAAGTTAGTACAATGTCTTATTTGAACCCTAATAATCCTATTTTAATAATATTAGTAATCATAGTTTTATATTGAATAAAAAACCTGTGATTTAATTTTATTTAAGGCTTCAGACATGAGCGGATATGAGAGGATATGTAGTTTTGCGGCACTTATTAGATGGCTTATAAGATCTACTCGACTAGGTTGGTACTAGCACTATGGCCCTAATATTCCCAAATGCAAATATTTGCGTTCTGGTTGATTTTGGTTTTCGTCACAGATACCGCAGAGCCTCAAGACGAAAGTCTTTAACCAATGTGTGTTACCAGTGATGACTTACGGATCCGAGACGTGATCGCTCACTCGCTCACAGGTGTGCCTTGTGCATAAGCTCAAAGTCAGCGAGCTATGGAGAGAGCTATGCTCGGAGTTTCTCTGCGCGATAGGGTCCGAAATACGGAAATTCGTAGAAGAACCAAAGTTACCGACATAGCTCTCAGAATCAGCAGGCTGAAGTGGCGATGGGCAGGCCATATAGCTCGTAGAATCGATAACCGTTGGGAGTAAAGGTTCTCGAATGGCGACCGCGATGCAATGCGAAACGGAGTGTGGTAAGACCTCCCACTCGATGGACCGACGACATCATAGCGGTCGCAGGGAGTCGTTGGATAGAGGCGGCTCAGGACCGCTGTTCGTGGCATCGTTTGGGGGAGGCCTTTGTTCAGCAGTGGACGTGTACGGGCTGATGATGATGATTTTAGTCGGCCTGGTTGACCTTAAAGATCATCAGAATACAGCTTGCTAAAATGAGAAGATTAGTATTTCGCTCTTCCTAATTGTCTTTCACAGCTCCAAGATTATTTTCGCCTGGAGCAAATAAATCTCGTATTGTTATCATTACTTGCTTGTTTTGTTTCATGTTTCTATAACATGAAATCATCTTATAATATGTAATACCAACGTGTCTGTTGATTGACGCGTTGTCATACACTAGAATCTGGTGTCCAAGGTGAACTGGCGACTGGCGAAATGTACACGTGTTGAGGAAACATGTTTAGAATAGAACGTAGGTTCTGTTTCTGCTGTAGGGTTAACCTACCAATAAGGAAAAGCTCAATCTCGAAAGGGGTCGTCCATTAATCACGTAATGTTTTTTTTACCATTTTTTAACCACGCACGTTTTACCAACGTACGTTTTCAAGAAATAAATACACGTGATAATGTACCTACACATACTAATATACCCATTGTGATATTTCGTGATTTTTGCCACTCCCCTTCCCCCCTCTACTTCTAGCTTCACGTGATTAATGAATGGCCCCAAAGGGGTTTGAAACTTTTTGTATCAAACCTTCCTGACGTATAACATAATGTCCTAAAGCGTCAGGATTCTGAGGTATTCACAGATGAAAATAACTATTACTAATGATCTTTTTTCATTTGTAAATGTATCAGATTTAGTATCTGCTTCAAGACATCATGTTATACTAGCTCAATGTGGACGAAGCTAGGGCCGAAATCTAAAAACTCCTTTATTCTTGTTAGACTACAAACCAGAAGCTGATTTGAAACTGTTTTGCCACCGCAACCTAACCACAAACCGCACATAATGTGATGTGATGAAGAAAATTATTAATGATATTTTTAGCAATAGCGTTGTGCCGTGCTTGCATTCCAAATCTGACCTTCGATAAAAAAAAATCGTGTAACTACATACATACACAATGAGAACACATCATAATTAGAATGAGTTTCCTCTGCGTCGACCTGGCTCTGCGTCGACCTGGCTCTGCGTTGACAGTAAAATTATTATTGCTTCTGAGTCCATGTACAGCCAGTTGCAATTTATAAGAATCAGAATCAATAACTTCATTTCTTTAGGCTTACAAAATAAGCACTTATACAAGTCAAATTTTATACTATAAACATATGTAGTTATTATAATCAAATAAGAAATAAAGTGATATTGATATTCTTTTCACTAAATTTTTTTAGTGGAAAAAGTGAAAAAGAAACCACCACATTTATATATCACTTATGTCTAATAATTGTTTATTTTGCCTATCTAAATCTAAATTTAATACGATTTAGATACATGTCAAATATTTCTATAAATCTAAACAGAACATATATGAATTGCTCACATACATATTACTGTCAGTGCGGAACGGAGCGACATCTGGCCAAGCATTAACATCAATCATGTAATCATCTATGGAGTAAAAGGCCTTCCTGATAAGATTTTGTTTAGTGTACTGTTTAAATTTACGAATAGGGAGTTCAGATGGAAGCTTATTATAGAACCGCACACAATTGCCCATAAATGAACTCCCTATATTATAACAATATATCACAAAACTTTACGACCTAGATTATAATTTTTTGGATCAATATTTTGTATAAATTCTTAGAACTTTCTCAAAGTGAGGATAATCACTAAAAACCAAAAACAACATAAGTAAACGATCACTATAATATAATAATAGTATAGTAAGTAGTATTATATTATACTAGCTACTGCCCGCGCCTTCGCCCGCGTTTTATCGGGATAAAAAATAGCCTGTATGTTATTCCAGGTCCCAAACTATACCCATACCAAATTTCAGAATAATCGGTTCAGTAGTTTTTGCGTGAAAGAATAACAAATATCCATACATCCATACATCCATCCACACAAACTTTCACATTTATAATATCGACTGTTTCCGATACAAAGGGCGTAACTCCAAATCACCTACTTGTGGCAATAAGCAAAAAACAAAATATTTTTTTTTGGTTTTACATAACTTTTTTGTTTTTATACTTATAAAGTTGGTCTATGGATGAAATGTCTTATATTTTGACTGTCCTTTGTTTCATTTAATTACAGTTATATACGAGCATTTGTGTAAAAGTTAGCATGGGCTTACACCCCTGAATATCTAAAAAAAATGGATTTACGACCCATAAATTAATGGCCTGGTAACAAACGTCTAAAGTAACAGCCATTTAAGTACATACGAGAGTAATTCTTCATGTTGTATTAACCATAATTTTTGTAAAATATGGAAATACGCCCTATTGTTAATACTTATTTTATAACTCTATGAGCTATAAATTTCAAATAAGTAAAGAGAAAGGATTCAGGCATATTCATTATTATAATCGGTTAAATGATTCTTTAATTCTTTAATTCTTTATTGTACACAATAATACATTTTATCAACTTATCTAAAAAGATTATGTACATAGGCGAGCATAACCCTGAAAAGAGTTTTCTTCCAGCAAACCTTAGAGTTATAGGAGAGGCGATCGAACAGGTAGAGGAAGTGTACAAAAATAAAATAAATCGAACAATAGATAAACTAACAATAACTAATAGTAGCTTAGCTACATACAATACATATAATTATAATAAACATACATAAACTAAAATAATAAAGACGAAATAAACCTAATAAATATCTAATTTTCAATATATATATATATGTATATATATATACTAATAAAATAGAAACTATTTATGATAGTAGGAAGTGCTCTTTTAACTTAGTTTTGAAAATGTTAAGCGATGGACTGGCTCGAATATCATGGGGAATAGAGTTCCACAATCTAGCCGCTTGCGCGGCGAAAGAACCTCCGGGCCTAATGATAAATAAAACTTAAAAAAAAAAACAATTATAGAATCAATACGCACTCATTTATTTATGTTTTAACACACTTTTATCAAAATGGTAAGTTCAATGTATCTTGTAATGGTAAATAAGTCAATATTTTTTTCCTATTCTGAAGTTGTAATTCTAGAAAAATATAGATAAATGATACAATTATACGAGATGCGTAAAATTGTAGGCATCTTTATTATAGTTAAAGCTTATGATAAGTACTGTATTTAAATTGAACACAATGCAATTATGAATTTGAGATTAAAATACGTTTATGTTGAAACAAACTCTTCAGGTACAAGTTTTAAGTTTCTTCAATCCGGATGAGTACTCGTTATTTGTAATAACTGATTAACTAGCTGATCAATTACAATTACATAAAATAGTAGGAACGTAATCAACAACGTTTTTGTTTAATGTGGTTAAGAAATAGTTAACAATTCAGTTACAATTACATACTATAGATAAATATAGAAATATAGGCGATCAACAAATTGTGCATTCATTATTGTGTTATAATTGTTCAAATATACCTAAAAACAGAGAAATGTAGTAAACAAATTCGCTAATTCATTGTATTAATAATAAAATTTACACGTGTTTCGCCCCTAGATGAAGCATCTTTAGGAGTTGTAGTCCTGCTGTTAATTGACGGCCAACGTATTGTCGCTCATGACTAGGACAATAATTTGTACAGGAAGCTCCCTGCTTCGTGTAGGGGTGAAATAGGTGCCAATTTGATTTGAGATCGCAGATTTGCCACTACATTTCTCTGGAGACCGGAGATCCTTTTCAATATTTAAATGGATCACAGCATAGCAACGCCCGAACTAATTCACTATTGATATAGTGCTTATTGATCGCTTTCATCATCTTCATCGGTTTGAAGAAGAGTTTCGATTATCTGAATTTTAGTGGGTAGTTTCAAGTATTCTGCATGAAAATGTTTTGGGATTGACCCATTTTCACAAAGACGTTTAAGATCATTGTATTTAGCCACAGGTATAGGCAGACTTACTGTATACAATGGCTGTAGGTTTAATGACATCACGTTTTTATATCTCTCCGTAGTGTTATTGCTTCTTTTCCCTTACCTTTTCCTTTAGGCTTTATATCTTCAAATAATTGCAGAGTGTATGTTTCTGCCTCTTCCCTCATAGAGTATTTGAATTCCATTTGGTTCAAAGTCTTCTTTTTAAATGTAGCTATTTTCAAATCATGCCATTTTATGTTCTTTAGTGATTCCTTAGTGAAGGTTTTGACAGCTATTTCCTCCCAGTTTAAAAAGTGTGTGGTCCATAACGGTGACTTTATATGGCATCGGTCTCTTTCGTGCTGATTCGAAGTATGTGGCCCATTGTGATGGACTCCAAACTATAAGCCTTCTCACTTCTTTTTTACTATAAAAACTTTCGTAGTTTGATAACATTCACCTAAGGGATGAAACGTTGGTGTTCTTCCAACACAAACTAGGTTCGTAGTTAACCCGCTTACATTCATAATGAATTTATCACATCTCTTTCAATTGTCGCGTGCATTGAATCAGCTGGCATATATTGGCCCTGGTATTAAGAAGTTTATCTGAATTACATCAAAAAGTAATTCAAAGCAGCCAAGCAGCTGTTTTATTTTTGTTTTGACCACCGCATGAGTCGCAGTATAATAGTAAATTCTTATATCCATTTGCATCAACTGTTTTTAAGTAGCTACCTATGTGAGATACGCCCTTTGTTGATGTCGAGAATTGAACCTTTTTTTTTCACGTCGTAAATCACTTATTGTTTTGTTATTGTGTTTTACGCCAATTTATATATATGAAATTTAAAATGTTTGTAATTACATCAAGTCATCTTTTGTGATATGAAAAAACAATGTTTTACGACCCAATTTTGTAGGAAAATAATGATTAGCCAAAAAAATAAATTAGGCGGTAAGAACCACTTTTTTCGTCGTAGAGCAACTTTAGATACACAAATCAAAAGAGCGTGAAAAATTATGCAAGGTTGCATTGCATCAAAAAGTAATTTTGCCCAAAATGGTGTTTACGCCCTTTGTATCGGAAACAGTCGATATTAGAAGCACGTGGCTAAGATATAAATTTCAATATTTCTAGTGGGAATACCTATCTACCGCTGAGAGAACAGCCCGCCTCACCGACCCCACTCAAGTGATCCGAACTCCCATGATTGCTGGAGGACTCTTCAGCATGGACCGGCGGTACTTCAACAAGCTCGGCAAATATGACATGAAGATGGACGTCTGGGGCGGGGAGAACTTGGAGATATCTTTCAGGTAGCTTTGTGACTTTCTACGGTCTACGTTCGACTACATCAACTGCTGTAGGTAACTACCAGACTCTGTCACATCTGATGGCAGTCTATCTTGTTTTAAAGTAAGACTGAAACGTTGGCTTGTCTAGCAGAATTTATATTCTGTGAACGAACTATTACAACTGTAAACCATTCGCATCGCATTTATGAATTTATTTTTAATTTTCTGTATTTAATATTTTATTTTGTAATAAAAATACAATTATGTACATAATTACGAAATTTTGACATATAAATAAATTGTAGTTCTGTATTTCGATACGAGCCTTCCCAAAAAAGAGCGAGTTTGGTGATCTCTTAAGAAGGCTACGAACCTCTCACAAATGGAAACGAATTTTCCCATGCGGATTTGTTGTTGTTTCACGTAGAATGAAATGGGGCACACTACCATCTAATACGAAGCTGTCATGTGGCTGTGTGTGTCGGCACCATTTTTTGATTTGTTTTCGTACTTTCCGATTAATTTTGAGTAAACGATTGATTTCAAAAATATTTTTGATTATTTATTATGTTGAATATATTTAGGATATTTGCAGCGCGACAGATTTTCGAATAAAGGTGTCATCATGCATATAAAGGTATCATGCATAAAAAATCGCTTGAAGATGACTCAATTTGGTGGTCAAAATTAGTTTCGCTCTCATTCAAAGATCATTCTATTTTAAAAAAAACTAAACCGCAGCATAAAGCTGTTTTTCATTCGATTACGTATTGAAAATTTCAATAAGATCGGGGACATAGTTTCCAAATGAAGCGGAAAGTACGTTTGTATGGGGAATCCGTTCCGTTCTTAAGAGGTGTAAAAAATATAAAAAAAGGAAGCTGCTCCTCGTCGTGAGGTATCAGTGCAGTTCCAGTTTCCCCACATAGAATTAGAATACTAGACGCTATTGTTCTACCTCTGATAGATTCCCCTAACAAAATTGGTAGATGTTAATGTTGACGCCGTGGCTGCGACCGCCATGGATAAAGTGTACCACGTGCTCTTTTAGAAAAATTGGTTATTCCTGGCGATTTCGCTTTCCGTTTATTGGTGTATCTCTAAACCACTTTACCATTTCTAGCAGGCAAACCCATTGATAACGTTTCTAAGCTTCACTATTATAATACATATAGTTGTTTTTGTTACAAAGTGTTGTGTGCTGTAAGTAAATTGTGTAAAATTTGTACATCTAATCCCAGATCACAGTGCTCTTAATTTTCTATGTGTGTACATCCCATCCCAGTAATACTTGTGTATCACTAATTAATAAATGAACTTACATATTATTATTATGTCTAAAATGCGCACTCGCTGTCCTCCCAAAATCTAAAAACGTAGCTACAGTTCATTTTACAGTTGCGGGTTCGATTCCCGCCTCGGGAAAATTTTTAGTACGATCTGCAAATATTTGTTCATATGTTCTGGTCGTTTTCTATGTATACTAAAAATGTCTATTTATGTAATTTATTATATTATGTATATCAGTTATTAGTACCCATAACATAAGCTCTGCTTAGCTTGGGGCTAATTTGACTTTCCTATTCTTTTTACGTCTCACGGTCACGTAAGTCATTGTATGTATTGTGTGGTAGTTTTAAGGCAAATAAATAAATTTATTTCTTTCTTTCTTTCTAATAATTGATTTTTTTATTGTCCTGATGCGTGCAATTTAATGCATGAAATAAAACAAAATCTATTTTTATGAGGACATTTCTTATTTTGATAAGAAATGTTCTCAGAAAAATTGATTTTGTTTGGACGATTATGATAACTTCTTACGCTATGTGCAATTCCTTTTTCCTGTTGTAATTATAACTTGTGTATTAATGTAATGGTCATATTTTAATTTAGAGATGAACGACATCAATTGTATATGCAATACCTACCGTGGAAATACATGAAATGAAATAAAATCGGGCATGTGACCTTAGCCTTACTGTATCAAAGCCATTCGTTACAGACAGTTGAAGACGCTTTTGCAGAAACATTTACCCAAAAATTTTAATAAATATCGTAATTATAGACCTGCAGATGAAGAAAAGTCTAAATTCGTTATCATTCCAGGGTATGGCAGTGTGGAGGCTCTCTAGAAATCGTGCCATGCTCCCGAGTCGGTCATGTCTTCCGCAAGCGCCATCCCTACACCTTCCCTGGAGGTTCCGGAGCGGTCTTCGCAAGAAACACCAGACGAGCAGCCGAGGTCTGGATGGACGACTACAAGAAACTGTACTATAAATCACAGCCGCAGGTCCAGCAAGTCAACTATGGAGAGTAAGTCGAGTTTGTTTTGTTTCTATTGATATCTGCTGCATTCAAGAAATCAAATAAATCTTTGTTTCCATTTCTACCAATAATAGGGCGTGTTTTAAAAAACGATAAACCTGGAAGAGATTGCTTCTAAGCGATAAGACCGCCCATTGTACGTGTTTTATGTAATGTCTATTTTTAATGTTTTCTTCGTGGTGTACAATAAAAAAAAAAAAAAATTTGTAATAAACCGACTTCAAATTCCCTTACTTTTACAGTTATTTTAAGTTTTGCGGGATAAATACTAATCCGATGGGATTAGTATTTATCTTTTTTATATTTTTATGGGAACCCTTCGGGATCATCTTCTATACAATAGTGAAAGAATTATCAAAATCGATCCATAATTGGCGGAGATATCGCTTAACATACATACAAAAAAATTAAAGCATACGAACTAAAAGATGTGTGGACTTATCAGGAGAATCCTTTATGCAGCAGTGAAATTAAAGAGAGTCTGTCACAAATTTCACGCTGCCTCCCTCATTCGCCGACGATGTGGATGTGCCGCGGCAAGCGTAGGTCCGCCTGCGACGCAGGAGGTTGCTGGTTCGATTCCCGCCTTGGGAAAAATGTTTGTACGATCTTCAAATATTTGTTCCGGATGTTCTGGGTGTTGTACATTGAAAAAATACCAGTAAGTACCCATAACAATAGCTCTGCTTAGCTTGGGCATAGCTACTGTGTGGATTGTCCAGTATTATTCATTTATTATTATTATTAACAAATCACATTGACATGTCATGTAAAATCTGAGTAGGCGCTAGGCAGATCTGTTCTATGAGGGATCTGGAGTACCTTTTTTTTTTATTATCCTGAGGGAAATGCTCACGCATATCGTACTGTCACGGGGAGACAGTACGATTATGTGGGACTTTAACCCACTAAAACCCTCAGGGTGTTCTGCCTGCCGCTTGTGGTGGGAACACGGGAACGTTTCCTCTTCCGCGAACCCACCGCGGCTGCCCGATATCGGACCCCTCACTGGGGGATGTGAAGCACCCCCCTTCGCGACGCACCAGAAACACATGATGCGCCGCGACTACTTCGGGGACCTTACCCTGCCAAATGGGCGCCAGACGATCCCGTGTCAAAACGCCCCTAGGTCCCCTTGCGACGGGTCAGTCGAGTGGTCCCGCCGCCTGCCACACGGTCACAGAGGATAGAGAGAGTGCCCTCGCAATACCGACACTCTTCCTCCTCTGTGACCCCACCGCGTCCGCCATCAAACGGTGGCGATCCCGTCAAGGCCGCGGAAGGCAGGGAGAGCGGCGCACCTCTATACCGGCACTCCTCTCCCGCCGCGGCCTCCACCTTTCTGCTGCCATGCCGCCCATGGGGGGGGGGGGATCTAGAGTACCTACCTGCTTTCCCACTTTTTAGACTTACGTTCAATCTGTAACTAAAAACCCTAATTAAGCCCATCTTCTTTCCAGCATATCAGAAAGAGTAAGACTCCGGGAGAAGCTCCAGTGTAAGCCATTCAACTGGTACCTAGAACACGTGTATCCTGAGCTGAACGTCCCGGCGGGAGACAGTACACACGCCATCAGGCAGGAGACGCGGTGCTTGGACACGATGGGCCACGTGGTCGATGGTTCTGTTGGTAAGAGCATAATCTCTTAAGCCACTTTCAGGACATAATGTTCTTTTAATTTTAGAAATAATAAGATTTAGAAATTTTCATATTAAATATTTTATTATATTATATTTACCATACGCAGCGAGCATGAAATGTTACGCCGCGCGCCGCCGCCGCGCGCCGTTTGCTATAATCCGTCTTGTTGCTCGTTTCAAATTTTGCGATCGCTGTTGCGAACAAGGTTTCCTTCTGTGTAATTTCTGCTTTAGAAAATAGAATAAAGTTGCTGAAGAGATTAACACAATAAAACACTGTGATCAGTAGACCGATTTAGTCTCTGGATTAGTTAAAAATCGGCAAGGTTTTTTTTTTATAAACTTTTTTAAACTTATGCTTTCTGAACACATTATTATTAATTATTCACGGGTATTTATCGCGTCTGAAGCTAATAAAGATTTTTGTATTTGTTTATTTACCTACTAGCAACGCCCCCGGCTTCGCACGGGTATTTAACAAAAATATCAAGATCCCTAGTTTTTTTTTAAATATAATAAAACCTATAAAGCATACACTAAATTATTTTGTTATTTTGCTATAGAAGTCCGTGCTCTTGCTCCGAGTCCTTTGAGCTGAATCACTTTCTTTCTAAAAGTATATGTACAGTTTCGAACAATATCGCTTTGTTCTTTCAGGTATGTACCCATGCCACAACGCAGGTGGCAACCAAGAATGGCGATTCGATAAAGGTATGATCCGGCATCACAGCCTTTGTCTATCGCTAAACACCGAGGATCGCGTCTCGGTCGTCCTAGCCGCTTGTGACACCGCTGACGACAGTCAGCAATGGCGACGGAAAGGCCAAATGATGCTCAAACACGCTAAGCTCGACGGGTGTTTGGACTCAGATAGAAATTTCTTGGAGCTTTATCTTGACCAGTGCGACAGCGGCAAACCTAGTCAGCAGTTCATGTTCTAATAGTGCCTATTCTCTGTGATAGAATTTCTGAAGGAACGTAATTAACTCTTTGACCGCCATAGTCACCTATACATGACAAATCACCTGAAGACCCCTCAGCGCCAACGATGTTTAGAATATCTTTTGTTCACTTTATGCTTTGGCGTAGAGAACGCGGGAATGCGTTTTTGGCGTGACGCTCAAAGGGTTAATGGCAATTGATGATCAATTGGTGATGAAGTTTTGAGATAAATGTACCTACGTGGTAGGTACTTCGTACTAACTATTCGCTTTATGATGAGAATTAAATGGGAGATTGTACGTAGATATTATGGAAGTCGTTAATCTACATATATTTGACTTTTGTGAAATACGAGTTCTTATATAAATACTATTTAAAGCTACTACCTAATACATCACAATGCATTTAGAAAAATGTATGTTTCAGTATCAATAGTTTCTTGCGAATAGCGTTAGGAATTATACCTATGTATTTAATAGCTCGGGTACATATACATACATACTCAAACATTTGAGCATGCATGATTGCACAAACCAGTTTGTGCAAGCTGTGTTTGTACAATCATGCATGCCTAAATGTTTGAGCGTGTAGCCGGACTATAAGGCATTTGACGATTAAGGCACTTGTTCCAAATGAAAATATATTGATCTTCTTTCATTGTATTTACCGTGCCAAATAAGCTGTTTCTTTCGACTCTAACATTCCAAATAGTATTTCTGTTTTTCTTGTTTCCATTAGTTTCCGAACTAAATCCAAGGAAGCAACCATTATAATCAATCTTACATAAAAAAATGTTTCTTTTTAACTTTATATTTTTTTTCTATGTATGTATAGATTATATTTTATTTTTTAAATTACACTACGTCACAAAATTTTATATAAATACATCTAAGATATTAAATTAGACTCTTAAGTAGTTACCAATGTAGATTATAAATAAGTGAAAGCGTAGGTACATAAAGTGCCGGGATTGTGGAATTTGGAAATACTTAACTATGTAGATAATGATGATGAAATGTGTAAAAAATTTATTAATTATTTAATCATTTTACTAAAATAAAGTAAAACCTCTTACTCTACATAAGTGGTATTGCTATAAAAGCGCTCATTAAACATCTGTAATATTTTCAATATTATCCATATTCTGTTCCATTTGTTTTTTTTTTACTTATATTCTTTCTGCTAAGGTGTAAAAAACATTTTTACTTCTTCCAGTAAATCCCAATAATAGTGTAGTATGTAATAATATGGCGTGTGTTTAAAAAACGATGAACCGACTTCAGATTTTCTTACTTTTACACTGTTTTCAAATTTTGTGGGATAAATATGATACAATAGTGAAATAATTTTCAAAATCGGTCAATAATTGGCGGATATACGGCGCGTAACATATGTACATACAAAAAAACATACAGACGAATTGATAACCTCCTCTTTTTGAAGTCAGTTAAAAATACATAGTCGTCATGACGGTGAAAATTCACGACTCTGTATGAAGATTCAGGTACTTTTCTTTATCTTCAATACCTACCTACTAAAATTAGATTTCCCTAAACTTATGAAAAGGATTCAAATGAATCTCAAAAAAAATCTCGCAAATTTGGATAACTTTAGATTTTTGTAAATAGTATTTATATTTGTAAAATTTAATCTTTTCCCGTGTGCTCCCGGAGTGTTGGGAGATCATTCACTCGAGGGACCGACGACATCATAGCATCAGGGAGTCGATGGATGGAGGCGGCTCAGGACCGCTATTTATGGCATTCACAGAATTGGGAATAATAGTAACTTATTATTCCCAATTCTTTGGTGGCATCGTATGGGGGAGGTCTATGTCCCGGTGGACGTGTATGGGCTGATATGATGATAATGAATCATTTCCAAATAAGTTCATGTACTACGAGTATGATGTGGATAGTCGTATTACTCGTAGATGTAAATCTATCTAGGTAACACTAGGTATGTAGACTATTTTAATACATAATCTAGTTTTAAATACATATGTGAAAGGAGACTAGATACTTACCCAATATAACTGATGTAAATAATTTCAAATAAAAATACTTACAATATTTTGAGTATTTTTGAGTGATCTGGAAGATGTTTTGTGTATAATTTTGTCACGAATTGTTGGCCTAGCTAGAGTACAAGTTTTTTTAATTTTATCTGTATATTTTGCAAGCTACATAAGATACAGATTTTACTAGTTTTTAATTATTGATTTTATATATATAAAGTACCCGTAGATTTTTCAAAATTGTTTATATTTTCATTCCAAATTAAATTGTTATTTTTTGTTTATTCGTTTGAAATATTAATTTTATATATTCATTAGTTTTTCCGTTTTTAAATAAATGTTTTGTTGTTTTTGTTAAAAGTTATAAATGTTATGTATTCTTTTATTGATTCTATATGTTAACATATTTGACTTTTAATGTATTTAAGTAGGTTGTCAATTTGATTAGGTGTAGGTGTTCTTATGGCCAGCCTTCAAAGAAATCAAATACGATACGTACGTACGAATTGTAATAATTACTTAGATATTATTATTATTTGACGGTATGCTGTACAATTTTTTTAATTTACCCACATTGATAAATTACTCTTCAAACTTTATATTCTAGCCTAATTATGAAAAGCGCAATAACTAGTGCGATAACTAATGCTAGTTATTGCGCTTATTATAAGGAAGGCAGTATTCTAGCCTAATTATGACAACCATATTCATGATAAATCTTATATGTACATACATATATAGGTACAAATGAAATCCCGCGACAAATTTTACTTAACATTTTCATGAACGAAGTAGAAATAATGTATACCTATAGCACAGATTAGGTAATGTTACTTCGTTATACTACCTTCACCTCAAACATAATTTTATATATTGTGTAATTCTCGCACATATAATAACATAATATGTGCATCAACAATTTGATTTTTGTAGATATTAAAATATTATTGTATTAAATATATAATATTATTATAAGTATATCAAATTTATTAGTATCGTTACGTACATTTATTAGTATCGTTACGTACATTTATTAGTATCGTTACGTACATTTTGTATTTTTTCATTATTTTAAGGCATATAAAGTTGTCATGTTGATATTATTAATAAATATTAAATTGCTCATCACACATTCCCAAAATAAATTCATTTTAGATATGTATAGGAATAAGATCTTTAAATAGAAGAATATGATATCTAGTAATGATATTTAAATACTTTAACATGTATTTATGATAATACTTATGAATAGCATTTTTGTAGTTTCCTACTGATATTATACTGATATATACGTACCTTATGCAATATTGCACAGTTGATTATACGTATAGTAATGGCGTCTATGTAGATTCACATGAAAATAGTTTTTATAATAAAAAATAGAAAACACTGGGCACTTCAATTTGACTGTCCTAGTCATGGTTTTAAATGATTGAGATGTTTTTCTTTTAACTTATGTGATTTCGATTTAGTGAGATATTTTGGTGTGTAAATAAAACGCGTTTACTTGATTTAGTTTTTTATTCACAGAATTCTGAATAGAGTCAGACCCCAAAACCTTACACTAGATCTACGACTTTTATCTCTTAATCGGACAAACAATTTTGTTTCAGTATATTGAAAATGTTTAAAAGGCTGGTTACTGTAATATTAACCTTGGTATCAGTGACCCTTTTAAGAGCTGGTACCATAAACTCAGTCTCTGACGCCCTCATTGGCAAATGTAAAATACAAAAATACTAGTACCTACTAAACTAAATCACACAAACATCTTAAGACATTTCTCATTCAAAATATTCGCCTTCTTAAAAACTATATAACTGAGTAGGTATATATATATATATTTATCTATGCTAGGCCACGAATATAGAGTTCTGTAAAACCTAACTTTCTAGATATGTATAGGTAACCTTTTTGGTCTCGTAAAATTTACATTGCAAATCTCCAAAACCGTCTTATTTAATTACTTTATTTTCAATATCACAAATTACAAGACCAAAGTCTGATACATAAAGTAGTTTTCCTTATATACCTAATTCCATAACTTCCAATTCTTTCCAGTCTTATGCTTTTCCCTTATGAAACTAATATACAAGACAATACAAACATTTTAAATCTTCTAACCCCTTATGTTAAATTATATCGACATTTCATAGCACATTGACAGAGTCATGATGGTAGGCCTTGACTTGCTTATGTCGTCACATCAAACCAAACGATTAACATTTAAGACGAATCGGGCAGCATTTGAACGTACCATAAAGTTATCCATATATGTAATACCAAAATCCCCATCAAATTTCAGAAATTAAAAATAGATACAGTTAAAATAGTAACTGCTAGCTCATTTTAGTCTTGACGGAATTGCCACACATAGATCGCTCGGAAAGCATATATAGGTCTGACGAATTAATAACGTAGTTCTTATAAACTGATAAAGACAACAGTACATACTGAGAATACCTAGACCTTGATGGTTCGGAAGGCATAGTTTGGTCAGACCTTGTCAAGTGCTTAAAGCCCACAATGTTGATGATCTAAGTAGTGATAAAGAAAATACAACATAGATAATAACTGGCAGTCCTTAACTTTTAGCTCAAAGAGCCTATCCTGACAAAGTTGTTGATGACTTTGATGGCTCGGAGGTTATAGCTCGGTGAGAACCTCTACCTAGTCAAGAACCTTATTTCTACAATGTGAATGATCTAAGAGAAAACCTGGCCCTTATATTCTAGCTTAAAGAGCTCATTTTAGTCTTGACAAAGTTGCCGATGACCTTGATGGCTCGGAAGGCGTAGTTAGGGGAGAGTCTTTGTCGCAGTAAGTAGTACCCAGCTAGGTTCATAGTGATGAGCATTGCTAATAGAACGCCGAAGTCAGCCCAGAAAGAAACTCCGGACATTCCCATCATTTTCACGAAGTAGCTGTGGAAGAAATAGTTTCTTTAAAAACTGACTATCCTTTTAAATAGCCAAAAATAATTAAGATA
Source organism: Eupithecia insigniata (assembly GCA_947859395.1). Classification (NCBI taxonomy): domain Eukaryota; kingdom Metazoa; phylum Arthropoda; class Insecta; order Lepidoptera; family Geometridae; genus Eupithecia; species Eupithecia insigniata. Next base: position 2,618,525 of record OX402001.1, on the reverse strand, counting down.
ACAGGTAAATACAAAAAAATATATAGAAGTAAGTAGGTATAGGTACAAGTCAAATCGGCCATCTTCGATGGTCACTTTTGTTGTACATAATATGTAATTAGATTGGTAGTTATTTGTGCTTTGTACAAACTAGATCTGTAGTTTTTTCTCTCAACAAAGCTGGTCTATTTATCACCACGAATATCTGATATTACTGGGTTAATGAGCACATAAAAATACTTAGGTCTCCTATACTAGTGCAACCAACCCAACGTCTAGCTTTCATTTGGTCAGCGCTCAGGTCCATCTGACGATATTGGATATGGCATAAAAACCAATTCCATACCAGCAATACCTAATCTAGGATACTTACTCGACGCACGTGCCATTGTATATTTCACGAGACGTTGGCGGGGCCGTACTTAAACGCCCCGGAGAGGTCCTAATTTTCGCATTGCAAGATGGGCCTGGCGCGGTCCATCGGAGTTCCCAGGCCCATTGATCACGCATGAAGGCCGGCCACCGGGGGTTTTTTAGTGGGTCGTCGACATCCCCACATAACCATACTGTACCCTATACAGTATGGTATCTGGTTACAGATTATCCCCTCGAAAACAAAATAAAAGGATACTTACTCGACATTCTTATACTCGCAGTAGTCGACATCATCCGGACAGATGAGATCTGCCCTCGGAGAGCCGTATATGGCAGCCACGAGGCCTTCTATGCCGTATCTCAGAAAGGAACAAGCCCTGGCGAGTCGCCAGACGATAGGTAAGGGATCGTCACCACTGCCGATGCCGTAGACTGCTAGTAACATTAGGGGAACGCTGACTGTTGGGCCGAGGAAAACTGAGTTCTGGAGGGAAAAGAAAGAAGTTTAGATAAATGAAAGGTGGTTTTCAGTCTAGTTTTCTTAGTAGCAATGGAGGTTAGGTTAGGTTACACCTGTCTGAAACTCAATCTGACCTTATTCGATTATGAGGTAATATTGTGTCGATAATAGCTGGAGCAGAGTTGGATTGGAATCAGAATAATTAGTGAAATGATATGAATTTAAAAGAAGAATTTGACTAGAAAATAGTTGCTTGGCCACAGAACTCCGCTAATTTCAATATCCATGGTCCTAAAAGTAGATTCTACAAAAAACTTTTGAAAATCTCATAGAAATCTCAAATCATTAGCTGTAGAATCAAGATTCTTTATTCCGAGACATGCTGTACATAGATTGCAAAGTAACATTTCACTCTATTATCCCTTACCAAAGTTAATCTAAGAATCGCTGCTTCTAGAAAGCAACTCTACAGCATCAACCTCGCCCATAGAACTAATAAACCGTACTTCAGGTTCAAGCCATATCCCAAACATTTTCCCAACTGTATTACGAACATGACGGGCTAAGTCAACCACATCTTGACTGACAGCATTGTCAAAATTCACTAGCACCAATGCTTGTTGGTCATGTACTGCTGCACCACCAATTTTAAACCCTTTTAAACTGCATTGCTCTATCAACCAACCAGCTGCTAATTTGATCAGTCCATTCTGTTGTGAAAAGTATGGCATTTTATGATATTTTGCTATCAACTCGGCACATTTGTTTGTATCAACTGTAGGATTCTTGAAAAAGCTTCCAGCGTTTCCTATTACTTTAGGATCAGGTAGCTTGCTTCGACGCATATTGCAAACTGTCTCGTAAACTTGATATGGTGTTACAGATTTTGTTTCAAGTTTAGCTAGGTCGCCGTAGGTAAGTTTAGGTTCCCATTTCTTGGACAGAAGCAAGCCAACTTTGACTATAATGTACCCTTTTTGATAGCATTGCTTGAAGATACTATCACGGTATCCGAATTCACACTCGGTAGCTGAAAGTCGTTTGATAGTGCCTGTTCGTAATTCTAGTATTTCTACATAACTGCAGAAGTCCTTAAGCTCAACTCCATAAGCACCAATATTCTGAATAGGTGCAGATCCGACTAAGCCTGGTATGAAAGCCAGGTTCTCTAGACCAAACATCCCGTGATCTAAAGCATAACAAACTAGATCGTGCCAGTTCACACCGGAACCAACATGGAGGTGCCAAGAATCTTCGTCCTCTACAACTTCGATACCTTCCAATTGGTTAACTATAACAGTTCCATAGAAATCTTCGAGGAACAAAACATTGCTGCCTTCTCCGAGGACCAAGAACGGTTCACTGCATTCCATTGATTTATTCCAAGCCTCTGTCATTTGCTCGATGCTTCGGGCAATAACCAAATGCATTGAGTTGATTGGAAGTCCGAAAGTGTTGTGATCTTTTAGAGAAACACGCTGTGCCATGTTGGTCATGATTTTTAATAAGCCAAATTAGAAATGAGGTTGGATTAAAATCACTGTGAACGTGAACTAATTGAAATATATTGAAAATTCAATCACTGATGTATTTATAGAATCTATTAGATCTCCGAGGATCTACAGGTATCTAAGCACTGTCATCAGACCCGACACAATCCCATGTTTTTCAAAGAATTGACTTAGTTTTATTAATAAAATCACGATACTAAATCAAGTATTAAATTAATGTTCTGATTAAGAAAATCGTAACGTAACACGTGTAGCCTTGTCCTTTGCAAGACTGAGTTACGCTGTAAAGGTTGTTGATATAACATAACCTGCTTGAATAAAAACTTGATCTATATGACCCAGTCATTAACTATGACGTTACGGGTGACCTTGATTCTGTAGCAGATTATATATCCACAAAAACTAAACACAGAGTTATTAAGATAACAATGGTCATCGGGCAATTACTGTTTGTAGCCTTAAAGATAACAAGTAAAATAATAGTTAAATTTCAATAAAAATATAATGGTAGACTTGACACTGAATAAAGTTATCAATAAAAAGTTTATACAATAGCCGTCGGAAATTCAATATTTATAATCAATTATGAGGAGATTACAAAACAATAACAAGGATGTATTATATAAAACAACAATGTTGCTATGACACCTCATGGAAGCTTAATCACTGATCATTAACATTGCGAGGCTAGTAACAAGGAAAAGAATTGATCTATAAACGTAAATCTTAAATTCAGTAAGCTGATAAAAAATCACTTGAAAACCGGAAGACCGATTAATATGATAATTTTATTATAAATCAGAATAATTTTTTCAAAAATCTTTGGTTTTATTGGCAAGAAAATGTGAAAAATCATTTTCTCCTACAGGTGCATTTACTATTGACATATGGCTAAGCTAACATTAAGACCTAAGCTGAGTGAGCAAAATAAATAAACAAATAAAAAGATTCCTGGAAAATCAGTAAATAACTGAAAGCACGTTATATGTATTTATATTGGACATATTCTGACTGACCTGCTATAGGTAATAGAAACTCATACATAAAATTAACAGAAAAAATCATACCACAGTCCTAAGCATAGACGATATCATAGTCCCGGACGGTATCATAGCCCATAGACTCGGATATATGAGCCACTATTACACAAATGGTAGTAAACATCGCTATTATTGACTCCTCCATAGGTTGTGACGTCATTGGATGGTGATGACTAGGTATAAAAGATTGGAAAAGATAGCAAGTGATGTTCTTGAGTTCATCACATCAGCCCATACAAGTCCACTGCTGGACATAGGCCTCCCCCATACGACGCCACAGCTACCGGTCCCAAGCCACCTCCTTCCATCGACTCCTTGCGACCGTTCTTGAGTTACATAAAAGTAATAAAATTAAGTGCTTACCACAACACTAAGCATAGACGATATCATAGTCCCCATAGACTCAGATATAAGAGCCACCATGATACAAATGGTTGTGAACATCGCTATTCTGGATCCCTCCATGGGTTGTGATGTCATTGGATATGTGATGACCAGGTATATGAGACTGAAGAATATGGTGGGTGGTGTTCTTGAGGCTACCAAAGCAGCGTAGTATGGTTTGAGGCCGTACCAACGGTTGAAGTATTCCCGTTTTACTAGCTGTACTTCGTCTGGGACTGAAAAGAAAATGCAGATTTTGACATTGGCTTCCATCTGGTTCATAGAATTATATGCGCAGGTAGTTAAAAAGTTTGAGGATGGGATTGTAAGAAATGAAGAAATTTTGGATGTTGTCTTCATATCAATAATAATAAATAGATGTAGATAAATAATGCTGGACAATTCACACAGCATCATCTAGCCCCAGCCGAGCCGGACACAAGCTCTGCTTCGCTTAGGGTTCGATGATATAGGTTGATAACTGATATACGAGTACATACATAATAGGTACATTATACTATATAGTTTTTTGTATAGGTATATAGAAAACTAGACACCCGACGACACCCTGCAATCTGCAGACCATACAAATATTTGTCCCGTGGTGGCAATCGATCCCGTAGCTTTCTGCGTCAAAGGAGGACTTATGTAACTATCTATCTATCATGCCAAAGATTGGCTCCTTACTGTCGCAATTGTTGTCAAACGTACTATAAAATTCAGCCAAAGCGACAGCAATTCTTGCAGAATTGAACTGTTGGCTGATTTGTTTAAATTATTTCGTTCTGTACCAAATAGGTTTAGGAATTATCTATGAAAAATGCAAGTGAAACCGCGAGAAAACACTAAGCCGCCTATATTGAACTATTTGATGATCTTAAAACACGATTTAGAACCAGTTACATTAATCATGACTCGAAAAGTCGAAAATCTATTTTTGTTATCAAATGGTTTTTATCTCCCTACTTAATTATGTTTTCTGCGGTTGGCTGGTAATGGAACTGGTTAAATTATTTTGACTCTACATTTAGATATGTACGCACTATAACATTTGAGCAGATAAAAAAAATAAGAACAATAAATAATCATATCTCGTTTTTAGTCCTACCAAATACGATAAGTTTAGTTTCGGCAACATCTACATTGATACCTATGAGGTCTACGTTATACCCAGATGCCTACCATTTAATTTTGAGTAAAGTCACGGTCTAATTATATAGTCAGGCTGGTCTAAAACAACTAAAGGTCGAACCCAACTGCACAGTGGTGGTTTGATTTGACTGAACCTTAAAGCTGATAACAAAATACTCACAAGCTAACAGAACAGGCATCATTGGAATGTACAACATCGCGATGACACAAGCGTAGCAGAAGCCAAAGTTGTTGATTGTCTTAGAAGCATCGTAGCCCATTTTGTAAAACAGCATAGCGACAATGAATCCAAGGAACAAGTGGAGACCGACTCGAAGCCATAGATAATACTGGAAGAGAAAACAAAAAGCCCATTAAACTATAAGAAAAACTTGCCACGTCATGTGACGAGAAGAATGAAGGCTTGTCTCCACAAACCTAAAGGATTTTAGGGGAAGGAAGGAAGACGAAAAAAAAAATCATATATTATGTGAAAAAGTATAAGGGCATGGGTCACAAAGGTGTGAGTACGGAGATGACCGCTGCTAAGGAAGAGTAGAAGAAAAAATATAGTTAAAAACTAAAACCCGACTACATAAAAGTCTTAAACAAGCGTTCACTTATTGTCCATAGCATTTTCTTTTGATACTTAGGTAGTCGGAGGCACCCACCCCATATACCTAGGGTACAATTAGTAACAAAGGCCTCCGACTACGGGTTTGAGTTTTTAACTATATTTTTTTTACACCTTTTTGTTTCCATACATATATCGATACAATATATATCGATACATTTTTTCATTTACCCATCCCTAGATGACCCGTTGCCATGGTAACAAATAAACAAGAGGTCTCCATGGCAACGGGTGTCATCCTTCACTCATCACATCAAACTAAATTAGACTCGAATTGTAACTAGATTTCGTCTCTTGCAAAATTTTATAGCGCTATCGAAGTGTTCCAGGTGTAATTTAGACCCAGCTATATCTTAAGACCCTCAGTTTTGTCGGACCCCATATAGCCTATAACCATCGGGGTAATGAGACGAATCAATCGATACCTCACTTGTTGAAATCGAAGTAGTAGTTTCAGCGCTACGTGGGAACAAAGAAATCGGCTACATACATACATACATAGGGTGCTAAAATCATAACCCTCCGGTAGTCGGGTAAAAATATAAGTTGTGCCGTTACTAGCTTAAATGGAATAAAGGCAGGAAGAAGATAACTTTATAAAGTTTAATATTCATTTATTCTCAAAAAGACAAATTATATAATGTCACTTACATGAGAATAGGGTTCTTAGTTATAGATAGATGCATAGGTTGTGGTCGTTCAATAGCTGACTCATTTAATGTGTTCATTTAATAAGAAGTGAATTATCATTTATGTTATGATATGGTGAGCTAATTTGAGTTTGAACGCATTCAATGAGCTTCCACTTTTTAATTGGGAGGGTAAATTATTGTAAAGCTGTGCGCCCTCACATAGTATAGTTTTTTTTCCATAGTTAATCCGAGTTTTCGGTAGAACGATAAAGGTGGCACGACGTGAACTACGTTTCCTTATCTCTTCAGATAACTTTATGGCATACATAAAGTCATGGTTAGCCTAGACTTTTACCAAGTTGTCAAAGAATAAAATACTTACTTCTAACGACACTAGTATTACTTACTTACCATGATTTGACAGATTTTTTGGGTTAAATATAGACTCAGGCCACAGATTAGGTAATGTTACTTCGCTCAGGCGTTAATTTGCGAAAATACAAAGTTATAAAATATATTAAAAGACCGATTAATATTTAATTATAAGAATAATCATTATTCCTATAATTTAAGCAAATAGTTTACGCAGATTTAAGTCTTAATTTGCCATAAAGACATAATATACATACATATACTCATTCTGTGAGGTGTCCAATGTCTGCTTTTGTTCAATGAAAACATCAAAATATCTACCATTGGAAGCAACGTTTGCAACAAAGTGACTGTAACAGCACAGTTTTGGTATTCTTACTTCGTGTAACAGTTATTAAAGTTTCTACCATGATTAGAACCTAATGCTAATGGTATGCTATCTTTTTTGCTTTGGGGGAATTGACAAAGATTTCAGAACAATTAAGGGTGGAATTAATAATAAGCAGTTGGAAGTAGGTACATCCTTTGTCTATAGGCCGTGGGACACTAGTTTAATAACATCTAATTTTATGAACATCCGCATAAATCCTTAGTTTTTGCGTTGTGAATAATGCCCTGCGGACTTTGGCCTTCCTTTTTTGTTGGTATCTGAACTTTACCATATTAAAATATTCAGCTAAACGTAACTAGAAAAAGTTTTTTTATGTCGACGTTGATTGCCTCGTCTTTGTTGACTGTCCAAAACTATTATACCCATTATTATCACGAGTAGCTTTATAAAAGATTTTGTTTCTTATTATAGTGCACTAGCCCTCAAATTCACTAATTTCTAAGAAATTTAATTAAACTTTTGGGATATTATTAAACAGCTCGTTAAAGTATATTTGTACTGGTTTGTCCCTCAGTAACTTCATGGTCATAGTTTGATCTACAGTTTGATAACGATATCTTAAGAATTACAACATGAATGAATTGAATGAATCATCAACCTGATTCAATTTAAAACAAATATAGCGGTGGTAGTATATCAGGTAAAGAACGATATTAATAGTCTTGCAAATTCAATGCAGCCCTCTATAGAACAGATTCAACATGAGTGCCAAATCATCCTTGATTTATCAGTATATCCTTCTATAGCTTTTGCACTGTGAATTAAATAGGCTAACTTTATAAATATTTATGTATACAAAGTGTCTTATTGAACCTTGATCAAACGACACGTGCGGATACGTGACACATATTTATCGATAAAAATAAGAAAAAAATATTATGTTAGCTATCTCAAAAAACAAGGCGATTAAAAAAAACGTTTTTTTTTTCCTTCGTTTCTTTATAAGTGAAAGGTGTTTTTTATTCAAAGTATGCATATTAAAACTTGCAAAAAAAAATCTAATATCAAACATAAGCCTAGTAAAAAGATAATATTTTTTAAGAAAAAAAAAATAACATAATTAATTATTTCTTATTTTTATCGCTAAATACATATATGTAAGTCACGTATCCGCACATTTCGTTTGATCAAGGTTCAACAATACACATTTTATATTAGTAATTAAAATAGTACGTAGGTGAAGCTATTATGTACGAGATATATAGTTTCGAAATTGTAGTTTGTACATTACTATATTTGTATATTTCCCAAACTGTAAATACCTATTATTAATATTATGCACACAGATATTACCCCATATATGTACAATCCAATTGTACTATCCATTCAAGGTTGTCAGTAGGCATTATCTCTCTTGAGCGATAAGACTGCCAATTGTCGCTTATTCGATAATTATTATATCGTTAATTATTTTAAATGCGCAATAAATATGTATTATATCTATCTATAAATAAACAGATAAACATTTTATAAATAATTTGGTAAATTATACGGCACAATGATTTTTAACATAAAAAATAAAATATTAATTATTCAGATTTTAAAAAATCATCGTAGGTACAAAACGCTTTTGCTAAGAGCCAGCTTTATAGTTTTATCTTAAAAAATTCGAGACTCGGTGCTTCTCATAACCTATTCGCTGCCCATAAATCTTGTTATCAATTAACACATTCACTGGCCAGTCTCTGCGACGCGACCTACAGGGGCGGGCCGCAGTTAGTAGGGCTCGCAGACTACATTTACGTCGTTGGCAATGAAAGTGTTAAACCTTATCTGGGAGCTTGTTGTAGGTGTTGGTCCTATTACGTGCGTCAACTTGTCCGACGCTGTTGGCCAGTCTTAATGCAGCACCAGCCAGCCGCCCTCAACATTGGGACTGTTGTAGCAATGCATAATGCATATCCGGTTGTTTTGGAAACTAATTATATCTTCTATAAATAAATAATTTAGGATGAGCCACACAGCATCATCTAGTCCCAAGCTAAGCAGAGCTTAAAGAATTTAATACTATCCCAAAAATTTACGACTCCAGCGGGACTTGAACCCGCGACCGCAGAAGAATAAGCAGAGCTTGCATTGTATAGCCAATTCTCTTTTTACATTTTATATGCTTACGTTTGGCCGCTATCTCACCTGATAGTAAATGATGATACGGCCGAGGATGTAGCACGCTTGCCTAGAAGAATCTTGTTAACTCTTGAAGAATCTTGTATTACTGCCATAACATAGTAATGCCTAACACCTATGGATATAATAGGTCATTTCCCTGACATTTGGAGAGACGAGGTGACTAAAACTTACCTTATTCCTTACAGTTTGCAGCAGCATCCTCTTAAACAGCACCACAAACTGTTGGCTCGCCGTGCTTCCATGCTTATAGTTGTGATTCTCGACTCCGCCCGCGTTTAACTGCTCTATCTCAAATTCTTCGTGAGGAGCTTCTAAAGCGAAGTCCCTCCATCTGTGGTTCCTCCCGTTTTCAACCGCTGTGACCATCCTGTCTGCGTGCGTCCCGTATTCTCCACTTGATACTTCGATAACTGTAAAAAATTTAACTTTAATAAATATCAAGTACCAAGAGACTTGTGAAAGAATAGTTATTGCATCGAAAGACTACCAACCATGTATTCTAATGTATTTTAGTTTTAAGATTATGTATTTTATTGTGTAGTATATTGTATCTTTTAATGTATTTTATTTTAGTTTTACATCACACTGATAGTCTGTCTAAAAACTCCACTTCTAGACATAGGCATCCCCTTGATACCCTGATGCACATTACAGGGACAGTGAATGATAGATTACATCAAAGTCAAAATTTATGATGATACTTAAATTGCTGAAATAACCTTTGTTCTGACAAAGTAACGAGTACCAGTCATCAGCATGACTATTTCTAGCGTTATTGTCATCAGTTACTAAGTCACAAACAAGTTCAAAGGTTCAGGCAGGTTATTTCGTTTCCGTCTTACATCTTTTGTATTATGTCTATAGTGTATTTTTTTTACAAGACTATTAATCTGTTGGCGCACTTGGCTCAACTCACTTCCGTACTGAATGGGAGATTTTGGGTTCAAGTCTTTTTTAATGATAATGGTCTAACATTTTACCACTATCTCACCTAAGTGAAGGCAAGCTTTCTACTGTTACTAGCGATTTCTCTAGTTTGCAGCTTGAGTCAGAGACCATTTGGCACTTTCGACTAAGTAACATTACATAATCTGTGCTTTCGGGCACACAGCTATCAGTATTTTTTATGTTGTGTTAAATTGTAAAAATTGTGTAGGTCTGATTGGACAAATAAATCTATTTATTTTTATTATTTCCCAGAGGGAGCTTATTCACTTTGAATTCAGAAGACTCCAATGATGTACTCAGCTGCTTAAATCAGCTGTTTTTCGTAAAAAAAGGCAAACCACACGCCGCCGTACCTTGGCAGGCACACTGTCCATCAGCCATATACGGTACTCAGCTATCACTTGATTGCTGGATAGCTGCTATACAGGAAGACTGATATCTTCCTTGTTATACTTACTGAAATCTGCTGGATTATAAGTCCTAGGGCATGGCAGTTGCAGTTCATTCAGGAAAGGCACGACACCCGCCGCTGTACCCTGGTAGGCACATCTTCCATCAGCAACCACGTAAACATGGTCGAACTCGGCAAATAGTCGAGCGGATGGTGTGTGGAGAGAACAGACGACCGTGCGGCCGCCTCGGGCGACTCGTTTTAGAAGAGATACGCAGGTTGAAGATGCTACATCATCTAGTCCGCTGGAATGATTAATATCCAATCAATTCAGGGAAGAGTATTTCAACTAGCGCATACATAATGTTGGTCGAGACATGACGAATTCAGGGAAGAGTATTTCAACTAGCGCATACATAATGTTGGCCGAGACATGACGAATTCAGGGAAGAGTATTTCAACTAGCGCATACATAATGTTGGCCGAGACATGACGAGCCTTGACTAGGCTTGTACAAAGGTTATATAACATAATCATCTAAAGCAAACGACGTTTGTGATGACTTGGTAAAAATTTAGATAAACTACCAGAAGGCCGGATTAAGTAAACCAAATGATTTTTAGTATTTAATGACTAATACCAAGACTAATTGGCCGTGAGGACGCGGCGTACTACTATCGACCCCTCCAACTCTACCCGTGGATGTCGTAAGAGCCAACTAAAGGAACCTACCAGGAAGGGCAGCAGCTTTTTTCGGAGTATTTTTCAACACCAACACTGCGATCACCAATCCGCCTGCCAAGCGTGATGATTATGGCAAATCCCCCCTACATGGGAGACCATCCACTCGATGGACCGACGACATCGTAGCGGTCGCAGGGAGTCGATGGATGGAGGAGGCTCAGGACCGCTATTTGTGGCGTCGTATGGGGAAGGCCTATGTCCAGCAGTGGACGTGTATGGGCTGATTTGATGATCAAGACTAATTGGATCTTGTAGCATCCTACCCTACAAGATCCAAATAATTCTTACCACATCCATGATTCATGTTTCTTCGAAAGGGTCTGCTCAAAATGCCAGTGCGCCAGTTCAGAGCTTTCTAGTTTTCAATTATTAATTTCTTTACAGATGACAGATTTTTATTCTTTCCCAACACTTACGTGGTAGGTTCATCCAAGAATACTACAGGTGGGTTATTCAGCAGCTCCAAAGCCACTGACAGTCTTTTCCTCTCGCCTCCAGACAATCTTTCTGCTGCGGTGTTCCTTGCCTTCCCTAGCCTCAGGAGCTGGATGATTTCTTCTACCTGCAAATTTAAATTTGGTTTTTTAACTTGAAGTCTCGCCTGTTTCTCCACTTTTACTTCAACGAGCTTACATTTACTTTTAGAAATCGGAGTCAAAAGCTTACTTTCTATACGGCTTTAATAAATAAATAAATAATGTTGGATAATTCACATAGTATCATCTAGCCCCAAACTAAGCAGAGCTCGTGTTATGGTTACTAGATGACTGATATACTTAATACAAAACATTAATAGATAGGTACATATATATTTTTTATTATACATAGAAAATACCCTGAACACCCGAAACAAATATTTGGAGATCATATAAACATTTGTCCCAAGACGGGAATCGAACTCGTAGAGGTGTTACACAGAACGAAGCTACGGTTTTTATGGAATCTACGACCTGAGTTAGAGGCGTCGATTCTCAAGCAGCAACCGCCACGGCATCTTTATTATTATCATCGTGAACATTTGCACTCCCTTTAGAATGTTTAATTTATAATATTTTTTTTTGTTTCACTAATTATATTAAATATAAAGTTTACCTTCTTACAAATTACATAGATTAGCGCGTTTTCCATTAATTGTTGTAGACTACCTTACATAGATCAAGGTTGGGTGACTCGCGGAAGACTTTTTTTATTAGTGCCTACCAAACGGCTCTGTCGCGTTGGTTGTATCGTGTTTACAACTAACTCATGCTGAGACAAAGACAGATTTGTGACTCAAGGCAAAAATTAGTCTGTTTTGTCTTTTATTGATACATCATTGTTTTTAGTTTTTGTTGATTATGTTACTATTAAAATATTCTCATTATACATAGGCAGACAGTTAAAATTTTATGAAAGAACTGCCATGCATTAAATAGTTATATCATGTAGCTAACAATGGTAAACAATATACGAATATGTTGCGGCACTACATTATATATCAAATTAATCGTCTATTATAATCATACCTATACAACACTGTGTGTGTTAGCAAAAATTGAAAATCGTATATAAATAACCTATTAGCATCAATAAAAACAATATAATATTCTTTTCCTGAAGTCGGTTGGTCATAGATCGTTGTTTTGTATTTATTAGTCTGTGGACGATGAGTTGAGCTGTCAAAGTCAAAACGTCAGAAAAGGAGGGAGCGTAAAAGTCGCAGTGTCCCTGGCGAACATGAAGGAAAATATATTACAATTACTAAATAAAGGGACAGGTGACTCCCGCTCCGGGTCTTTCCTGGTGCAAAGGATAGCCATCGCTATTCAGCGAGGTAATGCTGCAAGCACCATTTGCCACCCATTTTGGGCACCTTTGCACCGGGAACGGTCAGTGATGGGTTATTGACTTATTAGTGACAAATTTTTATATTGTATTTTAATACATATGTGCTGTGACGAAATTTTTACCTTAAATTAAGTATAAGGCAATTAGAATTATGTATATTAATATGGTACGGTATAGAGTAATCATTAAAGTACTCTGTTTTATGTGATTGGTGTCCTAATCTGATTTTCCTATTAAAGCTATGTTACCCTACATGCTAAGCAGTTGTTACTTATAAGGATGTCCTATCCTTTCAAGTATGAAAATATATGTAAAAAATTTGTAGGTTACCTACCTATTATCGGTGTTTTTATTTTGATTATATTTCTTTTGTAATTGATATTAGTTTTTATTTCGTTTTCATATGTAAAAGTCATTGTTTATCAAAAATATATTTGATTCTAGTCCGACCGAGTACTTAAAATAATTTATTACTAACTCCAAGACAAATTGTATGTAGGTAACTATCGTAGGTAAATAACAAAAAACATTGATTCAGGCGTTAATTTACGGAAATTCATTACATAATATTAGGATCAAAAATATAATTTAGTACATAACAATTATACGTGGAATTGTTACTAAATATTTTTCTTCCTAATTATATATAAATAGCAAGTCTCAGGAAGCTTCCACTGTACAAATATACCAAACAAAAGGGTTTTTGTAATGTTCACGTTTCATAAATAAGTAATTAATATTCAAAGTAGGCAAAACCTACGTATAATTACATATATTTCCGTCATATTAATAACTTTTCAAAAGTCAGAAGTTTTTGCCTGCCTGGATTACGTAATATTGAAAAAATATCTGTAAAAGAACACGAATATAAAGAAATTCGTCGATGGTTTATCAAATTAAAAATAAACTTTTTTATATATTCAATAATTCTATATACATATATATGTATATATATATATATTCGTACATTAGAAGTATTACCTTCGACCTCCTGGACCTCGGGGTCCAGAATTATCTTTACGGATAAGTATTTACTATATTATAGGTACGTATAGATATTATTGATATTATTGGCCGTGGGGCCGCGGGTTACGAATATCGACCCCTCCAACATCAAAATCACTCGAAATATTAATCGAATATCAAAATCAGCGAGACATCAAAAAAGCTGCTTGACTATGTGTGTAAAAATTTATAATAAGGTACCTAATGAATTCAAATTACTGAACGATTATTTATTTAAAAGGAAATTGTTTGACTGGCTAAATGAATGTAATTTTTATGACATTAATGAATTTATTAATTATAAGATTTATTAGAAGTTAAGTTAAGAAGTTAATTAATTGCATGCTATCCGAAGCTAAGTGAAACATGAGCTCATTACTAAATATTAAACACCATGTATACCATGTTTTATGCAATAAATGTATCATTATGATTATCATTATCCAAATCAACCCGTGGATATCGTAAGAGCCGACTAAGGGAACTACCAGAGGAAGGGCAGCAGCTTCCTTCTGAGTATTTTTAAACACCAACACTGCGATCACCAATCCGCCTGCCAAGCGTGGTGATTATGGCATAACCTCCTACATGGGAGACCATCCACTCGATGGACCGACGACATCGTAGCGGTCGCAGGGAGTCGATGGATAGAGGCGGCTCAGGACCGCTATTTGTGGCGTCGTATGGGGGAGGCCTATGTCCAGCAGTGGACGTGTTTGGGATGATATGATGATAGATATTATGTGGCACCGTGTAGGTACAATACCCAATCATTATGATATCTTGTCATTGTCCCAATATTGTCACCTTAAATACCTAAAGTTTCATTAACAAATAAAATTACCAAGTTGTAAATTTTTGTCGATATTAAAACTAAATAACCTTTGCTATTGTTTGTTTGTCATCAAGTTCTTACCTTCTTCCGACTTGTAAGTTGTAGGTACCTAGACATACGAGTACATATTTTTCCCTCGCTAACTTTGGCTACCTATCTACTATGTTTTTATTCATTTGAGTACATAACTTTAGTATATTTATAGAATATTTTTTTATATTAAGAGTGTAATTTAAATAAAATTCTTAATATTATTTCATTTAATACAATCTTTTTTCTTTGAATTAATTTTTACATGATTTATATGTATTGTGATCATCATCATCATCATCAGCCCATACACGTCCACTGCTGGACATAGGCCTCCCGCGTACGACGCCACAAATAGCGGTCCTGAGCCGCCTCCATCCATCAACTCCCTGCGACCGCTACGATGTCGTCGGTCTATCGAGTGGATGGTCTCCCATGTATCTAGTAGTATTGTGATCACTATTAAGATATTCAAAAGTAAATAACTATTATTATTTTTAAAATTTTATTTACTTTTACTTATTTAATTCATGATTACTAATAATTATAACCAATATAATGTCTATCTATCTGTGATATTTCTGTACCGTGTGTAGTTAAGGTCAGCTTCAATAGCCATTACCTCTGGCACAATGATCGACCTCTGTGGTACGGCGGGCTAAGGTCCGCCTGCGACGCAGGAAGTTGCGGGTACGATTCCCGCCTCGGGACAATTGGTTGTACAATCTGCAGATAATTGTTCAAGGTGTTCTTAATGTTTTCTATGTATAATAAAAAAGATCTACATATTTATGTTGTATATTGTAGCCTAGCTATGTTATCTAGTACCCGTAATACAAGCTCTACATACTCGTAGCTTGGGTCCAAATAATGCTATTTGAATTGTCCAGCATTATTTATTTATAAGAATGCTGAGACAGGTAGGTACCTTTTTGGCACCTAACACTGTTCCTATCTATCTTTATATATGTTTATGTTACCTTTTTAACTTTCACTTCCTTTGTTAACTTTCTTTATCTGTAATGTGTCGTGTTATGTATGGCCAAATAAATCGATTTTCTTTCTTTCTTTCTATAATGATAATTTCAAGAACGTTCTGGAATGTCCCCTTACCACAATAGCCTTCGTCTCTCGGTCCATCGCAGCACCCAGCTTGAGATCTGCCGCCATAGCCATTGCTTCAAGCACTGTTATGTACGGCTGAAGAAGATCCTCTTGCATAATGTACCGGGATAGTTTTCTGAACTGACGGAGGTTGCGGGGCTCACCATTGGTCGCGATTGTGCCTGTTGCGCCTGTTACTCTGGAATATAAAAGGAAATTGAGAGAATAGAGAATTATTGTTTTGAACAGGAGTTCTTTAGAAAAGAACACGTGGCGTTTATATTGTTAAATACGTTTGTTTGTTCTATTGACGTAAGCTATATTACCTAGATCTAAGATGTATATATGTACATAGATAGATAGAACATCCTTTATTGCATACTTAACATATAGTTTACAAACAATTTGAAACAAAAAAGAAATGTGACAATTGGCGGTCTTATCGCTCACGAGCGATCTCTACCAGACAACCTTGGATGGATAGGATCATTGGATTGAATACGGGGATCTGTGCGCATTATTTTAGGAAGCTAATACAAATTTTACATAACCCTAATCTATACAAATTACAAAACTCTAATCATTTACAAATCTTACATACGAATACCTACATAAATAACAAGAATACCTAAATACATAAACCTAGCCATACATACTTATATATATATATATATATATATATATACATACATACATACATTTTACTAAAGGAAACTGGGGTAGGTCACATGTACACGTGGGTACATAAATAAATGAAAGAGGAAATAATCGTCCGAGGCGAAGTGTGGTATTCAAAATAAATAACTTTAACTATTTGACAAGAGATTTGATTAGCTAGATATCTAATCAGCGTTCAAACAACCAAAGTACCTATTATTTATTCTATGTATTTCGAATATGTAACATCTCGCAGTCTTCAAATCCAGAGTGAATTCTGTGAAGCGTAAGCCATCTTACTCGTAGTCCACATCATCACTTTCTTAAGTTCGATTCTAGTCAAAGGCTTTACCTATCTATAATATTTAATACAATAAAAAAATTGTGTATCGAAAAGTGAGTGCAGCTTGTGGAATAGAAATACAAGTTACTAATTGAGTCTAGTTTGAAGAACATAAGGCCATTTTATAGCCTTATGTCCTTATGTTGTTAATTTGGCGTGTTTTAAAAAACGATAAACCGTCTTAAAATTCTTTGACACTTGCTTTTAAGTTTTGCGGGATAAATACGAATGCCCTGGGGATAAAAAATTTATGCGACCACTTTAGGATTATTTTCTAATAAAATAATAGTAATGATTTTCAAAATCTGTACATAATTGGCGGAGATATCACGTAACATACATACAAAAAAACATACAGTCGAAATGAGAACCTCCTCCTTTTTTGAAGGCGGTTAAAAAAGGCCATCTATTTTGAGGTATAGAAAAGGAATAGTGATGTTTTATGCAAGTATGTTGTTGGTGTTCTGAGGTAGCAGAGAAAGCGGAATTAAGAGCAGAGGGAGTTGTACTGTCTTCATCAATGGATGTTTTGCCTCTTTAAAATGACATTCATCATCATCATCATCAGCCCATACACGTCCACTGCTGGACATAGGCCTCCCCCGTACGACGCCACAAATAGCGGTCCTGAGCCGCCTCCATCCATCGACTCCCTGCGACCGCTACGATGTCGTCGGTCCATCGAGTGGATGGTCTCCCATGTAGGGGGGGGATTTGCCATAATCACCACGCTTGGCAGGCGGATTGGTGATCGCAGTGTTGGTGTTTAAAAAATACTCAGAAAGAAGCTGCTGCCCTTCCTCCACCAGAGGAATGACATTATCCCGAACCAATATTCACCATCAACATTCCACAGCAATAACTCCTCGACTTTAAATAATTATATGCAATTTACTGGTTATCCTTGGTGAACCTACTACTAAGATAATCTCCAACAAAACTGAAATTTTGGCACAAGGAGACTGTTCGTTTTACCACCATGTTAACTTAGAACAAAATGCAAATATCCAAGACTTTGGACTATGATTACAAGCAGAGGACTGTCATAGGTAACCTAACAAAAGTGTGTGTGGGTTGCATCGGGGATTCTAGAAGCACGAATTCATTTGTGTGTTAAAGTTTGTTACATGGTTAAATGTATTCAGATAATTCCTATAGTATCTGAACCTTACAATTAGATTAGGTAATTATTATACAATGTAACCTAGACATAGCATCGCATTAGGGCTCAAAAAAAACCTGTAATGTTGTTGTTTCTAAATAAAATAAATAAATTTGATTTGTTCCACATTCGCCCCACTTGTTCACCCCACATTACAATGAATTCCGCTTCTGCCCCATGTTCGTTTTTCATTTTGAATAGTGCCTTGCTCGAGAGATATTTATGTAGATAAGTTTGATGAAAATCAGTGCCATCATTTGACTCTAAAGGAGTCTAGTCATCAAAGTCGGCTTCACAGCACGGTGGTTGCGGCGATTGGTGCGACATCTCCTAGCAGAATTTAGGTCACGAAGACCAATCTTAACAGAGACTAGATATTGTCGCATGTCATATTTATAGTGCACAAGTGTGTAAGAAACACAGGAGCACTCTCTACTTCGTCACTATCATAACCGTTAGCGTGATCATTTGAATTGAGTGTATGAATATTTTAGGCCGCCGCCGCCGGCGACAGTGTTTTGTCAACTTGTCGGCGACCCGTCAATTTTGGTAACGAGGCGTTTTTAAACCTGTCGTGATCCTCTTTTGTTTTTCGTATACTGAAGACCTAGATTGGTGACGTCAGCGTGGATAATTGTATAAAAAAACAAAAGACAATCTTGCTATGCTTCAATAATTGTCATAGGGAAAAACTCGCCGTTGACACTGGTTATGATGGTATAGCTCTCTACAATATACACGATTTTAAAAGTCGACAATATTCGGGTGGTTTTCAATTTCCATTGCCATAAAGGAGTATGATGTTCGTTTATTACTTACTTGTATCCAGCGAGAATGTTGAGAAGCGAGCTCTTGCCGGCTCCAGACGGCCCCAAAATGGCGGTCAATTGTCCCGACCGGAAGTCCCCGTTTAGCCCTCGCAGTATTAACTTTGAACCTGCAACAACGATTCCATTGTTGAAATTCTTGAACTGGTTTGCATTGAAAATCTTTGTTGTTTATAAAAAAGTCTTCTGAAGGAGTAAGGTCGTCAAGCATTTTGTAAGGTAATAAAACTAAACTGGATATGCAATGTCAATGTCTAGTGTTGGAGTCAACTCGTCATTTCCACCTTATAATAAATACATTAAACCTCTTCCGTATTTAACACTTCCGTCTGATAGATCATCATCATCGTCATGCAAATGATTGTTAAAGCGAAACATATGCGAAAGGAACTCTGTCTGCTGAGTTCGCTATGAAACGCCACAAATCTAATTTTTGACTAGAAAATGGGAAAAGACATAGGGTACATATAATCTCCAAACTAAAAAGCGAGTGATGCCATTAGAAGTTTATAATTTCACAACAAATTCATAATTAAAGATCATTTATCGCGTACCTTTTGTTATATTTCCCCCTACGTTTCCATCGCATTACAGCGATCGTTGTCACGAAGCGACTGAATATAACAAAAGGTACGCGATAAATACCCGATAAATAATCTTTAATTACGTTAACCAATCGCGAAAGTTTAAAAAGTTTTTTACAACAAATTCAGTTTTAAATAAGATCAAAATTGGTTCATCCTTTGAGAGCTATCTCAGAGGTGGGAACATTGGTTTGCAAAAAGAAATAATCTCTCTCCCTAAACGCATACACGTCTGATCCAGATCCATGTCCATGTCCAGTCCTTCGGGGAAAAAATTACGAACCCTATAATTACCCCCTACTGGGTAAATTCTAGACATCCATCAGACAAAACGAGTCAAAAGACCAATCTTGTAAGATCCATCAAACAGAGAAAAGTTGCCTATTACGGATTTGTCTTACGACATGATCGATACCAACCTGCAAGTGATCATTATGGAGAAGATACAGGGTTAAAGAGTGATTGGTCGGAGGAAGACTTCTTGGCTGAGCCACATAAGGTAAATGACCGGCATGGCATTAAGAAAGCTGAAGACATATTTAGCCTAGCCCTAATTCTGTCGACGTAGTTGGTGGCTCAATGAGACTCTTCAGTCCCATAGGCTAGCCTTGGATAAGGAAACCATTGAAGAAGATGACCACTGACCTTCAATAATGGAGAGGCACTATAAGAAGAAGCAGAAGGTCAAATTCTTTTAAAACCTCTCAGGGGAGCCAACATTTTGCTAAAACTGGTTGCGCGGAAATATTCTCACAATCATCATTGTGACATTATCCCCCGGACATTGCAAAAGACAATGATTTTGAAACGGTTGTGTGACAGCCGATGTGAACAATGCTGTTTTATGTAAAGAGCAAGTTCAATGAAGAGACAGAAGCAATCAAGACCGCCACAAACTTAGTACATAATAATATGTGTAATATACATAATATGTACTATATGAGTGACTAGTTTTGGACTTTGGCAGTTTATCAGTTGACTGGTACCCATGAGCAAAATTTGTTTTGGTTGAAGGAAGAATAATTTCAACGCTGCTCGGAAATAAAACTGACTGTCAGACTGACTGACAAAAAAACTAAATCGTCACTAAGTTCTTAACTGTTGTGAAACCGATTTTCTTTTAAATCGGTTTTACGAATATAATATTTCACTGAAGCTACATTTTAAACTGTTATTGTTGCTTCACTATGTTTACCTATAAATCATGAAGCTGCAAATTAATTGATAATTGATGGAATCAGTTTTTAATGACTCCACCAACCACTCTATACTTTTGTCTTCAGTATTATTTCAATGCATCTAAGCGATTGCATTGCACGCAGGATAATTGTTGAAGGTAGTTATTGCAAAACGAATTAATCTATCAAAACAACATTGAATTTTCTTGATATGACCTTTCTATGATACTGTGATAACTATGTATAATTGAAGGTAAAAGAAAGGTTTTGTTCTATCAGCTCCCATGTTTCCAAGCTAGCTTCTACACGCCACTTCACTCTCGTCGGGCTAAACTTATAATATTACTATAGAATATTAAGTAGTTACAAAAGCCCTTTATACGTTTCACTAAGCAATGTCTTATCTCTCCCCTTCTCACAATCCAAGGTTGCCTGGAGGAGATCACTCGAAGCGATAAGGCCGCCTTTTGTACTTTATTGATTGTCAGCATTTCCTTCTGTATTGTATTTTGTGTTTGTATGGTACAATAAAGAGTTATCTAATTATCTAACCTCTTGTGCGAGTAGAACACAAGAAGTTTAATAAAAAATGATGCCCATAGTTGCATCGGTTTAATTATATTTCGCCATAAACACAATCAGCGCAACATCTCCTAAGGTATTAACAACTACCTATACGCTCATACAAGCAATAAATAGAGCATCAAGAATTTCATAACCCTCAAGGCTTCTAGTCTTCTAACTCAAGTTGTACGCTAGGCGACAGGGAATAGAGCACAAGGATACGCGGACATTGACTATCGTATTGCACATTCACTGCGTTTATTTTAGGGTTGACACTTTTCACGACACTTGTTACGAAAATATTTTACGAGTTCTCAACTTCCATCGTGACATTTCTTAAAGTTACTTTTGCAGCTTCCCTCGTGTAGAAAAACTAAGACAGAAAATCGAAAGTACAGTTGTAGATTAAATTGTGTTCATGGATATTCATTGCTGTTTGTAGCTAGGTCTTATAAAAACGTAGCCATATTTCTGGCTACGTTTACGTAGATTACGACATAGTCAGAAATTACTAATTACTGAAACGCTTTGAAATTGAACCAGTGATTCCCGTAATATCCTGTTTGTCCCATCAGCTTCGCCTCATTAATGGAACAAATGTAAAGTAATACCGAGAATTCAAATTGTATCTTGTTCGTCCCATCAATATCGGTCATCCGAAGATCCAGAAAGGAGGGTTACCCTTATTCCTCATCATCATCATAATATCATACATGTCCATTGCTGGACATAGGCCTCCCCCATACGACGCCACAAATAGCGGTCGTGAGCCGCCTCCATCCATCGACTCCCTGCGACCACTACGATATCGTCGGTCCATCGAGTGGATGGTCTCCCAACACTCCGCTTCGCATTGCATCGTGGCTGCCACTCGATAACCTTATTCCTTATGAGGAATAAGTTGAATAACTATATCGTTCTGTTTCACGGTTTTCAACTATAAATATTCACAAAGGTGTCGAGATCGTGCAATAGTTTTCCCTCTTGTACAAGGTTAGTTTTTTGTTGACAACCCTACATTCGTGGATTTGCAATGCACGCAAAGAGCTCGACGTAACCGGTCATTATACTGTTTGTTTGGAATCGTTAGTGCACGCACGATGATATTGTTCAACGAACTATTTGGCATATAACTATTTTACTACCATGACTGTTTATTTAGACTGGCTAGGCTATTAACAGACTAATTTCAGTATTCCCCTTTGAAAATTAAAGGAAAAAAACTGGACCCTAATGCAAAAATTTTATATTTATACTAGCTGACCCGCCAAACGTTGTTTTGCCTTCAACCCTTATCACTTAGGGGTATGGAAAATAGATAGTAGCCGATTCTCAGACCTACTGAATACTCATATAAAATTTGGTAAAAATCGGTAAAGCCGTTTCGGAGGAGTACGGTAACTAACATTGTGACGTGGAAATTTTATATAATAAGAAGGTTGTACTAACGCTCTTTGTTTTATATTTTTGTTTGCTTACTAACCCAATCTAGAGTTATCTGAAATAAAGAGATATTATTTATTTAAAAAATATTCATAATTCCCTCTCAACATCTTTTCTTATTTTGGGGTTATCATCGGTGCTTGCGGAATGCTTCTCTACACTAAGTTTTATACGTCCACAGCTGAACATGCCTCCCCAAACAAGGAGAGTTTTACCCACGCTTGGCAGGCGGATTGTTAATAGTAGTGAAGATGTTTAATAATCCTTGAGCTTATTTCGCTATAAAGGTACAAGTCCGAGATAGGCTGCTGCCTGCGGTCGTGGTTGCTTCTATTTCCAAGCACGTCGGCATGCCGCGGCTGCACAATGCATAGAATGTTGCCTTTCCATTCCATGACTATGAAAGTTCCATGAACTGACACTGGCAGCAAAGTGACATATTGCCAATAACAAAGAAGTCAAGTCAGTCACTCCAATACCTTTGTGCGAGACAGAATGTCGGACAACACTACCGCTAGTTTATTAATGTGGTTTTTGTTAGAATAGGAAGATTATGACGACTTATTGTTACTTTATGTAATAACAAAGAAATGCACGTGATCTTTTTTATAAAAGTAGAACCAGAGAAGGAAGCTGTTCTATTTTGATTAAAAATCATATAACAGGTGCGGAAGAAAAGTTTCGAAAGTACCTATTGTCTAAATAATATTTTTATTTAAATCCTGTCCTATTTATTTCCACACATTATCTTTGACCAAATTATTGCGATAATTTGGATTGGATGTGTCGTAAATGACTGGATTACCGGCATATTTTTGTGCGTGACACGTGTGAACTATCTTCGGTTCGCGACACAACACAACTAGCGCTGCAGTTTGCGGTCGTTGCGCGCCGCGGCCGCAGTGTTGCCGCGCTTGGAATAAATTTCACAGAGATGGATAGAAACTAGTAGTGTCGCTTGCAGCCGCAGTTTGCGGCCTGCGGCCCATCTTGAAATTGCACTTTTACTCCCCCCCCCCATCGATATCTAGACTTTTTGTTCAGAATTTCATATCAATGACAATGTCTATGGATGCATTTCTGTGGCTGTTTGTGTTGGTGTGGGGGCACAATTTTGACAGTATGAAGTAAAGAATAATAGATGTACGTACATACATGCAACATACATGTTTATAAATAAATAAATAAATTGCCGGCGGATCGACATTTTCCTTGAAAGCTATAAACTAGTCGCAAAGCTAAATACCAAGAAGTTGGAAGTTGTAAAACAGCTCTCAAAAAAGTCTACCTACTAAAAATTCACACAGATGAACCGGCTTCACGTATTGAAGAATTATCTACCTCGCTCTATGCTCTTCGTTGTCATATGATTAGGAAACAACAATCTCACAACAACCAAATGGCAGCAATACGCTCAGGGGAAGTCATTATTGCAATAGCACCAATTTGAGAGTAATCAGTGGAACCTAGTCAATTTTAAACCCAGTCCTTGATAAACCAAACTGTAGGTAGAGATATCGTGCGTTGCGATACATTCATTTGAATATTCTACTCTATTAGCATTAGAAACAATAGCAGACAGGTCAGAAGCTCAACGATAGCTGGCTTTATTTTTATTGTAGCTACACGTACTTTGGTGGTACCTGTCAATATGTTTTGAGTGTTATTTTAAAACCCGTTTAAATATTTTATTCTCATTAAAAAACTCTACTTATAATGAGAGTACTTAAGGTAACTTATTCCTTGTTTGTTTGTGGCTAGCGCCCTAGCTTTATTATTACAATTTTAACATTAGTAACGCTAAGCCGGGGGCCACAGCGTAGAATATCGACCTCTCCAACTCAGTCCGTGAATGTCGTAAGCGCCGACTAAGGGAACCTACCAGAGGAAGGGCAGCAGTTTCCTACTGTGTATTTACCTTACTGCCTGCCAAACGTGGTGATTATGGCCTTTTTTTTCATCAACTGCTATGTATATTTAAATACTTACATGGTGTCATATGACTCTAGAATTATCTACAAGTAGGTAAAATCTAATAATAGGAGCAGAGTTGGAAGGTCATCTTCATTTTACTAGGTAGTTTTGTCGCGTTTTTTTTTGCATTATTTTGTGATTTATAGCATAATCATTTTAATGCATAATTTCCTGGCATAAGATTTTATAGCCGTTTTGGTATGTGTTACTATTTTGACGTGCTGATTAAATTTTATTATAATAAGCATAAATATAAAATTCAGACGAGGAATACCTAATAATAAAGTTACACCGTATTTTTTTTTTAAATGACCGGACCGGTTTTTTATTCTTAATGAGAAACTTCTTCAAGGTTTTATTTCGATTCTCCAGATTTCTAGAAGAATCGAAACCGTCTCCCTTATTCACTTAGTTATTGCTCTGAGTGGTTGTAAAAGTAATTTTGAATATTGTCACTTATATGACTATCATTATTCTTGCAAGAATGGTATTTAAACAGCAATCGCAACGAGCTATCGCGACAGCTATCCTTACGAAATAGACATTATTAGTCGGTGCCTTCATCAACCTCAATTTTTAACGTGTATAAAACCCGTTATTCGTCAAAATTCATAAAAGTTATATCTGTTAACAGTTACCTACGGTATGTAACTATGTATCTGTGTTATTTGAGTGTCAGTTATCACTAGATAACTGCATCAGTATCTACTAGAACCCAACATAAAACAAGCTCTGTTAACTTTGGATATACATAGTTTTACCTTACAGCCATTGCTGAACAAAGAACTCCCTTGAAAAAGCACCTAATGCATATCAAAATTCTCCCACAGGGCATACAGGTTGGGGATCACAGTTTTGTGGATCTGTTCTGGAGAGGGTGCTACTGCCAACCCTCAATGAATTACCCTTGGTCGCCTCTTACGACACTGGCTAGAATAATTGTTGCTGGGTGGTGAAAGTTCTAAGCCTGTACCTTGAGCCTCTGCACATTGAGTTACAATCCTAGTATTCTAACTCGATGCCTCTGCAGCATAATTAAAACGTTTTTTTTATCCGTTGACACGAGATCCAGTATTCCGAGATCTGTTACGATAGATTAAATAAGTGCTGCGTAACACCACACCGGTAATAACGTGCACAACCGGTTCCGCAGCCGGTAACGCAGTGCATTCACGTGCATTACAAACTGCAGTTGTATTTAGGTCAAACCCGCTGGGCTCGTCACGTGTTCCTTTCTAACTTGCATTCGCTTTACTAGTGCTGGAAACGTGGTGGTGAAACTTGTCGATGGAATTCGTTTCTAGAATCTCCGGGTAACAAAACGGATATGCAACTAACTGTACAATTTTGACACGACTTCACTAAGTTTTCTTTTGCGTTTTGGGGATATGTCGTCTCACTGAGTAAAGGCCTCCCTGCCTTTATACCATTTCTATCCTTTCGGGCTGCAGCGAGCTAGTTATACTACAGTAGGTACACCATAAATGATAGAAAATCCCATTGTGCTTGTCTTATGTAATGTTGTTTTCTGGTGAACAATAAATATTTTTTGTATTGCATTGTATTGTGGGTTTTAAGGCCGATATCTTAGAAGCTTAATGTCCAGCTGGTCAATTGAGGAGCATTAATGTGCGTGCGTATCACTATTTTAGCCACTAATCAGTTCTCAATACTTAATGTTTCAGTTCTGTTTCGGTTTTCTCTAGTTTTTTATTCGTAATCAAAATGAAGACAATGATCGGCGTAAATCATATGAGTACATTATATATATTATATATATATGTATACTGAATACATCTGAAATGATCAGCTGCGCGAATTGTCCAACAAGATGTTAAAAGGAAAATCATTGAATTCTAGTGGCAGTCGCGCGGGTTGCATCAAAAAATTGCACACATCTCTGTACACACAAATTACTTAAAAGCTTATCGTCAGTGCACTCACGTGCATTCCAACTTCCTGTGAATTCAGGTTAGGTAGCTGATTGTCACATGTTGGCTAGTGATGGGAGTTTACGGAAATGTATCGATAGATTTCAGGCTTATCGATAATTCTGTTAAGCTTAAGTTTAAAAACTCAAAACAACACCAGCATCTCTCTGAAACCATAATCTTCTACATAATCCATCATATAAATCGTGACATAGACATTACTTATTATATTTAACGTGCAAGCAGATATTTCATTGGAATGGCAAAGAAGTTGATTTGTTAAACACTTCTCCCAGTAACTTCAAGCGTATTTGTAGTAATCACTTCTTTATTTCTTAACTCCACAAATACCTACTATGTTTGTCCACAACTTACATACTCGAATCTTTTACACTATTTGTGAAAACTTTTAATTGACCTTCCATATATTTATATTGAACTAGCTGACCCGACAGACGTTGTCTTTTCATTCAAGTCAAACCACTAACAGTTATTTCAAACGTGCTTAGCAAAGAGTATATAACGCTGGGGCTAAGGTTACATTAAAAAGGTAGTCGTTAAGATTCTGAAAGTTTCTGCGCAATTTCCTTAATTTTTTTAGATGTAAGAACCTTCTACAAAGAATTAGAAAACATTAAAAAAAGGTGAATGTAATAGGTAAAGCCGTTCTCAAGTTATAGCGTGACCAGGAGAAATATGGGTTTATTTTTATATAAATAATATACATAGATTATCTCTTTTTTTCATATTTAGCCGTAAGTTTTCCTAAGATTAATAAATAAATCATAATTGGCTTTTAATATATAAATGTTTCAGGGCTGTCACTGATTTTAGATATTTTCTTGTGTGACTGTAACTTATGCAACTGTACTCATTATTTACATTCACCATTTTTGTTTTGTCTTTGATTGGCACTCTCAGTTGCTCAGAGCTCATTTTCTTATCAGAAAGGGTTTTGCGAGGAACTGTTTCTAAATACTTACCTACTAACCTTACTTAACCAAATATTTTATAATCATTTATATCTCATTAATTTACTAGTGGACTAACAGTTAAGACCAAAACGACCAAAATTCATACCTACTTCATGAGGCTGTAAAACCGTATCGTATAGTTAAATCAAGAGAAATTTCAATGCTGGGAAAAGGTTGATCGTTACCTTGTACATTTTCTAAAATGTTTTATTAAGAGAATATAAAATCTATAGTTAAAAATTTATAACACTTAGTGAACGTTAAAACCATTCAAAGTCAAATATTAGTAATTATTGATAAGGTGCAGTAATTGTTAGTATCGGTAGTTTAGTACATATCGATGGTTTACATACTTCTCTACGTGCAGCTAAGCTTTCTAAAGATTAAGCAACGTTCTTGCGACCCATAAAATAATAAATTCTTGCAATATACTAGGTATACCAACATTATTACGATAGACTCTTAGATGATGACAACAGTCGGTCAAATTGTTCGTCCTATTTATCCCGATTAATCATTGGGGCGATACCTGTACGCACTTTTTGTGTCAACAGTCCAAGTTGAAAACAATAGAAAAAAATAACAAAAGAACAGCTCATCAAATTTATTGAAATCGGGGCTCTCCGGGACGGGTCCCTGCGGGAACGGGGCCCTCAGGGAATAACGAGATGATCTTGTGCAAAATGATCAGCAATATTAAAAGACTTGTAAATACTGTTAGGTCAACGTCAAAAATCCCTGAAAAGAATTATTGTTAACCTTTGACTTCATGTATTTTACCTAATAGAGAAATAAATTGTTGTAATGGTTTCAAAAATTGCTGAACAGGCACAATCTTCCGAAAATACTTATCATTTTGTTTTTTTTTTATATATTAATCTCGTTGTTTTTTATATTTCATTATTAGTATCGGACCAAATTATCAATACAGTATAAGCCGTTTTCGATGTCTATATTGAAACAACGACCTTATTTAGAAATACTACGGTCATATGCATAAACACACACCTAACTGGGGTATGACGACTCAGTTGGCCATTGAAATGGTAATCTAAACTAAACTACAACACAATGACTGAGTGGTTCATTATTTTGAAACAAGTGAAGCTTGAATTTTAAACTTGGTTCTTAAACTCGCCACATAATTTACGGATACAAAATTCATAGGTTCCTATCTTATATTTAGGACCACCAAATGATGTGATCAGGTAGAATATACATATGTATGTATTAATAGCTGCTGCCCGCGCCTTCGTCCGCGTTTTATCGGGATAAAAAAATACCTATATGTTATTCCAGGTCTCAAACTATACCCATACCAAATTTCAGTATAATCAGTTCAGTAGTTTTTGTGTGAAAGTGGATCAAACATCCATACATTCACACATCCATACTCACAAACTTTAGCATTTATATTATAATATTAGTAGGATGAATTATGGAGAAACTGTAAACTATGTGACTTACACCATAATAATATGGAATTGATTTATGTGATGGTATGGTACCAACCTATCTACCTAGTATTTTCGAAAGTTTTATTTTTTGTTTTTATAATGCTTACCCACTCTTAGGAAAAATTCTAAGAATTTAAATAACTACCAAAATAATTAAGATAACCTACCAAAAATATATCACTAGACGGGACTTAAGTATATTATTATTAAGTTATCATTATTGAAATTCTTAGAATTTAAACAACTGTTTTATAAAACAGAAGGCTTATAGGTACATGCTTGTTTCTAAGGGTGTATCCAGATTTAAAAAAATATTATATAACTTATGTATAATACGTCCACATTATGAAAAATGTTAAATAACTATATTTTTAACATGTTGTACTTTATTATTACCATAAATCTCTGAACAAGGTCAGACTACTAACATTTAGAATTTGACTAAATATTTTAGGTGTAGGTACCTACTGATGGCGTCGTATGGAGGCCTATGTCCAGCAGTGGACGTGTATGGGCTGATATGATGATGATGATGATACCTACTAATTACTGGTCAATACAAAATCAACATTGTTCAGCAATTTTATCACATTCAACGAAATTAAAAACAATTGTCTATGATTACCTATATACCCACACTGCAAATTACCCTCAAGCATTTTTAACAGAAAACCGCTAAAATAAGGGGTCTCAAGTGCGTCATTAAAAATAATAATAAATATCCTTGTTAATTCAATCTAAACATAGATTCAAATATAACAAATAGCTGTCATACAGGAAAAAACAACAAAGTGTTTACTTCCAAAGTTAAGCTTTTAGAAGTAACCGGCCAAGTGTGGTTCCGTAATACACAAGTAATTTATAATTAGATAAGAATTTATCTTATATGTGTGAAAAAATTAATTCGTGAGTTACAGCTCAAAACAGTGAAATACACTCATCGACAAATTTAGAGAAACGCAAAAATAAGGTACACAACATAAAATATTTTCAAAAGATTGTCCTATATATCTCATATATCCTCTAGTCTGTCGGTATCATTTAACATTGCGAAATCACAAACTTGGGAACAACAAAATATTTTATGTCATTCTACCTTATTTTTGCGTTCCTCTAAATTTGTCTCTGACTGTACATAATAACTTAACGGGCCAACATACAAACGGTGTGGTGCGACCTTGGCTTGTTCTTGATATAATTTTGTTGTTCCAAGGAATGGGGCCCAATAGGGTCCCTTGACATTTAAGGACGCATAAAATGTTAGGTAGTTTATGCCTACTCAGAAGTTTAGTTTAATAAGCAGTATTTATAGTTTATTAACAACAAAATAAACTTCTGTTTTTTTATTTAATGTTTCGGCTTTTTTTTGTATCATTTAGGTATTCATCCTGAATCATTCGTTGGCACTTATTTGGGGAAGTTTTTTGGAACCTAAAGCTAAATAAATAATAATGCTGGATAATCCACACAGCATCATCAAGCCAACTCAGCAGAGCTTGTGGCAGGTACTAGATGACTGATATACTTCATACAATATTTTATCTAAATAGTTATTTTTTATCATGAATAGAAAATACCCAGAACTCCTAAGACAAGTATTTGCAGATCGAACAAACATTTGTTCCAAGGTGGGAATCAAACCCGCAACATTCCTGCGTCGCAGGCGGAAGGCGGACCTTCGCCCGCCTTGCCACATTGGTCGTCAAAAGTGTAGCTAAACCTCATGTAACTAAATAATAAAAAAATGAAACTTATTTTTTTTTAACTAATAAACCTCTATTGACCAAGAAAATAACAATCAAATTTTATAGACAAATTAAACTAATATTTACAATTGAAACAATTGGGCTAACTGCAGACTGTTGCAAACAATCTACAGGTAGCTCAACTGGTCCATATCAATGCCAGTCGGAAGCGTCCCCAAGACGCTGGCTGCATAACCCCGCTTTATGGCAATGCTAATGCGCTGCGTCAGATACCAGCTCTCGGGTCACGCGTCGCTTCGACCAGCGAGGGCGGGAGGTGCAGCGGGCTTTCTTCTCTAGGTAGAATATATAAAAAATGACGTAAAAATGACATTTAGGTGTAGAGAGTAGAAAGTTTTTTTTGTTCGGGAACACGGCGTTCGGAAGAATAAGCGGTAGAAATGTTTTCTATTCTATTACCCTAGAGATGACCGATGCGAACATGGGGATCAATTTACTCGTTTCTTGACATTTGAGAATAGAAACATTTCTCCTAAAATTGTCTACACCTCTCAAGAACTAGACAAGGTCTTTCTTCCCTCGCATCTCTCACTATTTGGATATTTAGTTATATAATACTCTTTGCTTTTTGAGGGTTTTTGTGTCAAACAACTTGTGTGAGCAAATGCAACATAAAAAATCGGTGAATCATTTGTTTGTTTGCTCCAAAACCAAATTAATCTCCGTTATTCTTAATTGTATATTTATTATGAGTTCAATAATCTTCATTTGCCGCCTTTGCCAGAGACAGTATTTCACCGAAACATTATGTGAAAAGATTTCGGTATTTCTTTCGTCCAATATAAGAAAAAAAGAAAACGACATCTTTGAACGAAATAAATTTGCATTCAAAACATTATAATTGACATTGACAAATACAATAAAGTGACATTGGTGAAATCCAAAAACGTTTCGTTTTACGGGCTCAGTTTTCTTTTTAGCGATACGGCTGGTTTTATGTTGATTTTCTTGGTATTGAAACGCAAAGAACGAACTTTTTACAACATTTATATTTTTCTGTGGTTTCGTTCCCGTTGCTATAGAAAGCGCTTCTCTAGGAAGAAAGTATTTATTAGGGTTTGTTTCTCGAAACGGTATGTTCGGGCAAGAGAAAGATTATGAAGACAAGAAACTGTCTTCTCTAGTCTAGGGTAGAGTAGAAATGAAAAGCCCGTGCTAGGGGGACAGGCCCTCAGATAATTTATTGAAAACCCGTAGAGCCTCGGTACCCCACGGACTCAGGGTCTCACTCCAAGGGGTGCAAATGCGTAGGTTCTGTCGAGATATACATATTTGCGCCTATTGAGATCCTCGGCCAAATCTGCCGCCGAACCAGCAAACTTAATTGTTTATTGGACTTTGAGAAACTACTTTATCCTTTACATCTGTATTACTAAGCAGACTATGCTGTCAAGTGTAGGCTCTGATACGTAAACTGATGACGGTGATGACGTTTCCACATAAACTGCAAACTATCGGCCAAATTAATTATCGTATCTCTAGTAACAATAGGAAAAAAATCCCTGAGTAACTATCACGAATTGACAACAATTACTTGACAGCCTTTAAAAAATGGCATATAGGTGTAAAAAATAACTAGAAAACCAAAAAAGTGTTGATTATGACGGCTGATTCAGAGAAATAAAACTTTAAGGATTTTTAATTGGAAAAACCAAGAGACAAATATTACAAGAAAATAATGACGTCACAAATCGTATCCATCGAAAACAGGAAATTATCGTACTGGGTTTTTACTTGGGACTAGTGCGAAATGTCTTAATTTTTGACTTATTTTTTTATTTAATTCTCGTACTGTCTTTTTCTAAATAATTAATTAAATAAATCATTTATTTTTATATCGACACCAAAATGCATGCCTGTTAGACCCAGAACATAATTTTGATACCGCGACTTTAGTAACAGAAAGATACAGCTTGAATTGGACTTTATGAAAATGCAATAAAATCGATTTCGCTAAATGTGTTAGTTATTTAATTTTCCATCTACAGGAACGATATCTTTCGTACAAAAGACATAAACGCGCGCGTCGTAGACACTCGTAGACAATGTAGACATTGCTACGAAAGTACTCATTTAGACATGTCTTTTTATGACTTATCTATCTGTAAAGAATTCATTGGATCCCACAGCTGGAAAAAACCGCTGGACTACCATCAAAGCAATAGATAGATATCAAGTTTGTACCTTTGTACGTGGAACGACCTCATGGTCATTGTTCGTTTAGTGGATTTGTTTAACCTACATAATGTTAGTGTAAATATTTTGAATCACAATAAAGCCGCTATCTCACCGCGGCGCACGCTGTGCACGGCCGTGCCCCGCCGTAGAGCAGAGGGTAAAGCCACCGCGTGCAACAGCGTGTACGGCGTGCACAGCATGCACAGCGTGCGTCATGATGGGACAGCGGCTTTATAGCATTATTTTGCTATGACTAGTCGTAGCAACAGCAAGTCACGTGTCCATATTAGGTTTCAAAATGTTATAATGGCAAAACAACATTGTGAGAAAACAGATGCCTATGCGTTACATTCGACTGCTAGGCTTTTATCGGACCTTGTACATTTATTGTGAACTAGCTTCATCACGCGGCTTTGCACGCTCTTTTCAAGTAGCTTATATGTATGTATGTCCGTCCCCACGATATCGTCTACCTCCCTGCCGAATTTCAATAGGATCCGTTTAGCCTTTTAGGCGTAAAAAGGTAACAGACAGATGGATTGAATCACTTTCGAATTTATAACATTAATGATATCGGTTCAGGCGTTACTCATTTTATGATAATGAAGGCGCTGCGATGTAGGTACTGTTGGCTTAGATGTCGTATAAATATGCTTTAGGTCAACTTGTTTTGTCGTATTTTTAAATACCCTCTGGTGGCGCTACCGTTTGGTTTTTGCATTGTGAACTTGGTTCGTGAAAGATCCATGTAGATATCATGAAATTCTATATTTACCCCCTACTAGACGTGCGCGACCCGCGCCGGCGCCGCCGCGCCGTTGTTGGTTCGCGCCACCGCCGCCACCGCCATCTATCCATCAAAGAAACATGTCCCTCCAGTATTTAAAAATGTTTCCAAGGTTTTCTGCGGTTGCGCGGTTGCCAAAAATCTGCAGCACTCTTTCTCTCTGTTTACTCTCTATCTCCGCGTCAGATTTAAAAACAAAGCTAGAAGTGACCCGGCTTCCCCTATGTTTCTTCGAGAGTTTTGATATAACAGATTATCTAGTCTGATCGGTGGTCTGATAGATACGAGGCGGCTGTAGAGGCGCAATCAAACAGCGCGGGGTGCAACTTCCGATTGGATGGTCTCTAATCGCAAGTCGCACTCGCTTCGTTCGCTATTATTAATGATATAAAGGATTACGTATATTTCGCAAATAAAAAATCGAAATTTCTCATAAATATAAATTGAAAATGCAAAATTCTGCTTTTATTTGCATAAATAACGAAATAGATTTAAAAATTCGTATTTATTAGCATAATCATTATATAACTTAATAATAAGTCTTGCAAAAAAAGAATAGCTCAAAGCTAACATCATGGTTGTCTCTATATTTTCTTACTTAAGCCTTTGCCTTTGGTCATGACAACATTGTGGATACTGAAAAATCTTTCAGCATCTACACTGTTGATATGAAGGCTTTAAGTAGCTGCATTCGGTAGGAACATTTTTATGCAAGTAAAATCAGCATGATGTTAACAGAAGTTTCTTGCTGAACCACATTGACTAGTAATACCTACTTAAGAAGTAGAAAACAAAAACCACGCCGCCGGCGCGGCACCGCCAAGCCGACCGTGGGAGACGGCGCGCCGCCGCCACCGGCAAATTTTAGGTCGACGCGCACTCCCGGCAGAACAGAAAAAAAAATATATGCGTTACGGATGAGCACTGAAAAGTGGTTTGTTGGTTCGTTGTGACTTCAGAATCGGGGAGAAATTCGACAGTTTCATCTTTACGTTCACTTTACACAGATTCGCTCATTATAAGTATAGGTATTCTATTTGTACTCACTTCTTCCATTCTGGACGGTATACGTCAGATCTTGGAACGACAAATTGACAGGTGGTCGCTGCGGCAGATGTGATAAATGTGCATGGCCAAGGACGCGGGATGCGCCTGTGTTTGCCTCCATCATTTCACACAGTTTATTTCAAATGGGCATCTGTAACAAAAACAATGGACATTAAGGATTATATATTTTATTTATTGACAAAGAAAATAACAATCAAATAATATAAACAAATTAAACTAGTATTTACAATTAAAACAACTGAGCTAACTGTAGACTGTTGCAAACAATCTACAGATTTTTGGGATATTATTAAATTCTATAAGATTACCCCAAGTGCGGGCATAAGCACTATAATAACAAATATCTACAGATAGCTCAAATGGTGCATATCAATACCAGTCGGAAGCGTCCCCAAGACGCTGGCTGCATTGCCTCGCTGTATGACAATGCTAATGCGCTCCGCCAGATACTCACCAGCTCTCGGGTATGGACATTATTAATTTTATCAGGGAATGAATCGAGGCTTGATGTGACCTCGAAGCCAAAGACGGCCGTGAGCAGGAGAAAGCGGCGACTTCTGACAGTGCCTACGCCAAAGTAGTACCTAACTTGAGTAACTTTATTAAATTTCTAGTTGGATAAAAGATTTTGTATGCTACGTGCTCTACTTTTTATCGAACAATAAGTGTTCCATTGTGTTCCTATTATTGGAAATAAATATTTATAATGAACTAGCTTCCTTGGCGCGTGTATTTTTAGCATACCTAATATTTTCAGCATAGTATTTTAGCATAGTATTTTTTTATATAGCATAGTATTTTCAGCATACCTAATAGGCATCTAGCATATTAGTTATCTAAGTTAGGCTATGTTCTAAATTTACGCCAAATTTCATCTTGACCTGTTCAGTAGTTTTGGAAGTCTTAGTATTACATAAAAGTGTCTTAGGTAACAAAATAAAATTCACATTTCACAAAGTTTCGGCTTTATAGTATTAGTAGGATGACATATTGGCTGTATGAGAGACATAATTGGCAGTTTGGAGAAGAAAGTCATCGTAGTTTGAGTTATGTTATATATTATAAACGAAACGAAAAAGACGACTGCGTTTTTGGAGAATTATTAAACCTATAGTCGGTCGTTATACCTTTAGTCGGTCGTTATACCTATAGTCGGTCGTTATACCTATAGTCGGTCGTTATACCTATAGTCGGTCGTTTTTTTCGTTTCGTTTTAAATGTGAAAATTGGTGCTTAGAGTTAGTTCGGTAGTACACCCGAAACGAAACACGCAATTTTATGTTAGAGAATTTGGCCCCCAGGCTCAGATTCACTTTGGGTCTTGAGGTCCCAGCAACAATAGAGTACCTAAGTTGAATATATTACAGACTAGCTGTTCTCCCCGGTTTCACCCGGGTTAAATTCAAATTTCACATTTCTAAGACGATAAAAAGGTATTAATTAATTAAACCAGGAATTTGATGTTTTAGCTTACAAAAAAACCTACGTTACTCTCCATCTTTTCAACTAACTCTTTGCCAAAAATCAAGTCGATTGGTTGCTTAAAAGAAGGAAAAAGAAACAAATACACTTTCGCATTATAATATTAGTTGGTATTATTTATCAGATATTTTTTGCGAACCTTTTTTATATTTTCCTCTACGATTCTATCGCATTACAGCGATCGTGGTCACGGACAAAGGGTACGCGATAAATACTCGATAAACAATCTCGTTTTTTTACGTGAAATATGGCGCTGACTTCCCTAGAAACAGATGTGTAAAAGAGAAATAGGGTGAGAAGTATAGGTAGTAATACTACATAATGATTTTTTATCAATAACATATTCAATGTATTTCTGGGTTGTTGTACATTTGCCACAAAGTAAATTCGTCACATTTTTGTAAACTCCATACATTGAAAGTAAATTCGTGACATGCATAAAAACTAAGGATGGGAGTTATTGGATATTTTGGCTACCGGTTATTAGTTGGGTATTTTGTTTCAATACCGCTAGTACCAACTGGTACCCAATAACGTTACAATACTCTATACCTGTTCTGATTTCTACCCAATATATTTCTAACCGATTTGGTTAGAAATACCATCTAACCGATTTGGTTAGAAATACCATCTAACCGATTTGGTTAGAAATACCATCTAACCGTTTTGGTTAGAAATACCATCTAACCGATTTGGTTAGAAATACCATCTAACCGTTTTGGTTAGAAATACCAAATACTTGTTGCAGCTACATAACTTTACGGGTGAACGGTCCGCTAGTACCTATGCGTAGATGATAGTTAGGTAAGTATAGGTATTGAAGCGTTGGGTAGTTATGGCTCACGGTCGGTTAGGCGCGATGCTCGCTTTGCACAGTTATTCCCTAGCGGTATGCGGATTTTACAATAGCGTTAGATATTTTAGGACCATGCTAACAGGTACTGAGTTAGTTATTGAATACCGGACTCATCTCTAATAAAAACTATGTGTAAATTCGTAACAGTTAAGTAAAGTTCATCATTTTTACGTAGTAAGTAGGGTTCGCAAGTAAAGTTAATGGTGTTTAGCGCTCGTAATTAATCAAAGGTTTATCTAGCTGAATATAAACTGCAACAGTGACATAAAAATTAGCATAATATAGATAATGCCTATACTCCGATTTAGAATACAAGATATTTTATGTCAACAAACATATTTATGAATGAAAACTTAACTAAAACTGATAACAATAACAGAAAACAACAAGATAACAGCAAACTTATCATTAAAAACTAAAACACAAACTTCAACAACGTATATTCTCACATGTGTAGCAAAAAAATTTTTGGAATGAAAAACGAACGAGAGTCAACTAAATGCTGAATGAAAGCTTTCAAAACCAAAAATTGTTTCGAGCTTCTGTGCTTTGCTTACAGGATACCAATGTTGTTAAATATTTTCCACCAATATTCCCTGGGTTTTGTTACCCTTTTGTATACTAAAAAAATCTAAGTTTTTGAATTGGAGTATAGATACCTAAAGATAATCTATTTTACCTTCCTTTCCTATATAATTGATTAAGAGTAGTTAGTACTTTTAACCAAGCATAATACTGGATTGACATTGACCCAGAAATTGGTCAAGTCAGGGTAAACTTACGAACAAACCAGGTTGCAACTCTACCAGCGTTTATAAACGTGGAATTTCATCAATTTATATAGTGACGGAACAAACTTCTGTTAGTTCAGTTTAACCAGTGCATTATTTTCCTAAATCCTACTAATATTATAAATGTTAAAGTTTTTCAGTAGGTATGTATGGATGTTTGTTCCTCTTTCACGCAAAAACGACTGAACTGATAGGGTTGTGGTATGGATATAATTTCGGAACTGGAGTAACATAAAGGCTATTTTTTATACAGATAAAACGTGGGCAAAGGCGCTATACATTCATACATACATTCATGTCCTTGCAAAATTAAACTTGTTATCGGTTTTCTACGAAATTACATCCGCCACACTTGATCAAAGTTTGTTTATTACATAATTGTTTTGATTTTTATGCAAGTGATAATGACTTCGTAACTATTTGCACAAAAATTGCCAATCATCAAAAAGTGAAGTTGATGATTCGTCTATTTCAGGTTACTGATTTCAACATCATTGGCCATTGACACAATCAAACAAAATAAAGGTTTTTACAAGGCCAAGATTTGTTCATGCAACTCTCTAATTTCAATTGGATTATAGTCTACAAAATACATTGTTTAAATACTCTACATACAAAAGAGTTGATGATGAATGAAGATGGATTACTTGGCCTTTCGGAAGGAAAGGCCAAGGAATGGAATGGGAGAAGACCAAGGATAAGAAAGAGTATACCTACAGATCTTGCCAATCTGCAATCGTATATTCAGATACTCCAAACTATCCTATCCTACTTCCTACTCCTACAAATATTATAAATGTCAAAGTTTGTAAAGATGGATAGATATATGGATATTTGTTACTCTTTCACGCAAAAACTACCGAACCGATTAGGCTGAAATTTGGTATGGGTATAGTGTGGGACCTGGAATAACATACAGGTAATTTTTCATCCCGATAAAACGCGGGCGAAGGCGTGAGCAGCAGCTAGTCAGATAATATTCATATTACTTACCGGAATTATAAAATAAAATTACAATTTTTAAGTAGATAACTTGACCTCAGCACTATCCATACAAAAAAATCACAACTGTTATTAGTTAAAATAACAATGCTTATTACCTACTCCCATATTGACTTGCGTGTGGCCTACAACACGTATGTGTTCGATTCTTGACCCTGGCTGATCTTTATTAGTTTTTTAACTTCGAAAGCAAATCCACCTGTTTTTGCGTTTGTTTTTTGGGACAATGGACTGAACTGGCCGGGCAAGGTGGGACATTTCATTTCAATTATTTCCACTATAGGTATTGCATACACTTGATGTCGTTCGAAAATAGCAAAATTAAAAAGCTTAAAATAGCACTATTACATTAATACAGAAGTTATTATAACAACAGGAAAAAGGAAGCACCATAAGGGATTGTACGCAGACAGAAAAATAGACAGTTAATTTTTTACTATCGTACAATAAAATAATAAATTTATATATTTATAAACTTTTAAATACTAGCTTTTATGTTATCTAGGACCAAAGTGCTTGGGAAGAACCTAATCTCGACGTGATTAAGTCGTTTCGTTTAGGAGTTCCTATGGCCACCTTCGGTTTCCATCATCAGACCAGCTCGATGGTACCATGACATTGAATTATCACCGAACTTACATAAGTATGCCGTTCAGCTCAATCGATTGAGAATAAATGGTCTAAAATTGAGTTGCAAGATTCCACCCGAACAAACATTATGTATGTAATATACATTGCAAGTTAAATAATAGCTTGAAAAAATAATAAGAGTTGGCTGTAAAAGGGACAAAGAAATAGAATAGCCCTGGATGAATTTAAATTTATAATATTCATGTGTAAAAATCTACTTTGTGCATAACCATTCGTGCATTTTATTATAATGTAATCTAATCCAATATAATTTATTGACAAAGAAAATAACAATCAAATAATATAAAGAAATTAAACTAGTATTTACAATTGAAACAATTGAGCTAACTGCAGACTGTTGCAAACAATCTACAGATAGCTCAACTGGTCCATATCAATACCAGTCGGAAGCGTCCCCAAGACGCTGGCTGCATTGCCCCGCTGTATGGCAATGCTAATGCGCTGCGCCAGATACTCACCAGCTCTCGGGTCACGCGTCGCTTCGACCAGGCGCTCAGATAATTTTTTGAAAACTCGGAGAGCCTCGGTACCCCACGGACCTAGGGTCTCGACTCCAAGGGGAGCAAATGCGTAGGCTCTGTCGAGACCTGCATATTTGCGCCTCTTGAGATCCTCGGCCAATATATATAATTTAATTTAATATAATTTAATTTAATCTAATGTAATTTAATTTAATCTAACTTATTTTATGCTATTCTAATAACTTAAATTTATTACCTAATTTTAGTTTTAGTAGTTGTTTAATTTAGAATTTTATTTACCTAATTTTGTGTATGTGATATGGATGTAATTATCTGAATTAAATG
Source organism: Eupithecia insigniata (assembly GCA_947859395.1). NCBI lineage: Eukaryota > Metazoa > Arthropoda > Insecta > Lepidoptera > Geometridae > Eupithecia > Eupithecia insigniata. Next base: position 2,578,121 of record OX402001.1, on the reverse strand, counting down.
AATAAAATACCATAACCTGAAAGGCTGCAACTAGCATAAAAGTATGAGATTTTTTTCTTGATTAATAGCTACGTCATACACTCCTGTAATAAAAAGCATAATCGTCTAAACCTGTTGCAAATTGTACGACTAATAACCGAGTATTAAGGTTTATTACAAGCTTATCATAAAAAATTATCTTGGCTTCCGGAGTCATGCTTATTTAAGTTTCTTTGTAGGTAATTGTAGTTAATTATAAAACAGGTCATCTGTCACGTAATCAGTGAGAAGGAACTATAAAGAATTAATTTTAACTTTGCATTTTACGGTTCAGAATCAAGTACTAACATCTTTATTAACAACGAAAAACAATCAAATAATAAATTAACTAGTACCTATTTACAATTGAAACAATTGAGCTAACTGCAGACTGTTGCTAACAATCTACAGATAGCTCATTATTTAGCTAGAAATCTAGTTTAAATAATACAAGATAAATAACCACATTTTGCTTTTAAAAGTTCTATCAAGATTTCGCTAACTGTACTGTAGCGGTTTAAAAGGCAGTGACAAACTTACCCTAAAAATATTAAAATAATTTGAGCGATGACAAAGTTACACTAGATTATTACGATGATTATTTGTTTTTCTTTTTTCATTTTACCCGGTGACATTTTTACTCTAAGACGTGGAGTCGTATGGGGGACGCCTATGTCCAGCGCACGTTTTTGGACGTGGACGTTAAAGAGTAAAAGTAAAGATTTTTATTTGCCAGAACAGATAAGTAATTGATCCATCGGACTCCACTCAGCATAATTATGGTATGGTAGAGCAGATCATATCATAGCGTTATTCTTCCATGGAGACCGTGGTGCGTACGGTGGCCTCATACATACTTACAAAAAAGTGGGTGGTTATATGTGATGAAACTGTGTGCTTTTAATTATTTACCTTCATACTTATATATTTGTAACTCATATAATTTAAATACTTATATTCCATATCCCTAACGACTTCAATAACAGCTTATTCCGTTTTACGAACGATACATTAAAACCAGCTCGTTATTGCAACCAGTTTGTTCATGGCAAGTAAATACAAATAATTGGATCACCTTTATTACTTTGACCCTTAACTTAAGACGTGATTGAAGGTTAAAAATACTTACTATATAAGTAATTATTTCTACTTAGGGATGGCTGATGGAAACTGGTAGACATAACAAAGTCCTTTATGGTTTGAAACCATAGTAAGACAGGTCACTATATTATGTAGATTGTACCGGAAGGTCTAACGTGGCCATACCCCTTACAAGGTTGATCGACTACCTGATGAAAATCGCAAGAAATGAGGACGAGAACATGCGGGTATAGATCAGTTATTGGGGTTTCTCTATACATTAATAGAAATAATTCTAATATTTTATATTCTAGGCTCTATTATAGCCAATTCTTATTATTTTTCATTTTATTGAAAATATGAATCAATGCCTATTCATTATCTTTCTGCGTACAATCCATTTTGGTGCTACATTTTTACTTTTGTAATAATAACTTGTGTCATTTTTGTCATTTTATATAAAATGACAAAATTTATTACACAATTTAGTAGTAGATAATAAATTATTTTGCAGTGCCCTACCAGGGTGCATGTACCCTAAGTTAGCATTAAGTAAGACCTAAGCTGTATACATGTCACGTAAATACATGTGAGTAAAATAAATAAATACAAATCTATATATGTATATTTATTTTTAGTATTAACTATGTATATATTTATATTTAATAATAACGACATCAACTGTATGTATATGGAATATCTACAATGGAAATAAATTAAATACTGTAACGATGTGTATAAAAGCGAATTAGCGATCCTTGTCATCAGCCGAAAAGATGATATCTTGCGAACGCCAGGGGCATGCTCCTACGACTCGATATTCAGATGTTTATTTTAGTCAATCATGACGATTTTTGTTGTCGTATCTAAAACAACAAAGGTGGTACCCACCTTTGTTGTGCCGACCGGTGTTACGGGGTGTAATGTAACATGGTACACAGCGAGCATTCGCGCAGTCAGTACGTGGAAAAAAGGCGCTCGCAACGAGCATCGAGATTTTAGCACTCGGTGGAAGTGTAACGTATCATGCTGGTTGTGCATGGTTACGATACGCCCCATAACTCCAGTCAGTCCCCGGCTTTACATATTTTTAGAGTGTTTTAAACTATGTATATGTATTATAATATAATCTAGTGTTGCCGTCCCTTTTTTGACGAACTAATTGAACGGCTTAAATTTTAAAGTTAACTACAGAATCGACACCTATGTCAGCTGTGTCCATCTATTCTACTAACCTAATAGGTAGACATTACTAAATATTTAAAGATGGTACTTACCTGCAAATATTACCTGCTATTACTAAATATTGTTGCACAGTTCATACATTATTGTTGGTTTAAACATGCAAAATATTTTACGCCATCTTCCAGCTTGCACCTTAGGCCTGATTACCACGGCAAGCGGAGTGGACCCTTGCAATAGAATAATTTGACATTTTACATGATTGCCTGTCAATCAACACCTCGCAATAGAGGGTTTATCGTCGATAAATTTTAATATGACTTAGGCTTGATCTAAGTAAGTTGAAATAAGTAAGTATTTTGAAATAGGAATCCTTATTCTAGGAACAAGGGTCTAAAAATGGCATCGTAATATGATGAAATACGTCTTAATATAATGAAATGAGAATATGATGAAAAGATTTCATCATTTCATTTGCCAGAATTTACGTTCGTACGGTTCAACGAAAATAACCCGAGATTAGAATTAGGTTTATTGGATGGTCAAGTTAAGAAATACGTAAAATACAAAATAAGATAGGTATATCAAAGATACAATCACCCAATGATTTTCATTTGTTGTAAAAATACCTAATCTTTACTGTTTTTTACAAGATAGTTTTAATTTGTGTGGGACAAATCTCACAAATGAATTTTACAGTTATCCTCAACTGATTGAGCTGAAAGGCATAGTTACGTATGTAAGTCAAGTGACAATGAAATGCCACGTTACCATCGAGCTGATTTGATGATGGAGACCGAAGGTGGCCATAGGGACTCCTAAACGAAGCGACTTACCAGTGTCGAGTTTGGGTTCGTTGGATTTGTTTTCCCAAGCACTTTGGTCCTAGATGATAAAAAGCTTTTTTTTAAATTTATTTCATTTTGAGAGCCCTTTACCATTGTGAAATGTCACTTAAATAAATTGCTATGACTATAGAGTATACGCAAATACCAAAGCAATTCTATGGAAGTGATTGCAAAATCTAAAAGACCGTGAAGCGAAAATACGGCTTCGCAAGGTTATATAATACATATGTACATATACCAATTGACGGCCTACGATAACGATAATAATATGGCTGTGTCTGTGATCATGTAAATTAGGAATATAAATTAATTTCCGCAGGAACTAGGGTCATCTTTTTATAGGAAGTAGGTGGTCAAACCGGTTTTGATAACAATAAAATTAAATATTTCCTATGTCCTAAAAACCTGCATATTGGATGGACTCTACGTTTTATTATTGTTTTAAGTGTTTATGATTTCTGAGTAACATGGACATTATTTTGTCTAAAATAAATAATAAAATCTATGTATAATAGAAGATCAACTGATAATGCCCTCGCTCATCGCATAGTAGGGTGATACTTCAGACAGAATAGAAAACTTCAGACTCAAGGCTTTTTTTTCATAGTTCTATACTTATAATTATCTTAGATTTACTTATCATAACATGATATCTCATAGAAATGTTAACGTTCCATAAGCGACATAATTTTGAAAAATGGTCGTAACGTTTTTATCATTAACAGATAGCTAATCACCGACTAACAAACAAAATTTTGATTATATACATAGATATGTGGTTGTTACCTGTTCTAAATTATTAACGAACTCTGACGTAAATGAGTGTGAAGTTACTTTAGGGTTCCGTACCTATGACTGAAAGATTAAACGGAACTCGTAAGGATCACTCCGCTCGTGAATCTTTCTGTGTCTGCGTGTCTGTCATAGCCAAATTTATTAGAATTTTGTTTCGTATAACAGTAGCTTAGTTTACATAAAAGGTAATATCTTACCTACATTTAATACAAATCACACAAATCATATATATAGTATAAATTTTTTGCCAAAATACAGGGTGATTTTTTATTAATTAAATAAACTTTTTTATATTATTTTGGTTGACCCTTATCCCTAAGGAATGTTATCATTGCTACCTATTTTTGCTTAAAGAAAAAAAAACGGATTTGTATTAAATGTAGGTAGGATATTACCTTTTATGTAAACTAAGCTATGCATCTTATTAAGATTATCTTAAGGTGAACATTGCGTGGGAGAATATAACTTCCGCGGGTTTTCTGCGTTCTACAATAAAAAGATTACTTAAATCTACAATGGAAAAGTAATTTACCGTAAGCTATAACCATTACCGCTACCATTATAAGTACCTATGTATTCATATTTTATAAGTGTGTCTTATTTTTCACTGTATAAGGTTGTTATAAATAAATGTCTTTCTTTTTCTGCTTCGTTATGTATGGAGTGGACCCATAATAAAACCAACTTTGATTAAACTGCACTTTTGGCGCATTTGGGAATATTAGATAAAGTAATAATCAACATAAGTATTCCCAATCACTCCAAAAGTATCTCTGAATTTGGTGGTTTCATAGAAAATAGTTTATAGTTTGCGGCAAATAACTTTCTGCTGTTTTTTTCCGTCTAGAACAGAGAAAAAATTACACCCGCAAAAAAAATTATCCACGCAATTTATATCGAACGCCCTAAAAACTTACTTGCGTCAATGTATAAAAAGCCGGACAAGGACATAAAAATATACTCAAAATAAAAGGTCATCGCTTTTAAGTCGATTAAGATATACTGAGTGTATACATATCTTAATAATAATTTTAGTGACTGTACATAATATTGATTACAATTTTTTTTTTTTACTTAAAGCTATGAACCAATAGTCGACAAAAAGTCTTAAAAATGGGTCTTAGAAGATACTCTATGTCTTTGAATCTAAATTTTATTATTTTAACATATTTAATGTAATAATTTTATGTGAATTTTTATAAGTATTTTCGGAAGGTTTTCGTTGGTTTTGATTTGGATCAATGGAGCTACTTTTAGATATATGTATTGCAACATTGTTTCGATATTTTTAAATTACGAAATCTAGTTTATCTATGATTATAGCAGTGGGTTTTTTATTATTTAGTAATAAATTCCTAATTTGACAAAATAATGTGCCATGTTTTTAATTATTTTGGTTTGATGTGACGACTGGTGTGGCGCCGCGGAGGAAGAGCGACGCAAGAGGTTGCGGGTTCGGTTCCCGCTTTGAGAAAATTTTTGTACGATCTGCAAATATTTTGCCCGGGTGCTCAGGGTATTTTACAGCTCAATATTTTATCAATTCTGTAAGTTTAATAATACCTATTTAGACTTAAAGCATTCATGTAATTTTTTGACGTGCCTAATATAAGTGCTCCTTGAATTCATAATTTTTTTTATATCAGTCAGTAACCATCACACAAGCCCTGCTTAGCTTAGACGTAGATGATGCTCAGTGGATACAAACCTGAAAAAAATATATAAGAATAAAACGTTTTTGTTGATATGTTTGTACCTAGCATGCGACAACGCCAAATCAAATTATAACAGAGCACGCTGAAAGCATTCATGTAATTTTTTGACGTGACTAAGTGCTCCTTTGTGTTCCTAGAGTTGAAATTAACGTAAGGAAATTTTCTATCTACCTACATATAATAAAAAAATATCTATCTATTCAATGTTTTGTATTATGTATATCAGTCAGTACCCATAACACAAGCTTTGCTTAGCTTGGGGCTAGATAATGCAGTGTGGATACTCCAGCAAAAAATATAATAATATAAGGAGTAAAAAGTTGTTGTAAATGTATATGTAGCATGAGACAACGCCAAATCAAAACAAAACAGAGCACGCATGAAGTTTTGGGCCTAGAAAAAACTTTATGCTACTATTTATCCTGAAACAACGCATGTAAAGACACGGACAAAAGCTAAAGAAATGTTTTTTCTATATATCAAACGAAACACAAGTGAATGAGCCAAACAAACCAATATATGTATTTTTTATGTGTATATGACCCACTTCCCGTCCGCTGATTACTAGAAACGGTATCAAATTATCTCTAAAATAGCATTTTGCTCTACATTTGTATTCATTGTGTCATCTGGTGACAATTTAAATACTTGGAGTTATTTTGTTTGAAAGTACTTGATAGAATAACAAAGATACATATTAAATCTTATGATTTAATACATATCTTCGGAATTTGCCTAAGTCATCATCATCATCATCAGCCGCCTCCATCCATCGATTACCTGCGACCGCTACGATGTCGTCGGTCCATCGAGTGGATGGTCTCCCATGTAGGGGGGATTTGCCATAATCACCACGCTTGGCAGGCGGATTAGTGATCGCAGTGTTGGTGTTTAAAAATACTCAGAAGGAAGCTGCTGCCCTTCCTCTGGTAGGTTGCTTAAGTAACTATTTTTTTTTTTTAATTATTACTAAAGCTTTCAAACTCTTAAACGCAGGTAAAAGGTAAGTTTAATTCATAATTCTAATAACATGATTAGTACCTATTTAATTGAAAATAAGAAAATATGTGGAAACTTACTTTTCACCATCCAAAAACAAAGTAGAGCGTCTATCGACTGGTCAATCACATCACTTATAGTCTTGAATATTGCAAACAACACTTGTTCAAAGCAATAGTTTATTTCAAAATAATGTAGAGCTGTTTTATCGATAACAATAGAAAATGCGCGATGTTTTTTCTTTATACTGACGTGCGTGGATCGTTCGCGAGATCTCGGCGAATACTAACCAAAGTGCTGCCCGCTGGTTGGTTGGTTGGTGGTTGGTTTGATTTGGCGACTGAACTAAATGCATTGAACCTGGGAAGGAGCCTTTCAAAGGAAACAATGATGCATTTACTGGAACTGATGTTTATTTATTGTTTCGTGTTATAAATACATCCGACTACATTTGCTTCATTATTATGTATTGTGCGTCTAATATACTACGGCTCTATTTTTAATCTTTTTTTTGTAAATAATGGATAAATATAAATAATAATATAACAATATGAATATAAATAATAATATAACATAAATATAATATAAACTATAAAATATTCACAAATTCTATGTTCTAATGTTACCTATGAAACTATTTAACTTTTCGCACCGCTAAGATATGGAACTAAAAAAATATGGAACGGCTTCTATTTTTCTCATAGGTTTTTCCGGCCAATTACAATCTGAGTCTTTTCAAGATATGAGTGAATATGGGTGATATGGAAGATATGGGTGTCTTCTAGACCTTCGTGATACACCGTAGGCCGCATCGTCACTTTCCATCAGGTGAGATTATTGTGATCAAACGAAGGTCTAACTACTATAACAAAAAAAACTACCAACACAATCTAGTTCCTTTGCGAATCCTAAATAATATAGAAAATATAAAGGTTGAATCCCACTTCTGACATAAATAAATCCGTACAAGATAACCTACCTTTAACTAAAACCGCCGCCGGGGGCGTGCCTTCATCATTTTGGCATCCTATAGTCTTCTGACATTGACCTAGAAACTTCTATTTAGAGACTTTTTCTATTTCACAGAGACCAGCAATGCAAACGGTACGTACTCAACATTATGCAATAAATAAATCAACATGACTTGCAGTCAAATGTCGCTTCACGCTAACTAGAAGTAATTGACCTATCTAGTCAGTTGAAGTGATTCTAGTTAGGCTGGCTATTATATAGATGGCATCTATCATTTAAAAGAATCAAATACTTGAGAACCTTGGCATTTTAACTTGAACATTTAGGTCAAAGGTATGTGATAGCGGAATTGATTTACCTGTCACGCACATAGTAACTTATCTACTCGTGGCCCTTAAAGTGAACTTGCTTATACGAAAAAATAGAGCCCTTTTGAGTTAGCTTCAACTAGTAACAAAATAATGTAATTTTTTCTTATTATGAATAGGTATACTGTACTCAAGTGGTTTGTGATTAGCCTGTTGTGTACGGACTTAAATTTTCCTTATGTTTATTCACAGAAAGAACTTCCACTAGGAATGTGAATGTGGATATAAACACACCAATGACGTAAACATGCCATGGTAAGGCAAATCGCATCTTCATGGGTTTATAACTAAAACTAGACTTGATCGCCTGCAAAAAATATTGATCATTGAGGCTTTTGTCACTCAAACCTGTCTCTCGGATCCGAAGTGCTATGTTGTGAAACTTCTCTTCCCTTGGAAAACCCTTGTAAAAATATATGGCATATATCAACTTGCTATTTGGTTCGGTGAAAGGGTAAACTACTGGTTCTCCATACCCATCGTAAAGATAATGTTTGTAGAAGAGGTAAAAGCTATACGGCGAAATAGTGAAGCGATCTCCTGCCTTGCCGACGGTTTGCATGCTGGTGATTTGATTCACACAGGATTCATCCATAGTATCGTTGTTATATGTATCTGATGTAAGCGATTCAGCTTCCATAAACTTTTGCATTACATTACCTAAGCATGCCTTCAAGCCGTAAGCTTTCAAACCTTTCTCGTCTTTAATTTGATACTCCAAACTCGGTTTCATAGTAAGACTCACCAAACTGCACTGGTAAAAATTGTTTATCAAATAAGCAAACCATATCCAGAATATTAACACGATGCTTAGCACATGACGCACATGTATCTTACCCCCATGAAGCAGCATGTTATCAAACATAATCAAAAGTACTCTACCTCTATCCTTTTCCCTCAACAACGTCACTAATAAAGCAGCGTATAATATCATAGCGAGCAACACCAATGACCACACAAAAGGTGAAAACTCAATATACAGGTTCTTCCAAGCCGGTGTTGTAGAAGCTTTTTTGACAATCATTCTCAAATCATCTATCTGGTCGAGATGTCCGGAAACGTAGGAGAACATATTCGCTCGTGTTTGCGTGAGTATCAACCCACCTAATAGGACATCAGTTTGGTTCCTCTGAATCATGATCAATGGTCCAGACACAGACTCATCTGACACTATCGAGAACAATTCAGAATCGTGGTCGTATTTGAAGTTGTATCTAAACTGCTCTATACGACTTATGAGATGAAAAATGTACTGTTCGGTTCCCATTAAGGGACGATTTGGACCATCTTCAATTAAATTCGGATCTAGGACCCAAGGAGGCCAGTGAGCACAGGAGACGTTAAACGTACAATTACGAAGTCCCGTAACCAGCTTATGAGGGAAGATTTCAACCGATACAGCTTCTGAACACTTGCCGAACTCTGTTATTTCACTGTAGTATCTACCACACGCAAAGTTATCGAAAGGATTAAAAGTAAATAATTCTGCTGTGTCAGTACCGTTAACGACGACAACATGGATAACGTGAAATTTTTGCAAAATATCGAAGACTTTTCGTTTTTCTTGTAGTTCATTTATAACGATTAGGAATCGTAAATTTGGTTTCCAAGTATTCCATCTGCTTAATATAGAGAAAAGCCAAAATAACTGTTTTTCATTTTTTGCAACAACCATGTAAGCTTTTTTGAAACTAGTCTTAGTTTTCTTTAGTTTCCCCAGATGTACAGATACCTTTTCTGTGGAATGTACTTCATCTAATAGATGATCGTCTTCGATTTCAGTGTTGAAATAAGTGATATGGTTGTGTTCCACGAAAAAATTATTTAGAATGATTACAATACATTTTTCCAATGCAGGCTTCGTGTTTGATTGATATTTCAAGAAAGTTTGACTATGTCCAGCACAGTAAAGTGCAGACATGAATAAAACGACCAACATAGTGGAAGAAAATCCGAAAAATGACTATGTAAAAGGTTGTTGTTGTTGTTTTAATGGTTGACAATCAATCACAATCTTGATCAACGCCAAGATGTCAATATTGGATGTCAATATGAATGTGGGATTCGTGAGGGACATCCTTTAATTTCAAGGAGATATCATGGACTATTCACATGGGGCAGTATAGGTAGGGCAAGTGGTAAGCAATATTAATGTTATGGATAAGTTATTTGGCGCGAGTTGCTATATAAAGGATTCCATAGTATTAAAACATTCAGCTTACGAGTACTTTACTCTTGTTGCAGCGGCGGCGGACGCCTCGCTACTGTGGGTCGCACCGCTGAGGTTGCGCAGTGAGTGGTTAACGCTTTTACTCGGACCTAGAAGCGGAAGGATGTGTCTAGGGACAAGATCTACTTACCCGTGTCGGTAGAGCAGCGACTATAAGGGTCGCATTTAAAAGCCGTGTTCTAAAATCAGTTTACGTCAACGGCACTCATAGTGGGGGCGTAAAATAAAAAAATTGTATTGCCTTACAATGTGTCTGCTTATTGTAATCGCGTGATGTCATTTACCACTCTTTATATACTTATATTATGTTTTAAAATATACTCTGTCGTGTCACCTAATATACCATCGTCCACTGACAATTAAAGTTTGAAAGGTTATTTCAGTCATGTAACAGCTTGTTGTGTATGTAAATGAAAATTAGACTAAAGATGCGCGACTGCGAATTATCTGTCTAGTCGAATGATAAACAACTACTAATTTCCTTATTCGACTTGAATATTAGTAATATACTAATCTTCAAAGTCGAATGAAACTACTAATTAGTAATTACTAATGTCTCTACGAATGGATCATTCTTGACTCCGATTCAACTTTGTGAGTCGACCGCTCCTGCGGGGATTGAATCGAAACCGACTCAGGCAGTCGAACGAATGACTCGCGATTACTAACCAAATTCAAATTAGTTACTAATTTGCTCTAGTCATTCGAATCGTTCGAATAACTTGTCAAGTCGAATAATTCGAATGAAATCATTCACAGTCGCGCATCTTTAAATTTGATCGATGTAACATAGAGTTACTTACCTAGGAACTAAACCGTACCTACTTCTTATGTATGACTGGGGATGATCGTAACGACGGATCCGGTCAGTTACGGCCACATGTCTTGAACGGCCACTTCCCATAAAAGGCCAGTTCTTTGTATGGCCACAACCCTGAACGACCATAGTTAGTGGACACGAATAGCAGCTTTGACAGCAAATGTCAAAATTGACAGCAAACGACAGCAAAATATGTCAAAGATAACTGAAAATTTCAAAAATGGCTACTAAAGACGTCAGGTACCAGTGTTGAGCTAATTCACAATACATACATATGTACATATAACCTATTTAGGTATTCTAGAGAAAACCTAGGCATTAATTTACCCAGAGTTACTACCTCGTACTACTACTACCCGTGTTTGTTTTCTAGTCTTGTTTCCATTATTCATAGAGCCCGGCAACATCCACCGAGTCTGAATAGGTTCTAGTCATGCTTATTATAAAAAATAACGAGCAGGTAGGTTCTTTATGTGTGATTAAAATCTAAGTATCCTGAGTAACCTGCCAACTAACCTAATTGCAGTTTTATTATGGCACATAACTATCTTCTCCGAATATCCACAGGAAAAGCCGATAAGGGCCACCCATACTACGTGACTCGTTTAGGAGGGAAGGGGTCATCAAAATATTACGCTTGGTCACAGGGGTAAGCTTAAATTTTCGTCACGTAGCAAATATCCTCAAGGAAATTCTCGCGCTTTTTCGAGCTATATTGATAATTTCAATATACATAGCTCGAAAAAGCGTGCAATGTTCAACACTTTTTACTCACAGGTGGCAACACTGACGCATGTAGCCGGGACGCCAGCTGATATAAAACTGACAGTTTTTATACTCAGTCAGTGGTAGTGAGCCAAAGACACTTTCCACAGGATACGTTACTCGTTTAATTTCGCCCTATACCCTACTATCCTGTCACTGAAGTAGTCTTATAACCACCATAACCATCACTAAACCGAAATTGTCTTGTCAGTGCGTCTTTGGTTCTCAATTATAAACTTTCATAGAAATATAAACGTCAAGTGCGAGTTGGACTCGCACATCGAGAGGGTTCCCTTATTATAAGACCTTGTTTCTTGACAAATTTCATGATTCTAGGTCAACGGAATGGAGGTACATACTTACTTACCCTATAGGTTGTGGTCGATTGCAAAACCAAAAAAAAATGGGAGTAAATAAACTACAAATTTACTAAATTAATATTTAAATTTGGTTTTGGATTTTTCCATTTACTTATGTTGTAAGGCCTTGCTTCTCGCCAAAGGAGAATGCCCAAAAATTTATGGACCAAAAACTCGGAATTGATTAAAACGATTCATTTTTGGCAAGGTAGAGTAAACATAGCATATCCCAAATCAATAATTGTTTTAGATTAAACAATCGCCAAACGCAATTAAATTGACAATAATACATTAAAATAAAATTAAACAACAAATCAATATGAAACAATACAAATTAATGGCTAAAAAATTGGAATGTCAAAAATTAATCAATTCATTTTTATAGCCATAGTATTCATTAAAATTACAAAAACACGAGGAAAATAGCATGCGAGGTGGATTAGTCCAGTTTCCATCCATGAAAATCTTATGTATACGCACAAAAATAGAGATAGCTTTTTGAAAAAGTGTGATGTTCACAATAGAAATACAAGAAACAAGAACAAATTACACATCCCAGCATATAGATTACGAAAGGTAGGGAAATCATTTATGGGCAATTGCGTGCGCTTCTGTAATAAGCTTCCATCTGAAGCAACTGAACTCCCTATTCGTAAATTTAAACAGTACATTAAACAAAATCTTATCAGGAAGGCCTTTTACTCCATACATGATTACATCAATGATGTTAATGCTTGGCCAGATGTCGCTCCGTTCCGCACTGTCAGTAGTATGTAAGAAATTCAATGTTCTGTTTAGCTTTAAAGAAATATTGACATGTATCTAAATTGCATTAAATTTATATTTAGATAGGCAAAATAACCATGTATTAGACACATAAGTGATATTATAAATGTGCTAGTGGTTTCTTTTTCCCTTCTTCCACTAGTGGACAAAAATTGAAGTGAAGAGAATATCAATAACACCTTATTTCTTATTTGATAATAATAACTATGTTTATAGTATAAAATTTTACTTGTCTAAGTGCTTATTTTGTAAGCCTAAAGAAATAAAGTTATTGATTCTGATTCTGATTCATCAAAACTTCGACATTAGGCAGATAGAGTGGATAGATGGACTCAGTTCCACCATAGACTAATGTTCCACAAAGGCTTCACAGTATAGTATGTCAGTACCCATGACGTACATGCTCGCTTGCAGCGGCTCGTAGTAGTGGCGTGACGGGTCGAACTGCTACGTGACCACAAAGATGTGTCCAATGATTCATTGTTTTTCCTTCTTCTGGAAAAATTGGGACCAATTAATTGGCATTTATTAAAATACAATTATAGTTTATATTAGAGTAGTTTTACAGAGTTCAGTACGTAGGTGCAACACGGCACAGCTAGGTATTTTTATGTTATGTCATATCTTGTCAATTTTCAAATAAGTTTATGATGTTGTTGCGTTATATATATGTCATTTATTGTGGACTGTTGATTGTTGTTGTTATTTCTATTTAATCAATATAACTTAATACTATATATATGTTTAAGTAAATATTTACCTTTTATCCTGAAACTGTAGTTTCTAATATTTAAGTCTATTTAGTATAAGATTGATTTGGCCGTGGGGCCGCGGCGTACGAATATCGACCCCTCCAACTCAACCCGTGGATGTCGTAAGAGCCGACTAAGGGAACCTACCAGAAGAAGGGCAGCAGCTTCCTTCTGAGTATTTTCAAACACCAACACTGCGATCACCAATCCGCCTGCCAAGCGTGGTGATTATGGCAAATCCCCCCCTACATGGGAGACCATCCACTCGATGGACCGACGACATCGTAGCGGCTCAGGACCGCTATTTGTGGCGTTGTACGGGGGAGGCCTATGTCCAGCAGTGGACGTGTATATGCTGATGATGATGATGATGATGAGTATAAGATTGATATTATCTACTTAATTTGACTTTTAATGCCTTAGGTGATTTATTGTGATTATACTGAAACTATGATTTTAAATGCTTAATTCTATTTAGTGTAAGATTGATATTATTTAATTTGACTTTTAATACCTTAGGTGATTTTTTGTGATTATAAGTACTGAAACTGTGATTTTTAATGTTTAAGTCTATTTAGATTGATATTATTTGATTTGACTTTTAATGATGATTTATTATGATGAAAGCAAAATAAATAAATCTACTTAAATGTAACTTTATAAATTTAAGAAAATAACGACATTAACTGTATGTATATGGAATACCTATGGTGGGAATAAATGAAAAACTGAAATGGTGTGTATAATAGCAAATTAGCGATCCTTGTGCAGAATGGATATCATAGGCCGAAATAAATGATGACGTCTTGCAAACGCCAGGGTCGTTTCCCCTACGATTCGATATTCAGATGTTTATTTTAGTCAATGATGAAGATTTTGTTGTTGCCGTATCTAAAACAACAAAGGTGGGAACCAGTGTTACGGGGCATACCATAACGTGGTACACAGCTCGTGTAGTCAATACGTGGAAATAAGGCGCTTAAAACGAGCAACAAGACGGATTTTAGCACTCGGTGTAACGTATCATGCTGGTTGCGAATGGTTACGATACGCCCCATAACTCCAGTCAGTACCCGGCTTTACATATTTTTAGAGTGTTTTAAACTATGTATATGTATTATTATATAATCTAGTGTTGCCGTCCCTTTTTAACGAACGAATTGAACGGCGTCAATTTTAAAGTCGACTACAGAATCGAAATCTATGTCAGCTGTGTCCTTACCTATTCTACCAACCTAGTAAGTAGGTGTTACTAAATATTTGTAACAAAGATGGTACTTACCTGCAAACATTACCAGCTATTTATTACTTAATATTGTTGCACAATTCATACATTATTGTTGGTTTAAACATGCAAGATATTTTGCTCCATCTTCCAGCGCGATTTCCACCGCGAGCGGAGCGGACCCTTTCAGGACTCCGTTTAACTCGCAAGAGTCAACTGCATTGGTATTTCTACCATAAATAGTCCAGCGGTAAGGACTAAGCGGCGTTATATCGCCTACCATATGACGCCATTTTGTGAAAAGGATAGGCATAGGATTTCGCATTCATAGGAGCGGGATAGAGCAGAGCGTCATAAGCACAAAAATCATGTTTTTACGGTAAAAATAATAGCAATATAATAAGAGCAATTTTGAAAATCTAAAAAAACACCGACTGCTTTATATTCTGTTTGTTTACTGTAGAAAGTATCAAGGCTTTTTTAAAAGTATTTATTGAATATCGCCGATTTATTGTACAGTTTAGAGCGAACTTATATTTTTCTATAGAGATAATTTTACGTCATCGTGTTTTTGAAACACGTTCTAGCATCAATCCTGGACTATAACATATATTAATCTCAAAGTAAATGTTTCATTATTGTGGAAGATATGATCGCTGACGCTAAGCGAGCGATTTCAGGTATCGCTGGCTCAAAATTAACTCCGCGCACTCATCTCTTGTTTCCCGCTCATTGCCCCTTCGCTGTGGAAACCCGGCTTTAGACTGGTATCTACTCCTTGCCTTCTAACCTAACGTAGAATAATTTGACATTTTACATGATTGCCTGTCAATCAACACCTCGCAATAGAGGGTTTATCGTCAATAAAATTTAATATCACTTGATCTATAGATAAGTATTTTGAAATAGGAATCCTTATTCTAGGAACAAGGATCTTAAATTGGCATCGTAATATGATGAAATACGTCGTAATATGATGATATGAGAATATGATGAAGAGATTTCACCATCTAGTTTGCCAAAACGTATCTATCTAGCATTCGTACGATTCAACGAAAATAACCTCGGGTTATTTTCGGTTATTTTTTAATTTACGTTCTTACGATTCAACGAAAATAACCCGAGATTAGAATTAGGTTTATTGGATGGTCAAGTTAAAAAGTACCTAAAATACGAAATAAGATAGGTATAACAAAGATAAAAACACCCAAATGAGGTTTTCATTTGTTGTAAAAATACCTAATCTACTCTGTTTTTTACAAACTGGTGTTAGTTTGTGTGGGACAAATCTCTCAACTGAATTTTACAGTTATCCTCAAGTGATTGAGCTGAAAGAGTCTAGCAGGATAAGAAAGGGGCAGCGACCCAAGAAAGGATTAAGGAATTTTTAAAATAACTTATGTGGTAACATTGGCGAGAAACAGAATTACTATTGACACAAATTCAGCTTGTCATCTCGCTGCGTTCTGGAGATAATTGATCAAATAGACGATAGAGGGTATTTTAAAAAATAGTTTTTTGCATACTATTGCAGCTGCACTAATGAAAAAAAAATAGTATATATTATTTATCATTTCCAAAAAATATACACCGTATTTTCAATTAATAAAAAAATCATATTTATATTTTATTTATACATAGTTCGCGCAGAGATACAATCACAGAAAAAATATATAATGTAGCTTACTATGTCTAGTATTATTACTAAAAAGTACTTAAATATATGTATAATGGTAACACTTTCAAACAAAAAAAAACTTTTTATGACCACGCCGAGTACCTACTAATGACTTTTCATTTGTCGATTGATGAAACTTTTCACACTGTATTAAAAAGAGTGGTAACATGTTTATTATTTACGTTACAAGTTTGTAAACACTCTAAATCACAGTTATTATTTACGATAAAAAATAAGGGAGCTGAATGTTTACAAATTAATTCAAATTAATTACTACCTATTATTTATTGTAATACAAATTATATTACTAAAGTATGACACAGACCAACAAAAAAAAAGTTAGTGTGCTGAGAGTCAAACGATATATTTATTTTCAATTTTTTCCTATCAATACGAATCTGAAATTAGAATTGGGGCAGTTGAGCATATACTCGCAAAAATTAAAAAAAACTATAAAAATCACTGTTTATGATTTCTGAGTTACATGGATATTATTTAGTCTAAAATCTGTGAATTTTAATAAGTATTTTCGGTAGGTTTTGATTAGTTTTGATTTGGATTAATTGAGCTACTTCTAGATATTTTGCAACAGTCTGTATTTAACTCAATCATTTCGATAATTGTAAAACACGAAATCTAGTTTATCTATTACTAGCGGGACACCCCCGCTTCGCACGGGTATTTAACAAAAATTTCAAGTTCCTTTGAAAATATAATATAGCCTCTGCACCCGGGGATAGTTTATCTTCCCAACAGTGAAAAAATTTTTCAAATCGGTTCAGTAGTTTTGGAGCCTATTCAATGCAAACTAACAAACAATCAAATCATTCCTCTTTATAATATTAGTATAGATTCTACCGGTAGGTTATTATTATTTAGTAATTAAACTTTCTTATGTGACAAAATAATGTGCCATGTCTTTAATTATTTTAGTTTAATGTGGCGACTGGTGTGCCGCGGCGGACGAAGGTCCGCTTGCGACGCAAGAGGGTGCGAGTTCGATTCCCGCCTTGGGAAAATGTTTGTACGATCTGCAAATATTTTGTCCGGGTGCTCTGGGTATTTTACAGCTCAATATTTTATAAATTCTGTAAGTTTAATAATACCTATTAAGGCATTCATGTAATTTTTTGACGTGACTAATATAAGTGCTCCTTGAATTCATTAAATTTTCTATATCAGTCAGTAACCATCACACAAGCCCTGCTTAGCTTAGACGTAGATGAAGCGCAGTGGATACAATCCAGAAAAAAAAAATATAAGAGTAAAACGTTTTTGTTGATATGTTTGTACCTAGCATGCGACAACGCCAAATCAAATTATAACAGAGCACGCTGAAATTAAAACAGAGTGGGCTAAAATATAGCACGCATTAAGTTTTGTGGATATCAGAGGAAAACACACGTGAATGAGCTAAACAAACCAATATAATTGTTATGTGTATATGACCCACTTCCCGTCCGCTGATTACTAGAAACGGTATCAAATTATCTCTAAATTAGCATTTTGCTCTACAATGGCTCTACATTTGTTTTCATTGTGTCATCCCCGGTGACAATTTAAATACTTTGAGTTATTTTGTTTAAAAGTATTTGTACAAAGATACGTATTACATCTTATGATTGAAAACATATCTTCGGAATTTGCCTAAGTAGGTATTAATTTTTTTTTAACTCTTAACTATGCTTTCAAACTCTTGTATAAACACAGGTAGGTAAGTTTAATTCATAATTCTAATAACATTGATTGGTACCTATTAATTGAACGTAAGAAAATATGTGGAAACTTACTTTTCACCATCCAAAAAAGTAGAGCGTCTATCACCTGGTCAATCACATCACAAATAGTCCTTGAATATTGCAAACAGCACTTGTTACCTTCAAAGCAATAGTTTATTTCAAAAGAATGTAGAGCTGTTTTATCGATAACAATAGAAAATGCGCGATGTTTTTTCTATATGCTGACGTGCGTGGATCGTACGCGAGATCTCAGCGAATACTAACCAAAGCGCTGCCCGCCCGCTGGTTGGTTGGTTGGTGGTCGGTTTCGAGACTGAACTGAATGCATTGAACCTGTTCTATCGCTGCATGGTATTTGAAAAGAAAAAATAATGAATTTACTGGAAATTCTGACGTTTATTTATTGTTTCGTGTTATAAATACATCCAACTACATATGCTTCATTAGTTTGTAGGGCGCGTCTAATATTCTTGAGCTCTATTTTGAATCTTTTACAAATAAGTGGATTAATCATTTTGGTTACATCTGCATTTCTAAACTTTAAAATATTCACAAATAGTATCTACCAATATTGTTGTAAAAATTGACATTCGTATAGATTGAAAATAACATAAAATAAAAATTAATATACCTCTAAAACTATATTTAACTTTTCGCATCGGTAAGAAATGGAACTCGCTGCCGGCTTCTGTTTTTCTGGCCACTTACAATCTGTTGGTATCTTCAAGACAAGAGTGAATAGATGTCTTCTAGACCTTCGTGATACACCGTAGGCCACATCTTTACTTTCCATCACTACTATACCGGAAAAAAACTACCCATTATACTCGTATACGTATAGTTCCTTTGCGAATCTTGAATATATAGAAAAGGTTGAATCTTACTTCTAACATCAATAAATCCGTACAAGATACCTTGGTACCTTTGACTAAAACCGGAGCCGGGGCGGGGGGGGGGGGGGGGGGGGGGGCATTCATCATTTGGCAGCCTATAGTCTTCTGACATTGACCTAGAAACTTCTATTATGAGACTTTTTCTATTTCACAGAGACCAGCAATGCAAACGGTACGTACTCAACATTATGCAATAAATAAATCAACATGACTTGCAGTCAAATGTCGCTTCAAGCTAACTAGAAGACCTATCTAGTCAGTTGAATTGATTAGTTAGGCTGGCTATTATATAGATGGCATTTTGAAGAATCAAATAGTTGAGACCCTTGACATTTTTATGTGAAAATTTAGGTCAAATGTAGGTAATAGCGGAATTGATTTGCATGTCACGCACAACGTTACCTGTTGAACTTGCATATAAGGAAAATAATGGCTCTATTATTTTACTCTCTTTTGAGTTAGCTTCAACGAGTTACAAAAATCCTGATATATATATAAGTATATAGTTTTTTGTACTATGAATTATACAGGGTTATTGGTTACAGTCTACAAATTTTCTTTATGTTTCTTCACAGAAAAAACTTCCACTAGGAATGTGAATGTGGATATAAACACACCAATGACGTAAACATGCCATGGTAAGGCAAATCGCATCTTCATGGGTTTATAACTGAAACTAGACTTGATCGCCTGCAAAAAATATTGGTCATTGAGGCTTTTGTCACTCAAACCTGTCTCTCGGATCCGAAGTGCTATGTTGTGAAACTTCTCTTCCCTTGGAAAACCCTTGTAAAAATATATAGCATATATCAACTTGCTATTTGGTTCGGTGAAAGTGTAAACTACTGGTTCTCCATACTCATCGTAAAGATCATGTTTGTTGAAGATGTAAAAGCCATACGGCGAAATCGTGAAGCGATCTCCTGCCTTGCCGACAGTTTGGATACTGGTGATTTGCTTCGCACAGGGTTCATCCACGGTATCGTTGTTATATATGCCTGATGTAAGAGATTCATCTTCCATAAAATTTTGTATTACATCACTTAAGCATGCCTTCAAGCCGTAAGCTTTCAAACCTTTCTCGTCTTTGATTTGATACTCCAAACTCGGTTTCATAGTAAGACTCACCAAACTGCACTGGTAAAAATTGTTTATCAAATAAGCAAACCATATCCAGAATATTAACACGATGCTTAGCACATGACGCACATGTATCTTACCCCCATGAAGCAGCATGTTATCAAACATAATCAAAAGCACTCTACCTCTATCCTTTTCCTTCAACAACGTCACCAATAAAGCAGCGTATAATAACATAGCGAGCAACACCAATGACCACACAAAAGGTGAAAACTCAACATACAAGTTCTTCCAAGCCGGTGTTGTAGAAGCTTTTTTTACAATCACTCTCAAATCATCTATCTGGTCGAGATGTCCGGAAACGTAGGAGAACATATTCGCTCGTGTTTGCGTTAGTATCAAACCACCTAATAGGACATCAGTTTGGTTTCTCTGAATCATGATCAATGGTCCAGATACAGACTCATCTGACACTATCGAGAACGATTCAGGATCGTAGTCGTATTTGAAGTTATACTCAAACTGCTCTATACGACTTATGAGATGAAAAATGTACTGTTCGGTTCCCATTATGGGACGATTTGGACCATCTTCAATTAAATTCGGATCTAGGGCCCAAGGAGGCCAGTGAGCACAGGAGACGTTAAACGTACAATTACGAAGTTCCGTAACCAGCTTATGAGGGTAGAGTTCAACCGATACAGCATCAGAACACTTGCCGAACTCTGTTATTTCACTGTAGTATCTACCACACGCAAAGTTATCGAAAGGATTAAAAGTAAATAATTCTGCTGTGTCAGTACCGTTAACGACGACAACATGGATAACGTGAAATTTTAGCAAAGTATCGAAGACTTTTTGTTTTTCTTTGAGATCATTTATAACGATTAGGAAGCGTAAATTAGGTTTCCAAGTATTCCATCTGCTTAATATAGAGAAAAGCCAAAATAACTGATTTTCATTTTTTGCAACAACCATGTAAGCTTTTTTGAAACTAGTCTTAGTTTTCTTTAGTTTCCCCAGATGTACAGATACCTTTTCTGTGGAATGTACTTCATCTAATAGATGATCGTCTTCGATTTCAGTGTTGAAATAAGTGATATGGTTGTATTCCACGGAAAAATTATTTAGAATGGTTACAATACATTTTTCCAATGCAGGCTTCGTGTTTGATTGATATATCAATAAATGTTCACTATTTCCAACACAGTAAAGTGCAGAAAAGAATAAAACGACCATCATAGTGGAAGAAAATCCGAAAAATGATTCACTATGTAAAAGGTTGTTGTTGTTTTAATGGTTGTCCATCAATCACAATGTTGATTAACGCCAAGATGTCAATATTGGATGTCAATATTAATGTGGGATTTGTGAGGGACATCCTCTAATTTCAACAAAATATCATGGAATATTCACATTGGGCAGTACCTAAAGGTAGGGCAAGTGGTAAGCAATATTAATGTTAGCAAGTGGTAATCTTCTTCCACTAGTGGACACAAAATTTTGTGAAGAGAAAATCAATAACACTTTGTTTCTTTTTTGATAAAAATTACTAGATTTATAACTGTTTATAGTAAAAAAATTGACTTGTCTAAGTACTTATTTTGTAAGTCTAAAGAAATAAAATTATTGATTCTGATTCTATTAATGTTATAGATAAGTTATTTGGAGCGAGTTGCTATATAAAAGGTTACAGAGTAATAAAACATTCAGCTTACGAGTACTTTACTGTCTTTGCAGCGACGACCGACGCCTCCCTACTGCGGGTCGCACGGTTGAGGTTGGACTTTACTCGGTTTCAGGGATGCGACCTGTAAGCTGAAGGACGCGTCGCGATGTCGCTGCTCTACCTACACAGAGGAATAGACGCGACGCATGAGTGCCGTTGACGCAAACTGATTTTAAAAACCGACTTCTAAAATCAGTTTTCGTCAACGCCACTTATAGTGTGAGCGTAAAATAAAAAAAATTACACCACCTTACCAAAAGTGTCTGCTTATTGTAATCGCGCGATCAGAGTGACTACGGTCCAGTCTTTAAGTACTTAGATTATGTTTTAAAATATACACTGTCGTGTCGGTTAATTGACCATCGCTCATTGACAATTAAAAAGGTCTTACTTAACTTTTTACCTTCTGCTTGTTATTTCAGCCATGTAATAGCTTGGGTACCTATTACATATGCTCGTTAGACTTGTTGTGTAAATAGAAATCAGATCTATGTAACATAGAGTTACTTGCCTAGGAACTAAAACGTACCTACTTAGGTACGACTGGGGGACGATCGTAACGACTACTGACGACGTATGATACCTACTAGTTTCGAGCTAATTCAACCAGGGTACCAAATGTCTATTGGGGCATTCTAGAGAAAACTTCAACCTAGTACTACTACTACCAACCAACCCGTGTTTGTTTTCTAGTTTTCATTATTCGTAGAGCCCAACAACGTTCATCGAGTCTAAAAAGTTTCCAGTCATGCTTGATAATGCATAATAAACAAGCGGTGCGCCTCGGCTTCGCACAGGTATTTAACAAAAATGTCAAGATCCCTAATTTTTTTTCAATATATGTAAATAGCCTATGTCACCCGGGGATAGTGTAGCTTCCCAACAGTGAAAGATTTTTTCAAATCGGTTCAGTAGTTTCGGAGCCTGTTTAGTGCAAACAAACAAACGAATCTTTCCTCTTTATAATATTAGTATAGATAACGGGCAGGTACGTTCTTTATGTGTGATTAAAATCTAAGTATTCTGAGTAACCTGCTAAGTGCCAACTAACCTAATTGCAGTTTAAATAAGGCACATAACTACCTTCATCTCGGAATATCCACAAGAAAAGCCTATTATCTACTCGCAGTGGACCTCATTCGTACCGACTTTTCGTACGGCGTATTTAAAAAAACTAAATGGATTTCAAATTCTGGTAAATAAGTAGTATTCAATCATATTAAATTAAAGAATAAATTAAATTCTTTGAAGCGAAAGCGCGATCTAATTTTTCTAGTGGCGACATCTAGTTAATCTAGTTTAAAGAGTCTGATTAATCCTACTAATATTATAAATGTTAAAGTTTGTATGGATGGATGTATGGATATTTGTTACTCTTTCACGCAAAAACTACAGAACCAATTATGCTGAAATTTGGTATGGGTATAGTTTGTGACCTGGAATAATAAATAGGCAATTTATTATCCCGATAGAACGCGGGCGAAGGTGCGGGCAGCAGGTCAAATCCAAAGCACTCTTTAAGACTAGCTAAATCCGGCCAATCAGCTTCGAGGATTCTGTATGGAGATGTCTGCCATATTTTTTTAAATATGAAAGAAAAAGAATGAAAGAATCAGTAAAACCTTAGTAATCTTTAACGATTGACTATCAGACTGATAAAAATGATCTGATGGCGACAGATATAAGGGCTATTAAACTTTCATGTGTGGTAATGGAACTACCTATCATAGTGTGTGTGTTCCGCCCGCACCTCCCCGACGCAAATCAGTCATGTACTATTGAAGAAGTTTTTCTGAAAGTATTTAGGTACATGTAGGAATAGTCTTATTTGCTGATTGATGATGATACTTCATTAATTTTTAACAGAAATGAGTATAAATCACCTAAATAAAACTAGGAAAAAAATTGGGTCAAGATCTTCAAACCTCGTATAATTATCAGCAAAACTAGGAAATATTTAGTTAGCACGTTGATTTTATGTTCGTTCACTTCAATCTTTTATAAGGTGAAGTACAGAACTTAGACATTGATAAATCGTATTCCTTACCTAAGTTTTTAAGTTGGAGCATATTGTGTCCTCTACCACTGCTTTTTCATTGATTCTATTTAATTTTGCACACTTCAATTCACACTTTTCTAAAAAATCTGTGGCGCGGGCAAATGAAAATAGGTAGTTGATTTTTTTACCCTGCGAATAGTTTCCCTCTTGTACAAGACCGGATATCCACCGGAGTTAACCAATAGCATCGCATAAGGTCCCGTCTGCTTTAAAGTAGATTATAATAAAAACTGTTTGTACATGGTTTGTACCGGTATTTTCCAGATTTTTTATACTTTATCTGTGGTAATATTTTGAAATACTTCATTTTCTATTCTATGGCTGTCATTACAATCACTGTCAAACGACCAGCCAATCAATTTTATTGTTCATTCACAGTTCATTCATTTCGTAACTTGTGCTTTGCATGGATGGCGAGGTGATGTTTCTTTGTATTTTGCAAAATAATTTATTATAATTTTGAATGAAAAATGTAACTCCAGTGCATAGAAAACAATTTTTAAAGTTAATGCTAGTTTTGGTTAAGCATCGAACCCGTTCAAGGGTAAGGAACGTTGCAAAATGGAAGAGGAAATCCGATGTTTTGTTTGCAAAGAATTCTACAGAGAACCCGTCCTATTACCCTGTGGGCATGCCCTTTGTCGCGCCTGTGCCATCAGCCTGCAGTCCCACGTCCACGAAGCGGAGAGTTCAGTTGCATCAAACGATTACCATGAAGCGGACAAAGCCTCTGTGTCGAGTGAAACGGACAGTGGAGTGGTATGTGGATCAAGGCCTAACAGTTACGCGGGCACTCCAGCCGCACCCGCCTATTCGAGCGTAGCGTTCAGCATTACCTGTCCGTTGTGCAGCAAAGTAGTTTTATTAGACGACAATGGTGCTGAGGGGCTTCCCCCGTTTCGGGTTATGCGGACTATCGTGGAACGGTTTGGGGGCGTCAAAGGGGCGCCGCCGGCGGAGGAGGCCTGTCAGATGTGCGAAGGGGAGAGGCGGGCAGCCGTGGTGCGCTGTGAGCAGTGCTCCGTGCGGTACTGCGCGGGCTGCAGGGATGCCTGGCACCCCATCCGCGGGCCTCTCGCCCAGCACGAGCTCAGGGCTCTCGGGACCACGTGTGGAGATCATGGCTCACCTCCGACACTGTACTGCAATGCCTGCCAAGTCCCCATCTGCCAACGATGCCTTGTAGAACGACATGCCTCACATGAAACACAGGCCTTATCTAATGCTGCTAGATCTCATAAGGTAACTATTACAATGCTATTCAGCAATCGTTCATGTATATGTAGGTAAATTGTTGAAATTAATATCAACTCTTATTTCAGACTGAATTATCACAATCACTCCAAAAATTATCTGAACAAGCAAAAGCCATGACTGAATATATTCAACTAGTCAAAGGAACAGGAGACAATATTAATGTAAGTAGGTACACCTTTAAGCCACCGCAGCACAGGCTTTGCACACTTTTGTGGTCAAAAAGCAGGTATTTATCAATTTTTAAAGTCTGTAATTTTAAGCCTCAGAGCAGTAAAAACCCCATAATCAATACTTTAAATATCAAAAAACTCATTTTTACAGGAATCATGTGAAGAACTCGAAAGACAAATAGACCAAGCCTGCGCTGAAGTGTCAAAAGCAGTAGAGCGTAGAAGAGATGAACTAGTTAGAGCAGCCAGGAACACTCGATCCCAGGCGGTTACAAGCATGCGTTCGCTGAAATCAATAGCTGCTCAGAAGTTGAGGGAAGCAACAGCTCTACTGCACTTCTCTATAGAGGCTTTGAAGGAATCTGATCATGCTGCATTTCTGCAGGTATATTTAATATTATTAACACACCAGATCAATAAGGATAGTATGCAAAGACAAGCTTAAAGGATTTTCGAATATCTTTTTAGTATACCAAATTCATCAGCTGGACAAACCACACAGCATCATCTAACTCCAAGCTGAGCAGAGGTTGTGTTATGGTACCTAGGTACTAGATGGCTGATATACATAATACAATACATACAAAGACAGATATTTTTTTATTATACATAGAAAATACCCAAAACACCCGGAACAAATTTTAAGAGATCATACAAACATTTGTCCCAAGGCGGGAATCGAACCCGCAATCTCCTGCATTACAGGCGGACCATCGTTTGTTGAATAAAACGTGCTGTTTTAAAATGGACATTGGCGGACTTGTAAAACCAAATTCATTTATAACATATTAGTTGAGCTTGTTTTGCAAGAGTTTCCCAAGCTGTTAATTTGGGATAATAATGAGGTGAAACAGGCACTCCAAAAAAGAACCATACTCTTAAAATGAATGATTTTTGTTTACAAATGTGTGTTTTCTCAAACATCTATATTTCAGATACCTATTTATTTCTATAGACTACTGCAGAGCGGTACTGTTGTGCTTTATTCTATTCCACTATCTTGTAATGCCACACCCAATATTTTAACATGACTAATATGAGTGACCCATATTTCGAAAAGATAAGAACATTAGCAGGCATCATGTAAACATAAAAATATGATATGTAGTTTGTGCTATTTCTTTATCTATGAATATTGGTACCAAATATAATCAGTCTTTGTGAGCTTATCAAATGCTAACAATACATTATTTGTATACAAAACTGTTTATAAGTGATTATATATTACAAAACTGTACCTGATGATAAATGATAATTATATCATCATATCTTGTTTCATCATCATCATCAGCCCATACACGTCCACTGCTGGACATAGGCCTCCCCCGTACGACGCCACAAATAGCGGTCCTGAGCCGCCTCCATCCATCGACTCCCTGCGACCGCTACGATGTCCTCGGTCCACAGAGTGGGTGGTCTCCCTGTAGGGGGGGATTTGCCATAATCACCACGCTTGGCAGGCGGATTGGTGTTTAAAAATACTCAGAAGGAAGCTGGTGCCCTTCCTCTGGTAGGTTCCCTCAGTCGGCTCTTACGACATCCACGGGTTGAGTTGGAGGGGTCGATATTCGTACGCCGCGGCCCCACGGCCATATCTTGTTTATGAGATAATAATTCACTAAACTGAAATTATATCCAAGAAACAATTTATAAACTGAAGAATGTATAGGATCCTGGATGCAAAACATAAGTTCAAGTTGTCATAACAGTGTCACTGTTTGTTTAAAGTTTGACCAAAAGTGAACTACTATAGAAACATGATCATTATGCAATGATATTGCATCATAACCATACTTTAATCATCCGGTTGTAACAAAAACAACATTTCATGGAAACTTAGGAATTTAATTTCAAATCTCACTTGGTGAGACAATGACAGGTGGAGTAAAGATATAGGCCATGCAATAAAGATGGCGGCGTCAATACCGACCCCTCCAGGCTCCAACTCAGCCCGTAGTTGTCGTAAGATCACTGGTTACGAACGCACAATCTGACCAATATAAGAGATAAACTAGTGTAGTGAAGAACTTTAAAGCACTGTGATATAGACATATCAGCTCTCAGATGCTCGTCTATTATTAAATAATAATAATAAAGATTCGATAAGGGGGCGTTGACATACCAGAGTCACAGATGGAAGATCGAGATCGAGACACCTCCACTGCCATCACCGGACAGATATAAGTAGCGTGGATTGCAGGGACCAGAATCAGAATCAATAACTTTATTTCTTTAGGCTTACAAAATAAGCACTTAGACTAGTCAAATTTTATACTATAAACATAGTTATTATTATCAAATAAGGTGTTATTGATATTCTCTTCACTTCAATTTTTTGTCCACTAGTGGAAGAAGTGAAAAGAAACCACTAGCACATTTATAATATCACTTATGTGTCTAATACATGGTTATTTTGCCTATCTAAATCTAAATTTAATGCGATTTAGATACATGTCAATATTTCTTTAAAGCTAAACAGATCATTGAATTTCTTACATACTACTGACAGTACAGAACAGAGCGACATCTGGCCAAGCATTAACATCATTGATGTAATCATCTATGGAGTAAAAGGCCTTCCTGATAAGATTTTGTTTAATGTACTGTTTAAATTTACGAATAGGGAGTTCAGTTGCTTCAGATGGAAGCTTATTACAGAAGCGCACGCAATTGCCCATAAATGATTTCCCTACCTTTCGTAATCTATATGCTGGGATGTGTAATTTGTTCTTGTTTCTTGTATTTCTATTGTGAACATCACACTTTTTCAAAAAGCTATCTCTATTTTTGTGCGTATACATTAGATTTTCATAGATGTATTGCGATATTACTGTCAAAATATTTATTTCTTTAAATAATTCCCTCAAAGAGTCGCGTGGCTTTAATTTATAAATTGCGCGTACTGCCCTTTTTTGAAGAACAAAGATAGACTGGATGTCAGCTGCCTTTCCCCAAAGCAAAATACCATAGGACATAATACTATGAAAGTAACTATAATAAACTATCCTAGCTGTATCTTCATCGGTAATATATCTAATTGTACGAACTGCATAGGCTGCTGAACTCTGCCTGCGAGAGCATCAATTTGCGGTTTCCATTGAAGAGTGGAATCAATATGTATCCCTAAGAAAACAGTAGAGTCTACAAAGTGAACAATCTCATGACCAACTCCCCGCTCCCCAGCAAAGGACCAAGTGGCGTTTTCAACTAATATTCGGCCTCGAATACCAAACATTAAACGAATATTCGGTATCTACATTATAGTAAGGCTGATAATCTGGGTTCTGTTCTATTTCAGGTGGGCTGTATTCTAACAAGCCGAGCGCATGAGACCGCCGCAAGTCTATGCTCCTCTCTGGATTCGCCGCCCCATGCTCCCGCATTGACCCTCGACATAGAGCCAGTGTTACGAACGATAAGGACTATGAACTTCATTGAATGTATACGTAAGTATTTCATAAGTTACTAGCTGACCTTGCAAACGTTGTTTTGCCATCGACCACTGAGGGTTGAAGATTATCACGGTACTAACTAATGCCGCTGTTAAAAAAATTGAGGTGGGCCATCCTTGTCAGTTAGCGGTATAAAAAATAGTTAACAACCTATTCTCTGACCTACCGAATATAAACAAAAAATGACATAATAATCGGTTGAGCAGTTTGAGGAGGAGTTTGGTTACAAATAATGTGACAGGAGATTTTTTATATCTTCTACTATATAAAAATAAGTCGGGTTTTCCTTCCTGACGCTATAACTCCAGAACGCACGAACCGATTTCCACGGTTTTGCATTCGTTGGAAAGGTCTCAGGCTCCGTGAGGTTTATAGCAAAGAAAATTCGGGAAAAATTTCAACAGAAAAGCGGGAAAATCTTTTTTCACATACAGCGCCATCTCTGATACATAGCATGTACTACAAACCAATACTTTAAGTAGATGGCGCCGGTGCGTGATACATTGTTTGACAGCTACTCATTGTTCTCTGCTCAGTTAATTTCATGTGACAAACCGGTATTAAACTAAAAATGTTTACCGCCCAACGAAGTGGGCACGGGTCAGCTAGTAATAAGATAAAGATTAACCTCAAAATAATGAGAAACTCGATAAGGGTCTTGATCTCCTATATACAAAATAAGTTGCCATTTTTTTGCCCTAATTCCACTAGGTACATTAATCGCTTCACCGACGACATCGTAGCGGTCGCAGGGAGTCGATGGATGGAGGCGGCTCAGGACCGCTATTTGTGGCGTCGTACGGGGGAGGCTTATGTCCAGCAGTGGACGTTTATGGGCTGATGATGATGATGATATGATGATGAATCGCTTCACCATAAAAATGGTATCGACTTCTTTGTTATTAGCAATACGTGGTTTGTTCTCAGAATGACACATTTTGGCATTTTACCTTTGATGAAAGAAACTACAGATGGAAGGACGCGAGTCAAAAGTGTCAAGGTTTAAACCATTCAATCTCTCCTTCCAAATAGCAACGCACGCACACTATCTAAAGGTTCTTTCATCTCGCAATTCCTAACCATCCCTATCCCCCTTAGTCAATTCCTTGATCCACATACATACCCTAGTTGCCCTACTTTCATTCATTTTCCTACACCTACCTGACTCATGGAGATCTTTGCAAATTAACATAGCTAATTAAATCGTAATTGAAGGACTACTAACTCTATCTTGCATTCGGAGGAGGGCGTGAATACTCGCGACACAGTTGCATAACTATTGTGCGTATTTTCGTTTTCACCCAATTTCATGTACCTTTGTTTATAGTTCCAATAAAGATATTTTTTTTATCTGTGGACGATTCTGCGACGATACCATCTTCATAGTAAGTCACACCGGCATTTTGCGAGCGATTCCAAAGCGTGCGATTGCGCAGCCAGCACATCACGACGACGCTGCGAGCACGCAGCGAGCTCGCCGCGATTAGCGCCTTCGATGCTGTAAAGCGATAGAGACAGGCAATTTTAAAGTTCATATAGATGAACCTTTATTTATTGCATGCCCCTTTACTAAGTTATTCAAAATATCCATGTTTGACCCGATATAAAAATGTATTGTTTGCTCTTTTTGGAATGCAGCCATAGAGAATGCTATGAAGACATCAGGTAAAGAAAATATTATTTATATTATTATATATAAATTATTATTATACAAAAATAAGAAAGCAAAGAAAATTCTAGAAACATCTGGGTCCACCACACAATGCGACGTCTTCAAGTGCTGTTCGCCATTTTTGTTACAGTCCAATTTAAATCATGACATTAAATAAACCTTAAAAACAGTGAAATTAAGGAATTCTAAGGCGGCTTTTGATTTTAACAAACTATCAAATTATTTTTAATAGTCGGTAGACCTTTGTTTTATCATAATCTCAGTCGATTAAACGTGACGGTGTTTCTATTTACAATTAATAGACATAGACACTCATTTATTTGCTGCTATATTAATCTATGATCTTACCTACTTGGTACTTAGGTTTAATCTTCGCAACTGCTGATGAATAAGTATTACCTGTAACTATTTCCTCAGCCCCCGGCGCTCCAGAGATGGCAGTAGAAGCGTGCGTTGCGCGTGGCTGCAGTTGCACGCTGGCGTGGCGCGCGCCGCTCGCGCCCAGCGCCGTCAGAGGATACGTACTGGAGCTAGACGACGGGCTGAGCGGACCTTTCCGGGTAACTATACATAGTATACACTAGATAATACTCATCCAGCCCAGTAGTACAAAGATGGCGGTAGAAGCGTGCTTTGCACACGCACGACTGCAGTTGTGGCGCGCGCCGCCTGCGCCACAACTGCAGTCGTCAGAGGATACGTGTTGGGGCTAGACGACGGACTGAGTAGACCTTTCCAGGTATTCATTTTCTAACCAATATTATCTCACAGCTGGAAAAAGGTGTGCCCTGAACTTTGCCAGACGGACTAAAGCGAATGGTATAAGGAAGACCATAGGTTGACCACCACTCTATTGACAAATATGATCTAAGCGGGACAAAATTACATTTTTAATCCCAATATTTATCTACACGACTTAGACACTACAACCCTCAAAAATTTAACTAAAATGTATTAAAAAAACAAAAACAAGAATATTAATGATTTTTCTCGTTTAAAATAAGAAATCAAAAATATAACACCAGGAGTGTTTATAGAATCAAAAGGCGTATCAGTAGCGGCAGCATAACGGGGGGGAGACGGTCTGCATCCAAGATCCGAGGGGTGGGCAGTTGACACCCCCTGGAGTGACAACGACAACTCTCACGCACATCCAGATTATAAAAAAATCGCGGTTCGCTTCGCTCGCCGTTGATTCTACAGGTACCAACAGTGTAGTCTGTTGTTAATCGCCAAAAACGCTACGCCAGTCAAGCACAAGACATAAGTAAAAGCGAAAGTGGCCTAAATCAATTAATATTTGATCCCCGGTAAAAAGTAGAAAAATTATGATGATAATGGTATTTATTTTGTAGGAAGTATACTGCGGCCGCGAGACGGTCTGCACGATCGACGGCCTACACTACTCGTCGCTGTACAGCGCTCGAGTTAAGGCGTTCAACGGAGCGGGGGAGGGGCCGTACAGCGAAGTGATCGGGCTGCAAACATCGCCAGGTAACAAATGCATAACTATTCGACTCCATTGGCAAGAAGTATAGGAAGAACCAAAATAAAAATCAATGAGAAGTACCAGACTGATTCTTAGATTAATTTATTGGTACAAGAAATTTGTTACCCACTGTGTCCATTGTTGTCGGTTAAAAAGCATATTTCTTTTCAGTTGCGTGGTTTACGTGGGACGTCCGCTGCTCCGGCGGCGACGGCGTCTCTCTATCCGCTGACGGACTCAGCGCGGCCGCTAACGGCTGGCAGCCTCGGGTGGCCATAGCGGACACGCCGCTAGCCCGCGGCGTCCACTACTGGCGCCTGCGCATCGATAGTTACGAGGCCGACGCAGACCCCGCCTTTGGGGTCGCAAGGGCTGATGTTGCTAAAGACAAGATGCTAGGTAAATACTCTTACATAACGGCTGTGTCGAATTTCATCGCCCGTGGCGGCATCTATCCATTGTCACTTGAACTAAGTACATTCGTCCTTTCACTGAGAACTTCAAAGGAGATCTGCTAGATGGCATCAGATATGAGCTCAAAGAAATGATACAATTCATAGATCGCGCAAACACATAATTACATTATATTCAGCCCACTGCTGGCCATCGACCTCCCATAGTGATCGCCATCGCGACATCAACTATCGGTCGAAAGACACTGCATTTGTACCAGATGGGTCGGCCCAGTCAGAGCGAGGAAGATCTTCCTTTGCAATAATATGTGGATTTAATCTATCTTCTGCCCCCAATTAATGTCGTGGCTAGCCCGAGGCGTTCTCTGCTGGCGCCTACGGCTAGTAACAGCTACGAGGCCGATGCGGACCCCGCCTCTGGGGTCCCAAGGGCCGATGTGTGCGGCTCAGGATAAGCAATATGCTCGACTTGACTTCTTTGTTATTGGGCAAGATGCTTCTGGCATTACGCTAGATAAATACTTGTGGCGACATCCATCCATTGTCACAAACTAATTCACTAAGAATATCAAAGAAAATCTGCTAGATGGCGCCAGAGAGTGCACTATGAAAATTCAAATTTGATGTGGCTCAGGATGCTGTTAAGTATTGATAACTTGTCCTTCCAGGCAGCGACGCCCTAGGCTGGGCAATGTACATCGACGGGTCCCGGTCGTGGTTCGTGCATGGCGGGGCGCACGGCGGCCGCGCGGCTGGCGGCGTCGCGCCCGGCCGGCATGTCGGCGTGTTACTGGACCTACCGCGCGGCACGCTGCGTTTCACTGTAGACGACAGGCCTCAGGTACCTATAATTTACGTCTATTTTACTTGCAATATAAACAAAACTATAATGTAACCAAAATAGGCGCCGCTCACTTCGCTCGCTGTGGTTACTAAGATGGCAGTCGTTCGTCGCACTGAGATGACATATCACTAAACAGGGTACTTATACATGTAAGTGTGCCGAAAACGGCATGTTTTTATTAAACTTAGCGCTAATTCAATACCTTTACCGAAATGAAACACGTATGCCTGTGACACACTGTCTTTTGAATACAATTACAAAATTCTTTATTGTACACCATGAAGAAAACATTAAAAATAGACATTACATAAAACATGTACATATATTGATGTTTCGGACGGTTACCAGGATGGCCTGGTACGCCCTGGGAAAGTATCCCACTAAGGTTCGACGTGCGTTCCTTTCCTCTTCCTGGCTGGTAGACGCACGCCGCCACGCACCCCTGAATGCGTAAGTGTGGGTACGCCGACCTGATGACCTTCGGGAACCTCTACTCGAAGAAAATTAAAGGCAGGGATTTTCTGGTCAGGATCCTAGGCTTCGGCTCGTTCCTATTTTCCCTACCACTACTTACTGTGTTCCTTTCACTTCTTGCCTCTTCGGTGGCTGAGCTGCGACTGA
Organism: Eupithecia insigniata; assembly: GCA_947859395.1. Taxonomy (NCBI): domain Eukaryota; kingdom Metazoa; phylum Arthropoda; class Insecta; order Lepidoptera; family Geometridae; genus Eupithecia; species Eupithecia insigniata. The sequence continues at coordinate 2,544,111 of OX402001.1, read as the reverse complement.
CTGCCCGGCAAGAAACGCGCCGTATATTTATATGGTCGCGCCTTACAGGCAACACGACGGCCTATTTTTACTCGAACTTTCTAGCTGTTTTTTACTTGAGCCGAACCCTTTGATCTTTATTTATTCATTATTCTTTGACAGAATCCTTACATATTATACCTTTTTAGATAGGGAATTACGCCCTTTACCTTATAAAATAATAATATTTAAATATTTACTTAAAAATAAAAAGTTCCTAGAACAAAAACTTACAAAAAACTACAGTTCGGAACGTTTTCCTTACACAAATCTTAAAATATCTCTAAAACTAGTTATCCGATTTACATTCAAACGGAAAATTAATCCTTAAGCCTAGACCTTTTTAAAAACATCATTTTCACTATAAAATATTCACAAACAAGAACAGTACAAGTGCAAACAACATAAATCCTAAGTGAAAATTGACATCTATCTAGCTTAGAGATAAAACAATGACATAAACCTTTCCAATTACAATTAAGCGACGTAATCTATCTTACATAAGGGTTTTATCGCCGACATTCTCCCCCTCGTGCTTCGCACCATCCTCCTGACTCGGCGATCGTTCTGGCACCAACAGCACCACTCTCGAACTAGGTCTCCGCAGCACTCCTCCTCTGGTCTCGACGTCGACGATCCGAGTACGCCCATCTGGTCCAGGATACACTTACTAGATTCTTCCGCGTGGCCAAGTGCATCTCAGTAGGGTGTGGTCGACGATCAGCACTTAAAGAAAAATGTCTATGCTTTTTTCTACTTTCTCTGTGTAAAATTAATAATTATTCTCTTTTTCAGGGTGACATAGCCTTTACCGGCCTTCGTGGAGCCTTCTACCCAGCCGTTTCCCTGAACCGTGGTGTTGCCATCACGTTACAGCCCGGTTTGCCACCCCCGCCCGAGCTTCTCATGTCACAGCTAGCTATAGAATAAAATCATGACAATAATAACAACAAAAATTCAATCAGTCTATTTTCGGTGCATGACATAAAGGTAATGTAAAGCTGGTGTTATTTTTGGTGCCATAAGAAATAACTCGAATAGTTAAATGACTTTGATCGGCTAATATCACAATACGTAGATTACTAATAATTAATTTGATTCTAAGTTCCGCCTTTTATGTAAGAAACAAGGCAGCTTTAGCTCTTATTTTTAAATCACTAGCGACCCGCCCCGGCTTCGCACGGGCAATGCTGATACTAACTTAAACATATAAACTTTCCTCTTCAATCACTATATCAAAATCCGTTGCGTAGTTTTAAAGTTCTAAGCATAGGGACAGACAGCGGGACGCTACTTTGTTTTATACTATGTAGTGATTATATCAGATACAGAATAATATAAAAAATGTTTGGCAAATCAGAAAAAGCTTTTTCGTAGTCTTCGATCGAGGACGATATCTATAAACGAATGTATAACAATAAATGCAAGTAACATATCAAACCGTCCATGATCAAAATCTTAAAGAAGAACGAAGATTTGGCCAGTTCTTGATTTTCGTGTTAAAGCGCTACTTTTGGCTCTTTATGATGTTTTTAAGCCTCGTTTCGTCTTATCTGTTCACAAATAAGTAATGTAGGTAAGTTAAAACTTTGTAACACAATACGTAGTACTGTAAATGATCATTTGGAAATTTATGTATGTACTTTTTAGCATTTTTATCGGTTTCTCGAATACTAATGTAAAGTATTCGAGAAACCGATAAAAACTGCTGGACAGGGCCAATAAAAGTGTTTGTAGGTATACAAGGCTACTGGCTACTCAGCATAAGAGGAGTTCTGAAAATTGGAAAGTGAAACTTGGAAACTTTCAGCTATTTTTGTCTATTTTGTGATTTAATTAAGTGTTTTGTGAGGTTCTTCATGACATTGTATAGAATTATCTATGTATGTATGTCAAACTAACGATTACTGCAGAGAATCCGCTGCCTATCCATCGACAATGCTAATTTCACACATTTATGTGAGTATAGTTATTAACTTATTCATTATGTATCCAGTTTAATTATTCTAGATTGTACCTATTATCAGTACTAAATAGAAAAGTTATTTGCTTAGTACTTTCACATACATTAATTACAATGAAGTAGAATATAATTCTTTATCGAATTTATAGCCATTTTGTATGAAATTTAACATTTGTAGAAGTGACATTACTTATATTTAATTGATTAGTTGTAAGAACAGTCTACTGCCATTCTCTTTAAAAGTACAGTTAAGAAACAATATGTTATTTTTTATATTTTTTTAGTTAATTTTTGTGTCTACTTAGCATGTTATGTTATGTAAAACGCATTATACAAGTATGTATGTACCTGAAAAGCAATTATAATGATTCCATCATCCCACCAGATTTTCTTTTTCTTCTGGTAATTTTTTTTTTGATATAATATTTTTGATACTTTATCAACTAATCTTTGTCACAAAGTGTGTTTTGTTAGAAATTAATTATGACAATTACTTTATTGGTTTTGTTTGTTTGTTCTTATTTATATTTATTACTTTTTAATTATAAATAATGAAGTACTTAGCATAGTGTTTAATTCATTTATAAAGTGTGCTATTTGATATACCTACTTACATAGGTATTTGTACTTAATACTTATTGACTGAATTAATAAATACTATTGATTAAAAATAATAAATTGGTTTATTTTCATTTATGCTATGGTCACATTTTCGTGAAGATTTGGACTGTTGCGACAAGTCTGGCCAAGAAACTCGTCCTATCGCGAATCATCATCGGAAACACGAATGCCCTTCGCGCGCTGTCGTTAGGTAAATTGCGCACATCAGTTTTATCGCGACAAAGTTCGGTTAGCTACACTTCGCACGCTTTGCATCTATCATCGCGTTTTATTTATTTTATTCTGTTAAGTATTTATTTTGTTCAAATAACAAAGATGCAGTAAATAATTTTATTTGTCTAAATGTAATAGATCGGAACCGCCTCTTCCATTTCCATCCGTGTAAATTGGGTGGAACTAAATTTTTGCGAAGTATTTTTCCATTTTAGCCAAACACTTCGTGTTAGATCGAGCACGAACTTTAATCGCTACAACGCGAACACGAATCCTTGTAGTGCGGCCGTATCATTATTGTGTGTGTCATATTATTATAGGTACTATTAAATTTGCGTAGCGTATGCAGTCAAAAAATCCGTCATCTTACAGACGTTGATACTTCTAAACTTGTCTATTTCAGCTACTTCCACGACATAGTATTGTCTTATGGCATATTACTGTGGGGGAACGCTGCAGGTATTAATACCGTATTTGTGCTGCAGAAGAGGGCTGTTCGTGCTATCTATAACATGGGTCCTAGAGAATCCGTGCGTGATAAACTCAAAGAAATAAATATAATGACTGTACCATGTCAATATATTTATGAAAACTTATTGTACACTCATAGAAATATCGATCGATTCCCTAAAAATTACGATATACCTACATAATGTAAATACTAGAAATAAGAATAAACTCGCTTTGCCCAAAACTAGGCAGCACAAGATTAGTGTATCTTTTAAAGGGCAATGTCTACGCTTCTACAACAAAACTCCGAGTGAGTTGCAAAAAGCATCAATAAATAAATTCAAATAAACTCTCCAACATATCCTTTGTAAAAAGGCTTATTACAAAATATCAGGTTATTAAGATAAAAAAGCATGGGACGACTTTTGCTCCAACTCGGAAACTAACAACCTAACAAGGTAAAGGTTTCTTGTTCGCTTCTTTACCTTAAAAAGATTGAAGTGAACAAAAAATCAAAGTGATCACTTTATTTCCCAGTTTTACTTATGTAATATTGATTTTGTGACGTGTCCAAGAGTCCTGTAAGGTCTAAAGGAAATAAAGCACTTTGATGTTTGTTAAGTTACAATTCAAATTTCCAGATATTCTTTCACATTATAGAAACAATTTTCCAGTAACTATCTACTCAACTTTTTCCTAAAGATATTATTGTTAGGAAGATAGGTACCTAGGTGTAGCCTACAATGACCTATTTTAAAAATCCTCTAATATTTAACCCAATGACTGCTCAGTCTCTGCGTTGCGACTAAGCTCTGCAGGCATGTGCATGATAATAGTTAAGGTACCCTAGGCTAGGTACTGCGGATAGCTGGAACCCACACCACCGCCCCGCACCTGTTGGCTGCAAACAAAGCTAGTCACGAGTCAAGCTAGTCATTGCAAGTCTTATAAAATCTGTCCTAAGGGAATTAAATAAAATTTGGAAAAATTTGTTTGTGAAGAGTTTATTTCGGTCCAGTCTTTGTAAATAATTTTTGATGAAATAATACATAGATCACTGTTACATAGTAAATTGTTTCATTCGACAAAATTATTTTCACATTTGTTTTTAAAAATAATGGCAAGTAGGCATAATTCACGTATGATATGCTTGCTTTTTGTTATATTCTACTGTGAGCAGTATTATTTTTATTTTTCTCTTTTTGATAAGAAAACATGAGTGAATAGAATTCTCGCTGTGTTCCGGAAGACAGTAGTTAATTAATAATACTTACAAGGGATAATACCTAACAAGTAGCTAAGTTATGTTGCTTTTATCACAGATATGATGAACAATTTGTTTACAATGAAATTAATTCTACTTATCGTCATGTATCCTTTCAGAACACTATACAATATTTCTGTGAAATTACATCGAAAAATAGTTAAGCGTTCAAATAGAAAAGACAATTGAAAAGAAAAATACGTTAAAAAGAACATGAAGACCAAAAATATTAACTCTTCACTAGACATCCCAAACTTGCTTTTCCCCAGAGAGCACAAAATGATTCGTTACAAATTGAAATTAAAAGCCCTCTAAATTATTAACCCCTGAGCAGACAGAAGAATGTATCATGACTTCAAGCCGAAAAAGTATGCAACATTCTCCCGCCTCGTTATAGTCACAGTTTAACCTTATTTTTATCAAAATCACTGATTTTTACAAAAATAATTACATCATTTCCAACCTGGATAGAGGGTATCAATGATTAAAATTTTGTCTTCATTGGCAATTCCTAGATCTCACTTGGGATGAGAAAACTTTAACTATAAAATATAATTTATTTCTTGTCATTTGAAGCAATACCCTCGCATCCCTCAAACTTTACTCAATCTCTGTGACATGCCGCTTAGTTTAGCAAAAAGTGCACATGCAAATTATGAACTGCAAGCTTCAGTGACAATAGTTCACTCGAGCCAAAATCTCCTTATTGCTACATCTAAATTTCACATTTTACAACCCACTAATCTTCATTTATTTAGAACTTGTGATTTACCTATTGTTGGTTGGAGTGAACTTTCATTATTGTCACCTCTGCTTTAAGTTCGGCTTGTAGTTACTAGATTAATGTTTCAAGCGGCCAGAAACAATATCTCTGATACAGATTTTGACATCACTTTCCAAAAATTTGTTGTTCGAGCTAGACTTTATATCTACCCATACTACAGCATTAGAATTATTATTTGAATAAAGAAACACAAATTATTGCTAGCTCAAACTTCTCATGTACAGGTAGATATTCACAATATGTATATTCGGTAAGTCTACCACAATTCATATAAGATCTTGGACAAATCTAGGTAGACTCCCAAATTTTTCCTCAGATAAATATTTAATGTTTTAACAATATAGGAATTCGCCCACAGTATCCAATATGGACAAAGCGTACGAGTTACCTTGCACAAGTCCTGATGTTCGTTTTATATACACTTTTAAAAAAGTAACCCATCCAAGGTTAAAGTCTTATTTCACAATATAACTATTTACACGCACATTTTGTTACAATAAATTCATTACACTTTTTACAAATAAGTTTTTTGTTTTTGTTTCATTCAGTCAGCAAGTCCAGAAATAGTAGGAGCGCCGGCGCTCTTAGCATTGAGCGTCGCGACAGGCTGCGGCGAAGGGCGGCGCGGCGTTACTTGTCGGCGTCGTCCGCTTCCTCCGGCCGCGCCACGTATAGCGCTGGGTCGATGACCTTGGGGATGGGCTTGATCTCCGTGCCCAACTCCTGCTCGATGCGGTGGAGAGCAAAGCGATCTTCATATGTGATGAGGTTGATCGCAATACCGAGGTGGCCGAACCGTCCCGAACGCCCGATACGGTGGAGGTACGTCTCGGCCATGCGAGGGAAGTCGAAGTTGATCACCACATTGACCGCTTGCACGTCTATACCGCGAGTGAAGAGATCCGAGCACACAAGGTTGCGGCACAAACCAGCGCGGAAGTCGTGGAAGACTCTGTTGCGATGTGCCTGCGCCATGCGTGCGTGGATGTAGTAGCAGCAGTACCCCAGCTCTGTTATCTTCTTTGCCAGAAGCTCGACTCGCTGAGTTGAATTGCAGAATATAATAGACTGATTTATTTGCAACTGTGGAAGAGAAACAACTGTTAGCCTCCATTGTGGACCAAGGAATGTTTACTTTGTGATAAGAATTGAGATAAGGACCTTTGAGAAGAGTGTATTTAGGCAGTGCACTTTCTGTCTCTCTTGCACAAAAGCGTAATATTGTGTGACACCCTTTAGCGTTAACTCTTCCATGAGATTAATTTCGTAAGGTTCTCTCAAGTGTTTCTCCATGAACTGCTTCACACTGAGTGGAAAAGTTGCTGAGAAAAGCAAGATCTGGCGTTCTTTGGGTAACCTGGAACAAATTTATATTTTTATACAAAGCAAGAAATAGGTTTTTAGTAACTAAACTCTAAACAATACCATCAGCTAACGGATTTATCACTTATCAGAAGTGAAGGGGAATCCAAACATATCATCATTTTCAGGGGATAGGGATGAGGATGTTTCTATCTTTGTGTAAAGTTGTTTACCGTGAAATGACCATGTCCAACATTCCTTTGAAGTCCTGAGAGAGGAGTTTATCTGCCTCATCTAGGACCAACATCCTGCACTGGTCCATTTTTGCCACTTGCTTATCCATGAGATCAATCATACGACCTGGTGTCGCAATTATTACTTGAACTGTAAAAAATTTACACTTTTAGAACCTATGCATTACAAATTCACAATTCATCAAAAAAAAAATATTATACCTAACTGTATCATTGTTTGCTTCAAAACTTTATAGATAGCATTGTAACTTACCATTCTGATAAATGCGCATAATGTCATCTCGAAGATTGGTACCTCCCGTTGTTACCATTACACGGATATCAGTGTGCTTTGCCAGCTCAATACAGATTTGTGATGTTTGGAGCGCCAGCTCCCTGGTAGGTACGACGACTAAAGCTTGAATATAATCTTTTTTTGGATCAACCTATAATAAAAGGATTCAATTCAGTACACTGGCAACTTATAAAGTAAGAGAGAATAGACATAATAAAACTAATGTGTACCTGTTCTAAAACAGGAATACAATAAGCGCCTGTTTTGCCAGTACCATTTTTGGCTCTTGCGAGAACATCTTTACCACTGAGTGCGATGGGGATTGCAGCCTCTTGAATGGGGGAGGGTTTCTCCCATCCCTTCTCAAATATACCCATCAGTAGTTCTCGTTTGAGGCAAAACTCTTCAAACTCATTACCTCTTGTGTCTGTTACATCCTGCAAGAGTCTTCATTTTAAAACCCAAGAAATTTATAGATTTATAAGTATTTACACTGTTGTTATTGTCAGTTAGTGGATTTATCACTTATCAAAAGTGAAGGGGAATCCAAACATATCATCATTCAATTTTTAGTAACGGACTCTAAAATTTTCTCAAGTCATTAATAAAATTGAGGGTAGATTTTTAACAAGAGTAGAACTTACACTAGTCTTTATTCTTCTATCTTTTGGGGGTAATTTTAATTTTGATTTCCAACCGATATCGTCCATTGTTTTATCGACATCACTGAAAGTAAAAAAACTGTTAGTTTCGGTAGTAGAAAGGAAGCTTTGTTCCTTGACAAAAAATTACACAGATACGTACCCTTTCTGACTGGTCAAACTATTACCAACGTGATTACTTGAACTAATCCTATTTTCGGTCATCATTTTGCAAAATAAATCCCGCTAGGGACGACTAAAATTAGACACTTATCACAAAATCTTTGTCCAAGTTCAGCACTAAACAAATTTCACAACAAGTCACTTTAGAATTACAATTGTATTTTTATTTGAAAGTTTTTCACGTTCACCAATTTTTAATCCAGGGATATCTGCAACAATAAAGAGTAATCAATTAGGAATTAAGTGCAGTTCCGTGCTGTGACGAAGTTCTTGGGACGCGTCAACAATCAAAGTCATCCAAACAAATTAATTTTATTTATTTGTTCGAGTTCACAGTAGCAAACTATTTATCAAAAATAATGCTAATATGATCTAAGATTTATTTTGTTGGGCTTATAAATGAGTGTTTTCAAGGATTGCAGAGATTAAAACGGATAAATTTACGTCGTAAATTTACCTAAATGAATATGGCCGCCAAGGACTCAATTACTCAAGCCAGTCTCACTTTTCGGACCTAATTTTGGGAAACTTTCAGCAATCTAAAATATTTTTTTACTGAATCAATTCACTATCACAGTGCTATAAAATTAAATAATAATTAGTAAATACCTAGATAAAACTTCATAAAAGAAGACGACACTCGATACTCGACGACGACATCACAAAGTAACCAGAGACAATTTTTTTTCTCACTTTCTTTGTTTATCTGTGTTGCCGGTAGTCAAAATGAAAAAGTTCCGAACTAAACGGTTCCGAGCGAATGAATAAAAACGGTCCGAAATAGGCGAAATATGAGAAAAAGACCGTTTCGTAAAATATCACAAAATTAGCAAAAGCTGAAAATAGAAAGAATAAGCACCCCTCACACTAATATCAACAGGCGGAGTTTATATGTTTATAATGATTACATAATATGCGTAAGTTAATAGACATAAGAAATACACACACACACAAACATATATACTAAGGTGTAGTGTGTGTGTGTGAATTTGAAGCCTTGAAGCTCAAAAGAATAAACGGATTTAAATGAAATTTAGTACCAGGATAGTTTATATCGTGGACTAGCTGAACCGACAGCAGTTGTCCTGTCCTTCAAGTAAAAAAAAATTAAATTGAATAAATTGTTGTTTGAAATAACTGTCATTTCGAAGTTATTTCAAACGGGCTTAGCTAATTTTATTTATTTATTTGTTTATTTATTTATTTTTAAGGAAGGCCTACAGCTTATTCTATTACAAAATAAATTACAAGAATCTAGCAACAAAAAAGCTAATAAATGGCATTCACAGCTAGGTGACAGTGTAAATATTAAGTACGCTATGCATTAGAAAGATAAAAAAAATTAAGTTATACAATCGTCGAATTTAGAAGATTCAATTGAGAAGAACTAGAACAAAACTGTGTTATATGTATAAGAGTAGATACCTAATTGTCTTTATCTAAATGACATAATAAAAAAAAGATTAAATTTATTCTAATTTTATATTTTATTATGTTAATTCCAATTTTTCTTTTAATTTTATTGTAACTGTTTGGTGTAATGTACCTACTTAATTATGGACAACACGTCGGAATAAACAAACTTATTATTTATATAGCAAAGTGTTTATAACATTGAGGCTAAGGTTATATTTACAAAGTTTATAATAAAGGTAGTTGTCAAGTTGCTGCGAAATTTTCTAAATTTTTTTTGTAAGAACCTTCCACGTAGTTTCAGAAAACATTTAAGAAAAAGATGAATAAAATCAGTAAATCCATTCACAAGTTATAGCAGGCCCAGGAAAAATAGGGGTTAACCATATTTTTCTTCCTTTTTAAATATTATCAATTAATAGGCTACTTTCCCGGGGGTGAATGTCGGAAAAGTGCAATATTCCCATGGGATAAGATGGGATCCCGTGAGACTCAGGGGCAGCACACCCTGGATCTTTTTTCCCTGGGCGTGCTCACCCAACGCCGCATATGTTTTCATTTAGAGTTTTATAAAATGGTAAAACATTTACAAAACATCAGCGTTAACGGCAAGTGGACGAAAAATTTTCAGTCTTTATATTAAAAATTAGTCAAAATGGCAAGGAAACTATAACAATGATAGATAACGACCGTTAAAAAATGTTTTTCTAGTGGCCGATGCTTAAAATGGAAAGAAAAAAAAAATTCGATGGATACAATCTCTTTATAAAGATATAACGTCGCGGTAACAACGTGTAACTAAAGCTTAGGGCATGAATAGATTCAACATAGACTAGGTAACAAAAACATACAACGCAACACTTAGTATAAAATACAGAGTTAGATAGATAAAATATTTATTTGACACTACAACTACAACACACAATACAAAGATCACATTAAATGAACTTGATTGATTGAATGATAATAAGTTATTAAATCAAACTCTATTTTTTCACTGTAGCTACTACATTAGTATATTTTTTAGTACTCTCTGCTACTACACAGTGCCCACTATATAGTGATACTCGTATGTCGTGACGGTCCGCACTAGACCCGTAGAGGTAGAAAAATGTCCGCACCGGCAACGCTGATGTTTGTTACAAAATCATCATGAATACACCATAGACAACGGATAGAAGTAGGAAGTCGGTCCTGCTACACCATTAGGACTACACGCTCAAACATTTGTGCATGCATGATTGCACTAACCAGGTTGCGCAAGCAAGATGAACCCGGCCACACGCTCCATCTTGCTTGCGCAAACTGATTTGAGCCCGGCCACATGCTCCATCTTGCGTGCGCAAACTGTGTTTGTGCATGCGTATTTGCACAAATGTTTGAGCGTGTAGCCGGGCTAGGTCGAACACACCGGCAGTACTCATCTGTCTGAGCTATATGTATAGCTTCGCTCGATTTTTGAGAAGATAACCAGAAGATAAAAAGAGATGCTCGTCGATTTTTGTCTCGACTCAGTTGCCTACAAGGAATTTGTATACTAACGTAACTAATAGTATATAAATTCCTTGGTTGCGTACAATACATATGTATTGTACAATTGTGTAATACATGCTCTGCTTAGTTGGGCACAGACTAGGTACCTAATGAATGTTACTTGTGCTTGGGGCTCGATTAGATGATAGTGTGGATTTTTTAGATTTATATTATGCATTGGATGGAGGCGGCTCAGGACCACTATTCGTGGCGTCATTTGGGGGAGGCCTATGTTCAGCGGTGGACGTGTACGGGCTGATGATGATATATTTATTTATTCCCAAATACTCTCAAAATATAATTAAATTAAAGTTGGTCGTATGATTGGTAAATTACTTTTTCGTACAAGATTCTAAAGATTTCGCCTACACACGAAAGCGCCACTCTTTAGTTTTTCTTGTAATATCGTTATGGAAAATAATTACCAAAAGTTCTCACCGCCAATTGATAATACCCAGTATAAACTATTTTTCGATACTTCTATAATATTTATTTTTATTTCGATCAAACAGAAAATGATTTATTGCCTTTGGTGGCCACCAAACGCAATAAACCATTTCTTGCTAATACTAAATGAAACAAAACTATGATAGAGGTATCAAAAAATTGTTTATACTGGGTATTATCACGCACGCAGAGCTTCCATACAGCACTGAATTTACAAATAAGAGACGGAATGATAAAGTTTGCCCTAAACCTTCAACCCTAAAATTTGCCTATACGACGTATAAATTTTATCTATTTCTTGGTCCCTTCTTATACAACAGACTAAATTCAATGTGTAATTTTTACGCGCTTAACTATAATAATTGTAAAAAATACATTAAACTTAAACTTCAAAGTCTATCCTACGATGAAACAGAGAAGCTATTATATATTGTCAAATAAATTATATTTTTTATACATTAAGTTAATCTAGTTAAGATAGTGATTAATTTAGCTATACTCAATATAAGTTAAGTTCCTTATTAATACCATGAACCGTTTGTAAAATAAACAACATTGTTATACTAAATATGCCTTTATCGTAATATTAAAAGATTATTTTATTTAATAATTAGCACTCATGTCGCCTGAAACACAGGATTACCTAGTTCAGGCAAAATTGTTACATTTAGTTATATTTATTTATTAAGTGCACTCATGTTTTTTATATGTACGAGTTTCTTTGAATAAATTTTATTTATTAATTTATTATCAATTGGCGGTGACAACTTTTGGTAATAAGGATAATACAAGAAAAACTAAGGAGTGGCACTAGTGTCGCATTACTCTGCGCCTTAACGCCAGGCGCACAATGGGTATACATACAATAACTAGGCTCAGCAGACACTACTGCACGCACACTGTGTGCTGCCTACGTCGTCAGCTGTATAATTCATATTTTTTTTGTTACTTTGTTCATTTTATAAATGAACAAGCGATAGCGTTTCCTAGCAATATTGCCTTGTGTTACGTTGGTCACACGTTGGTTTTATTTTCTTTCGTTTTGTGTAAAATATATGTACGCCTTTACTGGTCAGCCATTTTCTTTTTCCCCTGTATAATTCCTTCTGTCAGTTTCAAAATAAAACGTCAGTCAGAGTCAGTGTCAGATGAGATTGAGGTTTTTTTCTTCTTTTGGATATGTTATGTTTTGCTTTGTTTTTGTCCATCCGAAATAGTTACATACCTATTGAGTTTATTCCTTTTTCCATTTTCACAAAGAGGATACAATAACTAATTTTCATTGGATGAGTATTTTAATTTAATTTGAAGATAGTTTATTTCGTCCATGATTAAAGTAAGAATTCAGAAATTTCATGAAGACCTTTCTTTAAACTTTATCGTGCAATCTCAACTCTCACGCTCCAAAGGCTCTAAAGGAGCATCAGCTTCTCGTATCGCCTGAAACTCATCAAAATGTAAGTATATAATTCTAGGTCCGTGGGGTGCCGAGACTCTCCGGCTCGCCTGGTCGAAGCGACGCGTGACCCGAGAGCTTGTGAATACCTGGCGCAACGCATTAGGATTGCCATACAGCAGGCCAATGCAGCCAGCGTCTTGGGGACGCTTCCGACTCGTATTGATATGGGCGAGTTGAGCTATATGTAGATTGTTTGCAACAGTCTGCTGTTAGCTCAATCATTTCAATTGTAAACTAATTTGTTTCTATTATTTGATTGTAATTTTCTTCAGTACCTATATAATTACATACACTTAGGATTATGACGCAAACAAAATTAAGTTTTTTGTGGGATGTGTATGGATTATTTATGAAAGCACTGTTATAAGTCTAAAATGCTTAAATTGTAGGCATAAAAAGGATCTCCGTTCTTGCACTAAGGTTTTTAGAGCACCTATCAATAAAAGAATCTTTTAGGTTCGTACATCCCCTGCCTGGTAGCTATAATTCTTGTTTGTTTTCCACTCATTGTGGCTAGAAGATAAAATTGACTGCATATTTTTCCAGGACGGAATATTGGAAATCACAAAGTCGCAAATATTGTGAATTCTGCAAATGCTGGTTCGCTGATAACAAAGTTGTAAGTATTCTTTCAAACATTGTTAGATCTGTATGTTTTGCTTAATTTGTAAGCTTTAATAAACGTACAAACTGTACAAACTAATATTTGCATATTTCAGTCAATATCATTCCATGAAAACGGTAAAAAGCACAAAGATAATGTTCAAAAACATATATCCCAGCTTAGTAAGAAGAGTGCAAAACAATTCAAGGAACAGGAGAAGATTGATGATACCATGAAAAAGATGGAAGCTGCTGCAATGGCAGCCTACCTCAAAGATGTCCAGAATAATGCTGATCTAACATCACAGGTTTATTTTTATTTCTTTAGTTATTTGAAACAAGCATAAAAAATAAGGCTGAGGAGGGTTACTTAACTGAATAATATGTCAGAGGACTGACATATTATTCAGTTAAGTTTTATTGATATTTCAAAAAACACCTAGTTACTTCTATGCTTGAAAATTGGTTTTGACAAGCAATTTGTTTTTATTATACCTACCAATATACTAAACACAACTTAAATTGCTTGTGAATACCAATTTTCAAGCATAGCAATTTAGGCATAGCACAGCATGCCGAGGTACAGCAGCTCTGGTAAGGAGAGATTTGGTCCACGAAGAGCTGAAGCACCCTCCGTTTCAGGCTCTCCGTTCGAATGGAGTCTTGATAAACGCAAATGGTCAGGAAATGCAAGAGTTCGCGGCTTACCGCCCCCCAGGCCCCAACTACATACGACAAGACACTGCCAAAGTATAGTATAGACTCCAACACAACATGACATTAGTCTTTCTAACCCGCCCACAGCGGAAGTCAAAAATAGACTAAAACTAAACTCAGAAATAGAACACCAAAAACTATGGGAGCGCCGAACAGACTGCAAGCATACTAAATCATTATACCCTTCCAAAGATCCGAAAACCACTAATACAATGCTCAAGATGAGCCGCGAGGACTTGAGAATGATGGTCGGTATCATCACAGGTCACTGCGAACTGAACCATCATCTTTTTAAGACCGGAGCCACAGACAGCAGTCTGTGTCATGGCTGCTTCCAAGAAGAAGAAACAGTGGAACACGTTGTTGTACACTGTACGGCCACAGAGGAGGCCAGACACAACTCACGTCTCATTGAGACACAAACCGCATCCACACCGACAGAGAAGCTGAAACGAAGCTGTCAAACACCAAAAGTCCTGCTCCGGTACTTCAAGGGGCTGGTTAGGGTCTGTCTAGGCAGGTAAGATAATGCACAATATGCCCTATGCGAGATGTCGGTGCAGATCTCAGTTCCCCCACTAAGAATAAGAATAAGAATAATACTGCCAAAGTATTTGAAGGAATCGTCCCAACAGTAATCGTAGGTGACCTCAATGCAAAACACAGAGCATGGGGTTCCAGGACCATAAACCCTGCCGGTCGACTGCTTTTAGTAGATGCGGAAGCCAATGACTTTGAAGTCCTAGGGCCAGACGCTCCAACACACATACCTACGTGTACACAACATGCCGCAGATGTCCTGGATATAGTGCTTCATAAACATCTACAATGTCCCATCCATATTGAAGTACTGTACGACATGGATACGCAGCACCTTCCGATACTAGTAACTCTCGCGTTGGAAGCCAACTTTACGGCGCCTAAGCCTCTCAAAGACCGTACCAACTGGATGGAATACGAGAAACTCCTGGAAAATATCTGCATTGGCAATCTTTCCACGGTAGGAAGTAGGAAGTAGAAACTGCTGCTGTTCTCCTAACAGAGAAAATGAAAGAGGCAAAAGTGGCAGCCTCCAAACCAAGTCCTGCAAAACCACATCGTCGCGACGAGCTCCCCCATGCGATTAAACTCCAGCTGCTGAAAAAGAGATCCATATGCCGATTGTGGTGCAGAAGCAGATGCCCGAGACTTAAGACCCAACTCAACAAACTGACTGCCGAAGTGGCAGCAGCAGTAAATGCCTGGCGTAGTCAAACTTGGGATGCAAGGATTGATGAGGCAGCAGAAAATGAGACCAACTTGCACGCTCTCAACCGACAGTTGACCAATACCCCTACTCCAACATATCCACTTCTGAACAACCAAGGTCAGAGAAAATTTGCGCCAGCCGACCGGGCTGAAATCTTGGCAAACCACCTGGAAACGCAATTTTCTTCAGAGGATCTGGTTGCCCACTATGCTGCAGTTGAAACAACCGTAGGTGACTTCTTCACGCGGCCAATCCCGACACTAAATGGAGGAGAGTTTATTTCACCAGCTGAAGTAAGACGAACGATGCGCCTGCCAAAACGGAATGCCCCAGGAGATGATGGACTAACAAATACCGCTCTACGTCATCTACCCAGAAGAGGCGGGGCGGCCCTAACCATGCTCTTCAACGCCATTTTGCGAACTGGACACTTCCCCAACATCTGGAAGATAGGTAGAGTCATCGTACTCCCGAAACCCGGAAAAGACCGCCGGCACGCTTCGAGCTACCGACCAATAACGCTACTGGCAACGACAGCCAAACTCTTTGAGCGTCTTCTACTCCGCAGATTAGGCACGCACATAGAACCCAGGCCAGAAAAGTTTGGCTTTCGCAGCCAGCACTCCACGACCCTCCAACTCACACGGATTTTGCACCACCTCACATACAACCTGAACAGCAATCTATCTACAGTTGGGATCTTCCTAGATGTAGAAAAGGCGTTCGATCGAGTATGGCACCCAGGCCTGATCCTCAAGCTGATTGCCTCCCCCACACCAGCAGCCATCATCCAGGTGGTCGCATCCTTTCTTCGAGGACGGAGTTTCTACGTTGCCGTAGAAGAAGGCAAATCACGGCCTCGACCCATTATAGCTGGAGTACCACAGGGGAGCTGTTTGTCTCCTGCCTTGTATGCGCTATATACAAACGCTATCCCAACTCTGGAGGACCAATTATTACCTGGAGAAAAAGACGTCACATTAGCGCTCTTCGCAGATGATAGTGCCTGCTTTGCCTCTTCGCTCAATGCAGCCACAGCTGCTAGCCAGATGCAGCGGTTGCTGAACCTCCTACCTACTTGGTTAGACAGATGGCGTATCGCAGTCAACGTCGGAAAAACGGCAGCACTGCTTGTCACTCGTCGGCGCACTGTCTTACCGCCCCTAGAATTACGAGGACTAGCCCTGGACTGGCAAACCACCGTACGATATCTGGGTATCGACATAGACAGGTCGCTGACGATGAACGCACAGGTGGAGTGCGCGTTAAGACAAACGCGCGCCGCCCGAGCCATGCTCCGACCAGTCTTGACATCCAAACTGCCGCTGAGAACAAAAATTGGGGTTTACAAGACTTAAATTCGCTCGAGGCTTACATACGCAGCACCAGCATGGTTCTCCCTGTGCTCTGCAACAAACCAGAAAAGAATCCAAGCACAGGCACTGGGAGTTACGTGCGAAACAGCGTCATCGCACGTGACCTACAGCTAGACACAGTAAAGGAGTTTGTGGTAAAGTTGGCGCGCAGAATGTACGACCGAGCGGACAACTCTCGCCACGAACATCTCAACGGACTCGCTCCTCTTCACACGAGACCACCGGACGTAAAAACTCCGTGGCGACCCCTTCCCCGGGTACTCCTAGAGCCCCCCGAAACTATCTCCCAAGAAGACCAGAACAGCCAAGAGGCTAACGACTAACGGCTACTTTGTTCCACTGTCTGCCCAATTCACACAGCACTATCTAGCCCTAAGTTAAGCAGCTATGGGTACTAGATAACTGATATACTTAATACAATACACTACCCTAGATAGATATTTATTTTATAGATAGAAAACATCCAGAACACCGGAACAAATATCTGCAAATCATCCAAATATTTTTCAAAAACAAATCAATGGTTTTTGTGCAGTATATTTAGACTTCATTTTCTTTTATTATTTCAGAGTATCAATGAAATGATATCAGGAAGCAGTTCTACCGAAGGCAAAGCCACATTAGTAGTAGGGGACAAACAGAAAACTAAAATGGAACCACTGTGGCATGAAGTCAAAGGAGATGATGGGAATTCATACTATTGGAATACAATTACTAATGGTAATAAATAGTATAATATTTTTTTTATTATTCATTAAGTTTAGAATAAGAATAAGAAAAACTTTATTTATAGCATTATTTACAACTACTAGCTATGTAATTAAAAAACTTAAATGCTATAAAGTGGCGTCCGACTCAACATTGTGTTGAGATAGCCATTGCGCATAGCTATCTCAACGCTGATCTTCCGTCCGAACCAAACCCAACGCGTCACGTACACAATACATAATAAATAATCAGTAACACGAAAATGTCCAGATAAGTTAAAATACTTACTACTTACAATACAATTTAAAACTAAAACAAACAAATAACAATTTGAATAAAAAAATAACAAGAATATCCAGTAAATTTAAATTTTTACAGTACAATGTATACATACAATGACTCTTCAACACACACAAAACGAAAACGCTAAATTTTTATTAAAAAATATAAATTTAGCTTAAAAAGTAACAATTTTGTTTAAGAAATAACAACAAGCATATGTACAGAAAACGCAGCAAATATAAATATAAAATACCCATTACGCCCACAGACTTTTAGACCAGTGAGAGAGCAGCGGCGGTAGAGCTCTGCGTAAAGCTTTCAGACTACAGAATAGACATTTCATTTCTGAAATCTTCAGTGCTTTTCTCGTGCTCTAAAATAAACTGTTTTAATTTGGTCCTAAAAGTATGGAAACACTGAAGATCCCGTTTAGGTGGTGGGATGTAATTCCAGCACTTTGCGGCAGCGTACTGGAAGCTGCATCTAAAAGCTGATGAGTGATGACGTGGTGTCGACAGCTGTTTAGAGCATTTACGTAATGATCTCGTTTTAGCCACCCAACTGAGTTTTTCGTATAAGTACACAGGAGTACGGTACTTAATCACACCAAATAGTAAGCAAGAGAGATGAAACTTCTGACGTGCTTTCATTCTGAGTATAGAGTATTGGTTCAGAAAGGGAGAGACTTGAGTCCGGGGGGGAATTTTGAAACAGAAGCGAGCATTCTGTACTCTCTGAATTAGGCGTTGCGTACGGCCCAGCAGTCGAGGTCCCGTTACAGTGTCCACGTAATTGAGTCTAGAGAGTATCAGGGATTCGACCAACTGAACTCTTAGCTCTTCACTTATGTAAGGTCTGATGTTATATAGCACCTTGAGTGTATAGAAACAAGATCTGACGGATTCGGTAATAAGAACTAAAACGTTTAGTATAAACTATTGTTGGTATGATATATTGATGTGAGGAGTGGATGGAGAAAAGAGAGGCCAGGAGACATATTAAAGGCCACTTGATCCATAAATCAATAATAACAATCATGGAAGAGTTAAATAACATTCTGCTTGTTGTACTTATCTTGAGTCTCAATGTCCCATAAGGTGTTTGGTCAAGCAGAGTGAGTAAAAAAAAAATTAATAGAGGATAAGAAGTTTTGAGCACATTGTAAACCATTTGTTATGAATCTTTTCTTATACAAACTTTGAATAAATTGTAGTTTTGAAGTCTTGAACTTAAATGTTATTTTTAGCAATAGATTATAGCAATAATGTCGGTAGACTCTAAAATGTTATTTTTAGCAATAGAATATAGCAATAATGTCGGTAGACTCTAAAACGACAATTGGATCGTAGTTTGTTTTAGCGTGAACCCATCATAGCAAATTGAAAAAATACATAACTAGCTTATGAACTTGTATACCTAAGCAAAAATCACACAAGACTGTAGGGTTTCATACCCTTAAACATAACCCTAACAATCAAACCCTAAACAGGGATTTTAATGAACCAAATTCTAAGCTCTTAACATGAGATATTTATTTGTTATAGAAACAACATGGGACCAACCTGACGAATACCTTTCGGCGGTAGATCAGGAGAAGAAGAAATTAAAAGAATCTGAAGCTGTCAAGAAAAAGGAGAAACAAAAAGAGAAACAGATGTGAGTGCAGTGTCCAGCTCTTCTGATTATTTTACACAGAATTCTAACGTCAAGATCTTTGTGAACTGACTACAATACCAGCTTTTACCAGACTCTTCGCCACGCCTCTCATAAACGCTTTTTTCTCGTCTCAAGCTTTTTTATTCTGTAGCTAGATAATCTTTATTGACAAAGAAAATAACAATCAAATAATATAAACAAATTAAACTAGTATTTACAATTGAGCTAACTGCAGACTGTTGCAAACAATCTACAGATAGCTCAACTGGTATCAATACCAGTCGGAAGCGTCCCCAAGACGCTGGCTGCATTGCTCCGCTGTATGGCAATAAAAGCTATAGGATAATCTTTTATTTTGTAGTAAGCCTTTTTACAAAGAATATGTTTGTCAATTTGTTTGAATTTATTTATAGATATTCGAATTCCTTTCCTAGAAGAATTCACCTCATCAGAACATATATCAATCTCCTATGTTATCTCTAGTTGGTTGCCCATATTAAATAAATAAAGACTGGGTGCAGTACTCTGCACCCTGGCTCCCGAGTAAAACTGTTGTACGGACATTAATAATTTTAGACAATACACACAGCATCATCTAGACTTCTCTAGAGCTTTGTTATGGGTACTAGATGAACGATATACTGTATTTAATAAATAACGTACATAGATATTTTTACTATACATAGAAAATACCCGGAAAAATATTTTCAGATTGTACAAGTATTTGTCCCACAGTGGAAATCGAACCCGCAACCTCATGCGTCGCAGGCGGACCTTCGCCTGCCACGCCATATTGGTCGCCATCGTCACATACCATAATCATACCGTGCTGATTTGCAGGGGTCGATTTTTACGGCCTAGGACAATTTAACCACAATATCTTTGGCCTAGCAAAATCTTATAAATATTTAATGTCAATTTTTCAGCAAAGCAAGACAAGACGAAGCAGTCCAAGAGTTGAAAGCACATCTAGCACGAGAGAAGATGCGAGAGCGATCGGTAAAAGATCCGCCGGTGCAACACACTCCGGTTGATTACGGGCCAGCGCCGGCCGCGAGGCCCTATGGCTCGTGGAAAGCTGTTGTTAATGAGTAAGTCTGTCCATAATTTGTTTCTTCTGGAGATTTACTGGAAAAAAGACCTTATTATCCCCCTAGAAATGTGAAATTCCAATTGACGCGAGTGAAACCGCGGGGACTAAATAATAATAATTTCAAAAATAAATATTTTAGTATCTTCAAAAAGAAATGAATTATTTGATTCTTTTGAAAAAACCAAATAAAAACGACTTCAAATTACTTTATAATACTGTTTTTTAGTGGCAGTAGCCAGGTCATAAGCTCCCAAACTGATAACCGCTGGGGAGTAAAGGTTCTTCTCGAATGACGTCCACGATGCAACGCGAAACGCCTACTGCCTCTCATGGCGACCATACTACCATATATGTACCTGCCGCCGCGGCTATCGGTCGTCCCATATCGGTCGTAAAATTTTCTCAATATTTAAAAATACCCTTATATTTTCAGACCAACAGAGAGCGTAGACCTCCAGCTACCTAAAGTCCAAGAGCCGCCGCCGCCCCCCGTCATAATGGAGCCCGAAGTGTTCAAGTTCAGGGAAAAACGTGTAGAATCACTAGGGGAAGGGCCTGTGGAGTTCAAGAAGCGGAAAATTAATAATCCTAAACGAAATATGAGGCAGAAAACTGATGATGAATGAGGACTTGATACACTAGCCAAACTCGATGTGAAATGTTTGTAAACAAACCGCGGCAATAAATCTAATACTCACTTGCTTGGTGTCCATGCTCCTATTTAGAATCCAAGATATTTTATGTCAACAAAGACATTTATGGATGAAAACTTAATAAAAACTGATAAAAATAATAGAAAACAACAAAGTACCAGCAAAATTACCACTAAAACTAAAACACATTCTTCAACAACATGATCATCATGCATGATCTCATGATCTGATCTCACGTGTAGGGAAGCATGATTAAATTTGAATTCTCAAACTAACGAGAGATCAATTAAATGATGAATGAAAACTTTTAAAACCAAAATTAATTTCTAGCTTCAGAGCTTTGCTTCGATGATACCAATGTCGTTAAATATTTTCCACCATGATTCCTTGTGTTTTGTAACCCCTTTGTGTACAAAAAATATCCAGGTTTTTGAATCTGAGTATAGTTTCAGATACATGTAATTTTAAGAAATATTTATTGAAGGAAGGATCTGAAATTGACAAGTAATGTAAATTGCATATATAAAGAAGCATCAACAGAGTGAATTTGAGGTTAAGTATTGGCGGTTTGTTTTCCAACATTGTACAACCAATTTGGCTGGAATATAGATAGCTAATTTAATTATTAAATACACAGCCACATAAAAAGAAAGTTGGTTGTGCGAAGAATCGGACTATAAGTACCTACCTACTTTCCCGACGTATTTTAATCTGCTGAATCGATATTCGAAGTCAAAATTACGACCCTGTGTACCATTAAAAAAAAAAATATACCTCTTTATTCTCGTTTATCGTCTAATAAATCGCTTTGGGAAGGTCCGCTGGCTTTATTAAACTTAGATTTTTACATAAGGAAGTATAAACACTATTTCAATATAAATTTTTTTATTTTTATGTATAAAATCAGTTAAGTTCTTATATAGTCGTCCATTACCACTGTAAATTTTTTAATTTTGACATATTTTGCTACCAGTGGAAACCTTATAAATAGCCTTCAGCATAAGTACATGTAATCATACATAATCATGTAAATTCATGTATTTATATAATATTCCCTACATCGTAATTTTCTAGCTGTAAGTTTTCCTAAAATTCCAAAATAAAATAAATAAGATAAAACAAAAAAAAAACGGATCTAAAACCGGCGGAACTCGTTTATTTAGCGAAAACTACGCAAAAAACTTATTTTATCCTAATTTTATAACGCCAACACGTTTCAAACACTTAGTTAACGTTCAAAAATGGTACAGGATCTTAATTTTGACTTCGAATATCGATTCAGCACTCAAAATACGTCGGAAAAGTATAGTCCGAGGCGTCGCACAAACAACTTTTTTTTTTGTGGCTGTGTTATTTTTAAGAGAACTGATGTTACTATTTATCTTGTAGAAATATTAGATAGATAGAAAATGCTTTATTGCACACTTAACAAAACAATTTGTAAGAAAAATGTGACAATTGGCAGTCTTAACGCTCACGAGCGATCTCTACCAGACAACCTTGGATGGATAGGATCGTTGAATTGAACACGTATTATTACGTGAAGGAGTCGTTATAAGTAAGCAATCCTGGTACTCTGTAGATAAAGTAAATCAGCCATAATACACCGTAAATTTTTATGATAATTTTTTGGAAGTGAATAAGCTCGTTTGGGGCTTTTCAAGTATTACGTAAGCACCAAAGGGGTATGTGTGGGGGCGTCTTTGCTTTGCTTATTTTTGATGACATGGGGAATCATCATCCAGACCCCTGGGTCTAATGATTCCCCATGATTACGTCAGCAATTAGCTCGGCTCAGAGACTGTTAGTACCTACTAGAAATATGTAGGTCATTTAATGAGTAACGAACGAGAGTAGTAAAATAAAATACCATCTTGTAATTAGCCCTCAACAGCGTCACATGCACACTTCATGCATGGGGGGGAGGGGTAACAGCTTTGCTTACTTTTGATGACAAGGGGTGGGGGGTCATAATTTTTTTTCTATATTTACACTATTGTCGCAGGACTCGAGGATTATGGGAAAAGGATAAAGTTACATTTGAGAAATATCAGATTATCTAGAGGATAAAAAAGTATGGGACGACTTTTGCTCCAACTCGAAAACTAACAACCTAACAAGGTAAAGGTTTCTTGTTCGCTTCTTTACTTTTACCTTAAAAAGATTGAAGTGAACAATAAATCTAAGTGATCACTTTATTTCCCTGTTTTACTTAAGTAATTTTAATTTTGTGACGTGTCCAAGAGTCCTGTAAGGTCTAAAGGAAATAAAGCACTTTGATGTTTGATATATTAGAAGATCGTAATTATAGACTTAAAGAAATTCTAAAAGATCTTTTTAATATCCCAATTTTCGGCGTCCAATGTCCATTTACAATTATTTGAATCCCAAATTAAGATAAAGGCGAATGTTTGTACAGATGAGTGTTTGTGTGCAAATAACGCACAAAATTTTGATCGGATCGGGATAAAATCACTCTAATATTATAAAAGCAAAAGTTCAATGTAACATACATGGAACTTTGAATTTGACTTGTCTAAGTGCTTATTTTGTAAGCCTAAAGAAATAAAGTTATTGATTGTGATTCTAAATTAAAATATTAAAAACTGAAAAAAAAAATAGATGTTACCGCCAATAGATTTTGGAAAAAAATTGTACTTATCGCTTAGAGCAAGAATAATTAAAATATCTTTTAATGCGGCTGAAATAAGTGAAAAAAATTAAAAATATTGTGTCCAATAAAACAGTTTCTGGAGCACCTAAGTTAATAAAAATATGGGAAAGGGCACGTCGTTTTATTCTCATGAAACCTAGTTATGTAGAATTTCAAAAAGTGAAAAGGCCTATCCCCCCCCTGATCCGTTCAGTAGTTTTGTCGTGAAGAGGTAACAAACATCCATACCTACATCCAAACTTTCGCATTTATAATATTAATTAGATTATGAGATCTTAGCCATGATCTTATCAGTTAGGTAAGTTAGGTATACATATATGTAGAATTATACTATGTATTTAGGTACATACAATATGTAGGTACCTACTAGCGGCTAGTACACATAATTTGCTGTAGTGTGGGTAAACGTTTAGTAAGGTAGAAGTACGCGCAAATCTTTATGAGCTCTGTGAAGTTGGCTTCAACGGCTGCGCATTGAACCGTAAATAAGGCGTTGAGGGGAAAGAACGGGATGAGAGGGATCTGTCTGTCAAACCAGGGTTGCCAGCAAGAATTTGGCGTATTTTTATTTTGTCTAGCACATAATGTTATGCAATTTTTTTATTACAATTTTAAATTTGAAGAATATATAAAAACATCTTACACACAATGACGGATTATTTTAAACCCAAAATGTTAGAATAAATTAAACTTTTTATCTAACGATACTAACCCAAGTTGAGAAAATAAAATAATTTCTATGTAGCAAATTTATTTAAAATCTAGTGGGCAATACTGTTGAATGAATGCTTTTGAGCATAGCTTTTGAGTACAATGACGCAGCAAAGTCTTTGACACTTGTCCAGTGTTCCTGTCGTTTATTGATAGTTTGTTCTTGCGATTTTGTTTTGTATTCCCTGTTAATAGCTGTTTCTCTTAAACTTTAAATATGCCTCGCATGCGGTTTAACGTACTGCCTCGTCAAACATGGAAAATGGTGTTCGATGTCTTGAGTTTTATGACTAAAGAAGACAATGAAGGTCATAATTTAACCTCAAAATGTAATGTCAGCGGACTGCAGCTGCAACTGGTGTGTCTATTAGCACCATAAAAAGGATTTCTAGCCGTAGCCCAGGGTCGCTAGTTGATAAATATCACTTTTCTATTTGATTGTACTTGCGCAGTTTTGCTTCCGTGCCTAAGTTCACAGAGCTCATTAAGTTTTGCGATCACTCTACCAGAGTATATCCGATTCAAAAACCTGGATATTTTTTGTATACAAAGGGGTTACAAAACCCAAGGAATATTGGTGGAAAATATATCACCGAAGCAAAGTACAGAACAAAGTAAGCTCGAAACAATTTTTCGGTTTGAAAGTTATCATTTAATTGATCTCTCGTTCGTTTCCGATTTTGAATAATTTTTTTGCTACACATCTGAGATTAATACGTTTTTGAAGTTTGTGTTTTAGTTTTTAGTGATAACTTTGCTGTTACCATGTTGTTTTCTGTTATTGTTGTCAGTTTATGATAAGTTTTCACTCATAAATGTCTTTGTTGACATAAAATATCTTGGTTTCTAAATCGGAGTATAGGTAATGACTTTTTTTAGCATGTGAATAAGAAACGACGTCACCTTCTGTGAGATCCTTTTCAAAACTCCTTGATATTCAGATAGTATGCAACTGACTAAATAATAGAATGAGTGGCATGTATAATTATAATCTGTTAGTCCACTATATGACAATAACTACCTACTTTACATATGCCAATTTGTTTTACTGCAGTTTTTATTTGCATTTTTTTTCCGTAGCACGATATTAAGTCTTTTTAGTCAACTGAACCCGCTCTAAAGTCATCCCACGGGATGAGTTGACAAAATAATTAATTTTAATAATTTTGATTGGTCAACTCATCCTGCTTTAAAAAAAATAAAAAAGTAATGTACTGTTTGAAATATATGTACACACGAGAACAAAAATGTTTGGCAAAAAATTACACGCCTTTGTTTGGATAAATTGAAATATTAAAAAATCACAGTCGTTTGATTAATGAACAGAAACATAAATCTAAATAAGTACCTAGTGTAAAAATTTGAAGCGTCTTATACCTAACCGGTAGGGTACTGCCGCTTCAAATGTTTATCTAGTTACATGAACATAGTTAAAATCACAGTCGTTTGATTCGTTTATTTTCATAACACTAGTTAAATACAGTCAGCGTCAAATTGATATGAACGTCTAGGGTAGTCAAAATGATCTGAAAAACATAAAATCAATCTGATATACGCAGTTCGAATCATCATATTGTTGTAAGCACGCAAGGTGTTCAAAATATCTTACTACATAGGTACTCGTTTCATATTTGTATGAGATGAATGTGTTCAACATTATCTTAGCCAACAAATCTCTCAAAGGTAGTTTAGTATGTAAACTATTTTCTTGAAATATCATAGATATAAACCATTAGGTATCTATCTCATACGTCAGATATTAATTCCTAGAGGATCAAATGAAATTGAACTTTCGGAGTTTCCAATCTACATACAACAAAGAAAATAATAATCAAATAATATAAACAAATTAAACTAGTATTTACAATTGAAACAATTGAGCTAACTGCATACTGTTGCAAACAATCTACAGATAGCTCAACTGGTCCATATCAATACCAGTCTGAAGCGTCCCCAAGACGCTGGCTGCATTGACTCGCTGTATGGCAATGCTAATGCGCTTCGCCAGATACTCACCAGCTCTCGGGTCACGCGTCGCTTCGACCAGGCGCTCAGATAATTTTTTGAAAACCCGGAGGGCCTCGGTACCCCGCGGACCTAGGGTCTCGACTCCAAGGGGAGCAAATGCGTAGGCTCTGTCGAGACCTGCATATTATAAGAGGCGCCTCTTGAAATACAACAAATGCTTAGATGTGTATTCTGCCGCGGTGGTGGTGGGCGCGCCGTGAAAATCGACCCCTCCAACTCAGCCCAAGGCGTGGGCGCTTCTTGCTGGAATTCGAGAGGAGTGGAAGACAGGAGGCATGCCTTGCAGTGAGACACTTCAAGCTGATTACGATAAATATATGGTTGAATTAATAATTATCAAAAAAATATAATAACACAAAAAAACAGCGCTGTGCAGAAAATGTTCAGCACGCACCGCGCCAACCCCTATTTCGGCGCAGGATCATGGAGGCAGAGCCACCTTATTTTTACTACTACCCTTTTGTGTTACCTACATACCTCTATATTACCTACATATATTATAATGTTTTTGTTTACCGTTTGTTTATTTAACACTTTTCCGTATCTATGTCCAAATAAATGTTTTTTTTTTTCTATCCTATATTTATTAAACACTGCGTTTCACATGTAATACCTAACTAGTAAATAACTAGTATCATCATCATTATATCAGGCCATACATGTCCACTGATGGACATTGACCTCCCCCATACGACACCACAAATAAGTTGGATTTTGAATCGTAGGTAAACCATTTTTCTTAAAACTCCTAGGAAGGTACAGTGAACGCATTCACTGTACCTACCTAAGTGCTAGCGATGTAACCCAATAGGTAAACTTATTTTTTGCCGACTTCAAAATAAGGAGGACATCGTATGTTAGGCTGTATGTATAAGTATGTTTTTTAACTTTTGTTTTCGATTTATTCGTCAATTATGGACACATTTTGAAAATTATTTCGCTTTTAGGCTAGCGATGTAACTCAATAGTTAAACTTATTTTTTGCCGACTTCAAATAAGGAGGACATCGTATGTTCGGCTGTATGTATAAGTATGTTTTTAAACTTTTATTTTCGATTTATTCGGCAATTATGGACACATTTTGAAAATTATTTCGCTTTTAGGTATATGGAGAATGACCCGAAACGTGGTCCCATAAAATTGTATACCGTATTTGTCCCACAAAACTTAAAAAAAAAAGTCAGTTTTGAATATTAATGACCCTTCAGTCTTTTTTAGTTTTTTTTCCAAACAATCAAATTAAGTATTTTCAATCCAATCCACTGTCCTGTTATACACTATTAAAACTATTGAACGCCTCCATAACTTCCCTACTCATTAACTCAATGCCACCAATAACCATTAGTCGGTATTTTTTTGTGACCATCAGTTGTCCATCTATTGTCGCGCCCGTGATCCTATATCTACCGATATGGAAATCAGGTACATGTAAGTACAGTCAGCATCGTCAATTTTAGTCAGTAAATTTGAAGCCAAGATGGATTGTTGCTGTTTTAAGAAGAGTAGGTATTCTTGGAGTTTTAAAATTCAGAGAGAATAAGTAGGTACGAAAAGCGTGCTCCATCTTATGCTGCATCTTACGGTGCATTCCGAATTACGATTACAGCGCTGATAGCGATCATTAAAATATTTTGCGTTCCAAATTAGATATCACGATATTGACAGTTGAGTGCTAACATTAATTCGGAACACCTATGAGCGCGCTCACGATCACGTGTCGTGTCGTTGTGTCAATGTCAATATCTCATTGCAATATAAAAAGAGAGCATCAAAGTTATTCTCCGACCGTTGATTTGATCTTTTATATTTATTTCCATTTCTTTGTAAAAACTTGCAAACGAACGTTTTGTTGAAAAAACCCAAAGAAAAAACCGTTAGTAAACAAACCCAATTGTCAGATTTGACAGCACGCTCACAGAGATTTCAGTTTGTAGCATGGTCGTTGATATCGCAAAATGGCGCATGTAATGACGTCACACGGGACAACGTTGTTGCGCTCACGTTAATACGGAACGCGTGTGAGCGCGATGATATTGATTTTAGCGTAATTCGGAATGCACCGTTAATAACCTACCTACCTATCTTAAACAGAATAAACAATTTTATTTGTAAATGTTAGTTTTAATTGAGATGGTAGGCAAAGAGCATATATGGTAGGTAAAACGCCAGGGATAGGTACATTTAGGTATCTCCTTCCTCATTTCCGAATTTTGTTATATAAAGTAAGCTTGTCGCCGACTAGACGTCCGTAACGTCAACATAAAGACTGAAAAACAGCGCTAAGCGGCAATCACTCGAGCCAACACCTATTTCGGCACGGGTCAAACTCGATCTGACACCCACAATTTTGGTATTTAGATTATAAACCTCCATGTTTTGTACGCAATTAATGTGTGTATCGAAGGGTAGTAGTAAAAATAAGGTGTCTCTGCCTTCATGACCCTGCGCCGAAATAGACGTTGGCTCAGCGTATGCTGAACATTTTATGCTCAGCGCTGTTTTTCCAAAAGGTATCGATGATGCCAACTGTACCAACCATACCCATACCGAACCAATAGCTCAGCTAAGCTTTAGAACACAGGTACATTATCGCTAATGCCACATTGTTACACGCTATGTCCGGTTGAGGTCGTGCATTATTTTTCCGAGCACGATCGGGATGACAGGCTCTGTCATCAGTATAAATGGGGTCTACGGGAGGAGACATCATCAGTTCCCTCGAGATCTCAGGTCACGACACTCCTGTCTAGAGACCTAGACTTGCTCTGTGCCTGTGGTATTTGAAGCTGTTAACATGATTAAGCCGGTGAGTTTTTGTTTTGGTTATCGGTAAAATGGTTCAGTAAAGAAATCTTATCAGTAATCTGAACAGACAGTAATTATGTCTCTATCACTACACTACTGATTAGAAACGATAGAATCTCTAAATATTTAGGAAGAGCCTTGGGGTGATACGGGGAGACCCCATTCTAGCCTTAAGAACATTTTGATCCACGTTCTTTATCTGTTGCACAAAGTATTTTAAAATGCCCTAATATGTTTTATTTTGAATACAAAATATTACTTTTTCAATCAACCTGAAAAAGGTACGAAGATTTCAGGTAGGTAAGTACTTCTCTCGTGTCAAAGGCAAACTATTTGAGAACCATAAAATATCAATTTATCCTTGATATGTATAAATAATTCAAAAAGTGGGAGGCCGTACGCAACAGATCTCTATTCTTGAACTACTGGGGAAGCTTTTGTCCTGCTGTGGGATAAAATAGGCTACGTGACATTGTTCTGTGAATAACCATAATATTTTGATATCTTAATAATCAGTATATATTTGAAAGATTACCTTTAATATTTTTTTCTCACTTAAAAATTATATAATACAAAATGATAATCGTATTTTCCCCAGATGATGCTAGTCCTCGCAGCTATGCTGACCATCGCAGCGGCGAAGCCCCAAGTCCTAGTGGACGCCTACTCCGGCTACTACGCTGCCCCGGCCTACGTCGCGTCTTACAGCGCTCCACTCGCCTACACGTATTCCTACCCTTACGCCTATTCTTACTCCTACCCTTATGCGTTTTATAAGTAGGTAAACTTACCTGTGATATTTGCATAATGGATTAAAGGATAAGCATTATAAAATATAATCATGACCTAGGTAGATACAGTAGGTACTAAGCGTCATGTAGGCTGCGAGCAAAGTAAAGTAGGTGTGTTTTAGGTACTCTGGTCGAAGCGCGTAGGCTGGTACTTTATCCATGGATTGTTAAGTTTGGACGGTAGTATCGATGATCGAAGGCTTGGACTCAAAATAGCCGCGCATCGGACCATTACCTAATCAGTGGCATGGCGCAGCGGGCTTTCATAATGTCATCAAGGTATTTGTCAGTTACTAACTATTGCACCTAGTGTAACTGGAATTGTATATGCTCAAAGGTTTATATTATATAGTTTATACCTAATTAATGGCAAATAATGTAGGCTCCTATAATCCTACCATGTTATTTTCTGTTTATATTAAAGTGTGAAATACTTTAGACACTGAAATTGGGTAGTTTTTTATTTTCCTATTATTTTCTTCTATTCCTAATATTTCTACCAATGATATCTAGTCCTCGCGGCCATGCTAGTGGTCGCATTAGCGAAGCTCCAAGTTCTAGTGGGCCTACGTGTAGTCGCGTCTTACAGCGCAGCGCCCTACTCGCCTACTCTTACTCCTACCCTTACGCGTTCTTATTATTAGCTGAACGTACTCGTACCTGTGATTGTTGCATAATGGAATTTAATGCATAATAAAATGTACTTAGGTTCTCAATCATGAACTAGATAGGTACGGGATTTTTGTTATTATAGTGCGTATGCCCGCACTTAGGGTAATCTTAAAGAATTTAATAATATCCCAAAAATTTACGACTCCGGCGGGACTTGAACCCGCGACCCTCCTCTGAATACGAGGATGTGCTAACCAACTGCGCCACGGAGGCAAGTACCCGACCCAAAGTGCGGGCATACGCACTATAATAACAAAAATCCTTAGAGATTAGCAACAGCGATACCTCTCGTCAAACGATCTAAATGTAACTTTAGACTGAGCAGGTTTGGATAACTTCAGTGTTTCCCCTGTAGGTGGAGCTAACGGCGCTATAGTCGGCCGTAAGTCCCAAAGATTTTCGACAGGTCGGGTACTTGCCTCCGTGGCGCAGTTGGTTAGCACATCCTCGTATTCAGAGGAGGGTCGCGGGTTCTTCAAGTCCCGCCGGAGTCGTAAATTTTTGGGATATTATTAAATTCTTTAGATAGGTACAGTACAAAGCACCCCATCATTGCTTCCATCAAATTAAACTACTCTGGTCGAAGTCCGTAGGTAGATAGATACTCTAATGGGCTCAAAATGTATTATTCAAATATTTTAATACAAACACAATACCTTTTTAAAAGATAAACACTTTATGTGTGGAATACTTTGTTATACGTTTTATCCTAGTTCTTTTTGGAATTTCTGCTCAAGGTTTGTAAAAACACGAACAGAGCTTCAGCTTTCCATAACCTTTTTATTAATTCCTAAGGCCGTTTACACATTAAGAAAGAAAAGGCCCTGAAGCTTTCTATGGTAAAATTTGCCCAACCGACCATTGTATATTATACTTATACCGGTAGGTAACATTTAGGACAACACACCCTATTAAAACATTTTTTTGTATGGGAACTCCCATACTTAGGCTTGATTTGGTATACTAAGTACTTACTTAGGTACCACTACCTACATTTATTAAAAAAAAAAAATATAAATCCCTCGCAAATAAATATTTAAATCATTACAGATTAATTCTTTGCTCTGTGGAAATTATGAACAAACTTTTACCTAATTACATATATAAATAATGTTGGACAAGCCACACAGCATCTTGTATCCCCAAGCTAAGTAGGGCTTGAGTTATGGGTAGGTAGGTACTAAATAACTGGCGTACATTATACAACATACATAAAGATATTTTTTATTGTACTTAGATAGAAAATACCAAGAACAACAGGAACAAATATTTGCATATCGTACAAATATTTGTCTCAAGGCGGGAATCGAGCCCCCAACCTCCTGCGTCGCAGGCGGACCTTCGCATAAACTTCAACTAAATGCGTGGACCGAGTATAGTTCTTTGTAAGTCAACCAACGCCACCTTCTTGATTCTCAGCGAACTACTTAGTATCAATGATTGATACTAAGGTTCTTTGGTCAAAATTCGACGTCAAAACTAGTTTACTGTGCGGCGGCGACAGCCAACTCTTGTCGCCTGTAGATGGCGCTGTCTACTCTGACGCACCACCCACCGTATACAGTGGATGGCGCTGCGTAGGTAAAACTATGCTGCAGCCTACGAATAAATAATTATTTATTCGTAGACTTGAGCACCGCATTCATCTGAGCCATCTTAGCGACCCGAAGTTTGCCTTGGTCTCCTTTTTGGGGGTCGCCATATCTTGGATTTTATTATATATCGAATATAATCTAATACTTAGTTACCCCGACTGACACGAGCCGCCACCTTTTTAGCCGACTTAGAAAAAAGGAGGCGGTTCTCTGTTCCACTGTTTGTATTTTTTTATGTATGTTCTTCGATTTCTCCCTTATATGAATAAGGACCGATTTGGATTTTGGATAATTGCATTGATTATGATCCCGAGGTAGTCCCATAAAAAATTATACTTGAAGAATTAGTAATTATCCCGCAAAACTTAATATTTATTAAGTTTTTAAAAATTATAATTATAATTTTAAAAAACTTTTATATACAAGCTTTTATATCATCTAGGACGAAAGTGCTTGGGAAGGCAAATCCAACGAACACAAACACGACGTGGTTCTGTCGTTTTGTTTAGGAGTTCCTATGGCCAACTACATCCATCGACTCCCTGCGACCGCTACGATGTCGTCGGTCCATCGAGTGAATGGATGGAGGCGGCTCAGGACCGCTATTTGTGGCGTCGTATGGGGGAGGCCTATGTCCAGCAGTGGACGTGTATGGGCTAATATGATGATGATGGTGGCCAACTTCGGCTTCCATCATCAGACCAGCTCGATGGCACCATTTTTTTTATATTGTTAATGGTAAAGCGTTTGACCACCATCTCACTAGGGAAAGTGAAGATGTGGCCTAAGATGGAGCACGCTTTCCCAGAAGGAACTTATTCACTCGGGATTTGAAAACTCCATGACATTGCATTGTCACTGAACTTACATAAGTATGCCAAATTTCAGCTTAATCGGTTGAGGATAATTTAGTATCAGCATTGCATCCGTGCGAAGCCGGGGTGGGTCGCTAGTTTTTATATAAACAGAGACCAAAATAGATCTTTATTTATATAAAAATCTCGTGTTTGTAACCACTATGACACGAGATCCGTGATGTGACCCCCGAAACAGCTTGAACGATTTTTAGCACTGGAGGGACACACCTGTGTCTATCCAGTAAAATAAATGCTGAGTAGACAATAAACACGGTGATGTGTAGATTGTTTAGGTACCCTGAATTTTGCAAAAATTATCTCTATGCAGGTAGGTGCGTATGATTAGTACATTCAGTAGCTTTGCCCACGGCTTTCGCCCGCATAGAATTTTATTTGTTGCGACTTTGCGAGGACCGCTATATTCTTTAGTTATTCTCCTATTCTGGACGGAGAAAAATCATTAAAATCGGTCCAGCCGCTCTTGAGTTATAAGTGGTGTAACTAACACGTCTTTGTTTTATTTAGAGAGATGTGTAAATTTATTGACTTGTACGGTAGGTACAGTGCTTAAGCTGGTTACACGGTGGAAACTGCAATTTTATTTTATTTCTAATCGTTTAATCAATAATTCTACTAATTTTAATAATCGATGATGATGGAACCATATATAAGTTCATCAACACGCTACTAACTTCACGATGCAGTCGAATACATTGTCTATGGTCAGTCTGACGTTTCCTAAACTGCGCAAGAACGCGACAGAGACGCCATTTTTACTCGTTACGCATCGATCTCTTTATTTCCTCGTTTTTCTGCAATCTAAATTAATAAGCAATAAGTATTATAATTGCGTACCTTCTGTGAATTTCTATAAACCCCTGTTGGGTAGATAAGGTTTGCACTGATGTGTACCTAATGTAGGCTGTAACAACAATTTGCAATGCTCAAAGAATGTCATGGAGCTTGGAGCGCCATGTCATGTAATACTATACACGTGCTAAGGCCAAGACTCCACCAAAGCGGAGATGTCCATAGCAGAGACTACCCTCTTTTGGACCTGGACTTCTTTCTACGCGTTACCCCACGTGGATCGTTTGCCGTTGCAGTCGGCTCCTTCATCACCCACGGCGCACTAAAAAGGACAGTACCTACTATGAAAGAGGAAAAACAAGGGGAAACCCCTAGAAACAGCTGTATGTATGTATTCTGTAGAATAATTTCTCAATCCACATTATACATATCTAGCCCCGCCTGAGTAAGTTTAATTTTCACTACTTGACTTCCACTATTAATTTTCACTAGTTGCTTAAAATTTTACATTGATTTAAAAAGTGTCTTTCATTTCCACAGAGTAGATCAAGGTTTGGTTATCCCCATGTTTCTTAAACCGGGAAGTAACAAAATCGGACCTTTATACCGGGACACTGGCACTCTTTATCCAGCTGATACTAGAAAGAAAGAAGAAAATATTTTTTTAAGTAAACAAACCCACACAAAATAACCACAAAAAGATTAAAAGAGTACATAGGTACTAAGAATTATGTACTTAGTATATACTTGCCTATGTATTGTACATTAAATTACAAACAGGCTACAGCTTCCACTTATCAATGCAAGCAACGGCACGGCTTCATACATTTTTGCGGCCGGCTTGTGGAAAACGTCCAATCATAAGCAAATAGCAGAATCTATCAGAATTTATCGCTTAAAGTTCTGAATGTAAAAATAACTAAAACAAAAGAACACTTTAATTAACCACAAATAAAATAATAAATAGGAAATGATCATATAATGAGCTTTGAACTTTAGCTTTTAGAAAGCCTATTAAAAATACTTTAAATAAGAATCCTCAAAATAATTTCATCGTGTTACCTTATAGCGTTAAGTTAGTCAAAGAGCGCGTTGAAATCTTTTGTATGGACGATTTGGTTGGTGCTACGCGGCTACAGTGCTACGCAGTTAAAATGCTACGCGGCTACGATGCTACATGTCTACGCTGCGACTCGCCTGCTCTGCTACGCGGCTACGAGGCTTCCCTGACGCTAAGCTACGTATAATTTTATTTTTAACGCTTTGCACGTTTTGGGCGAGCTTTTTTCTCAATTTCGTTTAGAGCTTCTATTTGCTGGAACATCCCTGAAAGTTTTGGAACAGGCCTAAGCCCAACAGTGAACATCCATTACCTACTGGCTGATGTTGGTATCACCTAACGTGAGCTACTAAAATAGTTGCTTCTCTGCCCACGGCTTCACACGTGCTTTCCACAGATAAAAAGTAACCCAAGGTAATTTCTGGTCTGCATGAAGTTATGCCGAAGTCACTGACATAGGTACTCGTAGCTCTCAAAATTAATAAGCTGAAGAGGCAGTGGGTAGCACAAATATAGCTCGCAGAACTGATAACCGCTGGAGAGCAAAAGGGTCTTGAGTGGCGATACAATGCGAAACGGAGTGTTGGGAGACCATCCACTCGATAGACCAACGATATCGTAGCGGTTGCGGGGAGTCGATGGATGGACGCGGCTCAGGACCGCTATTTAAGGACTCGTATAGGGGAGGTCTAGCAGTGGATGTGTATGGGCTGTTATGATGAATTTATGCAAAGATCCAGCCCCCAAGATCAGTGGTTTGGCGTGAGTAAAAATGTTACAAACATCCGTACATCCATCGCACATCCACACAATCTTTTACCTTTACAATTTTAATACGATGTAAAAGCATTATGCAAAATACCACTCCCATAACAATACGACATCATTAACCCATATCTATCTTACTTCAACTTCAATGTTATCAATCCTCAAACATCCAGAGATGCGGAGCTGTTCCATACAAACTGAAACGTAGTCTGTGACACAGGCGGTATGCGGGACAACCTGTTTGCAGCGGGGAGTCGCCCCTCCAGACCTTTGGTGTTAGTACCACAGCAGCCTCCGTAGCGGCTGGAACGACGAGACGCGCGCGCACCGTATACACCGCAAAAAAAACACGTTTAGATCCCAAAAGCCTCATAAAAACAGTGATACCCCGGATTGCAGTGAAGTGTTACGTAAAATAAAGTATTCTAGTGTTAAAGTTAACTTAATTTTGCAGTTTTATAGGCTAGGGTGTCAGATTGTAACGAAAATTACGAATTGATTATGCCAGTGAACGAAATAGTGTTGTGTTGAGACTTGGGGAACTCTGGAGGTTGGTCCACGTTTTTTACGCTTCCTCACTTCTTTTACACTCTTTGAATTATTCAGAATAGGTACCTACATAAGTGTCATCGGAAAGGCATAGTACCGGTACCTTATGATTGATAGCTGTTCCGGATTTAGGCGTTTCCGAACTTTTAAAACTATCAACTTCATTATTCAAACTTAAATCCTTTCTGTAGTAATCAAAATAATAAAACTATGAAAATCAATACTTTATAATCTGTGTTTTCTCCAGTCCCATCACAATAACCAACAAGAGCTGAAAGCGCCAAAGCGAAGCTTTTCCATCTATAAAATGTAACCGGCGCGGCGGCAGCGGCATCGCAAAACATCGCCTCGTTCAGAATGATAAAAAGTTGCAGACGTTCTGTATAAAATCATCTCAGGCTTATGTGCCTGTCAGAAATCCTTAGAATTTTAAGGTCTTTCATACATGTCCATATAGACATCCATTGGGTACCTTACTTTCATTAAAATTGACTAAATGTAAGAAGAGGGAATAAGTTATGTTGTGTTGTGGCTGCAAAATCAATTTGACACTTTTCGCCACACACACTTAGGTACATAAATAAGAATTTTATTTTTTTGAATTTCTACTACTGTTATTAAAAAAAACAAGTCTAGACACAGAAAACAAGTCTAAAAGCTCCTTAAGAAAGAGAAAAATCTATAAAAAGCTGCAGCCTCCATTCTCCTATCTGCATCTTCATTGGCTACCTCCAATCGTAATGCCCTCGACGGCTTATGCCTTTGCTTTCCTTAATTACTTTTTGATATGCAGTGTATATTATGAGATAACTGGGCATCGAGCCTGTTGAAACTTATAGAATAACTCATTTAATCTGTGATAGTTTAGCTCAAGGCGGTTGTATCGGAATTTTCGGTTTTGACGAAATTAGTCGTGGAATGGATTTTGGGCGAGCGTTTTTTATGAGATAATAAATCATTGGTATGGCATAACTTTATAATTGCCTAGCTACAATCTAGATGAGGTTGTGCCAATTTTTTTTTACGAGAGTTGTTCTTCTATGGGTACTTTTCAATATTTTTCTAGATTTTCCTGTTCCTGCGTTAGCCGGGGTTGCTTATCTTTTTTTGCGTTAAAACCTTCTGTCTTAGGTTTTCTTTGCTTCTGTTAACAATTTATTCATAGTACTAGTTAAATTCGATACCAAACGTCAAATTGGGTTTAAGGCTAGATTATTTCTTTCCTGAAATATAGGCCGCTTGAAAACTTCCTTAAAAAAAAAACAAGCGTCTCTTAAATTGAATTTTATTTGACTTATAATCTGTTATACTGATTATTTTGTTACAATGTTGCTTAATACTATTTTAGAATAACGTTTTATATGAAAAACCTTTTCAAAAATGTTATTTAATATATACTAGCTAGAGGCAAGTCGTGTGGTTGATACCTACATCAAGGTCCGATAGCACATTGAATGCAAAACAGCTAGTTTATTGTTCCCTGTGTTTTGACGAACGAAATTCAATTTGTAATAAACCTTCGTCGGGTAGTAATATAATATATTAGCAAGTTTATAGAACTTTATAATGCGCAGATTTTTTATATTTCACCGTCCTAAAATTTTGACAAAACTGCCTCTTAAAAATCAAACCGTTCTATTTTATACTTTGTCAATAATTAAAAAAGTAGTATAATGTACATGTGTCGGTATCAAAACATTTCTAAAACAGCAGAAACCCTAAAATTATTGAATTCATAATAAATAAAATATACCTTTTGCCCATTCAAATGTAATAAAAAATCTTACCTTAATTTTTGATAATAATAACTACCTATATTAATAGCTATTTATAATATAAAATTTTACTTGTCTAAGTGCTTATTTGGTAAGCCTAAAAAAATAGAGTTATTGAAATCTTAAAACCTGAATCTTATAACTTAAAATCTCTCCGACTTACAACACCTTCTAATTTAAAATGCATATGACAACTGAGTCTATTGTACGTATTTTTTATACAGCCTATCTTGTCCCACTGCTGGACAAAAGCTTGTATTTCAACGTTAACTCAAACATTTTCCTTTGCTTTCTTATTTTTCTATTAGAATTAAAGGTAACTTCTCGAAGCTATAACTCATTCCGCTTCGCAAATTCTAAATCCGCGGCGCGGGAGGAGAATGCCGCGAGTTGCGCATGAGTCGAATTTTTGACGCTAATTTGCTTAGAATTCTACGTTTTTATAAACCGAGACACCTGTTCGGCGTTTATCAAAGGCTTTTAAGATTAGCCCTTGAAAACGCGTTTTTGAGATCTTCTTTCTTAATTCAGTTACTTATGGTGGAGAGTTTTTTTGGAATTGACTATTGCTTTCTAACAATAATTATCTTGGTAAACTATTCTAGAATAATTATTATACCTTATCTACTAATATTATAAATGTCAAAGTTTGTGAGAATGGATGTTTGGATGTTTGTTCCTCTTTCACGTAAAAACTCCTGAACTGATTGGGCTGAAATTTGGTATGGATATAGTTTGGGACTTGCAATAATAAAAAGCTATTTGTTATCCCGATAAAACGAGGGCGAAGGACTGGGCAGCAGCTAGTGAATTTTCAATTCAATAAGAACTTTAGATAGTCTGTTGGTGCAGGAATATAACGATATTTATTAAATTTAATCCAAAATTTTAGTATTAAATTTTATCATCTACTCAAAACAGTCGCTTAATTCTTGAAAATCAATACACAATCCTTAAAATGACAAAATAATATCAGATTAAAAGGAAATTTCAATCCCATGAAGAAACGACACTACCCTAACAGCATCCCATCTACCTGCTGGAACATTACCTGAATCAGTCTAACAAAGGTTCACTTGTAGTTTTTACATTCGTTTTAGAAATTGTTTGCTCAGTTGAGAGGAAAGGTGGATGTAGCTTATCTTAATAGGGAAGCTTAGAGGAAAGACAATATTTAATCTGATGATACTTATGTAAGAAAAAGTATGGAACAGATAAAAATAAAGTTGAGTAGAATTACTGTAGTCATTCATCTTGTTAGTTTAATAAGAAAAGTACCAATGGACACGTTTTAAGTAATAAGTTCTTATATAAATAAGTTAAAACTAAATTACTCATTAGCCAATTCTATGGCTAGATTGTAATTATACTCTGGTGTATTAACATTAATCTAAAAATGTGTATACTAGTAAATATAAAAAAAATATTCATCTTGTTTTACGTCGGGGTTAGTTGTATAAATAAATTTATAATAAATTTTGCTGTGAAATTTCCAGCTTTACTGATCTATTTTATAGGTAAATTCTTGAAACCTGGCGCGTTCCTCTTTTGTTTTTCGTATACTGGAGATCTACTTTAATAATCAAATTTCGTTTGATTTCATTTATTGGTACTATAATCGAACGAAAATCTTTTTTACTTTGGAATGTATATTTTTCATTCTACTTGACACTGAACTGAAATGTTTGTTTTCACAATGGAATATAATGTAACAACGTTTTAAAAAGTCATAGTTATTAAATTCGCCTGTAAACGGCCCTTTCGTAAGTAAGCGAGAGTAGCTACATTTTGAGTTTTGCCGCCGTACTTCGCCACTGCGGATGAAAAGAACTAGAACAGGCCTCCGTATTGACAGATTTGTAACGGCAGCGTGGTTGATTGTAAGATAAACAATAAGACCATCGCGTCAGCTTTAAAAAATTTACCTTATTTATAAGCTACTAATGTTTGTTGTGGTTTTCCTCAAATCGTAATAGTAATTAAGTAAATAAATATATAACTCTTACAGCGAACATGGCCACTGATAATGGAACATACATTGCGCTTGTACGGCATAGCACGCGTTTTTTAAAAAGGTAGTCGTGTTACATTATTTCAGGCACAGAAAAATAACTATCCAAAAGTACTCCAAGGTCTAGTCTAAACATGCAAAAATTCGATCCGTTATTTTGGCGTTTTTTTACTAAATTTATTTGATCTATAAAACAACGATGACTTAATACCACGGCGCAAATTTGCCATTTTAGAATATTAGGATAGATTAGATTTAAAATGCATCAAAAACAAAACACATCGGATAGTAAGGAAAAAATAGCATCGTTATTTGTTTTACTACTGAAAATTAAATTGTCTCTACTTTATCTAATGTGTCATTTTAGTCCATACGAACTTATTTTTATTCACATTCCTAGATAAATAGGCCCATCTTGTTTCTGCATTGTAATACATCTACATATAAATACTCAGATATTTTAAGTAACCTATGTAATTGTTTT
This sequence comes from Eupithecia insigniata, assembly GCA_947859395.1. Lineage (NCBI taxonomy): Eukaryota > Metazoa > Arthropoda > Insecta > Lepidoptera > Geometridae > Eupithecia > Eupithecia insigniata. The sequence goes on along the minus strand of OX402001.1, from coordinate 2,503,365 downwards.
TCTAAAAGTCAGAATTCATCGAATCGCCATTTGAGCTGTAAAAGGATTAATTCACAATCGTTAAACAGTATGGTTTCTTCATAGATGCATGTTGCATCCTTTTAGGGCCGTGGTAGACGATCAAATGACATTTGGAGGTACCTTACTACTGTGGCTCAGCAACCTAAAATAGATCTTAGCCCCCGGCACAAGATTTCTTGAGGCATCTCGGAAAGAAGACAGCTCGTATCGAAATTTGAAGTTAAATTACATTCCAATTATAAAATACGCATTACCAACATTATTCATAATCTTTATTCATGCACAATTATAAAATCGTATTGAATCTTTTTATAAATACCTACATAACATTGAAACCTTAATATAGTAACACATGTCATACACAATAAATTTCCACACACACAAAATAAAACAATGATAAAATAGTTACGCAGCACATTTAACCCCAAAAATTATGTGCAAAATACTGGTTGATAAAACAAAAATAAATATCACAATATATGTTTAACATCAATGCATCTAATTTATTACACAAGAAATTACAATGAAATAAAGGAAATAAATAATTAATAACTAGTAATTAAAGATAAGGTCAATTGAATGATATTTATTTCGACACAAACTTAAATACAAAACAAAAATAAAAAGATTTAATTTCGCTTAAAACAAAACCTTACATAATTATTAATTGTATGACAAAGGTAAATCAACTTCAGATCAACGATCTCACTTGACGCTGTCCGTCAGCTTTCAATCCGTCCAACTGTCCGTGTATCCCCCGCCTTATCCTTTACTTTTATAGAATAAGCTTAAATTTTTTGCACTCATTGCAAGAATTTCATCTTGTCTACTTAAATATGTATGGTTTGACAAGCTTGTTTTTACAAAGCCTTTTGTAGCTTCGTAAAAGGTATTTTTAGGACGATACTTTGTTGGTATAAAGGAAGGTTTTAGTATGTCACTAGAGAATTATAGGTTTTAAGGTGTCTGTTATACTTTGTGTTGTACACTATTGTTGCGACTTTATGACTTTGTAACAGCTCATGTGTAGTTGTTTTTGTCTTTAGGTTATGCTCGATATTTTACACACACAGTCATAATATTTAGCTACTAGCCCCTAAGTAAGAGATAAAAGGGAGAGCTTTTGTTGTGTGAAATCGGAAGAAAATATCAAAATATTAAAAAAAGAATTAAGGTTGAAATTATATTCGTTATATGGAACAATTTCATTACTATTCCACTGACTAAGGACTCGCAGTCAGTAGAATACGTTTCCATTCAACTTCATAAATATTACCATGAAACCGAACACCGGACAAATAGAAAAGCGTTGTAAATGTATTTGCATATACTTGGCATTTCTTGCCGTATTCTAAACAGATTCTAATAAATGTTTCTCCTTCCAGGTGTCAGTGATGTGCGTGCGGTGATGTGTACCGTCACAATGTGGCGAGCGGTGTTCTTCGTGGCTGCTCTAGCCTCGGCGGAGCACGTCAGAGAGTTCAGCGTGAGGGAGAATGCCCGCGCTGATACGCTAGTCGGTCATCTTGGAGACGAGCTGCCTGACGCCGCACCGCCCTACACTATCGTCCCCGTCCCCGGCAGCGCTGTCAATACAGACTTGAGAATAGACCCTCATACAGGAGAAATAAGGACTAGATCTCCTCTAGACAGAGAAACCAGAGATCACTATGCGCTGGTGGCTATCCCAGCCAGTGGAGATAATATACGCGTAGTTGTCAGAGTCCTGGATGAAAATGATAACGCTCCTACTTTCCCCACGCCGGTTATGAACGTAGAGTTTTCGGAGAACACACCGAGAGATGTGAAAAGAAAGCTAAATCCAGCTAAGGATCAGGATTTGGGTGTGTTTAATACGCAGAGGTATAATATCGTGTCGGGGAACACAGATAATGCGTTTAGATTGTCATCGCATAGAGAAAGAGATGGTGTGCTGTATTTAGATCTTCAAATCAATGGGTTTTTAGATAGAGAGACCACAGATCATTATGAGCTGGTGATTGAAGCGCTGGACGGTGGAACTCCGCCGCTCAGAGGGACTATGATGGTCAACATTACTATTCTGGACGTAAATGATAGTCCACCGGTTTTTGCTGAAAGTGCGTATTCAGCAACGATACCAGAAAACGCGACGGTGGGAACTGCAGTACTCCAAGTATCCGCGATGGATTCCGATGCAGGAGAGAACGGACTTATCGAGTACTCCATAAACAGAAGACAGAGTGATAAGGAAAACATGTTTAAAATAGACCCCGATACGGGTGAAATTACCGTGAATAAAGCATTAGACTTTGAAACTAAGGAGTTACACGAGCTTGTAGTTGTAGCTAGGGATAAAGGTGCGCAGCCTTTAGAAACAACGGCTTTCGTATCTATTCGCGTCACGGATGTGAATGACAACCAACCTACAATAGACGTTATTTTCCTTAGCGATGATGCGACGCCAAAAATATCCGAATCCGCTCAACTAGACGAGTTCGTAGCTCGAATATCCGTTCACGATCCCGACTCCAAGACTGAATATGCAAACGTGAACGTAACTCTCAGCGGGGGCGACGGCCATTTTGACTTGCGGACTCACGATAACATTATTTACTTGGTCGTGGTTGCTTTGCCTTTAGATCGGGAGTCTAGATCCAGCTATACACTGAACGTGGTAGCTACAGACACAGGATCTCCTCCATTACACGCATCGCGAATCATAAATCTTCGCGTCACAGACGTGAACGATAATGCTCCAGTTTTTGCTGAACTGGAGTATAAAGCGAGCGTGCCAGAGGCATCAGCCCCTGGGACTCCTGTAGTCCAAGTAACAGCTAGCGACGCTGATGAGGCAGAGAACTCAGAAATCCGGTACTCCCTCCTCCCGACACCGCAATCCGATTGGTTTACCATCGACGAGCGGTCTGGCTTAGTAACAACTAAGGTTCGAGTCGATTGCGCGACGAATCCATCTCCTCGTTTGACGGTAGTGGCTAGTGATCGTGGTAACCCTCCGCTGACGTCGACAGCGACGTTGGAGGTTACAGTGTTAGATGTGAACGACAACGAGCCGATCTTCGACCAGTCTTTCTACAATGTCACCGTGTCGGAGAGCGAAGCCGTCGGCAGCTGCATTCTAAAGGTGAGTCCTGTGCTATCTTACTATTGTTTTTTTATATTGTTCAAGGTATCCACATATTTAATTTGGTTCTATCTATTTGTGTCCATCAAAAAACAAAACGGAAGACTCGACGTTATTGAGCTCATTAAGAGAGGCCTATGTCCAACAGTAGACTAGCATGGGCTGAGCCCCGAGTCTATTTGACAATAGTATCAAGATGTGTGTGTGTGTGTGTGTGAAGTGATCGTGACGTCTCATATTTGTATATGATTTGCGTAGTTCCCTGTCTGCACAATAGAGGCGCTCTACCAAAACCTATGGAAAAAGGAGACGTCATGATCTCGTCACGTCACTATCGTCAAAAAGACTAGCATCTCAATGATGTGCGTGCAGGTATATCCTCGACGACGGAGCTCAATATTGCTTAACTTTATTCGAATGAATTTATCTTATCTTGTTTTCCTAAATGTTGGAATGTGCCTAAGAATACAGTTAAAAAGCGTTTAGCTTATGGTTTAGATTTTCGGGTTTGAAATCACTCTGTTGCCAATATTCTGAACATCGATGGAGAAAAAATAGGAAAATAGTCTCGTGATATTTTATTAGCTCGTTTATAGTATGCACTAAAATGTGCGTAAAATAGTTACTGGTCCAGATAAAAAACTATAAAACATAACTTTACAACCAGAATATAATTTCGGTGGTGACGTAAACTATCAAAACTAAAGCCTTATTGAAAGCTTATCAATATGTATGTAAATTTGAATTTGAATCTTTTAACCGTAAACTAACCGATTGATAAGTTTCATCTCTCTCATTTACTTAAAACATTTTTAATAAAATATTTATATTTTATGAGGACTGGTGTGAAAATATGCGGCCTGAATTTACTTTGATTCTTTTACTGAACTCCTGCTAGAAGTAGGCACTAAGTAGTTACCTACAGTACTGTTACAAGTTATGTTATACTGACTGTAACCCATTTTTTGTAAGCTTAGGTTGGGGCTAGATGATGCTGTGTGGATTGACCAACATTATTTATAAATTTTCTTCCCCAACCTACAAGTACAGTTCACAATAAATTAAGTACATAAGATACTTTATCCTGAAGTGAAGAAGGACCTAGGCAGCCTTTTTGTCTCAAAAATAAATGCGAACCAATTCACAGGAAGCTAGTTTATGATACAGCTTGTAGATAGGCACCTATGCTGCAGCCAAATTGGATATGAAATGTTTGTTAACCATAAAAAATAACTAAAATTCTCATGCTCGGCATCAAGTTCCAGATATTTATTGTCAACAATATTTAATAAAGGAAAGATCTCAAATTGTCAAGAAATGTAAATTGCGTATAAAAATAAACAACAAAAAAGTGCATTTTAGGTTGAGCAAGAGCGGTTTGTTTACAATAATTTCATATTAAATTGGCTGGAGTATTGGTAGGTACATTAGTATTAGATGGTATGTGACTACGGATTCTAGAATAATTAGTTACTTATTCAGTGTTAATATTTAAGTTATACACAAAATAAATCTTTTTCAATGCAATAATTTGCAAAACACGTAATAAATCACCCCTCAACGCATAATGGTTGAGATAAAGAGGAATAATAAGCCCGGCAGAGTCGTGTTTGGTGAAAGTATTCGTTTGCGTGAGTACTGACGATTTGCCAGATTTGTACAATTGTAGGCGTTGGCATTCTAGAATATAGGCACAGGTATACGAAGACAGTTAGTTCAGTTATAATAATTATGTTGGCTCTTTTCTAACAAAATATGCCAAGCACTACAAAAAAAACCTGAAAGCTGTTGTCCCACTGCGGAAGCTATGCACGCCACGCGGCGCATAATGCAAGGCCACGTGGCATATTTTGCACGTACACACGGCGCTTGTTAGCTGCGTGTGTTTGTTTGAGAATCTCGTCTTTGTGCGAAGCGTGTTCATAGGTTGCAGTGGAGGTTATCATACCATTTTCTTGCAAAGCGAAGCTAAACACACGTGCGTAGCCTCTTCGTGCGTAGCGGTGGGACAGCGGCATAAGAGTAGAATGCCAGGTGGTTCAGTTCCAACAAAAGAGTAGAATAAAAGTAGGTTTGGTTCTTTTTTTACAATAGGTAGTTGCAACATCAACAGTCGGATTTACAATGACTAGTTTCTGCTCGCTGGTTCGCACGCGCTTTTCCGGGATATAAACTAACCTATATTTCATTCCAGGTCTAGAACTAGGTAGATCAATGTTTAATTTCAGATCAGTTCGCAAATGTGATTAACCCAAAAGGTATTAAATAGTATTTACCATGTTCTGGTCTAAAGTACGCCTTTGTTCAAGAAAAATAAGTTAAATTGCAGAACAGGATAAACTCTATCTCTGTGTTAAATCTCATTACGAATCGTTCAGCCATATAGTCGTGAAAAGGTAACAAGTACGTTCAAAAGAACAGATGGACACAGTAACGTAGCATTATTTTTCTAATAGTGGTATCCACGCTTTATGTCTATCTGAGTTTCTGCTGCCAAACTCACCATTAAAATATAAAGATATGCACCAACTACTTCTTCCTCAGCTTTTAAAATACCAACCAAATGTCAGCAATAGTACAGACGATTCAATCCCAGCTTTGTTAGAACCTTTAAGGAGATCTCGGCCAATCGCGTATAGTGTTACAGAGTTAGGCATCGTGCCTGTGCGCAGTGGGTTAATACCTTTATTTTAATGGCATCGTTGGTTCTAAGTAGGGCATTTGGATTTAGTTATTTCAGAGATTGTAAGGAGGTGTTACGATAGTTTTGCATCTGAAGTTTCCTCAGTAGTCTGGGAAGTACTTACTGAGTTTTTGTTATTATAGTGCTTATGCCCGCACTTGGGGTAATCTTAAAGAATTTTAATAATATCCGAAAAATTTACGACACCGGCGGGACAAGAACCCGCAACCCTCCCCTGAATACGGGGATGCGCTAACCAACTGCGCCACGTATTCAGGGGAGGGTCGCGGGTTCAAGTACCGCCGGAGTCGTAAATTTTTGGGATATTATTAAAATACTTACTGAGTGGCCGTAGTTTTTAACAATGATGATTTTAGATGGCCTTTTCACCATTGAGAATTCCCCGTAAATGTGGTGTAAATTTTTCTGCTTAAGTTCATTAAATCTTCGTTGGAAAGACACTCTTCTTCTTATTGGTCACTCTTGGCAGAGTGGTCGTCATTGATTTTTTACCTTACCTAAAGTTTTCTTCAAATATGAAACCGGAATGCATTTCAACATAACCAGTAAACTTTGCCTGGTTCATAATGTAGATCCGTGATATTTGTATGGCTCTAGGTATTATGAAAATACCATTGCTTTGTATCAAGTTACATTATTGTTGTAATTTGTATGACATTATTTTGATTTATGTTCCATCGGTGTAATGGAAATGACCTCTTTGTTTGAAATGTGAGTGCTTTTTTGTTGATACAAGGTACCTAAAAAAAGTTTTTAATAAAAAAGCTGGGAGGCTGCTTGAATTATAATAATAAAAACTCTATGCTGGGAGGTATGGTATGGGCAATATCAATGATATGACCTTATGTAGTCACCTCAATGAGCAATTTTTATAAGAATGAGTACTACCAAACATCAACCCAACTATGAAGGTAGAAAATGGAAATTTAAAATAACAAATCTATATAATCAAAAATCTTGTTTTTTAATTTAATTAACTGCCGCATTTTTTGCCACAATAAACGTCATATTGACTTATCTCCCTATCACTATTTACCAAAACAGTAATAACAGCTCCTCACCATGTAAATTTCTCATCTGGCAACCTTTTACAAGGTACATAAATCTATCTGCGAAGTGATGTGAGTTTGGGCGTAAGGCGCGCTCATCGGAAATTGCGATCTAAATTGAAAATTAAACAGCAGACGCGAGGCGTCCGCCTGAAGCCAGTGCAAACCTATACAGACCAATGAGCCTGGCATTTCAAATATGGAACGCAAGCAGTTCAAGAAAATAAATCTAAAAAATAAAAACCATTTTAAATTTCGAAGGAGTTTGAGATGTAGTGATTGCTGAATCGATTATCCTGATTGCATTATCGATGATAATTTATTGACTACTTAAATAAGTCTGCTCAATATATTTACAATGGAGCATTCTATTAAGACATTACCGATAAATACCAGGCAGTATTTCAATTATAAAACGTACCGACGTGATCGCGAACAGTAAACAATTGAAGCGAATGATTTTTCGTCACCTGCAACGGGTGTCGTGTTTCGTGCTCACGATCTTAGCAATTGTCATTTGGCCATGTGTTTCGTATTTCGGCTTTAATAGACGTTTCTACTACTATTTAGGAATCATTGTGTCATGAAAGCTAAGTCGACTGTTCTATTTTGAAATTAGCTTTGAGTTTGAAAGAACGTGCTCAGTTCTTTTGTGGGTAGAGTTGCCTGAGAATCATGTTTATTAGGTATACCTACTGGGGATTTTATATCCACTTGAATGTCTAGCTACCACCTTACTAAATATGTTCATTTATGATGAAAGGAAATATTAAGGTGGGACTTAGTTGGAATTAAAATCATAGAATTTGATAAAGCTTTTAAATATGAAAAGCAGTTACGAAGTAGAAGTATCTGCTATAGGTACGAAACATACGTCAAGAAAAGATCAACTTTAAATCGTGGTTTATAACCTTGGAACTATTATATAAGTGCATGTGTCTCCTTCCTTATACTACCATACCGTTGTAGAAGTAAAAATAACCCTAATAAAATATAAGAATACCTATAAGAAATTCTGAATTTATGTACCTACCTACACCATTTTACAAATCGTTCCGTTTAAACTTTCAATAAATGGGCTATCGACACTCCCGCCATCACTAGGTATACCGGTAGCAGTTTCGCGCTCAATAACCTGATAACGCCGGCCATCTTGGATTCCTCGCGTTGCTATGGTTACCGCATCAACACGTGCGTAGGATTCTAATTGTCCAAAAGTTTAAACTTCGAAACAAATACATACAAAGTGTTTTGTATTATTTAAAATAGCATTAGTATTTTGTGGCTACATTCTGGCGAGTCATTCACTTTTATGGCTTGTTCGCCTTCGAATATGTTATTTTATTAACACTTTTAATGGGAGAAAATAACTAAACACTTATCCCTTGGCTATAAAACGTGTCCTACATTTTGTAACGTCTAATGAAATGAAATGCTAGGTAAGGTACCTAGATACTTATTTGAAAAGGTACTACTAGGTACCTAATTCGTACGCGATGTACGCATACACCATTTTTATGATCAAAAAGAAGTAATTGTTATTAGTTATGCATAGGTACATAAGTTAGGTAGGTACCTATAAAATCCTACTATCCTACTATATAATATTATAAACGTCAAAGTTTGTATGGATGGATGTACGGATATTTGTCACTCTTTCACGCAAAAACTACTGAATCGATTAGGCTGAAATTTGGTATGGGTATAGTTTGGGATCTGGAATAATATATAGGCAATTTTTATCCCGATAAAATGCGGGCGAAGGCGCGGGCATCAGCTAGTACAATATAGTTTTGCAAAACAGCGACAGCTTTTTTATAACCTGCCTTTATAAGATTTTTCGTGAACGGCAAGATTATAAGAGAATCGAAATTTTACCTAAGGTTTTTGTTATTATAGTGCTTATGCCCGCACTTGGGGTAATCAGTGGGATGCGCTATCCAACTGCGCCACGAAGGCAAGTACCCGACCTGTCGAAAACACAACAGCGATACCTCTCGTCAAACGATCTAAATGTAACTTTAGACTTTGAGCAGGTTTGGATAACTTCAATGTTTCCCCTGTAGGTGGAGCTAACGTCGCTATATTCCGTAAGTATCAAAGATTTTCGACGACGCCAACTGCGCCACGGAGGCAAGTACCCGACCACTTGCCTCCGTGGCGCAGTTGGATAGCGCATCCCCGTATTCAGGGGACGGTCGCGGGTTCAAGTCCCGCCGGAGTCGTAAATTTTTGGGATATTATTAAATTCTTTGAAATTTTACCTATTCTAATTAATTTTATTTAATCTTACTCTATAAATACTAACTACATTGTAGTCTGCAATTGTTTTAAGACGTATTTTTGAAATCACCGACAATTCCACAAAAACCAATAAACAAAATCTAAAACTGGTAAATAAAACATAAAAAAACCCAATAAAATAATGCCTCCGGCCAAAATCAAGATAACATACGAAACATTTTTACAATTATTGACAATAATTCAATGTTGACAATTAAATGGCCTCACAATTTATAGGTTGGTAGAATGCTTGGCAATATCCAACCAAAACAGAAGACTAGCATCGTTATAGAGCAAAGTCACGCGATACCTACTATTACTAATTATGTTACTAAACTTATTTATGGACCGTCCTTGCGAATTGATGCGGCTACTACGACGATGTGGCGTGGCGGGCGAAGGTCCACCTGCGACGCAGGAGGCTGTTCGATTCCCGCCTTGGACAAATGTTTGTACGATCTGCAAATATTTGTCTCGGGTGGACATACTATTTTCGTTGCTCATTTGTTCTATTTCATCTCCTTATATTTTTTCTTCATTGCTGTTACCATAAAACTTGAGCAATAAACTATCATCATTATCATATCAGCTCATACACGTCCACTGCTGGACATAGGCCCATATACGACGCCACAAATAGCGGTCCTGAGCCGCCTCCATCCATCGACTCCCTGCGACCACAATAAACTATGCACATTTTGAAAGTGGCAACGTACCTAATTGCAAATTATAATCAATCCAGCCATTGCCTGTATTAAGTAATTAAATGAAAACTCATTGCATAACAGAGATTTCTATTTCTAAATCATCCGAGCGTGGTCCACGCAACTGCAGTATTTACACGATCGTGATAACATGCTTGCGCCCGCGGCTTTCTTCGCACGGTACTTGACTCGGATTGAATACCTAAGCCAAATGGATAAGTACCTATTTTTAACAGGTGTTTTACATAACATCGATAGCCTATAACTACACAGGGGAATACGGACACTATGTTCACTGCTGTACCTATGTCCAGCAGTGAACATAGTATCCGCCTGATAAGCTCCTTATTGACTTTAATCATAGCTTGCGATATGGATCCTTGAGTACCTACGTGAAAGTCATTGTGGCCAAAGAATTTTACTCGTCCCTGGTGGCCAAATTACGATACTAAACAAAAAAAAAATTAAAAAAATTTACAAAATTTAGAAATCAAATTAAGTAATACTATAGGATACATTTGGAACTACTGTAGCCGACAGTAACCAAATAAACGCATGATCATACCGGTAAGCACTTTATGTATCAACAGTACATGTTAAAAACAATAGAAAATATAACAAAAGAACATCTCATCAAATTTATCGAAATTGTGAATTCTCCGGGATCCCTGCGGGATCGGGGCCCTAACGGAATAACCCGTTTTTTATACTTTCCTCATTGAGCAGCGATTTTTTCACGCTCTCGCGCTGGCAATACCGAAAGTGAAGACTATGTCCAGTGTCATTTACCTGGAGAACTTTCTCGAAGTTTTCCCTATTATTATATTTACGGCCATAACTCTGCAAATATCAGTAAATGTAACTTCCAGTAGCTAGTAAAATAAGTGAAAATAAGCTATAGTCGTGTTTTACTTTTACTTTTTACTTTTGTTCGGTAGCTCGACTCGCCGTGTGGTCAGTGAGCTTTTGATGGCTACTAAAGAGGATTATTAAAAAAAGGAATTTACATGTTAATGTTTTAGTGCTAAAAGTAAAACTATCCGCGGCGTTTTATTGCTGAGCGTATCATCGGGCCTTTATTGCTGTGGGTATCAGCAATGATAATTAAAAAGTTTTTTATGAAAAGCAATCTCTGAGCAAAGTTGATGGGGCGTGGTCGTTGTGCGAGCGGGCTTAAAGCGGTTTTGGCAATGAGTAATACGTTTTGATATTGTACGTTTATTGATTTCTTGTTTCATTTCTTGGTTTGTTTTTTCAATTATATTTTTTTATTGTACTTGACATGTAATAAATGAGTCATTAAATGTAGCAATTTTATTTTAAATGTATAATTTTGCAAAACAGTTAGTTTTGTAAAATTTATTAGACACCTAATCAGAGATGGTAGATACCTAATAATTACGCAAAACGCTTTTACCTTAAACTTCGTCTGTCCCAACCCTTCACTTTGTAGCTACATAAAAACAATATTTCCATTTACCAGAGTAACTAAGTAGCAAGCTTATAAAGAGTAACTTAGTAGCAACTCGCTTTACTTGCCTTCTTGCCCGTTTTTTTTCTCCCCGCTGTCATTGCCACCCCCTCTTTACGTCGTAAAATCACGCATTAAGGCCCAAGCGGTGTCCTCCGTCGATCACAATGATAAAACTGTTTTAGATCATTTTAATACATTGCAAAAATAGCTTTTGATAAACTGAACTTTATGCTTTGCTTAATAAAATTCATAAAGGTTCTACTATTTTTAGGGTTCAGTCCGTACAAGGAACCTTTAGGTATAGTTTCACTATGCCTATCCCGTGCCCGCGGCTTAGCTCAGATACTTGAGAAGAAATTACAGCTTTCGAGCTACTATAAAGCTGTTATTTGGCATGGATATACAATACTATTTATTTATCACACAGACAAAGTGATGAAATAAAATCTCTATAAATAGGTACCTACTTATTTGTTTAGAGTCACATACCCTACGCGTAAAGTCAGCATTCTTTTTTTCTACGGGACCCAACAGTGCAAATGGCTCGACACGCACTTGTTCGGATGTTTAATTTATTTTTTAATAGATATGTTTCTCGTTAATTAAATAATGCACTTTACAAAAGTATGTTACTGGAATTCATTCATTTTTTTAAATAACATTTAATGTATTAAAATACAAAAAAGGTAGAAACTGCATTCAGCTGAATGAAAACTGGTTTCATTCTACTTTTTGCACAATTTGAACATTTTCTTTATTGTAATTAAGTCCAAAGTTTAGTTTGTAAATATACAAAAACAGATAAACATATTTTATTACTGATAAATTCGATGATTTGAAGTACTACTTAATTATAAAACTCTACACTTACATTTTAAAAGTATTCTCAACAGTATCATTGAATTTATTTGCACTGGCAACATTAAAAATCAAAATTTCTTAATTTAAAATTCAAATCCTGCTATTCCAGCGATCACGACCGTTCTTTCTTTTTTTTTAAATCTTGTTACACCCATAATGTTGGATGACAATTATGTCTGTCTGTATTCTACCGTGAGTGAGTACATTTATCTTGGTCGGTTAATATGTAGCAAAAAAGATCACCGACATTCCCACAGAGCTAGACTTGGTCTTATTCAATGATACGAACCATACTCGTAATAACGCGTTGCTCTACGTTTTCATCACTCCGACTAAACATCACACTAATATTATAAATCCGAAAGTTTGGATGTTTGTTATATCTACATGCCAAAACAACAAATAGGGTTTTTTTATATTATAGTTCTTCTTTTGACCACAATCTCACCTGATGGAAAGTGACGATGCCGACGATATATCACGAAGATCTAGAAGACACCTCTTGTCTTGAAGAGACCCAGATTGTAATTGACTGGAAAAACAAGAGCAGACAGCGAGTTCCATTCCTTAGCGGTGCGAATAATGAAGGTTGAGGAAAACCGCTTAGTACCAGTAATGTTACTTCGCCAAAACTACTGAACGAATCGGGCTGAAATACAGGTATGCAGTAAAGATGCGCGACTGTGAATGATTTCATTCGAATTATTCGACTTGACAAATCATTCGAACGATTCGAATGACTAGAGCAAATTAGTAACTAATTTGGTTAGTAATCGCGCGTCGTTCCATTCGTTCGACTGCCCGAGTCGGCCTACATTTCGTTCGTTATTCGACGTGGATTGGTTGGATTATGATCGTTCGACTAACAAAGTCGACTCGGAGCCATAAACGACCTATTCGTAGAGGCATTAGTAATTTCTAATTAGTAGGTGTCATTCGACTTTCAAGATAAGTATATTACTAATTTTCAAGTCGAATAAGGAAATTAGTAGTTGTCGATCATTCGAATAGTCAGATGATTCGTAGTCGCGTATCTTTAGTATGCAGGTAGTTTTAGGCATGGAATAAAACATAGGTTTTTATCCTAAATCAGTTTCCATGGGATATAATTGGAAAAACCTTTAACAAACCAGACATATGTTGCCAATAATAAAAATGTGAAGTCAAATAACCTTTAAACGTTTCCACAGAAAAAAATGCGTGTGAAACCGCGCTCAAAAACTACTAAACGACATAAAGCTCAAAGTCGAGGGTGGTTTTTCGCTTCTTAAACGCGTTGTTGATATGAAATCTTGCGAATAAGGTCGTTGTTTTTTGCAGACCTAAAGCAGGGTTGTGGGAATCATTGGTATGTTTTTAATTGAGTAATCGGACTGCGATAGTTAGGCGCGATTAGACGTGCAGAGGAATAATTGAAATGAGTTTGTGCTAATAGATCATGGTAATCATTCTTTTCCGCGAACTAGATATAGGTATAGAATACAGTCTCATGTTATTATTGTCCAGTTTTTTGACGAACATTCAATCAATAAGGTTGATAATCCTACTAATATTATAAATGTCAAAGTTTGTAAGGATGGATGTATAGATATTTGTTAATCTTTCACGCAAAAACTACTGTACCGATTAGGCTGAAATTTGGTAGGTATAGTTTGGGACCTGGAATAACAAATAGGCTATTTTTTATCTCAATGGACGAAGGCGCGGGCAGCAGCTAGTGTTATTATATTTTTCCATGCGTGTATCTTAGTACTTAACGTTATTGCCATAGTAGATGTATTTAATTTGAACATACTACCTACCATATATTTATTATGCAAGCGGTGTTTACCTACCTATAAGCGGTTGGTGGACATATCAATAGTAAACAGTTTATGGTCACTTATAAAAAGTACGTATTCTGTAACACTTTTTCTAAGATGTTGGTATTGTTTATAACTAGGTATATACATAGACGTAAAGAAAAATATACTTTTCTTTAATTTAAATCTTCCCGTTGGCTTCATCATGATTATCTGTCACTGTCAGACTGTGGCACTAACAGACCAATAATAATTACTTTGTAATCTGTGGTCAAACAGCCCACAGAATATAGCTGTCATGTCGTGGCATTTTATTGCCAAGGAAAATCTATTGTAAAGATAATTGTGATTTTGGAATCGATATTGTGAATACATTAAATGTCGTTTCTTATATTACAGAGAAACCCAAAAATCAATAAAATACATCTTATATAGATGTAAATACTCTGTGTATTAAATCATTGGTAAACTAAATTGGCCGTGGGGCCGCAGCATACCAATATCGATCCCTCCAACTCAACCCGTGGAAGTCGTAAGAGCCGAGTAAGGGAACCTACCAGAAGAAGGGCAGCAGCTTCTTTCTGAGTATTTTTCAACATCAACACTGCGATCACCAATCCGCCTGCCAAGCGTGGTGATTATGGCAAATCCCCCCTATAAGGGAGACCATCCACTCGATGGACACTTGCAGTGACTTCAGTTATTCATTGAGCCATCAAACCCGTCCAAACCTACAGAAAAGCTGAAACGAAGCTGGCATTCACCAAAAGTCCTGCTCCGGTACTTCAAGGAGTTGGGCTGGTTAGGGCTTGGTTACGCAGGGGATAATGCACAATACACTTTCATGCCAGATATCCTTGAGAACCCGTTCCCTCTCTGGGATAAGAATAAGACTTCAATTATTCCGTGATCAAGGCGCTTGCAACTGTGCCGAAATGTTGCAATTACTGGAAAACTCAAAATAACATTAATCATGGTGCCGAAATGTTGTAATTATTGGAAAATTCAAAATAACGGTAAATGATTCAACCAATAGCTTTGTAAACATGTTGTTTCACTTGACTTTACATGTTTAGGTGTTATGAATTTAATATCTCAAAAATATACTTTAGCCTTACCTACTTTCCAAAGTTGGCTAACTATGAAATTCTATATACATTATTTTAAACAAATAAATACAATACAAATAAGTTCCCATAGGTAAATGAAAATTCCTTTTGCAGTTGGGTCACATAATTTACAGCGAGAAGAAGCATTCACATAAATTCAAAATCCGAACGCATCATTTACCGGGCTTAGCACGTGGCCATCTGTGTCTATGGGTGTCGACATCTCGAGATGGCGGGAAAAGTTGGCAGCCATCTTGAAAAAAGTTGTACGTCTAGTGTCTAGTCAGTTCTAAGCACAGACATGATAGAGCTGCGCCCTAAGGTCCTAAATATTTTTAATTATATTTTGTTAATATTCGCCATGCCGAGTTCAATATTTTATTTTATTCTTCAACAGAACTATACTCATTAGTTTTTATTATCCATTGATTGTTTCAATATCAAAATATTCCTATTATATCCATTAATTTCCTTATTTTATTTGTGTTAACGTAGGTTGTTACTAAAAATAGTTGTTCAATATGGCCTCTGAAGTAATTGCAGATTTTATGATTTTACCGTTGAAGGATCGATTATTATTACAGAAAAATTACGGGACCCAGAACGAAGCTCCGCGTGCGTAGCTACGTTTACAGGATACCTACCGGCTCACCCATGATTGGGGTGAGAATTTTGTATTCAACTTTGCAGGCCGTATACAAATCTAAATATAATTAAATGTTTATAGAAAAAGTTATATACTTATCCAATAAATTTAAATAAAACAGGCCTCGCGCAATAACAATGTCGTTGGCAACAATTTTTTTTCCAATTTCGTTTTAGATGGATTAACATTTAAAAAGACATTTTAGAAGCTCGTTTGAATAATAGCGTGATAACGATGGATCAGCATATCACAACATTATTTATGTAGAGCAACACGCTACCGCTCCTACCAGTGCCGAATCGATTACGAATTCATATTCATGTAAACGATTCCGAATCATTCGATTCGATGATCGCTCGAGTAATAACCGACTTTTTGTATCGCCCAACTTCAACCGTATTAAAATAATTTGAGCATTCGACTCACTCCGTAAATTAAAAAAAAAGAACAGTGCAAAACGTTCCATAAACGAAATTAACTCTTTATACACCGTCGAGTTACATGATTGGGTGTTACGCGCGGATCAAGTTTAATGCGAAACTATTCATTTCGAAACTACTTGCGAACTTATACTTTAATGTTGTACATTAAGGTGTAAACTCTTTTACATAAAAATACCATCGCGGCGGCGGCGCACTAAGATGAGATGTAAAGGTCATATTCTGAGATGATGCGATATTGTAGAAAACAATTTAGTTGACAGTGACAGCCGTTCAAAGCGATTGCCATGCTTGGTGTTGCCATAATATTATTTGTATTCGAACTACAATGTGATCGCAAAGTGTTTTAAATTTATATTTGAAAATAATCCTAATCCTACTTTTTGTGTGTTCTCATAAATTCACATTACAGGACGAGATTTAAGTTAATAGAAAATATAGTTCTGTAAGTTCATCACAAATGTGTCCACAGTACTTGAAATAAAGTTATATCTAAGTAAATAAATACTTTAGTTACCTACGTACGTATTTACCAAATTTTCACGAATTTACGTTTAAGACACCGTCAAGCGTGTTATTATAATATAACTTAGTACCTGGATGACTGAGCTTTGCTCGGTATTTCTTTTATGGTGTGTTTTTTAGAAATTATATTTAAATAAAAATTACAACGAAACACTCATTGGCTTAGTGTTGCTTAACAACGCCACCTGCTGGAGTAGCTTTAGTGTTGTATCTTTAGACAAGTTGGTTGTTCCCAATAAAAAAAAATGTATTAATATTCGCCAAAAGATGTCAGGAAGAGTCATATTTTTCAGTTTATGTTACGGCTGGTTATCTACGAACAAAAATAATGAACTTTATGTCTATGGCCTACAACTTTCCTCACCCATTGTAACGTCATATCCGAGTATATGCAGTAAATTTAAAAACAAGCTGTCATACATGATAGATGAAGGCTTTGTAGCGTCGAAATCTTGTCTATGGAAGTGCCCTATCGATAAAGTTGTTTTTATTGAAAACATGAATAAAACGACATTTTCTAAAAATGCATCCTAGCTAGATCGATTTATCGCCCCCTGAAAAACCCCCTGTATACAAAATTTCATGAAAATCGTTTGATCCGTTTCCGACATTCAGAATATATGTATATACAAGAATTGCCCGTTTAAAGATATAAGATTCTGCGATCTATGTAATAAACACACTTTCGCAATTATATTATTTACGAGTATATGAGTAGGTAGGTACAGACTCTCCACGTGGTCCCTTTCAGGGATGTAGAAGAGGCGTGTATCAGAAGCGATTTCAATTTATTTTCCAATAAAGTAGTTCCAAAAGTGCTTTTCTATTTGCAGGAAGTTGAGCTGGCAATAATAAGTGCATAATAAATATTGCAGGTAACTGAGCATTTTATTAAAAATAATTCCATTAACTTGTAAATTGGGGCAATATGAACATTATTTTAATTAAATCACGATTCCTACTTAATGTCGTGTAAAAATAATACCAACTTCTCTGGTATTATTATATTATTTTATAAGCAAAATGTTCTTAATTTATTCATTCTTGACCTTTTAAGAAATACTGGGAGAAATATTTTTCATTGACCTACCACTTGCTTATATTTTTTAACCTAGGTACCTACACATAATTTTGTGTTTCGCAATCTTAGAAAATATAGAGCACTGCTAATGATATTAAAAGTTCAAAACTTCCGGAACTTCTTTAATATAATTTTTTTAAATCATAGTTAATAAATATAGGTTGCATTAGAATCGAACGTATCAAAATTATGTCAAAGTATAAAATCACATAGATGTGTTTACTACCAACCAAACATCAAAGCCACTGAATACTAACTGTTTTTCGAAGAAACTCATTCCATTTCAACGTCTTCTTTTAGTAAAGCGAAGCATTTACGTGGGTGCGAGAGGGACAGAAGTGGGGGGTGGAAATTACAGGGCTGTCTGCGTATACTGGCGCGTAATGATGGATGGCGGACGACGGCGCATGCGCCACAGAGCCATTAACAGTATCTCTTGGGAAGCTCTCACTGTAAAGAGGTTGTGAAGGATGTACCTATTTGGATGAGGTGTGAATTTTTCTTGATAGTAAATGACGTTTTTCTGTATTTTCAGAGATAAAACCGGTAAACCTTTTTAAATAAGAAAGAAATTAAAATCAACTCTGTATTTAAAAAGAAAAACGAGTAATTTTTTTTGGTTCGATCGAAGTAATCGACAGTGAAAATAAATAATGAACAAACACAAAATTCTTTCCTCTACGTTTTCCATATAAAATTTCAATGTAAATTGAATTGTAGAGCTTGCTCATAGAGTATATTTTCTTATCCACGCTAATATCAAGTGGCTTTTGTCTGGTAATGAAAACAGGGCAACCCTGCACATAGTTTCGTTTTTAATTTTAGTTATTAAAATTTATAATAGGAATACTGTTCACTTTTATAATAACCTCTCGCAATTTATGTTTTCAACCGGCTATTAGGGAACTTTAGAGCTATGTTGATTCAAAATTTTTACTTTATGTCACGGTAGGTTATTTTAAGATGACATTTCAAAACATCTTTTTCAGACACAAGACAAAAAATCAAATTAAAACGTGTTATTATATAATTATTAAGTTGAATGAGATTTTATTTTAGGTAGATAAGTACCTAATGAAATGTTTTGCACTAAAATGAAGACAAAATATTAATGTCAGTAAACCCTTTTCAGGTTTGACAAATCATAATAAATTTATATCGTAAGGCTCTCTAGATTTACCACAATTTAATGGATTCTAGGAAGATATAAACTAAATAATATAAACGTAGAAGATATCGTAAATAGATGCAAATAGACTTGAGACGAAACTGTAAAATATATTGATTCAGGATGTGGTATTGGAATGTTTTCAGGGTTGCCAGATATTTTCAAATTCTACTTGATAATTCGCAAACGAAAATCAAATGAATTGTCAAAAAAATTACACTTGTTCAACATTTTCGTTTAAGTTTTAGCTGCTATCGTTCTTAGCTAGGTAGGTACTTCGTAAAATAAGAGAACAAGTTAAATTATACTAACCAAGCAGTAACAATAATTTCATTAAATAGGTACTATGTTTACATGAAATATTACTTTAATTGATAACATAATGTGACATCAAATTAAAAAAAAACTTGTTTACGTCTAGCAACCCTACGATTTACGGGCATTTGCATCCCTATCCATCTCTGAAATTACGTATTTTATGTCATTTCCTGTTTTATACGTCCCTATCTACAATTTTATTTCAGCTTATATCTTTTCTATAAAATTATCGATATTCAAAACGATATTAAGAACTGGAAAACGAATCTTGGAATCAATCATAAAGGTCTTTGAGTCTTGAATCGATTGCTAGAACGCTTCCTGTACTTACTGTTAACAGGATTTCATGTTTTCTTCTATTTATTTAATCAAACGTATGCGTACCTACTTTTCTATACAAATAAAAGACAGCTGTTAGAATCTTAATAGGTCTTTACCTATTAAGCCTATTTACCTTTGTAAAAGGTATACTGGTATACAAATAAAGGATTCATAAAAAGAACAATAGCGTTCTATTGATAAAAGACCTATGGCCAACAAAATCCATCGCAAGCAAAAAAAAAAATGCCGAGCAGAAATACTATCGCCTACTTAAAAAAAGAATCAGTAGTGATGCCCACCCCATATCAGAGTCCGCAATTTATCGAGTCGACGGGGCATTAACTCACTCGATATTTGGTATCAAGTCGATATTGTTTCGCTAAGTTTTATCGACTACAGGATTTGCCGGGAATAGAACCCAGGACTTGTTAGTTATGTACGCTCCGTATCGTGTTACGATAATGTCTGGCGTTGTGCGCTTACTGATAGCACATTTGGTTTCAAGAGTTTTATTCGTTGCCCATTATAATAAACACTACAATGTGTTGTGAATAATTACGTGGAGATTTTTATTATCTATGCCTTTGTTCTAGGCACAAGCCTTGTACGGATTGGTTGTTTATCTCTTTAGAGATTTAATATTTTAGTCTTATCTATTAGTATTTGTTGATTTTTCAAAGGGGTAAAGTGAAATCTTCTAACCGTCTGTATAAATTATTTGCTTAGTCTTTTATGGTTCTTGTAATTAAAAATAGATATTTGTCGAAATAAGATTGTACCTCCTTTTATCAAATAGTTTACTTTGGATAGGTTGAAACTACTCGAAGCTTATTCACATTTTAAAAATCGATTGTAAACCAATCGGCAGCGTGCATATTGAATTTCCGTTGAGCATCACACCAAAGTCGAATTCGATATTCTAATTTGTCTACACGCATGAATGCATCTCGAAAATGGGGCTACGTGTACTCAGAACGTTGAACCCGTAAAAACTCGAACCAGCAATTAAATCATAAATTTTGCATCACAACCAACAATCACACAACAGATAATGAAACAAAACGAATCGAAAAACGAGAATCGAGTCAATCGCACTGCGTCAATGTATGCAATCGATTTTGTTTTTGGACTGATAAATTAGCACCTTGTTTTTAACGATTACTCGATGCACACGTACCTACGATTTTTGCAAAAATTGGACGGATATTATTACAGTTTAAAATTAAATCTAAGGACAAAATTAAAAAGAACCCCGTAGAACATTTTTTAATTTTTTTTTATAATCTTGTCATATCTGTCCATGTTATTATTACCAAATTCAAATTGACATCTGGCAATAATTGTTTTAAAAAAAAACTAAGTCACGACTTCGTTCCATTTCCAAAAACCGGTAGTGGTAAACGGTAGAATCATTCAGTTGTCAGAAAAAATAAGATCCCCCGATGTTTTATAAGAAATGTTTTTTAATTAGAATAATTTTGCTTTAAACAAAGTACCAACTGATACTTGAGCTCGCGAAGATACTTTTCATGATTAAAATCTACCTCAAGCAATATACTTTAGCATTTCATCGGTAAATATTTCACTGAATTGTTGCCCTACCTCTTAGATTATAGTATTGATAAAATGCAAATGAACGAACCGACGATTTGAAAATAAAAGGATAATAATCGGGATCAATGCCCCTATAAGTGACCCAAATAAGATAATTCTCGAGAGGACATTTCTGTCAATAAGAATTAAGGATAATGTTGCTAGCTTGAAAATGTATTTAAAGGTCGCCCATTTTTTTGTTTTTTTTTTTGAATTCTTTGGGATTAGTCTTGTCCGGGACAGGTTTTGCTAATTCTTATGAATGGTGTATTTAATTTGGTTAAGGATACCGCCTATGGGCCTAAGCTTTTTATTCAAAAGTAATATTAATCTGTTCGTACGTGATAAGCGCGGGCCCCTGGCTCTGCCCTCTGATTATAAATTGCTTTGTAAGGACGTTTAAACGAAAAGATTTTACAAAACAACATTTTATTGTGTATCGTCCCTTTCAAAAGTCAATTTACTCACAGAGAGCTCTAGATCTCTGCTAACTTTAAATCAAAACCCTTTCAAAAACATCTCACGAACTCCAAAGTAGACATATATGTTCTATCAATTTACATTGAGAGGATACATATTAAAATTAGACAACTTTTTTCTTCGCCATCAATATCAAGCATTAGACGTTTAGCTTGAATTGTCATACATAAACATTACGTGGTTGCGCCTGCGCAGAAAAAGGATTCTCTCTACGGGGGGAAGAGTTGCACGAAGACTAGTTTTTGCGGCGGTTTTGCTCACAGTGGGTAGAAGATTCAGAATTATATGTTTGGAATTGCTAGCTTTATAAGTAGATATCGTTTTTGTTGTTGGTTTTACAATAGATGAGATTGAATTTGATATGGTATGGGTATTAAATATTAAAATTACAGAAAAACCTTTAATGAATATAATAATGCTGGACATGGAAGTCATTTAATGCACCAATGAATATCGACAAACCTATCGACCTGCTCGGTTTTTTTATAATTTCTATAAAATGACAAAGTAAAGGAATAGTACCTAGATCTATCACTTATCAGTATAAGTTACTTTGGGGTTACACATAATAATAATGTGGGAAATGTCCAGCAGCTTTGTTTTAATTTTTTAAAGAATACATTTGTGTTTCTATGCGCCTTGCCTTATTATAACTTTTGCTCTGTTTATTTTATACTAGCTGCTGCTCGCGCCTTCTCCCACGTTTTAACGGGATAAAAAATCACCTATATCTTATTCCAGGCCCCAAACAATAAGCATACCATATTTCAGCCTAATCGGTTCAGTAGTTTTTGGGTGAAAGAGTAACAAATATCCATACATCCATCCATACAAACTTTGACATTTATAATATTAGTAGAATCTGTATGAGGGTAACGGTGTTGATTACGCTTAAATAATATCACATAGAATAATTATCAATTGAATTAGGCTAAGAATTGAATAATTTTTTAATATCTTTATTAACAAAAACATTAAAATCAAATAATAGGAACAAATTAGAACTAGTATTTACAAATGAAATAATTGATCTAACTGCAGACTGTTGCAAACAATCTGCAGGTAGCTCAACTGGTCCGTATCAATACCAGTCGGAAGCGTCCCCAAAACGCTGGCTACATTGCCTCGCTGTATGGCAATGTAATGGTAAACCCCGAATAATTAAAAAAAAAAAAACTAACTTTAGCACTAAACTAGTTTAAGTTAAGTTGTAAGTAAGTACATTCAGTTTTTTATTTAATTTCTTTAGTTCTGTCTTTTCATTCAAAAGAGTTCAACGCGCTCGCTACGTTCTACCGTATGATCCTGGAATCCTGCGAATATCCAAACCTATCTTTGAAGGGTTACAACTCTATCGTTGAATATTGAACCGTTATCGTGGAAGCATCGTCATATACTAATCCTGTATACCGAGGTACTATAGAAAAAATATATAAATTTTATGTAACCTCTAATTTGGTAGGAAAAAAGATTTTTATTGTAGTTTTTTATTTGAATTGACTTATCCAAACTCATACACAAATGATTGGTTCGAAAATACTCTGCCTGTATCTATGCTTTCATGGTAGGTAAGCGGCTGAACGGATATTTCTAAAGTTTTGTAAGAAGTTAGGTAGATCTATATTAATCAAGAAAACTAAGTACAAACAAATAATAGAAACAAATTAGAACAGAGATTTACAATTGAAACATTTGAGCTTACTGTAGATTGTTGCAAACAATCTACTGGTAGCTCAGCTACAATACAGGTACGATAGGTTGATTATATCCTGCCTAGAGAAGGAAATTTGAAAACAAAATCTTTACCCGTTTCTGGACCTTACGTAGTTCTCCAAAAAGTTTATAGAAGAAATAACGGAACAAAAAGATCCTTCAATACTCTCCGTATACGAGAAACCCTGTATCAAGGTACATCAAATACTTTAATCTATGGGATCCACTATTCAACCATAAAAAACAATATCATGTCGAATCGACAGACATGGGCCTTAATTACACCCATCCCAGCTAAAAACCAACCTTAAAACTATAGCTGTAAGATCTACGATCGTAAAAGAGATGTGAGGCCATAATAAGCTTTCTAAAAAATGACTTGCCCTGCGTAAGAAGGAATGTGGATCGCTCGTGAAGTCTAAGCCCAAATGTGTGCTGCTAACTCATTGGTGTTACGAGAACTTGATGAAATATTTCGTGTGAACTACGCTTTAGTTTTTGTTGTAGAGATGGCTAGTTGTTAATGATTTTGAGGCTGCTTCTAAGATTTTCTAAATTCGTTTGGTTTTGAACCATTTACTCTATAGTAA
The DNA here is from genome assembly GCA_947859395.1 of Eupithecia insigniata. Taxonomy (NCBI): domain Eukaryota; kingdom Metazoa; phylum Arthropoda; class Insecta; order Lepidoptera; family Geometridae; genus Eupithecia; species Eupithecia insigniata. The sequence goes on along the minus strand of OX402001.1, from coordinate 2,479,359 downwards.
GAACAAAAGCAATGCAGTGTTCAAAAATAGAATTAAAAACCCGCTCTGTTTTCACTTAATGTAGGTAGGTACGTTCGATATTCAATTGTTGACATTGTTGTTTTGGAAGTCCAAGAAATCTAAATAAATGTTGCCAGCGTAGTCAAAACCTTTATCGACATGAAATAAAAATTAAAATAATTTGTTGATGTGTGTAACTTACCAAATTTACCAGTCTTATAAGCAGAAATGTATTGTAGTTTTAAGTTAGGCCCACCGATGAAATGTTATACTAAAATATGTGGCGTGAAGGAATACCAACCAATTATATTTTAATATTCATATTTAGCCGGGTTCCTATCACTTTACTATCTAATTAACGGTTTTAAGACGAATTAATAAGATTTTATCTGAGCCTACTTTCTGCATGAAATTATTCTCAAATATTTAAAACTTACCTACCTAAAAATTGAGGAAATAATTAATAAAACCATAAACAAACGTCCGCTCGTTCAAGTTTTTTTTTAATACACATGCGGTAGTTCCTACTATTCTACCTATTGGTAGTTATTATAAAACAGTTTTTAAGAGGCCTACAAAAAAAACCTTCGTTGTGCAGTAGAATTAAAATGCTACCAAATATTTACGAAAAAAATTAAGGTTTTATTAAGGTAAACCAAAACTGCATGCAGAAGTGATCACGGTTACCTAATGACCAATAAAATCTGTCAAATTGTTATCAATTGTGTTACTCAACTCGTTTCTTGTCAGTTGGCATCTTTTGTTAGTAATGTAATAAAAATCAGGTTTTCGTACGACATAAAATGCTAAAAGATAGTAGGTATGTATTATATTACAGTTATTTTGTGGTGTGGGTTTTGCTTAAGCTTCGGCTTTGAAAACTTGTTATATAAAACTATCGAAGATAAAAATAAAGAACTGAACTTACTACAACTTAACTTAAACAAGTTTAGCGCTAAACTTAGATAATTTTTCTACGTAAAAAGAAAATAAAACTGCTGGAATTTTGACATATCATTAACGAAGAAAATTACAATAAAAAGTCTAAGTAAGATATACATTCGCTACAAATATTATAAATGTCAAAGTTTGTATGGATGGATCTATGGATATTTGTTACTGTTTCACGCAAAAACCACTGAACTGATTGTGCTGAAATTTTATATGGGTTTAGTTTGGAACCTGGAATAACATATTATAGGCTATTTGTCCCGATAAATCGCAGGTGAAGGCACGGGCAGCAGCTACTCTAAATATCAATCAAAACATTTAAAAAACCAAACAATATCGAGAATCATTTTCAAATAAAAGAACTAGAAACTACGTTTTGCGGGTGCTTTAAATATGGTGCTCTTGGAATTGGTGATCTAAATGGGAATACTTCTAACTAATAGTATACCTACGGCGCGACCCGTAGCTTATAGAAATTGCAAGATCCAAATGTACGTCAGGCTGTGAAAGTGTTAACTCACAGTGTTACTTTTCACTTAATCAACTTAACTGTTATTAATTTTCCTTCTAAAACTTAAGAGGTGGGTAGACCCAGTAGCATTAAAGGGAATTCAAGTAGCGAGACAATCGCCTTTTAAGCCGGCCTATCGCCATTGGTATTAAATTCAGCGATAACAATTAGACGACAAATGCGGCAAAGCCTTATCTGAAGGACCACAGGCTTGTAGAAGTAGCTGGTTCATTTCCGTATCGACAACAAAATGGCTCTAACTGAAAACAGCGTGCAAGCTGGCAACCCGCTAATGCTGAGGCAGAGGCCATTTTGTGTGTTTCGGGCTTACATTTATAAGTATTTTTTATGTTGCTTAAATTGTGGTAAGCGTTTAGGTCTCACTCACACACTCACTATCCTGGCGCATCGACCCCGAAGTGGGTCTTGGCCTCCGACATAATAGATCGCCATCGACTTCTGTCCTGCGCCGCCTCCAGCAGTCCGGTGCGAAGACTTGAAGTGAGCGAAGGTCCTTCTCCACTTCGTCCTTCCACCTGTATCTGTTTCCGTTTTGCAGCTCGATCCTCCCCCATTCGTAGCACGTGGCCAAGCCAGCGCAGCCTATGTGATTTTGTTTCGCCAATGATGTTGGGCTCGGCCACTAGCTCAGCAATCTCCCGGTTCTTCCGCACCCTCCAGGATCCGTCTTCACGCTGGACTGGCCCCAATATCTTTCTGAGCATTTTCCTTTACGTCACCAGAAGCTTATATTCTTCCTTCTGGGTGAGTGTCCAGGCTTCACATCCATACATCAAGATCTTGAAGTATTTAGGTCTGCATAAATAAATTGATAATATTTTATTCTATGGTTATTCGTATTCTATTTAAAATTGGCCGTGAGGCCGCGGCGTACGAATATCGATCCCTCCAACTCAACCCGTGGATGTCGTAAGAGCCGACTAAGGGAACCTACCAGAGGAAGGGCAGCAGCTTCCTTCTTGAGTATTTTTCAACACCAACACTGCGATCACCAATCCGCCTGCCAAGCGTGGTGATTATGGCAAAACCCCCCCTACATGGGAGACCATCCACTCGATGGACCGACAACGTCGTAGCGGTCGCAGGGAGTCGATGGATGGAGGTGGCTGAGGACCGCTATTTGTGACGTCATATGGGGGAGGCCTATGTCCAGCAGTGGACGTGTATGGGCTGATATGATGAACTTAAAATAAGTTAATGTACGAGATTCAACATCGGTTTTAGTTTAAAACAAATACAAATTATATGTATTATATTAGTATGAAATGACCGAGCCATTTCCAACTAAGCTAGGTTGTTACAAGCTGTGTTCAGTCTGCCAATGAACAATAAACTCGTAACTCAGTACAATTGTAAGCAAGGTGCACAATATCGGCTCATTACCTGAGTAGATTTGTAATCATGACCTAAGTCGAGCAAGGAGCGACTCAGACGCAGGTTCTGTTCCTACCTGTTCTGTTATAGACATGGACAAATGCTTAGTTATTTTATACTAGCTGTGGGATAAAAATATGTTATTCAAAGTCCTAAAATTCATACCAAATTTCAGCCCAACCAGTTCATTAGCTATTGCGTGAAAGAGGAACAAACATCCATACTTTCATACTCACAAACATTAACATTTATAATATTAGTGGGACTCATGTTTTTAAAGATTAATGATATTTAATAAACAAATGAATTAGCATTCTAAAGCCGAATACTGACCGGTGTTATGGGGCGTAATGTACCATTCGCAGCGAGCTTAAAATGTAATGCCGTGTGCTAAAATCCGTCTCGTTTCTCGTCGCGAGCCTCTTCTGTCCCCGTACTGACTGCACGAACAATCGCTTGGTAACATGTTACATTACGCCCCGTAACGCCGGCCAGTACCCAGATACAACTTTAACACATTCACTGTCAAGCTTCAGCGATACGGTCTGAAAGGAAGCGTTGCTGTGTAAGAAACTGTCGTACGTAACCATAGCGACGGTGGCAGTCAAAGTATAACCTGCATATTTATATAATGGAATTGAGAATGACTTAATCTCTCATGCTATTCTTCTCGGTTCGAATTCGATCTGAGCAGCACGCCATGACAGATGACGTCGTTCCTAATCCTATTCTTTAAGTACGCAGGTTATAATATACCATCTTATAATTTCTAAGATCATTCAAGGCCTTAGATTTGTCATAAGGTCAAATTAATTCAATGTGATAATTTCCAAAAATATACAGAAAGATACAAACTGGGAACTAAGCTTTTCTTGTGGGGTTCTGAAGAAAACCAAATTTTAATTTGGAGAGTCTAATAAGAACTAGACCTGGCAACTCTGGTTAGTGTCCAAAATTGAACTCAAAATAATACTCTGGTATACCATACTGTACCATAAATTAGCAAGAATCTAATCAAAGCAAGTAAACAACCGACTTGCAATAGCGGCCTTCGCGTCAGTTATCCAGCCTACTTGCAAAATTGACAAATTAAATTTATCGTCTCTTGCGCAACACGTTACAGACTATACAGGATGATTGACAAATTAAATTTATCGTCTCTTGCGCAACACGTTACAGACTATACAGGATGATCGTTTACGAAATCAAGTCCTGGGAATAGTTGAGATTGAATTGATGTTCAAAAAATCCAAACTAATAATTACAAATGCGAATTAAAGATTCGAAATTGACTGAATAAAAGATATAATGGTATTATTATAAACAAGTACCTAGAACATATTGTAACCGTCAACTAGATTTGCCGCCGTTCAGCCGGATGTAGTAACATTCATCGTCATCATTGTATCAGCCCATACACGTCCACTACTACTTTTTAAATAATTTATTCTCAAAAAGACAAATATTACCACTACTGGACATAGGCCTCCCCCATACGAGGCCACAAATAGCGGTCCTGAGCCGCCTCCATTCATCGACCTGCGACCGCTACGATGTCGTTGGTTCATCGAGTGGATGGTCTCCCAACACTCCGTTTCGCATTACATCGTGGCCGCCACTCGAGAACCTGTACTCCCCAGCGGTTATCAGTTCTGCGAGCTATATGACCTGCCCACTGCCACTTCAGCCTACTAATTCTGAGAGCTATGTGACTTTGGTTCTTATACGGATTTCCGTATTCCGGACTATCGGTATACGGTAGTAAAACTATCGTATGCAATAAATGGTTGGATATTGAATGTCAATATTAAATTTTTACAAAAGTATAATTTCTTTCTTATGATGGCTCGTGTCGTAATCGTAAAACCTACCCTGTATATTAATTTATCTTCAGACAATTTGCATCTTTACAACGTAGTTGTTTAGTTTCAAACTTGAGTAGCAGGTTCTTATTGGACTTAATTGTTTTAGCTCCGAGCGACTTGTCTACACTTGATAAGTTTTGTTGTGAGGTCGGTGAAGTGTAATTGTATTATGTTTACTATTGTTTTTATTTGTGTGTTGTGTAACTAAATAATTTTTTTATATATGTACATAAATTTATCTGATCCTGGACAAAATTATATAGTCGTAAAAGCCGACTAAGGGAACCTACCAGAGGAAGGGCAGCAGCTTCCTTCTGAGTATTTTTAAACACCAACACTGCGATCACCAATCCGCCTGCCAAGCGTGGTGATTATGGCAAATCCCCCCCCCCCCCCCCCTACATGGGAGACCATCCACTCGATGGACCGACGACATCGTAGCGGTCGCAGGGAATCGATGGATGGAGGCGGCTCAGGACCGCTATTTGTGGCGTCGTACGAGGGAGGCCTATGTCCAGCAGTGGACGTGTATGGGCTGATGATGATGATGATGGACAAAATTATACGGACGAACTATGATAAACTACGAGTAAATAATGATTTTGTAAATGAAAAGAAAATAATATTATTCAAACAAAAAACTATTTGAAATTCCTGTAGCACAAAGAACCTTGGGAATCTCTTAGTAATCGTAAAACTTACAGGTAGGTATATATCTTACAAAAGCTGTCTAACAATCAATAGCATTTCGCGGCGTGTCACAAGGCTGCATTCCGGGGCCGTTATTACTTCTAATTCATATAAATGACCTCCCGAGGCAACGTGTCGGTACATTAAATGCAATATTAAACTCTATTGACACAGCTCGGCAAATGCCTAACACCAAGTAAATAGTGATTTATGATAACGACTAAGTGCTCTATGACTCGATGTACCTAATGATTGCATTGAATGAATTATCAATTTAGCACCTTTTAAGTGTCTAATGTCTATACTTCTTTTGACAAATTTAACCGGTTTACCAATGGTTTAAGTGCGAGTTTTTATCTCTTAACGGTACTTTATTATACTAAATTTGTGAAATTCAGAAAAAGTGGCTTTTCCTAAAGAATCGTGCGTTTATTTGACTATAGTATAAATACTATCGAAAACTATCGAAACTATTAGAAAGATATAAATATCTTTCTAATATTTTTTATTTTATTTTAATCTAGTAGTATCCTACTGTAGTGAAAAGGCCATTCCATATTTCATGATTTTATATTCATTTTTAAATTAAGTATTTATATTCTAAAATATCAGAACATTCTAAAACAAAACTCTAATTCAACAGAAATAAAGTTCATTCAATTCCACAACGTGACACAAAGATATCATAGGAATTTTGCCAATGCTGATATTGCAGACTTATCGCGCGCCGCTCTGTCTACGGCTGAGTTCTGATTGGCCGAATTTATGTGTCTTTTGTTGTTTAGTGGTGTTTTGTAATCGTTAGATTTTGCTGGGTTTGATATTGACGGTAACTTCTACATGGGGTTTATGGTTCCCGATGGTGTTCTACGGGACTAATACTAAAAGCTATTTTTGTATCTCGGATCTATTTTATCATTAAATGTCTGTAAATTAAGTAGCTTGTTGAAAAGCTTCAGAATATAATACTGTAGCTCAACAAATAATAATAATATATATAAACGTTGCAATAATAATAAAATACGTAATAATCGAAAACAATCAGAATTTAAATGAATTGTGAAAAGCCCCAAAGGCATTTGACGTTTTCTAGACACATCAATAGTCAACAAAGGACACTTTAAACAGAGCAAATAATCTAAAGCATTAAATAATATCAATTTAGGTAATCTAAGTTACAAATGAGAATAATAGTGGAAACTACAAGTTTGTTTTGATTTTGATGTAAAATATTGAGCTGTTCTAAATAAAGGGTTTGAGGTTATTTATGTTGATTATGTCTAATTTATTTCTATACAGCAAATGTTGTAGTACAGGAGAATGAAGCATGTTTTTTACCTCGTCAAGTCCCATATTTTAAGAAAATACTTATTTTAATTTTGACACTAATTGTTGGAAAATATATGAATTTTAATAATATAAACAATAACACTTTAGGTACAAAGTTTGCTTTTGAAACATATAGGGTAATTATACTTTCACTTTATTTATTTATGAGCTATTCTAGGTTATTTCCATGAGAGAGAAACTCAACTGTAGCGTGAGAAGAGATAAACAATCAAAATATTTGTATGTCCCAACAAATATGTCTAGCAAGCCATAGTTGAGAAATCGCAAGCTCCATTTCTCTCTTTTATTTTAATTATCTTTTGCTGAACAATAATACAATCTTAATATCAGAAATCTTGAGAAATCTATACAAGATCAAGTTTAGTTTTAGTAAAACCTCGTAAAACCTTGGCTATACTCGGTTTTTTAGTGAGCCGAAACGAATGTATCTTTTTAAAGAAAATAAAACATAATAGTAAGTGTTTTATGGAAGTTTGCTTTTCATTTTTAAGCAATGAATATTAACCTTCTCAGCAGAAATATGTACGGTGGTTTTATGTTATTCACGCACATGTCCTGCGTAGGGATTATAAACTTTACCCCCCATATAATAAAAGCCAAAAAGGCGCTTATCAGGAGAAAGTTTGCGTCCAGCTGTGGACCGGTATAGATTGTAGACATAATATGTATTCTAAGCTTTATTTGATCAAAATCAGCCAGTTGTTCTTATTTTATGATAGCATTCATTGACTTTGTACAAAAGTTGCAAAATAAAATAGTCGCGGCTTTTATATCTGTAATATTATCTGGTGTTTCTAGTTAGTTAGCCATTGCCCATTATAATAATACAATTGCACATATTTTGTACCTAGTTGGTCCTTGTCTAGTATTTATGTGACTGTTAGGTGTTGTTTATAGCTCACCTACTGACTGGAATCGAGGAATCTTATTACTGTCACTTACATCCATCTTTGCTAACATTCCATTACCATATTACAATGTGAAACGATTCTAAAGTTGTAGTCATATTCTTTCACCATTATCGTCATCAGCATACGCCTCTCTATGTTTTTGACCATATTTTGTTTTTGTCTATACTTCTTTTTCTGTAAATTTCATACATTCTTGACTGAAAAATTGATAACGGTGATTGAAAATTTTCTTTTATTTGATATTTCACAACAAAAATATTCAAGATTTATTATATTATTTAGTTCACTCAGTTTCACAAAAAATCTATAATAAGACTATATAGACAGAATAGATATTTTACATGATTTCATGATGATAATCATGGTACCTATCTATCGCAAAACAAAACTATCTTTATCTGATTTAGATTTAAAAACTACTAACAAAACAAAAAAAGAAACACTTTGGTAAGTAAAACTATCTACCATGTTAGTTTCAACAGTAAAAATAATACAATAGACATGACGACTGATTTTAAGAAACTACACCGTGATATTTTTTAAATCATATTTCTGCAAAAAAATGGACTTCGAAGGAAAAATACAGCTTTTAAAAATGCATTTTATGCACATATCGATGGATGGAGGCGGCTCAGGACCGCTATTTGTGGCGTCGTACGGGGGAGGCCTATGTCCAGCAGTGGACGTGTATGGGCTGATGATGATGAAGTATTCAGTTTTACCCCACTCGCTTTAGTAATTTACGTGTTATTATATATATATTATTATTTTATTATACGTTCTATTTTATAACCTCGACCCAATAAAACAATGTAACATTAATTTTTTTTCATTCTTTTCATTAAGAACATGTTCTATCAAAGCCTCAAGTTCTCTCGATCGGTCCGATACCGTGAAATCATAAATACAGCTTTTACTTTACACTTTATAGAAGAGAACACCGTAGCTTATTTATTACATCACAATGTACCGGGGTGAAACATCTGGAGAAATGTCACGGTACTCGTAAATGTAAGAATTGTAACTGGTTTTTGTGCTCGAAGTAATTATAAAGAGCAATTAAATGCTTATTCTTTTTGCTTGGCTTACAATGGCGATTTCTGGAGAGAATGGGGGAAGCCTTTCACAAGCAGCTGTGTGATTACGCTAAAGTTTCCATTCAATGGATCGCCATCCGGGGAGACTGGCTATAAACGTTTTCGGTTTCAAATACATCGTACACTCATTTCGCCACTCATTGGCTGAAGTTTGATTAAGATTGAAAAACATATTATGGCGTGTTTGAAAAAACGATAAACCGACTTAAAATTTCCTAACTAACACTTATTTCTTTGTTTTGTCCTTCTTAGTATTGCGGGATAAATACTTATCCCCTGGGAATAACCCTATATGTACATATGTTTTTCTAAATCGGTCCATAATGGGTGGAGATATCGCGTTACATACATACAAAAAAATATACAGACGAATTGAGAAACCCATCCTTTTGAAGTCGGTTTAAAAGTAAATACAACGCAATTCATAAATATGCTATGAAAAATTTATCAATATACAAAAGTTAAATTTTTCAAGAAAATTATTGCATCAAAGAGCTTTTGTACCATCCCATAAACACAGTACAAAATGAGGTAAATTTCTCCACTGTCACAAACGCACTATTTATTTATTCTGTGGTTCTATTGTGTACTTTTTGCTCGCGCATGCGTAATGGCACATTTGGTTTACGAGGTTAGTTTCGTGTTCTAGATACTTACAGGCGTCCTACAGGTTTCTTGTTGACACTCGCTGTTTATTGCACTTCGATGACTTATTGCACGGCTTTTGATACACTGTGCTATGTTATTTTGTGTTAGATTCTTGGTATCATTGTGTTTAGTATGTTATTTAGTTTATATTATGTATTTTAGTTTTAAGTTAGAACGAAATTAATAATTTATAGGAGACTGCGCCTGTGAATTGAAACGTAGTTTTCTTCATAAACAGTTTAAAAAAAGTGAAGTGAATCCTGTGTTATTCCAGGTAGAATTTTATGATATAAATAACTTTATTTTTAGGCTTACAAAATAAGCTTTAAGACAAGTAAAATTTTAAACTATAAAATATCAAAAAATATAGTAAAAATTGTGAAGAAAATATCAATACATACCATAGCGAGGCAATGCAGTCAGCGTCTTGGGGACGCTTCCGACTGGTATTGATATGGACCAGTTGAGCTACCTGTAGATTGTTTGCAACAGTCTGCAGTCAATTGTTTCAATTGTAAATACTAGTTTAATTTGCTTATATTATTTGATTGTTATTTTCTTAGTCAATAAAAATACCGACCACTGACATTTCCTTCACAATTTTTTTTTATTATGCGTGGGCAATCGTAAGGATTGCCCACGAGCATGTTCAGCAACATGAGCATGTTCAGCTGTGGACGTAAAATACTGATAGGTAAGAAGCAGGGTAAGAGAGGGTAAGGTTCCAATCCATAAACGCACAAACACATCAAATTTTATCTCAAAACGACAAAAGAACATAACAAAATAAATTCATACATTTCGTTTCCTCTACGACTAAATAATGTTGCTTTACCAGATGTCTGTCAAGTCGGCAATAACTCCATATAGGACACGACTAGTATATTTAGTGGAAAATGTTTCATACAAGTTTTGGACTTGCATACAGGGTGTGTATCAGATTGATGTATGAAAAGAGGTACTTTTTCTGATAATTTCATAAAAATAATACTGTGTTATGTTTTAAACGGTCGTTCTGTGTAGTTTGATTGTTTCTGGTCGTGAAAACATTGCTGGAGTAAACAAAAAAACGCATGTCTAGGATTTCAACTAAGTTCAACAAGTTTCTACTCAGTTTCCCCAGCGCCCCCTTTCAAAGATCTAGATAAGATATATGTACATGTTCCCAAAGGAAATCCTCTGGTAATTTCTAAAAGCCTCTCCACACCGGCGCGGCACGTAGATCACGCGCGCAGCTGGGAACTTTAATAATAAATAAAATAAGTTTTATTTTAGTAAAAGGTTACAAAGTAGGTACATGCTTCGTGTAATTTTCTTAAATTAATAAATTTTATCGCAAATTTTATCATAAGGTAGGTAACTTACAGTTTGTCCGTGTCACTATCCTCGAACCGTGAGTGTAGATCTCCATTCGAATATTCGTTGCAGATTCGGGTTACGTTCGCGCCTCACGCCCGTAGTTTGTCGGTTTTTGTCCCGTGACAAACTGCGATCTCGCTCGCGAGTGTGGAGAGGCTTTAACTAAACCATGAGACAAGGCGTTTTCTTAAAAATCGTTTAAAAATAGTTCTTACAAAATGAGGTGCTACGACTTTGGCCAAATTAAAATGGTACGTAACGAAGACAACTTCTTCCGCGAATAAGCTGCTGCTATTTATTGAGTTGATTCTACGTCGTAGGTACGTGAGGTACAATAACTAGAGTTTTTTCCATGTTGCGCAAACAAAACACAATTACTCATTACATACAATTTGAATAAAATGGAATGATTTTCATTGTTAACATAGCCACTAACATTAAAGTAAATACAGCCATCCTGTATACTCCGAGTCAAGTTGAGTCGCTGAGCGAGTGATGTGCAAGCGCATTGAATGCCAATACAAAGATCACATTTGATACGTAACTGGATGGAGTTATTACGCTGATGTGTTCAGTTTGTTGTATGCAAACATACGGACGGAGTTGTCTCATATTTTCTGAATGATAGTATTTAAATTGTATACAATAACTATAGCTTATGCGTGCTGCTTTCTTCGAAGAGTTAAAGCGTATAAAAGTATTTACGAAAATCTAAGTTTCAAATTATTTTTTGCGCTAACTTTATATATCTTGATGATAACTTGGGATCAACTCTGAAAACAAGAAACAGTTTCTAATTTGTTTTCAAGCAAACCCTCTTATGTCACGTATCCTACTAATATTATAAATGTCAAAGTTTATGAGATGTATGGGTGTTTGTTTCTGTTTCACGTAAAAACTACTGAACAACTCCTGTATAGTTTGTGACCTGGAATAACATATAGGCTATTTTTTATCTCAATAAAACGGGGGCGAAGGCGCGGGCAGCAATTATGTAGTTATAATATATTACATAGATATTTTTTATTATACATAGAAAATATACAGAACACTCAAGACAAATATTTGCAGATCGTACAAACATTAGTTACAAGGCGGGATCGGTCGACAAAAATACCTACAAGATAAGGGATTGATGCCCTTTGAGCCGAATTTCGGCTACGACAGCATCAAATATCGAAGTGCGTTATTTCTTTTAGACCTTACAGGACCCTTCGACACGTCACAAAATTAAAATTACATAAGTAAAACAGGGAAATCAAGTGATCACTTGATTTTTTGTTCACTTCATTCTTTCTAGGGTAAAATAAAGAAGCGTACAAGAAACCTTTACCTTGTTAGGTTGTTAGTTTTCGAGGTGTTGAAGCAAAAGTCGTCCCATACTTTTTTATCATCTAGCTAGATAATTTGATATTTTGTAATAAGCCTTTTTACAAAGGATATGTTTCATAGTTTGTTTGGATTTATTTATTGATAATTTTTGAGAGTTTTGTTGTAGAAGCGTATACATTTCCCTTTAAAGATACACTAATCTTGTGTAACCTAGTTTTCGGCACATTGAGTTTATTCTTATTTCTAGTATTTACATTATGTATGTACATACATTATGACGACCCAATAACGACTACCCGAGTACATCATCATCATCATCAGCCCATACACGTCCACTGCTGGACATAGGCCTCCCCCGTACGACGCCACAAATAGCGGTCCTGAGCCGCCTCCATCCATCGACTCTCTGCGATCGCTACGATGTCATCAGTCCATCGAGTGGATGGTCTCCCATGTAGGGGAGGATTTGCCATAATCACCACGCTTGGCAGGCGGATTGGTGATCGCAGTGTTGGTGTTTAAAAATACTCAGACGGAAGCTGCTGCCCTTCCTCTGGTAGGTTCCCTTAGTCGGCTCTTACGACATCCACGGGTTGAGTTGGAGGGGTCGATATTCGTACGCCGTGGCCCCACGGCAAGTACATATGCAGAACATATTATGGTGCACAAGTGTGCGTGCAAACACAGGTACACTCTGTATTCACCCACTCTTAAGATTAGGGTGGTGATGCGTCGTACGTCTGCTTGTCCTGGAGTGGAACGGAGATGGTGTAATCAAGATCTCTTTATTAACTGACTTCGAAAAAAGGAGAGGATTCTATGTTTGTAGTTATTTCTGTAGTTTATTTTTAAAAGTACTCATGTTTTTCGTTTTCGCCACGATTTGGGTGATTATTTTGCAGTGGTATAGAGAACTAGCGATCCCCGCCGGCTTCGCACGTCTGCAATGCTGATACTTAATTATACATATAAACCTTCCATTTGAATCATTCTATCTATTAAAATTGCATCAAAATCCGTTTAGTAGTTTTAAATATCTAATAATACAATAGGGACAAACCAGACTAGATTTCTATGGGACAGACAGACAGCGGGAAGCGACTTTGTTTTATACTATGTATGTAGTGATGATCACGAAATTTTATTAATATTCCCGAGGGATTCAAATGTATCCCGCAAAACTTAAAAACAGTTTAAAACTAAGGGATTCGAAATCGATTTTTAGTTTCTTCAAAACAATAAAATATTAATATAGGAAAATAAATAATGCTGGACAATACACACAGCATTATCTAGCTCCAAGCTAAGCAGAGCTTGTGTTATGGGTACTAGATAACTGATATACTTAATATAAAAGATTACATAGATAGATATTTTTTATTATACATAGAAAACATCCAGAACACCCTGACAAATATCTGCAGATAGTACAAATATTTATCCCGAGGCGGAAATCGAACCCGCAACCTCCTGCGTCACAGGCGGACCTTCGCCCACTGCGCCACAGAGGGCGTCAACGCATTATGATTTTGCAACGACAAGGTATTGACATAGTAATTTAGATAACCTTTATCCACTTAAATTACTTAAACTGATTACAATCCAGTTTAAATTTTAATCTGGTGACAATAACGGTGATTTTCATTTGACATAAGTAGGTAGGATTAAATGTTGGGTAAAGCTAGTAAGAAGAGTGACCATAAGTTTGAACAAAATTAACTTTTTACGTACCTATGCCATATGACTTTCTGAAAATTGATTTTTTTCTTCAAAGAGAGAGAGAGAGTGATAGAAATAGGGATGCAAGGACTTTTATCGATTATTTCATATCTTAAAATATTGGATACCTATTCCGTCATTCAGCTGGTATCACTACACTAAACTGATTCGATAGCGCTTCTGACTTCTCTTTCTTTGCGATAGAAATGAAAAGGACCGCAACATATTTATTGTAATTTTCTATTGAATTTTTCAGTGAGTTGCCATCATCAAGTTAAGGCTACAGGTTATCCAGAATACAATTATTAAAATATCCAATTTTTGGTAATGTAAACTTCTAGGTTTATAGTTAGATTCAGAATGTTAAATTCCTTTTTAAAATAATTCTCATTGTATGAAATCATGGTAACAAGAAAATCTTGACAGTAGCGGTGGGCGTTGCACTAAAACCATAGTGGATTTAGATAAGCCGAATATGTAGGAACGTACATGTTTTAATGTTTTATCTACAAAAATATTCTAAACTCTAAGATATAATAAAAAAGGTTCAAATTCACTTTATTCAAAATATGTTCCAATAACTGTACTTATGTAAGTAGTTTACGCACACCTTAATTCAGATTATGATTAAGTTTGTTTAGATTTTTGATAGCTTTATATAAATAACAATAGTATATTTAGTCTAAGTTACTCAGTGGGAAAAGAAGGCACAGATCCTACTTAATATTATAAATGTCAAAGTTTGTATGGATGGATGTATCATTTATGGATGTTTGTTACTCTTTTACGCAAAATTTACTGAACCGATTAAATCTGAAATTTAATTATTACAAATATATTATTACATATATATATATATTAACACTATAAATAGTCTGTCGATGATCACTATAAATAGTATATTTATGCTCACTATAAATAGTCTATCTATGCTCACTATAAATAGTCTATTTATGCTCACTGTAAATAGTCTATCTATGCTCACTATAAATAGTCTATCTATGCTCACTGTAAATAGTCTATCTATGCTCACTGTAAATAGTCTACCTATGCTCACTATAAACAGTCTATCTATGCTCACTGTAAATAGTCTATCTATGCTCACTATAAATAGTCTATCTATGCTCACTATAAATAGTCTATCTATGCTCACTATAAATAGTCTAACCTATGCACTCTATACAAAGTCGAATAACCTTTCGATTTACATATTTTCTTTATAAAAATATCAAGATCTTCATTCGACTGACAAAACGATCCGTGCTTTAGATACCTATTGAATGAAAGGGACTGCCAAGCTTTCCACGTGACCTCAAGCGATTCTAAAACAGTTCACATTCACATTGTATAAACTGCCTCAATTGTCCGTCAATCCGACATACAACTTTATTGATACTTCCCCAGATTAACTAGAGCTCTGCATTCCGTGGAACCTGTTGGTAAGATCTGGTTGAGCTGGTCCAAGATTACTTGGTCGGGTCAAGTTATGTTGTAATGAGATTACATGCAGATTTGCAACTGTCAAGTGTCATTTGTTTTAGGTTAGAAATAGTGTATACAGGGTGGTTTTTTGAAATATGACCTTTAAGTAGAAAAAAATGGATGGTGGCGGCTCAGGACCGCTATTTGTGGCATTGTATGGAATAAAATAGAATAAAAATTTATTTATTTGCCTAAAACTACCACACAATACATGCAATGACTTACGACTAATTAAACATAATTAGAGACTTTCATTGCGCAGCAGAGTTAGGGCAAACATGGCCTTCCCTCAGCATTGTGCTGGACGAACACTTGTGTGTCCACCCAGCGCTGGTTTTCAGTGAAAGCCATGGGCTTGGAACGTCACAACCGTCTAGAGTGGTGCGTCTGTAATGGTATTGTAATGTAATGTATGGGGGAGGCCTATGTCCAGCTCTGGACGTGTATGGGCTGATGAAGTAGAAAAAAATGCTTTAGAATGGCTTTGAGCAAACGCTGAAGAAAAATAAAGTGAGAAAAGTATTTTTCCACTGTAAGTTTCATTTCACTTATTAGATTTTTCAAGGTATATAATATATGTGTTCTTTACTTCATCATTATCATCATAGTTCACTGCTGGCCATACGCTCTCTGATTTACCCTAAGGTAACAGATTACCATTTGCAAATATACACATAAATCGCTTAATATAACGATTTAACTTCAGAATCAACAACCCTACTCCATAATATACATTATGTAAATACATACAAAATTTAAAACTGAAACGAAGCTATATATTTATAACATTAGACATTTCAACAACCGTAGAAAACCCATCACTTCAACACCCATCAAAGCTGAACTTTTTATAATGAATCATTTTCGTTCTACTTTATCATCTCCAAACACGTAGACTAAGTATAAAATAATAGCAAAGTTTTGGTAATACTTCGAGGAATGTCATTAATCACGCTGTTGCTTGCCGGACAAAGGCGGCAAATTACTGTTCCTAGGACTCAGGGCTGGCAGGAATCTCATTTTTAACCGACTTCAAAAAAGGAGGAGGTTCTCAATTCGACTGCATGTTTTTTTTAATGGATTTTACGCGGATTTGCCGCCAATTATGGACCGATTTTGAAACCCACTCATTCACTTTTGTATAGAGAATAATCCCGAGGTGGTCCCATACAAATTGTAACCCCAGGGGATTAGTATTTATTCCGATACACAGTGTAAAAGTAAGGGATTCGAAGTCGATTAGTAGGTAAAACAATCAAATTATCACAAGTAACAAACAGCTTCCATGGGCGTAAACAAGAGGAAGGTTCAGGAATTTGTAGTCGGTTAATAGTTTTTATTTAATACTAGGTGCTGCGCGCGGCTTCGCCCCCGTCGAATAATTTTTTTCGCGCGGAACCCTAATTTTTTTCTATCTTATGTCCTTTTCCTGGTTCCAAGCTACCTGCACACCAAATTTCAGCCAATTCGGTTCAGCCGTTCTCGAGTTATAAGTGGTGTAACTAAGACAACTTTCTTTGATATATGTATATAGATTAGTACCAATTACTATAGTTGCTGGACAGCCTATACGAATAGGAAAACTTCTTCAATTTCAAAAATAACTTATTTTTTGCACTGAATTTTTTTTCTGGCTCTTAATAATACTGGAAATATTTTTATCACATCATCATCTGGTCTGAAAGTAAGCAGAAATTGTGTTATACAAAATTCCTTTGAGATTTCTTTTCAAAATTAGGTAGTTAATTATGGTAATATTCTAGATAGAGTAAAACTGAGAGAAAAATAGAAATTAAACAGAACTTTCATTTTACATAAAAAATACATTAATACGAAATACCTAGGTACTCAAAATATAATATTAATGGGGGCGATGGATTGTAGCAGCCCTATTTTATGTAAATTTCACAGTATTGTCAAGAAGCACGAACACACTGACAGTCAAAATTAGTTGTAATTTTATGTCAAAATGAGCTTCACAATGGCTTCTGTTGCGGTTGTTTGCATTTTCTGTCATAATAACTGTCCTGTGGGCTGTGACCGCAAAACTAATCTAAAACAAAATGGAAATTGAAAATAAAATAAATTCTTAGAATCCAACGTTATGATGACATTGAAATTTTGTGTACAATTTATATCTGAGAAATCAAATTTATATGACAAATAAATAATGTTAAATTCATAGAGTAAAAACTGGCTGCTATAATTCCATGGTTAATTTATAATAATTTGTTTAATGAGTCAAATTTCATGGCTGCGATCCAGTGAAAGACTGTAGGCAGATTCTGGATGCTGCAAGCTGAAAACAGGACGCTGCGCTGTGGCAGTTATTAGGGGACACCTTTGTCCAGCTGTGGACTAGTATAGGCTGATGGCATTATCAGATGCTGTATTAATTAATGTTCTAATCTGTGTCTTATTCTCTAATTAAAGTGTCATGCGTAGGCTTATTGTTCCATATCTACTAATATTATAAATTTCAAAGTTTGTGATTATGGATGTATGTCTTTCACGCAAAAACTACTCAACTAATTGGGATGAATTTGATATGAGTTTAGTTTGGGACCTGGAATAACATATAGGCAATTTTTTATCCCGATAAAACGCGGGCGAAGGCGTGGGCAGCAGTATTATATATTTTTCAAAAAAGATATGTTATAAGTAGTAAGCACTTATTGTGGGATATCAACCGTAATTATTTTTGTGAATTTAATGTTTTTCCTATGCTAATCTGAACCTTATTTGTTCACAGGTACGTTCAATTCAAAGTGACACTGAACTATAGATTCCATTGGTACGGTGAAGTGAGTGTTTTCTCTATGCATCAGTAAGATTATTTATTACCTCAAAAACACGCAACTGTCAATTTTCGTCCAATCAAATACGGTCATATCGGTATGTTAGTTAGAGACTAGCGTGGGTCCCCGTATCTACCTGCGGTAATAATAGTAATTATTTTGGGTACAATTCGGCCCGGGAATTGAAGACAGGTAGAGGAGACCATTCGGCCATGATGGAACAGCGGCATTCAAACTTTTACTTTAATTTTATTTTGACTAGTATGAGATGGTTCTAATAATTTCCTACCAATATTAAATAATAATCATTCATAAAATACGTTCGTAATTATAATCTTTCTTGAATAAGTTACTTTATGCCGCCATAAAGCTATGAAAATCGATCAATGGGTCCATTTTATAGATTGAAAAAGCAAAGATAAAGCGACTTTTAACGCAAGTGTTCGGCCCAGAATGACTATTCAAATATTAAACTAATTTATTTAGCGTTACTATTCACATATTTAAAAGCGAATGCTTTTTACACCTGCGTCTATGCGTCATAGTTTCTTTTTTATTATATTGGCACGGAAACATTAATGTGGAATAGGTACCTATCTAATTTTAAATATTACCGACAGCTTTTGATCATACCGCCTTTTTGCTACTGGCTATAAAACGTTTCATATAGAATAATTTAGATAAAGTTATAATAACCCAGTGTCATAAGAGCATGGGTGGCTACTTGCAGTTTATAGCTCAGCAAGCTTAAAAATAAAGGTATTAATAAGCGGAATACTTCAAAGAGTATTTTGCACCAATAGTAATATAGCAATTAAGTTCAATAAGCAAAACCATAATGTATTACTCTCCACACTCTTATAGAAGTTTTTATGTAACATTAAACTAAGATATCACGAAATAATAATTATAGAAAATAGTTTCCGTTATTGTTACTTCATGTACCGGATACCACAAAATCTATTCGTAATTAATAAAAAACTCATAATTATTATCAGAAAGCCCGTCTCCGTTTACTAATATTTAGTATCAATAAAACTAGCTTGAAACATGTATTTATTACTGTGTTTAAATTGTTTTCTTTATGATTTAAGTAAGGCTGTATAAAATCGGTGTGATTTAGCTCAAAGAAGCGATACTTTACAGATTCAGACGGCTAGGTTTGTGACGGAAATGAATTGACCTTGCATAAAATTGTTGAAGATATTGACTAAGATCATATTTATTATTACGATAAAAACTTGTGGATGATTTAATCTATTTAATGTACTGCTACTGGTTTATTTTACTACACGCTAAAAGTTTTAGCAAAAAATAAACACGTGAAATTAAAAAAAAAAACCGACCATATACCAGATTTAAAATTGAAAAAACAAACTCGAAAAGTCACTCCAGTAATAAGAATTTTGTAAATATTTATATGTGATCTCTAAAGTTGAGAACCATCGACTCAAGGCCGGGTAGTACCTATTAGAAGATTTTGGCGCCAGACGAAATATTTTTTTCTCACGTATCATTTACAATATTCTTTGTAAACCCTGTTTTGAATTGTATGAAATGTGTATCATTGTAGATAAATGGTTCAAAAGCAATTAAGATATAGGTAGGTCGGTAATTTTTTAATGTTTCCCTATAACTTTTTTTAAAACGAACTACGCCCAATTAAGTAGGTACTGTGTTCTTTGTCACACTTGTATATTTTTAATATTTCACCATGTTTTAATTATCAAGCCAAACTAAACATAATCAAGTTTATCTATTTAAAAAAAAACTAAATTAAACATTATAAATAATTTACTCAGAAAATAATTTGCATTTACTTTGTAAATAGATTTTATTGGTGTTAATGATCGGTTCTTTCAAAGCTCGGCACATTATACTGTAAACTCATAAAGCCGAGATTGTTGATAATATAGCAGAAATGGGATATTTACAATTGTTGGGATAGCTCTATAGCTTTAATAGTCTGGATAATTTATTATTTATTCATTATTTTAAAGTGTTATTGGGTGTTTATCGCTAATGCAACGTTTCGTTCGGTTAACAGCAAACGTGAATATTGAGCTTTTTCGGTGAATAGGAAAATTGTTGCTAAACCGAATTTTATGTTGAGTTTAAAACTGTTGGTTTGTTCCATAAAATCTTTAATATTATTTTATACTAGGTTTTTGTTTTTATAATGGTAAAGCATTTGACCACCATCACACTTGAGAAAGTGAAGATATGGCCAAAGGTGGAGCGCGCTTTCCCAGATGTCACAAATGCTATGTCACAAAATACATGAAAACTTGTTCATAATAACGATTACGATTATAATAACATAAATAAACACTTTCATGCCGCACATGTCCATAAAGCGCCGCGGTGGCTGGGCAGTGAATGCGTTACAAACGTTTCTCTAGCCTTATGCAAACTGAGAGCACATTTTTTCACGTTGTTTAATACCGTATGAGGACTATGGACTTTTCTTCTATCAATCAAAATCCTTAAAGTCCTAAATTTTAGCAGATCTCAATCTATCAAACGTGAACCGGCTCTCGTCCAAGAATTTCCAAGAAATCATTGCCTCTAACTTCCTCAAACCTTACTTTACTATTAAACCTTGCTCTATAAAAGTAATTAACTCACGCTGAAGATAATTGATGAAGCCAAGATTACAACTCCAGTCTGCCCATTCTCATCAAACTAAAATATACGTTATCAACCTAATTTTAAGGTCTATTTTATATAACTATGGAGGTACAGTCGATAATAAAAGCGAGGGGTTGGGCGGTGAGCCAGACGAATAGTGGAATAAACTTTTTTTAGTGGTTATACTTCCCTTTATTATTATAAAATCGTCAAGAGTCAGGGTAATTTTTGAAGGATGGTGTTTTGACTTTGTGTGTATGTGTGGAGATTAGCTTTTGTGTGTGTGAACGTGTGTTGATTTGACTAGAGCTTGGGGCGTGCAGTAACGACCCAATTTTCTATGATGGTCTTCCTTTCAACGTTTCAAGGTTATTCTGACAAAACTGACGGTTTTAAGAGGGAATGGCCTTGAGTGTTTAAACAGAGAGACTTTTTGAATAAGAATTTGAATTATTATATATATACCTATTGAAATATCTTTCGTTTAATATTAGTTTTAAAAACATGCACTCCTTATTTTGGTTTAGATGAAGTGTGAAATGAAAATATCTAGCATTATTTATTTATTTTCATAACTGAATACTTAAAAATGTATGAATAAAAATGCTTTCGTATGATAAACTTTGAAGACATTTTATCAGAAATTCCAGCACCGACTACTTCAAAAACCACACTATCATCTAGAGGCATTTTGCACGCATTTTATCTTTATTATGATATTTTTTGTTGTATCTTGTCACGGTACACCTTTGCCTTTGTACCTGCGCGGCCATAATTGTTTCTATAGTTTTGAAAGGAATACGACCAGGAATGTCCTGTCGTGTAGAGAAGTGTTTTAAACTTTATTCAAAAGTATTTTTATAAAAATTGTTTCAGAATTTTTTCACTGATAAATCATGTATGATTGTATTTGCCAATTCGCTTGTTGCTGGCTTACTAGAATACGAATACGATTAATTAAGATATTTTCTAATGTGTTTGTAAAGTCCAAGAACCATTCATTACAAAAAAGTTAGCTGTATAATTTATAATAACTTTCTTGGGTACAAAATCACTTTCCCCATACAAAAGACATAAACGCGCACGAATCGTAATTTTTGTCCATTTTATACATAACATTTTTGAGCTCATCTGTACTGGATCCCAATTTTGAATGATTGTAAAATAGCCAGGGAAACCAGAGAATAGGGCGAGGGATTGTAAACTTTTTGTGCATATATGTTTCTAATGGGAACAAAAGCATGAGCGTTGTGTAATGTATAAAGATCTTTTAAATTAGGTATTTTCACATCAAAAGTACTCAATTATGCACAGAGTTTTTTGTTATGTTCTATCCTTTATTATATAGGATTCTGGTTGGTAATGTATGGTAAAATGTAGGGGTTGATTTTTATTAAAACAGTCATCAAAACACACATACTATTGAAAAATACGTTCTAGAACAGGCCCTATTCTAGAATAATAAATAAGTGCAAGGTGTAACAAAATAACCAAAACATTTTACCCTCACCATGAAAAGTCACTAGACAATTAAATCTGGAAAACGTACGACAGTAAAAGCGCCATTAAAATATTTACTTCAACAAAGTAACCAATACCCACCGTCTCAATAGCAAAAGCAAAATTCCGCAATTCTTCAGTTACCACAGTCACAGTAAAATAAATATAGTGATTCTATTTAGCTAAATACAAACATAGACACCGAACGCGAATCATTAATTGTGTCAGTGAGTTACGTGCAAGTTCAGATACTGAGTTTTTGCGTGTGCGGTTTCCCAGCTTCTGATGTGAGAAGAATAATGGCGGCTTTCTTGACGTCTAGACTAAGACCAGTGTCTATGATAAAATGTTGAACTTACAGAGATATATCGTCCACTTGCGACGACAGTGTGACATCTCGAATTATGATCATACTAGCTGCTGCCCGCGCCTTCGGCATAAAAAATTGTTTATTTATTATTCTAGGTCCCAAACTATACCCATACCAAATTTCAGCCTAATCGGTTTAGTACTTTTTGCGTGAAAGAGTAACAAATATCCATACACCAATACCTCGCAAGTGGACGATATGTACCTTGATTATTGAAAGTTGATCAAGTCGTGTATTTGCACTGTTATGTCATGAAGTTCTTTTAAAAATACGTTTTATGAAACACACACCAAACCCGGCGGATTGGTGCGACATATCAGTATATGAATATTGTAGATAGCCGAGAGTTTTCGTCAACTTGTCGACAGCCCGCCGACTTTGGTGTGTAGTTTAGATACCATTACAATACGTTTCACGACTGAAATGGGAGGTAACCTTTAAGAAGATTACTTAACCACTTGTTGGTCCTTAGTCCGGATACTTAGAATAGACTAGAATAGAAAAATATTTTGTTTGGACACAGGTATAGAAGAGAATAAAATAAACAAACGGTAAAAAAGAAGCATTTTAACAGGAGTTAAGTGACACAAAAGGGCGGTAGTAAGTTAGTACTTAAATTTTGTTTGGGTCGAAAGTTCATTTCTACCACCACCAATTTTTTTTAAATGTTATACCAATAAAGCGTTGAATAGCGCCTTTAACACTTTTTTATAAATTAGATCAAGAGAAAAATTACCGTATCCATCAAAAACCACTTCCTTGTTTCAAAACGATTAACAACGAAGTTTCTACTGTCAGCAACCATTTGCGGTACCGTCAGTTATTAAGTTTTCTCTACAATTAAGCTGCATTCTTCGAATTTGTAGGAAACTTTGATAAGGAAGGTAACTTTTTGTACAGGCTAGACCGCTCTGATTTCACTGTCTAATAAGCTTTTTTCTATTGAGATAAATGGTGGAGAAACTGGGTTATTATTCTGTTTATGAGATAGACTTCATGTGGTGACAACCGCCCGTTCTTTTAATACCGGTGACCCAAAAGACTAACTAGACGAGTTTTATAAGAATTCTTTAATCTGGTTTGAAAATGTCTACATAGTAAAAGATGACGATCAGCTAAATAATGAATAAATAAATAATGCTGGACAATTCACACAGCATTATCTAGCCCCAAGCTAAACAGAGCTTGTGTTATGGGTACTAGATAACTGATATATTTAATATAATAGACTACATAGATAGATATTTTTTATTATACATAGAAAACATCCAGAACACCCTGAACAAATATTTTCAGACCGTACAAACATTTTTCCCGAGGCAGACCTTCGCCCACTGCGCCACAGAGGTCGTCCTAAAAACTACTGGTAGATGCTGAATGCGGCAAGCTAAGGACAGGGTGTTAGGGCTCTCATTGGGTAAGGCTTATTTCCAGCAATAGAGTAGTTTATGTTGATGCCCCCTATTCAATAACCTTATACCTTATCCAAACTCAATGTAGAATGTAAGTAAATAAGCCGCCCATACTTAACCTAAAATTCCCTCTGTTGCCGCGTCTTTTTATACGCAATTTACATTACTTGTGGATTGAGATCCTTCCTTAAATAAATATTGCTTACAAATTATCTGAAACTCGACGCCAAGCAGGTGATTTTTAGTTATTTGTGATGTGGTTTGTTTACTAACATTCTACATCGAGTTTGGATAAGGTATAGGTACCAAAATTATGCCTTCGCAAAAACGTTCTGGATCACAATGGAAACCGGCACAATATTACAACAAATAACATAAATTGTGATTTGTCACTACCAAGATAGTAGTAGCACAGATAAGGTTGTTGTTATGGTAGTAGGATATAATCATTTTCCCCATATGAAAACAAGTAAATAACCAGTTCTGAGTTTCGCCCTCATTAAAGGCACTCTCCCATTTCTCATACAAAAACTCTGATAGATGGAAGCTCGGCAATGATTTATTGGCTTAGTTTACTATGAAACTATTCTGTTGCTGTAATATATCAGACTTTGAAGCAAAAAGGGTTGCCAGAGGACAAAACTTTGAATGTAAAAATCACGACTTTCTAAGCAGTGCAGCAGTGTTAGGTGAACAAAGATTTAAATATCTGCTATATAATTATTTATTACTTTACTTTACACTGTCCCACAGCTGGGAATAGGTCTCATCACTTCATCATTACTTCAAGAAAATCTAAGTTATCAAGGAATTTACCTTGAACATTTCTTAACAGTTTAAGGAATAAACAAAGAAACAGAAAAACAAAATGTTATGTAAAAGTTACAGGTAATGTTTTAAAAAAACTCTAAAAAATAAATAAAGTTTGTTCTACTTAAATAACTATGTAAGTTATTATAGTACTTGTTATCTAGACCTAAAAATAATGTTAGAACTATCCGGACAGAGCAAACCTCCGGCTAAATCTTAACCTCTCCACATCCCTAATGGTACCTACACACATATGAGTGAATCTAGAAATTGCAGGTTAGAACTCGGCGTGTTCGTACTCGCGAGATTGATTTATGACTAGATAGAGAACTGATTGAGATATCAATAACAATTTTTACTATTATTATCCTTTGATGACCGATTTGGCGTGGGCCTGCGACGCAGGAGGTTGCTGGTTCGATTCCCGCCTTGGGGCAATTGTTTGTACGATCTGCAAATATTTGTCGCGGGTGTTCTGGGTATTTTCTATGTATAGTAAAAATATCTTTCTATGTTATAATTATATTGCATTTAGTATATCAGTCATCTAGTACCCATAATACAAGCTCTGCTCAGCTTGCGGCTTGATGATGCTGTGTAGATTGTCCAACATTATTTATTTATTTTTATTATCCTGGAAGGGTTAATAACGCATTTACTGCCCAGGTTCGGTTGTGCGAACCGGAGCATCCGCAGATAGACATGTGCCGTGTGTCTTGAAGAGTTAAACTATTTTTGTAAACGTGTAATAAGTTTTTTGTTTTAACGCAAATAGTATCAATGGGACAAAATCACAGGCTTCTATTTCAGGTCAAACCCATCAATCCCGCCGACTCAAACTTGGGTCGCTGTAAGCAGCATAATTTTAGAGACTAATTTCAGCAGCGTTCGGGGTTAAAAGATGCCAAAACACATCACGTGATTAATGGACGAGCTCTAATGTTTTATGAAGCCGCCGACAATTCGCCTTGCTGTGTCGGCGGGCTGGCGACTTTAGTCAGTGAACTCCTTAGTTTGTTGAAAAGTAAATTTAACCCGTAGTAGTAATTCCGTGTTTTTGTGATAGCAGTCAATAAATATACATATATCTATAGTTATCTACTAATTACATTGTTATGGAACATAAAATTGCTAAGACAAAAAACTATTTGTGCACAAAAACAAATCTAATATCTAAGGATATTAAAGTCACATTCCCATGACAATGTTTATTATGCAAAATGAATATAACCATTATTTACATACTAGCGGAAGCTTTGAAGAACTTTATTTTTTATTCTATTATTTACCTTTTTATATTTCTGTTTGCATTTGAAAGGTGATATTAGATGCCCTTGTTGCCCTTTTCTTGTTTGTATAAAATTAAGTTCTACCTACCTAGTAATAAATATATTTCTGATTGTAATCACATTAATAATATAATTGCGAAGTTTGATTGGATGTATGTTTGTGACTACTTTTACGCAAAAACATCTGGATGTTCAAGACCTGGAATAAAACCACTAATGCTACGTGTAATAGGATCTTTTTATAACATAAATCAATTCCCATTATGTAAGTAGCTTTATATATATACTATAACTTATATATATTTCTATAGAAGCTAAAGGCGTGCTAAACCGCAGGCAGACACCAGTTTAAGATAAAAATTGTCTTCAAAATAGTGCTACATCATCATCAGCCCGTATACGTCCACTGCTGAACATAGACCTCCCCGAAATTACACCAAGAATAGACACAATAATTAGTTTGGCTATAACCGACCTTCCAGTTTACTGTAATTTTATCTATTCAGGTTTTATGATGGTAAAAGATAACTAGCCTTATCTGGACTAGTAATAGAATTTTGAATGAAGTTACCTTTCTAGATAATTTTACCTTCTAGATGATTTTCACATGGTCTCATCATATTGACGAGTGAGTTAATGGGAGACCTAGAAGCCCAGATACGTTGATGATCTTGCTGTTTACTTAAGTATCTTGAATCTATTTGAGATGAGGCTTATGCCAGTTATTCTTAAACACAATAATCTTCTTGAATTGCATTATATTGTATTATTGATAAATTTTGTCATTTTTGACATTTGGTATGATTTTTATTCCTCTCAGAGGGGAAAACTGGAATCGAGAAAAGTCGATTCCAGTTTTTCCTAAAAGGGGGATCTACAGGGGGAGGAACAAGGGAGAAAACTGGAATCCCCTTGAGGGCCCCCTAAAATGCCCTCAAGGGGAAAAATTTGAATTCAAAATGATAAATTCCAGTTTTCCTTCTTGAAGATTCCCCTCAGGGGGAAAAATTTATTCCAATTTTGTCCCTTGTAGAACCCCCTTAAGAGGAAAAACTGGAATCGACTTTTCTCGATTCCAGTTTTCCCCTCTGAGAGGAATAAAAATCATACCAAATGTCAAAAATACCAGACTTTATCAAAAATACAATATAATGCAATTCAAGAAGATTATGGTGTTTGAGACATTGTTTGTCAAGATAATGGATAATAATATTATACTTACTCCAAAGATATCATGAAAATTACAGGTCAGTACCTAAGTTTGTTGTTTACTAGCTGCTGCCCGCGCCTTCGCCCGCGCATTATCGGGATAAAAAATAGCCTATATATATTTTTTTTCATTCCAGGTCCCAAAGAATCATAATCAGAATCAGAATCAATAACTTTATTTCTTTAGGCTTACAAAATAAGCACTTAGACAAATCAAATTTTATACTATAAACATAGTTATTATTATCAAATAAGAAATAAGGTGTTATTCTCTTCACTTAAATTTTTTGTCCACTAGTGGAAGAAGTGAAAAAAAACTATCCCTTACCAAATTTCAGTCCAATCAGTGCAATAGTTTTTGACTTGCTTGGGGCTAGATGATGCTGTGTGGATTGTATAGTGTTATTTACATATTTTACGTTATCTATAGTAAAATTTGTCCTATATTGCAAATAACCAGTTTCTCGTCTATTTGAAATATATATCAAAACAAATTGCAGTGAAAGCGCGTGTCCGGAGGAGGCTGCATCTCATTTACTTAGCGTAATCGAGCTATCACAAATAGGTAAAAGTCTCGTTCGTCACGCACAATCTTCATATTTACCAGACTGTCGTCGACTTTGATTACACGTTATTATAGCAGTTTCTAGAATGTTC
This sequence comes from Eupithecia insigniata, assembly GCA_947859395.1. NCBI lineage: Eukaryota > Metazoa > Arthropoda > Insecta > Lepidoptera > Geometridae > Eupithecia > Eupithecia insigniata. The sequence goes on along the minus strand of OX402001.1, from coordinate 2,451,373 downwards.
TATAGCAAGAATGTTTTTGAAATTGTCGCAAATGTGTCTACTTCTATGTCTTTTGGCGTTCGTACCTTCGTAGTTGTAGCCGTGATTTGTGGGACATTTACATTATGTACATATATTCTGCCATATAAAACTATCTTGTCTCGGTTTTTGATCTTAAAAAGTACACTCTTTGCTCTCTCTTTTGAATGAATGAACACTTTATTGTACCTATTAAAATTACATAAAAACTATCATCAACATCATCATCATCAGCCTATACACGTCCACTGCTGGACATAGGCCTCCCCCGTTCGACGCCACAAATAGCGGTCCTGAGTCGCCTCCATCCATCAACTCCCTGCGACCGCTACGATGTCGTCGGTCCATCGAGTGGATGGCCTCCCATGTAGGGGGGGATTTGCCATAATCACCACGCTTGGCAGGCGGATTGGTGATCGCAGTGTTGGTGTTTAAAAATACTCAGAAGGAAGCTGCTGCCCTTCCTCTGGTAGGTTCCCTTAGTCGGCTTTTACGACATCCACGGGTTGAGTTGGAGGGGTCGATATTCGTACGCCGCGACCCCACGGCTTAATAAAAACTATTATTATCTAAAATTAAAATAAATGCAGTACAAAAGGCGGCCTTATCGCTGAGAGCGATTTATCCCAGGCAACCTTTTATGTGTCATATTTTATCATTGAATACGTCATCATTCGAATTATTATTGTAACATCGTAGAGGAGCACACCTGCCTATATTACAGACTATTCAGTCTAGTTTAGGCAGCTGAGACCAACTTTTTAGGACAAGAATTTTATAAGTAAAAAAATAAAATAAATAAATAATGTTGGACAATCTACACAGCATCATCTAGCCCCAAGCTAAGCAGAGCTTGTGTTATGGGTACTAAGTAACTGATATACTTAATACAATATATTATATAGATATATATTTTTTATTATACATAGAAAAACGACCAGAACACCCTGAACAAATATTTGCAGATCTTACAAATATTTGTCCCGAGGGAATAATACTTTTCTTTAATGTCAGACAATTTATATGTTATGTGTTTTAAATGATTATTTTTGCTAATAAACGATTATTTTTATTTATATCAATTATAATATATACATATTATATTCTAAAACAAAACTCTCATACCACGCAACGCCTACATATTTATCTGTAAATGAAGCAAGGATAAGGAAATTGAATATTTCATTAATCAGAAAGAACCCCAAAATTTTTCATACAAAAAGCTTCAGTAGGCAACGTAAGTGAAATTTTGTAAATTTTCAGGGGAAATCTTGCGTGCTGCAAGTAGGGTTTCGGCTGAAAAGTGTCGAAAATTCACTGCTGGTTTTTGTAGTCGCAGACCGTTGAAGACACATGAAACGTAGAGAAAAACTCAATCCTATTATTCTAAATCTTATCAAAGCAGGTTCCTATAAATAAATTCTAATTCAACACCGTACGTACCTCCTATTAATTCTCAATATTTCGTGCCTAGCGGGAACAGGGACGCGCATAGTTCGATAGAGATCGACTAAGCCAAGCTTTACCGCTACATTGTCGTACCGTCATTATACCGTGTGTACTAACCCTTATAATGAACGCGTAAATCGCGAGATTGGATGGAGCGATTGCGATGATTCTCATTAGTTTATTGATGATCGGAGAAGGTATTTGATGGTAAAGTTAATATTGCTTGTGTTTTCTTGGATTGCTACTCGGGTTTAATTGTATTGTCGGGAGGTTTATTACTATTGTGGGTATTGGTAATGCTTTTTTTTTGTATAATAGGTAATTCGGATTATGGGCCTTCTTCTGCGCTCTGTTTCAAGGTCTTAAGTTCAATTCTGGTACTGCTCCAAGCACAGGTATCCGAACGCATAAAAACAGGACGCGGAATATCAAGAGGGAGTAAAAATCATACAAATAATATTGAACAGTTTATTGTGTTCGATGTAAAAATCTCATTGGTGTTTTTTTTTTAATTTACCGCTCATATTGTTTGTAATTCGCCTCCATTCCATGACTATGAAATTTCCATGAACTGGACACTGGCAGAAAAGTGGCAACCCAGCCCGAACATGCCAAGAGAGCCGAAAAATTCGTATATTAGAATTTGTTGTACGGAATCGCCTCTCACCTTCCGCGCAAAGCCGACGCAACGTCATAATAATATTTCGTTCCCTTTAGCTTGCTTGGGTGCATCGGAATTGATTTCATCATCATCTATGATGCCAAAAGAATGTCCACTGCCGGACAATGCCCCCCTAAAATGCCCACAATGAGCGGTTCTGTGCTGCCCACATCTCGCAGTTTTCACCAGATCTGGGTCTGATGAGTTACAAAGAAAACTAAGGCTAGAAACTAAAAAAATGAAACAATTTTTTTTAGTAAAAACGTATGTCGTTAATTTTAATTCTATTTTTTTTTATTATATTGTGTCTGCGCGTAATTTTTAAAGTTTTAAGTCGCTTCAAATGAGTCGCTTCGTCTATTGACAAAAGTCAATGTAAACAAATACTTGTCATTTCTGATGAAAGTATTTTATTTTCGTCTCTCAACTCCAAAAACTAGGATTTTGGCCTCAACCTTAGGATCATAACACTGGCTGGGCAGCAGCAAGCAAATCCAGAGCATTTTCAACTTTATCATCATTAATAAAATACTAGTAAGGCGTGGAAATGGCAAAACAAACAAACTCATAATAAGTTGTAGAACAGAACAAATCATAACCTTTTAGCGTTCGCCAGGAAGAACGCGGTAACTGTAAACACATATCGCGCGGAGATCGGACGCGCGTACAATGGACCGAGTATGTTGTCCGTTTGCAGCGAAGTTCTTATGCGCGAGACCCGTGCGATAGGGCTGGTAGGGGTAATGAATTATTATGTTTATTTTAGAACCTATCTTATATTATACTAGCGACCCGCTCCGGCTTCGCACGGGTGCAATACTGGTACCAAATTATACATAAAACATTTTTCTTGAATCACTCTATCTATTAAAAAATCCTCATCAAAACCCGTGGTGTAGTTTTAAAGATCTAAGCATACATAGGGACAGACAGACAGCGGGAAGCGACTTTGTTATATACCATGTAGTGATATTATCTACATATATACATATATCATCGCCTTAGGGTTGTTTTCTTATTAAATAAATAAATAAATTTAGCAAAAGTTCCTTACGACGACGAAGCAGACGCGCGAATTAATTCTAAGTGAGGGAACTGGGATCTACACTGACATCCCTCATGGGTATGTTGTGCAATGTCAGTTAGAGTCTAACCAGGAAAATCTGAAAGGACTTTTGGTGATCTACAGCTTCGTTTCAGCTTTTCTGTAGTTGTTGACGGGGTTGATGCCTCAATGATAATCTTCAAGCCCCTCTTTTGTCTGGCCTGATGTAAAAGCTTATAAAATATAATACAAAAACGAATACTCTGTAGATATAAGTTTGAAATTACCTACCTTAACGTACTAGATATAAACACTATTAAAACATTAAACTGCTGCACCGATTTTCTTTAAACGTAGCTAAGTACACTCGCAACCAATACTTATTTACAATAAAAAATTACATCTAAATCGGTTTAACCGTTTAGGAGCTACAATAACTCAGACAATAACTCCTTCTTTCCGTCGGGGGGTAACACATAAGTAGAAGAGCTAGTATGTACTAAATATTTTGCTATTACTATTCAAGCCTAAGATTAGCTACTTCTGACGGGTCAGCAAAATTATGACAGTGGCAACCCTATTTAACTAACTGTGAGCCCGCTAACATAGAATCTGTTCTAACGTTATCATTTTATATTTGTTAGTGTCTATGTTGTGACATATGTAAACTAACTAAATTATTTTATACTTCAATTTATTATTATTATTCTAAATTCTAAACACTGCTTAGTTTTTCCATGTCCGGACTAGTTTGGGCCAAAGCCAGTAGTGGGACGAAAGCGGAAAGACTCAGCTTTTCACCTATATTTAGGACTAGCTAGATGATGCTGTCTCAATTGTCCAGCTATATAAACCTCTTAATAGCTTCTGTCTGCGGCTATTATTCTAAATTCTAAAGTCTGCTAACTTTTTTCCGTGTCCGGACTAGTTTGGGCCGAAGCCAGTAGTGGGATGAAAGAGGAAAGACTCAGTTTTTCACCTATATTTAGGACTAGCTAGATGATCCTGTCTCAATTCTCCAGCTATATAAACCTCTTACTAGCTTCTGTCTGCGGCTTTGCACGCATTTTTCCGGGATAAAACGCCTATGTCGTTTTCTGGGATATTATCTACCTCCCTGCCAAATTTCATAGAGATCCGTTAAGCTGTTTCGTCGTGAAAAGGTAACAGACAGAGAGACAATGAATTTCGGATTTATAAATTATGTATATGGATTAAATATGGATGTTATACATTCGGAATATGAAAACCTTTGTCCAGCAGTGGGACAGTGCAAACTTTAAAAAAGTAAGATATAATTATGGATATTCGTTCTCTGTAACCTGACTACCTGATACCAGACTCACGCTGTCTTCAAGATTTCACAAGCTTTATTTAGACCACCAATGTACCTCAAAAAAGCGAATCAACCTAATCTTTCTCAATTTATTTTTACACGTTTAGATTTTGGAACCGAACCTTTGTTCCAAACACCGCCTGTGGTATAGTCCCGGGCAAACTTATTGGCACAATTTTTGTTTTAATATTTTAGTTAGGGAATAAAACTATTAGATCTATCTTTGTTCAGAATAACATTAACATTAGTACCTACAAATTATCAGTGGTCTTATTTTGTTATAGCTAATGACAATCTACTTGCAAATAACTTGTGTGTGTGCATACAATTGTGCCAAATTATTATAATCTCTAAACACAACATATTGAGAAAAAATATCGCAGTAAGAGCGCTGTTCCCCACCTAATTTAGATTATTTGTATATTGATCCTGTATTATACACGCACTCTTTTGCATGTATTAAGTAGAAGGGTGAAATATTTTGTCAATAAATAGACATGAAGTGTAAGTTACTATTCTAATCGCATCCCGAGGACGTGAAAACTCGAATAATTTACCGTTATAAACATTTCAATATGAATGGAGGAAGCTAAACTTACTACAGTATTCAACAGTCTAGGCTACACTATCCGACTTATCGGATTTTGATTATGAACTTACAAGTATCTACATTACATACCTCATTCGAAGTTTGAGGTAAACTCATAGTTAAATTTTACATCATACAAATATAGTTTCATTTCCATAAAAATCGATTTTGCACATTTACATATATAACTTCATCAAATGCTCGTAAAAATCAAAAGCCTAGCAAATTAGCAATTCCTGGCCGCAACTAATGTAGAATGTAAAGTAAATGATTTTTTTATAAGATTATTTTTTTCATTTGGTAAAAAATCCAAACACCTTGTAATGTTAACAATAAAATACAAAGTTCTTTATTGTACACCACAAAGTTAAATAAAAGACTTAGACATGAAACAGTACTATGGGCGGCCTTATCACTACACTGGTATTAAAGGTTAACGTGCTGAATATAAATTTCCCTGACCCATCCGGAATAGAAATCGTGAAGTGTATCAAGCCCTTAAATGTAATATATTGTTTGAGCTGCGATTCGCGTGTCGAGTCGTTTAAATGACTCCGCTTGTAAATTATCCCCTCACTAACTATATCGTAACATAAAATCGCAGAAGGTTGTATAAAATATTTACTGATTCAGTAAATTTGTAGCTGGTACTTCAAAATGGGGTTGTAATAAGCATTTGTGCATAGTATTCAACACAAAAATTATTAAAATAATTTGTACAATTCGTATAGGTAACCCAAGTTTTTTTCAATACAAAAAAAATCATGTCCTTTCTTAGGATTTTTAATCACTGGAATAATCCCAGTGAATCGTGTTAGTAATTATTACTAACACGATTCAAACGATTCTTTTATAGATAGATAGCTACATCATCCTTGAGGTAGTTTGTATACTAGGTAGTATACTACGACTACGTTTCATTAAGAAGTACCAGACAAAAGCGAAAGAGCGAAATCACGGTCAGAGGCTTGCTATCTAAAATGTATTAGCATTACACAAGTCTGCAAAAAAATGAGAGCAGTTTAGGTTTTTTTCCGTAATTCTTATGTTTTTGTGTGTGCTAAATCCAATGAAATCAGTTGAAAACATCCAGACAGCATTTATGTTTGCAGACCTGTGATATTTTTGGGGGTTATAATATTTTCGGCCGGCAGTATACAAAAGTAACACAATATTATCGGACTCTGTCGAAATCGAGACATTCGACTCCAAATTAATTTATCGGACGCGTTGTAACACGAAGTCACACTCCACTGAGTCGCTGCTAGTAAGGTTTCTTAAAGGGCAACCTTTTGGAATTTTTGGGGCATGATGGGCAGGTAGGTTGTTGAATAATGGTTGCAATAATAAATATTTTTTGTAGCAACGCAGTAGCAATATTGCATGCAATAGTGGTTATAGAGACATGCCTTGCAGTCTATGAATATAACCCCTAATAGTTATATGTATTTGCTGGCTTTTTAAAGCCTTTCATAAAAGAAGTCAATGTCAAGTCCAGTTTTCTGTATTTTCGTAAATACAATAAATGTACACTTACAAAAGGTAAATTTGTCACATGAACTAGCTATGCTGGTACATCATCATCAGTTATAGTACAAAATTTTACTTGTCTAAGTGCTTATTTTGTAAGCCTAAAGAAATAAAGTTATTGATTCTGATCCTCGACAAACGGAATGACAGTATGTCATGAAAACAAACATAATTCATGGCCCGTTCTCGTAAAAACGAGAATCAATGTTTTTGATTCGTTTAAGTGAAGTTGCATAGCAACGTTGCACCTAGCTTTCATAAAATCAGGTTGACGACAACGAATCAGTACTTCGGTTTTCGTTTTCCAAGTAGGCCCCCTTTTTAACCGACTTCATAAAGGAGGAGGTTTTCAATTCGACTGCATGTTTTTTTTGTATGTATGTTACGCGATATTTCCGCCAATTATGGACCGATTTTGAAAATTCTTTCACTATTGTATAGGAAATGATCCGAGGATTAGTATTAATCCCAAAAACAAAATTTAAAAACAGTGTAGAAGTAAGGGATTCGAAGTCGATTAGTGGGTTTTTGAAAATAATAAAATGTCACGATGAGTGGTAACAAATAGTTTCCATGGCAACGGGCGTAAACAAGAGGTAGGTTCAGGAATTTGAAGTCGGTTTATCGTTTTGAAAACACGCTAAATTATTGTATGGTGTTTCCGTAAATCCTTGTCCGCACGGTGGTGGATGTGCTGTGCTCATCATCTGTACCATTTGCTTAAATTGTTCAGTCTCCATATTCTATGAGTCATCGACTATCACCTATTTAGGTTCATGTTTCTAAAAAGCTAAATGGTGCTTAGTATGCTTCCTAATAAAGATGATAATGCCTTGCCTAAATTGGTGCAGTAGCTATATACCCAGGAAATGGTCTTTCAACAAATTATTCAGCTTATTGTCAAGTCTACAAGTAACAACTGTATCTATTTCTAATACACGGTGCTCTAAGTCGGTCCAACAAATAAAAAGTACCTAGAACCTTTTGATCAACGTCATTTCACGTTCCTCGGCGATTCCACCAACATTTTTACTTATACATAGCGGCACGTAACTTTAGCGCTGACCGTTATTGAAAAAGCTGCAGCTATCCCCTCCGCGTATCGCTTAGCGCTAGACTTACTTACCGCTACTTGTAGATAGTTACATTGCGGTAGGTTTGTCGGGTAATTTTTAGACCGTGTATAAATATTTCTAGTTTAGTACAGTAAAGGCGTAGGAAGATTATTTATACGAATACTGACAGGAACGCCTAATAACTTAAACGATTTGATTATGGCGTTATGCACAAAATATATGTATTTAGTTACAATATTATTCAATACATAGGTACGACGCGTACAGTCATCGTTAAAAGTAAAATTTTGACCGACTTCAAAAAAAGGAGGAGGTTCTATGTTCGGCTGCATGCATGTTTTAAAGTAAAAGTCTTTGCGTAGGTGTAGCTCTTAGCCTGAAATCAAACATAGGCAAATTTTTCTTACAAATGTTAATCAGTTCCCATGGGAGAAAAATAAGCTTTAAAGTTTTCATAAGAAACAAAGCGTACAAACCCACCATCTGAACCGAGTTCTGAATAATAATGATAGATTTTAGTTGTATATTTACCAATTTTAGATAAACAAGCAATAACTCTTTTAGATGAACAAATAATTATAAATTTTGTTTTAAAAGGAAAATGCACATAAAGCACACGATTTAATAACAATTGAGTTGACTGTACTCCTCAAGTATAGTACCTACACAGTTATTTGTTGGTAATTTTGATGACATTTTGTTCGGTTTGAAATCTTTACAGCTTGAAAACGGCTGCCGTAAATCAACTGCATTGATATTGTATGGAGTTCCATACAATATTCATTGATCCATACAATGCCTTGATGAAAGGTCTTGGATTGCTTGCTTTTGGCTTTTGGATTTCTATTTATATTGCTTGTGTTTCTTGCTAATTTATTTTTAGGCGATAATATATATGGATACCTATCCTTTTTATATAGATAGATAGATAATCCTTTATTACATATACATTCTGAGTATTTTCTATCTATAATATAAAATTTCTAATTATGTATAGTTTGGGTACTAGACGACTGATATATACATATATATCAGTTGTCTAGTACCATATATATGTATATATCAGTCGTCTAGTACCATAACACAAGAATTATTTATATCCTTTTTAGTGTCTTGGCAATAATGTCTAGGCATTATAAAGCCGAAGTGAAAGTTTGATAGTTATATTATATATACTGAATTTAACTCTTCTTCTTTTTGATCAGCAATAAGGCTACTGCTGCCGCTGTCTCCTATTTGGAGGCTTTTGCCAAAATCAACATGCTTGGTATTCGGATACCGGTCTTTTATGAGTGTAGATAAAGATTCAAATTAAATAATGCCAGTTTTGGGAGTCGATGCTCAACCATCAACAGCCCAGCAGCAGCGGTCCACATAATAGATTACCATCCTTGTCTGGTGAATGTACCTTCCACTCGCACTAAGTGGTTTTCCTCCACTTTCATCATTCGCACCGCTAAGGAATGGAACTCGTTGCCTGCTTCTGTTTTTCCTGGGTTCCTTAAAGGCAAGAGTGGATTGTGTCTTCTAGACCTTCGTGATACACCGTCTACATCGTCACTTTCCATCGGGTGAGATTGTGGTCAAACGAAGGTCTGTTGACTATATCAAATCAAATCATATATTCCATTTAGATACAAAAGTACACTTGGAAAAGTCAGACGGATACAGCATTGATAAATAGAAATAGAAATGGTAGGTTCATTCAAAATGCATGGATTTAAGTCATCAGCAAGACCTTCGAATATAAAAATTCAAAGATCAAAAGCTGACTTGCAAGTTATGAAAGTTTTATAACGCTTAGAGTTGTCACACTGTTGACTGGTCGCCGGCAACTCCGTCGACGGCGACTTTGATTCACCGTAGTTAAATAGGTGTTTACGCAATTGGTCGCTAGTCGCCCGGGCGACTCAGCATTTGTGTGCATAAATGTATGCCTATTGAATTGAAATAAATAAATTTGGTCTCCGAGGGACAGAGTCGTTGGCGACAAGTCGACGGTGCGTAACGGCTCTTAAAGTATTAAAATACACGCAAAGCGGGCGATATCATCTGCACACCGTTTACCTGAGCATCTGAGGAGTGCATCAATAACTGGTTAACGGTTAGTGGAAATACCTGGAGTAGTGCTAAGCGCTTACAAATAGTTCGGTTGATGGAAGGTATAATGTAGTAAGAGGTTCCATGATTTGCTGAGAGAGCCGAAGAAATCTGACTAGAGCCGAAGAAATCGATCTTAAGAATTGGTTGTATGAAATCAAACACTTCAGAATGCCAGGTTCGGTGAATTGTCAGAGATTGTGTTATTATGAGCTACTTGAATTATTTCATTACGGCAATAAATTTCTGGTTTGCCACTTTACTGTCAGTGTCCACTTCATATAAATTTTATAGTTATGGATAGGAGGCCAAATTATAATATAACAAACTTGGTGCGCAGGACATATTAAGCTTTACTCTGAGCATACCTTTTTCGTTAAGTAATTTTATTTAACTGCCATCTCTGTACTTTCTCAACTCTAGATAGCAATGCGTAATGGTTAGTTATATCAAACGGGTATAGGCGAGTGTTGCGAACTCTCGATTGATGATGCTTTCTGCTAAACGCTGATAAACTGACGCTTTTTGTCGGAGATAAAAACTGATAGTAGGTAGTGAAGCTTGGTTAGGAAGTAGATGGATCACATTATAACTCAGAATTTAAAAGATATTCACTATTCGGTGATATTTTTTTTAAATAAGGTTTTAGGATAGTAAAATCAAATTCCACCTGATGTACCGATAGAATCGTCAATTCTTAGTATCTTTAGTCAACTGAGGCCGCTCGAACTGATCCCGCGGGATCAGTTGACCTAGTGAATATTTGAATCGGGCAACTGTTCCCTTATCGTATTGGTAACGAGACTATTTTGACTCAATGCTACTTGATGTTTTATTCGTCTCCGGTCCGCTGTTATTTGGTGAAAAGTCGGCAATGAAGGAAGGCCTTTTACTCCATAGATGATTACATCAATGATGTTAATGCTTGGCCAGATGTCGCTCCGTTCCGCACTGTATGTAAGAAATTCAATGTTCTGTTTAGCTTTAAAGAAATATTGACATGTATCTAAATTGCATTAAATTTAGATTTAGATAGGCAAAATAACCATGTATTAGACACATAAGTGATATTATAATGTGCTAGTGGTTTCTTTTTCACTTCTTCCACTAGTGGACAAAAAATTGAAGTGAAGAGAATATCAATAACACCTTATTTCTTATTTGATAATAATAACTATGTTTATAGTATACAATTTGACTTGTCTAAGTGCTTATTTTGTAAGCCTAAAGAAATAAAGTTATTGTTTCTGATTCTGACTGTCCTTTGTTTGGTGTAAGACTGCTTCTAGATTGGACAGATTCGGAATTCGGCAGATTCGCTACTCAACAGATCCTGAATTAAGCAGATTCTTGGATTCGACAGATCAGCCAATCAACAGAAGTACTCATTTACTTAATATATGTAATTTGTTAGACATTTTATGTTATTAGGCCCAGACTCTGTAAGGAATTATAATTTATCGTAATTTCTGTCACTTTATTTCCACGTCTGTTAGATAGTTACGTTAACGTGTACTACGTTTCTTGTATTACACATTGCGACGCGCAAAATATTACACAATAGCGACGCGCAAAAATTTTACACTGAGCTGTAAATATAAAAATAACTAAGATGCTGATTGTAAGTTTGTAATACATTGTAACAGATCAGATGGTAACCCAACCCGGTGGTAGAGGACAAACGATTCGTCGCCTGCAAGTAATCCGAGTCGATGTTAGTAGGTTAGGGGTACGTGTGCCTTTATACTTTACGACGCTGTGAAGTTATTACTAAGTCTTAGTCAACTAAGTTAACTAAGTTTTTTGCTACTATAGTGCGTAAGCCTCACACTTGAATCAGAAGGAAGTCCCAGAGTTTACGACTCCTACGTCACTTGGCCTCGTGACACAATTGGTTAACGCATCCCGTACTGAGGGAGAGTTCTGAGTTCAAGTCCCGTCGAAGAATATTTTTTTTGTTCTTATTAAATTTATTAGTAATTTCTAAGTATTACAAAAATTAAGCGTTGAACTGCGAGAGGTAAATTAGAAGCGAGAAGCCCAGCAATGCGTACGAGTGAAAATAATTTTGCCCAGCCGACTGAAAATAAGAATTGACAAATCTAAATTCTAAAACTGAGATTAACAGAGTAGTGTTGGTCTTAAAAGTACGAGTTAATAATCAAATTCTTCATTTATAAATAATTTGATTTATTTGAGAGCTTAGCAGCTGCAATGTCTTAAGGCACTATGGGTCTCATTACGGCATGTGTCCAGAAGTGGATTAATATGGGGTGATGATCAGCAGAAAGGTCTGAAGTTAGAGCTTTTATATCTGGTAAGAATAACAGACTATAGACGGTAGTAGTTACGTTATTTTACCGCTTTGTAATTTGTAAACTAAATATTTGTGTGTGTTTTATGTGACAAATAAATGATTTACTTACTAACTTACTTACAGACGGAATATTTAAAGTTTTACGTCGCAAACACAGGAAATAATCGATAATAATTTTCTTACCATTACAATCATTCAGTTTCTCTTATTATCATGAAAATAATGCAAAATCGTGTCGTCAGTTATAAAGGCACGTACGGTGGTAATGCAACCCAGGTGTGACAGTAACAAGCATTAGAAAATGATATTTCACGGAGGTTTGACCATGGGTTCGGAGAAAGTACGTATTAGGAACTGCCTTGAGCCTTGGTGTTGAGGGATGGTGTTATAGGACATTAAAAACAACGAATTACGAATATAAATTATAGTTTCGTTTTATCGGGTTAAAAATTGCCTATATGGTATTTCCCAAACTATACCCATACCAAATTGGAGTCTAATCGGTTCTGTAGTTTTTGCGTGAAAGAGTAACAAAATATCCATACATCCTTCCATTCTTACAAACTTTGTCATTTATAATATTAAGTAGGAAGGATAGTAACAAGTAGGATATCAAAGTTTGTATGGAAAGTGAGTAACGATGTTTGTTCCTCTTTCACGCAAAAACTACTAAATTGTTCGGGCTGAAATTTGGTCTGGATTTTTAGGACCTGGAATAACATGTAGGCTATTTTTTTATCCCGATAAAACGCGAGTGAAGGCGCGGGTAGTAGTTAGTTCAAAGATATATTCAAAGATGTCATGGTTTGAAGACGCCGCACCGAGTTTCGCGGAAAAAAAATTCATTTCTTCCTTTCACTACACCATAAGAACCATAACTAATTCCTAGTACTCAGTTTACATTTTATCATCCAAACTGTATCACTATCAATTATCCCTATCAACCTAAGCCTGGGCTCACCGTACCTAAGTAACTCCTAAGTTATGTTTAAGTTAAGTTGAGGAATTGAAGGCCATTTATAACACGTCCTTGCTCGGTAGAGACTCAAGGTGGGCGTACATGAAATATGCTCAAGTTACATAAGTTAAGTATAAGTTGCTGGGTGAGGATGGGTGGTGATTTTTCTTTGTGCTACTGTATTGATGGTTTCTTTGTATTTAAATGTTTAAGTGTTGCTTGGTTGAATGGGTTGTTATTGTTGTAAACTTACAGGCTTTCGTTTAAAAGTAAGCTTTACTTGAGTCCTAATTTGTCATGGCTTTGCTAGAAACCCTGTAAAATATATATTTAAGTAGATATACTATTGTGAAAAAGTGATCGTATAAGTGTTCCTATATTTCATTAAATATAAAAAAAAATACCTAGAGTGATTTGGAGTCGTAGTCGGTAAAAATGAGTAGAGTGGATTATAGTAGCTTCTTAGAGAGTAAGAGTAAAATATTAATAAAATAATTTTTGAATACAGTTAAAGGGTTAAGGGCTTGGCGGGTCTTACGCGAACGAACTCAGTGTTCATTAATTTTTAAGTATAAAAAAACAAACTATACTCTGATTCAAAAACCTGGATATTTTTTGTACATAAAGGGGTTACAAAACGCAAGGAAAATTGGTGAAAAATATTTAACATTGTTATCATCGAAGCAAAGGACAGAAGCTGGTAACAATTTTTGTTTATGAAAGCTTTCATTCATGGTTTAATTGATCTTCCGTTCGTTTTGGTATTCAAATTTAAAAATATTTTGCTACAGATGTGAGATTATGCGTTGTTGAAGTTTATGTTTACCTTGTTATTTTCTGTAATTGTTATCAGTTTTTATTATCATTCATAAATGTCTTCGTTGGCATAAAATATTTTGGATTCTAAAACGGAGTATATGCAGGTAGTCTTGCTATGAATGAGTATCCATGTAAACTTTTCTTACAAAACTTAAAATAAAACATCATTCGCATGAAGACCGAGCGGGCACGTTTTTGTATCCAATTGATGAGTCATTCAGATCGACAGGTATCGTAAACTCGTTTACAAAGTCGGTTAAAATAACTATCTAAAACCCCAATCTATAAAACAGCAGGTCAAGGCTCAAGGCCGTCAAACTTTGCTGATATTTCCGGCAAGAGGTATTTCTAACTCAGCTTCTCCCAGAGGGCAGCGTATAACCTGCCTTAGAACTTTTTTCTTTTCACCCTATACATAAAACCTACCTCAACCTTATTGATATAGACACAAGGTTAAAATTTCAGTGCTGAGATAACCCTGCAACTGCCGAGTCTTATTTAAATAAGGTAGTCAGTGTGAGAGGAAGACGGAAGATTAGTGATGCACGTGTGAAAGAGAGATGACGATAAAGCCAAGCTTTTTAATAGTGATGGGTGTTGATAGTTGATTTTTGGATTTCGAATAAGTAGATGAAAAACTAGATTAATATGGTTGCAATTTTCAGGTTGTCACTGTTTGTAAGAATGGAAAATTAGGTTTATAACGACATTATTTTCATAATCTATGTATACGTCCAACAGAGTTTTGCTCTAAAAAAGAAAGAACTTCTATTTTCTGGTCATATAAAAGACCACTCGTTATTCAATCAAAATCTGTTATAAAAATAAAATAGCCTATATATATAACCTATCGCATCATACACGGTTGGGCCTCCTCAATAAACATCGCAAAGGAAGATTCACCAAGAGTTCATTAAAAACCCAGACAAATCACTTTTTAAAACCCGCATCGTTCAACATTCCCAACGTATCGATAAACCTAATGAACTTTATCGATATCGATAAGCCGGCATCCCTATAATCCAGACGGCGCGGGCGACGACAGCCGACGGCCGCTCGGAATTTCTGTCGCCACCGCGTGATGCGCGTACGCATGGCGAATACTTCGGTACACCTGTGCATTAACGTTACTGATGTTCTGAGCTCTCTCAGGGAAAACGAGGAGCCCTTGACCAACCCTTATTAGCAGTGACACTAATATTATAAATACGAAAGTTTATATAGAAACTAATGCTTGTTACTTCTTCTACAAGTCTTTAAAGGGATCAGGCTGAAATTTAGCTTAGATGTAGGCTGAGACCTTGAATGAAATATAGGCTACTTTTTATCCCATAAATTAGTTCCCATGGGATATAAATCAACGAATATTCTTCCGGCTCCTACTGGCGGCAGCGCTCCCTTTCAGGTCGCTGATAGGCTGGGCAGCGTATGCGTTAAGGTACAAACGTTATAGTCTCCTCTTCGAAACAGTCCCAAAACTTCACGAAATGTTGCGTGCTCGATAAATCTAATACAGAGTAAAGTATGTAGAGTAGCGGAATGTTTCGAAATTTTTATAAAATATAATTTATCTTATCATGATTAATATTATTAAGCCGAAAGTCTTGTGATATGTCTATTTTATTTTGTTACCCAGGATCTCCAAAACGGCTGAACAAATCAAGATGAAATTTGGCGTACCTTAAGATTATAGCCTTAGAAAATAGGCTACTTATTATACCAAAATAGGTGTGCGAAGCCGTGGGCAGAAGCTACTAGTCTATATATGTATGTAGTTTCATAAATTTACCCAAATCCGACCGCGATGCAAAAAATAACTTAATACGTCTATGGGCACCATAGACGTGTTATGTTAGTATAACTTTCAAAGTACCTACGTAAAATAAATAAGGGAATAGTTATGAAGAAAGCACTCTGAGCACCAAACTATTCTAATTCCATCTCAAAACTTCAAAGGAAATAATTTACACCTTTCAAATCAGAAATCTAATTAGCTCCATACTTTAAACAATAATACCAACACAAGACAATCCTTAAAACCGTAATACTAATACAAGACAGAGACTGAAGCACGCTAAACGTTTATCAAAGATTGAACTCCATTTATAAGCTTGGAATCGTAGACGCTTAGCAAACGACCAAGGCAGACCAAACGCCTAAGGCAGACCAAACGCCCGATGGTCAGGTAACCACGGGTACAGCCGGGAAAGAGTGGAATGGATGAGGATGAATAAGACAGAACGAAAGGGCAAAATAGTGAAGCAAAAGGTATGTACTGAAAACATAAAGTAGTCAAAACGTTTATCGATACGTTGTTGATTTTCTGAGTTGAGCCACTTGCGTTGAGCAATGAGGGTAAGTACTGCGTTAACGAACGGTTCCATTGTTGAATATGCTCAACTGAATTACAAAATTAAGTTATGAGAGAATAACTACATATATTTTCCTATTTACTTTTTATTTCACTGGTATGTACGGGCATGTAAAATGTAAATAACTATTACTAAGACATATGGAAGTTTTGATACAACTTTGAAAATAAATTACCTGAATGTTGAAAATAATTTAGGGCGTTTACCTCTAGCTAGATTGTTTGCAACAGTCTGCAGTTAGCTCAACTGTTTCAATTGTAAATAATAGTTCTAATTTGTTTCTATTCTTGTATTTTCTTTGTTAATAAGTTTAGTGCGCATAAATGAGTTCCAAACCTCTGTATCCAGAAGTTTTAGACCCTCGGGTGCTAATAGGAAAGCAAACAACGCTACTGTGGGCTGCGGGTAGATACCCACGTTTGGGAACTCTTGGATCCGCGGTCGAGATTCCACGAGATATTTTGTTTTGAACCGATTTCGAAAAAAGAGGAGATTCTATGTATGTAGATAGATAGATAACTCTTTATTGTACCACACAAACACAAAATACAATACAACAAGGAAATGCTAACAAACAAAGAAGTACAAAGGGCGGCCTTATCGCTTTAAGCGATCTCTTCCAGGCAACCTTGGGATGGACTGGACATAAAAGAACAATATGTATGTAGTTTTTTTTATGTGTTCTGTCAGTTATGGACCGTAGATTGAAATTTTTTTTGCTATTGTATAGAGAATGATCTGGAGGTGATCCCATAAAAAATTTACTCCCGAGAATTTATTAGTGTTTATCCTGGAAAACTTATAAACAGTGTATTCGAAGTAAGTTTTTAATTTTTTCATGTATTCAAATTATTATAATACTTTCAGTTAAACTTAAATTTTAAAAACTGTTACCTTCTCTGACACACTAATACGCAAAATTGACGATATTGTGTTTATTTAATTACTCCTTCATGGCAAAAGTAATGGAATATTATGGACTATAATTATAATTTCTGTAATAGGCTTAAGGTCGTTCAAATTAATAAATAAAACTACTGACCACCATTTTAAGTAACTAAATACAAATTCAGGATCATGTTATACAGGATGGCTTGAGATGGAAGTGGATGGCTAAATCCAAAACCATGAGAGTTAGAAAAAAGTCGTGAAAGGAGTAATGAGCTAAATTTTTGACAAGAACTGCATAATTATCTCTCATAAATCGAGGTAATGATAAGATAATAAAGTTCTTTCACGACTTTTCTCTAATTATCATAGGGATTTACCATCCACTCCCATTTAAGAAAAGCCACTATAGTACTCATAACACAAGCTTTGCTTGCTTTGGGGTTAGATAAAGCTGTGTGGATTGTCCAGCTCTAATTATTAATTTATTTATGTCATGAAATGTCAAGAGTTACACAAACCTATTGTAAGATACTATCGTATGCCTGGGACATGTTATATATTCATGAATTTCATATCTACTACCCGTGCGGCTTTCGATTTTTAGTGTTTCTATTCTATGTGGTTAGCGAAACAATTATCTCAGCCGTTTTGATGAATAAGGTACCAAAACATTCGTCTAAATGCCAGGAGTGTTTTACTACACTTTAGCAAAAATCATACTTTTTACGAAAAAAAAAAAAAAATGCTGGGACCTAGTCGGTTTTTTATTGTTTTCAATATATTACAATTAAACGACTGACACTATATTAATAATTCAGATAAAAGTGAAAGTATTATACCCCTCACGTGCGTATAAAAACTATTAAAAGTTTAGGGGTTTTAGGAAAAACCTCACATCAACTCGACCGGCATACAAAAACCTGTCACTTACAATCTAAATTTTTTGGAAATCATCCATCCATCCCACGTACTGACAACACGTCCTACGTTCCACGTTCTCCACAAAACAGCCTCAGGATGTTGTATCGTTCTTTGTAGATATTTTTATTAAGACAATGGCTTTTTACAACCCTAAGGGATAAGAGGTAGCGATCGTGTCTTTTCACTTCAGCAAAGTAAAAAGGTTAATTCGCTGTTTTAATACATAACTCTCTAAAAAACAAATTAACGTTTGGTTAAGCTTTGTAAATCGGAAATAGTTAGGCCATCTTCCATAAGCGAAGTTGGGTACCGAGAGGCGTTCACGTGATTAAAAATTTGTAAACGTTCAGCAGTTTTTGCTTTTTTCCATAAAATATTACGTTTTCAGTTTTTGATTGAAGATCATAAAAAGGTTGAGAAATATCAAAATTAGAAGATTAGGAATAAAAAATTATACTTAAAAAATAATTCATGAGGCTATTGAAACCAAATTAATCTGTGACCGAGACGTGTACTTAAAAACGCGTTCACTGTCCAACCTCTGAGGTCACCGACAACGAGGACGCCCCGCCGTACATATATGGCGTTGGCGCTAAAAGTGTTAGCCTCGTATGTTACCCGCTCCCGCTACCTCCTTTACCCTTTACTCACCTCTGTTCTCAGTAAGCCATATCTGTAGAATTATCATCCACGTTCATCTCAGTCGTGTTCTTGAGAGCTATGAGAGAATCTGTCCCGTGATTATGACATTCTGGCGTCTAATGCTCTCAAATTGGTGATATCCTTATGTATGACTTGGATTTTCTACTTTTTGCGCTAAACGTCATTGTCATGTTTATATATGAAATTTCAATAATAGAAGAATAAAAATCATTTTGTAGTTATAACTTTAACTTCTTATTTTGGTACTTGAGTAGAAATAAATTGATTTCCCATAAATCTCTTAATCTTACCCGATGTGCTTTTTGGATTTGAGGCACGGCACCGCCAAACCTGCTAAACGAATTGGCATATTTGTATAGATGTGACTAGTTCTATACTGGAACAACATAGGCTAAACATGGGCTTTTTCAGGAAAATGCGTGCAAAGCCGCAGTCAGAAGCTAGTGAGAAATACATTTTGTCAAGGTTTTGCGCCCACTGCAGTAAAGACAAAAAAGGTACATTTGTTTGTAACAATACATAAAATTAATCAAAATATATAAATTTATTTATTTAAAACACGTGTAGGTACCTCAGTTTAATACGATATATGTACTTCAACCTATTCCTTAAAAGCTAGTTATTTTCAAATACTTTTAAGATAAATCACACACAACACACGTGTAAAATACAATTAAATTACATGTATTTAATTGTACAATACATTTAATTACATGTAAAATAAAAGTTAGAAAGTGAAATACGACGTTTTTTTTAACAGATGCTCCTCAAATAATGATGATAACTCGTCGGGAAATAAGAATTAACAAACGCTACGTGACAACTAATTGAAAAATTGCGAGAAAATAATTCTATATCCAATGAATTATAAAATAAATAACGGAACTGCTTTATTTTCATGATTTAAGACTTTTTTAGGTTTGTGCCGTACCCTCCAATAAAATTGATCCCTCACCCATTGAGCTACCGGCGACACCCACTGTTTTATATCTCAAACAGTTATTGACTTCTATTATTATTTGCAGGTAAGCTCCAGATATCATCTGATGTGAAGATATCATCAAAGGCAAAAGGTAAAATTCTAGTAAGTCAACGTATGCTATCAAGGTACTTCATTGGTATTCTACGGGAGTGTGGTGAGTCAGTTTTCTGTTTTTTGTCTTGAATCTTAGAATTCTTATGATGAATTTATAGCTCGAAATTACTTTGTCGTTTTTGAATAAAATGTAAAAAAAATAACCGAATTCGAATCCCTCAGTTTGAAACTGTTTTTTTAAATTTGAGGGATAAATACTGATCCCTCGGTATTAAATTATTATGCACCACTTTGGTATCACCTCTATACAACTGCAAAATAATCATCCAAATCTTTCCATAAATGACGGAGAAATCGACGAACATACATATGTACATTAAAAAAACATACATACAGCTGAACCACCTCATTTTTTTATAGTTGTTTCAAAACCCAAATTGTTTTTATGGATATGCAAATTATTTTTTAATATAGACAGAGTTGTAGCAAAAGACTCAGGAATATTGGTAGATAAAACAGCAGAGATATTATAACGTTTACGTTAGTGAGTCCAAAATTGAGAGGTACCTATTGAATGCGACTTTTCCGTAAGACTTTTAAATAGCTCTGCTCAGAATCTAAAGCATAATCATCATCAGCCTACACTAGTCCACTGCTGGACATAGGCCTCCCCTAATGAGTGTCATAGCTCCCTGCCTTCAGCTTGCCAAATCCAGCATGTGCCTGCAGTATTTCGTTTTCCCACCTGGTCAAAATCAGAATAATCCTACTAATATTATAAATGTTAAAGTTTGTGATTATGGATGTTTGTTTCTCTTTCACGCAAAAGCTACTGGACTGATAAGGCTGAAATTTGGTATGGGTAAAGTTTGGGACCTGGAATAAAATATAGACTATTTTTCATCCCAATAAAACGCGGGCTTAGGCGCGGGCAGTAGCCATATCTTAAATATTAATTGAAAATATCCAAACGTTTAAAAATTAACAAAATAATTGTAGATGAAACTATATTTCCACGTCCATAGACATTTATGTTACTTTGGCGGCCATGTTCTTCTATTACCTTAAGGCATTACCGATAAGTTTAAAATGGTTAACAATAAACTAGACTTCTTTTGAAGGTTAATAATGTCCTTTTATTATAATCAGTGCTGGATAATTCAAAAAACATCATCATCATCCCTAAGTAGAAAATGTACACGTTAACGAGATTGGTTTCTAGCTGTTTTTGACTTCATGCGATCAAAATAGCAATTGAAAATCGTTCTCCTGTATTAGTATAAACTAGCTATTGTCCGAGCCTTGGCCCGCGTTTATTTTTTAAAAGATAATGTTTTTTTATTTGCCGAAACATGTGTAAATTAAGGTAACAAAGTAAATACAATTTGTGAATCAACATGCTTGACCATAGTCGGTATGCAAATATTTGAGAGAGAGTGGCATGCAACCACTTAATATTTACTAAAGTAGTCGTTAATTTAGTTACTAGTTAGTTACTTTAGTTTTATCGGGGTAAAATATAGCCTATATGTTATTCCAGGTCCCAAACTATAATAATAATAAACCCTTTTTATTTCCATAACTAATTTTCACAATAATAAACTTAATTTAACTTATGAGATAAACACTAATTAGTTAGGCCCCTTTCGAGTATAGGCCTCCTCCAACTTTTGCCATTCCTGTATGTTCTGGGATTTCTCTAGCCATGTTTTCCCAGCGGTTTTAGAGATTTCGGCTGCCCAGCGTTCCTGTGGGCAGTTTTTGCGTGAAAGAGTAACAAATATCCATATATCCATCCATACAAACTTTGACATTTATAATATTAGTATTCACGGGTATTTATCGCGTTGAAACGTCGGGAAAAATAGGCAAATAAATGCGATAAAATACCCGTTAATATTTAAATAATGTGTTCAGATCGCGTAAACTGAAAAACTTTACTAAGGTACTCGTATTAAATTTTATGGAGACAGTGATAAAAATAGCAATTAATAATGAATCTCTGAAGGTGAATACACGTAGTTGTCCTCTACCTTGATCAAAATTGATTCCACATTTAGGAAAAATCTAAAACCATTTAAAATTAATATCTTTATTATTGTCAGAACATTTTACATTTTGTCAGATTCCATCTTCGTGAGATCATCATAATCCAAGCACATGCTTCGCTAACAAAAAGCTCAAGCTTTAGGGTGCTGTAGGTTTTACAGGTTAAAACGGGTTAATAATTTTATCGATAACCTTAAAAATAATTGCATAGAAATGACTCTAATGATTCTTAATGGGAGCTTTGATAATTTCGCGACTCATTTGCAAGGGATACGCATTAAAAACTATAAATACGTAGCTAATAAGAAGCGAGTTTGCTCTTATGGTCATAAACTTATATAGTTATATGGCTCGCTGCGAGGTCTCGAGTCATTCGGAATTTCGATGTTTTTGAGTACTATTTTACGCATTATCGCTTCAAAAGTTGTACTTTTTCACTAGCAATCACTGGTCAATTCAATTCAAATTTCAGAATTCGCAATAAAACCCGGTAAATATATCTTGAATTATGTTAAGAAATCGCGAAAGTTTTTTTTTTAATAGTACGTAAACACTCAGCGGCTAAAATAGTATGATTACTCTCACAAATAAATCTGAATTGACTTTCTAGTGAAAAAGTAGAACCTTTAAAGCGATAATGCGTAAAATACTCAAAAACATCGAAATGCCGAATGACTCGAGACCTCGAGACCTATAAAAAAGTCGAACACACAGCTAGCCCGACTTTGCTACCTATAATAATGATTGAACCGATAATGGTTGTGTTAGATATTAGTTTTAGTGGAAAATACTCTATTAATTTTAGGGGAAACATCGATTCAATATTATATTATTATTTTCTTGAAAATAAAAAGTTTTTCGAAATAATCTAATACCAACCGCATTTTGTACGAAAATTAGTAGGAAGACTTAGATCTCAGGTAAATTTAATTACTCGTAGTTGTTCTACGGTATGTTCAACTAGTTGTACATCACAGTTGTACCATTGAGTCCGTCTCGTTTATTCATGCCACCACCCGTCTGGCATACTTCTGAATCAAACCAGTATTTTTATTAGTAAGAGTAGGAATGGAGCCCTCTGCATTTTTGTTAAGTTAATGTCAACAATTTAAAGCATGTTTTAAGTATTTTGCTTTGCACAAAGCACTTAGATCGATCGTTTCATTGTTAGTGCTTAAAACGAGTTTGTAATGATTCAGATTGGTGACCTCAGTTTTTTTTCCATTGTTCCATTATTCGAGTGTTCTGTCGAAAAAGTATCTTCTGCATCTATATTGGCATCATAAATGAGATGGCGATACAAATATTCCAAAATCTAAACTAAATTGATAGCACTAAAACGATTCGGCAGGCGAAATTAAAGCTAAAATTTGGTAAACTACTGAGCCGATCATCATGGAACTTTCCATATATGTAAGTACCACTGGACACGTTCAAAATATAAAGTATTTTAACATATATATGATTTTAACCCCTCTATTTATTGAAAATACAATTATGCACATATTACACAAAGTAAATAAAATGTAGCACAAGAGAAAAATCAATAAAAATGTGAAATATGTGACTGTAATATCGATAATCGATATAACAAGCGTTGACGGCAACCTGCTGTTATTAAAATATCGATAAAAATGACGAAAAAATTATCGATGACTTATAAAATATTTTTAACAACGACTATGAACCGTATCTCTTTGTAATAAAACACTGCAAGTTTGTTGCATTGTGACTAATTTGTAACTTAATACATAACGCAGGCATTTTTATGCATAGACTCAAAATCAATTTATATTAAACTTTAATGATACTGCCTGACTATTGAGTAGCTTAACTTTTTAATTTGCAGTATAAACAAATTGATGTATAAACAAATTGATGTTTATTTACAATATAAACAAATTGATGTTTATTTACAATAACATTGAGATAAATTTAGGATTTTTGTTTAGCTAAGAAAAGGGACCTGTTTAATCTGTTTCAAGACTTTCAAAATTTGTTCATCTCCTTAGTTTACGAATCATAATTTCGAAATATATTTCACGCCAAAACTACCTACATTTCACGCAACAATATTTTCAAATATTATAACTCGTGTTAACCCTGGATTAAAACCAAAAGCTTAGAATAGTTTTCAATAAAAAAAAGTTTTATTGTGCTATGAAGTTTTTCTTAATATAAAATAAAATCGTGACGATATAAACTGTGGAAGCTTTACATTCACAAATATATTTAAGTCGAGGGCTTAGTTGTATAACAAAGAATGTATCTCATAGATACGGTACCATTTGTGTAAACATGACATTATTAGCCATATAATTTGTCAAGAGTCCATAACCAAACCAAACTACAAAGAACCTATAGTCCAATACCCTTACCCACAAAAAACTGTTTACAAAGATCAGCCTAAAATGGTCGAAAATTCTATGACAAAATATGGAACGAAAAATGAATTCATAAACGTTTTCAGAATAGCAATGTTCGGGATGTTTGTTTGTTTGTTGTAAGCTATGGAAGTGTTAATGTGAGTCTTAGCACGTTTCAAATATGAATTATTGAGTAGACGGTGAACTAAAGAGTGACACGGGAGGAATGTCATAACTACATAATAAGTGGAAGGCTCAAGGCAGTTTAGGGTTAAGATTTATTAGGATTTAAAAAAGAGCAAATGCCTCATACAATAAAAAAAATCTTTATAAATTTACGGTACAAGGTTCGAGTACCTACTGTCATTGAGTAATCGCTATAGAAACAAAAAAAAAAAAATAGAATACAGCTAAATATATATAAGATTTCGTTTCCTTCCATATCATTATCTATACGATAGAAAAAAATCATCAAAATTGGTCGATAGACGGAAAAATCAGCGAACAAACATAAAAAAATACATACATCCGAACATACAACCACCTCTTTTGTTTTTCGTCGGTAAAAATAGAACGTCCTTGCGTAAGCGGAACTTTTTACAGACAACAGACATACTCTAATACAAAATTTTACGTTTTGCTTTAAAATCTTATCAATACATTATTTATTTTATTTGATTATTTTTCTAACTTAAAAGTACATAGTACATTACAGTAAATTGTTCCTGCCAAACTGTATAACAGTTTGTCGGCAGTAGCTCTCGTGGACTGAATACGAATTTATAAGTCTATATAACGTATATATACGTATACAATAAACGGATATATATGTATACGTATACTATAAACGTATATATACGTATACTATATACGTATACTATATACGTATACTATAAACGTCTATATAGGTGAATATTCATCGTTTCCGAGACCGTTTACGTAGGAGTAGCATACAATTAACCTTTTGTATGAAATGGTGAACCCATCGATCAAATCATACATGCACTGACGCCTGTGACTTCACTCGTGATTGAAACAGCGCTGATACATTGTGGCTAATATTACAACTAATATAAACCAGACGTTTCAGATAGAGAAGATAACGTGCCATGACAATAATTGTTATGGCACGTTATCTTCTATGATTCTGTAATTATTACATAATCTTAGCGCTATCTTGCTAAGTATATAAATATCGCTAACATATATTATTTTTTCTCTGCTATCGCAAGATTACTAAGGCGTTTTTTATCGATGTTATAAGTTTTATGCTTCTATGCCTGTTTTAATTTAAAATTCTTAAGTCATCCCTTTTGACTTCCTATGTTTTTGCCTTTTTCCAAATATCCCGTTTCCCGAGAAGTGATCATTCACTTCATCCACACTCTGTGGCTCCTTATCAATTACTTTTAACTTTTCTATTGTTATTTTTCCTGTCCCGAGGCGTAATGTAGCATTCGCAGCGAGTATGATACGTTACGCCGCCGTGTGCTAAAATCCGTCTCGATGCTTGTTGCGAGCGGCTTTTTTCCCCGTACTGACTGCATGATTACTCGTGGTGTAATTTTACATTACGCCCCATAACGTCTATCAGTACCAGGCTTAAAGAAAAAATCTATAAAGAGCTTTAGATTTTAATTATATCTTATTGATTAAAACTGTGAACGGGTTAACTACGTTTGTGTTGAAAGAACACCCTCGTTTCATCCCTCACCAGAGACATAATCAGGGTGAATCTGGTTCCACACCTCATTTTTATTCACCTTAGTGCTCATTTTGTAAGCCTAAAGAAAAAAAGTTATTAAAATCGGAAATCTGAAATCGATTAGTACAGCTTATGTTAACAAGAGCAACCTACAAACATCCATCCAAACATGTTATTACAATATATGTGAGCTAGTATCGAATTTCGGAATGGTCTATGAATATAAATCGAGTTGTGATGGTAGTGCCATTATTTTTTATTGTTATTTCTACTCGTTTAGCTTTTTTACCGAAATTGATTCTTTTACTGGTAATGGGAAATATTTGATTTGTAAATCATAGTGGTCGATTGTTATATCTTAAATTTAAATTCACATTATGTTATTAACTAATCACGGGTGTTTCTCATTTACAATCCAAATTTAAGTATGTACATTGCTAGTAATCGGCCCCGGCTCCGCACTTAAATCTGAGCAGTTTTATAGATTTTTTTTAAGAGGAATAACTCTATAATAAATAGTTATCATAAAACTATATCTGTTTACGCGGTGTCCGCCAGCAAAGTTCTTGTGGCCGGCATGATATTACCAAAATATTTTTTTTGCTAGAATGGTTCATTCTATTGCTGGAAAAAAAGCCTCTCCTAATTCCTTCCACAAAATAAATTATTATAGATTTTAAATAACATTCATAGGGCCTCTTTTAAATAAATTCATAAATCAAATTTTATTTCAATTGTTCACCATAAATAGTTAGTACACCTACCTATATACTATATAGATATATATAGATTTAACTTACTTTAAAGGTGTACCCTTAAATTATCATCACCGTCCAAAACAGGAATGATGGATGTTGTATTGTTTTGTGGTTGTTTTATAACGTTTTTGAAGTCGAAAGTAGTTCTGGAATCAAACCAGCACAGTGCTTAATAACTTTTGCGCCCACTGCGTCACACAGGTCGTTAAAATATTATATTCTACTTCTTGAATAGTAATACTAGTTTAGTGTCGTGATCCGGTTGGAGAATTAGGACACGCCTACAATATTGGGCCAATTCAATAGCTTTGATATGTGTTATTCACGCCTTTCAAACATTTGTTGCTCAACTCTTTGGGATGTTTGGTTGTACCACAGCAATCTTATTATTTAGATTTCTGTGGGTTGTACGTTATTGGTATGTTACTTCATGCTAATGTAAAACCGGATACTGACCGGTGTGACGGAGCGTTATGTTACGAACGAAAATAAAAGCGAGCGCTTTCTTTCCCCGTACTGACTGCACGAACGCTCGCTGTGTAACATGCTACATTACGCCCCGTACCACCACCGATCAGAACTCTGCTTTAGGCAAAAAATGTGATCGGACTGAAATATTGGATAGATCTGGATCTAACGGCTACAATACACATACATGTAAGTTCCTTCTGGGAAAGCGTGCTCAATTTGAGGCCACATCTGCACTTTCTCCAGTGTAACGGTGGTCAAACCCTTTAAAATAATATAAAAAAAACTATCTAGGTATCTGAATAATGTGCGCGAAGCCGCGGACAGGAACTAATTTCATTTAAATATTTATAAAAAAGAATTAACGTCGGAATTCGATTATTACTACTAAACTAAGACGTATCCAAAGAGAAATATGTGTGATGGAGTGATAGAGGTGCTAAAAGTAGCACCGCTACTGCGATCACCAGTCCGACTGCTCAGCCTGACGATTGTGGCAAAACCTCCCCTTGTTTGGGAGGTAGGGGACGTTCACATTTAGACGTGTGAGTGCCGATGAATAAGATAAATACCTGCTGGACCAAAGTTAAAAACTTTGGAATGGTAGGGATATGTGCGAAACTAAAAAATAAAAGAATTTAAATCTTAATTAAAACAGTGCGGCATTCACACAATAACTTTATCGATAAAATAAGAGCTATCAGCAATAATATCGATTACAAATTAAAGGCATCGACAAAAATAAAGAAAAGTATCGAATGCTGATAGCATTTGCCTATTTAAGTGCAGGCATAATTGCATCGACTATGTCAGCTTATCCTGGGAGGCATTGCAGCCAGTTTCTTACTTACGTCAGTAGATATCGACTTGCGGTGTAAAATGGGCCCTAAATCTTCGGATTAGGGCTTAGTATCGGTTTACTATTCAGTTGCTTTTGAAGTTAATAATGGTTGAATGGTGAATGGAAAACACCGCGCTATCTCCAAATTGAGGTAGTCTTCCACTTATGGGAGATAGATAACTGATCAAACACCTTTATACCTATATTTTAGTAATAATTACTTAAAATAGAGTAAAATATAAAAAAACACTAAAATAGATACATATATGAATGTACCTAGAAATAGATCATCCAACCTCTTTCGCGGCGGGCGGAAATCAAGCCCCTCTATTATAATAGAGCCTGTAACTATGTCTTCATCTGCTGCAATATACTTATAGTAATTGCTAATCTGAAAGGTTTTTTTATTGTAACCTGACACCACGTTCACTTAAAAGGGAAACTCGGTAATGCCTTCACGGCATTCGCATCGTATTATGTATGTCAGAGTGAGAAGTGTCGGGCGTATTTTTTATCGATAACCTTTTTATCGACAGCGCGCAACACTAGTTCGTTTTAATTGGTGTTAGTTGCTTAACGAGTGATGAAGGATGTTTAGCTTTTTTTGCTCGTTCTCATGACTTTAAAGCTATCGATTCTTTTACATTTGCTTTAGTTTGTTCGTCATGAAGTAAGCTGTAATAGTATACATAGTTGTTTTAATGCTACCGTAAGTTTTATAGAAAAAGAAGCTTTCGCGATAGGTTTTTAAAAGTCATACTTGTCTAACAAAATCAATGTTGAATAACTTTTTCTGTAATATTCATTCAATAATAAAGAATAATGTTCCTTACATTGATAATTCTCGAGTCATAATTTGTAAGACAACACTAATAATATCCCTTATCCATAACGAATTCTTTATTCTAAAGACATTAAGGTTCAAAGTTACATCACATTTAATGCTCATAATAAACCTATTTAAAATCAGAAACAGTTCTGAAGCCATTAAATCAGTACTTCTTTACCAGTAATTACCGCATTTAAGCCTTATTGGTCGTTATGTCTCTATACGACTGTTTGAAAAAGTTACTCTAGCGATTTATAGGTACAACGATTTACGTGGTTAGTACTAAACTCTCTTACTTATAAATCTGATACCTACAGGATGTTCTGTTTATAGAGAATCACCCTGTATAAACCTGGCTTGTCTTTAGCAATTGCTAAGAAGTACTTTGTCTTCTATGAATGTCTTTTTTGAGATCAGATTATTGTTACTTTTTGCCAATTTTTGTCGTTGTTTTTACTTTTCTTCTCATTTAGGAGAATGGTACCCTGGGTCACTGTTATGGTCTGCCATTATGTTGGCCGGGTCATGGTGCTGGTTAAAGCGAAGCGGAAGCGAAACGGGGCCTTTTTTCTTATTCTGCAGCGTCACATGCACGTCGGGTGAATCGGAGCTGGTATCTCTCAGGTGGCCTCTAGCCAGGGTGGGAGAATCCCCTCCACGTTTAGTTTTACAACTGTATTGTGGACAGATCCATCTATGCAGATCCTCAAATGTCGGCGCAGAGCTTGCCACACATGTCACTTGCTTGTACCCAGCAATTATTTCGTCTGTTGGGCGGAGCGCTCCCCTGAATCCAGAGCAGAAGTTGCTCTTGGTTTCCGAACATGGTGCAAATCAGACAGGGTAACTCTTCTTCTTTGCAATTTTAGTTTTGGAAATTTTGCAACTGATTAGGAATATGTTATTTCCTTGATCATTGCAGATCATTGCATGCATTCATTGCCCATCGACCTGGTGGTGACCCTTAGTTGGACATGAGCGTCATTGGCCATGAAAGTGTTAATGGTGTTTTTGATGACTCGTCCAACATATAGACGGAACATTAAACCATCGCATACCAGCAGTCCGATCGTGCATCAATCTACTTCTTAATCGGCTAATCGTCCGCTATGCCTCGTAAGTCGTCTATCACAGACTTATACACGTCTTTTATTTATTGGGGCAGAAGTGACCAGCTATCGGGTGGCACCAGATATAGCTATAAACTGTATAGAATCGGGAATCAGTTAGAGCTATAAACTCTGAGACAATTCTATAAGTACAGAGAGCTCCATCAATATGTGACCCCTCTGCTTGGAGCCAATTCCCGTCATCATCATTATTACAGTTGGCGGTGTTACACACCTTAGCAGCTAGTTAACAGCTTAATGTAATTTCCTAGGCACGGGGGCCTAGGAAATTACGTTAAGCTGTTGGTCCTGCGCCTGACTTTTCCCCGAACGTGGCAGTCTGCGGTCCCAGAATTATAGTGGGCCTGATGAAAAGCGGTCACTGCAGCCTATGAACGCCAGCTACATTAAAGACATACGCGCGTTGCTGACCCTTTAAGCGCCAGTCTTAGTCTCAGTCTTTATTTATTTATTAAATACAGGCACAACAATCAACTATATATATTAGGCTGAGGTATAAGAGTTACATAATAAATTACGTAAAAATATAGCTCACTACGTTGCACTCATGCATGATAACACGCTTATCAATACTTATCGCTACAGGACGCTGACACTACAATAAAACTAATTTATAATAATACTACTAGTCCCTTGTGGTTGTGTACCTTTTTAAAGAACCTCATAAAGATGTACTTCAAGGTAATGCGTTAGTCATCCTGGTCTGCGCTTACGATGTCATCTGTCCGTCTTGTCGCTGTACTGTGCAGTACGCCACGCAATTCCTCCTAATCCAAAAATATTTGACAACACAGTTCGCCATGTCCATGTGTCCGTCCGCAGCTAAGCTCATTGTCAGACTCTATTATTGTGTAAAACAGGTAAATGAAGTATGTGCAAGATAATGAACCGTGCAACTACGGAACTCTACACTTTACGTGGCCTGACACGCACTTGGCTTGTTTTAAACAGATTTAGGATTCATCTAAATGTTCTTAAACTTTTGGTAAAACAAAAACTAATTTCTTCTTTCTGCCCTCATCCCGCCCTAGTTGGGGTCAGTACTTCATGTATGTATTTCTTTTTCTCTCCCCATGCGTCGTCATCTCCGAAACTAAGTATCAGTTATATTCACTCACACCTATTTAATAAAAATTCTTTCTGGCACTTGTGGTTCTTTGTGGGCACGGAGGGGGGCCTCAAGGCTTTCCTCTTTACCCCGGCTTCAACTTGATGGGTGACGAGCCGTCGCGTAATTTATTTCGGTTTTCCAGAAATTGCTCTTTTTTGCTTAAAGATAAAAAATATGGCTTTACTTAAGTACCTAAAGGGTCTGGTCTATCAGGGGATCACTATCCTTATCGATGGAGCTCTCTGTACATTATTTTATTTGTTCTTTCACTGACAGTGCAAACTATGCAAATACAGGTGTGTGCGTGTGCGGGACGGGATTCGAACACGCACCAATTAGCGGTGGTCGCCGCTGGGCGCTGCGAGGACGTCATAAATTCCCGGCGCCATTATAGGGGCTATGGAAAGTGCGGGTGCTGAGGGAGCGAGAGCGGGTAAAAACTGTTGAGTGACTTCAAGTTTCACTTTAAAGTTAAACGTGTTTTTTTGAAGGTTTAGAGTTCATTTCCATTTTATTCAAAGAAGGTGTGGTGGGAGGATGTCGGAATTAGTATTTGATAAACTGTAACCAGTTACGAATTTGCGGTTTCGTATGCGGCTGAAGGGGAAACGTTGCACAAAATAAATTAATAAAAAATATTGTCATATTTTTAACATACACCATTTATATTTAACTCTACTTTTCATTTGGGTCTTGAGTTATAGGTTCCTCAAATGAACCTTGAGTTTTAGAGATGCATCAGCATATGCAAGGTCAGGAAAAGGCTCTGAAATTAATAATATCTCCACAGAGTAGAGGCAGAATAATTTGCAAGCAACTAGAGAAGGGCGGGTTCTATGGGAAATGAAATACGACGATGTTATTATACAGTCCTTGAAGGTTTTATGGGGTGAAATTGTAGGATCGTCTCTAGGTACAAATAAAAACACTTATCAATCCGTAAAAATTGTAGAGC
This sequence comes from Eupithecia insigniata, assembly GCA_947859395.1. NCBI lineage: Eukaryota > Metazoa > Arthropoda > Insecta > Lepidoptera > Geometridae > Eupithecia > Eupithecia insigniata. The sequence continues at coordinate 2,419,380 of OX402001.1, read as the reverse complement.
TGTGAAATTGGTTATGAAATTTTAATCGTAGAAAAAAATACAACACAAGAATAACGTAGTTAAGGTTAGTATATTTATACTTATAAAGAGATGCAAATATGCAGGTATCGACAGAGCCTACGCATTTGCTCCCCTTGGAGTCGAGCCCCTAGATCCGTAGGTACCAAGGCTCTCCAGGTTTTTAAATAATTATCTGAGCATCGTCGTCTGGGTGATGCGACCCGTGACCTGAGAGCTGGTGAGGATCTGGCCCAGCGCATCAGCATTGCTATACAGCGGGGCAGTACAGCCAGTGTCTTGGGGACCCTTCCGACTGGTGTTGATATGGACCAGTTGAGCTACCTGTAGATTATTTGCAATATGCAGTTGGCTTGATTGTTTGATTTGTAAGTACTAGTTCTAATTTGCTTCTATTATTAATCGTAATTTTTACGTAGTTAATTTTAATATTTTCTAATAAAAGCGAATTACACAAATAAGAATACAATAAATACAAAACAATATCTTTAGCTTAATAAATACGGATAATCTTAGGGTAAAAAAATATAACCTAACATTTTGTGGCCTCAATTTGAACCCTGCGAGATTTAGGAATATCTTTGAAAGACATATTCACCTAGACAGATGGATCTCGTAATTGTAGATAGTAATTTCTTTGGTCGTTGGATGGAGGCGGCTCAGGACCGCTATTCGTGGCGTCGTTTGGGGATAGCCTATGCTCAGCAGTGGTTGCATACGGGCTGATGATGATGATGAATCTCTTGGTCTTTTAGGATTTATAATGTTTTAAATATGAACATTTTGAGTTGATAAAATATAAGCAAAGATAGAAAATAAGGGTACGTCGTTGTATTGGCCATTGACACAACCTTGCAAAATAATTTCCCCTTATCTCAACCGTTTGGAATTTTGGAGTAATCAAAACACTACACTATACTTGGAAGGAATCTTGCGTAGCTGATACAATACAAAACAATACAAATATTCTTTATTGCACACAGAAGAGAAAAACAGATCAGGAAAACACAGAAACAGTTGCACAATGGGCGGCCTTATCGCTAAGATCAACTTCTTCCAGGCAACCTTTAGATGAACACGTAACTATTTAATTTTATTAGGTAATATAGAAATTGCGTCCAGGTAAAGCTGAAATTCATCTATGGATGAGTTAGGGCTCATATACACGAGCGGCAAAGGGCTACCGGCAGGGATAACTGTAGCCGTCGACACGCGCCGACGGCAGCCTTCTACAATTGACGGTAGCCGTTGTCTGTCGACGGCTGCCGTCCACGCGTCGACTGCTGCCGGCTACAGTTACCTCTGCCGTTGGCAATTTGCCGCTCGTGTATATGAACACTTAGATATGTCAACGACCTATGCTGAGGTATAGTAAATTTTGTGGCCTTCGGGCTTTCTTGTATATTTGTCTGTTCCATGTTTTGTTCAATATACACAATCAATTAAATTGTGATCACAAACTTAGTCGCAAAGTCACGGCAAGTCTGGCATCATTAATAAACATCATCATCAGCCCATACACGTCCACTGCTCGACGCCTCCCCCATACGACGTCACAAATAGCGGTCCTGAGCCGCCTCCATCCATCGACTCCCTGCGACCGCTACGATGTCGTCGTATAAATAAACATATTAACTTTATTTTATTTTAATGCAATTTTAATACCACCTACGTAGGTATAGTGTATTTTAAAAGTACGTTGTTGTTTGTCTCTTTTTATGCGTCTATAAAAATTGCTCGTAAAATTTAAAAATAAAACGAAATTTTAATTCTGAAGGCCATGCGGCGACAATATATCATTATTCCTGAAACGGTGTTAAATAATAATAAATACCTATTGGTGTTTTAGGGACGAGAATTTATCTACATATGAGGTTTTTCTTGACTGAAAATGTGAATGAGGAAACGACCCAACCACCATAGGTATGGGATAAGTAAAACGAGAATGGGAGAGTTTCGTTTCATTCTCTTCTTGTGATATGTACTCGTATGTACAGGTTTATTGGTCATTCACTGACACTGCGTGAAACTTGCAATGTAACTATGTTTGTTTGAGCTGGCATACTTATGTAGGTTCGGTGACAATGCAATGTCATGGTACCATCGAGCTGGTTTGATGATGGAGACCGAAGGTGGCCATAGGAACTCCTAAACAAAACGACTTAACCACTTCGAGTTTAGGTTCGTTGGATTTGTCTTCCCAAGCACTTTGGTCCTTTAAGATGTAATAGCTTGAATATAAAACTTTTTTTTTTAAAGCTTAAAAAATATTTAAATCTGAATTCAATGAGTTGTTCAGACATGGTACCGAAACATATAGTTAAAATTCCATAATTTTTTTTAATGGCTTTATTTAGGCGAAATTATTCTAAATTAATGTATTTCAACCTAGAGTCTGCCCATGGCTTTGCGAAGCTTTTTTGAGATGATATAGCCCATGCCTTCGCTGGACGTCAGTCTCCCTGCTAAATATCATTAAAATCCTTTTAGCCATCTTGGCGTGAATAGGTACACAGAAACAGACAGAATTACTTTCCCGTTTATAATAATTTATTTATATTATATTTTGGATGACGTAAAATGTGGCAGAACACATAAGTATTGACATTTGACAGTGTATAACGCTTAAACCACAAATTTTTACTCTGATTGTCTGATCTGCACCAAACACTACGCTAAAAAAGTCGAGCTTAAAATATGAACCGTTAAACAATTTCGCCAAACAAACATTAAAATTTTAACCCATCAACTATTGACAGATCCTCATAAATCATTTCACCTCTGAAAGAAATGATGTAAGTATTTTGCTGCTTTTTGTGTTCTGTCAGTTGAGTGCCCAAAGCTTTGCAGCTTAACTAACTAAGGGCCGCTTTCACCGCGTCAAATAACATCTCGATTAAAAGATAACCACTTGAGTCACTAAGACTATACCAAGTTTAAAATGTATGGAGTCGCTGAGAGCTAACCTTAAAGCGGTGTAAATCAACAAAACTAGTTCACAAGCGTCAGTCCCTAGCGTGTAAATATAAACTTACTGTATTTTTTTTCCGAGAAAATGTGCGATAAGGAACCAAAAAAAATTGGTGCACCCACACCGTAATTACTTTTGAAGTTTGTTTTGTAACTGTAACTCTTTGACCGTCACGCCAAAAACGCATTCCCGTGTTCTCTACGCCAAAGCACAAAGTGAACAAAATATATTCTAAACGTGTCGTTGGCGTTGAGGGGTCCTCATGTGATTTGTCATGTATAGGTAACTATGGCGGTCAAAGGGTTAATAAAATGGATTATTTTGCAGAATGTTTGTTTATCTATGTAGGAAACGATAAAATTTTGTATTCTGAATCATGACAGCTATGTACTTGCCTATTTGTCTTCTAGAGCCATTTATATCGTAGAAAATTCATCTTATCCAATACGTAGGTGAAATAATCTACAAACATACCATATTTCATTGATCTTTATTACAAAAGCTCAGTGAGCATATCAACAATGGTTGTAGGAGATACGTACCAGCATGTCCAAGTTTACTAATATGATGCTTTCTAAAACAAAAACATCAGAATTTCAAGTAATTTTCTAATAAAAATGCCGAAGAGTCGATAAATAATGGACAATAAACAAAACGAACTCATCGGTGGTCGCTGGGCTTGTTCTCCAGTGCTCCAGAATATGATTATGAAGTACGCTTCTGACTGAGTAAGCTTCTAACTGCGACTTTGTGTCACGTGCGACGCTGCGACGACGTGTCGATCAAGAATAGAGCCTATAGGTAGCAAAACCTATAGGCTCACAAATAGCATCGGCAAATAGGTAGCAAGATATTTTTGCATACCTATCAGTAGTTCCAATACCTTTCCTTCAATTGAACCTTCTACACAAAAATTATAAAAACTATCGTAGGTAGTTTAACGAATTCGAATTTGGGTTCCGCGTGTTCGCGGTGCCACTAAATTTTTATATAGTATGTAAGAAAAAGATAAGGAAGAGAGGAAATTTTTAGTAACGCGTATGTTTTTATTTTTATAAGTGGGTAGTATATTCGGGAGCGCTCTAGAACCCGCCTTCTCCCAACTCGCGGAACATGCGCCTACGCAGTAACGGTAACCAAATTTCGTAACTAGTTTAATTCGTGCGTTCAATAATTATAATGCGACTGTCAATGAGCTGATTGAAATTTATTAAGATTTTGAATTAGTTTTTAGGGTTGCGTAGTTGAACCGCTACAGATTGGTCCAAAAAACTCACGGTGGCTATGACTATACACATCTTGACGACCAATTTGGCCCGGTGGGCGAAAGTCCACTTGCGACGTAAGAGGTTAAGGGTTCGGTTCCCGCCTTGGGATAAATGTTTGTACGATCTGCAAACATTTGTCTCGGTTGTTCTAGGTATAATAAAAAATCTATCTATGTAAAATATTGTATTAAGTATATCAGTCATCTAGTACCCATATCACAAGCTCTGCTTAACTTGGGGCTAGATGATGCTGTGTGAATTGTCCAGCATTATTTATTTATACATAGTATTACATAGCTTTAGGTTCTGGATCAATAGGTAACAAAACTTAAGAACTATAAATCGGTAGATAGAATAGGCAAAATACTAAAATTTTTAACCTTAAATTTTTAAATTACTGAGGTATAGGTAATTTTAACTTGAATGATGAATCTCTTAAGTTAAATTGTTTTCCTTATAAATGTCAAAAATGCGAAACACTACACACCACCCAGCGGTTCTCAAAGCTGTATATTCCAAGATATTTCTTAGTTGCAAGACAATACACTCTGAATATTAGAACTAATACGGTGTTAAATAAGTCCACGCCGCCGCCTTGTCCTGAGGTTGTTGCTTTCAAACATATCCCTTGGGTTTCATTCGAGGTGCGGACATACAGACTGAAACGATGGCTGACATTTACAAATTGATCAATCATAATATTCATTTAGTTTAAAAACTATAAGGTTTTAAATACATGATATTGATGAAACTTAAAAAAAAATAGTTAGTACTCGCTGGATTTGGTTATTTGATATTTTAAATATTGTAGAATTCAAGATTCCATCTCAATAATGCTTTACAATTTTAAGATACACAGAAACACAAAAAGAAAATACACATTAACAATATAAAACAAAAAATACAATAAAACTTATCTATGGTAAATTATGAAAGACAGTAAAAATCATTTTTCATTTTTTACATACAATTTTTATAAGTTTACCCATTTATCATAAAATATATCGGACAAGAACGTTCACGTTCACCAAATAAATCACCCTTGTGTAAAACTCCGTTCTCACACACTCTTCAGATAATCCTTAGATCGTGAAACAGATCGCTCGATAGCTTTGCCGGTTCTAGTATCTTCGTATACCTACAATGATGTCGTTTAGAGGACAAACTCTTGTATTTGGACGCCTACGGGTACATTTCACGGCGATCTAGAATGTATTGTGTTGTGTATTGGGTTAAGAGAAGATAGAGTAATCGTATAAAATTGAGTCGTAGTTATGAATCTTACAAAGGGACTAACACATCTTGCTAACAGAAACACCAAAAAAAGCTTTCAAATTAAGTTTTGTTATCATTTTATGGTGTTTGGGTAATAATATGAAAAGAGATATTAATTATTTGGTTTATTCGACTGGGAATAAAGAATCAAGAATCAAGAACAATCAATATATCTTTATTGTAGAAAATTACGAATAATTTCCAGCAGCTTTTTTAAAACGGATGGAAACGTTTAAGCTTTTATTAGTTTCTTTATCTATTTATTTATGCAAAATATCAACCAGATTCGTTCAGTAGTTTTGGCGTGAAAAGTAACAAACATCCATCTATCCAAACTTTCGAATTTATAATAACGTGATATGATAGTGTGATTACCATAAAATTTGTAATGTCATCTCTATCCATTCCTAGCTCTACATTTCAGTCAAACCTCGCTTCACTATTTCAAAGTTTATCGCGTTGGACTTATGCGCACGCATGTATTGCCATTTCTACAGAATTCTACACGCTGGAATAATGCTTTTTTTATTCGCCCCTCTCTCCGGAAATTGTAGCTTGTCTTGGGGATCTTGTATTTAAGCTAAATAATAGCAAACTGCAATCCTAGGATTGCTTAAATCTTTGCTAGACATACCATGAAGGTTTAGAAGACACCTAAACACCATTTTTTTTTACTCCAAAAAGGAAAAAAAGTGATTGTGGAAATCAGTGGTCTTCTAGACCTTCGTGGCATATCATCACTTACCATCAGGTGAGATTATGGTCAAACAAAGATCCATTTCGGATAAAAAAAATTGTTCAAACCGCATAAAATCGTATGCCAATTAAATGTATTTTTTAAAGTCGGACAATAAAATATGGTACGGAATAAATTTATTTAAATTGGGTGAACTTTATAGGTCGTCTTCATATTCAATTTCAAATTTGTGAATAAAGCGAATATATCATCATTATCATCATCAGCCCATACACGTCCACAGCTGGACATAGACCTCCCCCATACGACGCCACAAATAGCGGTCCTGAGCCGCCACCATCCATCGACTCCCTGCGAATATATTCCCCTAGCCGAATTTTCAGCAGTCCCAGGTCCCAGACCAGCCACAACAGACTCAACGGAGACTAGCCATGTCCGCAGGACATACTCGTATAATAATGCACACGTGTGTGCCCAAACACAAGGCCAATCTCTTTTCAGTCACTCTCAGAATCCGATGCGACAAACTGATACGACAGAATACAAAAAAAATATACAAAGTAAAATAAATATTTAAATAAAATACAACCAAAAGCAGCCACAATAAAAGAAAAAAAAAATCTTGATGCGCAAAAGAGCACAGCGCTCAACCGAAGGACCGAGGGGTCGTCACCTCTCGAGTTGAAGCCAGGGTAAAGAGGCACAGCCTCGAGGCCTCCCTCCGCGCCCCCAACAAGGGCCGGAAAGAAGTTAATATATATAGCTTGTGCATCCTTACAGCGAACGGTAAAAACTGTCTTGTCTTGTAAATACCGAAAACAAAGGAATTTTTCAAAGGTTCGTAATACGGCTTGTAAAATGATTAATTGAAAATACAGTACCTAGTAAATATTTGTTATATTCTAACAACTAAAAAAATACAAAGAACTACACACCTTGTTCCTACTGTAAAATTATGCGCATAAAGAAATTCCAAGTAAAGGGAAAGCCTACGCTGTATAAGGGCTAGGTCGCAGGGTCGTCTCCAAGTCAAAATGTCCAGTGTAACCTGAGCTATGCTTTATTCAAGTTTATGGGGTGAAAACGGGCAGAGAGGGGTCAGGTTTTGTCTCGGCGCCTTCTGGAATGGTCTATTCAATTTTGTGATGGTGTGGTCGGAGTGACAGCGGTGCTACTGCTGTCCGTAACGATTTCATTCATTTTAACGTGGGCCTTGGTTTATGTAAATGTAAACTTGATTTGATTAGCTGTGATGGTTCAACATAATGTTGAGCATTCTTCAATGTATATCTGTTTTCTGATCGTCTCTTCACATAACAAGTTATTTCCCTGTTCTGAGGATAGATCATAATTAACTGTGGATGGTCCAATATTATTTATTTATTTAATTCAACTGTTTTTGATGAAACTTTGTAGAAACAGCAGCAATAACTTACCTTAAGTTATTTTATTATGTATTAAATACCAAGTTAAGCTTTTTATTACAACGCGAGTCAGGTACAGTACTTGAACGAGATATAAAAATACAATATATACTTTGAAGAAATTTAATAAATGAAATGAAGTGGTAACCAAATAAACAATTCATCGATATTTTTACTCTAGAAATACTGACTACAAAAGTTTTGATCAAAAATTATAATTCCGCTATCCGCTTAGTCTATAACCCCACCACACGCCACGCCAACTCTAAATTATGTTAATGCACACCATACTCCTGTCACCACACTATGATGCGTTCCTTTTTGTTCGATTATTCGTTCCTTTTCGTTCCGTTCTCTTTCCTTTTTGTCACGTTATTCTATTTTACTTTATTGTTCACTATTTTGATACGTTACAGTAGCATTCCTGATTTGAACTGGTAGCAACAGCCTTAATGATGTGGAGCACATGGACTTTTTTACGTGACGTATTTGTAGGCGGTTAGAGATTATGTTTTCATTAACATACAAAACATGCGAGGCCAATAAGTTTTGAAGTAACCATGCCGGTCGTGAATGATTAAACACTTTATTCTACTTTAATTAATATTTATAAAAAAATCTTGAAACTGAATTTAAAAAATAAAAAAGTACAAAAGGCGGCCTTATCGCTGAGAGCGATTTCTTCCAGGCAACCTAAGTGGTGTAAAAGGCATATTACACTACACGGTATTCAAGGCCCGGTAGTTAGGGAGGGACTGGCCCCTTGCAAGGGCGTCGATTATTACACTGCACTGAACACCGGCTCCCTCACTCTCTGTGTACAGTCGGAATTTGTTTTTTTTTTATACACTACGTTACAATACATACTAAATTTTATATTTTTAATTACACCACTCGATTGTAAGGGCGATTAGGGAGCAAGGCTTGCTGGGACCATCCGGTCGCCCTAGTTAGGGTCCCTTACGCTCTAACTCTTATTACACCACTCTTATTTAGGGTAAGGGTCCCTGAATACCGTGTAGTGTAATAGGCCTATGAGAATTAAGGAGTTCAACTCATCCCGTAGGTTAAATTAAATAATGTTGGACAATCCACACAGCATCATCTAGCCCCAAGACAAGCAGAGCTTATTTTATGGGTATGTACTAGATGACTGATATAAGTATATAATACAATAAATATATAGATAGAAAGTTTTATTATACATAGAAAATACCCAGAATACCCGGAACAAATATTTGCACATCGTACATACATTTGTCCCAAGGCGGAAATCGAACCCGCAACCTTCTGCGTCGCAGGCGGACGTTCGCCCGCCGCGCCATTACTCTCGGGTTTGGGGAGGTATGGTCAGAAGTGGACTCTATAGGTACTGCAGAGATAAAAGGTAAGTTCTGCAATATATTGAGCAATATAATATATAATAGCTTTGTTAGTAACCCCTATTGGCTACTAACACCTAACTAACACCTATTGGCATTATGACTGATTTCAAGATATTACTCTCAAATGTTCTAAGACATCTCCTGAATACAAAATAAATAATATTTACACAAAAAAATGTATTTGGAACGAAAAATTTTGCTTTTAAAAGAGCAATTTCCATTTCCCTTTAAAACGCTAGAAGTGGCGTCTGTCTATGACGTAACCGATGCACGAACATCTGATGATACAGAATGACAATGATATTGTCAAGAGCTTTTAACATAGTTATTCTGTGACGCTACGACGTCACAGTTGTGTAATCTCTGATTGGTGTTCAACGTGTCATGGCGGATTGCTGTAGTTTTATATATCAAAATAATAACTAATCTCGATCAAAATAAAAAATATAATACTTGTTTTGTAATTCATGGCTCAAGTATAATAACTAGGTAAATACAAAGGTAGTTTTGGTGATTTTCGTTACTTACTGTCATCAGTCATCATCCTTATTAACATTAAGTTGGTCATTTTAAATGATGGTTCGTTTCTGTCTCGTTAAATCGCTTGGTCATATTTTTTATCCTTGTATTTTGGAAGTTAGGTATTGCTTTTGATAAAAGTGACCTTCCAAGGCAATTTGCATCCTATCACCAAATATTAAAAAAACAAGAAGCCATTTACATGAGACTACTAAGACACGATAGTTTTCTTTTAATATATTGTAGAGTAATTTATGCAAACGGTGAATGGCAATGCTCTTTGGATAAAATGACACTTAAAATTAGTTGCAAATTAAATTGAACTTTATCGCAACCATTTGTGATTTAAAATAGGTTTATAGAAAGTTACGTTTTTATACTTTTCTAATACACTTATCAAATTGAAGTAGCTATACTGTGTAAGTGATTGCAGTCATTTCAATGAAGAATGAACCAATTTAGAAAAGTAATAAAATAGATTTTTGTATAATTTAATAAATATAGCAGTTTTTGTTGTTAAATTTAAATCTGGATATAATATAGTTTTGTCGTTTAGGGTGACATAAGTATCCGGCAAATTTAGAGGATATGGCGTGAGTTATTATTATGCCAAAATTACCCAAGTGATAGTTAACGTGTTAATTAACGAAATAACTATTTCCGTTCTAAAAATCACTAGATTTTAAATAAATGAATGTCTTAATCAATGTTTTACCATAAATCTAGCAACCCATTCCAAATATTATGGCATCTCCTACGCAAAAAGCAAATCGGTCTAAAACTCGTGGCAGCTTCATTTTGGCTTCTAATCCGCTTATAGCGATGACATTTTTATAGTCCCAAACATTATTGTATATTTAATCTAGGTAGCTTTATTTTTTATGTGCATACCTACGCTAGAACATTTTTGCTGTCATGTTTTTCAAAAAGTAAAACAGAATTAGCAAAATCACATGATGGCATGCGCCAAAAATTGCTGAACATTGTTACCTTTCATAAACTCCTGTACGATCCCATCAATCAAACAATCAAACGAAAGATGGTTTATGTAGTGTTTCTTTTTCTGTACTTACGTAGATGACTTGTATGACAGATGGGAAGGACCGTGATCGGTGGCGCAACATCTTAGCGCAAGGAGTTGTTGCTCATGCATGATGAAGCATGGTGTCAAAAGCTGTAAGGTATATCTAAAAAGCGAGTATTGAGTTTTCAACGATCTTTTCAACACCTTTAAATCACGGTATACCAGAGATTATCACACTTGTTTTAAAAAAGCTCTCTTACAGCTGGTGGATGGACTGTAGGACTAGCTTAAATGTAAAAAAAAAACTAATATTGACGAAGAATGTTTCCCTCAATCAACTACCTACATACATCTCTATTACAAGCTTTATAAAACGTTTGATGAAGCTCCTATTTTAATGAACGAATCATTTTAATCATCATGATGTTTCCACATCACTAATTACCAGGAAACTGTAATGATTGGCCAATAAAATCATTCGTTTGAAACAGAAGATAATTTAAATTTCACTTTAATCTGAATATTCGGCATTTATATTGAGACTTCTGGAAAGAAAATTTTGTGAATGTGGACAGGAATAATCAAATAAACTTGTGGCGTGGATTTTATTACTAATACAATACGTATTCTGATTAGTTTACCACTATTTTTATAGGTCAAACAACTTTTTTTCTATAGGTAAATAGGTAAGTAATAATCTCGTAAGTATACGAGATTTTTTCATAACAAAGTGCATGCTACATTGTTTGAGAAGCAGGCACTAATCCAGCTGATTATGCGGGTTGTATGCAAGACCATACGCTAAGTTAACTCAGTTTCGGCTTAGCACGAATTTTTAGATGCCGTTTTTTTCATTGTGTTCATAGTACATACTGCAAACAAATTGGCACACTAAGCTCATCTAAGGTTATCGATAGATAGATAGAAAGATAGAAAATACTTTATTGCACACTTAACAAAACAGTTTACAAACAATTTGAAACAACAAAGAAATGTTACAATTGGCGGTCTTATCGCTCACGAGCGATCTCTACCAGACAACCTTGGATGGATAGGGTCGTTGGATTGAATACGGGAATCTGTGCTCATTATTTTAAGAAGCTAATACGAATTACAAAACTAATCAATACAAATTACAAAACTCTAATAATTTACAAATCTTACATACGAAGTACAATCTTACATCGATATAGGATAATGTTGTGTAAAAAATTCATTAGCTATTCGCCCTAAGCTAAACTAACAATAAGTCGATCTTACCGATCGATAGGTCGAGTGTTTCGATCTGTAACCCGCATAAATTTGTTAACCATCCCATTTTAGATTTTACTAAAGCGAAATAAAAGCTATTTTCGTCTCAATCCCTATTTCGGTGATAGAAGCATTAGAAAGTTCCAATTATCACTGATTGATGAGTACCGCAATTAAACACTAAAACGGATTCTATCAAAAGAATGTTACACTAATTCTGGTCATAAGTTGCTAAGCGCCACATCCGCTCGAGAGCTGTGGTTCTCTCTGTGGGTTACACATATTTCTATATCTTATGTTCACTTACTTTTGCCAAAAACTTTGTTCACGTGGTAATGGTATAAAATCGTAAGGGCGCTACTGAACCGAGATGCCACGTGACGTCGCTGGGAAAGTATCCAAAAATGTATGACAGATGAGGTTGCCAAACCGTCGTCGCCGAGTTAGCTACCATACAACATAAAAAGATTAATATATTGTCAGCCACGTAGCCGTGGCATCCTGGTGCGGCGGGTCTTTAATGTGTTCCAGAAAAATTTTGCTATATTTATCCAAACTTTTTAGCAGGGACGAGTTTTAGTAAAATAGTTTTAGAATCGCGCCGGAAGTTCTGGCGCCCGCCGTGAAAAACCCTTGCGATATTATTAGCAAAAAAAAAAAAATGCAGGTACTTAGATATTTGCTGATAATAGTGTAATACATATATAACTTCGAAATTATAGTCAGTTTTATTTTACAAAATCAGCAATGTATCGTGAGTGTTCCTCAATGGGCGAAACGACGCTAGTCACGTTTTTACGTAGCTTTCCGACCATTAATGGGCCGAAATAATGGGTGATTCAACGCTACATCATTTTACCATTTTACTATGTTGTATTGTAGCAAATAAAAATATTTAAATACGTATTATGGATTTTGATCAAGCCGGAACTGTGTAAAATGAAAACACAATTAAATTAAATTATGCCCTTAAGTTTTATGCTTTTCAGAAGCTAACATGGGATCCTCTTACAAATTAAGATCAAATCTCAAATTAATAAACCACATTTTTAATTAATCAAACAGATTTGGAAAGTTGAATGATGCATGTAGACTGTCGAGATTATAATTTTGCAGATCCTTATTTTGGCATAAATTAATCAAAAACAAATTTATAGCATCCTCGAGTAATTAACAAAAACGGGTCCTTAGCCGTATTTAATAAAACTTTGCAACGGGATTTTTATGATAAAAAAGGAATCTGTCTGATATAAAGTCTTGTGATATTTATTTTGTAATTTTATCAGTTTTCTTTGAATTTGTTGCCATGTGCTTAATAATCTTGTTTTATAATTTTTTGCTAACTGATTGTGTTTTTGCAGGTAATAAAAATACTCAATGCTGATATCCTGATAAATCTACGTATGTAAGTAAAACCATAAAGATCCTAAATAATTGATCGAAGTGAGCGAAGTGAACAAAGATCTCCGTGGCAACTTCGGTGATTTGGCTACATGTTGAAATTATCATTTCGAGCATAACTTAAGAATCGTTGATCTGATGTGTATGAAATTTGATAGTTGTATAGACTGGACTTGTGAAATGTGCTGGTAACTTATTGAGTCCTAATCCGTTGAATAGTTTTCAAAATATGCGGGTCCAAAATAAAATGACGTACATAGTCTTCCAATATCTAGGTACCAATTGACTATCTCCGAATTAGAACTAAAAAATATTTATTAACAATTTCGCGTATAACCCACTCTGATAGTATTCACCAAAGTAAGTTGACTTGGCGTGAGGAGGCAACATTACTGGCTGGACTGGCCGCCGTGAGAATCTCGGAGTCGCTGGCTGGACTCTGTCGGTGTTGCTTGGTAATCTCAATGTCAAGGTCGAGTATTGTGGTGACCTGAAAATGTCTCGTGGAGAGACTAAACTAGTTGACAACTTACTTTGGTGAATACTATCAGAGTGGGTTATACGCGGAATTGTTACTAAATATTTTTTCATTCTAATATTTTGCAATCAATTTCCACAAAGTAACGCCTGAATCTATTATTTATCTTCGAATTGGTGATTCTGTTTTCTTTCCTCCTATTATCTCTAAAACTATCTATGCTAGAAAGAAAACCACAAGCAGAAACATTAAAAAAAAACAAAGTATTCTTAGTCTTACTAAAACCATTTCCCTGCAATACAAAATGAGCAAAATTCCATGAACAAATTCAAAATGCCGTCCCTGCAGCCAATCACGAGGAACCTACCACAGGCTCCGAAAACGGTCTCAATCGAATGCATTATTCCACACCTATTCTCTCCATGCTAATGAGATCATAGGCGCTAGGTTTCGGGGTAGGGGTGTCTCCGTCGACAAAAAATTATGCGTATCTGTAATTTGTACAAAAACTATGTCGGTCGGTAGATAGGTACTTAGTATTTGGAGGATTCTTTTATTTACATAAAATAATCCAACAAAGTACCTAAGCATTACAAAATAATACATCGTGTGACCAAATTTATAAAATATCCTTCGAGGATTGCGAAGTTGAAAATAAAAAAATGCTAAGTACTAATCTTAAGCATGTTGACTGATTTCCGGAAATATCCTTTAAATATAATATACCAAAGAGTACCAACCCTATTTCAGGGTACCGCCATGCCACCCCGTCTCTGTCTTACATTATCATGCAATTGGTAACGTTGTTAGAGGGAGAGAGACGCATCTAGTTTGACAGGGTCGTGTGTAGTGTTGAAACTAACACGGGACACGGATTAAAGTAGGTACGGTCGGAAAAACAGAAGGAAATAATAAAAATAAATATGGGAGAAAGTTTTTATTGTGTACATATTCTCGTAAATTGAAAATATATTTCCGGGACAATTTTCAGTGATGAGAAAAGTGTTTGACTGACCTATCTGTCCAGTCATAGCCCTCAACCTACCTAAGAATACTTAAATATCTGTTACTATTCAAATCAGAAAAATGCTTCTAAAGATGAATTGATACAGTATCAACAAACTTTAAGTTCTTATATTTTTGTTTTTTTACCATTAAGTGTGCAATAAAGAATTAGCTATCTATGTATGTATCTATTTATCTATCTTTAATCATGGTACTAACCGCACGTAACTAAAACGATTGCTTGCTGAAAGGACACTTACAACACACTTACTACAAAATTATTAAAATAAGAGTTTTATCGACATTGTGTTTTAAAGCATTAAATAAACTTTTCTTTTTAAAAATCTTATATTTTATGATACAAAACCATCCACAAGAAGCCCCCTAACATACTTCATTAATTTTGCTGACCATACATGTATTGCCCAAAGTAAACTGTCACAAAAGGTTGTATTAAACAGGCCTATCACTAGATCTCACCTCACTCGATAGATGATTGATCATGCCTTTATCTTAGGACATAGATTAGGTATTTTATCGATTATTTCACAGGCGAGAAAAACAATGGGTACCTACTAGATTGAATCCAGACTGGCATGTTCTGCGAGAAAATTTGTCTTGTTACTTATCGATTGTTTTTAGAGTTCACTTTATGAAGTTTTTATAATACATAAGTTCTAGTTTAGGTTGCAAAGTCAAATAAAATTGTATTAACGATAAAATGAGTAGATATTTTTCAGTCTTTAATAATTGTTACGGAGCATTTTAATATTTTGTATGCTCAAAATAAATCTTTATAATATACATAATGGTATAAAACAACACACCTTTAGTATTTTCATAGAATGGATTCGACATTTAAAAGCAGTCAATATTCAAAAAGAGCATTCGAAATTTAAAAAGCGCATTCGAAATCCAAAAAGATCATTCAAATATCCAAAAAGAATTCAAAAAGCTATTCTATAGACGCTTCCCGTCTGCTTTTTATCAAGTTCACACTCCGTAGAACAACAGAGAGCAAAACAATGCCGCGCCGCCAGCGACACCTGACGGCGGCGCTGCAAACGAGCAACGCCTGCGACAAGTGACAACCACTTGTCAAATTTGAATAACGTTTTGATGTATGGGCTCCTATTTAGACTAGTAGGTCAAATATGTAGATGGGTGGGTACTGAATTTTAATAAACTTAGACCATTTTAAACATTTGGGAAAAAAAACGAAAAGCCTAATTCCTTTGATGAGTTATAGTTAGTAAGGGTTATAATTTGGTTAGAGAGACTTATAATATAACGCAATCAATAAAAATTATCTAGTCTTCAGAGTCTCTATATGCTCTACTTAGAACAGTGCCTTAGTCTACACAAAGGTTTTTTTTTAATTATCTGCTTTAATATATTTTCCTTAGACTTTAGCTAAAAAATATTGTAAATATTGTACTTAATAAACGTAGTCGTTGTATAACCTACTGTGGGCCGTTTGCGCGGACACAAAGTGAGAACGAAACCCGATACCTCCTACAGCTGTACAAATCAAAACCGACCTTACACCTATTGCTATAAATCTCAATCCGGCGCTGAAATTTCTCACACAAACTTTTATAAACTTTCAACTTTATCACGTTGGATTAAAGTTGGTTCTTCAGTGGAGATTCAATCGTATTTATGATTCAGTATACGTGATACGGCCTGCCTTTCGCCAAGTAGTTTTGTATTGAAATAATTTTATAGTTATTACATATTAGAATGCTATCGCCTGGTTGAAAATAGAAGTAATTGATTTTGTGTCAGGAGGAAAGAGTGAAGTTATAACCTTATATAAATATAAATAAATAAATATAAACAATGCTGGACAATTCACACAACATTATCTAGCCCCAAGCTAAGCAGAGCTTGTGTTATGGGTACTTGATAACTGATATACTTAATATAATACACTACATAGATAGATATTTTTATTATACATAGAAAACATCCAGAACACCCTGAACAAATATTTGCAGATCGTACAAACATTTGTCCCGAGGCGGGAATCGAACCCGCAATCTCCTGCGTCACAGGCGGACCTTCGCCCGCTGCGCCACAGAGGTCGTCAAATATATGAATATTTATACGACCTGATTTCTATGTGAATCGAGTTAGATGATCTAAATAATAGAAGATATTT